>CM060193.1:14408274-15722843 GCA_030549335.1 Pontederia crassipes
AATTTGGACTATTCTTGCAATGATTGTTGGTGGGACCCACAAGTTACAAAAAATGGTTTTTAGGTAAAAAGTTGAGAACAAACTTGCTATCCCCAGTTTATCCCCACGCCAGATTTGGGCGAATTTTTTTTGTCCTCATGCTACCTCTACTCCTTGTTCAAGTGAGGACGTATATGTTCTTGGTGATGGCAAGAACATTTAAGCTCTTGGTTTTCCTTGTTCGTGCAATGATTGCACATGGCCCCACACTTTCAATTAAGTGTTGTTCGGATACAAAGTGAAGAACAAGCATCTAATTCTCACTTTATCTCAATACCAAACACCCCCTAAAAGTACTCATTCAAAATGTCTCGGCAAATGGAAATTATGCCACCAGCAAATTTGAAAAAAAAAGGTGGTGGGAAGGAAAAAAAAGATTAGAATGGACGTTCGATCTTTCATCACCAAAATGAAAACAACGACATTTTTTTAATTGGCATTCAATCTCAAATTTTAAAAATCAAGAGATATTAACTTTATGGAATAATCACATATCAATCATATGATTTATTTTGTTAATTATTAACAATTTTATATTTATTTCTCCCCTTCACTATATATCTTTCTTCCTTATTTCCTCACTCACATGCCTCCCTCGTACCGGATACCATAGAGCACTATTGGCACGATCACAAGCTGCACAATGAAGAACATAATTAGGATACACCTTGGAGTGTTCACAAGTCAAATCTAATGACTCCGCCTTCATCCACGATCTAATTTTTTATTTTTTTTATTTAAACTTAAGTCTATATTTGATTTAAAAGTTTTAAAAAAATTAAAAATATTTTAACTACAAAATAATATTTAAATAGTTAGAAATTTTATTTATGCTTTTAAAAGAAATAATACATAATTTTTTATATTAAATAAATATAAAACAATAAAAATATTTTAAAAATAGTTGGTCGAGTAATCCAACTCGACTCGAACTGGGTTGGGTTGGGTCAAATTTGGCCCCCAAAAGGACTTTGATCTGATCCGATCCAATCCGATCAGGTTTAATCGGATCGAGTTTGTTTATAGGTTAGGTCCAACTCGACTCGTAAACACCTCTAAATAAACTTGAGGAAGAACATAGAATCACGATGAAGAAGAAGAGTCATGTTTAAGCCTCCTCAAAAGTGATCCTTGTTGTTAATATGCTTCCCCTCTTTCCTCTCGTTCAACGACATTAATAAGTGCTAGAGACCAATATTGAGTCGACCCTTATGTGGCGGGACCATCCGGGACGACTAAAGAAGGAAGAAGGGGTTAAACAAGAAGGCGTAAAAAGGAATTGTAGCGATACCGAGGTAGGTTAATCACTTGATCAACCACTGCGTGTTTGGATCACCCTAGGACAACACATTTACTCAGTCCTGTTTTGATCCTTTTTTTTGTTAACCATTGTTATCCATGTCCAAATCTTGGAATTCGTTGCTGTTTCATTTACTTGTGACGAACAAAGAGTCGTTATAGCATTCCCCTTGACTAATTAAGTTATGGGTTTAATGGGTGTGCTACCCATTCTTTGCTCACTTCATTCGTAGTCGTGGGACATAAAATCTACGATGGATGAAAAATGTGTGGTTCACTATCATAAAATGTTCAACTCGGTTCAATAGCAACTTAGGTAAGATGACGTCGCATTGCCTTGTCATCGTAGTTGATGTCGTTGATCATGCAACAACACTATGCCACGGTGACTGCCTCCCTGTTCCCCCGCATCACCAGCGCCAACTCCTCTGACAAGATCGCGTCATTCCGATCGAGGTCAAACACTGAGAAGGCATAGTAGAGGTCCTCGTTAGTGTCCACCTTCTCGAGGGCACCAAAGACATTGAGGTCGGCGAACTCCGTGAGACTGATGAAGCCGTGCCCGTCGACTTCGGCCTCGACCATCATGCGGGCAACCTCGTCCAACGAGGCAAGGTGTTGAGGCTCTCAAAGATAGCCGTCATCTCAAATGATGAAATCAGCCTGTCTCGTTCGTGTTGAACATGTAGAACATGCACTCCATCTGGTCCCCGAATTTGCCACCACCTCTATTACTGGAGGGACGAGAGACCTTGGACTATAGGTGCTATAGGGACCCAATCTTGCCCACGAACGTACGGACAACGCCTCAAGTTCGTCAGAGCACTTCGCCTCTTCTTAAGCCACTAAACTATGGTGAATCGGTTGTCGAACTATGTTGAACCTCGTGTTTACATCCGACGAGTGCAAATGTAGAGAGTAGGGTGGGTAGCACATCCATTAAACCCTTAGGCTATATATCTTGCTGCTTGTCTTCATAAATTATTATTACGTTTATTGGCTTAGATGAACTTGAAGAGCATGACTTGTTATGTGAGTTATAATTTTGAAATATTATGAATTAATTGAGTGATCATGTGCCTAAGAGGTTTATTATTAGATTTAAGTGTTGTCCATGTGCAGTAATGCATGATACATGTGCTATGTATGATTATTTTCAAATGTTGATTTTGAATCCACTTTAAGGTCATGTACATAAGTTTATTTACAAGCAAATTGAATATATGACGATTTGCATAACTAAAATTATGCATGAATTGTACTAAGGGTTATGATTATTAACATTTAGGCCACTTCATCCAAAATAGTAATGCAAGTATGAGTATTGTAATTCGAAAATCCAAATTTGATTCTATCTTGATTAGTCATTTTGTTGTCTACTGTTGAAAGGATTAGACGACCAATTTCCTAAACCAAGCATGCAATCCTAGTTTGGACAATCATACCATATTGAGTAGATGCCCGAAAAACCCGACCTTAGTTTGAGATTTATGATCGGATGACCCGACCTTTGTCTGGGGATCCAAAATAATGAAGTTGATTTTATATAAAATGTTGAACAAAAGAATGAACAATAGGTACTCCAACCAAATGTTTGCAAACCTTTCATTAAATTTATTGCATTATAAGGTTGGATGACCAAAATTTTGTTGGAATGTCTAAAATACTTTGTATAGAAATGACTAGTACATGTTTAGAATAGACGAGTGGACTTTTGATTGAATGTCCGAAAGATTCCATCACAATATTTCCCAACTCAATGATTGATCAAAACATTGAACCCTAAAAATCGAATGTCCATTATTCACATTGGACATCAAAACCTACTAGATGCTTATTCCTTCGTGTTTTCATATTATGACCTTGATGAAACCCAGTTGATTTCTTTTCATGAATTATTTGACCTTAATCTTATTGATCTTGCTGACATTGTGAAGGTATTAACATCTTAGTACACACTGCATACATTGTATCATTGTGATTAGTTGGTCAAAATGAGAACGTAATTAGTTAAAGATGAAAATCAATGTCTCCATTATATTGATTGACGAAAGTCTTGCTCATTATGTACCTATGCACAAATTGTTTGATTGCTTCTATCATGTAACAAGAGAGGATCTCATCGAAAGATAATGTATCCTTCTTCACAAAGAAGGCATTTGTAGATCATGTACACAATCATATATATGCAATCCATGAAATACATGCAACCAGCAAAAACATTAATCAAAGGCATTTCATGTAAAGATCAAAGATTTAGATGAATGTAACTTTTTGTAACATCACATTAATAAGACATTGTTTTGGATTATATGTGAAACACAAATACCAGAGAATTATATTGATTTTCTTTCATTGTGCAAAGAGTGTGTGACATCAGTTCATCAATTTATTCATTGATTTTCTTGGAAGAATGTTATTATGGATTGAAACTCCCATTGATGTTCATTAGATTTAACATGAATATTTTGCTCAGTGCTATTTGATTTATTTGATCTCAATCATTCTCATGGATGGCCCATGCCTAAATGTTAATATAAAGCATTATTATGTTTATCCATTATTGATTTAATTATTCATCTAGAGGGATGAAGCTTATTATTTTTCTTGTTGTGGTCCTCCAGGTAATCAAATAAGAAGGCTATGAAAGGATGAACCAAAATGATTATTGTTATTTGTGATGATGCACATTGTTATTTATTTGCAAGGGTTTAAAAATTGGATCGAAAATCGGATCGACAAGGTTCAACCAGGTTTTAATTGGTTGAACCGAATTTTTTTATAATTATATTATTCATAATTATTTGATAGTAATATAATATATAAATTATTATAAAAATCGTTAAAATAATTTAATAATAATTATCTACTACCAGATATTAGTTTAAAAAGTACTTTGATTTATTAAATATATTGTTACTAATATAGTTTAAATGTATTTTGAACTTAAAATCATAATTATATTTTCTTATATAATTTCTTTTATTTGTATTAATTTTCTCGAACCAACATCTTTCCTTTTATTTTCTTAATTTCAATGTTTTCCCCTTTTTTTTCTCTCCTTCAATATTTTGAACTTTCCAATTTCATATAAAATAAATTTAGCAACTTTAAACTTTCATATTTCCTAATAAAAACTTTCCTTTATCTTATTAAAAAAATTAGAATGTGGGTTAAGTGATTTGTCGATTCAACTAGATTTTTTCGATTTTATCTAATGTTTTCATAACCAGATCGAAGATCAGATCGGAAGGTTAACGGGGTCATGGTCTTATCCATTCGATCGGGTTTAATCGAATTGAATTGGATTTTATTAAAATAATATTATTTTCTAATAATTTGAAATAGAAACCTCATAAACAATACAATATAATATATAAATAATAATAAATTGAAATTATAATTAGAACTTAAGGCTTACTCAAAATCATAATCACAAATATATTATCATTATATTTTTAATAATTATATAATATTGGTGATGACATCTTAACTTATTTTATTTTATTTCACTCATGAATTTTCTCTTAGTCTACTTTTAGTTCTCCTCTCATTAATTATTTCTTAAAGTTAATTTTTGATATAATTAAAATTCTTGCATTTTGCATAATTTTCTAATCTTAATTTCTTATTTTTATTTTAAATTTAGAGATGACTTATTTTATATTTTAAAAATTTTCTCTTGTGCTTCAAAATATTAATGTTACCCAAAATCAATGTGACTAATAGATTGTTATTATTTTATTCTTAGGAGTAACTTCCTTATTTTTCAGCTTTGCTTTTTTTCCAATTAATTGTTTAATCTCCTGTGATTTGGGCTTCATATCTTGAATTGATTTATTTGTTTCTTTTTACTTTTCAATTTTTTTTGAATACTTTCCTTTTTATACTATTTATTTCCTTTTAAAACCAAAAAAATAAAAAATTAGATTGAACCAAAATAGCCGGTTCGACTCGATTTTGTCTAGTTCATACCGATTAGATTAGTCGGTCCAATCCGGTTCGATTCTAAAAATATTAGTTTTATCCGAGTCCTTTTCGGTTTTGCTAATAAACTGGACCAAATTTCCAATGAGTTCACCATCGGACCAATTGATAAAAACATTGTTGATTTATTTTATGAACCGCTTGAGTTGTAATAAATGTTACTAGAAATTTTTAGCTTTCTTTGATGATGTTCATTTCATAATTACATTGAACTTTAATTTTATTGATATTTGAGATCCATTTAGAACTCTCAATTTATAATATTATGTATCAAATTAGTAGTGAAAATTAAATTTTGGACCAAAATTAATTATTGCATTAATTATCAGTAGTATCTCCTGAATTAGATCTTGTGACGTGACCAGATTTAATTTAAGGCGTTACAAAATTTTCTCTTCGATGACATAAATTATTTTTCTCTTAATTTCAGGTTAGTAAAACAAATTCTTGACAACAAGGTTCGTTTTACCAAAATTGTCACCTAAGAAAGAAAAAATTATATCTCATTTTGTCTCTCATATTTTTTATACGTAGACAAATTTTATAAGAAATATATATTTTTTCGATGTAGTATCCGAATAGATTATTTTTTTATTATGACTTACTTTCAGTGAAATAAGCAACATTTAATGCTTTATGTCGATCCTAATCAAAATTGGAATGAAGTTTAATTTGAATAATAATTAAAACATTCCGTCACTGAGTCTAGTTGGCTGAGGAATATAAGCCTGTGGAAAGAATAAATGGTCTCTTTATAAATATTGAATCATTATAATATTCTTTTACACCAAGGATAAATGATAAGCAGCTTGTTTGAAAAAAAAAAGTCTAAAGTTAAAATTTTGTCATATATAAAATATTTTCACTAGAGTCTCATGTATCATAGCGATACATGTAATCCGGGAGGACATGATGATAATAAATTGAATCATTATTCGACCACTGGGAATATTGTGGTGGCAAGAAAAAAATATCATGCAACGCGCGTGATCTTCAAATCGTCGACGTGAATGTCTAAACTAAGTTGTCTACGGACTTCTCCGGTTCTTCGCAACGAAGGTTCCGGCGGCGCCGGTAAATCGTGCACCCGGTCGCCACGAGAGCAAGCACAGCTGCCAACCCGACGCCGAGCCCCAGACCCAGCGCCAACCTTGTCCTTCTCGATATTGACGTCGACGTTGACGCTCTGGCGACGAGTGGAGAGGTCTGAAACTTCCACTCCTCCACGACGTGCATCGCTGTCCCTCTTCCATTGGAAGCCGAGAAGCCAACGAACACGTTGTCGTGCAGGAGCCCTTACAGGACTGGACCTGGGTACTGATCAGCGGCACGGAAGGTCGTGCTTGGCCGTAGCTGATCCATACCCGCAGCTCCTCGATATCTCCATCGTATTCCACCCAGGCCCTCATTTTGCTCCCCGACGTGAGCACGACGCCGGCACTATTAGCGTCCGCGGAAACCACGGATGACGTGTTGCCCACATGGAGGATGACTTGGTTGCCGTTGGTGTCACCGCTATTATGGTTGGTATCGAACTCCACTGCTATGGTGGCGATGGCCGTGCCTGTCGGGTTGTTGGATTGTCGTCGTGCTCGTGCTGGAAGATACCCATGTAATCGTGGGAAGCGTCCGACTCCGACGTGACCATGAAGGCGAGGCCGTCGCCAAAGGTGCCGTCGAGGGGGATTATGGAGAAGGTGAAGTTGGAGGAAAAGGAGAGGGCGCGGTTGGTGCATAGGTCGCGGAGGCGGACGGGATGAGAGTGGAGGGCGCGCCCTTCGCCAAGACAGTTGAGATCGCCGCAAGTGAGGCTGATGGAGCCGTTCTTTATGGAAGCATCATCGAGGAGCGTGACTTTCGGCCCATGAGCGTCGGCAGCCGCTGCGGTGGCGGCGACGGAGAGGAGGAAGAAGAGCAGAGAAAGAGAGCAGCTTGAGGAGATTTCCGATGCCATTAGTGCTGAAGGAAATAGTGCTTGGTCTCGTCTATTGCGTAGAGAGAGAGAGAGTTCACTGTAACGCCCCCAAAATCGCACCTCCTGCTACGTAGGCGGTCGGCTTGACTCCAGGGGCGCTACACTATCTACTGCTCTACTGACCTTGACCATTCAACAAAACGGCTTACGTGGCACTAATAAAATAATAATAAACCTAATAGAAAACCTTAAATGCAGAAGAAGGATCAAAATGCCATGAAGAACCTTAATGCGGAAATTCATAGTGTCTCATATTGTATAAAAACATGCGGAAGTTCATGATGTCTTGTAATATAGAAAATGTGCGGAAGTATGAACGATAAAGATAAGTAAACATATATGAAATAAAAAAGCTCGGAGCGGAATATTAGTCATGTGCAGCATTCTCCAAGCTCTACGTCCTCCATCACCCCATCAGTTGACATTCTCACCTGCAAAATCTCAATGTAGGGGAATAGAATACCCATGAGCGAGATCGCCCACTACCATAGCAATAGACGTGAAATAAGGATTAGTGATGATAAAGAAATCATTGTATGAATCTTTAATCATATCAATACTCTGTTCTTTGCTTTACATTACTCTGCTTTACTTTACAGTACTTTGCTTTACATTACTCTGATGTACTATACAGTACTTTGCTTTACATTACTCTGATGTACGTTGCTTTACTTTACATTGCCTTGCTTTTCAATACTCTGCTTTGCTTTACTTCACATTACTATGTTGTGAGTTGTACTACATCTTTTACATTACTAATTTATCCTTAGAGTTGGTTGTCATATGCGAGCTCGACTTTATTAGGTTGGGATGCCAGAGGTGTCTCTCTGATTCACTGATGCCAGTAAGCCCGTAAACGGGAAAGAGGGTGGGTGTTACAGTCTCACCCCAGTTCGAAAGGTAGGGGAGAATTCCTACAATCCAGAAACAGTGGTCGGTTACAAGACCTTGTAGGTTCGTTGTCTCCTCAGCTAGCTACCTGTCCCTTTGGCATAATACTTTAATCTTTAAAGGAAGATGTGTGACCATAGCATCACCCTTCAATTCGAGATATCGGTGGGAGAACACCTGAAATTTCAGGAATAGTGGGTATCTAAGTCAGTAGCTTCGATGTCCCCTCAACTAACTACCTATCCCCCCATTGCTTTAACTCTGAACTTTGCTTTAACTTTAGGGGCGACACATAGCAATCCCGCTTCTTTGTCTTTACTTTAATCATCTTTAGTTACTATGAAATCTATGGTTTGGGGTCCACTAGAAATCTATGTTTGTACAATAAGACTCAGCTAGTGTAGGTGAACTGATCAGAGTCATAATTAAGATTAGGAGTGGATCGGTCCGATTAAGTTTTGATTATTGGGTCTCTGTCGGACCGGTCGATAGATAAGGAAGAATTCGCATGTATAATTACATAGACCGGTCGACCGTTTAATTAAATCGGTTGATCGGTCTTTGCGGTAAAACAGAACCCCCAGATTTCTCCATGAATTTCGGCAACCGTCCGGCCGTCGATTGACGCCGACATCAATATATAAAAAAAATAAGAAATAACTTCAGGATTATAATGAATTAACTATACGCATCAACAGATCCTTAATCCTTCGTTTATGGAATTAAAATGATAAGGGTACCTTTTTCGTCGAAAATTGGGTTCGTCGGATCACCGCTCGTCGTCCGTCGATCGCCGGACGTTCGCCGTCGCCTGAAAGAATTTGCCTCTGTCCTGCCGCTCGCGTACGTCGGTCGCCGAACGAGAGGAAGAAGGAAAAGACAAGAAGAAAGAAAGAGAGAGAGAATGAGAGAGTGGGGGAGAGAACGAGAGAGTGGGGGAGAGGGTGGCCCCCTCCCCCCACTTTTATACTCCCCCGGCCGACCTTTGGTCGGCTGGGGGAGATGTTGACCATTCGTTTCATCTTCCTTTTTTTCATGTATACGAGGCGTCACATTATTATCCTCTAAAAAGAAAATTCGTCCTCGAATTTGGCTCAGAGTTAAGGCTTACCGAAAAGTTCAGGGAACTTCTCTCGTATTTCGGACTCTACTTCCCACGTTGCTTCTTTTCCTTGGTGATGCTTCCATGCTACCCTGATCAGTGCTACTCTCTTCTTCCCTTGTTGATGTTCTTGGTATTCCAGTATCTCCATGGGTCGTTCCTCATACGTCAGATCATCTTTGAGGTTTGGTTCCTCGATTTGGATCACGTTGGCGTAGTCGTGCTTGTACATTCGAAGCAGGGAGACATGAAAGACGTTGTGTACTCTTGAGTAGACTGGAGGCAGGGCCAACCTGCATGCTGAATCTCCAACCATATCTAATATTTCAAACGGGCCCACATACCTTGGGATCAATTTTCCCCGTTTGCTTAAATGCATCACTCCTTTGGTGGGGGAGACTTTGAGCAGAACTTGGTCACCTGCCTTGAACTTATGTTCTCGGCGCTTCTTATCTGCGTAGGCCTTCTGACGATTTTGAGCAGACTTCATTCTTTTCTTTATCAATTCTACTCTGTTCGTGTACTCATGTATCTGCTTCTGTAGTTCTGCACTCAAGATCTTCCTTTCACCAACTTCGCCCCAATATGCCGGAGAGCGACACGGGCGACCATACAATGCTTCAAAGGGAGACATCTCTATGCTAGCATGGAAACTATTGTTGTAGGAAAACTCTATGAGAGTAAGGTGCTTGTCCCAACTACTGTGCCAATCCAGAGCGCATGCTCTCAGCATATCCTTCAATGTCTGGATTGTTCTCTCTGATTGGCCGTCTGTCTGAGGATGAAAGGCGGTGTTGTACCGAAGCCTTGTTCCAAAGGCATTTTGAAGACTCTTCCAGAACCTCGATGTGAACCTGGGATCTCTATCAGACACAATAGCTGATGGAATCCCGTGAAGCCTGACAATCTCTTGCAGATATAAATCCATGAGGCTCTCAAGAGATTGTTTCACCTTAATGGGCAGGAAGTGAGCCGATTTAGTAAGTCGGTCCACTATAACTCAAATGACATCATGTCCTTTCAGGGTCCGAGGTAAGCCCGTGATAAAATCTATTGATATCTCTTCCCACTTCCACTGTGGGATCCTCAGACTCTTCAAAGTTTCTTGTGATTTTTGGTGTTCCACCTTGACTTGTTGGCACACTATGCATTTGGAGACATACTCGGCTATCTCCTTCTTCATGTCTGGCCACCAGAAACTTCTCTGAACATTCTTGTACATCTTTGTACTCCCCAAGTGGATGGCAAACTCGGACTTGTGACATTCGTCTAGTACTTCTCTTCGGAGTTCAGAGTTGTTAGGTACCCACAAACGATCATGGTACCTTATGCCACCATCCAAAGAGACTTTGAAATTTGTTGTTTCCATACTTATTTTTATCATCATACTTTGATGCTCTGCGTCTTCTACTTGAGCTTCTGATGTATGCAAAATACAACATATATTAGATTATTATTTTAATTAATTTTTCTGTAATTTTGATCATGGCATGCATCATTTTTAGTCACTTTTAATCGTAATTCCGGATTTATCAATTTTAATTATTAATTCTCTGAATATTTTAATTGTGGATGGATTAACTAAATTTTGATAATTATTTTACAGGAAAAATCGAGATTTAGATGGATTGTGCCGTATCGGCCGAAATTCCGAAGAATTTATCATTACGGTCAAGATTAGGATAAAGGATTATTGTTTTGGCCGAGATTTGGAGGGGCTAATGGCAATGAAATCATCCTTTTGGCCGATATATGAAGGTGTAAAAATAAAATTGTTTGGGCGTAACGGGATTTAGTTCTCTGTTTTGGCCGAGATATGAAAGGTAAAGATAAATGATTTTATCTTTTGGGCGTAACAAGATTAAATTCCTTTCTTACGGCCGAGATTTGGAGGGAGTAAAAGGAATTTTATCTCTTTTTGGCCGAGATTCAAAGGGGGTAAAGATAAAAGAATTTATCTTTTAAAAGAATTATCATTTTTGGCCGAGATTTATCCGTGAAATTAAATTCGGCCGTACATCACGATCAACAGGAAGACTCGTCCGCACCCTATAAATACTTGAAGAATCCGTCGTTTCAATTCGTGCTCTGAAGTTCAGGTTTCTTCCACGGCGAGTCGTGAGCTCTGCAGGCTACGACCAAGAGGAGAGAGGTGTGACAGTTGGAGGTTGATCGCGACCCTGATCAAGTCCGAGAGGCTGTCCGACTGTTTGCCAGATTCGAGATCTCTATTTTGGGTGTAATTCTTTCAATTTTTATGATTTGTATTTCATTATCTCTCCGGAATTTCTAGGATGAACTCCATATTTTTAGGATTATTATTTTAGGAGATTATTAATTG
Source organism: Pontederia crassipes (assembly GCA_030549335.1). Taxonomy (NCBI): domain Eukaryota; kingdom Viridiplantae; phylum Streptophyta; class Magnoliopsida; order Commelinales; family Pontederiaceae; genus Pontederia; species Pontederia crassipes. The sequence continues at coordinate 14,419,909 of CM060193.1, forward strand.
AAGGGAAATGTTTGGACCCTATTTTATTTGCTTTAATCTTTTCTGATCAATTATTAATTGTGCTTAATGCTTTTATGTTAGTTAATTAAATTTCTGAATTAGACTATACCAGTTTGTGGAGTGTTTAAGTTCAGAATTCATTATAGTAATTATAATTTATTTTATTTGGAATTAATAATTGACATAAATTTGATAATTAGTGTGTGAAGAATCAAGTTTGTGTGGTCTATTAATCTATACCAGTTTGTGGAGTGATTAATAGTCTAGATAATTCAATTTGATGCATCTTAATTTTAATTTGATTTTGGGGGTACCAGTCGTGGAGACTTCAATTCTTATGAAATTAAGATAGTTCTATATGATTAGCTTGAGGGATGCCAGTCGTGGAGACCACAAATTAATCATGTTAGATTACTTTAGGGAGTCTCTAATCCATCTTTAAAGATTAAATTTATCTTTTATGGTTCAAATATTTATCCCGATCTATTTTCATCCTAAGGCCTAACTTCAACATAACTATCTTATCTTTATTTTATTTTCTTTATTTTATTTTATAAAACTCATTTTCAAAATTCATGTTTTTCCTCTCTTATTAATTTATAAATTCAGATATTGAATTAATAATATTCCTCGTGGGTTCGACACTCTTACTCCTATTTACTATATTACTTGAGCGACTAGTGCACTTGCTAGCGATTTTATTTTGCTACATCATTTCAACGCATCAAGTTTTTGGCGTCGATGCCGGAGAATATTTTATTAATTAATTTCTGATTTTTATGAATTATTAGGAGATGTAAATAAAGTGTAAATAATTCTTTGTAAATATGTATTAATTATTTTTTTTTGTGAATAAACTGACATTTTTTCTTTTGCAGATAAAGGTCGCGACAATTTTTTAAATTGTCGACTTTCGGCTTAAAATTCTGTCGCCGTCTTATGGTTTTACGACCGAGATTGATTTTTGTCGGCTTTACTGGTTTTACGGCTCGCAATATCGATTGAGTTCTAATCTTCTGTTTTACGGTCGTAATTTTATCCGAACATTGTTTTACGCCATGGATTTGATTTCATTTTGGCCCAAGTGGTTTGTTTTATTTGATTTGATTTCGTTGTTTTACGGCCGTAAAGAATTGACTTAATTCACTTTCGGTCGTAATGATTCAATTGTCGACGTAAGAGTTGGGGTAATATTCTCAAGTTTCATTCGACTTTATTTCGGCCGAAACCCTATTTTGCTTTACGGCCAATCATGTTGACTTCATCTCGGCTGATGTGACCTCATTTCGGCTTAATTGACAATTTTTATCTTTACGGTCGAGATTCACTTCATCCGGATCAAATTGAATTCTCTCTCTTGTGATATGATTGATTAAGCTTGCAGAAGAGAATTTAATCTCTGATAATCCATTATCTCATGTTTTCTTTTTACGGCCGAGAATGATATCATGTTTTCTTTTTACGGTCGAGAATTGATCTCATGGTTTTGCGACCGTAAAATTCCTTTTATTATTGATTTGACCTCTTTCGGCTTTAATAATTTCGAAAAATCTTTTACACCCAAAAGTCTTTGCTTATATTTTGCAGCTGGCAAATTTAATCTGAGTTTTACGGCTGAAACTTCACGATCGAATTGTTTTGCGGCCGATAAATTTCTGAACATTTGTTTTTACGCCATATTACGACCTTTTCGGCTAGTTTATTTGTGATTTTTTCTTTCTCGGCCATCAAGGATCATGTTCGACTTAATTTTCATCGATTTACGGCCGATATGAATTGTCCTCTTCCTCGGCCATAATGATTCATTTGTCGACATTTTGTTCGATTTTTATTTCGGCCAAAGGTTGTTGACTTCGATTCTTTACACCTAGAGTTTTATATGCGAGGAGTTGATTAATTCTTTACGCCGCAGAAGTCAATTTAATTCTCTTTCGACCGAGATTATTCATCGCCGTGTTAATGTTTACGCCATCTTATGATTTTGTTTCGACCGTAATTTAACAAGTTTTACGCCTTCACGTTGATCAATCCCTTTCGACACTGTTTTATGATTTTTACGGCCGAACGAGCCTCGGATTACTAATTTAATTTCGACCGTAAATCTGTTTCCGTATTGCGGCCGATCAATCTTATTTCCTCTCTGAAAATAATTTTTGACTTTACGGCCGCAAATTAGTTTTGATTTGTTTTGTGCCGTTTGTTACATCATTAATTCTTCCAAGTTTTACGGTCGAACGAGTGCTTAATTTTTACGACCATCTAAGTGATTTACTTTCGGTCGATATTAATGTTTGGCATTTGAATTGGTTTTCGAATTCTGATTTTTCACCGTATTTGATATTTTTTCTGTGAATTTTGGTGGCAATAATTAGGTTAATTTCTCTCGGACATTAATTTTGACGACCTAATGAATACTCGATAATGCCGAAAGACTTTTTATCAATTTAAATCTTATTTCTTGGTGACCTAGTATCTGAATTTCTTTCTTCTTGTATATATTTTTATTTTATTTTATTCTTTTATCTTACTGAAAATTGGTTGTTGCAGGTACTAATTGAAAATTAAATCACAACCAATCCTGGAATCTTCTGATAAGCGCACTAGGAGTTCAAATTCACCGTTGGAATTTGATCCTGAAATTGAAAGAACCTATCATCGATTACGAAGAAATATAAGAAAAATGGCGGAACAAGCACGCGACAATCAGAGACTGGAGCAACAAAATGAACTGGTTCCACCACATAATAATCGGCGAGAAGATGAAGCAGAGCTTTCTATGAGAGAATATGTCTCGGCCAGATACAGTGACCGAGAATCATGCACCGTGCTGCCTAATATTAACGCAAATAATTTTGAGATAAATCCTGCAATCGTGAGGATGATACAAGCATCCCAATTTGGAGGAGGATTTCATGAAGACCCTCATGATCACCTTGATAAATTTCTTGCCACTCTGAGCACCTTTAGAAATAATAATGTTTCTACTGAAGTTATTCGTCTTTTATTATTTCCACAATCTTTACGTGACAAAGCTTCCACTTGGTTTAAAACTTTACCTGCAGGATCGATTCATTCTTGGTTGGAGCTGGTAGAAAAGTTTGTTGGAAAATATTGTCCACCACAAAAGGTAGGCAAATATCGAAGATAATTGAGGGCATTTGTTCAAGACGATAATGAGACATTATATGAGGCATGGGAACGATATAAAGAACTATTAGCCAGAGTTCCTGACAATAGAATTCCAAAGTGGCAAGTGATGAAAGATTTCTACCATGGATTGCGAGCTGCAGATCAAGATAAGCTCGACCAATCAGCAGGAGGGACAATGCTAGGATCTAAACGTCCTAGTGAGATACAAGATATTATTGAAGCTGTAGCCCTCAAGTCAAGTCAAGAAATGAGACCACCTCGCCGAACTCATGATGTACATGCTACACAAGGAATACAATCTTCAGAAATAGTGGCTCAGTTGGAGTCACTTAATCAAAAATTCGAGCAGAAGATGTCACTAATGGGAAATTCTAGCAATTATAGCCCTACAGGTAACACTTCAGATTCAAATCAAATTAAAAATGCTAACTTTATTTCCAATCCATTTTATAGGAACAACGATTATGGTTGGAGACACAATCCGAAGTTTGCCTATAATCAGAATCAAGGCCAATCTTCTGGTCCATCAAAAGATTATATACTGAAAAGGCAACCTGATACTCCCCAATATCAATCATCAAATCATATGCAGGAGATGATGGCACAGATCACAGACACAATGCAAGCGTTGCAAAAGAATATGGAATCTAGAGCCACGAGTCAGGATGCATCCATTCGAAATCTGGAAAGACAACTGGACCAGATGGCGGCACAACTGACTGGATGTACACCGGGCTCTCTCCCAAGTAACATAGAGAAAAATCCAAGGGGGGAAGAGCAAAATAGGCCTTGATTTTCATCAGAACTAAGTCAAGCTGACGACTATAAATCAGAACTATTTTTATCCTTTTTATTATTTCTTTAGATTAGTCTTTCATTAGTTTGTTGATTAATATCTTTAGTTGTGTTAATAGTTTTTATTTTGTTGAGTCATCTGCGGAAGGAGAGAACTTCGGACATGACAACAGGGCGTAAAATCCGACACCTGCGCAAACTTTCCTCTTACGGTAGAAGTCTCACACCGTCTTCGCTGCTCTCTTACGCTCGGACAAGAACTGACGCCATCACCGCCGCTCCCTCACGTCCTTTCTTCCTTACGGCCAAAGCTCCAGCGATCACCCTGTTCCTTACGGCCGGTCTTCCACACCGCGGACCGGAGACGACCCTATTACGCCCTGGGTGCGTTACGGCCGAGCCACCGCACACCGAGATACCATCCTCTTTATGGCCGAAGTCACACCGCGCACCGCCGCTCTCTTACGGCCAATCTACGACCGAGCTTTTCTCCTTACGACCGAGACGTCAGCTGCCATCACCACGGTCGTCACCTTACGGGCACAATCTACACAATCATTGACTCCGGCCGAGGTTCTTCATCGACTTCCTATTCCTTACGGCCGAGAAGCCAAAGTGCCCTCTACTTCTTACGGCCGAGGTTCTTCATCAACTACGGCCGAAGTTCTTCATCAACAGTTCCTTACGGCCGAGATTGCGCGACCGAGATCCATCAATTATCGGCCGAGATCTCCTCTCACAGACACCATTTGCGGCCATGAAGTTCATAACACTAACACCACAAGAATCTCGGCCGAGTCTCTTCAGCTTTTGCGGCCGACACCTTCATCGATATATATATTGAGGCCAAGCATCTCTCCACCGACAATAAATCCGTTTATATCTTCTCCATTTTCTTTATTTTCATTTCTTTAGCTTTTCCATATTATCTTTACTCTTTCCCTTGTTGGCCTAACACTGAGGACAGTGTCTGGTTCAAGCTTGGGGGAGTTTGCATTTCATGCATTGCATGTTTTTTTCTTTCTATTTGCTTATGTTTGCATCTATTTGTAAAAAAAACCAAAAAATTTGAAAATTTTGAAAATTTTCTAAAAAATACCATTGCATGCATTTATTTTTGCTACCATCTTACAAACTTTTGTCTTATTGTTTTAATTATCTTTTAGTAGAAGTTCAAAGACATATTGTTAATTGATGAAATTTGAATAATTTTCTTTCTTATCACTTACTATTTTAGTATCAAACTTATGGACTATGTGCCTATGCTAAGTAGAATTATGAATGACTAGACGACAAAATCATATTCATGCCTTTTTATTTATTTTAAGTCTTGATAGTAGTAGCCTTCTTATTGACCATATTAAGTACTTTTTGAGCTTATAAAAAAGAAGGTTAGTTAAACCCCAACAAAATAAAAAAAATGAATGATGAATAAAGTTATGTGTAGGTACAAAAGTGTTATCTGGAACCAAGATATTTTGGCACACTCTTCTGATATAAAGGAATGTGAGACACCGGAATCGAATAACACTTTGGTAGGTAAATCAGCTATGAATAGCGTACCTCGAATGACGTCAGCGTCATTCTGGGGAGTGTCATCTTCTAGATTAAAGAGCCTTCCCTGTACCAATTGTTGTTGTCCACGCCTCGGACAACTTGCTACCATATGACCCATTCCACCGCAGTAGTAACAGGCTCCAGACTTTATTCGGCATTCCCCGGCATGGGTCATGCCACACGTGTTGCATAAAACTCACTCTCCTTGTGCAGGTGGTGCCTGAGGGGCTCTTTGAGGCTGTTGTCGCTGCTGTTGTGCTGGGCGTCTTTGCCCCTGCTGAGGGGGTCGCTGCTACTGTTGTTGTGGCTGCTGTTGCGCTGGGGGAGGAGCTTGTTTAGAGGACGATAAAGTTATTGTAGTTGTTGTGGAGGACGGTAGTTCTGTTGAGGGGCAGAATACGGGTGGTACCGGTTATCTCATCGTTGATGTTGCCGGTTGTTCCCTCGGAACTGCTGTTGATGCTGGGAGTTCTGCCATACATTCTGCTCGGCCCTCCTCTCCCTCATGAGGTCTTGATGGTCTCTTTCGGACAGAGTTGCCAGGCTGATTGTTTCGTCCAGGGTTTTACAATTTTCTGGCCTGGTCTGGGATCTCAGTGAGGGTCTAAGTCCGTCCACAAAACGTTTCACCAGTTCCTCATCATCCAAAGCCGATTTGGAGTATTTCTTCAACCGGATGAACTTGGTTACATATTGGTCTACGGTCATAGCCCCTTGCTCTAAGTGCACAAACTCTTACTATTTCTAATCTCTCTGGTGGGACGCAAGATAACGCGTCTCAAATGCTTTGCGGAAGTCTTTCCATTCTACGGTTCTAACTCTCGAAAAATTGGTGGCTTTCTTTGCTTTCCACCATTCCTTGGCGTCCCTCTGGAGAGTATCGCCGGCGAATAGGACTTTCTTGTGTTCAGGGACATCGAGGATGTCAAACTTCTCCTCTAAAGTCTCGATCCACTGCTCAGCAATGTCGATTCCTCCCTCCCCATTAAACGTCGGAGGCTTCGACCTTCAAAACTCTTGTAGAGTACAAGGGATGGGGCTCGGCGTCCCTGCTGTGGTGGCAAATTGGGCCTAGGTGGGGTAGGCGGAGGAGGATTCGATGGAGGTGGAGGAATAAAATGGTCCTCCTCCTCGTTATACACTTCGTACTCGCTGGACGTTGATCCTCTTCTCTGATCGGTCATCTATAATAAGATCATGGCAAGGTTTGAGAAGGGTGTATAACCAAGGATCTTTAATAGAAATTTTAGATATAAATTGGAGACCATGTTTTGCAAAAACCATGTATTCATTTTTCATTAAACTTTTAAAAGGTAAACATATGTCGGAGGCTCACTAAGGCATTCACATCGTGATACATCCAACACTAGTCACTACGTCTAGAACGATAGGGGCACTCATCATCAGTGTGTCCCATGTAGCATAGATCACAACACTCCTCTAGATCGGTCGGACTGATAGGGCTCGCGTCTTTGAACTGTAGCTCCTGTGGTGGTGTAGGGGCTTCTTCTTCGTCATCGGAGAATATATAAATCGGATTGTCTATATGTCTTCCCTCCATCTTACAGTTTCCCCCTGGGATTACTTCTTCTCATGTCCTAATGAGTGGGGAGGATAAATCAGGATCATTACTCCCAACGCTCTCCAAATCCGAATATGAATGCTCTGATCCTTCTGGAGCAGGCTGTGGAGGGGTTGGGGGATCTAGTGGGCGTCTATAAATCCCAATTATATGACCTCCCCTACGTAAAATCACGCGATGTGAAGGCATCTATAACACAATAAACTCAATAGTATAAGTATGATCCTCATAGGAAATACACTTATTACTTACTTGAGGAGTGGAGTCGCAGATGCTTGCACATGACTTTACTTTGAGCTGTGTAATGATAAGAACGATGAATGCTATGACATGAACCTATACTCTACTATGGTCAATGAAGGAGCCAAGAACTTAGGCTCTGATACCAAACTGTAACGCCCCCAAAATCGCACCTCCTGCCACGTAGGCGGTCGGCTTGACTCCAGGGGCGCTACACTATCTACTGCTCTACTGACCTTGATCATTCAACAAAACGGCTTACGTGGCACTAATAAAATAATAATAAACCTAATAGAAAACCTTAAATGCGGAAGAAGGATCAAAATGCCATGAAGAACCTTAATGCGGAAATTCATAGTGTCTCATATTGTATAAAAACATGCGGAAGTTCATGATGTCTTATAATATAGAAAATGTGCGGAAGTATGAACGATAAAGATAAGTAAACAGATATGAAATAAAAAAGCTCAGAGCGCAATATTAGTCATGTGCAGCATTCTCCAAGCTCTACGTCCTCCATCACCCCATCAGTTGACATTCTCACCTGCAAAATCCCAATGCAGGGGAATAGAATACCCATGAGCGAGATCGCCCACTACCATAGCAATAGACGTGAAATAAGGATTAGTGATGATAAGGAAATCATTGTATGAATCTTTAATCATATCAATACTCTGTTCTTTGCTTTACATTACTCTACTTTACTTTACAGTACTTTGATTTACATTACTCTGATGTACTATACAGTACTTTGCTTTACATTACTCTGATGTACATTGCTTTACTTTACATTGCCTTGCTTTTCAATACTATGTTTGCTTTACTTTACATTACTATGTTGTGAGTTGTACTACATCTTTTACATTACTAAATTATCCTTAGAGTTGGTTGTCCTATGCGAGCTCGACTTTATTAGGTTGGGATGCCAGAGGTGCCTCTCTAATTCACTGATGTCAGTAAGCCTGTAAACGGAAAAGAGGGTGGGTGTTACAGCCTCACCCCAGTTCGAAAGGTAGGGGGAGAATTCCTATAATTCAGGAACAGTGGTCGGTTACAAGACCTTGTAGGTTCGCTGTCTCCTCAGCTAGCTACCTGTCCCTTTGGCATAATACTTTAATCTTTAAAGGAAGAGGTGTGACCATAGCATCACCCTTCAATTCGAGATATCGATGGGAGAACATCTGAAATCTCAGGAATAATGGGCATCTAAGCTAGTAGCTTCGCTGTCCCCTCAGCTAACTACCTATCCCCCCATTGCTTTAACTCTGAACTTTGCTTTAACTTTAGGGGCGGCACATAGCAATCCCGCTTTTTTGTCTTTACTTTAATCATCTTTAGTTACTATGAAATCTATGGTTTGGGGTCCACTGAAAATCTATGTTTGTACAATAAGACTCAGCCAGTGTAGGTGAACTGGTCAGAGTCATAATTAAGATTAGGAGTAGATCGGTCCGATTAAGTTTTGATTATTGGGTCTCTGTCGGACCGGTCGATGGATAAGGAAGAATCCGCATGTATAATTACATAGACCGGTCGACCGTTTAATTAAATCGGTTAATCGGTCTTTGCGGTAAAATAGAGCCCCCGGATTTCTCCATAAATTCCGGCAGCCGTCCGACCGTCGATTGACACCGACATCAATATATAAAAAAAATAGGAAATAACTTCAGGATTATAATGAATTAACTATACGCATCAACAGATCCTTAATTCTTCGTCTATGGGATTAAAATGCTAAGGGTATCTTTTTCGTTGGAAATTGGGTTCGTCGGATCACCGCTCGTCGTTCGTCGATCGCCGGACGTTCGCTATCGTCTGAAAGGATTTACCTCTGTCCTGCCGCTCGCGTACGTCGGTCGCCGAACGAAAGGAAGAAGGAAAAGACAAGAAGAAAGAAAGAGAGAGAGAGAGAACGAGAGAGTGGGGGAGAGAACGAGAGAGTGGGGGAGAGGGTGGCCCCCTCCCCCCACGCTATCGTCATTTGACCGTTCATTTCATATTCCTTTTTTTTTATGTATACGAGGCGTCACATTCACAGAGGCAATTCCGCTCTTTGAGATCTGCACACCGTGGCGCTGCAATTTATAGATCGAGCTCAGACGATCCCTATTTCAGATCTGCTGCTAATAGCATCAGGGGTTCAGGGCTTCGAGTGAGTCTAAGATCTCATCCAGGCAATTCTTTTTCGAAGCGGGTATGAAAGGCAGTTATATGCTTTTCCTAAGCATATTGCGATTGACATGATAATTTACTAGTTATTCATAACTTAAATATAATTAAAAATACAATTAAAATATGTTATTTTTTTTACTGAAGAAAGTAAGCAAAATGTCAACACAGAAAACGATTACTGCCTAATAATGATCACAAATTAATTAGGAATTTAGGAACACTGTTTATAAGTTATCGTGTAATCAAATACTATAGCATTACTATTAATATTAGGATTTGCTTACGTATCTAATTCTATTTAGTACTAATTAAGTATTAGTATGTAGATGCCATCTAATATATGATATATTAATCGATGCAATATTAATAGTATGCTTAACTATTTATAGATTTTGTGAGAATCTAATTCTAAAGTTTGTACTTTTGTATTGAGAATTCAGGATTTCAGTAAATCTGATTGCTAAAATAAATAAAAAATTCCTACATAGAACAATGAAAGATAATAAAACTGATGATTCAAAATATCAAACTTTGATACCGGATGATATGATTATCGTTAGAAAGTTTCTCTTGACAATCGACAACCAAGCATAAGGGAAAAGTCAACAATAAATAAATTAAGAAAAAAATATCAAGTACCATATGCAGTACATAAAAATCAATATCAAACTAATAAAATACAAAATAATAATTACCTGCAATTCAAATTGGGATTCATAAAAAAAAGATTTCTCTTCGGCAATCAGTAATAATCCACCTAATATCTACATTCTACAACGAGCAAACCCTATTATTGATATATAGGAGAATGCTAGATAATAGTAGTAATAGAAAAGTAGACAACATGTATTGCAAAAATATAAGGTAAAAAGACTACGTCCGAGTTGAAATCCAAATTTCATAATAACCCAGATAGTCTAAAAGGGAATTAAAAGTTTTATGTAATTAGATATTTAACGTATTATAAACTAACCCTTGAATGAGATTGATATCAGCTTCGAGCTGCGTGAAGCCAAGAAGAAAGTTTTGAATCGTATATATATATGACATTTTCTACTAAAATATATTTCTTTAATCTGATAAAAGTTATTGGCAAAACATTAATTATTTATCAAATAGTTGCTGACAAAAGAATAACAGAGTATCATTGTGATATTCCATCCAATCAACTGTACACTCTAACATAATAGCCACCCTCAAGCACTTTTATAACTCTCAAACACTACGATTGCACTGAAACGCTTTCGAAATGTATCGTCAAATTGGAATTCGTTTTGTTTGCTCAAACAAATTATTTCTCGTATTTTCATGCTAATGAACAAATTCCGGCGTCAACAATTTTTTTTCAGCACTTTCATCTAACATGAAAAAATTTATATCTTTTAAATTTGTCGTACATACACAAATTTTATATCCTTGTTTACACAATGAAATATAGTAAAAATATATTTTCCTTGTAGAACGCATTGTCTGAATGTTTTTGTTAGAATTTCTGTACGAGAAAAGTTATGCATCACCAGAAACTCGAAAAGTTTAAGGCGACACAAAATTTTATTAGATGGAAAAAATATACGAGGATTTCAAGATCAAACTACTTTCTATTTGGACCTTTAGAAAGTTTATAACCTTTTTACGGACGATAAGAATATAGACCGACTGAGACCTAATATGACACATATCTCGTGATAAGAAAAATATGTTGAAGCGTTTGACTAAGAAAAAGATCATATAAAGTTACAACTCGGTTCATTCATATTCAAGATATTATCAATAATTTTCTTTTTATTTTATTTTCAGTCAATTAGTACACCACTTAGGGCTTTATGTCGTCTCCTAATCGAAATAGAAAGAAGTTTAATTTGAATGATAATTAAGACATTCAGTCACTTAAACAATCATGCTTGAGAAATATAAACCTGTGAAAAAAATATTCAAAATTGTTATAGTTTTGTTAAAAAAACGAATGTTCACTCTTCATCACTTTCGGGATTTATGTTTACACTTGCAGATATTTACTTCATCAATCTTTATGTTCATGGTTGCTACTTGCATAGGATAAAATATGACTACGCCAGATTGTAGTTGGGTAAGTTACTTTATTTCATGAGTGCATTTGCATCCAAGTTTTTCTGGAAAAAGTTATTCTTTCGGCGAATGAAAATTAATTATGGTCACCAAAGGGACATAATAATCGTACTTTTAATTTGTATCTCGAAACGAAATATATACTTTGCTGCCATGCATGCAACATTAAGAAGTTTATACTTGAATACTCATAGTTTGAGAGAAAGCAAAAAAAAAAAAAAGAAGAAAAAAACTACAATAAGATTAAACGGAAGGAAAAAAGAACTAAAAAAAAGCTCCGTTTCCTAAAATGAAAAAAAAAAAGAGTAGGCAGAATCATGCAGCGTGCGTGATCTTCAAATCGTCGTGAACGTCTAGACTAAGTTGTCTACGGACTTCTTCGGCTCTTCACGACCAAGGTTACGGCGGCGCCGGTAAATCATGCACCCGGCCACCGCGAGAGCAAGCAGAGCTGCCAGACCAATGCCGAGCCCCAGACCCAGCGCCAACCTTGTCCGGGTTGTCCCTCTCGACATTGACGTCGACGTCGACGCTCTGGCAGCGAGTGGAGAGGTCTGAAACCTCCACTCCTCCACGACGTGCATCGCTGCCCCCCTACCGCTAGAAGCCAAGAAGCCTACGAGCATGTTGTCGTGCAGGAGCCCGGACAGGTCGATCTTTGTACTGATCAGCGGCACGGGAGGTCGTGCTTGGCCGTAGCTGATCCATACCCGCAGCTCCTCGCCATCACCATCGTACTCCACCCAGGCCCTCATCTTGCTCCCCGACGTGAGCACGACGCCGGCACTATCAGCGTCCGCGGAAACCACGGAGGAAGTGCTGCGGACATGGAGGGCGACGAGGTTGCCGTTGATGCCGCCGTTGTTATAGTTGGTGTCGAACTCCACTGCTACGGTGGCGATGCCCGTGCGGTCCGGGTTGTCGGCACTCTTGTCGTCGTGCTCGTGATGGAAGATGCCCATGTAGCCGTGGGACGAGTCCGACGTGACAAAGAAGGCGAGTCCTTCGCCGAAGGTGCCATCGTGGCCGGGGGTTATGGAGAAGGTGAAGTTGGAGGAGAAGGAGAGGGCGCGGTTGGTGCATGGGTCGCGGAGGCGGACGGGATGCGAGTGGAGGGCGCGCCCTACGCCGAGACAGTTGAGATCGCCGCAGGTGAGGCTGATGGAGCCGTTCTTTATGGAAGCATCGTCGAGGAGCGTGACCTTCGGCCCGTGAGCGCCGGCAGCCGCTGCGGCGGTCGCAACGGAGAGGATGAAGAAGAGCAGAGAAAGAGCGCGGCGCGACGAGATTTCCGATGCCATGAGGGCTGAAACGGAGAGTGCTCGGTCTCGTGAGTGCAATTGTGCTACGTGCCTTTGCATGGACATCGTAGGACTGCAATTTATAGAGCTCAATGGATTCCAATTCTGGTGCTAATAGCAATAGGACTACCGGCGAGTCGAAAAATCTGGAAATTCTTTTTACAAATCCTGATAAACTTTTTCGAGTTGGTGTGATGACAGTCGTGCGCTTTTCCTCTCAACGCATACTCGGATTGGCAGAATAATTTACTGATTATTCATAAGTTAAATATATTTAAATTATATTATATTTTTGGACAGGAGAATATAGAGAAAAAAAAAGTGAAGACCGAATAGGATTAGTGTACGTCATTTATAAATTATCATGTAATCAAATATTATTACGTTACTATTAATATTAGGATTGCTTACTTGACTAATTGTATTTGATACTAAATATTGGGGTGCACATTTCATCTAATATTTGATATATAGTACTTATATTAGGACTAAACAGATTCCACTTTCTTCAGTTAAATGAAACTTCAAATTATGAGTTATATTTTCCATTCCTAAACACTACAAGAAATAAGGGAATTACGGACAGTCGAAATCGTCTGTAATTTCCCCGAAAATCGTCGGAAACGTCGTTTTCGACGGTTTTTTCGATGGAAATGATTCGTCCGAAAAATTGTCGTCGCAAATTAATTTTCGACGATTGGGAAAGAAACGCCGGAAATTTTGACGAATTTCAGACGGTCACGACTGCCGATATTTGCGGCGGTCGTCGAAGTTTTGACGGTCAAAACCATCACAAAGAATTTTTATAAAATAAAAAAATTAGCCGACCAGGGGCCAGATTCGGCCGCCAGGCGGCTAGCGGTCGAGCGGTCGAGCGGTCGGATCCAGCCGGCCAAGGTCGGATTCAGCCGCCAGTCGGTCGCCCGCAGCCAGATCCGGCGGCCACAGGCTTGATTCGGCTGCCAGCGGCCGAATCCGAACGCCCGCGGTTGGATCCAGCCGCTGGGGTCGGATCCGACCGTCAGGCGGATTGATGCATGTAGAATTGATAGCAAACACTAGCAAGTGCACCAGTCGTTCAAATAATAAAGTAAATGAGTAGAGTTATCGTTCCCACGAGGACGGTTAATAACTTAGATTTTATTTTAACCTTATTAATCGAGAAATTAAGAAAATATATGATTTTCAGAGGTGAATAAAAAGAAAATAACAAAAATAAAAGAAATGATCACCTGGATAAATAATGATTTGATGATTAATGCACCTAATTATCACCACTAAAATGTAATGAATTTTCTTAATTTAGAATTAGTTGAATCAATAATAAACTGAATTCTCAAAATTTAGTTAACCAATGTTTCAGGCTTTAACTACTATCTTAAGAAATAATCAAAATAAATCAATCCTTTCAATTTTTAATTTACTTAATTAAATCATAAGATGCATTCAATCGGAATTAATATTAAGAGCTTTCTCAAGTCACCTTAATAACTACACAAATTAGGTCTCTTTCGATTTCCCTAATTGTGGCATGCAATAATTAAAATCAATCCCTGTAAACTATTATGAAAATAATCACTTCTTCTCAGATAGCAATCAAATCACAAATCATGGAATCAAAGGAAAGCATTAAATATGAAATTGCAATGCTATTAAATATTCAAACTAAATTAAAATCAAGAAAGGTTCCAATACATAAATATGGTTCAACTAGAATGACCCTAATGAAGGAATAAATTTGAGAATAATAACATCAAATCTAATAAAAAAGATTGGGAAAAGAAAACGAAGAACTCTGGCATAGGCTAAGCACGTCATCTTTCGAGTTTTCGACAAAGCTTCGCTATTGTCATCGATCTTCTCCTCTTTGTAGACTTCAGAATAATGCTCCAGGGATGCTTTTCTAAGCCCTCTTCTGCTTCCTTTTATAGGTTTTTTCATCTTCTAAGAAAAGAAACCGAAAATATATCCAAAAAGTGGATAAAAATAGCTTTAAAATGGCCTAACAGACCGCCATCACGGCCGTGCAAAGCTCCGACACGGCCGTGACAGAAGGTTGAAAGGCTGAAAAATACTTAGCCATTTTTTGTGCTAGAAATTGTCTGTCACGACCATGACAGAAACTATCACGACCGTGACAGTAACTTAGCCTGATTTTTTCTTGAAATCTCTTCTTGTCACGCCCATGACAAGAACTATCATGGCCGTGATAGTCTTTTGAGCTGTTTTAGATCTTTTCTTCGATGTTTTCTCATATCCTGCCATGAATAATTTTCAGATTTAGGTAAAAATCAAATCTACATAAAATTATATGAAAACAAATCAAAACTCTTCTTTTCTAAACATAAAAATTTTCTAAAATGCTAATCAAATGATCCAAATTAATGCATGATTTTTCGTGCATCAAATACTCCCAAGTTTAATATTTTGCTTGTTCTCAAGCAAATTTCAGATAAGGCACAAGACTCGATCACAAAATCAATACTTTCCTCCCACTGTTCTTTTACACGACTATCACTTGAGTATCTTTTCTCAATCGATACCCAGCCTTACAGAATTCTTAGCATTCAAACATGTCTTTCCTGCATATCTACAAATAATATTAGTCAATCTCATAAGAGTATCAATAATGAACCACAAGTCTTTAAGGAGCTTATTTTCATACTATTATTATTTCACATTTCATCATTAAGATTTTTCTTTTCTTTTCACTTAAGAATTTAGTAATCATCCATATTGCACAAAGTGATCCATGTAACGGGCTTTCAACCGACGGATCTCAGAGCAGATGTCCTTAGGTTGCCAGGTAAGAATCCCTTACGGATCTAATCACCCGGACACACTAAGGTTTCAGAGGATACTTTATACTTTTCACTTAACTGTTGGAACTCAATTAGCCCTCTTTTCGTTTTCACTTTAACATTAAAATTAATTAGCATAATTATAAGCTCCAAAAAGACTTAATGCTTTCAATAGAGATGCAATTATAATGAAGACTAACATCATAGTAAATAATAGAGAAATTCATCATTTAAAAGCTAGTCATTCTACTTAGCAACAAACTCAATCCAAATCTCAATACTCTGGTGATACCCGATAAAAAGAAACAATAATTAAATTTCATAGATTAAGCGATGTTCTGAAAATAAACTTAAAAGACAATAAAATAATAAACAAGAAGAAATAAGACGACACAAAATTTTTAAAAATTTTCATAATTAGATGCATGCCAAACAAAATAAGATGATAGACTCAAAATGTTCAAAATAGACATGTCATGCAAATAAAACAAGACAAAATCCCTCCCCCAAGCTTGAACCTCACACTGCCTCAGTGTTAGGCCCGTGCACATGAAAACTACGAAATAATAATGATAAAATACAAAGAGTAGAAACAACCTGATGATTTCAAGGTTCTGCTGAGCAATTAAAAATATCTTGGTCACATTGCTTGGACGGTTCATACGCTTCTTCCGGCATGATTTGGACTTCTGCATTTTCAGAACTGTCACGCCCTTGGCGCTCAATAAGATAGACTTGACCGTGAGAGATGTAGGCACGGCCGTGACCGTGTCCTCCTGAAGCAATCTCAATATAAACAATTTTTATTGTTAACTAATCTAAATTAAAGAATTCAATACTAATGCTAAACTAAAAATTAAGAGGAACAACTTTAAGAGTATAGTTCTAAGTTATAGTCTTTAGCTTGACTTTTACCCTTTTGTTATCTCAAGTGTCTGGAAGGGATTCGAAATGATCTTTTTCCATCTTACCTCTAATGTAATTCTCGAAATATTGTCCCTCAACTTTGAAAGAATTACCTAGATCATCTTGTACAACTTGGTACTTGGGCTTCCAATGCATCGAATTTTGTGTTGTCTGATGTGATGATGATGTGTTCCCTTCTACCAATGACTGATTTGGAGGTAATGGTGGGATGGTTGTTGGACTTTCTGGAGGAGGATTTCTTCTTCTCACTTGTCCATCTTCCATAATATATTCACTTGTCTCCTTGACCCTCCTTTGAGTAGTCCATGTATTTTGATAATAATTCTTCCTCGATCGTCTTCTTTCTAGATTAAAATATTGCAAGTGACATGGACATATAATAGGTACAGATTTATCCACAACATTATCCTCCGAGGCATAAGTAATCTGGGAAGCCAACTTCACTTTCTTCTCTAATGCCTGAAATTTTGCCTGCAAGATATCAAACTTAACATTAAAATTTGCAATCAAATCATGAAATCAAAAGAAAGTATTAGACATGAAATTGCAATGCTATTAAAGATTCAAACTAAACTAATATAAAGAAATGTTCAAATACATAAATAGTGTTCAACTAGGATGACCCTAATGAAGGAATAAATCTGAGAATAATAACATCAAATCTAATAAAAAAGATTGGGAAAAGAAAATGAAAAACTCTGGCATAGGCTAAGCACGTCCTCTCTCGAGTTTCCAGCAGAGCTTCGCTATTGTCCTCGATCTTCTCCTCTTTGTAGACTTCAGAATAATGCTCTAGGGATGCTTTTCCAAGCTCTCTTCTGCCTCCTTTTATAAGTTTTCTCGTCCCCCAATGAAAGAAACCAAAAATATATTCAAAAAGTGAATAAAAATGGCTTTTAAAACGGCCTAACAGACCGCCGTCACGATCGTACAAGGCTCCGACACGGCCGTCACAGAAAGCTGAAAGACTGAAAAATACTTAGCCATTTTTTTGTGCTGAAAATTGTCTGTCACGGTCATGACAGAAACTGTCACGGCCATGACAGTAACTTAGCCTGATTTTTGCTTGAAATCTCTTCCTATCACGCTCATGACAAGAACTGTCACGGCCTTGACAGTCTTCTGAGCTATTTTACTCCTTTTCTTCGACGTTTTCTCATATCCTACCATGAATAATTTTCAGATTTAGGTAAAAATTAAATCTATATAAAATTATATGAAAACAAATCAAAACTCTTCTTTTCTAAGTATAAAAATATTCTAAATGCTAATAAAATGACCAAACTAATGCATGATTTTTCGTGCATCACGGACGATCCGACCCAGTCCGGGCCGGAGAGGGAGAGAGAGACACCGACGGGAGAGGGTCGCCAAAGGTCGACGCTTGACGTCCGGTCAGAGGCTCGTTGGCCGTAAGAGAAAGAGAGGAGAGGAGGAAAGAAATAAGGGGTATTATACATACATACATACATACATATATATATATATATAAATATATATATATATATATAGGTGGAAAGATGAGAAAGCGGGATAACATAATTTTAATTACCGACGGCTCTGACCATTGAAAAAGTAAATATTAATTATTTTTAAAGTTATCGACGTTTGTGACCGTCACAAATTATTTTATTGTAAAAATAAAATACTATATTTAGTTATATATAATATTTATTTTTTATTTTATCGACGGTTTGAACAGTCGCCAATTATTACCGATGGTAGGAACCATCGAAAATTGTGACGGTTTGAACTGTCGCTAATTATATTAATAAAATACTCATCATATTATACAATTATATATTTACTGATGGTTACGACCGTCAAAAATTGCGGCGGATTTTGCGATGGATGGATATCCGTCGGAAATATCGACGTTCCTAATCGTCGAAAAAAAAATAATATAATAAATTACATAATTTATTATTTTTATTTTCAACAATCGTGACCGTCGAAAAATCCATCGGAAATTGTGACAGATGGATATCCGTCGGAAATATCGACATTCCTAATCGTCGAAAAATAAAATAATAATATAACAAATTACATAATTTATTATTTTAATTTCCGACGATCGTAACCGCTGGAAAATCCGTCGAAAATTGCGACGGATGAATATCCGTCAAAAATATCGACATTCCTAATCATCGAAAAATAAAATAATAATATAAGAAATTGCATAATTTATTATTTTCATTTTCGACGGTTGCAACCGTCAAAAAATCCATCGCAAAATCTGATGCATGACATTTTATACATATTTATTTCATATCATTCAGTCTATTTTTCATAATTTTATTCTATTATATATAAACTTTTCCTCATTTTTAATTAAAACTTTCAAAGAATCAGTTGATACCTAACTTGTTATTTTTATTTCTACAGCAGCCAACATGGTCCGCGTTTGTCAGCAACACAGCCCATGTTTCCTTCAACATGGTCCATGTTAGCCAGCAATCACCATATCTTCAAAATCTGAAAGATTGGGAGGAAATCACTCTATCAATATAAAATATCCCATGTTATTAATAGCACGATTTGTGTTGTTAATGTCGCAATATCTCCTCAACCAAATCATTATATTTTGATTCATGCGGCATTGAATCACGTTGATTCTCAGGAGGCAGATGCATTTTCAACTATAAAAAGGGTTCCATATCACCTCACTTAGACATCCAAGTCTAGAATTCAAAAATCCATTGCAAAGGCAAGAAGAGAGAGAGCATTTGGTCGTCCACTCGGTGGAGATTCTTCGAGGGGAGTATAGATAATTTTGAAGAGATTATTTCTTCTTTTTTCTATCTTTTAGTCTACCATATACGTGAATGAGTCAGAGTGGCTCCTATTAGTGAGAAAATGGTAGAGAATCGTTTGAGATGGTTTGGTCTTGTTCAGAGAAGACCATTAGATGCGCTAGTAAGAAGAGTAGATCAAATAATCTGGAGTCCGATTAAAAGAGGGAGAGGGAGGCCAAGGCGGACACTTGGCGAACTAATAGAGCAAGATCCATTGGTGAATAATATACCGAAAGGTTTGGTTACTAATAGAGCGGAATGACGTCGTATGATCCATGTAGCCGACCCCACCTAGTGGGATAAGGCTTTGTTGTTGTTGTTTCTATCTTTTAGTCTCTTATTTTTCTCTCTACTTTTTCTTTATCTATGTAATAGAGTTCTAATTAGGATCAATTTATGTTGGACTTTATTAGATCGTTGAATAAGATTTACTACTCTGAATATTCTGAATATGTATGCTGATTTTAATGCTATCTTCTGAGTACTCGATTTTAACTAGTTGGTATTATCGAGATTTATTCTTTTGATCTCTCTCAGTTGATTGATATGCATTTCATATCACATCTCTATTTACTCGATTGAGATTTAGAGATTTATGGATCATTAACTCACTCGGTTGAGGTGTTTTTGAAATAGGATTGCATCGCTAAAGCATCTTATCAAAAGTTAGTTAAAGATTGATTCGGTTGAACCTTATCTTTTTAATATTGTGATAAGATAGTTAGGTTGATTCGGTTGAACCTTATCTTTCTAATATTGTGATAAGATAGTTAGGTCATCTGGTTTGAGACCTTTACTTTTTGACATTCTTTCCATCAGAAAATTCGGATTTGTTTTAAATCTTTTATTGAAAGATATTGTTACTCTCATCTTGTTTGAACATTTCTGATTTATTTATTTTGAGACTTTAGGCTGAATCAATTTTAATCTTCTTTGTTTTATTTATTTTGAACCAAATATTATATATTTTCCTCATCTTAGTAAATTAAGATAAAAGATAAAAATAGACTAGTCCTCGTGGGTTCAACACTTTTCTCACTCTTTATTACTTGATTCGACCTAGTGCTCTTGCTAGTATTTGCGCTATACAAAAATTTTCGCATCAAGTTTTTTGCACCGCTGCCGGAGACTTCTTCTATCTTTTTCTTACTTGATTGAGTCTTGAATATTCTGATTTCTCTCCTTTTCATATGACTCATTGAAAAAGGGCCACATTTCCTTTTTCCACTCGTAAATAGACTTTGTTTTAGAAGACGACTTGTGTCGATATTTCTGAAATGATTTGTGTCGAGCCAAATTTGTTTCCTCCTCTTTTCTACTTTTGTGTTGTGTTAATACGGTCCGTGTCGTCCATACACGGCCCGCGTGTGCTTCACTATTTTTGATATCGAAACGGGCCTCTTTGGAGAACGACTTGTGTCGATATCTTCGAAAATGGTTCGCGTTTCATAAAATAGACCGCGTAGTTTGCCACGCCTTCTTAGACACGGTCCGTGTTCCTCTATACATGACCCGAGTTCACATTCTTATGTGATTTTTGGGGGGGCGACAAGTGTCGACTTTCCTAAAATGCAAAACGGTTTGCATTCTCATTTCCCTATTAACTTTTTTTTTCTCTCTATTATTTGGGTCGCTCTCTGGAACCTTTGAGTGACACAACATTAGAAGTTTGAAGGATCCACTTCTCTTTGATCTTGAGATAGAAAATTTTATTCAATTTTTAATGGCAAAAAAGAACAAATCTAATAAATAACCCATGTCATCTGGAAATATCAACAAAATAACTATCCAGGAAGAAACACAACTTGAAGATCCTTCAATATCAGAAATTATTCAAGTTGATGTTAATCTACCTAATAAAAGTTACAACAAGGAGGCTCAACAAATTTCATCAGAAGACATTTCAATTGACCCATTATCTTTGCTTACACATATGACAGGCATGCTAATGAACAAATTTTCTATGCAGGAAGAGTACATTCAGAATATGAAGAATCAGATTACTCAACTAACACAACACAACACAAAAATAGATATTGTCATCAATTCATCAAGTGACTCAAGAACCAAATTAGAGGACATGTTTAAGCAATTCATATATGCAATTGATAAGAGATTTTCTTTGCAGGACCAACTCATCCATAATTTGGAGATTCACTTGACACAGCTAAAAGATCAAGCCAAGATTAACAATGAGAGTTCACCTTCATCGCATCCACCTGAGATTCAACAAAGGTTTGATGATATGCAAGCAAAATTTCAACTACTCGAGAAGGAAGTAGCACATTTATCTTCTTATTTGGCCTAATCTCAAAAGGCAAGCATTTTAGGTAGGCCACTAATTTTCATGTGTCCTTGTCATCATCGAGAATCATATCAGAGACGATGGAAACCATGAAGATATTATCAACAAAAGACATGGACTACAGAGTGGAGGATTACGGAGACAAGTCCGTACATAATCGAAAATGGACAAGTTCGAAAGACGAGCTCAACCTTAGAAGTACCATCACCGCATCATCAAATCCACCACCACAAAAGGAGGTGATCGAAATACTGACATCATCATAAGCAAGAACAACATCACGAGCACCAATGTCATCGAAAGAATGGCGAGCAAAGAGCCCAATAGTAGAAATTGCAAAATCTCAAATCAAGGATAAGATAAAAATTACAGAGATGGCTTGCTAAAAATTGGTGACAGTTGGATGTGTGTTCACCCACACTCATTGATTCTCACCATTATAAACACATCATGATCACATAATTCGGGTGAGATTGTTCTTAATTGCAAAATTCGTTCATGATCATAATGCTAATCCTTTTATTAAGGAATTTTTTACTATTTTAGGTCAATTTAGTTTTTCTTAAAATAATTTTAGTTGTTAGATTTAGGCACTCATTTCATAGATAGAGAATTTTGAAAAAAAAAATGACCCAGGTGCATTTTGATATGGCTTGTGTTTTCAACATGGACTAACTACTCGATCTATTTTTGCAGAAAGTTCTTTTTCAACATGATCCATGTACTTCATGATTAAAAAAAAAATTTAAAAATTATGCCAACAACCACATACCACTTTTATGACATAGCTCGGGCAGTCATTATAATTGATCGTATTGCAGCAAACGGCCTTTTTCAGCGATCCAGAACCATCAACATTTGTGCTCCACCATTGATCAACGTTTTATCGTCATCATTTTTTTAAAATAATAAGTTGTGTCTCTCTGTTTCTTCTTTCTATATTTCTTAAGTCATTGTTCTGTTACAAACTTTACCCGACTAGGCTAGTACTGAGGACAGTGCTTAGTTTAAGCTTGGGAGAGTTGCATTGATGCATTTTTCATGTTTACTGCATTCACATGTTTTATTATTTAGTAGTTGCATTTTTTTTGCTTTTACATGCATATCATCTAAAATCCAAAAAAATTACAATTTTTAATATTTGGCATCAATTTTTAAAGACTTCTAATTGACTTATAAAATTCTACGCTGAAGTTTCTATCGTCTCATTGCCATAGTATTGGGTTATTGGAAAAGTAGAATGATGCCAAATAGAAATATGATACCTGAACTACAATTCTTTATTTAGCTTGCTTTTATTTTAATTAGATTGGATTGGAGTGGTCTTTTATTGAATGCTTTAAGTACTTGTTGAGCTTTTGAAAAAAAAACCTTCCAAAAAAGTTGAATAAAATTAAATGTGTTATCTCTGTCACCTTGGTGTGTTTGGGCCATTAGATCCGTAGGGGATTCTTGCCTGACGACCTAAGGTCAACTATTCTAGGATCCGTCGATCAAAAACTTGTTACATGAACCACTTGGAGTAAGATGGAGAAACACGCGAAAAAAGAGAAAAAAATATGTGAAAAAATGCAATGAATAAGTCATGAATGTTTCTCTAGCACCTTGGCGTGATTGGGCAATTAGATCCGTAGGGAATTCTTGTCTAATGATCTAAGGCCAACTGGTCTGGAAACCATCGATCGAAAACCCGCTACATAGACCACATTGCGCAATATAGATAAACACATGAATGTTTGAATTGCTATAATAACAAGAAAACTAAGCTCAACTTGTACTTACGTTTTCAATATTAAGACTATTATATGATAATCCATAGTTTTTTTTGTCAAGCTGAATCTAGAAATGTTTAAATATATTTAAGTGTCAGAAATTCTATGAGGCAGGGTCAAATCGCAAGAGGAGAGATGCTCGATTTTAACTGGTTGATATTATCGAGATTTGTTCTTTTGATCTCTCTCAGTTGATTGATCTGCATTTCATATCCCATCTTTATTTACTCGATTGAGATTTAGAGATTTGTGAATCATTAACTCACTCGGTTGAGGTGTTTTTGAAATAGGATTGCATCGCTAAAGCATCTTATCAAAAGTTAATTAGAGATTGATTCGGTTGAACCTTCTCTTTCTAATATTGTGATAAGATAGATAGGTCATCTAGTTTGAGACATTTACTTTTTGGCATTCTTTCCATCAGAAAATTCGGATTTGTTTTAAATCATTGAAAGATATTGTTACTCTCATCTTGTTTGAACATTTTTAATTTATTTATTTTGAGACTTTAGGCTGAATCAATTTTAATCTTCTTTGTTTTATTTATTTTGAACCAAATATTATCTCTTTTCCTCATCTGAGTAAATTAAGATAAAAGATAAAGATAGACTAGTCCTCGTGAGTTCAACACTCTTCTCACTCTTTATTACTTGATTCGACCTAGTGCTCTTGCTAGTATTTGCGCTATACAAAAATTTTCGCATCAAAATTCGTCGCAAATTGTGACGGATTTCTATCCATCGAAAATTGTTCATTGGAAAATAGCAATTTTCTTGTATTGAAAGTAGGGAATCATCGTTTATCTTCAACCCCCAAACTATACATACGCTGTATCCCAATTATGGGATCCATGACTACTGGTCACAGTTATAAATTTCAGAAACCCCAAACATTAGAAGGTTTATTACCTGCTCAAAGTCTATTCAAGTGTAAAAGAATAAACTATATATATATATATATATATATATATATATATATATATGTGTGTGTGTGTGTGGAAAGATGAGAAAGCGGGAAAACGAAAAAAAGCGGGATAACAAAATTTTAATTACCGATGGCTTTGACCATCGGAAAAGTAAATATTAATTATTTTTAAAGTTACCGACATTTGTGACCATCGCAAATTATTTAATTATAAAAATAAAATACTATATTTAGTTATATATAATATTTATTTTTTATTTTACCGATAGTTTGAACAGTCGCTAATTATTACCGATGGTCGGAACCTTAAAAAATTATGACGGTTTGAACTATCACTAATTATATTAATAAAATACTCCTCATATTATACTATTATATATTTACTTATGGTTACGACCGTCGAAAATTACGGCGAATTTTGCGACAGATGGATATCCGTCAGAAATATCGACATTCCTAATCGTTGAAAAATAAAATAATAATATAATAAATTACATAATTTATTATTTTCATTTCTGACAATCGTGACCGTCGAAAAATCCATCGGAAATTGCGACGGATGGATATCCGTCGAAAAATAAAATAATAATATAACAAATTACATAATTTATTATTTTAATTTTTGATGGTCGTAACCGTTGGAAAATCCGTCGGAAATTACGACGGATGAATATCCGTAAAAAATATCGACATTCCTAATCATCAAAAAATAAAATAATAATATAATAAATTGCATAATTTATTATTTTCATTTCCGACGGTTGCAACCGTCGAAAAATTCGTCGCAAATTATGACGAATTTCTATTCATCGAAAATTGTCCGTCGGAAAATTACAATTTTCTTATAGTGAAAGTGGGGAATAATCATTTACCTTCAACCCCCAAACTATACATATGCTCTATCCCAATTATGGGATCCATGACTACTGGTCACAGTTATAAATTTCAGAAACCCCAAACATTAGAAGGTTTATTACCTGCTCAAAGTCTATTCAAGTGTAAAAGAATAAACTATATACGTGTGTGTATATATATATATATATATATATATATATATATAGGTGGAAAGATGAGAAAATGGGAAAATGAAAAAAAACAGGATATATATATATATATATATATAGGTGGAAAGATGAGAAAACGGGAAAATGAAAAAAAAAGCGGGATAACAAAATTTTAATTACCGACGGCTCTGATCATCGGAAAAGTAAATATTAATTATTTTTAAAATTACCGACGTTTGTGACCGTCACAAATTATTTAATTGTAAAAATAAAATACTATATTTAGTTATATATAATATTTATTTTTTATTTTACCGACGGTTTGAACAGTCGCTAATTATTACCGACGGTCGGAACCGTCGAAAATTGCGACGATTTGAACTGTCACTAATTATATTAATAAAATACTTTTCATATTATACTATTATATATTTATTGATGGTTACAACCGTCGGAAATTACGGCGGATTTTGCGATGGATGGATATCCGTCGGGAATATCGACGTTCCTAATCGTCGAAAAATAAAATAATAATATAACAAATTATATAATTTATTATTTTAATTTTCGACGGTCGTAACCACTGGAAAATCCATCGAAAATTGCGACGGATGGATATCCGTCGGAAATATCAACGTTCCTAATCGTCAAAAAATAAAATAATAATATAACAAATTATATAATTTATTATTTTAATTTCCGACGGTCATAATCGCTGGAAAATCCGTCAAAAATTATGACGGATGAATATCCGTCAAAAATATCGACATTCATAATCATCGAAAAATAAAATAATAATATAACAACTTGCATAATTTATTATTTTTATTTCTGACGGTTACAACCGTCGAAAAATCCGTCGCAAATTGTGACGGATTTCTATCCATCGAAAATTGTCCGTCGAAAAATAGCAATTTTAGCAATTTTCTTGTATTCAAAGTAGGGAATCATCATTTACCTTCAACCCCCAAACTATACATATGCTCTATCCCAATTATGGGATCCATGACTACTGGTCAGAGTTATAAATTTCAGAAACCCCAAACATTAGAATATATATATATATATATATATATATATATATATATAAAGAAACAATGAAGAAAACTATAAGAGACTCCCTTTCTTAAAAGAGATGATCTTCATATCGTCGTGAATGTCTAGATACATACGAAAAAGTTTAAAATTTTATTTACAGTAACATTAAAATCATTGTTATTTAACTTGACATATAAAATTATTAAAAATAAATTATTTACAAGAAATAATCGTTCTTGTCATCCTCATGGGTGCCCATGCATCTCCTTTCCAATAATTTTGTTGAGCATGCTTATTTTGTACCATCTGTTATTGGATCCATTCCTCCATTTACATTTGGAAGTTTATGAGTGGTTGTTGTCACTTGTCATTCTATGTTCTTTTTTTTTTTGTGTATCGACGTCACAAATTTTTTTCTAAGCTTTCATATTTCTCTTTCAATTGTTGGTCTAGAAGATGCATATCTTAGCTGGAATAATTGAATACCAACTTTTTCTTACATTGGTATAATTCACAAATGATCAAAGTCCATATTCACAAACTTTTTCTTTGGCGACTTGATCCATAAAAAGTCTTCAAGAATTCATCGACGTGTCTATATCTTCTGTATTTTGAACAATATACATATTTACTTTTACAGTATTCCTGAAATTTAATATTAGTAACAATACATAATAAATAAATAAATATGTAAATAAATTCAAAACAATCTAAATTATAAATAAATATATTATCTTGTATAAGTTTTCTAACATTATGAGACTCCTTTTTATTTATTTATTTTTAATTTTGACTCATTTTAATTTTTTTTAAAAAATCATCTTGAATCCGTTCTTTACTCAACTCCTATTATAAATATATTGTTAAAAGAGATTAATCACAAAAGTGTCATACCTGAAATTAATATTAAAAAAATATAGCATACTAATTCCTTTGTAATTGTGATTGATATAAACAACCATTAATACATAGTTTAAGCTTATTTATTGAATGCTCGGACTTACTTTCTCTTTCTCCTACTTTGATTTATATATTTCAGTTCACCACTTTAATACTTACTCGATTGATATAGCTTCAATGATCCAATATAAGACTTTTGTTTTGAAGTGTGTGCGTCTAATGAAAACGACGACAATCTTTCTTAACATTAAGACTCAAATACTTTCGGTATTTGATTAGTGTGCTTAACATCTCACCAAGCATAAGCACTTAAAAACATAATTATATCAAAATCGAACGTGTCTATCGAATTACCTTGCTGCAAAACTGCTGCATCATTTAAAAGACACAAACATGCAAATTAAAACAGAAAAAAATGAGAAAAAATTTTGTTGCCAAACAATGAAACAACATAAATATTCATCGAAAATTTTATAAAACCTGTTCAGTACGTAGAACAGAAAGTTAACTTTTACAAAGAGCTGTCAAATTCATTCAATGAGATCACCATAATCAAAGAATTCGCGAACGCCATGTCACGATGGAATGTCCGTCCACACGAGAGTTGTTAATAATGTCTTAAATATGAATTCAGTTGGTCCCCCTATATATAGTCAGGCGTTTTAGCAGAATTTCTCTACGGGAGTCTCGCTGCCCGGTCAGCGAGCCTATGGAGGTCAAGGAGGGGATTCCCCTGCGGGGGTTGCAAGGGGGCGGAGCCCCCTGAGCGAAAATTTTTAGGGGTATTCTGTATGTGATTCGGATTTGATTTATTTCCTTATCACGAGATAGGTGTCCTATTTTCAAGGAATTTATTTAGAGTCTCAGTCCGTATGTAATTCCTATCATCTGTCAAAGGGAGTGCCTATATAAACTCCCTAGAGGTCTAAACAGAGACTCATCCTTGTAATCATCATTATTCCATAACAAAGAGCCGCCGTCGTTTTTCCTTTTCGCGTTCTTCTGTATTTCGTGCGATCCCTCTTTTCCCCTTTTCGTACCAAACTAGTATCAGAGCCTTAGGGTTTGTCAGTGATTCTCAATCAGCAGGGAGATGACGTCGCACAACGTGAGCGTGGAGAAGTTCAACGGCAGGAACAGTTTCGGGTTGTGGCAGATCAAGATGCGGGCGCTTTTGAAGCAGCAAGGAG
Organism: Pontederia crassipes; assembly: GCA_030549335.1. NCBI lineage: Eukaryota > Viridiplantae > Streptophyta > Magnoliopsida > Commelinales > Pontederiaceae > Pontederia > Pontederia crassipes. The sequence goes on from CM060193.1 coordinate 14,448,447, forward strand.
TCTGGGCGCCGCTCTCAAACGTGTCGAAGAACAAGCCAAAAGAACTCGAAGGGCAAAGAAAAGGAGATCGACCTCGCAACTTTGACGGCACAGGAAGAGAAGGCGCACTCGATGATTCTGTTGTGTCTGACGGATGAGGTGATAATCGATGTCGCAGATGAAGAAAAGACGGCCGGTCTGTGGTTGAGACTCGAGAGTTTATATATGACGAACTCTCTCACCAACAAGTTACTATTGAAGCAACGTCTGTTCTCTCTCCGCATGCAGGAAGGTACCCCTCTGAAGGAACATCTTGATCAGTTAAATTCTTTATTGATGAAACTCAGAAATATCGATGTTAAGATCGAGGATGAAGATGCTGCCCTAATTCTGTTAGTTTCGCTTCCTCCATCATATGAGAACTTCGTTCAGTCTATAATTATCGGGAAGGAAACTATAAGTCTGGAAGAACTAAGATCGAGTCTCCATACTCGTGAACTTCGGCATAGGGCATCTGGAAATTCTGCAGAGACTCAGGTCGCGGGTTTGATATCGACCGCAGAGAAGGGATAGTCCTCGAATTCGAAGAAATCCAAATCCAAAAAGAAGAAAATCACTGCGAAGGACATCTGTAATTACTGCAAGGAACCAGGTCATTGGAAGAAAGACTGTCCGAAGAAGAAGAAGGCCCCCGTCGCTGCGGTGGCACATGAAACAGCGAAGATAATTTGGTTCTGGCTGCTTCTGATCAAGGATGTCTGGAGGATAGTTGGGTTCTGGATTCGGGGTGTTCATATCACATGATTCCGAATAAAGATTGGTTCTCATCTTATCAGAAGACTGACGGTGGAAATGTCATCATGGGCAATAACGCGTCATGTCAGATAGTTGGAATCGTTTCTGTGCAGATCAGGACTCATGACAATCTTGTGAGGACGTTGACAAATGTCCGCCATGTTCCGCAACTGAAGAAGAATTTGATATCACTTGGAGTCCTCGACTCTAAAGGGTGTCAGATTAATGCTGCTGGAGGCATCCTCACGGTCATGAAGGGTGATGCTACGGTTCTGAAGGAAGTCAGACAGAAGTCCTTGTATGTATTACAAGGCAAGACAGTCTCTGACGTTGCTGCAGTAGCTAGTTCATCCGAATCAGATATGTCCAGGCTGTGGCACATGCGGCTTGGGCATATGAGTCAGAACGGGATGAATATCCTCAGCAAACGAAGTCTTCTAGGAGAGAAGAAGATATCTGAATCAACTTCTGCAAGCACTGCGTATTCGGCAAATAGCGAAGGTCTCAGTTTGGCAAGGCAGTGCATAGGACGAAGGCGACACTTGACTACATCCACGCCGATTGTTGGGGTCCCTCTCGTGTTCCATCATTAGGAGGTGCGAGGTACTTCCTATCTGTAATTGATGACTACTCGAGGATGACTTGGGTATTCATGATGAAACACAAGAGTAAGTCTTTCAAGGCCTTCAAGCAGTGGAAGGTTCTGGTGGAAAATCAGACGTCGAAAAAAGTGAAACATCTTCGTACTGACAATGGTTTGGAGTTCTGTTTTGCTGAATTTGACCAGTTCTGCAAAAATGAAGGCATTGCCAGACATCGCACAATCAGGGATACTCCACAGCAGAATGGAGTTGCAGAACGAATGAACAAGACACTTCTGGAGAGGGCAATGTGCATGCTCTCTAACGCTGGCCTGAATAGGACATTCTGGGCTGAAACTGTCAACACAGCTTGCTACTTGGTGAATCGAAGTCCGGCGACTGCGATTGATCTTAAGACTCCAACTGAGGTATGGTCAGAAAATCCTGCTGATTATACTTGTCTGAAAGTTTTTTATTGTCCAGCATACTATCACGTCAGTGAAGGGAAGTTGGAGTCAAGGGCCAAAGAAGAGGTGTTCATGGGATATGGTGCAGGAGTGAAGGGCTACAGAATCTGGTCTCCTTCATAACACAAAGTCATCCACAGCAGAAACGTGACCTTTGATGAAGCATCAATGCTTCAGTTGAAGGTGGAGGCTGAAGAGAGTGTTAGTAAACAGGTGGAGGTTGAAATCACTCCAACTGAGAATGATGCTGAAGGATCACATCAAGAAGTAGAACCAGAATGTGAAGAATCTGATGAGCAACTTGAAGAGGAGTCAATTGCTGCTAGACGTCCTCGCAGAGAAGTGGATCCTCCTAAGTGATATGGTTTCGAGGACATGGTTGCTTATGCACTATAAGTAGCTGAAGAGGTGGAGTCCCTGGAGTCGTCCTCTTATAGGGATGCCATCACATGTGCCGAATCTAGACAGTGGATCGCTATTATGGGTGAGGAGATGGAATCTCTTCACAAGAATCAGACGTGGGAGCTGGTCAAGTTGCTTAAAGGCAGAAAGATTGTTGGCTGTAAATGGATCTTCAAGAAGAAAGCAGAAATTTCAGGAGTTGAAGGCACGAGATACAAAGCACGACTGGTTGCTAAAGGTTATAGTCAGAAAGAAGGTGTGGACTACAATGAGATATTATCACCTGTTGTCTGACATACTTCTATCAAGATGCTACTTGCTCTTGTAGCACATCAGAATTTAGAGCTCGAGCAACTAGATGTGAAGACTGCTTTCCTCCATGGAGAACTTGAAGAAGACATTCTTATGAGCCAACCAGAGGGATTTTTCATTCCATGAAAGGAGAATCAAGTTTGCAGTCTGAAAAAATCTCTGTATGGCTTGAAGCAGTCTCCCAGACAATGGTACAAGAGGTTCGTCAGCTTCATGATCAGTAAGGGATTCAGTCGAAGTCCCTATGATTGCTGCGTATATCACAAGAAGATGAAGGACGGCTCCACCATCTATCTGCTCTTGTATGTCGACGATATGCTTATTGCTGCAAGAGACATGACGGACATTCAGAATCTGAAGAAGCTCCTCAGTACAGAATTCGACATGAAGGATCTTGGTGCAGCACAGAAGATTCTGTGGATGAAAATTCTAAGGGATCGCGCACAGGGTAAACTCTTCTTATCTTAGAAAATTATATTGAGAAGATTTTATCCAGATTTGGAATGTCAGGAGCGAAACCTTTGAATACTCCATCAATTGCAAATGTTCATCTTTTTGTTGCCTTCGCACCAAAGTCAGAAGCAGAAAAGAAGTACATGTCTCGAGTTCCATACGCTAGTGCAGTTGGAAGTCTGATGTATGCCATGGTTTGTACAAGATCAGACATTGCTCATGCAGTCAGTGTTGTCAGCATGTTCATGAGCGATTCAGGAAAGGAGCACTGGCAAGCGGTGAAGCGAATTTTTCGATATCTGAGAGAAACATCTGATATTGGCCTCATCTACAGAAGTGATAAAGAGTGTTTGGTTGCAGGGTACTCAGATTCAGATTATGCTGGAGATGTTGATGGAAGACGATTTATGACAGGCTATGTCTTCACTTTGGACAGTTCAGTTATTAGTTGGAAGGCTATACTTCAGCCATCAGTTACATTGTCCACCACAGAGGCTGAATACATGGCACTGACAGAAGCTGCCAAGGAAGGCATCTGGTTAAAAGGCTTAGTTGGAGATCTCGGATTACATCAGGAGCAGGATATAGTGCACTGTGACAGTCTGAGTGCAATATGTTTAGCCAAGGATCAAGTACATCATGAAAGAACCAAATACATTGATGTCAGATATCACTTCATCCGCACTGAGAAGAGGATCAATGTGAAGAAGATTGGCACTAAAGATGATCCAGCTGATATGTTCACCAAATCTGTTTCTCATGGCAAGTTTCAGCACTGCTTGGACTTGCTTAACATCAATACTTGGTTATAGTCCCGAGGTGGGGCTGGAGGCGACGTGGCGTGCTTTTGTGTTTTGAAGATGATTCAAGTCAAGGTGGAGATTTGTTAATAATGCCTTGAATATGAACCCAATTGGTCCCCCTATATATAGTCAGGCGCTTCAGCAGAATTTCCCTACGGGAGTCTCACTACCCGGTCAGCGAGCCTGTGGGGGGTCAAGGGGGAATCCATGGGGATCTCCCCTGCAGGGGTTGCAAGGGGGCGGAGCCCCCTGAGCGAAAATTTTTAGGAGTATTCTATATGTGATTCGGATTTGATTTATTTCCTTATCACGAGATAGGTGTCCTATTTTCAGAGGATTTATTTAGAGTTCCAGTCCGTATATAATTCCTATCATCTGTCAAAGGGAGTGCCTATATAAACTCCCTAGGGGTCTAAATAGAGACTCATCCTTGTAATTATCATTATTCCATAACAAAGAGCCGCCGCCATCCTTTTCGTGTTCTTCTGTATTTAGTGCGATCCCTCTTTTCTCCTTTTCGTAACAATAGTGTTGAAGTCAGCCGCATGGCATTGGAGTACAGCTGAGGGAGTGTCATTATACGTAGTTTTACAATGTGCTAATTTTTAAACAACTTTAATAGACATAATTAATTATGAAAATTTTGAAATCAATAATGCCGAATCCTAACATCCGATTAGTGCATTCAGCATTAATAAAGTTTTAAGAGATCTTTTTTTCTTCTTTTTTTTACATTCTCACATTGGTGTCAGCGTGATGTGAATAATTATGTGTATCTTAAATTCGACCAACTTCTATCTGATCCAGCAAAGAGATTAGATGCGTGTTTCCATGCTCTTCCAACCAATCGGCCATGACATGTATCCCAATAATTGGGATATAGATTTCTCCTCCAACAACAAACGAGTGATGGATATCCACTAATTTAATATGTCTTGTGTCTCATTATGAAAAGGTTTAAAGTTTGAATTGAAGACCTCCAAAGCATATCTCATAAGCTTCCAATTTTTATATGTAGGAATTCCCTGTCCATGCCAACGACAGTATTCTTGTCATGAATGCGACGTGCACATAAAACTTATTAAATTAACACCACAAGAATAAGACTTCTAAAATAATTAAAGAGGAGTTACAGAGCTCGTGACCATGAAAACAGCCACAATTAGACCTCAAGCTAAGCTAGTAATTCACCTTGCACGACTAATTGCATTAAATCACACCCAAAAATAAGTTTCGAACAAATCTATAATTTAAAAATGTGATTTTTTTTTGTTGTTAATCATATATAAGCCACAAAATGTTTGATTGAATTTGATGCCTGAAATATGTGAAATAAACATATTCCTTAAGAAGAAGAATACTTCCGCCCTTTTATGTTAGTTTCAAGTAATTCTAAGAAACATTGATATTTTTCTTTAAATATTATGGTTGGTGGGGCTGCATACATCTCTTGAATTTTTTTTGTTGGTATTACAGAAATTGAAAAAAAAACTAAGAACGGTAAAAATATAAATATATATACACTCATAAAATAACTTTAGGCTTTAGGGTTAAGTGAAAATATCTGGAAATCTTAGGGAGATCGATAAATGATTAAAAAAATGAGGATGTCCCTTTTCAAAAGGGAACAATATCCTGTTCTTTATTTTTTTAATCATCGAATCAAAATTTATGAATTATATTTGATTTGTTTAATTTAATAATTTTTAATTTGATTAATATATTTTTTATTTAGCGGATAAAAATTAAGTCCAATATTAAAAATTGGATTGAAGGAAAATACATGATAATTTAGTCCTTGAAAATTTTGACTTTACATATCGTTAAATCTTGGACGATCACCGGCTAGCGCTCTGAGTTTTCCAATAGTATAATTATACATCATGTTCTAGGATCATAATAATTGGCAGATAGTATTTTCTAATTCAATTATTGTAACAATTTTATAAGGACTTAATTGTTAGTTCTCATTTGAACAAGTCATATTAGTATTGGTAAGTCGGATGGGTCCAAATAGAAAAAAAAGATAGCCTCAATATTAATAGTATTAATGTCATGTCATGATGAAAACAATGTTCAACATGAATCATGATCCATGAACCGGCCTAATGAAAAAAGAGGTTCCAAAACTTTCGAGAGGAAACAAAATTGGGAGAGAAACAAGGGGAATGAAAATAATGAAAAATATATAAATGAATATTTTCTTAATTCGTTATTACTCAATATTTACTGCTGCCGTGACTGAGAATAAAACATTAACCACTATCCACTTGATGCATGATAGATCCAAATTTAGAGGTGAGTAAACTCGGTTTTAAAACTAGCTTTCAGTTGTCTTGGTCCGATCGATTTTGATTGCAATCGGGATCGATTTAACGCCCCAATGAAATAAGAATAAAAAAACAAAACATAGTTAATGCTTTGTTTTGACATAATAAATTTAGAAAGTTATAAATTATTATATGAATATATTAATTATTATTTAAATACATATACAATATTATACTCTAATATATTTTGAAATATAATATAAAATATAAAAAAAAATTAAAATAAATAATGTATTAACTAATTTAATATATTAATATAATATATATTATCGAGTTGAAATAAAACGTGATTGTTTTCAAAGGCCATGATTGGATACGAGAACTTAAGTTCTTATTAGTTTTCGAGAATTAATCGATTAGATAGAAAAATTTATATTTGATATTTAGATGAAAAATGTAATGATAGAGATTTAAAAAGTTGATTTGATAAATAAGTTTTAGTAGGTGTTTGAATAAAAAGTAATAATAAAGTATACAATTTATTATTTTATGAGATATAAAGTGTTAGTAAATATAATTATTATGTATTTATTTATTTCAATAATAATTAGTATAATATAAAAATATTATTCATAATTATTAATTTAAAATTTATTTTAAAAAATAAGTCGTGTCATGCTATATTAATATTACTTTTGATTAAATTTTTTATATGTTATTAGTATTATAATTTAGGTAAAGAATATACTTTATTATTTTATGAGGTATAAAAATATACTAAATAAATATATTATGTATTTATTTATTTAAAATATATAAAATATCATGTATATTGTTTTCTAAAAATAATTGAAAATTTTAATTAGTAAAGTTCATTTGAACACAATAAGATTTAAGTTAATTTTATCATGAATTGTTTTGAACTTTATTGTGCTATAATACATAATAAATTATATATATGACAATAATAAGAATACTTGTTTATTAGATCTAATAAATTTATTTTATACGTTTTATAATGATGCATTAATAAATAAATAGCTATATATATGTATATACATTAATATAATATATATAGGCCTAATATTAATAGTATATATTAATTAGTAATATTTACTATAATATAATACTAATTATATATAACATATAATATTATTAAATAGATAAGAAAAGGGGTAAGTTATTGCCTTGAGTTATTGCCATTGACAAAGAACCTTTTTTTATAACTTCAAGTCACATGCACATTTGATTAGAACAAAAGTTATCATCGAACTTCTTGTTTTCATCAATGTTTGACAAAATTTAGACAAATTCTTGTCTAAATTTTGCATTCCAACACTGTCGAAGAATGAGATCAAAGGAGTCGAAATTGCTGTTGGCCGGAATGACTGGGTTCTCCTGTGGTCACCCCTATCCTCATCCAATAAAGTTAGGTGAGTAAAAATTTATCGAATAATTTAATGTTTTTGTCATTTCGTAGGAGCAAGAGGTGTTCACGTTGACCTGACCCGACCCGGCCAAGATCGGGTCCCTTTTTTTGGCTATGACCCGACGGTCGGGTTATCTGACCACTTTTTTATTTTTTAATATAAAAAGATTTATATTTTATTTTTAATACAAATTAAAATATTTTAAATATCAAAAATATTATTTTAAATATCTATATAATTTATATATATTTAAAATAGTTTATTTCATATTTTTTTAGATCTTAAATGATATAAAACTATACATTTAACTAAAAAATAATTAAAAAATTAAAAAGAAAAAAAATTGGTTCATCGGATCGGGTTGGATCAACTCGGATTGAAAATTTTCAACTCGAACTTTGGTCGGATCTTGATCGGGTCGGGTCGATTCGAAAAGGGTCGAGTCAGATTTTTAGATTCACCGGGTAGACCCGACCCGATGAACAACTCTAGTAGGACCAACAGTATATATGTATATTCTTGCAAATTTATCCCTAAAATAAAACAAGCTTAGAAAATATGAATCCGTCTTATCTTAATAAGTACACAGAAGAAGGTCTCATTCTTTTTGTTTGGTAGATTTGATGGATCTGTTCTTTCCTGGCTACAGTTTATTCTGACAGCTGTAATATCTCTCATTCTTTTAAAAGTATTTTGATATTAATAAAAAATTTCACTCATGATTTAATTATAAATAAAATCTCTCTCTTTTTATTTTAATTTGCCAAATTAACCAAACGTTTAAGAAATAAAAATGTGTATGCAAATGTTTAAAAATTACTTGACTCTTGTTGACATTAGCAATGGTATTCTAAAACAAAGCTTATACTTTTAGTTATTTTTTTACTTTTATTCAAATGTTTACTGTAGTAAGTATGAATTAGAAAATCCTTATTATTATTTAAATATTTTCTCTACTTAGTTATTTATTTAATATAAACTTGTAATCTCTATTAAAAAAATCTTACTACATATAATATTAATAATGACAATAATAAATTTATCTTATTGTTTTATTATATGAATTCATAAAAGAGCCTGACATCTTTTATTTCTTTCAAGAATAAGAATAACAATAACAATAACAATAATATATAATATAGTTAAATAAAAGCTACTTATGTTCTATTTTATCCTGAGACTAATGATCTTTTAACTACAACAATTATATTAGTTTAGTTATTTCAAGTTATGATTATAATGAAGGTAATTTATTTCTTTTGTCCCTATAAAGATTGTTTTTTGCTTCCTTTCAGGTGTAACAGGTAGTGACACGTGGAAAGAGGACCCTAATGGCCTGCCAGAGTGGGGGTGTCCGGTGGGGTCAAGCAAGACACCGAAATCTACAAGAATGCTGATCATGAGTTGGCATTGGCACCATGGATTGCCTTCTTGTCATGGTGGTTGGCATATCTATCCACCATGCACCCACCAAATTTGTACCACCATGTGGATGGACAGCAGGGAAATGGAAATGGAGAGGGCCATGGATGATGAGTTGTTCTCACATGCCACATACTTCAGTTGCTTGTTCATGCCGTGCGTACTTTTTGATTAATTTGGATAATAGAACAGGAGGGATATGGGAAAAACCCCTTCCCATTCCCCACCACTCTCTTCTCAAGCCTTCTTCCTCCCATCAATGCAATGCCATGTACCACTGCTCGGCTGACATATGTGCACTAATTAGATTTCATTGATATAAGCATATCTGATCATGTCGATTGATGTTCATATATAATTATAGATGTGCAGTCAGACAATTGATCAATTAATTAAGTGGGGGAGAGAGAGAGAGACCATGACATACCCTTTGTTAAATAGTTAATGACTATGTCAGTACCTCCCTCAACCAATCCTGATATATGGCAATCAGAAGGTTGGCACCTTTTTTATGATTTGATTACTTTATTAGATGTATTGGTGCATAATCTGATTTTATCTCAGGACTCACTCGTGACGACAGTCATATTCCTGTGGATTGCCACGTTACTAAAGTTGTGGTAAAAGAAGAGGACTCCTTTTTTTCTTCCTGCAGCAAGAAAAGCACATAATAATATCAAATTCCCAAATGTCAAAAAGAAAACTAGCCGTTGAAGAAGCAATGTCCAATTTGGTCATTTCTCCATCTTCGACCTCATCATGACCATGACAATATGACATGACATGCATTCTTGAACACAAACGGTCATCCGCCTCACCTGCAAACCCCTCTATTCTATGCATCTCCACAAAATTCCAACAGTATATTTATTTATTATATTATATATAAATATAATATCTCAATACATTTTTTTCAAAATAAAAAATGGCATGTCACTATCATGCTAATTAAGCTTCCCTGTGCTCCTTGATGGTTATCCGCTCAAGCCTCAATCCTAACTTATGCTGATTGTGAACTGATAAAATGCCAAATCTATTAGTGTAATTTAAAACAAAAATAAGTTTCTTTTCTTTTCTTTTTTTTTATTTAAATATTTTTGAAAGCAACATCTAAAACTATTTAGAGGGCGGTCGGGAGCAAATAAATAAATGTGTTGTTTTCTAAAACCCAATTATTCAAAATGTTAACATCTAAGCACCGATCCTTGTATATTACAAAATCATGAAGCTGAGAATGGTAGCACATGTGGCATGGATACATGGATAAGATTTCAGAAACAAAAGAACAAAAGAAGAAGAATTTTTAAATATATATATGTTGGATAATGAAAAGGAGAGCTGCTTTTAAATAATGGATTAAATAATCTGATTTGTGTCATGATGAGCAACAAGGTGTAAAGGGCGAGAGCTCGGCTGTCCTGTCCTCACCACCACTGTGGTCCATTTGGAGTGGTGGGGGTGGAGGAGCATTAAAGAAATAGAAATCTCTGCCCCCCTTCTCAGTGTCTGTTGGCTTGAGTTAAGAGAAAGAGCTGCACATCTTTGAAGTAGACGAAGTCCAAAAAGGATATATGTATACATCTTTATCTTTTACTTTTTCAACTTAATAAAAATAAATTAACAAGAAGGCATATTTTTCTCCAAGGAATCAGCTTTTCGTAAAGCTGAGAGGAATCGTATAATAAAGTTGGAAAAATTAGTCTTTTTATGTTTTGCTTGTTTGAGGGTGGACTGATCATGTTTTTGGTACTGATACGAGTTTGGTAAATGCTTTTGGGGGCGAATGCAAAAGAAAAATACACAAACCAAATCTAGAGGAAAAAGAAAGATTTTAATCCGCAAAGGGATGGAAGCAAAGACAAAACACAGGAAAGGAAGGCATCCTATAAGGTGATGATGAGAATGGCCTTCCTCCTCTGCCCCCACCACCTTAGAAGGCCATCAACACCACCACCCTGTCACCGTCCTAGCTACCATCTATCTCTCTCTCTCTCTCTCTCTCTCTCTCTCTCTCTCTCTCTCTCTCTCTCTCTCTCTCTCTCTCTCTCTCTCTCTCTCTCTCTCTCCTAGAACCATCCAAGCTCAAAGTTGGCACAACAGCGACCATCCTTCGTGTTACTGGAAAAAAGAAAAGAACTTGCAAACGATATACTAACAAGTAACGAGAAAACACTCTTGGACTCTTTCTCAGAATATATGTTTCTCAATAGTACATGATCATTTGAATTGATGCAATGAACATAAAGAAATAAATATGTAACAAAGATCTAAACAGTTAAATATAAGTTCGAAAGTCGACTTGTATAAATCATGAGAATTAATGTTTAACCAGGAGGCACTATTTTGTAGCTTAGTAACTTTGGTTTGGGTTTTTGCATGGATTAGAAGCAGTCATTAGCTGTCGAGGTCACGTAAATAATTGTGTTGTCATTATTAGATCAACCACCCATCGAGGACAAAAATATTATACTAAATTCCTGGCTTAATCAAGAGATTAAGACTTCATGATATATAATGTATATGATCATTATCTCTATTACAAAATCTTATCCTTTTCTCTTTTTTATATGAGAAATAATTAAAACAAGGAGAGAATATTTTTTTATTCCGCTACGTTCAGATCTTTATAACGCACCAGTGGAACGCAATGGCTTCACTGTGTGTTGCCAAGCGGGGAGAGAGACACTCGGACACGCTTCGGAGAGAGGAGAGAGAAAGAGAAGAATGGAGGGGAAGGAGGAGGATGTGAGGCTGGGAGCCAACAAGTTCTCAGAGAGGCAGCCCATCGGTACATCTGCTCAGAGCCAGGACAAGGACTACAAGGAGCCGCCGCCGGCCCCCCTGTTCGAACCCGGGGAGCTCAAGTCATGGTCCTTCTACAGGGCTGGAATTGCGGAGTTCGTGGCCACCTTCCTCTTCCTGTACATCACCATCCTCACCGTCATGGGGGTGAACAACTCCGGGAGCAAGTGCGCTTCCGTCGGCATCCAGGGCATCGCCTGGGCCTTCGGAGGCATGATCTTTGCTTTGGTTTACTGCACCGCCGGCATCTCTGGTACACTTCGCCTCTCTCTCTCTCTCTGTCCCCCTCTGTGTGTGTGCGTATTAGACTACTCAGTGTCTCGTGTACTTGCTTTGGTCTGCACACCTAGTTTTGAACAGCTGGAATTTGAAAGTTGCAATTTCAATATTTTCTTCTTCTTGAAAGTTGCAAAATGATTAGGTCGCATGTTAACAAACATCTTTTGGTGAATTATCACAGAAAAAAGAAAAAAAAAACGCATCTTTAGGTGAATTTTATGAGCAGAATCACTGAAACAAGACTGTTTAGGTTGCAGTATTCAACTCTTTAGAGGCATCTTTTGTTGCTCATTCGAGTTTGATACCTCAATCTGGTCTCTCAGCGAAAGCTTATAGATTTGCTTCACTGCTTGTCTGCTGCATGTCTTCTAGCTTTTCCTTCTTTCTGAGAAGCGTTTGACAGTGGAGACTAAGAATTTGCTTCTTGGAACAGGTGGTCACATTAACCCTGCAGTGACCTTCGGACTGTTCCTGGCGAGGAAGCTCTCCCTGTCCAGGGCCCTCTTCTACATAGTAATGCAGTGCCTGGGCGCCATCTGCGGCGCTGGTGTCGTGAAGGGATACAGGAAGGGCTTGTACCAGTCCACCGGCGGCGGAGCCAACGTCGTCGCTCCTGGCTACACCAAGGGTGCCGCCCTCGGCGCCGAGATCGTCGGCACCTTCATCCTCGTCTACACCGTCTTCTCCGCCACTGATGCCAAGAGGAACGCTAGGGACTCCCACGTTCCCGTGAGTAGAGAGCCACTACTGCTGTGTCTGGTTCTTAATTTGGTAGCAGTAGAGTAGTATAATGGGAACTAACTAAGTAACTGGCTTCTGTAAACAGATCCTGGCTCCTCTGCCCATTGGATTTGCTGTGTTCCTTGTCCACCTTGCCACCATTCCCATCACTGGCACCAGCATCAACCCTGCAAGGAGCCTTGGAGCTGCCATCATCTACAACCAGGACCACGCATGGGATGACCATGTAAGTCTTGTTTGTTGCTGCTTGCAGTGCTCCTAGCTAGCTGTGAATGTTATTAAAGCCATGTTATACTTACTGTACAACGATTCTGATGCTTACTGTTTCTTTTTTCGTGCAGTGGATCTTCTGGGTTGGTCCCTTCATCGGAGCTGGTCTTGCTGCCATTTACCACCAGATCGTGATCAGGGCCATCCCATTCAAGAGCAGGTCCTAAGCAAATTGGTTTTGGATGCCATGCCATGATCAGCGATGTTGTCTTTGTTCTCTTTTAAGGCCTTTATTTGCCTCAATTGTTGTCCTGGAATTCGACTTCCATGTACCCCTGCCGTTTTATCTCGTGTAAATTTAGTACTGCTGTGTAATCAAGTCTACTTTTCTAATGGGTGAAGGACGGACATTGGTATTCTTTATCCTCTCTCTACAAATCTGATTTTAACTTTTCTTTCAGTAAGAATCTGGCTTAAATTTAATCCGGTTAACCAAAAAAAAAAAAGAGCTTGCAACTTCAAGGACATCTTTAGATATTCAAGTGACAAGAGCACGGTCTATAATAATATATACTGTAGGTAGGGTCGATGAGCTGCGGGAGCAATGATTGACAGTCATGTAGACATGCACTGTGTTGCTTTGTGGCTGTCCAGGGGGAGGAGTGGGATGGGGGGAGAGGGAGAAAGAGAGTCACGTGGATTGTTTTCTTTGTTGGACCAGCCTCTTGGCTGTGTCCACAGCAAGGTAGAGAAGCCAACTCATTTGCCCTTGTTGTGTCCCCCGAGTAAATCCAGTGTGTATGTAATGGCTGATGAAGTTAAATCTTACAAGTTGAAGGTAAACTTAATCCACCAGATCTATTACTTTCATGTTATCCATTATGAACTGTAAATACTTTTCTATTGAATGAATTATGTTTAGGTTATTAATTAATTGACTGCAATTTTGTGTCATTATATAAACCTAGTAGTGAGTAGCTAATTCTTATTTAAGGGGATCTCGAGAAATAGATTAATGGAAGCTTCATTATGGGATGCCACAGATATGTCATGTGATAATGAATTGTGAATTTTTGTTAAAAATATTAAGAATATATATATATATATATATATATATATATATATATATATATATATATATATATAAAGCTGATGCATTGGAGAGCCTCACATTGCATCATTGAGTTTTATTTTTTTTCTAAGTGCTTCCACCTTTTAATCATTTTTGTTCAATTTTTTTTTGTAACTTCCATATGGCCCATCTATTAATGAACCAATTTAATTAATGTTAATAAATATGTTATGAGTCAGTTTAAAAAATAGACTTTTATCCTCTTTATCTTTTTTCTTATATGAATTAAATTTTTTAATTTATTTATTGCATAAACTCTTTAATTAAAATATTCAATGTCATTAACTTATAGACCCACTACATTTGATTAATGTAACAGTTTCATCAATTTTTTAATGGAGTCAACTAATCAATATGGCCAATTAATTAATAACTTTTTATTTTCATAAGAAAATATCTTATCTTATATTTATATAAAGTGATGCAAGTGGCAGTTTTAAATTTCTCTCAACTCAACATCACTATCTTTTTTTCTCATTTTTTTAATATTTAGCATTTTATTCTCATTTTTTCAAAATCTAATCAACTATTTTGGAATACGAAAAGACACAGTAATTATTTTTTGATAGAGCAATTATTTTTTACATCAGTTTTTTTTAAAATTTATTAATTGCAATTTTAGTGATATATTATTCTGGAAGACGAAGAGAACCTCCTTGAGTTTTAAAAGAGGAACTTCCCCATCTGGCGTCGCCGCGACGGATAGGTCCTCCGCCACCCATCTTGCTTCCTACGCGTCCCCGCTGCCGCTGTTGCATTGGAGTTCTCCTTCCCATCCTTCTCCCAACGGGGAGCCAGCGCCGCCCTCTGGGTCGCGGCTTTAGCCACATTTCCGCCGCGGCCGACGGTGCTGGTGGTGGAGAAGCTTAGCAACTTTGGCCAGAGCTCCTCAAGGGGTCACCAACGTCGACTGCTCGTACAACCTGACCCCAGGAACTTCACTGATCTCACTCTGCGACACGCTGATCGTGCGCAAAGGGGTTTAAGGTCACAAGGGAAATGTTCGAGGCCGCCAAGGGCCGACTCAAGGTGCTGGTGCAGGCTGTGGTGCAGGCTGGGTGGGATCAACAATGTGGACCTCCAGGCTGCCATGGAGTTTGGGTGCCTCATCGTCAACGCGCCCACAGCGAACATCATTTACCGCCGCTGAGCACGACATTGCCCTCCTATCCGCCATGGCTAGGAACGTCGCCCACACAGATGCCTCCCTGAAAGCCGGTAAGAAGACCCCTCTTGCCGTAACCTTTTCCATGCTCACTTCTTCCTTTGTTTTTATGATCTAAATTTTTTATCTAATCCCACAACGAGAAAAGAGAATGAATGTGATCTGTGAATAGGCCAACAGATGCTCATATATGTAGAGTCTATGTTTTTCCTTTTTTTGTTGCTTCATTTTTCTCATTGCATGTTTTACTTGAAGTTATAAATAAGTCTGTATTCTTCTCTTCCCACACAAAAACGCTTTAAATTTTTATGTTTTGCACTGCTCCGAGCAAACGTACAAATAAGATATTGTTAATTATACTATGATCAACGTCATTTTTTCATGTGCCCATTATATAGATCGCATACATTGACTTCATGTTTCTATAATTTCTTAAAATATACTCACTTCTTTGTGCATTCTGGAACGGCAATGGAACAAGTATGTAGGTGTGTCTCTTTGGTTGAGAAGACACTTGCAGCTATTGGATTTCGAAAAGCTGATTCTGAAGTTGCCAGGCGTGAGCATGCATGTTGGTGGACCCAACGCTGCGGGGCTAGGCCGGTGGTCATGGAGCAGCTGGTGGCGGAGCTGCACCGCAGGGGTGTCCAACATGCGCTCTACGCGGAGGCCGTGCGTCATCGATTTCTACCGGCCGATCGCGATGACATCAGGGGCATGGCCTACTCCCCATACAAGAACCAACAAAAGATATAGATGTTATAATAATTGTTTCTACATCATTTTTTCGGAAAAAATATCATTTATCATGATTTCGAATGAATTCTCCTTTTTATAAAATTTAATTTTTATTTTTCAAAATACAATAAAAGTAAATAAATGTGTTAGATGAAATGAGAAAACTCGGCCTGTTTAAATTGAGGTAATGGAGAAAAAATATAAATATAATTCTATGCATTAAGAGCATTTTTCCATGCAACATCTTTTTTTTCTTCTTTTTGGTTTATTTAATATTTTTTTATTTATTTGACTAACATTATTGATTGCATCCATATAACATTCCTTATTCTTATTTATTGTCACATAGCATACATGCCAAGTGGCATTATTAAGTCATCCATTTAATTCCATGCACGAGCATTTGCATTTATGTTGCACTGGGATTTATATGAAATCTACATAACTAAGTTATTGGAAGTTCAAAAGAGCATTAATGCAATGTCCCATCGTCTTATTTATTCAATTTCCGACTTTTAATAATAATGACACTTCATAATTTTCTCGCCTCAGAAATCTCTGAAAATTTCTTGAAGTACTTGTCTTTTTTCCTCCCCAAAATTTTAGTAAATAGGAAATATACAGCAAAAAGGTGATAAATAGACCACCATAGCAGTAAAACACACATTTACAAATCCACATTGCATGCCATATCCATCTCATTCACAAAGTTGTTCTTAGATTATTTTTATGTGTTCAATTTGTTGAGGCAACCATATTGTCTCTCATTTCAATTTAGCACCCAATAATTCATATTGATTTAGTTTTTCTCTATTATTGCAGGAACAATCCCTATCTGAGCAGCCACTTCGTTTTGCATAAATCATATTGCTTCCTTCTCAATGACCATGATTGCAGCAAGAATTATGACATGCATATCAATGGTATGCATATATTACTATATTTCTAAATAAGATTTTTAATAAGAATTATTATACACATATTTGTTATACACCAAAGATACACCTATAATGTGCTATTTTGTAATGATAAAAAATCATAGATGAATTAATAACTACTAATAACTAAGTATATTTTTGTATTATTTGTTTTATAATAATTTTGTAATTTTGTAAAATGTTTTGTGAACAAATAAAAATAGATAGTATTTTACGAAAAAAAGTCTTATAATACTATTAAAAAATCAAAGTTTTTATTGAATAAAATAAGTATATACTAATATTGATTTTGATTATTGTTGACATTGACTACATTGATTGCAACTCTCACTACATGTAAATGAATTTTAATAAAAATACTTTTGTCGTTTATAATTATAGAATAAAAGAGAAGATGATGAAGTCAAGATATAGGTAACATATATTTATAGTAAAGAACACATAATTTAATCAAAGAATAATTAGAAATAAATATATTATTCAATAGCTATAACTGTATGTACATTGATATGAAAAGACTTCAAAATGAGTAGAACTACAAAAGGATAATTCTCACAATTAAATTTTATACAAACTAATTCAGATATATTTCTAATATTTATTTTGAAAAAGTTATGATTTCAAATATAATAATATACCCATTTATGCATGCTATTTATTTTTGTTTCGATATATTAAAACTTGAAATATTTTCAGCACAAATTGAATAAGTGCAGAATAAGAAGATGTGATCTTTAAAATTATTTCATTTTTTTACTTGTTTTTGTCCTAAAACAATATAAATTAAGCTTTTTACTCATACTTATATTCAAATTTATGATGGCATCTTTTACAGAAATAATAAGTAATCATTTTATCAGCACTCATTTATATACTAAAAAAATGATCAATTCAATTATATATTATTATTATTATTATTATTATTATTATTATTATTATTATTATTATTACTACAAACGATAAATATGTAAAATGATTATATAAACGTAAGATTCAGTTTATGTTGGAAGGTTCACAGTCGCAACTATTAGATTGTGTTCCACAGTCGAAATCTAGATCTCATTTCCGTTGATTTTGGAAAATTCTGTCAGAGCCCACACTGGAAATCGGGTTGGCATCGTGGACCCGAAAGTCCAACTGAAAATATTTAGGTTTCGGCCTTTTATTTTTACTCCACCTTTTTTTTATTTTACTTCAAAAACAAAATTAATAAATGACCCCTTCTCTAACATTTGCTTTTATTTTAAAATTCTATTTTTATTAAAATACCCATCTTTTAATTCTCCTTTTTTTAATTTCATCTTTACTCAAACATACCACCAACAAAATTAGAAATTCCAACGCCCGTTACCAAACTCAATTTTAGAGAAAAGTAGTGAATTATTTATGGGATAATACCGTTTTTTTTTAATTTTTTACTCTTGTTGCTGCTTGATTAATAAATAATATAAGTATTTGGTGCAACTTCATATAACATATATCGAACTCTCAAAACATGTAAAACAAATAAGTTCTTGTGTTGTTTGCGATTTTTTTCTTTTATACAATTGTCTTAGGAATATTAGTAGTTATGTCATTAATTGATATCAAACATATGGTAACATTGTTCCATTCATTGGTATCAAAGTGAACTTAGTTCAAGATTTATAGCATAATTCAAGATGATCGTAGGAAGAAAAACACTAAAACGCATCAAGTGACATGACACATGACAGCCTAAATAGAAAGGAAAAAAAAAAGATGGGAGGTAAATGTAGGATAGCAGGGAAAGGAAATTAAGGAATACGATTTTTAGGATAAAAATAAGGGTATATACCGAGTACAAAACAACATGTAGCTATAATATATGCGTATAATATATATATATATATATATATATATATATATATATGACCAATTCAAAATACTTATAGTTTAACCTACTTTTATGCTACATGATAGAAACCTCCCAATTCTATGTACTGCAACAATCAAAGGTAAACAGATTTCATCTAACACTGTTACAAATGTGCTGAAAATTATCAACAATGTTACAGTGGCTCAAATTGCAGCTCGCCCTTCAGCTCCCAAAATATTTTTGAGTTCCTCCTTCTGAATAAGGTTAAAAGCGAGATGGCCAGCATTATTTGCTCTTGAGGAGACCATGCATATACTACTACAATACTACACGTACGTGCCGCCCCCGTCGCTGCTAAGCACGTCCACGAGCTCAAAGCTAACCCCGGATCAGCGGCAAGCCGACGGCCGCGACGACGAGCGTCGAGGGGAGGCCGAACACGACGTGGCCCCAGAAGGTGAGGGTGTAGCCGTGGAGCTCGGAGCGCCGCGCCTGCTCGCACACTATGAGGTTGGCAGCGGAGCCCAGGAGGGACAGGTTGCCCGCCACTGTGCTGACGAACGCTAGAATGAGCCACGCCCTAGCCTCGTCGTCCGGGGACACCGCCGCCGCCGATTTGGCCACCTGAGCTCCCAGCAGTAGCACTGCACGCAAACGGATGATCCAAAAGGAAATTTATATAATAATGCCTGGGTTTCAATTTCTTCTCCTTGCTGTTCCTCAGTTATAACAAAGCTTAAGTTCTTATTCTTTTGTATTTTACGATCTATCTCAAAGCCGGAATTTGAAGAAACAACCAATATCTTAACAGAACAATTGATCTATATATCATCTATTGGCAATAGTTTTATTATTAGCTTCTTTTCGGTTCTGCTTCAACTTTTAGTCAGCATGGCATGAAGCAAATTCTGATGACAGAAGAGCGTTAACAATTAGTTAGCATTACCAGTAGGTACGTTGGAAGCAAGATTCGACAGTACAAGTATGACGATGGCGAGGACCGCCACTCCACTTGCATGATTGATTCTGGAGTAAGGTTCCATGAAGTCCCAGAACGCCTGCGGCAGCCCTGTTTTGTTGAATCCGTTGATGGTGATGAACATCCCACAGAAAAATATTAACAGGGAGTAGGAAACCTGCAGAGCACAGCATCCGTGTCTGTGATGTGCCACCCATGACAATGACAAATTAATGGGGAAAAGACGGAAAACTTTTTCTTTCTAGTTTCTGTTTATAACACCTGGTATGATATACCTTTTCAAGGCAGGGACCGGCGTCTTTGAAATCGATGACTATAAGCATGAGTGCAGCACCAATTGCAGTCCATGACATGTTGAATCCCATGAGTAGAGCAATCAGCATGCCGAGGGTCACCATGTAGACAAAGCTCTTTATGATTAGCTCCTTGGTCAGGAGCCTCCTCACATCTGATACTTGCCCACAGCTCGATTTTGCACCATTAACATTCCTCTCCAAATCGTACTGGAGCGCCCTGCCGTCTTGTAGATTCGCAGGAGAGAGATGAGACATCCTTGCAGGGGAGAAAGTGTGGGCGTTCATCTCGTTCTCAGCGACCGCCGGATCTACACCCTTCTCCTCGGTTTCGCCTTCTTTAGTTGAGAGCTGCCTCCAGAACATGCACAGGAGGAGCAGCACGTTGATCACTACGCCGAGGAGCATCGCCGGCGCGACGCCGAGGAAGAACTTGGTGAAGGAGATCCTGCTCTGGACGGCTATGACCAGGTTCTGCGGATTGCCTATGGGAGTTGCGCTGGAGCCGATATTGGCACTCGACGCGAGCGCGAGCAGGAAGGGCTTGGCCGGAAGCTTGTGCTGCCTGGCGAGCTTGAGGACGAATTCAGTGAGCACAATGCAAGTGGTGTCGTTGGTGAACAGCGCGCTGGAGAGGGCCGAGACGAGGCAGACTCGGCAGAGCAAGTCCCTGCCACCTTTGCTCTTCCATGAGAGCAACTTGCCCAAGTACTTGAACATCTGGGCGCGCTCCAGATAAATGCTAACGACCATCGTTCCGAAGAGGAGGCCGAGGATGGGGAGATCGATAGACGAGTACGCCTCCACGGGGTTAATCACTTGGAAGATAACCATGAGCATGGCGCCGAGGAGCGAACCGGCCGTTCTTCCGATCGGCAGGAAGGGGACTGCCGGAAAGACGGCCAGCATCCAGAATATGGAGAAGGCTATTGAGCCTAGGACTACTTCAGAAAGTGGTGCAAGCGCCATGTCTCTGGCTAGGAGAACTCAATAAACTTGACGATGCTATCAGCAACTCCTCAGCAATGCTTGTGCATGCAACAGCCTACATATCTTGAAGATTTCTACTGCATGTATTGTAGTGCACCACGAAATAATTGATGCCCGGCACCAAGCACTAATGTAATGATAGCTCGAGTTATGTGCCTTCCATGCCAGTATGCATGCACGAACATATGTTTGCTGTAATTAGGCCAAAATATATGTACAGTTATCCAAAAGTATTATTCAGGGTTTGACAAAGTAATCGATCTGCTGTTGTCTATCAAATTCTTGTCTTCTACACAGGGATCATAGTATAGAAAAGCTTCATGCTATAAGCTTCATCTTACGTCAAGTTGACAACAAACTTGACACAAATCCACTCCAATTCTTAAGGCATACACATATACAAATAGAAAAATAATTTCGTCACCAAATTGAATCAAGAGTTAACTATGGCACTAGTGCCCCAAATATCATACAAATTAACATCACCACCAACAAGAGTAAAAGCATGCATGATTATGATAAGACTGCATATATGGCTCCATACCTCTATGAAACTTCAAGTATGAACTGTTTGGGAGAAGGAGGGATCGATTCAATCAGAGGGACTATAGATAACAAATCAACGGAAACTAGCTGCGATATAAATCAATAGCCAAGTAGCCAAATATATAGCAGCCGTCTAATGGTCAATTAACTATTGGTATGACTGAATTGAATCAGCTCCGGTGGTACTAGTATTACTATAATACCAGGGTTAGCTAGCCATGTCCCTGTCATTTTGATTAAACTAGACCATTAGCCGTACCTTTACGTGATGGAGATGTAAATTTTTTTAGTACCAAAAGGGCTGTTTGGTATGGAGTTTATGAATCCCTAAAATAAGAACATTTTTATATAAGAACAAATTTGTTCTCTGCACATTTATTTTTTTCTATTTTTTCAAATAATTTCAAAACTCTGACCGTGAAATAATTATATTTGACCGGCTAATCCCTATTCTCATACTATTTGAATGTATGAATTAGAACAAGAGGTTAGTTCTTACGTAATTTTGTTACCAAACAACTCTAAAGTGGTCGAATAAATGTTTATTCCAAGCTAGTCGCTCCATATTGTACGTCTGGAAACGAATATATTAAGTATCCTCATATTAAATACCAAGTTTTCTTAAATGAGAATAACCTATTTACTATTTTACTTCAACCTTCGTTAATGACGATGCAAATTTATCAAGTGAACATCACAGGGTCTTCATGTGATATATAAAATCGAATTGTTTGCTCATTAAAACTTTGATCTCAAAAGGGAAAGAGAAACCTTGGTCATATAAGTTTTTGTGGGAGATTTCATGTGATCTCTCATTTGTCAAAAAAATATGATTGATTGACTACATATATATGAGTGGTGAACGTATCTCATATAACGCTTATAAATGAAAGAAAAAAAGCTAGACAAAATAGATTCTCGTGAGTCGTGACTAAAATGCATCTTAGACAAAAAACCTAACTTTTTTTTAAGAAAAGATAAATATTTAATTAGAGGATGATGTTAACATTGTCCGAGTACAAAAATATGGGAATTTCCTGAGGGGAGAAAATCCTCCCAAAATAGATTAAAAAAAAACCTAACTTGACATCAAAGGGCTATTTATATTTGAGAATATATTTGCGAAGAGATAAATAGATATGCAAAGCTACATCGGTCCTACAATGTTTTTTAACCATTGTTTATGGTTAAAATAATGCTTTACATGTTCATTGATTTATCTCATCTGATATATATCCGATGTAGCTCTATGGATCAATTTATCTTATTTTGCTGATGGCCGACCTTTTTTTTCTTTTTTTTAGTGGCATTCATCGTCTGCAAGGTGCATATGATATGGGTGGCAGTGGCACTGAGGACACAACAACAGATATGGCTTACGAAGGGATCATGATCTACATATAGTTCCACATGCATTTATCCAATGGGGCGAAACTATAAATATCAAGTGACACTTTTTTCCCGTGGGACCTTCTAACAAATATCTGAGTCTGAAAAGTGACGCATCCGGTAGCTCCAAAAAGGTGACCTAATATCATCTGAAATCTGCACCTTTTTATTTATAGTCCTCCAAGTGCTGCAGAAAACTGGCAATCCTCTCACAACCATTGAAAAGTGAAGATATAATTGCTAATCAGCCAAGTAAATTTTTTATGACAGATAAAATACATTTTATCTGTCAGAATGTAATATACAAATTGCATGCCTTTTTCATATTACCGTCTGAAAATTAAATTGCTAAAAGTTAGAAGCACCAGCATTCCTAGCTAGTACTCATATATCTGTGAAACATCAATTAAATTTTTCCCAAATCAGCATAACATATATCTTGCTAATTACTAAACAATGCCGCCACCTTATCAGTTTGCAGAAAAGAATTGAGAGCCACCGCAGCCTCATCAATGGGGAAAAGCAATCAAACCAATGACATGGCAGTGACCAGGTTTGTGGCCACGGCACTAAGTTATTTTTTTTCCCCATTCAGCTCGACGCAATTCAACTTTTGGTTGGTGTCTTAGTTTTTCTGCATGTGACGAGGGATGGATAGAAGCTCCAACCACAGTAGGATTTTCTTGTCGCTTGGATCTCATGCAACAGCACCATTAATAATGGATAGTAGTTACCGTGCCCTTGACAAGTTGAGAGGAAGAAGGCGAAAGCAAGAAGATGGACAACAATTCCGACTTCGAATGGTCGAGTGCTCAGCGATGCAGTGTCCACATGCCTTTGCCTTGGCTCTGAAAGATAGGACATGAGGTTGTGAAAGCTATGCACTAACACCCTTGATGTCTTTACATATGCCGTTGCTCCAAAAGAATTGTTGGACCTAATCCACTGCAGAATCATTTTATTTTGGTTTTCATCACCATCACACTCCATCTTTCTTTATCCTTTACTTTCCCTCATTGCTCTGAAAGGTTGGTTGCTTTGCTGACATGATGGCCAGCAATTCATCATATTCTTGAGAAAAGTTTTCTTGCTGACACCTTTCTTTATCTTCGTAGCCATGACATGTATCGCTTGGATGCTATATATGTTCCATGTCATCTCTGAGATTAGTTTTAGACATGCTGAGATAAATGGTGCTGCTTTTAAGCATAGTTTATACATCAAAGTGCACTAAATATCTATTGAACTACAAGGCGAATTTTTCTAGTAGATTTTGATCCATATATGGACAAGCAATTAAAGGTCCTACTTTATGGTATATAATAATGAGAGCGAGCATAGAGTTCATAAGCTTAGCGGATAGAGAAGATAAATATCTCAAGTAGCTTTTTCTTTTAGGTTACAAAATATCTCTAGTAGCTTTTGGCAGGGACAATAATACACTTAAAATTATTTGTAAGTGGGAGATGGAACGAAAGATAATTGAGATTGTTTTGGAGTGCAACACTACAAGATTTCAATAAAGATAATAAAGTAATTTAACTCAAGTTTAATGTACAAAAGAATAATTTGAGAAGGAATATAAATAAAAGGAAAGAATTATTCATCGAAGGAAGTTGTCCTAAAGGCATCATATATTGAGATATATAAGTAAAACATGACATTTTACTATCGAATAGTGAATTAAGAGAGATCTAAATGAATTCTTAATCATAAACGTAGGAAAGAATAACGATTCAAGTTGAAGAGTCAATATTTAGGAATGCTACCTATAAGTATAGAAATGATACATATAAAGGTAGTCCGAAAGTCATGTTGTACTCATGACTCAATAAGAATTTATCGAATAAGCAAGATTATTGTCATAGAATAATCGATACATAGTTATGTTGTTAGAAATTAAGATTGATGAAGGGAAATATTTATCGTATGATTAAGTATGGATATTCCTTCTAAGAATATTATTGATGCGTAAAATGATGTAGCAAAATAAAATCGCTAGCAAATGCACTAGTCGTTCAAGTAATATAGTAATAGGAGTAAAGAGTGTCGAATCCACGAGAATATTATTAATTCAATATCTGAATGTATAAATTAATAAGAGAAAAAAACATAGGTTTTGAAGATAAGTTTTCTAATTGTAAAATAAAATAAAAAATAAGATAATAATAAGATAATATAATGGTGTTGAACTTGGACTTAGGATGATAACAAATTAAGGATAAATATGTGAACTAGAAAAGATAAATTAAAGTTCTTAAGATGGATTAAAAATTTTCCTAAGTTATTAATTTATAAGATTAAAATCACAAAGTTCACAGACTGGTAATTCTGTTATTTAATCATGCAAATTAAACTATCTTAAATTTAATCAAAACTGAAGTCCCACAAATTGGTATTCATGTAGATGAGATTAAATTTAAGATGCATTAATATGAAAATTTTAAACTACTAATCACTCCACAAACTGGTATAGATTAATAGACCACACATGTCTAATTCTCCACACATCAGTTACTAGACCTATGTCAATTTTTAATTTCACAATAAATCATTTAATTTAATTAAATAAAATCTGAAATCAAGTAGTCCACAAACTGATAATTACTTAACCCAAAAATTCAAATAATTAAATCAAAATCATTAAACATGATTAAAAATTGATCAAAAGAAATTCAATAATAATAAAATAAGGGTTCACAGAGAGATAATAATATAATACAAATGATAATCGAAAGAATTACACCAAGAATAAAGTATGGCCCTTGGATGCGTCGGAGCGTCTGGATAAGAATTAATCCTCTTGATAAAAGTTGATCACGGTCTCTTCGGATTTTGGCCAAAATATAACTTCTTTTAATCATTACTCCCAAAATAATAATTTCTTCTTATCTTTATCCCCTTCTTCGAATCTCGGCCAAAATGATAAATTCTTCTTGTCATTATGCCCAAAATGATAACTTCTTCTTATCTTTACTCCTTTTCATACGTCATTACTCCGATTGTTGACTAATAAATTTTCGGACATGTATGGATTACGCCCATAAAAATCAAGTTGCATTTTTTTTACCCCCAAGGAAGTTGACGTAAGATTTATCCCATTAAGGTGATAATCTCATTTTTACTCTCTGGATGTGATGCTTCTCAACCATAAGATCTTGGGGGTAAAGATCATTCCTTCATTCCTATGTTGCCCAATGATTTCAGATCGTAATGATAAATCTTCAGCCATGGCACTTGAAACTCTTCTCGATTTTTACTCCTTAAGATAACATCTTGATGGTTTTTACTCCTTAAGGATAACATCTGATACGTTTACCCCTTATCTCATTCGGTGTTAACTCAACTTGCCTGCAAAATCATTCGGTGTTAAAATATTCAAAGTATTAATAATCAGAATCGAATAATCCAAAATTATGACTCAAAATTATATAAAATAATGCATGTCATGATCAAATTACAGAAAAATTAATTAAAATAATAAACTAAAACATGTTATATTTTGCATGCATCAAACATTATCAACTGAATTAGTCAAATTTTTCTTCGTAAATTCGAGGATGAATTTATTTTTAAGTAAGTTATTATGTAACAGCCCAAGGTTTCAATAAAGTCAATAAAGTAATTTAGCTCAAGTTTAATGGACAAAAGGATAATTGGAGAAGGGAAATGAATAGAAGAAAAGAGTAATCCTACTTGGAGAAGGCATTAGAATTTAAGTAGGACGAAAAGTATGATTAGAAAGGGAAAAAAAGAAAGTTAAATCTTAGTGAGAGTAGGAATAATAATTAGATTGTGATTAGGAATTTCAATTTGATTTGATATTCAAATAAAAGCCTAATGAGTATAGGAATTCAAATAGAATAGGACTAAGAGTCTTATGGCTTAAAAATATTTTAGCCATTAAAAATTACTATTATTTTAATCCGAATATTAAGTGATAAAATATTATGAAATTAAATAATTACGAAAATTGAAGAGAAGGAAGAAATAGGAGGACTAAATAAAAATATAGTTTGAACACGATAAGTTATTGATGAGAAATAGAGAAGAAATTTAAATGGCATTGAATAAAATAAAGTTTGATTGATATTGATATTAAGAGGAGGATTAAAGAATAAATTCATAATTAATTAATAAAGAATTATTATGAGATGATAATTATGGTAAATAAATAAATATTAAGTTAGAATTGGTTTAGGGATCCAATTGGAATCAAGCTCCACCACCAAAAAATTATAAATATGATCCAAAGGGTGTTGAATCTTCCCCACATTCCCAAAGCCAAATTTGTGCACAAAGCCCCGTCCTTCTCCACCTCTGCACACGAATCGAGGCATTCTATGACGCAAGAAGTGGGGCGTTTTAAAGCCCCCACATAGGAGATCATCGTGCAAATGTTATTCGAGAGTTTTGTGATGTCACCAGAGAAGAATAATCGGTCAAAGTTCGACGTTCGCACTAGGAGAAATTTAAGTTAGTTTTTCAGCCAAGTAAAGGTACGTAGGGGATCTCTATATCAACGATTTTCGTTGGTATAGATCTCAGGACCCTTGTCCTATGTATTGACTATTGTATGGATGAATTATGAATTGGATTATGCAAGTTATTGTATCAAAAATTGAGCCACAAATCGCGTAGCAAACGCGATTCTGCTTGCAAGTACAAAACCCGACCCGAGTTCTATAGTGCCCGGGTTCCATAAGACTTGGGTGACAATTTAATATTCCAGACCGAATTCGTATGAACTCAGCCCGTGTTTAAACGTACGCGGCCCGTGTTGAGTACCCTGAGAGCAACATGATGGAATTGTGAAAATTTCGGACTGGCTTTTGAATAGTTCGGTTTGGGTTTCGTTGATGTTAATGGACGTATTGAAATCGAATTGGATTCAGACCAGATTTTGGATTGACTCGACCCGAGTTCTGTTGATGAAATCGAAATAGAATTGGATTGAACTAGCTCGACCCAAGTTTCATTAGACTCGGCCCGGGTTCTATCGAGGTATAGGATTGAAAGAAAAAAATGAACAAACCAGCCCGAGTTTCATCTCATCCTGCCTGAGTTAATTGATCAAACACTACAAGAAAATCACGATTTTCCGACGGATAATTTTCGACGGTTCCAAATCCGTCGCAATTTGCAACGGATTTTTCGACAGTTCCGTTTCCGACGGATTTTTCGACGGTTATGACCGTCGGAAATAATTTATATTATTATTTAATTTTTCGACGGTTAGGAACGTCGATATTTTCGACGGATATCCATCCATCGCAATTTCCGACGACTTTTTCGACGGTTATGACCGTCAAAAATAAAAAAAATTAAATTATGTATTTTTTATATTATTATTAAAATTTTTCGACGGATTTTCTGACGGTCACGACCGTCGGAAATAAAAAAATTAATTATATAATTTATTATATTATTATTTAATTTTTTGACGGTTAGGAACGTCGATATTTTCGACGGATATCCATCCGTCGCAATTTCCGACGACTTTTCCGATGGTTATGACCGTCGGAAATAAAAAATTAAATTATGTATTTTTTATATTATTATTAAATTTTTCCAACGGATTTTCCGACGATCACGACCGTCGGAAATAAAAAAATTAATTATATAATTTATTATATTATTATTTAATTTTTTGACGATAAGGAACGTCGATATTTCCGACGGATATCCATCCGTCATAAAATCCGCCGCAATTTCCGAAGGTCGTAACCGTCGGTAAATGTATAATAATATCATATAAAGAGTATTTTATTAATATAACTAGCGACGGTCCAAACCGTCGCAATTACTGACGGTTTTGACCGTCGGTAATGATTACCGACGGTTCAAACCGTCGGTAAAATAAAAAATAGTATAATAACTAAATATATTTTCGACGGTCACAACCGTCGGTAATTATAAAAATATTTAATATTTACATTTTCGACGGCCGAAACCGTCGGTAATTAAAATTTCGTTATCCCGCTTTCTTTTCCCTTTTCCCGCTTTCTTTCCACTTTTTTTCTTTATATATATTCCTCCTCCCTCTTCTCTTTCTCCCTCCTCCCTCCACTCCTCTCTCTCTCTCCCTCCTCTCCTCTCTCTCTCTCCCGGCCGCGAGCACCCCGCGCGTCGGACGCCGGCGACCCTCCCACGCCGGACGCCGGCGATCCTCTCCTGCACCGGTGACCCTCTCCCGCGCCGGCGTATCTCTCTCTCTCCCGTTCCGCGTCGACGTCTCTCTCTCTCTCTGCTGTCGGCCGGCCGGAGGCCGGATTCGGCCTCCAGGCGGTCGGATCCGGCCGCTAATTTTTTTTATATTTAAAAAATTATTTGCGACGGTTGGGACCATCTAAAGATCGACGGTTGCGACAACCGTCCAAAGTTTCGACAGTTATGACCGTCGAAAAGTTGCGACGGCTCGAACCGCCGCCCTTTTCCGGCGGTTGCAACCGTCGAAAATTTCGACGGTTCGGATCGCCGGCCTTTTCCGGCGGCTGCAACCGTCGGAAATATCGACGGTTCGAACCGCCGGTCTTTTCCGGCTATTGGAACCGTCGGAAATATCAACGGTTCGAACCGTCGGGACCTTTTTCGGTGGTTGGAACCGTCGGAAATATCGACGGTTGCAACCGCCGGGGACTTTTCCGGCGGTTGCAATCGTCGGAAAATTTTGACGGTTCGAACTGTCGGGGACTGTTCCGACGGTCAGAACCGTCGATATTTTCGACGAATTTTTTTCAACCGTCGCAAATCCATTTGCGACGAGCGTTTTTCCGACGGATCGATTCCGACTGAAAAACCGTCGGTAATTGCGTTATCGATGGTTTTCGGGCTGATTACCGACGGTTCGGACCGTCGGTAATCCGCGTTTTTCTTGTAGTGAAATTGCAATAGGAGTTGATACCCGACAAACCAATCCGGGTTTCACCATATCCGGAAAGATGGGTCTAATTGGTTATAGGAATCGGCTTGGGTTTCATCCCACCTGACCCGAGTTCTGAAGATAGAAAAGTGGTAAGTTATTAAAGTGTTGTTAATTGTGGTGTTTATACTATTAACTATATCTGATCATATTATTACGATAGTGATCATAATGTGATAATATTGATCTTATGAATATGATATATATTGATTGATGTATTGTGCATTTAAAGATTGAAAATGAAGTTTAAATGAAAATAAAGATAAAAGATATAAGGTACCTAAAATTAAAAGAACTCTTATATGGTTGAAGTATTCATGTGGTTGAAGGATAACTCCAAAAATAATAATAAGTAATAAACAATCCTTGTGATTGAAGCATTCTATATGGTTGAGGTAATTATTAAAAACTAAAGAATAAGTAAAAAATAGCTTTTGTGGTTGGTGGTTGAAGTAGTCATTGTAGTTGAAGTATTTAGCATATGTAAAGATAATTGTAGCCTTTATGATTGAAATTAAAAATAAAAAGATAATTGCAACATTTATGGTTGAAGAATAAGAATAGATAATTGATTCATATTATAGTCTTTATGGTTGATGTTAATGTTAATTGAATTGTAAACTAGAAAGATAACTCTAAATTATAGAAAGATAACTCTAAATTATAGAAGCAAGAACTAAGATCCTAAACTACAGAAGAACTAAAAATAAGAAAATAAATGTCTAATATCATCCCAACATTAAGTAGAACAGATAACACTATTCAAAAATCACCGATGAACTACCGCTGAACTTTCGTCTAGAGTCAATCCAGTAGAAGTCTCCTCAACAATTCTTCAGGGTCTTCTCATGTTCTTGGCTTCAAGGAATAGGTTGCAGGCCCTAGCATGATCAACTCTAGCTTCCAGACATCTCTTTTTATAGGGTCTCCGATTTCCAAGTGGCTTGGATACAAACGAAAATATTTTCCATGTGAAATAAGGTAAATTCGTAAAGTTTTACCTTGTAAAATTTTGAAATTTCTGGCCTAATCAGTTTCCAATTTATCTTTAGGGTGTGAGTTGAAGTCCTTGTGCATGGAGAATTCTTCCAAAAATATATTATTGTGTCAAAATTGGTGTCTGTCATGCCCCTTGAATTGGATTTAACGGCTCAATCAGTGTCGAAGTAGAAGTTTCCACAACTTTCATGGGGCGTGAAACAGATTTCACAATCGTGAATCGGACGATTTTTTCTTCACTCGCGCGACTTATGATTAACCAATTGTCAACGACCCGTGAACTTTGATGTAATATCCATGAAGAGGTTGTTGACGACCCGTTAAACTCTTGCTTTGGAGTTCCTTCAGTGTGTAACAGCCCGTGAAACGAGACTCACAACTCGTTAGTTAATGAAGTTACATGGAGCGCATAATGCAAAAAGTATATTAAATAATTCCAGGGCTAATGCAAAGTAATTTTTTTTTCTTTTTCCTAATTTTAAATTTTCGTTTAAGTTTGTGACTCTATTTGGGAGCACCAGAAAAAAATTCGTAATATACAATCACTCAAAACATATTCTCAGGAAATTTAAATAAAATAATTAATAATCATTAGATAGGATCAATAATTGATAATATGTGGACTTTGATGGGCGCTAAACTGATTGATCACATGCTTCACATAGTAAATAGAAACCCCACAATTCGTAATAATATAAACATAATTTATAACGAGGTAAAAAACAAAGAATTCTTTAATTGTTAGGAAAAAACGATTCAAATCTCATACTAATTAAATAAAAACCGTACCATTCTTAGTTTGTTATTAGAGATGTTGCAACAATGTGTCCACATACGGCCCATATATGATTGTATGGATATCATGAGGTCCACTCCTGCATGTAAAATGTAAATACAAATAGAAAAAAAAATTAAGAGTTTGTAATAATTCCTCCAGCATTAAAATGACAGTTTGAGCTGGGATACATTTTTGTTGCTATTTTATAATCGATGTACATTGTTTTTCGAGCAAAATGTAGTATATTTAAATTTCTGTACAAATTTATAACCAATCAATTGAATCATCTGTCAATTGCCCTTTGAATCCATCAACTCAACTTAAAACGTATCAAAATAATCATAATAATAGTGTTAATTAC
This sequence comes from Pontederia crassipes, assembly GCA_030549335.1. Taxonomy (NCBI): domain Eukaryota; kingdom Viridiplantae; phylum Streptophyta; class Magnoliopsida; order Commelinales; family Pontederiaceae; genus Pontederia; species Pontederia crassipes. The sequence continues at coordinate 14,480,460 of CM060193.1, forward strand.
TACTTGTCTGACGACGTCAAGAGATTTAGGTGACTGTACATTGTGCAATAATAAATCTCAGAACTTAACTTTCTGAGTACGTTGATCCATACATGCAATGGAGTTTTGAAAAGGGGCTGTTTTTTCTCTCTTTTTACATAAACAAGGATGCTTTAAATTAAATAGGTTCATGGATTAGGTTAGATGAATCCAATTGATTCAATTTGATCAAAGAGTCATCTGACATAACCATAAGCAGTTTGTCTTTGATCTCGAGTTTGAAATTTATTATATGCAAAATATTTTTGTTAGAAACTTCATCTATCATAATCAGGTATGCGATTCGAGACGACACAAATTAATCGGGTGACAGTGAATTTGGATAAAGGCAACAACCGAAAAAAATTATGTTGGATATTTTTATTTTAAAAGCACGAAAATAATTTTTCAAATATTTAAATATGAATTTTATATTTGAAAATGTCCTATATTAAACAAGAAATAATTTAATTTTCGATAAAATTAAGATATTGGATTTCGAGGATCAAGTCAATTCAGGTTGAAAATTTTGAATCTGTACCATGCCTCCGTTGTAAAATATTAGAGGAAAATATGAAAAACACTTCTCCAACGTCTTAAATCGTGTTGGTAGATGCAGATGACAAGTTTAAAGTTTTGATCTTACAAGAATTCAACATAAGGGAAAAAAATTCAATCATTTAATATGCACGAGAGTTAGGAAACTCAAAGGATAATATGTGTAGCTAAATTAATATATCTATCATAATTCGATTAAACTCAAACTATTTATTTATTTTAAGATGATAAAGGAGAGAAAAAAATATGAAAATAAAATTATACTGAGAATTAACTTTCGTAAATGGAGAAAATCTTAAACAATAACTATAAAAACGATAACAATTATAGAAAAAAAAAGAACACATGATTAGTGTACATATAGATAAATGAATGAGAGTAGAAAAAAACAGGAAGAAGGTAAAGTCAGAAAATTAGTAAGTAGATATTGTACTAAAAAAAATCTTTATACTCTTACATATAAACACCTACAACAAAGAAATGAAGAAAAAGAGAATATATGAAATGAACAAAATTAATTAAAGGAATAGATGGACAAAGCAAGAACAAAATAATTAGAATAGAAAAAAAGAAATTATGTAAATCACCATTATTTGATTCTTGTGACAGTAAAAAGGTTTGATCCTGTGAGCTGGGTGAATTAATCATTAATATCTTTCAATTATATAAGTCATGGTAAAAATGAATACATAGAGAAGCAAAACTTTTCTTGAAATAAAAAGAGGCGTAAAATATTAAACAAAATTACAAAGGTTATAAAGTAGAAAATAAAGACGACATTGAATGTTTTGAATAAAAAATATGTTAAGACATCACAGTGCATGACTTCTAAACATGAAATATTAAAAAAAAGAAAATATTCTTAAAATAAAATTTAAAACTGGAACACAAAAATTACTATAAAGATAAATGATTGGAATATTTTTGTAGAAGAATAAAGAAAAAATATTTTAATTTTGTTGTTTTATATTCATTATATTAAATGAGATAACTATGATTGCGAAATAGTAGTGGCATTAGTGGAGATGCGGATTAATTGTTTTAATTAATAGCTTTAACTATCTCATTAAAGAAGGTTAAAGATTTATTGATTTGGAGATGATGTTTTTTTTAAAAGGATAAATATCGAATGTATTTCGTGATGCTTTTATTTCGGAAGGAACATTGAAAAAAAAATCAAATTTCATTTCTTCTTCCCGGGGCACAAAGAGAGATCCAAATCCAATGCACTCAATCTTTTTATTTAATTTTATTTTGGAGGCGTGTTGATGCTGCATATAAAAGTTTGAGGGTTAAACAACATGAAAATGAGTTATAAAGCAAGGAATCGCATGTTCGAACGAGTACAAACATGCATCGAGTTTTGATCACAGGCAATTTCAAAGACGTTGAAAAAATTATTAGCCTTCTCATCTCTCAACCCTATATTCATATTCCCTAGTCAACTGAATCATAACATGCCCCATTTCTGAAAGAAAAAAAATTTGCCGACTTCTGAATAATCAAAGCAAACGAGAGGAACACATGAGAGACAGCACGACTTCATCGGATATTTTTTTGGGTGTCGGTTCATGTTTACCGGAGATTTTTAATGTCTGAATTTTTTTGCATAGGACTAATTAAAAATTAAGAAGATAGAGTAATAATAATTTTTTTTTAAGAAATTACTAATAAGATTTGATAGTCCAAAATGATGCTAAGGCTGACGTGTAGTTTAGTGTCCAAGTGACTTATACTTAAATTGTGTTTGGATCAAAACATCAAAACTCGGAATTAATGTAAGATTGGATGGATCCGGTGAACCCGAGTATCGACCCGACTCATTTTGGGTCGAGCCGGGTCGGGTCAGGTTGGACCCGATCTTGAACTAGGATCGGGTCGGGTCAAATCATGTTGAAAAAAATTCAACACGATCCAACTCGTCAACTCAATTTTTTTTATTTTTTTGAATGTTTTTATTTAACTTAAGTATTTTATGCCATCTAAAATTTTAAAAAATATAAAATAATATGTTTTAAATAGAGAATAATATGTAAAAATTTAAAGTAATATTTTTATGCCTAAAAATACTTTATTTTAAACAAAATAAAGTAGTAAATACTTTTTATATTAAAAATTAAAAAGAATAATTAAAAAAAGAACCTGACCATCCGACTCGACTAAACTCGACCGAGTTGAGTCGGATTTGTTCAGAGGTTAGATTTTACTTGACTCATGAACACTCCTATTTTGTCAAATAAGGATGGCCCCATCAAAATATTTTTTGTTTCGGAAGTTCTTAATTCACTAAATTCCTGTCAACTAGTTCCTGCAAAAGAATTTTAAAATTCTCGCGAACCGATCTATTTTTTCCATTTCTTTTTTACATTTCTCTCTGTTTATTTCAACTTTTCACCTTTTACCAAATCTATTTTTACCTTTCCTAAAAAACATGAAGATGTCTTAATAATTAAATAAAGTGGTATTATACATTAATTATGTTATTACGTAGTTAATTAATTTAGTTCTAATTAAGCATAATTTGTTCTTTATTGCTATTCGTGCATAAATTTTTAATGATAAAAGCTAATTTATAGATTCTATTGAGAATTATCTATTTTGCTTTGATCCGAACGTCAATTTCGAAGAGAAGGGCCGTTGCTTCTTTGGCCGAAAATTAGGTTCTTGATGTGTGTATTTATTATAAGAGAAAAATGTATATGAAGAACATTTGACGTAAATCGAATGTAGAATACTAATTTTACTTATTAAATTAATTATATATTAATTTAAAATATATGATAAATAGTAAATGTAATTAAAATCATGATCATCGGATTATCCGATGAGCGTAATCAAGTTGTGTTAACAAATATGACTAAATCAATTATCCGATGAGTATGATCAAGTTGTGTTAATAAATATGACTAATTAAATGATTATAATTTATTTAGCTTTAGATGATATAATTTTTTTATCAAATTACTCAAATAAATATATATAATTTTAAAAAGTATATAACCAATTTAATTATGAATTATAATCATTAAATTAATTTAATTATAAAAAATAAATGTTCAACGTCAAGATGTAGAATAGAGTGCTCTACATATCGAGAACAAGGATGTAGCGCAATGACGCACATCATCATTCGAAAATCAAAAAATCACGAATTTAAATTTCACCAACAAGACGTATGTACTGCTATGCATACTCATTAGCATCTTATGATTAGTCTCCTTTTTTTGTTTGTACTCTCCCAAGGTACCCTCAACTACTGATATCTACGCACCAAATACAGCGCACGCCGAACTGTGTATCAAAGGCAAAAAGATTCTTCCTTTTTTCTTTTTCTATTTAGTGCAATCATGCAACTCATATGACATATGGATAAGAAATATATTGCTTGTTAATTGGAATCTTTGTACAGTACTACTCTTCTTATAAAACATTTCGAGAGCCATATGATTACGACATGTTTGCTTTTAATACGCACGCCACACATTTTTTTCCGAGTTAGTTTTTCAATTATTCCAAATAATTAAGATTTGTATTTACTATCGGATCTCACGTTTAATTATGATGAGAGTAAATCTGCTTAACATTTATTATCAACATAGTTACACAAATTTTTTTATTTTAATAAGATTTTGTACGGTAAAAAGATTGCGAAACGCAATAATTGAAAAACTTCTAAAGGTGATATTTTTAATTTTTAATGACGTAACTTATTAAATACGATATACGTATTTTCTGCGTGCATTTAGCCGTTTATAATATGTTGAAAAGAATTAAATCTCAATTCTTATGATGCCCATTTTGACAAATGAAAAATGAAAAAAAAACTTATTGCAATTATAATAGAATGTTGCGTCTAAATTAAACAAACACACATATGAAACTTACAATTAAATCAAAATTTAACAAGACTGCTTCACAGTTCACATGATTAATGTAATGATAACATGTCAACAAATTATAGTAGAATTCATCATTCGAAAAATAAGACTAAACTATAGTTCATAATAGATATCCATTATGAAAGTTAATTTAATATATTTTAAACTTTTAAAAAAATAAATGTAAATATTGTTGATATTTTAAATTGTTTGTTTGGAACATTAATAATCTTCTAAACTATAATTAATGATTGTAATCATATATATATTTTTATATAACACGTATCTAATTTTAGTATACGACATTACAATATCAAATTATCAATTAAGTTTCCTTCTTAAAAAAATTCCACATAATAGTAATCATGTGATGCGAAAAATTGCTCTGACCAAAGTTCTCATATTATAATCAATATTTTTGGTAGGTCTGACCAGAGTTAATATGATTGGAATGTGGCACCAGTCTATTTTATAGCCTCATCCCTCAGCCCTCGGGTATAGTATCCAGTACGCGCCAATTTATATGATATTATCACTCCGTCGAGGTCAATGCGCCACTCTCTTAAATGCACTCCATCGCATCTCAGCTGCTGTCTGCGCCCCTTTGAAAGGGTAGTGCCCATAACTACACCTATAAATGCACATCCCCGCTGCTGCGATCCGAACGCCTAGCCGATCCATTCTTGCAACGCCCTCATCCGCCGTCCACCCGAGTGATCACGAAACGTGTCGCGCGATGGAGCGCATTGCACGGTGTCCGAACGTGGGGCCGGTGCATTAAAACCATTCTCCCCCGTCACGTACGAAGCTGCCAACTGGATTTAAATAATTAAAAAAATGTTGGTCCTCGCGTAAAACCATTTACTGCGAGTCGGATTACTAAAAACAATCGGAGCTTGCAAAGAGGCCAAACTTTTCCCGACGAATCCGAACAATTAAAAGATCGAAACAAAATGCGGAAAAAATAGTCGCGGAAAAGTTTCCTCTTTCTCGGCTTCGCACTGACTGACGAGAGAAGGGAAGAGTGAGGGACGAAAAGTATCTCCTATCCTCTCTCTGTCTCTCCTCCCGTGGGAGATTAGGAGCTTGTCGTCCAGCTGATTTGCTCCAGGGATTTGGAGCTCGGAGCAGATTCCGAGCGGAACCGAGAAGAGTGAGGATGTTCAAATTGCATCGCCACAAGTCGGATAAATTAGGGGACAAGTTGGAGTTCAGGTTCACCAACTTGCAGGCTTTTCAGGTGCGTTCCACAATTATTTTGCCTGATTTTTTTCTCTAATTTCTCGGTTAATGTCTTATTTTCGGTATATAACATGCTGCTGCCATTTATTTTGCTTGCGCATGTCGCTTTGTTTCGTTTCGGCCTGTTTCTCGAGCTCTTTTCATAGTTAGGATCCCGTAATTCATCTGTTGTGCACTGTTCAGAGTGAAAATTGGGTTGCTATCGTTTGTTAACACTTCAATTTCTATTTTCGCTGGATTGTTGCGTTTGTTATGAGATGCAATGCCGCTTTGTGTCATGTTCTAATTGGAGTTTATGCATAGGTTACTGAAGTTTCTTCTTGTTCATTATCGCTCCAAATGCAAGATACAGCTCCATGTGGTGTAGTCTCTGCTTGATAGAGTATTTCTTAGGTCTCCTTAAAATAGTGTTGAGTGCAGATCTTAGACAGTACTAACGTTACATGCTTTCCGTAACTGATTTAATCTGAAGCATTTCTGATGTTCCTTGAGGTATTTATCTATATTTGTGATAGATTGTTGACACTGCTTTGAAGTTTTTGGTCTTTATAGGTTCTTGTGTGTGTATCTATGAAAATTTTGAGCAAGGACATGACTGGGGTCAGTTAAAAGCACTATGAATTAAGAACTTTGTATCTTGGGTGTTGTTGTGTTACTATTGCCCAGTGAAATGATAACCATCTGCCATTGTCTTTACATGATTCTCTTTGCCATTTTCTCAGTTTACTATGGAAGTTTCATGGATCCTTTGTACAAATATTCTTATGTTTTTTTTTTTTCAGTTGAAACATTTTTATGATTTTCGTGCAGATACCAAGGGGATGTGACAAGCTTATTCTTTCAATTATCTCAGTGGAAACTGGAAAAGTAGTTGCTAAATCCAACAAAGCAACTGTGAGAAGCGGTACTTGTCAGTGGACGGAAGCAGAATCCATTTTGCTTTCTTTAGATGAAGCATCAAAAGAGCTTGAAGAATCTCAGTTTAAGATTGTCATTTCCATGGTCCGGATGTTTTCCATAATTGTTATTCAAATTTTATGTTTGCTATGGAAGCATTTGGTTTATTCGTTTTGAATAGAAAGTTTCTAGCGAGGTTTCTTAGATATATGCTAATAAATGTACATTCTTCGGATGAGCTCTTCTGACAGGGTTCAGCAAGGTCTGGCATTCTTGGGGAGGTTACTTTGAATCTCAAAGATCACTTGAATTCTGGTGATTCTGGTCCTCTTTTATTGCCCTTAAATTATAGTCAATCTGGGACGACTCTGCAGGTTATAATTTTCACATTTTCTAGCTTCCACACCTGTGTTTGTTAGGATCAAATTTGAATCAATATGCATATAAATTAGAGTGCTCAGAGAAAAACATAAATTAAACTAGAAACTTTGGTAGTTCTGGTGTTCAAGTGCAAAAAGGCATATTCTTTGTTCTTGCTATTTCATACATTTATCTGATTAATGATAACCATTCAATGCACATTTTGGTGGCTATTCAGTTAGTATCGCCAGCCATTGGTTCACTAATTAATTTGACCATTCTGATTTAATTTTGTTGTGTTACAGACTTAGTTCTTTCCAGTACTTTAGAATAATCTCATATCTAATATATCTTGCATATTAATTTTCTACAGCACCAGGGTGAAGGTAGGTCAGAAAAGGTTCTTTGCCAATCTGTGTAGCCTACATCAAATTGATATACTTGGTTATCATAGAAAGATTTTATGCTAACTTGTGATAATATTTTTTGCAGCTATTCACTAGGGAGAGTCTTGACTCTTAGACACATTTTTTTATTTCACTTTAGTTGCTATTTTATTTCAATTGTTATGTAATTTTGTTATATTATTTATTATGAATATATCTGATGAACTTTTGCTCATCCCTTCCTTGAAGAAGTAAAGGTTCTAAAGAAAGGAGGAAATAGTAGTACTTACTTATGCATTTGTTGACTGAATGTGAACCAACATGGATGACTGTCTATGGCGTATCAGGATAAGCTGATTATGCTCCATTTTTGTAGGTCAAGATCCAGTGTCTTGCTGCCAAGTCAAAATTCAGGTCAGTTAGTGTGCTTGCTATTTTATTTGGAGCATCTACATTGATCTCAATTTCATTTGTACATTGTTGGTCTCGCTCAGGATTGGTAAATTGCGGAGAGATGATTCAAATCCCAACATTGATGACACAGATAGAAAAACAGATTTTTCAGATAATATATTCAGCAGGGACTCTACCATGAGTAATCAGGTTTGTCAGCACTCATTCACATGAATTTGGAAATAGGGTGTTACCCATAGTTTCTTTATGTTTATTATCCTTATCAGTTATTCAATATGATTCTTTGTTAACAACAACAAACAACAACAACAAAGCCTTATCCCACTAGGTGAGGTCGGCTACATGGATCATACGACGTCATTCTGCTCTATTAGTAATATATTCGTTGATCCATGTTCATGAGATTCGACAGGGTTTTACGCTGGCTGTGGGGGCCTAACACAACCCTCCTCCTTTATCCGGGCTTGGGACCGGCTATAAAACATAGGCGGAGTTGATTCTTTGTTAAGTTGGAGATTATTATCTTTCTGCAAATGCTAGCATCTAATTCTTTACTTTTATAAATCTGATAAACTAGTTTTGTTCAATATATGTAGTTTGACAGTAACAATTTCTGACTGCCAATGAAATTCTTCCATTTTTTACAGTTTGCGACTGTGAGAAATACACAACGGATACCTTATTAAGTTATTATTATTCAGTGGATCTAAGCTAGCATTCTTTTTATGCTAGAGATAATTGTGGACCTTCCCTGGAATTGTTTTTCTTTTGTCATTTTATTTCAAATTTGGAAAGTCTCGACCACAATTCATTCTTTGTGGAATCTCATATGCCATTAGTTTCCAGGATATTTCTTTTTCCTTCCTTTTTTTGTTTGTGGAGTTTGGTTTTCTTACTAAATCCTATCGCCAAGAATTATGTAAGTGTTGGAATTTGATGTGGTGACCATTTTTTCTAAAAGCTTAAGCCGTTATGAAGAGCAACATCTATGATTTTATATTCTTAACACTTCCCCTCACATGTGGGCTGCTGACAAGTTTTACGCTTGACCTCTGGCTCTGACACCATGTTGAAATTTGATGTGCTAACTAATTTTCCTAAAAGCTTAAGCCGTAAACATAATTGATTTTATATTCTTAACACTCCCTCACGTGTTGGCTGACAACTTTTTGGCCTAGCCCAAGTCTAACACGTGGACAATTAAGGAAGGAACTACTTTTTAATAAGAGCTTAACGAGGTTTGAACTCTTGACCTTTGGATTTGATACCATATTGAAATTTGATGCGCTGACCATTTTTCCTAAAAGCTTAAGCCGTTAGGAAGAACAACCTCTATGATTTTATATTTTTAACACTCCCCCTCACGTGTGGGCTGCTGACAACTTTGGTCTAGTCCAGCCCACCACGTGGACAACAAAGCGAGGAAATATATTTTTTTTAATAAGAGCTTAATGAGGTTCGAACTCTTGACCTCTGCGAAAAATTGAAGTTCACAAAGCGAGGAAATATATTTTTTTTAATAAGAGCTTATCTATGAAGTTCACAATGAGAAAAACTGTTCCCTTGCTGGTTCTTTCTTGTTTGGTCCAAGTTCTAAAGCCTGTTGTTAACAAACTTACTACAAACTTTTGATTTTCACTGATTTTGTACTGCATCACTTTCTTGCAGGATACAACATTATCAACATCAGGATCTCATCATAGTTCAGATTCAGGAGATAGTTCCTTCCGAAGGACAACATTCTCCCCTAAAAACAACTCTAATGCAGCAGTATCTGTTGGAAGACAAAATTCCACAGATTCCCATGTCAGTGCAACTTATGGTACAGGTCCTGTTGAGGACCTCCCAAGATCAACTCAGTCATCTTTTAATTCTAGGGCATCAGGATCCTCCTTTCATACTAATCAATGGCAAGATTCATCTATTCAACCATCTGCTAGTGGTCTTGCCTCTCCGGCATTAGGTCAAGCTGATTCTCCTAAAGATCTAATGGAAGCTGCTGAAGAAATTGAGGAACTACGTGATGAAGTTCAGATGTGGGAAAGACATTCTCGACAGTTGAAGATTGATATCGAGTTGTTAAAAAAGGAAATATCTGAGAAATCCAAGCGGCAAGCAAACCTGGACAAAGATTTGTCAGCTGCATATGGTGAACGTGATAATTTGAAACAAGAAGTTGAGAGGTTGCAATTAGCATTAAATGAGTCAATGACGAAACAAACACATCCAGACTCTAGTAAACATGAACTTAATGTTCGATTACTGGATGAACTGGAATCAGAAGTTAAGTTTCAGAAAGAGTCCAATGCAAACTTAACATTACAGCTGAAGAAATTGCAAGAATCGAATATTGAACTTTTAACCATAGTCCAAGATTTGGAGGTTACTGTGGAAAAGCAGTCTTTGGAGATTGCTAATCTTTCACAAGGAGACATTGTGTTTGAAAATGGAAGAAACACGGAGAATAAAAATCTCTTGGACAAGACAAAATGGGAAGGTAAGCTAGGTATTATGAAAGGAAGTCATTCTGATCTCTTAAAAGAAATTGAGACCTTAAAGTTTAAAGTCCAGGAGTTAGAGAGAGACTGTGCTGAACTCACAGATGAGAATCTTGATCTATTATTTAAATTGAAGAAATTATGCAAGGAAAATGATTTTCATAGCCTTAATGCCTCTGAGTTTCAGCCAAGTGTCTCACATGATGATTCAAAGTCTGAGGTCACCCTTCTTGAAGCACGGATAAATGACTTTAAGTGGCTTGACAAGAAGGAAGTTTCAATTGAGTCATCATCAGCAAAGTTAAAAAACCTTGAGAAATTGTATTGTGATCTTGAGTTTGACCTCAAGCATTTTAAGGATGAAGCAAGTGATCTTCAGATAAAGCTTCAAAAGACCCAGGTAGAGTTGGAAGAAAAAAATATTGAGTTGCTCGAGCTAAAGCAAAAACTTGGAAGCATCAAAGATACTGATGTCACACAAATACCTGATGGAACTGAAGCCACCAAGCCTATTTTGTTACTGAAGGAACAAGAAATTGATGGTCTGATATCTTCCAAAAAGGAATTAGAAGAGCTTATTTCTGATCTCCGCAAAGAAAAAAATCAACTGCAGGAGGATTTGGCTGCTGTACGTAGAGAAAGCATCATTACAAAGAAATGCTTAGAAGATGTGCAACATGATTTGATGCTGCTCACAAACAACCTGGATACCCAAGTATCTGCTAATAAGGTTCTCGAGAGGAAGTTGATGGAGGTTGAAGGATCGAGAAATGAACTAGAGTTACAAATATCTGATCTTGAACAAGAAAATGTACAATCATCAGAACGTATATCTGGATTAGAGGCCCAATTGAGGTATTTGACAAACGACAAGGAATCCAGTCGTTTGGAACTAGAAGATTCAAGATCTTTAATTGTCAATTTGAAGGATCAACTAGAAAAATTGAAAGCTGAAATGGATATGAAGAAAGCAGATCTCAAACAAAGGCTACAAGAAGCACAAAAGCATATGTCAGAAGCACAAGAAGAATCTGATGTATTGAAGAGGTCTAATACAAAACTACAGGTCACCATTGAAAGTCTTATTGAAGAATGCAGTGCTCTTCAAGTACTTAATGGAGACTTAAAGAGACAAAAGATAGAGATGCATGATCGTGTGACACATCTAGAAATTGAATTGGATCTATCAAAAAATAAAAGTCTTGGTCTCTGTAAACAAATTGATCTTTTAGAGACAAAATTTTCTTCATTACAGAAAGACGTTGCTTCAAAGGAGAAATCACTGCTCTCGCAACTTGAGATCATTTTCCAAGAGCACAAGGAACATGAAGAAAAAATAATGAAAGCTAATCTCATGCTCAAAAAGATAGAATCAGAGAAGAATGTCACAATAGAGAATCTTGAGAGAGAGATTGCACAACTTATGGCACAAATGACATCAACCGACGAGGAACGAGAAAAAATGGCATTGAATGCAGTACATGAAGTTTCCATCTTGTGTTCAGAAAAAGCTAAGCTCGAATTTAGTCTTAGTGAAGCAAATGTGAAAATTCAAGCACATGAAACAGATATTGAAACTCTCCGCCAGGAGTCCAGGGATAAGATTCAGGGATTAGTTGATTTGTTGAATGCGTCCAAACAAAGCGAAGAAATGTTGATGGCTGATATGCAGCATATGCAAAGACTAATGGAGGATGTCAAATCTAGTGAAGAAAGATCTGGAAAATTGGCAAATGAACTGGAGTTGAAATTGAAAGCTTGCTATTATGAAAAACAACAAATAACAGATGAGAGCTCTAGTTTGAAATCTCAGTTGCAAAAGTTACCTCATCTTCAAGATGAAATATTGACTCTTAAAGCTTCTCTTGACGAGGCAAAGTTTGAAAAAGGTAAGTTGGAAGGGATATTGAATTCAACATCTGAGGAATTTGAAGAACTGAAGCTAGAGCGAGATTCACTGATGGAGGAGCTTTCTAATATTCAGAAAACAATTGGAAATAGGGAAGATGAAAAGCGAAATAAAATTGCCTTACAAGAAAGGCTTCTAAGACTGGAGAGTGATTTGTCAGCAAAAGATGCATCACATGTTTATGAAGCAGAGTTGAGAAATGAACTTAATCGATTTAAGAGATCTAACAGCGAGTACCAAAGGAAGTTACATAGTCTTGAGCAGGAGAAAGATGAGTTCGTTAAGAAAGCAGAGCTAATGGAGAAGAAGCTTATGCAAACAAAGGAAACCAATCATTATGAAAATGTTAAAGAGGTAATCATTAAATGCTTTGATTACAAAATCTATATTGTATGTATTGTTATTTTTTTTTTTTGACTCATAATCCCCAAACAAGGGCTGTAACAATGTTAGCCTTACCTTTTCTTTTTCTTTTCAATTTTACCAATATCTTGTTTTTTAAACTGAAGTAAGTAGATAAAATTGACTCATCTGCCTTGTATCTTGATCAAAATTCAATCTCAGATTACCCTGGATCAGAAACACTGAGATACTTTCAATACATGACCTCCAATTCTCACTAGGTCCCTGTTCTTCTTCCACATTTTCATCTGTTTCTTTCCCTCTCTTAATGTCCAGGGCGGCTTGGTTTGTCTCTTTCCCCTTGGGTGCTAATAAACCTTTGGCAGATTGTTGTTGACATGTTTGCACATTTCTATTGCACAACTGTACATACATTGTTTGCTTTTATTTGTTTAAGCATTAATTTTTGTTGCTGTATGTAATGCATCCATATTTTTTAATATTTGAATATGATCTAATAACTTATATGTTGTTCGTGAAATCGAGCTATTCATTCTAACACTTTATTCCCTATTTAAGTACTTTATAATGATATGTTTAATCCTATAAGCACATGCATGTGCATTTATGTATGTAATAACAACACTTGAAACACTGTCATTAGCTTAACTGTTTAAATATTGTGTTTGTTAAATTATATAAACCGGTCGTCTACCCCAAAACCTTAAGTTGTTAGGAAGAAACTCATTGTTTCATACTTATATTTTTATCATTACCCTTTACGTGTGTGCAATACTAAGAGAGAATTTTTTTTTAATAAGAGTTTTATGGTCTTGGAACTCGGGAATTCTTGTCCCTAGTATCATGGTAAATTAGATGAGCTGACCATCTTTTTTAGAACTTATGATTTAGGAATAGTTGGTAAGTCATCAAATTTCACAAAAAGACTCTTTATTGTATGTATACTCTTAAAAGTGTTAATTTTTTAGAATGCATTCACAGTTTCTACAACCTCATCTACTTTTCTACGGTATTTTGACTTCCAACGAACTTCAGTCAAAGTTTTTACATGGATTGTTACTTCAATATTGTGTGTGAATCAGATGTTTGATATCTCATATCTCATTTGAAGTTCATAATATTGTTTCTACAAAAGTTTACAAATCAGATAGTTAATATATTCACAATGGAAACATTCAGTGATGTGCCCCTTCATTTTGCTCTGTTATTGTGATATATCCCAGTATTAATAACTGAGGTTAAAGTACATAAGCTTGTTATCATGTTTTACTCCTTGTTTCCTTAGGGGTACACAAAGTTGCTTGGTGAAGACGGGAAGTTTCATGGCACTGATGTTGATGGAGAGTCGAAGATTCACCTACTTGAGAAAAAACTCGCCGAGGTTTTGGAAGCAAATAACATGTATAAACAACAACTTGAGAAGTAAGTGAATTTATGTCTGATTTTCCATTTTTGGCCATTGCTCATGCTAATATTATCCTTATTTTCTTAAAAAGAATTTATGTGCATCTTGATTTTGTTACTGATGGTGGACAGCTGAAAATTGATCAATGTGACAGACAAAAAAAAATTCCAAACTATTTCACCAGATTTAATATAACAGAAGGCATGGTTTTGTCATTTAGGTACAATACAGCTCTATGGCCTATGTATGTAGATTTAACAAATCTAACTCTAACATTGCATTTTGTCTCATAAGTCATAATGCATGGCATTCTAATACTTGCCACCTCACTGCTAATGAATTGTTATCCCCTTTGACAGCTGCCACATATTAATTTAGGCGGTGTTGCCTTGTGTAATATCACTTGACATATCCTCATCACTCTTGTCATCATCAGCCTTGATTTTCTGTCACAGATCTCAGGCAGCCAAACAAGCGGACAACCCTGAAGTTTCCAAGAAACTTCCAACTGATACTATCACAGGCATCACCAACAATAGCAGGATATCATCTCTAGAGGCAGAGCTTAAAGAGATGAAAGAACGATACCTTAATATGAGCCTCCAGTATGCTGAAGTAGAGGCTCAACGGGAGCAACTGGTGATGCAGTTGAAGTATTTGAAGAAGGAAAAGAAATGGTTTACTTAAAACTTGCAAAATCCAGCAGCTATTGGCTTCTGCCTTTTTTTCCCGTTTTCTTTTTCATTTGTTAGTATATATATTCATGTCATTCATTTTAGGGGATGCTACTATAATAGTCTTTCGATTAGCATGATCGAAATAAGAAAATTGTATATTATGTGAGCAGCAATTGCGAAAATAAAAAAAAATACAAAAGTTTATCAAGTTCGTTCAATAGCTGAGCAATATTTCTACCCAAAATGGTAAGATAAATTATCAATTATTTTATTTAAAATTTTTAGGATCCATCACTTATTATTGATCATTTTAATTGTTCTGATAATTTTAATTAACAACTATAATAGACAGAGCAAGTGATTTTTTAAATTATCAATTACTTAAATTAATTTTTTTTTAATTTTAATTATTTTATTAATAAGTAAATATTATTCAACTTCATATTTTTTATATATTTGAAATATTTCACAAATAGTTTTTAGTTTTGTCATATTTTATTATATTTATATTCATTTTTTATTTTTTTTCTTTGTTTATTTATAATATTATTTGATGAAAATTTAAAATAATTTTTAAAAATATTTTGATACTTTACTTTCTAATTATTTTAATTATTATTTATATTACTAATACTTGTCAAATATATAATATTATCGATAATTTAAGTAGTAATAATCGATTACGCACCATATGAGTATTAGTGCAATATCTCATCTCTTTCGGATTTATACAGGAGTGACATGATTATTTAATTTTTTTTATCCTTCTTCCACGTTGCTCCGGGGGCAGTTGCGACGGGGAGAGTGAGATGGAAGAGAGAAATTTGAAATAAACTACTAAAAAATAACATGATATCAGTTTGGCTCCCCTTTCAATGGCCTTACGATAAATATGTCATCTGCGTGGAAAGGAGAAGAACGCTGAGATCTTGATCTGTTTTGAGGCCGTAGTTATTGAATCTAACAATTATGAGGTTGTGTTTTGCGTGGAATTTTTTAAATTTTTTATAATAAATTAATTTGATAGAAAAGTTTAAATTTGGTATTTAGATAAAAAAAAATGTAATGATGAAAATTTGAAAAGTTAATTTCATAAATAAGTTTTATAGGTGTTTAGATAAAAAATAAGAACTAAAAATATAATTTATTATTTTATGAAGTATACAATTATAGTAAATTAAAATATTATATATCTATTTAGTTAAAAATAATAACTTATGAAAAATATTTATATTGATATTATAATTTAAGCAAATAATATATTTTATCAATTATTTTCATATGTTATTAATATGATAATTTATGAAAATATTTATATTAAGTTAAAGAATTTATTTTATAAGAGAAATGATAATATATTAATAAGTAAAATATGATAGTTGATTATCATTTAAAATAATATAAAAATAGTTTAATTCATAATATTAATTTTAAATAATAATTAATAATATTTTACTAATTAGATATAATAAAAAATTAAAAAAAATAGAAATTCTCGTTGAAAGCGAGAATTTTGAACTTGTCCAGGAGCCAAAACTGCCAGAGAGAAACTTTCTCATGAACTTGGGGAACAGTAGAATTTTGGTTGAGGAAGTGATAATTTTGCTTGGACAACCATCGTATCTTTTACTGCAACACTCCAAAAATTCAGTCTCAATTTAGTTATCGAACCCTAGGCGACGTTACATTCATAATTTAATTACATAAAAAATTATAGCGGAAAATGTAATAATAACATAAAATCCAATAACATAAAACACAACGAAAGACTTCATAAACTAATAAAATCTCAAGATAGTAATACTAGTCCATGGGCCTCATAGACTCTAATGTAAGTCCCAACATAAAGTTCATAATAATACATTAATGAGTTCACATAAAAATACATGACTTGAAAACTCATAAGTCATACATACTTGACTTTTAAAAGAGTTCATCATTATAACATAACATAAGATAACATGGGTCATGGTCCGACCTTCACAATGTCTCCGTCATGAGGTCTTCACCGTCGAGCCTAAGCTTCATCATGCATGTACTGATCTATAGTATGTAGGAGATTTCTCCCGTTAGAGTATGTTGAGGTTAATGCATACTATGATCCTATAACATATTTTCTATATGTCATGTCATTACATCATAATGAAAAATAGATCATATGAATTATTTATGCACACTATATGGCATATGAACATATCATCATGATAAGATAAGATAAACATATAACATCATTAACATTATGCTAAGGCACATTATAACTTTTCATTATATATACTAAAGCATATCATAAGTTATCTTGCTTTACTTTAACATCTTCATTCATAACATCATATGACAAGGGGATATACATTAGCATGCTTTTAGGTGCTTTCATTATCATCATTTTCATATTTATGTCTCAAGTCATTCGTCTTAGTCACTTTAAGTGACTTTCATCTTTTTATCTTCTATATTTAATTAGATATGTTCTTATCTTGGTGATTGGGAAGACCATGTTGATTCACGAGTCCTTGATTAGCTAGGCCGATGGGATCCGCATAGGTCTCTACTTTTGGAAACCCCACTTTTTAGGTGTAGTAATTTCCCCATGAATACATCACATAAGGTAGTGAAGACTTTATTCCTCTCCACGATTATAACAAGACACCTTCATACCAATCTGTCTATTAATTGCATTAATCAATACATGCATTCATTCAGTACATGTTGCATATTTTAATCCTATTTAAAGTTACATACTTCAAATCATGCTAAGCGTGGACAATTCAACCACTACATAAATCTGTCATTGGATATGGCCGTGCCAGGAGGTGTCATGGGTATGCCAGTCTCTTGGGAACATTCTTTTTCATATAGGTCACGGCCGTGCCTCCGCCGTGCCCTTAGTCCGATCAATCGACCGCATTGATTAGTGGCAGTCTGCCTCCGAAGCGGTCGAATCATCGATCGACCGATCCATCGTCCGATACGAATAAAATAGCATTGGCTCTTCTTCCCTGACAGTCACAGTCGTGCCATACCATTGAATGATCATGCCGATCTTGAGGTCGTGGTACGACTGCAATGACGGTCGTGCATCGATCTGTCCTGTGTGGGTCACGGCCATGCCAACCACTAAGAATGGCTGTGCCCTTAGCCGACTACATGTCTGACTGATCGTTCTGTTGGCCGATTTGGATAGTAACATTTACCTCGAGAACGGTCAAGTTGTCGATCGACCGAACCCTTGGACCGATTTGAATAGTGGGCTACAAGTACAACCACATAGTTCGGCATGGCTGTGCATATACTGGAGAACGGCCATGCTGTTCTCTGCAATTTGGGAATGCCCAGGATGATGGGTGTGCTGCCCTGAGGTCACGACCGTGCCCAGAACATATTTCTTCCTGATTCCAATTTTCCATCCAAGTCACATACATTTTCATAATAAACACTAATGTAACATATAAAATACATTGCACTAGTCACTATAAAACTCATATCATAATACTTTCAGCACAATAAGTATGAAGTAAAATAGGGGTTTTGCATAGGAAGAATAAACTTACTGAAGGAATTGATAATAATTAAATAGAAGGGTATTATCAGAATACCTCGCAGCAGAAGAACGGATCGCCGATGCTTTTCTACGTTGTTTCGAACTCATCGTCGGGAATTCGATCACATTCGGAAGGAGAACACAATCCACAATCCAAATACCCGGATGACGTTGGAATAATGATTGGAGTACGGCGGACTCACGACTTTCGTTGGAATGCATTCCAGCATGAACTCAGACTACCTCTAAACAGTAATAGTCGTGCGAATGCATCATCTCTAGTCCAACATGCCCACATGCTTATATATATAGCAGTACACGTAACTGCTCAAAGTGTAGTTAAGCAAACTGCTTTATGCAAATCACATAACTGCATGTGGGCTAATGGTCCATTTGGGCGTAGGTCCAACACTTACTAATCACATTCTTGTATAAACAAATGACAAATTTCATCACAAGCTTAACATTGATAACAAGAAACAACCTAACTCTAATCACGATCATCAATCAACTTTTGTATAACCAATATGCAACCAATAAATCAGGATGCATATGATTGAGATTCAACCTCTATTGAATTTAATGTTAAGTTATTAAATTTAATCTCAACCATGTAATTGGTTGTGCATATTACTTAAACCCATATATATATATATATATATATATATATATATATATATATATATTATGTGTGTGTGTGCTTGTTTGTGTGTGTATGAGGTACACTAGGGTGCTACCACTTGAGTTGGGAGCACAATGCGACCATGCAATCTAAGTTGTTAGATTTGCCTTAAATGGTCAAGATGAAATGTGCCTTGAACTGTCAGTCGGCAAGAGCCAAGTAGGAACGTTCAAACTACCATTCAACCACCCCACCTCCCATTCCTCCACTTCTCGTACCCCTCTCGTTCGTCCCCTTTCTCATACACCTCCTACCCTTCCTCGTGGTCATCGCGCCTCCTCCCTGAATGACATCTAGTTGGCCCTTCTATGCTCTCACTTGGAGATCCGATGTTTCACCTCCTCCCTCACTTGGAGATCCGGTACCACTCCTCCCTTCATCGCCCTTTCAAAATCATGCCTTTTCCAAAGTTAGTATGGAGAAATATAAGGTATAATTGACTAAGATGCCTTAAGATCAAACTCTAAAATGATTTCATAAGAGATTTAAGTATTTGCGTGTCTTCCCTCAGGAATTAAGGGTCAATGTTCTACCAAATAAAGATAATGTATCCAATGAAAAGTCTTGAGTGCACCCAAAAGGGGCCTTCCAAGCAAAATTATCATATTAGTGTTAAATTAAGTAAATGTAAGGCCATATGATCTACTGCGATAAATATTGTAAGGTGAAGAGAGATCACCAAGTGGTTTATAAAAAATGGATATCCTTATTATATTAAAAAGTTGTCTCACCATTCTTAATTTATCGATCTTTGATCAATCGTTTGTATTGTTTTTTTTTCTATAGCTTATTGCGTAAAATTAAATGGTTGTGTATAGATCCAAGGGAAGAATATGTTAGCATCCAATAATACCTACAAGACAAGTCTACGTTTCTCTAATCTTCCATTTCAAGAACAAAGAGTTTGTTCTTTCATACCTTAATCCACACAAACAACAATAAAGCCTTATCCCACTAGGTGGGGTCGGCTACATAGATCATATGACGTATTCGTTGATCCATGTTCATGAGATTCGACAGGGTTTTCCGCTGGCTGTCGGGGCCTAACACAACCCTCCTCTTTTATCCGGACTTGGGATCGGCTATAAAACATAGGCGGAGTCATACCTTAATCCACACATTCAATTAATATTAGGGGGGAAGATTAGATGAGTTTTGTGACGCCTCATGTGTTACAAAAAAAGGGGGGAGATGAAATGAACGGTCAACACCTCCTCGACCGAGGAGTATAAAAAGGGGGGGAGGGGCCACCTTACGCCCACTACCACCCCCTCTCCCCCACTCTCTCGTCCTCTCTCTCTCTCTCCGTTCTCATCTCTTCGTCTTCTTCTCGTCCGGCGACCGGCGTACGCGAGCGGCAGGACAGAGGCAAATTCTTCCAGCGACGGCGAACGTCCGGCGATCGACGGACGACGAGCGGTGATCCAGCGAACTTGATTTTCGACGAAAAAGTACCCTTAGCGTTTTAATCCCATAGACGAAGAATTTAGGATCTGATGATGCGTATAGTTAATTCATTATAATCCTGAAGTTATTTCCTATTTTTTGTATTGATGTCGGTGTCAATCGACGGCCGGACAGCCGCCAGAATCCGTGGAGAAATCTGGCGGCTCTATTTTACCGCAGAGACCGGTTGACAGAGACCCAATAATCAAAGCTTAATCGGACTGATCCACTCATAATCTTAATTACGACTCTGACCAGTTCACCTACACTGGCTGAGTCTTTTTGTACAAAGATAGATTTCCAGTGGACCCCAAACCATAGATTTCATAGTAATTAAAGATGATTAAAGTAAAAACAAAAATGTGGGATTGCTATGTGCCGCCCCTAAAGTTAAAGCAAAGTTCAGAGTTAAAGCAATGAGGGATATGTAGTTAGCTGAGGGGACAACGAAGCTACTGATTTAGATGCCCATTATTCTTGATATTTCAGGTGTTCTCCCACCGTTATCTCGAATTGAAGGGTGATGTTATGATCACACTTCTTCTTTTAAAGATTAAAGTATTATGCCAGAGGGACAGGTAGCTAGCTGAGGAGACAGCGAACCTACAAGGTCTTGTAAACCGACCACTGTTCCTGAATTGTAGGAATTCTTCCCCCTACCTTCCGAATTGGGTGAGGCAGTAACACCCACCCTCTTTTCCGTTTATGGGCTTACTGACATCAGTGAATCAGAGAGACACCTCTGGCATCCCAACCTAATAAAGTCGAGCTCGCATAGGACAACCAACTCTAGGGATAATTTAGTAATGTAAAAGACGTAGTACAACTCACAACAGAATAATGTAAAGTAAAGCAAAACAGAGTATTGAAAAGCAAGGCAATGTAAAGTAAAGCAATGTACAGCAAAGTAATGTAAAATAAAGTATTATAAAGTAAAGTAGAGTAATGTAAAGCAAAGAACAGAGTATTGATATGATTAAAGATTCATACATTGATCTCCTTAACATCACAAATTCTTATTTCGCGTCTATTGCTATGGTATTGGACGATCTTGCTCATGAGTATTTTATTCCCCTGCATTGGGATTTTGCAGGTGAGAATGCCAACTGATGGAGTGATGGATGGCGCAGAGCTTGGAGAACGCTGCACATGACTGATATTTCTGCTTCGAGTTCTCTTACTGCATTTTGTTTAATTATCTTTATTGTTCAGAGACATCACATTTTCTTTCGCATATCTTCCATATTGAAAGACACCATGAACTTCTGCATATTATATATATTATGAGACATTATGAATTTCCGCATTAAAGTCATTCATCGTGACATTCGACTACCCTTCCGCATTAGAGTTCCCTATCATGTTTATTATTATTTTATCAGTGACACGTAAGTTGTTTTGTTGAACGGTCAATGTCAGTAGAGCAGTAGATAGTGTAGCACCCTCGGAGTCAATCTGACCGCCTACGTGGCGGGATGTGCGATTTTGGGGGCGTTACAGTTTGGTATCAGAGCCTAAGTTCTTGGCTTCTTCATTGATCATAGTAGAGTATATGTTCATGCATAGAATCCATTATTCATATTATTACACAGTTCAAAGTAAAGTCATGTGCAAGCTTCTCAAGCATCTGCGGCTCCACTCTTCAAGTAAGTAATAAGTGCATTTCCTATGAGAATCATACTTATACTATTGGGTTTATTGTGTTATAGATGCCTCCACATCGCATGATCATCAGAATTTTACGTAGGGGAGGTCATATAATTAGGATTAATAGACGCCCACTAGATCCCCCAACCCCTCCATAGCCTGCTCTAGAGAGACCAGAGCATCCATATTCGAATTTAGAGAGCGTTGGAAGTAACGATCCTAATTTATTATCCTCACCCGTTGGGACATGGGAAGGAGTAATTCCAGGGGGAACTGGCTGATGATGGGAAGATATATAAGCAACCCGATTTATATATCCTCTGACGACTAGGAAGAAGCCCCTGCACCTGAAGAAGAAGTCCAGAGTCGGGAGACCAACCCGATAAGCCAGTTCGATCCAGAGCCATATTGTAGCCTCTGCGATCAGGAGGGACATTTTGAGGAGTGCCCTAATCTTCCGAAAAATCCCTGGACTGGACCAGAGGAACCCTCTCAACGTAGTGATTAGTATCATGTTGTCTTTCTTTTCCTTGTGGAAGGCCTTAGTGAGCCTCAGACATATGTTTACCTTTTAAAAAAAAGCTTAATGATGAATGAATACTTTGTTTTAGCAAATGATTAATAACATGGTCCCCAATTTTCATCTAAGATTCTATCTTTATTAAAGATCCTTGGTTATACACCCTTCTCAAACTTTGCCATGATCTTATTATAGATGGCCGACCAGAGAAGAGGATCGGCGTCCAACGAATATGAAGTATATAACGAAGAGGAGGCCCATTTTATTCCTCCACCTCCATTGAATCCTCCTCCGTCTACCCCACCTAGGCCCGATTCACCACCACAGCAGGGACGCCGAGCCCCCTCCCTTGTATTCTGCAAGAGTTTTGGAGGTTGAAGCTTTCGACGTTTAACGGGGAAGGAGGAATTGACGTCGCAGAACAGTGGATCGAGACTTTAGAGGAGAAGTTTGACATCCTCGACGTCCCTGAACACAAGAAGGTCCTATTCGCCGGTGATACTCTCCAGAGGGATGCCAAGGGATGGTGGAAAGTAAAGAAAGCCACCAACTTTTCGGGAGTCAGAACTGTGGAGTGGGGAGACTTCCGTAGGACATTTGAGACGCGTTACCTCCCGACTTTCTAGAGAGATCTGAAGCGGAAGGAGTTTCTGCATCTAGAGCAAGGGGCTATGGCCGTTGACCAATATGTGATCAAGTTCATTCGATTAAAGAAATACTCTAAATTGACCATGAACGATGAGGAGCTGGTGAAACGTTTCGTGGATGGGCTAAAGCCCTCACGAGATCTCAAACCAGGCCAGGGAATTGTAAAACTCTGGATGAAGCGATTAGCTTGGCAACCCTGATTAAGGAGAGGAGGGCCCAGCAGAATGTATGGCAGAACTCCCAACAGCAACAACAGTTCCGAGGGAACAACCGGCAACACCAACAACGGAATAACCGGTATCACCCGTATTCTGCGCCTCAATAGAACTACCGTCCTCCACAACAACAACAATAATCTTAACGTCCTCCACAACAAGATCCTCCCCCACCGCAACAGCAGCCACAACAACAGCAGCAGCGACCCCCTCAGCAGGGGCAAAGACGCCCGGCCCAGCAGCAAAGACAGCAGTCTTCTAGAGCTCCTCAAGCACCACCCGCACAAGGTGAACGAGTTTTATGCAACACATGTGGCAGGACCCATGCGAAAGAATGCCGAATGAAGTCAGGAGCATGCTATTACTGCGGTGGCATAGAACACATGACAGCAAGTTGTCCGAGACGCGAACAACAATAGTTGGTGCAAGGAAGACTCTTCAATCTAGAAGAGGATGCTCCCTAGAATGACGCTGACATCATTCGAGGTACGCTATTCATAGCTGATTTACCTACCAAAGTACTATTCAATTCCGGTGCCTCGTATTCATTTATCTCAGAAGAGTGTGCCAACACATTAGGGTTAAAAACAATGAACTTAGAGCAAAAGATGAATATATTGACCCCACAAGGCACCCTCATTATCACAAAGCATCTTCCCAATGTACCCACAAAGATAGAGAAAAAGAATTATCCTGTCAATTTCATCATCATTCCCATGAGAGATTATGATATAATTTTGGACATAAATTGGTTAACCTCACATGATGCTTCCATCTTGTGCAAACAAAAGAAAGTAATCATAGGCACACAGAGTATAGTTAGGGGAATTGCACAAAAAGAATCAAAGATCATAGTACCCGCCATGAAGGCATAAAAACTATTGCAAAAGGGATGTAGAGGTTACTTGGCCAGTATAATCAAGACAGAGGAACCAAGGAAGACTCAAAGAAGTTGTGAGAGAATTTTTTTATGTTTTCCCTGAGGATGTTAGCGGTCTACCGCCCAGAAGGGAGATAGACTTTCGTATCGAGGTGACACCCGAAATTGCACTCATCTCCAAAGCCCCATACCACATGACTCCAGCAGAGATGAAGGAACTGAAGGATCAAATTCAAGAGCTATTGGACAAAGGTTTCATCAGGCCCAGTGTTTCACCGTGGGGTGCACCCGTCCTTTTTGTCAAGAAGAAGGACGGATCATTGAGACTTTGTATCGACTACAGAATATTAAACAAGACCACAATAAAGAACAGGTACCCGCTGCCTCATATCGATGATCTATTTGATCAATTATCTAAAACAAAAGTGTTATCCAAAATCGATCTGAGGAGCGAATACCATCAACTGAGGGTGGCAGAAGAAGACATCCCGAAGACAGTATTTCGGTCAAGATATGAGCATTATGAATTTATGGTGATGCCGTTTGGGTTGACAAATACTTTGGCTGCATTCATGGATCTCATGAATCGAACTTTTTACGAACACCTGGATAAGTTCGTAATCGTCTTCGTGGATGACATCCTCATCTATTCGTCAAGTATGGAACAACATAGAGAGCATTTGAGGATTATATTGGAAACTTTGCGGGCAAAGAAACTGTACGCAAAATTCGCTAAATGTGAATTTTGGCTAGAACAGATAATATTCCTCGGACACATCATCTCTAAAGATGGAGTTGTAGTGGATCCGGCAAAAGTAGAGGCAGTGTCCAACTAGACCCGACCGAAGAATGTCTCCGAGATTAGTAGTTTTCTTGGTTTAGCCGGCTACTACAGACGTTTTATCAAAGACTTCTCTAGAATAGCACTGCTTCTGACTAAGCTTACAAGGAAGGGAGAAAAGTTCATTTGGTCACCCAAGTGCGAGGAAAGTTTCTAAGAGTTAAAGGAACGGCTAACTTCAGCGTCAATCCTGACGTTACCATCAGGCAATGGTAGTTACGTGGTGTACAACGATGCTAGCGGCACGAGATTGGGATGCGTATTGATGCAACATGAAAAAGTAGTAGCATACGCATCCAGACAGCTGAAGAAACACGAAGTTAATTATCCAACGCATGACCTCGAGTTGGCAGCAGTAGTGTTCGCCCTCAAGCTTTGGCGCCACTACTTATATGGAGAAGAATTTGTGGTCTATACAGATCACAAAAGCTTGAAATACGTTTTTACACAAAAGGAGCTGAATATGCATCAAAAGCGTTGGATGGAGTTTCTAAAGGATTACGAGTTTGCCATCAATTACCAACATGGTAGGCAAACTCAGTGGCTGACGCACTCAGCAAAAAATGGGAAGGATCATTGGCCTATATGCGTCTATGACGGTTCGAGCTTATGGAAGAACTGTTCAAATAGACGCCGAGAGTGAAGCATTATGGATCGCTAGTAATGATGCAGAGAATAGTGCTGAATATGATATAAAGGGTCATAGAAGCTCAAGTAGAAGACGCAGAGTATCAAAGTATGATGATAAAGACAAGTATAGAAACAACGAATTTTAAAATCTCTTCGGATGGTGGCATAAGGTACCGTGATCATTTGTGGGTACCTAACAACCTGAACTCCGAAGAGATGTACTAGACGAATGTCACAAGTCTGAGTTTGTCATCCACCCGGGGAGTACGAAGATGTACAAGGATGTACAGAAAAATTTTTGGTGGCCAGACATGAAGAAGGAGATAGCC
Source organism: Pontederia crassipes (assembly GCA_030549335.1). Taxonomy (NCBI): domain Eukaryota; kingdom Viridiplantae; phylum Streptophyta; class Magnoliopsida; order Commelinales; family Pontederiaceae; genus Pontederia; species Pontederia crassipes. The sequence goes on from CM060193.1 coordinate 14,506,441, forward strand.
GAATATGTCTCCAAATGCATAGTGTGCCAACAGGTCAAGGTGGAACACCAGAAACCACAAGGAACCTTGAAGAGTCTGAGGATCCCACAGTGGAAGTGGGAAGAGATATCAATGGATTTTATCATGGGCTTATCTCGGACCCTGAAAGGACATGATGTCATTTGAGTTATAGTGGACCGACTTACTAAATCGGCTTACTTCCTGCCCATTAAAGTAAAATAATCTCTTGAAAGCCTCATGAATTTATATGTGCAGGAGATTGTCAAGCTTCACGAGATTCCATCAGCCATTATGTTTGATAGATATCCTAGATTCACCTCAAGGTTTTGGAAGAGTCTTCAGAACGCCTTTGGAACAAGACTTCGGTATAGTACCGCCTTCCATGCTCAGACACACGGCCAATCAGAGAGGACGATCCAGACACTGGAGGATATGCTGAGAGCATGCGCTCTGGATTGGAACAGTACTTGGGACAAGCATCTTCCTCTCATAGAGTTTTCTTACAACAACAGCTTTCATGCCAGCATAGAGATGTCTCCCTTTGAAGCGTTGTATGGCCGCCCATGTCATTCTCCGGCATGTTGGGGCGAAGTGGGAGAAAGAAAGATCTTGAGCGCAGAATTACAGAAGCAAAAATAGAAGTATACGGACAGAGTCGAACTGATAAAGAAAAGAATGAAGTCTGCTCAAGATCGTCATAAGGTCTACGCAGACAAAAAGCGTCGAGAACATAAGTTCAAGGCAGGAGATCAAGTTTTGCTCAAAGTCTCCCCCACCAAAGGAGTGATGCGTTTTAGCAAACGAAAAAAATTGAGTCCAAGGTACGTAGGCCCGTTCGAATACTAGATATGGTTGGAGACTCATGATGTAGGTTAGCCCTGCCTTCAGTCTACTCAAGAGTACACAGTGTCTTCCATGTCTCCCTACTCCGGATGTACAAGTACGACTACGCCAACGTGATCCAAATTGAGGAACTAAACCTCAAGGAGGATCTGACATATGAGGAATGGCCCACGGAGATACTGGAATACCAAGAACATCAACAAGGGAAGAAGGGAGTAGCACTGGTCAGGATAGCATGGAAGCATCACTAAGGAAAAGAAGCAACGTGGGAAGTAGAGTCCGAAATGTGAAAGAAGTTCCCTGAACTTTTTCGGTAAGCCTTAACTCTTATCCAAATTCGAGGATGAATTTTCTTTTTAGAGGATAATAATGTGACGTCTCGTGTATTACAAAAAAAAGGGGGAGAGATGAAACGAATGGTCAACACCTCCTCGGCCGAGGAGTATAAAAAGGGGGGAGGGGCCACCTTACGCCCACTACCACCCCCCTCTCCCCGACTCTCTCGTCCTCTCTCTCCCTCCCCCCCCCTCTCTCTTCGTTCTCATCTCTTCGTCTTCTTCTCGTCCGGCAATCGACGTACGCGAGCGACAGGACAGAGGCAAATCCTTTCAGGCGATCGAGGACGACGAGCGGTGATTCGGCGAACTCGATTTCCGACGAAAAAGGTACCCTTAGCATTTTAATCACATAGACGAAGAATTTAGGATCTAATGATGCGTATAGTTAATTCATTATATTCCTGAAGTTATTTCCTATTTTCTTTTTTTTTATATTGATGTCGGCGTCAATCGACGGCCGGACGGCTGCCGGAATTCATGGAAAAATCCGGCGGCTCTGTTTTACCGCAGAGACCGGTCGACCGATTTAATTAAACGGTCGACCGGTCTACGTAATTATACATGCATATTCTTCCTTATCGATCTACCGGTCCGATAGAGATTCAATAATCAAAGCTTAATCGGACTGATCCACTCATAATCTTAATTACGACTCTGATCAGTTCATCTACACTGGCTAAGTCTTTTTGTACAAAAATAGATTTTCAGTGAACCTCAAACCATAGATTTCATAGTAACTAAAGATGATTAAAGTAAAGACAAAAATGTGGGATTGCTATGTGCCGCCCCTAAAATTAAAGCAAAGTTCAGAGTTAAAGCAATGGGGGATAGGTAGTTAGCTGAGGGGACAGCGAAGCTACTGGCCTAAATGCCCACTATTCTTGAGATTTCAAGTGTTCTCCCTCCATTATCTCGAATTGAAGGGTGATGCTATGGTCACACCTCTTCCTTTAAAGATTAAAGTATTATGCCAGAGGGACAGATAACTAGCTGAGGAGACAGCGAACCTACAAGGTCTTGTAACCGACCATTGTTCCTGGATTGTAGGAATTCTTCCCCCTACCTTTCGAATTGGGTGAGGCAGTAACATCCACCCTCTTTCCCGTTTACGGGCTTACTGGCATCAGTGAATCAGAGAGGCATCTCTGGCATCCCAACCTAATAAAGTCAAGCTCGCATAAGACAATAACTCTAGGGATAATTTAATAATGTAAAAGACGTAGTACAACTCACAACAGAGTAATGTAAAGTAAAGCAAAGCAGAGTATTAAAAAGCAAGACAATGTAAAGTAAAGCAATGTACAACAAAGTAATATAAAATAAAGTACTGTAAAGTAAAGTAGAGTAATGTAAAGCAAAGAACAAAGTATTGATATGATTAAAGATTTATACATTGATCTCCTTAACATCACAAATCCTTATTTCACGTCTATTACTATGGTACTGGGTGATCTTGCTCATGGGTATTCTATTCCCCTGCATTGGGATTTTGCATGTGAGAATGCCAACTGATGGGGTGATGGATGGTGCAGAGCTTGGAGAACGCTGCACATGACTGATATTTCTGCTCCGAGTTCTCTTACTACATTTTGTTTAATTATCTTTATTGTTCAAAGACATCACGTTTTCTTTTGCATATCTTCTATATTGAAAGACACCATGAACTTCCGCATATTATATATATTATGAGACATTGAATTTATGCATTAAAGTCCTTCATCGTGACATTCGACTACCCTTCCGCATTAGAGTCCCCTATCATGTTTATTATTATTTTATCAGTGCCACGTAAGTTATTTTTTTGAACGGTCAAGGTCAGTAGATAGTGTAGCGCCATCGGAGTCAATCCGATCGCCTACGTGGCTGGATGTGCGATTTTGGAGACGTTACAAGTTTGCATCCTTTCAAAAAATACTTTTAGAATTTACGTTAAAATCCTATTCTTAATTATAATCTTTTTTTCTTCTCTCTTCTTCTTCTTTTCTTTCTTCTCAGTTGGAATGTCTCCTTTCTTCTTCCTTTCTCTTTTCCTCGCATCCTTTTGATTTCTGTCCTTGCTGGCGCCTTGCAGAGTGCGAGGGACGGGGAGGATGGTGCTGCCGAGACTTGAGGAGGTGTGAGAGTGAAAGGGAGATAGGAGAGAGGGTGAGTGGGAGGGTGTGCTGCCTTGGGTTGGGTTGCTGCCGAAGTGGGTGGAGAGAAGAGAGGAAATGGAGGCTGGGGAAAGAAAAGAGGATAAGGATATTTATATTTTAGGCTTAGAAGTTTTTTAGGTTATTGGATTTATAATTGAGTCTTAATTAGTTTTAGATTTCTTTTAATTTTATTCTTATTTAACTTTTGAAAATATTACATTTACAACGAGAACTTGTACAGCAGAAAGATGGCAGTTAAATGCACGCATCACATGTTCCCATTAGATTAGGGGCCTAGTAAACTTTCTGAAGTTTGGGGATTTTAAAGAAAAGCGAAGAAAAAACAAGTAGACGGTTACCAAATGCAGTTAAACAAAATTGTGCAACTGTCTATTTGTTGCACTATAAAATGCGAAGATAATTAACGCTTGAAGTGGCCATCGTCTCATGCATTCTTCTTTCCCTTGCGCATCACGAGTCTGATAGCAACCAATTCTTGACTTGGTTCTTTATTTTGCCTTTGCGACTGTGATGAAAATGTATATGTATGTTGGCATCACTCAAAAATATAGAATTGGGTCAAGAGTTGTTGCTATCCGAATCGTCCATCCATGTGCCATGTAACACTTCTCTGTGTCAAGAAATATGTGGTAAATTAATTCTCGATTTACTTAATTAATTTTCTACCACTGGCCTAACTCACTAATTATGTATTTTGTGACCGTCTAAAAATGATCAGATTTCTCCCGTCATTTTGAATTATATATATATATATATATATATATATATATATATATATATATATATATATATATATATAAAGAGAAACGTAGGAAGATTAAGAAGAAATGAAACATAACAACTAGCAAAAAAAAAACTTTTACAGCAGGTAGAGTGGACTAGTCTTTTCTAACCACTCCCACCCAGTCCAAATCATGCTAATGCAGAATGATTAAGTCTGGTGAATGGTGAGTATTGTTATTTTATACTATACTAATTTTTTTACTAAATATTACTTGTTTTGTGATAATATTTTAAAGTAACTATTATTTTCGGTGCAATTATGTAGTGTCAGAAAACTTTGTCCTGAAAGTGTGAAAAATGCATGTGAATGCATTTTTTTTTACATAACACATTTTTACAGATGTGGCATGAGAGTATGAAAAATGTAAATATCACTCATCACTATAATCACTCGACATTTAAATATCAAATGAAAACATTGGATCGATGTTGGCAACTGAACTCCCGTCATCTAACATGTTATTCCAATCGGGAAAAAAATGATAATATCAAAGAGTAGACAGTTATCTAAACAAAAAAAAAAAACTAAGTAACCGCCTCTTCCTTTCCACTAAAAAATGAGAAGGGTAAAGCTGATGACAAATTTGTGTCCTCTCATATTTTCCAACTTATCCGGGGTTTCATGCATCTCGACTTCGATTGTGACCAACTCCTCTTGACTCGGTTCTTCTACTTTTGCAGCAACACATTAATGTCGAATCGGGGCGAGAGTTGTTGCGATCCGAGTCGTGCATCCATGTCCTACGTAGCTCTTCTATATATGCATCAAGACATATACATTTCTGTACGGATACATGCAAAGGCGGAGCTACATATATTTTACTACTAATATTTTTGTTTAATTGTTTTATTTACTTATTGCCTTTAATCAATTTTTTGCTTAATGAAGTGGTCCACTCAACAATTTTTTAAACTTATTTTTATAATTTATTTTTCAGGTTATACAAATTCGTGTATAATATTTTTGTCCTTTATTTTCATTCAATCAAATCGTTCATAATTTGCTATTTTAATATCATAATATAAATATTTTAATTATTTTTTGTATTCTAAAATTAATATCTTTATTATATGTGTATATATATATATATATACAACAACAACAAAGCCTTATCCCACTACGTGGGGTCGGCTTATATATATATATATATATATATATATATATATATATATATATAGGTAAAAAATTTAAAAGTTACCAAAATGAAAAAGATAGACTTTTCAAGTATCCATGCATGTGTGCATGTAAACTCATTCAAAATATTTCTAATTCCGCCTGCATGCATGTGAGTATGAAATTAATTCTTAACTCAGTTAATTTTTTTATCATCAGCCTTCATCATGTATGTACTATGTGTTTTTGTGACCATAAAGAAGATAATTAAATTTAAAAGTGTTTTTCTTTATTAAAATAATGTATATGTCCTATTTTCGTTTTTGTGATGATACGTATGATATATATATGAAACCACAAATTTGACCCCTCCCCAAGATTCATGCGAAAGAATATAACTGTTATTCATTGCGACAATAATCCATATTGTTGCCCGTTTATATAATACTTATATATGTCGAATGCATATCTCTTTTTTTTTTTCGGAACTTTTCCAACGATCGAGCTTGTTCGAATTATAATATTGCTGCCAACAGTTTGTGTGATGTATTTTCGGTTTTGATAATGTTTTTCCAACACATGTTAATAGAAAGTGCATCTTGAACGTCGCATAAATTTTATAATCACGATTAGCTGACGATTCACTCGAATGACAAGTATATCTTAAGATATTAATAAAACAAATATGAACTATTTCTCATGTACCAATATTCTTATGATTACTTTACCAAAGATTTTATAATATATATATATATATATATGCGTTATTTTTTACTAAAGATAACTAATGTGTAATAAAGCAAAAGACCTGAAAATCAAACACTACAAGAAAAACGCGGATTACCGACGGTCCGAACTGTCGGTAATTAGCCCGAAAATCGTTGATAACGCAATTACCGACGGTTTTTCAGTCGGAATCGATCCGTCCGAAAAACGCTCGTCGCAAACGGATTTGCGACGGTTGAAAAAAATTCATCGAAAATATCGACGGTTCTGGCCGTCGGAACAGTCCCCTGCGGTTCGACCCGTCGAAATTTTTCGACGGTTGCAACCGCCGGAAAAGTCCCCGGCGGTTCGAACCGTCGATATTTTCGACGGTTACAACCGCCGAAAAAGGCCGGCGGTCCGAGTCGTCGATATTTCTGACGGTCGCAACCGCCGGAAAAGGCCGGCTGTCCGAGCCGTTGAAATTTCCGACGGTCGAGCCGTCGCAACTTTTCGACGGTCCCAACTGTCGAAAATTTAGACGGTTGTTGCAACCGTCGATCTTTTGACGGTTGCAACCGTCGCAAATAATTTTTTAAATATAAAAAAAATTAGCGGTCGAATCCGGCCCGCCTGACGATCGGATCCGGCCGCTAGAGGCCGGATTCGGCCCGCCTGGCGGCCGATTCGGCGCCAGGCGGCCGGATCCGCCGCCAGGTCGCCAGGAGGCCGGATCCGGCCCGCCTGGCGGCCGATCCGGCGCCAGGCGGCCGGATCAGGCCCGCCTGGCGGCCGATCCGGCTCCAGGCGGCCGGATCCGGCTCCAGGCGGCCGGATCCGGCTCCAGGCGGCCGGATCCGGCCCGCCTGACGGCCGATCCGGCTCCAGGCGGCTGGATCCGGCGCGCCTGGCGGCCGATCCGGCCGGAACCGGGCGACCGGATCCGGCCGCTGGAGGCCGGAACCGGCCGCTGGAGGCCGGATCGGCCGCTAGGCGGGCCGGATCCGGTCGCCAGGCGGCCGGATCGGCCGCTAGGCGGGCCGGATCCGGCCGCCTGGCGCCGGATCCGAACGGTCACGGCCGGATCCGACCGACGGCAGAGAGAGATGCCGGCGCCGGATCCGGCCGACAGCAGTGCGGGAGAGAGAGAGATACGCCGGTGCGGGAGAGGGTCGCCGGCGTCCGGCGCGCGGGAGAGGCTGATCTCGCGGCGTAACCGGCGTCCGGAGTCCGGCGTCCGTGCTCGCGGCCGGGAGAGGGAGATAGGAGAGGAGGGAGAGAGAGAGGAGTGGAGGGAGGAGGGAGAGAGAAGAAGGAGGAGGGAAAATATATAAAGGAAAAAATTTGGAAAGAAAGCCGGAAAAAGGGAAAAAAAAAGCGCGGGATAACGAAATTTTAATTACCGACGATTTCGGCCGTCGAAAATATAAATAATAAAAAATTTTATTTTATTTAGTTATATATAATATTTATTTTTTTATTTTACCGACGGTTTGAACCGACGGTAATATTTACCGACGGTCAAAACCGTCGGTAATTGCGACGGTTTGGATATCCGTCGGAAATTGCGGCGGATCTACTGACGGTTACGACCTTCGGAAATTGCGGCAGATTTTACGACGGATGGATATCCGTCGAAAATATCGACGTTCCTAACCGTCGAAAAATTAAATAATAATATAACCAATTATATAATTAATTTTTTTATTTCCGACGGTCAAAACCGTCGGTAATTGCGACGGTTTGGATATCCGTCGGTAATTGCGACGGATTTACCGACGGTTACGACCTTCGGAAATTGCGACGGATTTTGCGACGGATGGATATCCGTCGAAAATATCGACGTTCCTAAACGTCGAAAAATTAAATAATAATATAACCAATTATATAATTAATTTTTTTTATTTCTGACGGTCAAAACCGTCGGTAATTGCGACGGTTTGGATATCCGTCGGTAATTGCGACGGATTTACCGACGGTTACGACCTTCGAAAATTGCGACGGATTTTGCGACGGATGGATATCCGTCGAAAATATCGACGTTCCTAACCATCGAAAAATTAAATAATAATATAACCAATTATATAATTATTTTTTTATTTCCGACGGTCAAAACCGTCAGAAAATCCGTCGAAAAAATTTAATAATAATATTAAAAATACATAATTTAATTTTTTATGAAAAGTCGTCGAAAATTACGACGGATGGTTATCCGTCGAAAATATCGACATTCCTAATCGTCGAAAAATTAAATAATAATATAACCAATTATATAATTATTTTTTTTTATTTCCGACGGTCAAAACCGTCGAAAAATCCGTCGAAAAAATTTAATAATAATATTAAAATACATAATTTAATATTTTTTATTTCCGACGGTCATAACCGTCGGAAAAGTCGTCGAAAATTACGACGGATGGTTATCTGTCGAAAATATCGACGTTCCTAATCGTCGAAAAATTAAATAATAATATAAATTATTTCCGACGGTCATAACCGTCGAAAAATTCGTCGGAAACGGAACCGTCGAAAAATCCGTCGCAAATAGCGACGGATTTAGAACCGTCAAAAATTATCCGTCGGAAAATCGCGATTTTCTTGTAGTGAAAATTCTAAATATACTGACCTCACTCCACATACAAACTTACTTTAAAATCTGAAAAAGAAACCTTGACGTTTGGCTGCTGAATAAGGCAAAAATACATGCATTTTCCAGTGAATATCAAAACACATTTTTAGTGAAACTACCTAAAAAATTGTGATAAACAATAAATTGTTTATTCCATAGAAACGAAGGAATATATACATATAATCTTATCATTTTCATCTTTTACCATTTCCTTTAATTTTTTATAATTTAACAATATATACTTATTTTATTATTTTTATAATAATTAAATGTCAAGTATTTATAATAAAATATTTTAATTATAAAATAATAATATATTTAAATTTATTCTTGTTAAATCAAATAAGGGCAGAATAAGAATATGAGAAGAATATTATATCTTCTGAATAAATTTTTTTATTCTTTAAAATATATTCTTCTTCCAAACGGTGATAGATGATTAGTAAATTTAAAAAAAATACCCCAGGAGCAACAAAATGAGACTCCTCCTTACTCATATGATCGATCTTCTTCAAGTTGATGCATTGCCGCTCTTCTTATTTCTGGATCTTTAGAAGAAGAAAAAAGTAAATAAAGTTAAACGAAAAAGGAAAGAAAAAGAAGTAGAGGGTTACCAAAAGCAGTTAAAACAGAACTGACTACTGAGCAACTGCTTCCTTGTTGCATTATAAAATGCAAAGATAACATTGGCAACAAAATGGTAGAAGCCTGATGCATGCGTCCTTCTTTCGATCCGAGTCTTATGGATCACGAGTATGATAGCAACCAACTCTTGACTTGGTTCTTCTATATATATATATATATATATATATATATATATATATATATATATATCAAACAAAAATATTGAACCGGGTCAAGAGTTGTTGCTATCCGAATCGTGAATCCATGTTCTATATAACACAATTCTCTGTGTCGAAAGATGTGTGGTAAACTGACTAATTCTCAATTTAGTTAATAAATTTTCTATCATTTGTCGTCCTCATAACTCACAAGTTATGTCTTTCGTGATCAGGGGAAAAAAATGATCGGAATAAAATTTATTTTCTTCTATTGTCATCGTGAATGATAGATGATATCAAAGACTGAAAATAAAGGAAAATATTCAGATGTTTTCTCCTAAAGACAAGTTATTTGTGTTCATTTGTAAACTGATAGGCTTTTCTCCAAGAAAAAAAATCGTTTGACACTTTGCATTGGTATTTGCAACGCCATTTTCGTAGGATATTTTCACGGCAACTTCGAATATCGTGCGTTCATGGGATCACATCCAACTCCCGATATTTGTCGTAGGATTATTATGCTTTAAAATTTGAAAAGGCTTTTGGATCATGACAATAGCCAAGGTGGAAGATTCATATCATGATATTGCTTTGTTAGGCAATGTCAAATCTTCCCTAGAAAAAAGTTTATAATATCACCGGTGTTAAATTTCCAACGAAGAGAATTAAAAGAAATTGCGCATCACGCCTCTTTTATACTCGCTAAAAAGCCATTTAATTAAATAGTTCTTTTTTTCTATTGCGTTAGGGAATGAAGGTGGTCGAGTTGGATGATTTTTTCGATAAAAAATTGACCTTCGACTTTCGGGTGGATTTTTGACACATAAAATATCATCCTAATTTTTTCGAGAAAATTTTTTGATCTAGACGGTTTCGATTTTTATCGTGGACTTACTTTAAAATAATAATTTAAAAATATTATAAAAATGAAATATATCATGTAGATGTTTAAAAAATAAATTTTAACTTAAGTTTAACTATTTAATGTAAATAAACAAAATAACATATTATTACATTATAATTGAAAATATTTTACTTAATTTTGTCCAAACTTTATTAAAATAAATTAATAACTTAATCATATTCAAATTCAATGTGTGGTAATAAGTAAATAATATACCTAATCTAATAAATATGAGTAAGAGAAAAGATAAAATTATAAAATATTATTTAAAAATTAAAGTAATAATTTATAAATGTATTTGGTTCGGGTCGGGGCCTTTGAATTTTTTTGATAAGGAGCCATAATTTAAAAGGGTGATTTCTTTTATTTTGAAAGACGGATCTAATTTTTAGTCGGAGTTCATATTTTAGATTTTTTTAGTTAATTTTTTCGGCTTAATTAAAATTTTCCATTGCCAGGTTTTTACTTACACCCCTATATTGCATGTCAAAATCATATAATTTCTCAATTATAGAAATTCTATAAGAATATCATATTGTCCATATGGTTTTTTCTACTCTTATGATAACAGTGTTAAACCTCCGTTTTGTGGAAGAATTTTTTATGTTTGCTAGTAATTCTTCGATTCCTCATGTTTGGTCCTCTATCAATAAATATGTAAATCAATATAGGTTATAACCTGAATTAAATCCATACAAATAAAATAAAAGAAAATTAAATATAATAATTCATCATTCCCAATTATACATATATATGTATAGAGGAATATTCAATATTAGTAGCTATGCATCTATTTTTAATATATTCATAATAATTATGAATTTTTATCTTACATCAAATACAGTGTCTACTAAATTTTATAATAAATATGTATTGAATATATTTACTATAATTCAAATATTATTTAGCATTATATTCTAAAATATTATATGCCATAACATAATATTATAGTATTGCATACTAATATTATAGTATAATCCTATGTAACTAAAGACGTATACAATATTTTGGGGGGATCAAATTATGGTAATAATGTTGAAATATAAAAAAATAAAGTACTATTGTTGAAATCAAAAGTATGTTATTAAAAGTAGAAACTAGTTCATTTGATTATTCAATATTTTATTTTAATGGGGGCAGCTCTGTATATATATATATATATATATTATATATATATATATATATATATATATATATATATTAAAATATGCCGCTGCTGGACATCTTATTATTTCCAGCAAAGTTTCTCCACAATTACCATTTCACAATTAAAACACAAGGCAATTATGAGCTCATTGTTAAATCTTTTCACTAATAAGGAGTAACATATATGTTACATATCCAATGATTCTTTGTAGTAGCTAATATTTCGTGAATTATATATAGATATCTATCTTCCGTTAGGTATACAAGATAAGATAGAAAAACCCAAGTTATTTAACCATGAAATACTGGCTGCAGAGTGGGGTTACCAGTGTAGCAGCTGATTGTAGAGGAGATAATTATCGGAGACCACCAAGTAGAACTAACAATTTGCTATTCATTACATGATTCTAAGAAGTCTGCAATTATCCGCCTTTCCTCCTTTGTAAGATCAACGTTTTCACTAGCCAAACGCCCACGTAGTTGTGTACTTTGATCACTCGCATCTTTACTAACTACCTGCAAGATGATGGAAATATTAGCTATGTCAATATGCAAATTACTCGGAAAACAAAAGAAGCTTCAGATGTCATACCTGGACATAGTTGTTTACATGGCCATCACTGTTTGGGCTTGTTACCAACTCATGCGCGTTGCAGGTCCATTCACCATCAACTATGTATTTATATTCATATACACCCTCCTACAAGTTGACAAACAATAACAACTGAATGCATGAACACTTCTTTTACATATCAGTGTGTATGGCATAAACTATCTATACATATATGAACAAATTCTTAGGCCTAGATTTCTGATTATCACATGATCCAGAAATTTCAACCAGCATGTTGGTTTAGGTTCAGATATCTGCACATTTACATAAGTTTGGGGAGAACATGGAGGCCAGCTTGAAGCTTCCATTGACATAGCTTTCGGGACTCTTGGCAAATAGTTTTCCAAGAAGTTCTTTCATATTTATAGTTGTTGATAGTAGTCTTCAATGTTTTTTTTTCATGGAGGAGTTATGCCCGAGTTTCTGGGACTCTGTGCTTAACAATGTGTAAACAAATCATGCCATTTTAAAAAATCCTGGTATTCTTATTGAACCAAAACATGCTATAATATATTTATGTGGTTTGCAGCTATATTCATCCTCAGCAACTAATACATATATAACATGCTACCAAAAGATAAATTTATAACATACATGTATGCATGCATTAGTTGATGTGAACTTATATCAAATGATATTATCCAAACATTAGTGTGTAACTAGGCTTCAGTAGTAATAGGTTAGCATACATACTGGCAATTCCCTCTCGAGAATCCATATACCTCTCTCTTTATCAAACTTCAATGGAATTCTCTGAAAAAGAAAGTGTATATAAGTACAATGTAAACATGTTGCACATATGTATAAGTAATAGAAGAATATTAATACAGCTTAAGTTGGAATTTTACTAAAGCAGATTGAAGAGATGAACAAACTTATATGGCTGTATAAGCCTTTTTTCTCCTATGGCATACAATTTTGTTTTCAAATGAAGTATGGTACATAAATACAAATCAGGAAGAATCAATACTATTAATGAACATAGGTGACAATGAGAACTAACGAAAGCTGAATATATGCCAGTTTAAACATTTAATATTTCTGAAGTGATAAGGACATTGTACATGACTATCTTTGCTTAGAACTTGGGCAATAACTGATGTTAACGAGGGCTTAAAAGTTTTCATATTTATTTCCTCTTTCTGAGAGGATATCACTTTCTATGTTGCCTGTGTTCTAGTATTTGGATTTGATCTCCCTCCACAATGCCAAGAAAGCCAATTTAGCTTCGCATATGTTTTTCTTATGCATGGAACTTTGTAAACATGATATGCTGCAAGACTATTATCTCCTTTCACCTTAAGTTAATGCAAGTGATCAACTGTTTAAGAGGATCTCTACCTGCCCCCATCCAATATCAAGCCCAGAGACTTCAACAGAGGAGGATTCATCGTCTTTCCACATTAGAGTAACAGGGATCTTTGACATTCCTGTAAGCTGCAAAATGGAGAATATCGCAAGGAACATCGGTGGTGAAACTAAAATAAGATATAAGAAAATTCATTCTTCCCTGTGAATCTTTTCATATATTTTGTCCTCCAAGACGATTCATGAAATCAGACAAAAATATGATGCAAAGTTTCTTGCAGATTGAGTGAGTTTGGTTAGATGTAAAATAAAAATTCTATAACAATTTTGATTTACAATAGTTACTTTTGCATAATTTGTCTGTGCATGTAAGTAAAATTCTGAAAAATGAATCACATCATTTTTTTTAAAGAGTGAATCACATCGTTTGATTAAGCTGTGTGATAAAATTACGTAAAAAGTTGAATAAAAACAATATTTTATAATAAATCTTGTTCACATTCGATATTCATTATTTTTTATTTCAATAAAATATGTAAATATATAATTTTATATTCAAGTTAGATTATTTTTGTTTTCTTAACTTTTTATTATATTTTAAATACTAGTTCAAACTCCGTCTATGTTTTATAGCCGGTCCCAAGCCCGGATAAAGGAGGAGGGTTGTGTTAGACTCCGACAGCCAGCGTAAAACCTTGTCGAATCTCATGAACATGAATCAATCGTATGATCCATGTAGCCGACCCCACCTAGTGGGATAAGGCTTTGTTGTTGTTGTTGTTGTTAAATACTAGTTCACACTATAGGTAATTTATTTTATTATTTTCATATATATTTTTTTTAGAATTTGTAATAATTATGAATTATTCATAACTTATATTACAATTATTTATTTTCATTTTATTTTATATCTTAATTTATAATATTTTTTAACATCAATTTTAATTTTTTTATTTTACATTCTTATAGATGTGTAGTTAGCCGACCCCACCTAGTGGGATAAGGCTTTGTTGTTGTTGTTGTATAGATGTGTAGTATTCATTTTATTACTGCCTTTATTGTACTTCATCTTTTGCTTTAATTTATTTAATATTTTAAATAAATTATAAATTTGTCTTTTAACATCATACAAAACCTCTCCTAAAAAAAACATCATACAAAACCAGGAAAACCAATTATCATGTACTTTTTTTAGTGTAGAATTTTGTATTATTAAAATTTTATTATTATTATTATTATTATTATTATTATTATTATTATTATTATTATTATTATTATTATTATTATTATTATTATTGTATTTTATATGTACTCACTTTTTTTTACTTTTTTATCCTTTTTGCATTTATAATTATGAGTAATTTTATATTGTTTTTTTTTTGCATGCTTCATATTTTAATTTTATCTCATTGTTTTACTAAATAGCACAAATATTTATTTCTTATTTTACTTTATTATTTATTTTCTGACATTATATCTTGAAATAAAGAATCTGTTTTTCCTGTTTTATTATTATAGATTGGTTTTTTGTTTAACCAATCATGAGAAATTGCAGTCATACGACACAAGCAGTAGTAGAACACTATTTTAAGGGATAAAGAAAAAAATAGTTACTAAAACATATAAAAGCAAATTATGATATTCAAAATCAGAAATCATTTGACTTACAATATCAGCAGTTGCACCCTTTATGGCATTCAGTTTTGGAAAGCATGCTCGCTGGCTCTTTATGGCAAAAGAAGAACAAGAAGTGTTCAAAGTTAATACATTCACAAACATGTTTAGTTTCCCACTAGGTTAACATTTTCTTTTGATGAAAACTAATTTAGCATGTAAGAAGAAAATATTAACAAAGAATATCTAACTTGTAACAACAGCCCTGATCAATATATTAAACAATAAAACAAATGTCCAATTGAGAAGAAACAAATACAAAGACCCAGATATGTGAACATGCCATGCATAAACTGTCATTAGATCAGCCTCAGTAAACACAAAGGAAACAGGACAGGAAAGGAGAAAGGAAAACAGAAAATAACATCTTGTTACTGACATTAGAAATAGAAATATTAAGGGAAGCAGAAATATTAAGAAGTAGAAAGATTAAGGAACTTACTTTAGTCCTAGGTAAAATAATAGAGAAGTTGCGTGGTTTCAAAGTGAAATTAAATCAAAGGCAATATCATAGAGTATTTATTATGTTTTAAAGCTTAAAAGTTATTCAGAAATATGCATGTTCAAGTAGAACAATTAAGAACCAGGCCAACATGATGTGACATAAATATTCCAAATTTTGAAATTATATTTTGTAAGACGTCTTGGCCTCTTAATGAATTTTCTTCATCCGTGCACCTTAGTAATAGATAATTAATCATGCAATTAACCATAATCCTCAAACATGAATGAGACTCCAATTAATATGTTGAGATGCTATTTTTTCCGGATAATTTGTAAAGAAAACAATAATCAATTCTGAAAGATATTTAAGGACTGCATACCAGAAGTATTTGGTGAGCTTCACCAAGTCCATAGCCTAGGATCCAAAACATGTATGTCAACTACAATTTGGAAACATGAGTACATCAATGAACCGAGCAAAATAAATAACACTAATCAGATAGAGAAGATCTAGATAACCATAACACTAATCAGACTTCCAACAAAATAAATAAAAAGTTAAATACCATGACAAACCAAATGAATGAAAACAGAGATAAGAATTGCAACATATTTGGAACTCATCTTATCATTTCCCACTCAACCCATGGGACGAGTGGCTCACATCCTAGAAGTAAAAAACATTCTGTAAGCTGCATATAAAGGTTCCATAACAGACAGTTGTTTCATACAATGTTGTCAGACCTGGACTGGGCATCGACTCAAAAAAGCTTCTGGATCAGGTTAGACCAATCAGATTGGTTTATAAAAAAAAATATAAAAATATATTGAACTAAATTATTTGTGAGCATATAAATTAATATATAAACTCATAATCTATGGACTTAATTATTAATATTGATTTGAGACAACAAGAGAAAGTGGGTAAATAGATTTTCTATAAACAGGTATTTACTTAGTCCATGTCATCCACCTTCAAACAAAATGACTAGTTTATGTTAACAAGTCAATTTGTTAAAGAATCTAGAGACATCTTACATTCTTACTACAATATCGGCATATTATGTTGTACGAATTGGTTTTCTTAACTTTCTAAATGCAATAGAAGACAAGTGAATAGGCATTAAGAGGACCAACTAACCTCACAAATTGAGAATAACAAATTGACCATAATTGGTAATTCCAAACAGGCCCAAAAACAACATTGGATATGAGAAAGCGGAGTAAAAATATGACAAAAAAACCCAAGATTTAAGTTAGTACCGCAACAGCAGGAGCTCTTCCAAGCCCGGCAGTGCAGTGAATATAAGTCACACCACCATTCTTTTTTATAGCCTTGTATAGTTTGCTAACAACAGCAGGAAGTCTCACCCTCAAATCAAAGGCATCAAAATCCCTGGAAAACTCTTGAACAAGGCAAAATAAATGTACAGATCATCAGGCAAAAGATTGTTAAGTGTACTAAACAAGGCTTGAGAAACCACTTGTAAGATATGAACTTTTGATTCTATATGTGTGATAAACCAAACCGATTTCTTGTCATTAGGTATATCTATGCACCACAGAGTTTATTTCATGTGTGTTTTAATTCTTAAAAAAAATAAAAGGTACTAGTACAGTAGTACCTGCTAGCAGAAAGAGATAAGATGGTAGAAAATATCAGGCCCGCCTTGGGGTGCCCATATATGCTGAATTATCTCAGAGTAATATGCAAGGCCATAAACTTCTTAAATGATCCATGATATTGTAAGAATTAACAGCAAGAGTAAAATAATTCCCTATGGATAAATCCTTGCTAAAGTACTTAATCGAACCATTATATTGTGACATCATTCACCAACCTGATTTCAGCTCGAAGATGCTCAATATCACCACATTGCGTGGCATATTCTCTAATGGCAGCAATATCAACTCCAAAATATCTGAATGTGGCATTAAGGGACAAGTAACTTCATGTATTTAGCAGCCAGATTGATACCTTATCACATAATGCATTCTTTCTTTGTACTACAAACAAACAAACAAAAAGATAAAAAGGAAAAAGATAAAACAAACACAGACATACAGAACCTTCTGACCTCCCCTTTGATTGAACTAATGGCAACAAGGTGCAAGATTTACCTATTCTCTTGTTCCCTTTGTTTTTTTGTTTTTTTAGTCTTGTTAGCTTTGTATTTCTCAAATTCCTAACATTCGATGATGGCAAAAGAAAATATGGAACTTCGCATTTGCGTACTACCGAGAAATAGATGAACGGACATGCTAAATACCTGAAAAATTCATCACTTGCATAACAATTAATATCAGCATATGCCTCTTGAAAATTTTATTATCATTTTTTATGAAATTAGAAAGTGTCTAAATAAAAAAACATATGTTTCACATAGTCGATAAAATATATTATTATAATGATCTAGTTTTAGTAAAGAAGCTTTGCATCTAATGAAGAACTAGCTGGATACTCAAGGTCTGAGTCTTGTTGCAAGCAGAAAACTGTTTTCACTCCTATGCTTCGGAGTGTATCCACATCTGATGGAGTCTGCAATTGAACTCATGAATTTTAAATACTGAATGACAAAACAAATAAAGTTTCCAACATGAAGAACTAGCATGAGGAGCACCTGTAGACAAGAACCAACAATCAAATCTGGAAGGATAAAATTGTAGTTCATTCCAAGTTCATGCCTGTATGTCAACACTGCATCACATTTTTATGTCATATAACAAAATCTTGGAAAGACACTACATTATGAACACATCTTAACAGAAAATCCATGTGAACTTATGTAGTATATTACCCTAAAAAAAACTTATGCAGCATATTGATGATATGGGTGCAGATACCTATAATGAAAACTATAATGATAGACTCATGAAATTTACCTGCACCCATGGCTTGTGTCATGTCATTGCTATATGTCTCGGATTTATCCACAACTTCATCAGTAGTCTTTTCAGTATCTGACGAACTTGGATGTGCCTGTAAACATTTTCAGATTGTAAGTCAACAATAAATCCAAAACTAATAAAACAACAGTCGCCAATTAACTCAAGATACACAATCACTCGGTGGAATAGCAACTAAGCGGGAAAAGAGTATTACCCTGTATCAGTGACATATACTCTTTATGACGGGGAAAAGGATGACTAACAAGCTGTAGAGGGATGATCACACATTATCCCCAAAAAATAAACCTGCACCTTCTCCCCTATGATCCTCCCAAAATATAAAGGTTCAACATGCTCATCTGAAGTGCTTATAAGAGGATGATGAAAGTAAATGTATATGCTGGTTCATGCCATATGGGTAAATCTGATACATATGGATGCCATAATAGGAAGTATATGCATGAAGTCATGATTGAGGCTACTATGGACTTTCACGTAATTGATAATGCAGAGGCAAAAATAGGTTTCATAGTTTGTTCTCAAAAAAAAAAAGGTTTCACAGTCAATGACAGAGATTTTCATGACACTTTTTATAAAAGTTTTTCATGACTTTTAGTGGTGACTAGTCATACTAACACACAAGAGAAATGCCCTAGTATTCCTTGAATTCAAATTCCACATGAGATAAATGACCATTAATTTAGCAACCAGAATTATTATAAAGGATTTGCAGATATCAAGAACCAATGACCATATCAGTCAATAGAGACAATTAGAAATTTGTGATCATGTGCTATGAACAACACTACAATTGTTGCTGATCCATGTTCAATGGAAAAGTAAAAAAAAAACTTTTTTTCTATACTTGGAAAGCTTGAACAAAAGCTGCTGCAAGGTCACTGCGTAAATGAATTTTTAACTGATACATTGTATGGTCTTTCAAAATTGCCAACACGAGATCAACCTTTTTACACATTCACGCACCCCTTAGATAAAGGACTTCTCGACAATAAAACATTTAAAAACGGCTTACATGCTATTGTAATTACACTACTTCTTAATGTTTATTGTTTTGGTTAGATGGTAACTATAAATAAGTCTATAAAACAACAACAACAACAACAAAGCCTTATCCCACTAGGTGGGCTACATGGATCATATGACGTCATTCCGCTCTATTAGTAACCAAACCTTTCGGTATATTATTCACCAATAGATCTTGCTCTATTAGTTCGCCAAGTGTCCGCCTTGGCCTCCCTCTCCCTCTTTTAATCGGACTCCAGATTATTTGATCTACTCTTCCTACTGGCACATCTAATGGTCTTCTCTGAACATGACCAAACCATCTCAAACGATTCTCTACCATTTTCTCACTAATAGGAGCCACTCCGACTCGTTCACGTATATGGTCATTCCTAATCTTATCTAATCTTGTATGACCACACATCCATCTCAACATCCTCATTTCGGCTACCCCCACTTTACGTTCATGTTGTCCCTTCATAGCCCAACATTCACTACCATATAACACTGCTGGTCTTATAGCAGTACGATAGAATTTTTCTTTAACTTTATTGGGTACTTTTCTATCACAAAGAACTCCAGTGGCTTTCCTCCACTTACACCAACCAGCTTGAATTCTATGATTAACATCGTCATCAATCTCGTCATCTTGTCTTACAATTGATCCTAAATATTTAAACTTTGTCACTTGAGGAATTATATCCTCCCCTAGCCTAACTTTCAAATCGTCTCTAAGTTGTTTATTTGTGAAATTGCTATGCATATATTCTGTTTTATTCCTACTTAAACGAAAACCCTTTGACTCCAACATATTTCTCCATATTTCCAATTTTGTATTAATCTCTTGTCTTGAATCCGCTAAAAGTATTATATCATCCGCAAATAGCATGCACTTAGGTACCTCCTCCGTGAAAATAAGTCTATAAAACAATCAACCAAAAACTAATGGCTATCATACAAATTTTGGGCCTATCACAGACTCACTACTCTGCAGATGGCAAATGCACTCCACCACTACATCTCCAATTCAGCAATAAGAATTTTCAGACGGTCCTAAATATGTTAAATCTGCATGAAACTTCACCACCCTAAAAGTCATGTCCTACAGACCTACACGATATGTGCAGCTAACAGAATAAGGGTGAATAAATACTGAACAAAATCCTGATAAATAATGTCAGCTAGAAACAATCAAATGGCTGACCTTCTGCGTTTTCACCCATTTTCTATGCTTAGAAGCAATATTAAATAATATATGTCATAAATCATAAAACATCAATCTGACAGATTCCACTCCATCCAAATTGAACCATCCATCAAAGAACGAACCACTTTTCACTAAATTCTCACAAGCATGCAATTCATCGCCCTAGATTTTGCACACTTGGATTAAAAAAAAAATTAAACAACTAATGCCGAAAGTTCTTGGCACAAAAGACAATTTCCGACTGAACTCTCCATTAGAAAAGGAAGCATTTTTCCACTAAATCAACGAAAACAAACGACTGACCACCCCAATTCCATATTCTCAATCGCTAATCTGGGAAAGAACAAAACGAAAGTGGCAACATCTATAAGCAAAAGAACAACCAAGTAAAATTGAAGAAGAAAACTACGATCTCAGTGAAATAAGTAAATCTTACACTCATGGCGATGCTTCCTCTCCTACGATCAGCTCGAACAACCGCCGCCTGCTCACAAAAGTTAGTGTTATGCACATAAACGAAACAGAAATCACAAAAGACAGAACTCGCACCAAATGCACCGCCGGTTGCCTTCTCGGATGGATTTTTGGAGCCAGCAAATGCGGAACGGAGCATCTGCAGCCCAAGAAAATCGACATCACGAACGGATCAGAAACTTAAACGACACGACGGTTGGAAATCCGGAAAAGATTTGGAGACTTTCCCCTCTACGAACCTCGAAAGGTTATGAAGGCAGTTCATTGCTGCGAGCTCGAGATGGAGAAGCCGAAGAAGAAAATATCTGCAACCTTTTTAGATTCCTTTTTTTCCTCTTATTAGTTATTGCCATTCACTACAAACGCACATGTATCTATCAGAATATGGGATTTTGTCACGTATCCTGTTGAGTTCATCGGACGGCTATTGGGAGCAGGCATTGGAGGTATCATACATGTGACGGTAATGAGGTATATTCGTCTCTCTTTCCAATTAGCTCCTCCGTATGTTCGGACCAAATCATCACCATTAAAAAAAGTAAAACCATCATTAAATATAAGTATTTTAAAATATAATAAGATTTATGTAAAACTTTTTCTTCGCTGCAAAATAAGTATATTTGAGAGTAAAAGACTTAAAAATAGACATGCCATAATTTATTTTAACAAATTAATGAAAAACAACGGATACATATCCATGATTCATTAATATTTGATAAAGATATTCATTATTTTTAAACACGTGTATTTTAAAATAGAACAGCAAATTTTTGTACATATGGGACTTGCTCGTAGCTTAGTATTCGCACGACTCCTAATTCATTAAAATATTATTTTACACTGGACTTTTATAATTCTTACAAATTTAAAATGTATCTCCATGAGTGAAAAATAATTATAAGTAAGCTCATAAGTATTTTTGGATTTTGTAGATGTAAAAAATTTAATTTTTAATTACACACATTGTAACGCCCTCAAATCAACCCCCGCCACATGATAAAGATCAATCGGGAGACACTACGAAACGTTATGACTTTGACTATCATGTTGATCATATCTCAGTCAAGAATCAAGACACGTCAGCGGAAGAAAGAATAATAAAGGAAATAAAGAAAAGAATAACTTTATTTTCAGAAGTGTAAAAAGTGGCTACATCATCTCTAAGGAATATAATAAGGTTCTACATCATGAATCTATGAATGCGGAAGGAAAAAGGAAACTAATAAGCATTGTAGTTCATGTGCTTTCTTATTACCAGAGCCTTGTCGCAACACACCTACTCCACCTCATTGCTGACCTATGGAAATCAAACACAGGGAAGGAGGTCCTCCCGTAAACTTTACAGCTTAGTGGGGAACCACATGATATACAATGCATAACAAGAATAACATAATCAAAAGTAAAAAGGCATACTTAGCTTGACATGCATAACAAGAGAGCATCATATATAATCATAAGAGATGTACGTCGATAACATAAAGCAATAGAATCAAATGATGCTAAAAATCTTGTAATCACGACATGAGAATATCGATAACTTGACTTGATGTTCATGCTTGCTTATTTTGTTCATACTTGTTAATCTTGATTCATGTTTAGAAATCAGGATGACTTTAGGTGCCTTTAATTCTTGGGATATGCCAAACAAATGATACAGCCTTGTGTCGATCAATGGGTGATCAAATCATGACCAAGGGAGCGACCATTATCTTGAGACACTTGGCTTGGACTGGCAATCCATGATTAATCTTCTATCTGAACTTATTAATGACTTTGAAATCTTGTTATTGTTTAATCATGACATAGTAATCGAAAGGAATTGGTGATAGCGTTAATCATCATTTGAATTCATAACTTGAATTATGGATGAATCATGAATAGATCATATTGTACTAATTTAATCGTTATCTTAATAAATCAGACAAGAATATGCAAGACTCAAATCTGGATCAAGGATGATTGATAAAGGTGATATAAAGGGGTCACGAAAAATCGATTAGCGTTAATCATCATTTGAATTCATAACTTGAATTATGGATGCATGAATAGATCATATTGTACTAATTTAATCATTATCTTAATAAATCAGACAAGAATATGCAAGACTCAAATCTGGATCAAGGATGATTGATAAAGGTGATATAAAGGGGTCACGGAAAATCGATCGATCGATTTTGGGGAACGGTCAACCGGTAGGCTTTGAGTCAGTCGACTGATTTGGTCGGATCGGTCGAACGATGAGTTTAGCAAATTTAACTCTAGGACAGGTGGATCGGTCGATTCTATCACGGACGTGCCCTAAAAATATCATTTGTGCATAATCATGCATTTAATTAACATACTAAGTTAGTTTGGATGTCCATTTAGTGATATTTGTATATAGTAATTGATATTTCAATTAGTGCATAATGACTACTTAATTACCGATAAACTTTACAAAGTAATTATATAGGATTATTAGGAATAAATCATAAAATTTCTAAATATTATAATATATATGTTCAAATAGGATTAAATAAGCTTAATTATGGTTAAAACACTTAGTTATGACAAACAAATGTGATTGGTCATCACTTAAGTTCCAAGCAGCTGAAGTAGACAGGTGAGAGCTGCTCAAAGGGATATTTTTTCAAACCGTCGTAAGACCTCAGAAAATTCTGAAAAACATATATAAGCCACTTAAAATTATATTTTCACCGTAGAACAATTATCAGAGGAAGAACTCGAGCGAACCGACCTGGGGAAAATCGGGAACGTCGGCTGTTCCATGTGAGTTTTGATTCGGAATTTTTTCTTCTAATTGATAGAATCAGTACTTGGTGATAAAGAAACCATATTTTATGAAATTTTGTATGGTTCATCCATTCGAAGTTAGCTTTCCATGTCCTTTGTAATCACCTAAAAAGAAGTTTTACAGAGGAAGTTATGAACTTACCTTCGCAAGTCACTCATCATGTCCCGAGTCTGATACAAGTTCCATTTGTAAATTAGGGCACGGTTAGAATAGAGTGAATTAATGTTTGAAATTTGGATATGTTTAAGTAGACATTCCAAGGGTTTGGTGAGAGGTGGAATCATACTATTTGAACTTGTATTTGGGGAGAAATGAATTTTTCATTTCATAGTGATGCTTCTGTCAGATTCCAGGACATTTACAGATTGCG
Source organism: Pontederia crassipes (assembly GCA_030549335.1). Taxonomy (NCBI): domain Eukaryota; kingdom Viridiplantae; phylum Streptophyta; class Magnoliopsida; order Commelinales; family Pontederiaceae; genus Pontederia; species Pontederia crassipes. The sequence continues at coordinate 14,530,637 of CM060193.1, forward strand.
ACCCGAATTAACTATTTTTGTTATAAGTCTGTATAGCGAGTTAAATTCTCTAATTTTTATGAAAAACTACTAATGAAGTATAGATTTCAGAAATATTATGCCCTAGTTAAATGGACAAGTATGAAGAAACATATAAATCAATATTTCAGTGACATATAGTCTGTCAGGGTACAAACCCTAGGTCAGATTGCTTGGGATGTCCTAACTTACTCACTTGGAATTTGATAGTGATATTTGGGGGTTGAAAACTTTATATGTCTAGTTTCTAATTAATCTAGAATCATAAGATTTGCCCATGTGATTAAGAAGTTATAAATTATTTATTGACAGACACTCAGTCTGAAATCTTGAAACAACACCTAGTTAAGCTTTGGAGAAATTGAAAAGTTTCAAGTATGGAATAGCTAATGAATATGAATACCTGAAGTTAGAAATTGGTATTAGAGAGGATTACATGCATTTTAGAGTGCATAATCATTCATGCATCATGAGCATGCATTGCATATTACCTTATTAGTGATTGAAAAGTAAAAAGACGTTATTGCTTGTAGGAAAACATCAAGTTGCAAGTGAAAAGGAGGAAATCTAATAAACATCCTTGAAGTGATAAAGTAAAAGGTGAGTGGGTAAATTTATAACATAGCAAAATGTTATATGTTAATTCTTTTATTTATGGTATTATCTCAAGCAAAGCTTATTATTGTTATTATTGAAACATATTTTGAGATATGAAAAGTATTTATGATATGTTTCAAGGATTTCATATACATCTTATACAAAAATGTTTTTAGGGAACAATGCTTGTGAAGTGAAAATAAGTTTTATTTGATAATGATACGAGATTATGACATGTGTATTTTGATATTGTTAAACTCCACGTGTTCATTAGCCATGCAGTTTGAAAAGGTCTTTGGGATTGCATTCGATATACATGAAGCCTTTGGAGCGTATATCGGGTGTCTTTATCATTTGGGGGCTGCTCTGCGTGCACGTATTGACCCATGATCGCTCTGCGTATCTGAGAATCATGATGGGTGGCACACAATAATGATTGAGATACGCATTGACCCATGATTTGCTCTGCGTATTTGAGATTCTTGATTGTGAAGCTCTGCTTAACTGTATGACACACAATCATAGAGGGATACGTATTGACCCATGATTTGCTCTGCGTATCCGTGACTCTTGATTATGAAGCTCTGCTTAACTGTATGACACATGATCATAGAGGAATACGTATTGACCCATGATGAGTATGTGCAATGACACATGTGTGGAGTTTAAATATGAAAATTATGATATCTTGAGTTACTTTTACTTCTATGAAAGTTCATATGATTGACAAGTTATGCTATACGTGATATGCTTTAAATGTTTTCTCATATGAAAGAAATATGATTATTTAAATGATATATGCACTCGTATTGTTCCCCTATGTTGTACTTTTATTCCACTCACTGAGTAAATGATTGTTGTTCATAAAACCCATTTTAAATATTTTTTCAGATACTCGTAAGTTCTCAAGTTGAGTCGACTCGGAGCTTGTTTTTGCTGCATATAGAAGAGGTCGAGCTGGTGGAGCACTTTAATCTCCCTTCACTTTTATTTTTTTGAAGCATGCATATGTAATAGATAGTTTTAGATGTAATTAAGTTGTGAGAAACTTTTTGTAAAGTTGTATAAGACTTGATCATGTGAGGTTATATGCGAAATGATTTGTGAAAAAAAAATATAATGACAATATGTGAATGTCCTATCTTATAATTTTTTATTAAACTTTGATGAATATATATATATCTTTTGTATGTGTGTTGGCAAATACCACAAGATAAGTAAAGGAGGATGTTTTGTCGATTTTATTTTATTTTTTTGAAATTGCTAAACATAGCTAAGAGTATGATAATTGGTATTAAAATTTAGTCACGGAGTTGGGTGTGACAGATTCGTTCTATTGAACGGTCGACCGGTCGGCTAGTGCGGCTCAAGATCAATCGACCGGTCAGGCCATAATATCGAAAAATCGGTCGATCGGTCAATGTATACTGAAATCGATTATGGGATCGGTAAATCGGTCGACCGGTGGTTAACAAAGAACAAGGGCCGGTCGACCGGTCGGCATTCAGATTGATTTCAAATAAGAAAATTTCTTTAAAACTCTAGCATGATAACATCCTAAACTAGTTTCTATCTGCTAGCAAGCAATCAAACAACAACATAACAATAGGAAATAAATCATTTATGCAATTAATCAAACAATCAAAGAATTTCAAGAAATCAAACAATCAACAAGAACTTCTTCTTCTTATCTTTTTCTTTACAGAATCAACTAGGGCATAATCAAATCTATTCAAGGGTCATGCAAGGTGATTTTAATTCACCCACCTCTGTTCGCGATTAATCCTTCTTTCGGTTCGACGGAAAACTATCAACAGTGCCCTTGTTTTCCTCCATGTTCTCCCTCTAAATTTTCGCTGGAACGATCGAGAGAATCTCCCCTCTGCTTGTGTACGAGATGAGAAGTGAAAGAAACATAGACAAGGGGTCGTGTGGTTGGGGGTATTTATCTCCTAGACTCCTCTCCTAATTAATATAACTTAATCTTGATTAAAATTGATTCCTTTCGGATTTGGTCTTTAACCCGTAATAGGATAAATCTTTTTTATTTCTAACCAGCCTTTATTTCAATTGGGATTTGGATTTAATTCCTTTTTTTTGTTTCTTATCTATGCAGATTGTTACGGTTTTATCTCTTTTTCTTTTTTTTTTTTTTGTTGTTACACACATGTTACATGTAGATATTTACCAATTTTTAAAATCGAAATCCAGGTTTATTGATATAAATTGTATAATTAAATATAAGGGTGAGAATGACATGCAACGCAACAATAGGATACCGAATATTATGCACACCATTTAGATAAGTTAATATTATTATAATATATTTTGGTTATATAATGCTACTTTGACTCTTTATATATATATATATATATATAGGGTTCAATGTTAGTGTAGAGTTACATGTGTAAATCAATTTTTTTAAGTAAGTTGCAAATACAAATTGGCAACTTTTTATTTTTTATATATACACTTTATTTGTAAAAATTAACAACTTATTTATATATATATATATATATATATAAAGGTGAATGCAATAAAAAAAAATTGGTTGCAACTTGCAATCACGCAACTAAGAGCGTTGGATTTATTATCTCAACTAACGAACGGTTGTGATGGAAGCGACGAAGCATTATTGAACCGGTGTTTTTTTTGTTCGCAATCCATTACGGACGATCTCTTCCCCCAATACTTTTCCCTCCTACAGACGAACGAAACCCTTTTCCCCTTTTCCTCTTTTCCCTCCTCCCTCTTGCGATTTGTTTGTGCCGCCGCCGTTGTGATCTGTTGTTGTCGCTGCCGTGTTCCATTGATGTTGCCACTGTCGTGTTCCGTTGTTGCTGCCGCCGCCGCCGTGACTACCGCCATCGCGTTCCGTTGCTGCCGCCGCCATGGTCTGTTGCTGCCGCCGCCGCTTTCCGTTGTTGCCGCTGTCGTCGTGTTTTTTTGCTGCATCCATCGTGTCCTGTTGCAGCCACCCCGCCGTGTTCTGTTGTTGCTGTCGCCACCATTGAGTTTTGTGCTGCCACCGCCAAGCTCTTCGTATGCCACCGTCTTTTACTGCTGCCGCCGCTGCCATCGATTTTGACTGCTGCCACCGCCACTTTATTCTATTCATTGTTTTTTTACGTGTTTGATGTGCATAAAAAGAACAAAAAAATAAAAATTTCTTGTTCTTTACGTGTTTGATGTGCATAAACAGAAAATTATTAGAAGTCTGATTTCAGATTATATTTTGATCCATTTGTTGTGTAATTGTATTTCTATGAGTAAGATGTTGAATGGTCATGTTCTTGCCAGGTATTAGAATTTCTTTTACGTGTTGTATTTGATGATACACTATTTTTACAAGGTGAAACTATGCTGCTCATAAGCTCCTACTTTGAATTTGTGCGTGTGCGAAATTTCTTAAAATCACATAATCCTTCTTTCTGTTCACTTTCTTTTGTTGACTTTTACAAATTGTCTTAATTGTGGTTACTATGAATTATCAGTGCGGCACTTTTTTTTACACGAGCGTATGATACAACACAGACAATTTTGTTGATTAGTTGTGTCAATTTTAATTGATTATGTGAACCAAATTTGATACGTAATAGTTTTGACCCATTGAATCTAATATCCACTCTCATTTTTCCCGACTAATATTTTGCCAAAGTAAAAAGAAACTAATAATTATCATGCTTATGATTTAAGATTGGGGATAAAAAGAATAATTAAATGAGAGATATAACATATCCAGAGTTTAATTCTTAAGTTGACAAGGCCACAATGATTTTGAGCCTCATCCCAAAATCATTACATATTTTGTTGTATCTAACAAATTCTTTTGGTTCTCAAATGAGCGAGATCTAGAGCCCCTTCGGTCTTGCAGCAACTCCTAGCAAAATCATTTTTCCCCTTGCCCTATCTTCAAGTGCCATTGTCCTTCAGACTTCATGCTCAGATTACATCTCACTTTTTGCCCACTTTGATTCCTAAGGGGGACTTTATTGATGCATATGTTATCAGTAAATTGTTTCAGAAAATCTCTAGCCTCAAAAATTAATGTGCTTCCTCATATAACCCAAACTTCAATCTGAATTAAGAAAATTGACTTTGCATTGCAACAAGAACAAAATAATACTGCTCAGACACATCCCAATTGGCGGCTTTCTTCAAACAAGCAATAATAGAGCTTCATCGCTTCTTGGAGACACCAACAGTCGTGCCCCTCTTGCAGTAGTCTTTGTATGCTGCCCATGAACCCGAAGACCCAGTAATGATGAACACCACGGTGATTCTTGTGAATTTGTCAAAGGTCACTTGCGAAGTGATCCAAAGCACCGACAATTGAAAAGAGAAACGACAAGAAGATGCCTCTTACCACTCCCTCAACGGCATTTCATTGAATGGACCTTGTTCATGGAGTCGATGTTGAGGTCGGAGCAGTACGCCACGACGTCCGGGTGTTGGCGATGAGCCCACATGGCGGCAACGGACGTGTGGCAGCCCTGGGTGATGACGCTTCCGAGTGGCCACGCGTCGATGAGGTCTCGCCGAAGGACCACATAATGCACCACCACATCCCCCTCCCCTCCGTCGGACGGTGTCGTTGCCGGTGACACGATGCCATCTATAGAAGGCTCCGTTGTTGCGGCGACGGAGGGGCTCGTGCTCATGTTGGGAAGGCGACGGCGACGGCAGTAGTAGGGGGTTCGTGAATGGAGGTGCAGCAGTAGAGGGCTTCAGAGGTGCAGCGGCAGCGGCAGTAGAATGCAGCGGAAGTGACGGTAGCAGATTGCGACAGCGATTGTAGAGCAACGGATCGCGGTGGCGGCCGCAGATCGTCGGATCGTCAAAGATGCGGTTGGGTCATCGATCGTCGAAGGGGGAAAAGGGATTTGGTGGGGGTGGCGGTGGTGCAGAGTAGCAGATCTTAGGTGAGATTCGATCGTCGAAGGAGGTGTAGTTTGTCGAAGGGGGAAAGGGATTTGGTGGGGAACGGCGCTGGCGGCAACTGTTCGCAGCGGCCAAAGCAGCGATAGGCAGCACAAACAAATCGCAGGAGGGAAAAGGGTTTTGGTGATGAGGGGGTCATTCGTCCGTAGGAGGGAAAAGGGTTGGGGGAAGAGGGTTCATCCGTAGTAGATTGTGAACAAAAAAAAACACCGATTCAACATCGCTTCCATCACAATCGCTCTTAGTTGCATGGTTGTAAGTTACAATCTATTTTTTTTGTTACATCCACCTTAATCTTATATATATAGAGAGAGAGGTGGAATATTAAGGTGCATACACACTTAAGTGCATACAGGAGCAATCATCCACTCATAGCCATGTGATCCCCCATCAATGCGCGGCTCGGTTTGACCATTTTCATGTGTGGTTCGACGTTGGATCTCCCTCACTGCCTCTCGTTCATCTCCTCTCTCCCGTTTGTCGACACGGCAAAGAAAAAAGGGAGGAGGGCTGTCAGCGTCGGCAAGGTCGCAGATGGGATCCGAACCCCCCCCCGCCCATCTTTTTGCCGCGCTAGTGTCACGGACGTTTTCCCGTGACACGAAGCGTGAAGCCTCGCGGTATCAGTGCCGCTCAACTTACATCCCTCGGCCGCTCAGTGCCGAAATAATGAAACACATGCAGCCATCCCGCACTGCGTAATATTGCGGAGTACTAAGTTATCCGTCCTTAGGGCATTTATCTTATAAAGTCATTCTTATGAATGACCAAGTAGGTGACGTTCCCGTAGAGTACGTCTTTTGCATCTTCAATATGTAATAAGACTCATATACCTACGGTACACTGAGAGGAGTTCACTAGTGTCTTCCGAGGCCCAATTGTATGTTATGTTTCATCATATTTAATACAAGTAAACTTTTCTTTAATTCTAGTGTCATGGCCTTGAACGTGGGGTGGCAACCCACATCGGTGTCCCTTCGTGGCGTCCCGTGGTCCCTTCGTCGCCCCTTCGGACACTAAGTGCCCAAGCGCCTACATTAGTGCCGCAACGCGCTAATGCCACGGTCCCATGACGAGTAGTCCAACACTCTAATCATGTTCGTGATTGAATGCCTATAAGAGCGACTCTCGGCATAGTCGTCTCGGTCATAAAACTTCCGCTGCCATTCAAAACAGGCTTGGCTAGGTGCCTATCCATCTAGTCGCCGCACGTGATCTAGTGTCCGAGAATGACCCCGTGACAAGTGGTATCAGAGCAGTTCTTCCTGCTCGGATTGCCCAGTGACGATGACTCGCTTGTGTCGTCGTAACATGCCCTGACGTAGGAAAAGTTCTTTCGCTCAAATACTCCCTCACGCCCAGGTGCACTAGTACCATGGTCTTCGATCATGGACGCCAATGAGGAATGCTTGGCAAGCTTCCTCGCCGCACGCCCAGTCGTGCCCCGTAGCATGTTCCTCATACACTCGTGTCGTGTCAAGGAACATCCATCATGCATCATGATGGCGGAATGATCGTCCCGCTTAACCTGGACGGTCATGTGTCACTCACTCGAGTAGATCAACCACCCCAGGTATACAGTCGGGAATCTTGAAGTGTCGCGCTGCGTCAAGAGTGGCCATATGCTCCGCATGATGGTCTTGCGCTACCCATACCAAGAGGTCGCTTACACAAACGTTGTGTAACTCGGAGTCCGCGTCACATTCAAGGACTGTCGGTCGTGCATTATGATGACAATCTGGCGCTGCTCGGTATTACGTGAGGTCGCATCACATGCCCAGTCATGCAACGTGAAGTGCACAACCGCTTCACGGGAGAAGTTGACTTAAGGACAAACATCAAGGTTCATGGTCCTTTGTCGGCTAAGAAATATCATATTATCGGCCAAGGAGCATCAATCACAAGCATCTTGTCGTGTCGTAGCATCGCCTGCCACGCCATGATGACTTTCAAGGATGGAGCGAAGCGTTGATTACTTGCAAACACTTGGGAACGAGACGTCCCCTATCTCGTCAAGTGTCGTCCCGCAAGCGGCATATCATCATCCATCGAGGAGTGGGATGAACCTGATACATGCCAATGCAAATCGACGCCTCAACTCAGCGACCAATTTGGCAAATGATCTTAGCATCGAGCATCGGCGAACCTTGGCATGTTGCTATCAAGCGTTCCGCCGCCAACCGAAGGAAGGAGTGCCCTTTCCTTTCGGACATCACCTCGAGTAATCGAAGCGGCCTCCAAGGATCGCAATGCGAAGGTTTTGAAGGACACATTGGCGATGTCGTCCCTTCGAAGAAAGGTGGAGGTGATGTTGGGAGCTCATGCCACGAGTTTACCAATCGCAATCCGCTCATCTAAGCGGAGCGTCTTCACGAGCATCCTCATGGATCGGTGAAGGCCCAGAACGGCTACTCTTTCGCGAGGGTCAAGCCGCCCGGTGGACGAGTATGTCAAAGGTGCATGATCTAGGATGACAGGCACAATGGCATTACTTTGTTCGAGGTGTGGATGGACGAGTATCAAATGCGTATCCTCTCATGAACGAGCACATTAGTATCACTCCGTCCATACCTAGAGGGATTTCCGAAGCTTCAAAGGAGGTTCTAGGATCGGAAGAAGGTATATCCCAAGAACCCTGCAAGATGTGGCAAGCTCAGGATGACGTTACCATCGCGACAATGTGGAATGTGACAAACATGCATCCCAGACATAGGACAGAAGAAGTGGCAGTTTATCATTTATGCAAGCCCTGACAAGTTGAGACTGGAGGTCAAGATCACGTTGTTCAGCGTCGGCCAGATGGACATGTTGAAGGAGAAAGTGAAAGGAATCACCGAGCTCTGCCTACAGTGTTCCCAGGAGGATTGAGACCCAATGTTGGTGCTCTTCAAGCAGAGGGGTTAAAAGCTTTGGACTAGGAAGGAATTGGAACGATCGGATCGCCCAACATCTGCTCACTAGTCGTCGCTACCAAGTCAATCAATCGTGAGAAGTGTCATACCACCAAAGCCCTTGGGCAAGGGCAATGGTGGGAGAGAGAAGATCAAGTCGCAAGGAGGAAGCTAGCCCATCGAAGCAGGAGAATCGAGTCGAACCACAAGCACATGTGGGGAGACTCTCATCGTCGCTCACTATAGCGACTGGGAGGGGACAAGGTGCGGAATGCTATACTAAAGAACCTTGCTCCACCTCAAATCGGCGAGATATCTCATGTCCACCAAGGGTAGGGTGGAGCTGCTCTCAATGCTCGATGGACGAAAGACTCAACGTTGCAGCCATCTACAACATGAGGATAGTGAGTTAAACCACAAGGGAACGTGGAGAGACTCTCGTCGCCCACTATGACGACTTGGATGGACAAGGCATGGATTGTCATATCAAAGAACCTTGTCCTGCCTCAAGACTGCCAAAATATCAGGTGATCACCAAGGAGGAGGTGGTCCTGCGCTTTTCATTCGGCAGAGGTATGGAAGACTCTACGTTGCATCCATTTGCAACATAGAGATGTTGAGTCAAGCCCACAAAGAGACTGAAGTGTCTCAAAGTATCCGTGGGAAGACTCTTATCGCTCATCATAGCGACCTAAAACACCCGAAGCAGACAAGTTGCAAATGTCATCATCAAAGAGCTTGTGCTGTTTCAAGCCGTCGAAATTCAAGAACGATCATCAATGGTGAGATGGTCCCATATTTCGCACTCGATGGAAATGAGACCTTGTGCTACGGCCATCCGCAACATAAATGCATCGAGTCAAGTCATGTAGGTCGAATGGCGAGACTCTTCATCGTGTTCTGCACGACCCTGAGACAACTTTTCTCCGCGCTATTCCTGAAGGCATACAAGAGTTGTTTCACCCCTAAAGAAGCCAAACCACACAAGTTGACACTGCGCAAGTCGAAGAAAAGTGAAGCCAATAGAAACTTGATGGACGGATAGTTGCTTGATGAAGTCAGACCGCACATGGTGGACTCCACTGACGCTGCACAAGTGATGACTCCGGATTGGACGAAGGATCAGCAAGCGAAGCAGGCCTGAGGGAGGAGTCCTCAGCGAGACCCCAATGAGCGGACATTTCTGGCGTTGCGTGATGCTGGTGAAGTAGAAGTCAAGGCAAAGAAGGCAGAATTGAACGAGACAAACGAAGTCAAGACTGAAGACGAAAGCCCCGAGGAAGCCCGGACAACGGCGTCGGGGGCGTCGCCGACTTTGGTGGGGGAGAATATCACGGGGCGTTTTCTCGTGACACGAAGCGTGAAGACTCGCGGCACCAGTGCCGCTCAACTTACAACCCTAGGCCGCTCAGCGCCGAAACAATGGAACACATGCAGCTGCCCCGCACTGCGTAATATTGTGGAGTACCAAGTTATTCGTCCTTAGGGCATTTATCTTGTAAGGCCATCCTTATGAATGGCCAAGTAGGTGACGTTCTCGTATGGTACGTTTTTTGCATCTTCAATATGTAATAAGACTCCTATACTTACGGTACACTTGGAGAAGTTCACTAGTGCCTTTCGAGGCCCAATTGTATGTTATATTTCATCATATTTAATACAAGTAAGTTTTTTTTTAATTCTAGTGTCATGGCCTTGAGTGTGGAGTGACAACCCACATCGGTGTCTCTTCGTGACATCCCGTGGTCCCTTCGTCGCCCCTTCGGACGCTAAGCGCCCAAGCGCCTGCATTAGTGCCGCAACGCGCTAATGCCATGGTCCCATGACGAGTAGTCCAACACTCTAATCATGTCCATGATTAAATGCCTATAAGAGCGACTCTCTACATAGTCATCTCGATCATAAAACTTCCGCTGCCATTCAAAATAGGCTTGGCTTGGTTCCTATCCGCCTAGTCGCCGCACGTGGTCTAGTGTCCGAGAATGACCCTGTGACACTAGCATGCGCCCCCTCTACAACCTCATCATTTTTTGTTGTCTTCCAATGAGGCCACTGGTTGGTCGTCACAAGGGAAGGGGACGAGCGAGCGAGGATCGACGGCTAGGATTCTCCGGCGCTGAGGTCGACTGTCGAAGGGGAAAGAAGAAGGACACATCTTTGGTGCTAAGGTCGACTGTCGAAGGGGAAAAGAAGAAGGACGCATCTCCGACGCTAAGGTCGGTGGGCGATGGGAAGGCCCAACGATCGGTGCAGAGGGGAGGTCGGCGCAACAAAAAGGGCGCTCGTTGACGATGTCCTACCACGACACCGATGTCCCAACGAGAAACGAGTGAAGACGACATGCTTTGTCCCTCGGCCACTCCATCACCTCCAAAGAGATGGAGAGGCAGAACACGAACCCTAGGCACATGCGATCAGTCGCTCGTAAAGGGAGAGGAGTGAACCGCCAATCCAAACCGAACCGTCCATAGAACATCCCAGTCGTCGAAGCAAAAGGGGACAGATCCGTGGGCTATGATGAAATTATTGCACTTGTATGCACCTAAGTGTGTGTGTCTATATATATACATACACACACACACACACACATATATATATATATATATATATATATATATATATATGCGCGTGTTTGCATGTGTATTTTATTATTTTCTTTAAATTCTTATTGGTTGTGTTTGGTTGGCAGAACTTGCTCAAGTTTTGATGTGACTTTGGCCAGAACTTTTACCGAAGGCAAGAATTTATTTATTTTTGGCTTTCCGTCTTTTCGGTCGTGATCTTTTCACTTTTTTTTCTTTTTTTTCAGCTCCCTAACTTCATCTACTTTTTTAATTATTTTATAATGTAAGTATATATTAGTTAGTTATTTATTAATACATTATTAGTCATCTTATAAAAAAATGTAATTAATTAAAAATTATAAAATATTTAGTTCTAGTAATTAATAAATATTTTATTAATTAAATTGTTCAATTATTTTTATAAAAAATTATATTATATTTGGATTTTAAGATTTACGTAAATGATAATATTAATAACAATTAAAAGATTTAATCAAAATAAATAAAAATAATATTAATAATATAATTATTTATGTAAATTATAATATTAATTATATATTTTATTTACTATAATTTTATACCTCATAAAATAATAAATTTTATTCTTAGTTCTTATTTTTTATCCAAATACCCACTAAAACTTATCTATCAAATCAAAATTTTACATTATCATCATTACATTTTTCATCCAAACACCAATCCAAACTTTTCTATCAAATTGATTCGTTCTCGAGAATTAACTTTCTCTCAAAATCCCCATACCAAACACACCTATTATAAATATGCATAGTAGTTCACTAGTTTTGGAAGGCTCCCTCCTAAGTAGTGGATATATTTAGAATGATTTTGGTAGAATCCCTTTAGGCAAAGAAAAAAATTGTAGGGTGTTTACCTACAAGTAATCTTTCCAAATTAGGTAATCTAAAGTTAAATTACCTAGGCCATCATATTGCTTTATTTATTTTATTTTAATTTGTAGATAATAGCAATGCAAATTGCCTATAAAGTGATAATCCACATTGACTATGAGAGAAGTGTCCATTTAAATTGCCCACCAAGCGACAAATTTTTTTTATTTTCTTTTCATTCATGCTCTTTCCAATCTTAGACAAATAAAAATAATATAAAAATTCATATAACAATAATAAATAATATTATTACCATCATAATTAATAATATTAGTTTATTTAAAAATTATTTTATTATTGTTATTAGGGGTGTAAGCAAAAAATTGAAAACCCAAAAACCTAAAAAACCAACTAGACACAACATAAAATTTCTAGATATTTGCCCAGGCGGTTTTCAAAATTAAATAAACCACCCGAGGAGCCTTATGGAGACCAAAATAATTAAAAATTTATACTCTAAATATTTATAACATATATATATATATATATATAATTACTCACTAAACATATTATTTATCCTATAACATGTATATGAAATTAATATAAGCCATAAATAGAACTATTACAATATATAACATGTGAATGCCATCAATTTATGAAACAAAATATCTCTTTATATCATTCATATTTTTTATAAATATAAAATGTATAAAATATAGGGTCCCGAAAAATCACTCAAAAAAATTGATAAGGTTTTATTTAATTTTAAACCCAATCAAAATATATATGGTGATTTTTTAACGAAAAAATCCACCCGACCTACACCGATTTTACCTCTAATTGTTATTCACATGAATTGCATATTATTATCTTAAATATTATATACATTAACATTATTTTCATTTAAAAAATATATGAAATATTTATAATTATATTTATTTAATTTATTAATTTAATTTGAAATTTTGGTTGGATTATATAATATTTAACTTAGTATTAGTGATAAAGGGTATTTTAGTAAAAGTTGTATAGTGCTATTTAAATTGCTGAAAAGTTTACTTCTACATAGTAAATAAGATAATACACACTGTTGTTAATTTAAGAAGTTGCAATCTTTCTATTAAGCAATACATGTTGTTAGGTAACGTGAAAAGATTAAAGTAGATGGTTAATTTAATAGAAAAAATTCAATGTCATATTTGATTTCCATGTGGATTGTGGAGTACTTTGTAACATAACCATATTACAAATAGAAAATTCATGTTTTTAGAGTTAATCGTCATATCGCAAAAGTTCTTAGCACCTTATTAATAGCGTTTAATGGTGACCGTTAACTTTTAAAATGACAAATTCAATGTCAATTGAATTAACAATTTGTAAATCATAATTAGTGATTATACAAGTTTGAATCTTTTTTTTTGTTTCTGTATGTTTTTAACTTGTTATGTTACCACTTTTATCTAATTTAAAAGGATTTAATGACGCCCATTAGAATTTATTGAGATGGACGACCTACATTGGCATCCATTGGAAGTTCAACAATAACGAGCGGTTCAATAGTGGGAAAAAATCGAATTGGAGATGCAATAGTCGAGGAGGAGAGCGGAAAAGAAAAAGGAGAATGCGATGGTCTAAAGGTCGTCGATTACACAGATCGTCCTCCAATTTTAGGTGCAATAATAATTCGGTCTTCTAATTTTTATTTGTAACTAGAATATCCACAACCTTCAATTCTCTTACACGCTTGCTCCTCCTGACCGATAATAGTAAGTTTTTCGATTATAATGCTGACATGGCACAATAAAAAGTATTAAAAATTTTAAAATTAATAAAAAAAATATAAAATGTTGGGGCTGACGCCCTTGTGTGAGCTCGTCGACGGGCGCACAGGTGTCGGCCCCATTTTCTCCCTCGTCCCGAGCGAGAAAGAAAGGGGCGCTAGCACCCCCTCAGCAAGCTCGCGCGCCGACGAGCTCTCGAGGGGGGTTCCCCTTTTTCTCCCTCATCGCGCGCGAGGAATAAAGGGGTCGGTGCCTCCTATGCGAGCTCGCGCGCCGACGAGCTTGCACATGGGGGTGCTGGCCTGTGGACAAACCTAACCCAATCATCGGGTCAAGGGGGGCTTGGGGATCCGAATCCGACTCAATTCGGGTAGGGTCGGGTAACCGACTACCCAATTTTCTTTTTTTAATTTTTTTTACTATTTTTATATGGGTTATTTTCATAAACCTCTCCTAAACTATCATAATTTTTTGCATCTAACCCCAAACTACGGATTTATTTTTTGTATCCCTATACTATTATAATTTTTCCACTTTAGTCCTTCCGTCTACTTATATTCGATTTTTTGTTACTTTTGATTTTTCTCATTTATGAAAATACTAAATTATCCCTTTCTTCATAACACATTAAATAATAATTATAAAAAGAAAAAAATGGGAGGGGGAATTAGTTTTTTCATAAAATGACAAATTTTTTATTTATCACTTTAATCCTTTCAGTATTTTTTTATTTTTTCATATTTGTTATTTCATGTTTTTCTAGAGGGAAGGATAATTTAGTCTTTTCATAAATGAAAAAAGTAAAAGTAACGAAAAACGTAACAGAACTAGACGGAAGGACTAGAGTAAAAAAATTATGATAGTTTAGGGATACAAAAAAATAAGTTCGCAGTTTGGGACTAGATGCGGAAAATTTAGGAGAGGTTTATGAAATAACTCTTTTATATTTTATTTAATATAAAAATATTATTTTAAAAGTATAAAATAAGTTTTCTAACTATTTAATATTTTTTTGGATGTAAAATATTTTATTTCAAATTTTTAAAAAATAAATCAAATATAAGTTTAAGTTTGAATAAAAAATAAAAAATTGAGTTGATTGAGTCGGATCGAATCATCTCAGGTTGAAAAAATTCAACTCGTACACGATCCGATTGTCGAATCGAGTTCGTTGACCCGACCCAACCCAAACCTATTCCCGACCAAAACACCCTAGGTGATAGACATGGTGCCTCCACAACGTACTTGTCTCCATGAGAGTGAGTTGCTCGTCTTGATGAAGGATATCAACGACTCCTTGTCCATGATGTCAAAATGAGTCTTCTACTTGTTCACATCAATCAAATCCAATCCAAATATCAGATCGCATCAATAAGCCTTTGCGCTAGAGAGAGATGAGTGAACACAAAAATCTGCAATCTTTTAACTGCAAAGCTTGGAGACGGGGAGTAGTTCTTGGTGGAGCCGGAGGAGGAGAAATGAGAGAAATTTGATGTATAAAGATGATAGTGATTATTGCAATTAAATTATTCTTTACTATTTAGCCCCCAAAAAGAATTATTTTATTAATTTTTTTAAACTATCATAATTTTTTGCATTTACCTTTAAAGTATGAATTTATCTTATGATATTTATAAATTTTATCACATTTTTCACTTAAGTACTTTCTTATGTTAACTTTATTAATATTTTTTATTTATCCATTTATGTAAAGACTAAAATGTCTTTCTACTAACGCTTATCTCTTTTAATCTTAAAAATAATATAAAATTTTAATTTATTATTATATATTAATGCCCTCCCTCCAGTGGAAGTTTTTATATTTTTTAGTTTTTTATATTATTTTTTAACATTAAAAGATAGAAGAGTATCCATGAAAGGGCATTTTAGTTCTTTCATAAATGAGAAAAAATAATAGAAAAATTAACAGAATTAGGCCGAAAGACTAAAGTGAAAAATGTGATAAATTCTAGGATGTCGTAAGGTAAGTTTATATTTTGGAATTAGGTCATGATAGTTTAAAAGAGGTTTAATGAAATAACTCAAAAATTTATTCTCCAAACCGTCATCATCGATCCTGCTGTCCCCGCCTTCCCTCACCGCCCTCGGCCTCATCGCCCCCACTGGTGTTGCCGCCCTGGGAACTCACTTGTTATCATCTTCGTCTTTGTCGTCCTTGCCCTTGCTCACATCCTCCCCCTTGTCGCCTCGACCTAATCGTCCATCTCATACCCCCTCTCCCCCCCACACCCCACCCACATCCTCATCATGGGGAGTCACCGTCATTGCCGTCCTCAACCTCACCACCGATGTCACACACCCCCTCCCCCTCGCCGCCCACTCCAATGATAATTCTTTTGTTAAAATGTACATCGGTCGAGTTTTCTTTGAATCAGTTAAAATATGAATTGAACCACAAGGTGAACTGTATTTTCTTCTTTTGACTGTCCGTCCCTACATCCATTGCGATAGGAAGGAGGGTCCCATTAAAATGGGATGGACGTCCATTAAATTCAATTTAAAACTAGTATTAATATATTACTCTATCCAATGCACAACCATTTTAAAATTTTAATTAACTAAAGTATATAAAATTAAACATATAGTTTTAAAATTTTAATTAATATGAAATTTATATTTTTTTTCAAATTAATCACGATGTTAAAATTTAATGCACATTAATAAATTATAACATATATGATTATTTTTTATTATGAAAAATATAATGAAAAATAAGGTGTCAAAGTGTAATTTAAAAAATTATTTTTGATGTTAAAATATTAAACATGAATTGATAATGAGAATAACAACTATCAGTTGGAACAATTAAATAACACAATAAATTAATAAAATACTGAGATAATAATTTAAAAAAGTATAAGTTTTAGAAAACTGCATAAAAAGATAGGGATAGTGGTGAAAGAAAGAGAACTTTGTGCTCGGAGAGTTAGCACATATAAGATTACCATTAATCGATAAAAAATGTATTTTTGCAATTAAATCGGTGCGGCCTTAACCTTGCGAAAATTCATGAATGTTAAACATGACATCGCATGTAAAAAAAGTTTCAGCCTTCTCAGTTGTTTATTTACAATAATAGGAGGAACACATCAATTAAGGAGGAGCACATCAATTAATTCAAAAGTGCACGATGCTTCAATAAAACGACTACATTTATGAAGCTATTATAAAATGGTAAAATTACCATTGCCACTAATGCAACCGAACTATGATGGAAATATCTATACTATATTAAAAGGAGAGTACTTTGCATAAGAGAGTGACATTTGACATCATAATATGTTGCCATGTGTCCATAAATTAAGCAATGTATTAGTTTATCATCACATAGTATTTGCATAAATAAAGACACTTAAATTATCATATGAAATTATACAATAAATATAGATAGATATAGATGATTTTAGGATTCTTTTTAGTTTTTCTAAATTTATTGGAGACTATTAATTTTTGAATCAATTAAAAAATACATTTAAAGAATTTTAAATACCTAAATTTAAATAATAATTAATAATTAATAAATGTATTAATTTTTTTAATAAATATTAGAAAATAGTTAAGATTAAAAAAAATACATTTTTTTAATATTAAATTTTTTATTACATTAGCAAGACAATAAAGATCAATTAATTCACATTATAATCATTTGAATGCAAATTTAGTTGTTAATAGAGAATTTTAACACCTGCATATGGTTATAACCGATGAAGTAGTGGTAAGATATATTGACATATTATGTATATATCTAGGTAAAAGCTTTTTTTTTTTTGAAATTTTATTAATATTTGATTGTTCTCATTAATAACAACGGTCTCTTTTTGATACCCTGTAAATACTGAGGAGAAAACAAACCTTACTTCATGTCTACTCACACACGCACTCTCTCCTATTGAGGATCAATTTTTTTCTTCTAAACTTACGAAGATTACTGATGAGGTGGAAACAAACTTCACTTCATGCCCACTCTCTCTCTATCTATGTCTCTCTCTATCTATGTCTCTCTTTGTTATTTTCCTCTAGAGTTATGCATAATAATGTATTTTTGAAGGTTAGTTTTTTTTTCTAATAAGAAATTATACAGGATAAGAGATGGTGGATGGATGTAAGTAGCTAATTTGAATTTAGTTATTTTTTGGCTCTTTTATTTTTACGAAATTTGAATGTTGACATGATTTTCAAGTAATATTATATGCTATAATAATTCGAAAATTGAATTCTTATTTTACGGTTTATCCTACATGACTAAGGAAAGAGAGTGGCTTTGGCTTGGTGTCACTAAGATGACATAGTCTCTAAGGAAAGAGAGTGGCTTTGGCTTGGTGTCTCTAAGGAAACAAAGTTTAGATTCTTTTTTACCTACTTATTTTATATTGCAAATTAATAGACTGTCGATTTTTGTTATTTATGAAATTATTTACTTTAGAAAATACTGATAATTGTCAAATTTATCTTTTCTATCAATTTAGATTCTGTTTAATTTATATTTGTTGTCATTTTTGTTACTAGCTATTTTTTTGTATTATACTTCAATTATTTTATTCATTTTTTATAAATATATGTTAATTGAGAAGGTAGTCTCCCCATGATGGTAACTTTCTAAACCTGTAAATATATAATTTTAATATATTGTGAATTAATATATTATTGATGATGATAATTTTTTAATTACTTTAATACGGGATATTGTGTGATATAATTTATATGACATTTGACATTAACCTCGTGGTGATGGGTGAAGCTCTTTTATGAACTATTTATCTTGGCCAACTTTCTGGCAGGATAACAAAACCATAGCACAAAAGAGATAGTAATGATAACTAATTACAATATGGTTATGGGTTACTCATCATTTTTTAAAACTAACAATAACTATTAATGTAATTATTCAAAATAACTATGTAAGCTTATTATTCCACAACTAGACTTATGTCTTAACTCTGGCGGCATTCACTATCCTATAGTATTAAGCAGACTTTTGTTTCAAATGGTAGTGTTTGTCAAGAAAATATTAGTATACCATAACACTAATATGATATTATTAATTAGAACTTAATTTATGGACTCAATGGGTGTATCCCTCCTTTGAAGATAGATCAAGAATCTAAGAATTAGATTTAAAGTCTTTAAATGAAAATAAATAAAATAGATCCATAAATTCATAGAAGACACATTCACAGACTTATTTAGGAAAAAAATATATTTGACATTTATTTTAAAATTAATTATAAATAACTAATTAGAATATTAGTTTATATGTTATTTATGAAAAATTATTTAACAATTATTTTATGAAATCAGTTATATATCTGTAACTATATAACATTTATATTAATTTGGTACAATACATTTAATAAATTAGATATCGATTATCTAAATGACCTCATTTAAGAAAAGAAATAACTTTAATTATATAATTATACATATTGGGACATGGAGGTGTTACCGTTTTATAAAGTTGGGTGGCTAACCATAATAATTTTTAATGCAAATATTTTAATTAAAATTTATCATTCTTTCAGTAATTAGAATTAAAATTAGTTAACATGGTATAACTAATTAGAAATTAATATATCATGTTCTTTACTGGACTGTTAGTATTTAATAACTTGGTTACATGATAATATAATATCAACTTATAAATACCAAAAACAAACTAGCTGGAATTAATATCTCTTCAATCTCCACAATTTTTTATATGTGAGATTATTTTCCCTTGGTACTACCCTCCACATTCTCAAGATTAATATAAATACCTAAAATAAACTAGCTTTTTTCATGCCCGCACATCGTGCGGAATTTACACTAATATGATATAAAACACAAATATGATAATAAAATAGTTGTCTAAAAGTTAAACATATTTTAAATTAAATTAACAAGTAAATGTGATGATAAATTAACAACTAAACACAGATAAAAATTTATATTATTTGCACTTCCGTCGTCCAATTTTTCTTAAAATAAGATTTTAGAAAAAATCTGGCTCTTGGTCTTCTGCGGAATTGGATGGAGGGGGTCCCAAAGGCCTCAATTATATGTCTACAGTCTACGGCACAAGAAAAAGATGCTGGAAGATGGAAAGCCCCTTGCGATCAATTAAATGGGGGCATCATGTGGGACATTGACAACTCACGTACATCATTTTAATAATGTTTGTTTCACCATTTAACCCAAAAAGAGAAAAAGAAAAGCATTAATCAAGTGACCCCACTCAGGTTAAACTATGAACATATAATTTCTCTCATCACTCGCTGTTGATATCATAATGTCATATACTCATATCCAAGTGCTAGATGCCTAGATCTCTCTCTTTCTCTCTCCGTGTGTGTGTCCATGACCCACCACACCAAGATAGATACCACTACCTAATGTCATATACTCATATCCAAGTGCTAGATGCCTAGATCTCTCTCTTTCTCTCTCCGTGTGTGTCCATGACCAACCACACCAAGATAGATACCACTACCAACCAAAGGTTTCTCTCTCGTCAGTCTCCAATCTCCGTCTCTTTCTCACCCTTGAGAACCCGCTTTCTCTCTCCAAGAAGCATCACCTCCCCCTTTTGTAGCTCTTATTATTAGCTTCTGCTATCTATCACTATGCATGCCCATCATCCATGCCAGGGCTCAAATTACCGTCTCATGTGAGCACCCGAAGGTGTCACGGGGTCATTCTCGGACACTAGACCACGTGCGACGACTAGGCGGATAGACACTTAGCCAAGTCTGTTTTGAGTTTGCAGCGGAAGTTTTATGGTCGAGACGACTTTGTCGAGAGTCGCTCTTATAGGCATTCAATCACGGACATGACTAGAGTGTTGGACTACTCGTCACGAGACCGTGGTATTAGCGCGTTACGGCACTAATGTAGGCGCTTGGGCGCTTAAAGTCCGAAGGGGCGACGAAGGGACCACGGGACGCCACGAAGGGACACCGATGTGGGTTGCCACCCCACGCTCAAGGCCATGACACTAGAATTAAAGGAAAGCTTACTTGTATTAAATATGATGAAACATAACATACAATTAGGCCTCGGAAGGCACTAGTGAACTTCTCCCAGTGTACCGTAGGTATAGGAGTCTTGTTACATATTGAAGATGCAAAAGACGTACCTTACGGGAACGTCACCTACTTGGCCATTCATAAGGACGACCTTACAAGATAAATGCCCTAAGGGCGGATAACTTGGTACTCCGCAATATTACGCAGTGCGGGGCGGCTGCATGTGTTCCATATTTTCGGCGCTAAGCGGCCGAGGGCTATAAGTTGAGCGGCACTGGTGCCGCGAGGCTTCACGCTTCGTGTCACGGGAAACGCCCCGTGACATTCTCCCCCACCAAAGTCGGCGACGCCGCCGACGCCGTTGTCCGGGCTTCCTCGGGGCCTTCGTCTTGAGTCTTGACTTCGCTTGTCTCGTTCAATTCTGCCTTCTTTGCCTTGACTTCAACTTCACCAGCATCAGGCAACGTCAGGAATGCCCGCTCCTTGGGGTCTCGCTGAGGACTCCTCCCTCAGGCCTGCTTCGCTCGCTGATCCTTCGTCCAATCCGGGGTCATCACTTGTGCAGCGCCAATGGAGTCCGCCATGTGCGGTCTGACTTCATCAAGCAACTATCCGTCCATCAAGTCTCTGTTGGCTTCACTTCTCTTCGACTTGCGCAGCGTCAACTTGTGTGGTTTGGCTTCTTTGGGGGTGAAACAACTCTTGTATGCCTTCAGGAGTAGCGCGGAGAAGAGTTGTCTCAGGGTCGTGTAGAACACGATGAGGAGTCTCGCCATTCGACCTGCATGACTTGACTCGATGCCTTCATGTTGCGGATGGCCGCAGCATAAGGTCTCCCTTCCGTCGAATGCGAAGTACAGGACCATCTCACCCTCGATGATCATTCTTGAATTTCGACGGCTTGAAACAGCACAAGCTCTCCGATGTCGATACTTGTAGCTTGTCTGCTTCGAGTGCCTAGGGTCGCTATGATGAGCGACAAGAGTCTTCCCACGGATACTCTGGGACGCTTCAGGTCTCTTTGTGGGTTTGACTCAACGTCTCTATGTTGCAAATGATTGCAACGTAGAGTCTTCCATACCTCTGCCGAATTAAAAGCGCAGGACCACCTCCTCCTTGATGATCACATGATGTTTCGACAGTCTTGAGGCGGGACAAGATTCTTTGATCTGACAATCCATGCCTTGTCCATCCAAGTCGCCATAGTGGGCGACGAGAGTCTCCCCACATTTCCTTGTGGTTCAACTCGCTGTCCCCAAGTTGCAGATGGCTGCAACGTTGAGTCCTTCATCCGCCGAGCCTTGAGAACCGCTCCACCTTTCACTTGGTGGACAAGAGATATCTCGACGGTTTGAGGTGGAGCAAGATTCTTTGGTATAACATTCCGCACCTTGTCCACTCCCAGTCGCTATAGTGAGCGACGATGAGGGTTTCCCCACATGTGCCTGTGGTTCGACTCTCTTCTCCTGCTTCGATGGGCGATCTTTATCTTTGGCATAAGTAGCTTCCTCCTTGCGACTTGATCTCTCCCCCCACCATTGCCCTTGCCCAAGGGCTTTGGTGGCATGGCACTTGTCCTGATTGACTTGGCAGCATCGACTAATGAGCGGAGGTTGGACGATCCGGTCGTTCCAACTCCTTCCTAGTCCAAAGCTTCTAACCCCTCTGCTTGAAGAGCATCAACACTGGGTCTTCATCCTCCTGGGAACACTGTAGGCGGAGCTCGGTGATTCCTCTCACTTCCTCCTTCAACATGCCCATCTGGCCGATGCTGAACAATGCGATCTTGACCTTCAGTCCCCACTTGTCAGGGCTTGCATAATTGATGAACTGCCACTTCTTCTGTCCCATGTCTGGGATGTATGTTTGCCTGGCAATGCCATCCTGAGTTTGCCACATCTCGCAGGGTTCTTGGGATATGTCTTCTTCCGATCCTGGGACCTCCTTTGAAGCTTTGACAATCCCTTTGGGGTATGGACGGGGCGAGATCATTGTGCTCGTTCACGAAGAGGATGCACCTTCGATGCTCGTCCGTTCGCACCTTGGACAAAGTAAAGTCATTGTGCTTGTCATCCTAGATCATACACCTTTGACATACTCGTCCACCGGGCGGCTTGACCCTTGCGAAAGAGTAGCCGTTCCGGGCCTTCACTGATCCGTGCGGGTGCTTGTGAAGACGCTCCGCTTAGATAAGCGGACTGCGGTTGGTGAACTCATGGCATGAGCTCCCAACATTACCTCCATCTCCATTCGAAGGGATGACATCGTCAATGTGTCCTTCAAAACCTTCGCATTGCGATCTTTGGAGGCCGCTTCGATTACTCGAGGCGATGTCCGAAAGGAAAGGGCACTCCTTCCTTCGGTTGGCGGCAGAACGCTTGACAGCAGCATGCCAAGGTTCGCCGATGCTCGACGCTCAGACCATTTGCCAAATTGGTCGCTGAGTTGAGGCGTCGATTTGCGTTGGCATGTATCAGGTTCGTCCCATTCCTCGATGGATGACATCGCGCCGCTTGCGGGGCGACACTTGATGAGACAGGCAAGGCTGACGGCTCGTCCGCGAGTGTTTGCAAGTAATCAACGCTTTGCTCCATTCTCGAAAGTCATCGTGGCGTGGCAGACGATACTGCGGCACGATAAGATACTTGTGATTGATGCTCCTTGGCCGAAAAGATGATATTCTCTGGCCGAAAAGGGACCATGAACCTTGATATTTGTCTTTAAGCCAACTTCTCCCGTGAAGCGGTTGGGCACTTCACGTTGCATGACTGGGTATGCGATGCGACGTCACGAAATACCGAGCAGCGCCAGGTCGTCATGATAGTGCATGACCGACAGTCCCTGAATGTGACACGGGTCCTCCGAGTTACACGACGCTCGTGTAAGCGATCTCATGATATGAGTAGCGCAAGACCATCATGCGGAGCATATGGCCACTCTTTGACGCAGCGCGACACTTCAGGATTCCCGACTACATACCTGGGGTAGTTGATCTGCTCGAGTGAGCGACGCATGACCGTCCCGATTAGGCGGGACGATCAATCCGCCATCATGATGCATGACGGACGTTCCTTGACACGACACGGGTGTATGAGGAACATGCTGCGGGGCACGACTAGGCGTGCGGCGAGGAGGCTTGCCATGCCTTCCTCGTTGGCGTCCACGATCAAAGACCATGGTACCAGTGCGCCTGGGCGTGATGGAGTATTTGAGCGGAAGCACATTTCCTACGCCAGGGCACGTTGCGACGACACAAGCGAGTCATCGTCGCTGGGTAATCCGAGTAGGAAGAACTGCTCTGATACCACTTGTCACGGGGTCATTCTCGGACACTAGACCACGTGCGGCGACTAGGCGGATAGGCACCTAGCCAAGCCTGTTTTGAGTTTGCAGCGGAAGTTTTATGGTCGAGACGACTTTGCCGAGAGTCGCTCATATAGGCATTCAATCGCGGACATGACTAGAGTGTTGGACTACTCGTCACGAGACCGTGGCATTAGCGCGTTGCGGCACTAATGTAGGCGCTTGGGCGCTTAAAGTCCGAAGGGACGACGAAGGGACCACGGGACGCCACGAAGGGATACCGATGTAGGTTGCCACCCCACGCTCAAGGCCATTACACTAGAATTAAAGGAAAGCTTACTTGTATTAAATATAATGAAACATAACATACAATTGGGCCTCGGAAGGCACTAGTGAACTCCTCTCAGTGTACCGTAGGTATAGGAGTCTTGTTACATATTGAAGATGCAAAAGACGTACCCTACGGGAACGTCACTTACTTGGCCATTCATAAGGACGACTTTACAAGATAAATGCCCTAAGGGCGGATAACTTGGTACTCCGCAATATTACGCAGTGCGGGGCGGCTGCATGTGTTCCATATTTTCGGCGCTAAGCGGCCGAGGGCTATAAGTTGAACGGCACTGGTGCCGAGGCTTCACGCTTCGTGTCACGGGAAACGTCCCGTGACAAAGGCACCTCCTTCTCGACTCTCCTCCCTCCTCCCCTGACATGAAGCAGCAGCTCCTCGTCTACAGGAGAACCAATAAACAGTACACTCACAACCATGGCAAAGGTCTTCTTCACTTTAGCAGGTATTACAAATGGCTTCTCTGGCTAGCCGTCGCCATTTACCTCCTCTTCTTCTCGACCACCACCACCACCAATTCCTCTTCCTCTTCCTTTGCCTTGTTCCATCCGCGGCCTCTGAGAATTACCAATCTCGCCGTCGAATTTACGCCTCGAGCTGTCGAGGGCGCGTCCTCGGCTTCGAAGTCGTCCGCCTCTGTTAGAATCTACGTCTACGAGCTGCCCTCTATGTACAACAGGGACTGGCTAAGGGACTCCCGTTGCGGCACCCACCTCTTCGCGGCGGAGGTGGCCATCCATAAGGTGCTGCTGAGCTTCCCCGGCCGCGTCCTTGACCCGGCCGATGCCAACTTCTTCTTCGTCCCCGTCTACGTCTCCTGCAACTTCAGCACCCCCAACGGATTTCCCTCCCTTGCCCATGCGCGTCCCCTTATCGCCTCCGCCGTCGGGCTCATCTCCTCCGAGCTTCCCTTCTGGAACAGCTCCGGCGGCCGCGACCATGTCTTCGTCGCCTCTCACGATTACGGCGCCTGCTTCCACGCCATGGAGGACGTGGCCATGGCCGACGGGATACCTGACCTGCTGAGGAATTCTATTATCCTTCAGACTTTCGGGGTCACGTCATCGGACCACCCTTGCCAGCGGGCGGAGCACGTTCTGATCCCTCCCTACGTGCCGCCGGACGTGGAGAACGAACTGCCGTCGCCGGAGACGTCCAGGCGTGACATCTTCGCTTATTTCCGTGGCAAGATGGAGGTGCACCCGAAGAACGTCAGCGGCAGGTTCTACGGCCGAGGGGTGCGGACGGCGATATGGCGCCGGTACGCCGGCAACCGGAAGTTTTACCTCCAGCGGAAGCGGTTCGCTGGGTACCGATCAGAGATGGCTCGGTCGGTCTTCTGCCTGTGCCCGCTGGGGTGGGCACCGTGGAGCCCGCGGCTGGTGGAAGCCGTGGCCCTGGGGTGCGTGCCGGTGATCATCGCCGACAGAATAAGGCTGCCGTTCCATGAGGTCGTGAGGTGGCCGGAGATATCGCTGAAGGTGGCGGAGCGGGACGTGGGGAGACTGGAGGAGATGCTGGACGCCGTGACGGCGACGAACCTGTCGGTGATCCAGCGGAACCTCTGGGACCCGGCTCGGCGTCGGGCGCTACTGTTCCGACGGCCGATGGCAGAAGGAGACGCCACGTGGCTTGCGCTCAGGGCGCTGGAAGACATGCGCGGGCGCAGGTCGCTGCTGCCGTGGCAACCGGATGTGGTGCCGGCGACGGACACGAGGAGTTAGATCCCGGTCGGAGACGCTGTTTGATTTGTCGTTCTGGCCGACGCCCTAGACGTGGGCGGAGATGGTGGGGACAGGTGGAGGTCAAGTATTGGTCTAAAAGCCGCGTCGTTAACGGTTGGAGCACAAGGGAGTCAGGACGCTTTCCCATTGCTGAGTTGTCGAGATGTTATTGGCGTGAGCTCACGGCGCACGATGGGTAACCGCAGACCTGCAGATGTACATAGAAGAAGGATCAGTTTTTTATTTAAAATGGATTATATTTTTTTTATTTTGACGCGAAAACTAAATACTGTAAGTATTTTTTTTATTCATTTTCGCAGACGATTTTTTAAACTTATTTTGTAAAAGTTTTAGCAACAGAGAACGATTCAAACGCATTCAGGATTTGTTTTGATCAATTGAATTATTCGTGCACTGATTCGCTGGCAAATTAATAATTAGATGCACTTTCACTCTTTTTTGTTATCGGCTGTACAAAGGGAAAAAGTTAATGGCTCACCAATAAAGATAATAATAATTGACACATTACATTTATCTCATCTAATGGAACTCCCTAGTGATACGATTTCCTCAACTAATTAAAATGTTCGGAACCTTTGACTATGTTGCAACCTTAAACTAACAAAAGTTCATTGAACGTGTTATACATAAAAATCATCTCAAAAAACGTTTTGAGAGTATCAAAATGATATTTCAATTGGTGTGATAAAAGTCTCTGTGTGTCGTTGAAAAATCATATCAAATGGTGCTTTGACAAATGGACTTGTCCAAATAATTGAAGGGAAAAATATAATACATGGAGCTCCAAAGTATTATATTTTGGTCGGAAACTTCGGATGTGTTTCAAAAAGAAGGGCTGGTTAATGGCCGCCAACAGTATCGCTGGATCTCATGCAACCTTGTTCATGTTTAGTATGGGCTAAGTTTAATCAAGGATGAATTGGAATTCTAAACCTTATTTGGATATAATTTTTAGAAATTAACTAATACTAGGTTGGTGTTCATAAACTCATCATTTAATTTTAAATTAAACCCATCAAATTAATAATTTTGAAAGAGTTAGAAATAATTATACTCATTCGATTCTTAATCAGGCATTAATAGTATCGGACACCGGAAACATTTCTATCACTGTTTTTTATTTTTTTGTGTTTCCTTTTCTTTAGATCAAGGATTGAAGTGTAATCACGAAATCAGGGCTGAAATTTGGGTCCCTACAATGTGTGACAAACTCCAGGGAAAGCAATAGGAAGATTATCCAAGCACACCCAAACTTATTATAGAACACGTATATAATTTCTTATCTAAAAAGTAATTTATACTTTAACGCTAATTGTAGGTGCGAATCTTGCTGACATCATTTTTGCTGTAAATCCACGTCTCTTTTTTCCCAGATCATTTAACCTACTTTTCTGTTAAATTTAAGGTGCACTTATATCACTATGCAAAAATTATAAAAAGAAAATATTTTCATATACATAGATTAATTGAAAACTATGAATAATTACAACCTAAACTAGCAATAATAACGGCATGGGAAACAATGAGAGCGGAAATCTATTTGTTTAAGACAATTTCTTCTTCCAACTAATTTTTTCCTAAAGGTTAAATGCAATAAAAAATTGAAAAAAATATACAAATTATTTATTGCAACTATGATTTGGTAACTCTTGGCATGATGTGGCATTTGCAAGAAGAAAAATACGATATTGATAGTTCAGGATTGGTAGTGTGTCAAAAACGGGAACAAAATGTTATGGCGAAATTAAAGGTGTAAAAAAATTCAGGTTGTAATCCAATTTCTGCCGTTGCACGACACACCTCTTGCTATTACAGTAAATAAACGACAACAAGGTACTCCTGGGAAAAACATTATGAATGCAACATAGAAATGTTTTATTTGGTTAGATCACTTCAACATTTTGACAATATTTAAAGATCTAAGTATACGCAATATTTTGACAATATTTAAAGATCACTCCAATGCCGACTCAGGTGACTATTACATGTTACGCCACTCAGTGAAGCACTAAAATTAGTGCAACATATCAATAGAGAAGGCAAAAGAAAAATGCAAAGATAACATAAATTCCATCACAGTGAACTTTCAGACTCCTTGCAAAAAGATAGAGATAACGGATGTGGAATCTATTTACCAGGAAAGTACCTTCACCGTTATGGTATAATCTGAACCAATTCACAGCAACTATTTTTAACCACGTCCATAACAGATGAAAGGAATAAAAATTATAGAATGATGCATCTTATGTCAAAAAGCAAGGGATATGATGCACTGCACCAACATGAACAGGTAGGGTTAGTAGCCCAAGAACATTGCAAGAGACATCTTAAGATAACTTAGATGGTACTGCAGTAACATTGCAGAGACATACCTCAAAGGGGGAAGAATCACTGGAAAGACGCTGTTTTGGTTGACCTGCGAATAAGCGGCAATAAGAAAGCAATCGAGAATCTTATTCATTCTCACCACCCATTTGGATTGATGTCCATTGGGCCCTGTCAAGAGGTTTACGACTCTTGCTCGTGTAGGCGGTGCCGGGTTCCGGCAGCTTGCCAAGTTCGACCATACCAGGAACACGCACTTTGAGCGCTCATCGTTCTAGAATCCCTTGAGACCCGGCTGTCCTATGTTTGTTGTTCTTCTGCAGGCCAGTTGCTCATCAATATATAATATACCCCCACACACACTTCAGATGCACAACGTATCATCCAAGAGAATTGAAGGTTAGAAGATAGTACATGACTTCGGACAGAGATCTAATAACCTTTACAATTCTAATCACACAAAAAAAAAAAGAATCTACAGATCTAGCACATTGAAAATTGTAAGAGAAAGAGTATGTGATTATGGGCAATAAGCTACAAAACAAAGGTTCCTTATATCTCAAGCAGTAACAAAATTCATTTACATAACAAAAGTGGACCCCCAAAATAAAATTACTATTAGGAAAAAGAATGCAAAAATCAACTTTCCTGGATTCCTTAGCTTAAGAACAGTATGTAAAAAATAAATGCAAAAATCAACTTTCCTGGATTCCTTAGCTTAAGAATAGTCTGTCTACTTTACACCTCTCACATAAAGAAAGCCAATATGCCATTTTGTACTGCCAAAAAGTTCATGTTCTCTTTTTTAATACTTGAATAAACATAGGTAAAAACTGAGATTTTGAGCATGTCACGAATTTTGGACTTGAAAGTAAATTCTTTCAAAAGTCTCAAATTTTTACATGCAATATAACAATTTAGACTTACTCGACATAGCTGGACTTATTATTTTAATCCATGCCTGTAATTTATGATCTTTACAGTAAAATTGTAGCATGTATACAAACCCTTTCTTACGAGATTGACTGTGCTTTGATTACAAAATTATGCAAGATTATAATGGCTAACATGGTCAATTTCTTCTATTCAAACAAATAGAGACCTAGTCCCACTACCCAACAAAATTGGTAACACACATAATCTGTCCCAATAAAAGTACTCCAACTATAACACAAAGCCCTACAGATAGAAGAATACATTGATACAAAACATTAGCCTGTTGCCACAAGATGATGGGAATACGTTGATATAAAACATTAGCCTGCTGTCACAAGATGAAAACTGCATCAACAGGAAATGAAAATTTTCTAGTGGAAGAACAAAAATCATGTCAGAAATGAGATCAATTGTTAACGAGGATGAGTAATGAAGCAACCACATATATAGTGCCATTGCGTCCATTGGAATACAGACAAAACATCCATCTTTATCGTTGCAACCCTTTTATCAACATTTCAACCTTTACTCAAGTTGCATAATAAAAAATTCACCCTAGAAAGCACACAATGATAATGGACGGAACATAACATGGTACCATGCCGCTGAGGAAAGGAAGAGTACATAGAAGAGAACGAGAAAAAATTCAACACGATGTTTCCTAACTGCAAAGTGCATTGAAATGATTGATTACAAATCGATATATTCCAATGAAAAATGGGAGGATATCCAATACAGATGTTGGCCTATTTTCCCTAAAAGAAAAATCAACATAAACAAGTAGAGAGCAGGATCATTTCGAGCACCTTGAAGTCTTGAACAACCAAGAAGTCAAATTTTGATTAAAAAATGTATAACGACTGTCAAGAGTCCTGTTTGAGATCAGAGATGAGTTGGACCCAGTGCCTGCAGAGTTCTGTTTGAGATCAAAGACAGATTGGACCAGAGTCTGCTTGGCTCATCTCTGTGTTTTTCTACCAGTATGATACGTTACCCAGATCCTAGTTATCCCATACATATGCTTCCTAAAGAGTACGGAGTCCCATTATAGAACATGTAAATCCCAATGTTTCAAACTTTGTCCTTCACAATTATTCAACTTTTTGTATGAAGATTAAAGACCATTGTAAAATTTTCATGACTTAATTTTCGTCAGACGATATTGTTTGATAGGAAGTCTTCTGTATTAAGCACTACATTGTTTCTATAGATCAGTCTCACTTTGCAAGAACAATAAGGCAGTATCGCCCACTCACTTATTACTGCGCAACCAAATTTTTTGGCCAAAATTTGTTGACGAGGCTAAACAATACAACAATAATACAGAAGCCGCATTATAATATCAAATGCAATAAAAGATAAATCTTTCTACCCTTTGTGTTAGCTCCTAACAAAACCCAATTTGTAATTCGAAAAAATCCATATATTTTTTAAATGAACCTGAAAGGCATCAACCCCAGTCTCCAGAGTATCATCTCTTTTGATCATTTCCGTCCTCGGCAGCTTCAGCCTGTACCGCAGCCTCTGCCTCGATCTTCTTCTTATTCCGCTCGAGCGCCTCTGCAACCTCAGATGGCATGTACTTCTCGTCGTGCTTGGCGAGCACTTCAGTCGCCCGGAAAAAGCAATCGCTGGCCTTCGCCTTGTCCGACACCCCGGGCACGCCTGCCTGTGAAGGCAATGAGGCTGCCGCCTGAGACGGCTTCTCCTCGAAGGGGCGGAGGAGGCCTTCGACGACTACGGAATGACCCTCGCGAAAGAGGTCCGGAAGTGAGCCCTCGTAGCGGACGAGGATGTCAGTGGCGAGGTCGGTGACGACGAACTCCATCTCGGTGGAGGACGACGTGGGGTGGACGACGCTGCCTTCGAGGACGAGGCCGCCAAGGCGGAAGCGGTTTCGGGAAGGGTTGGCAGCGAACCGCTCGAGGGCTTCGGAGGGGGTGATGTAGAAGACGAGCTGGTCCTGGAAGTTGCTGAGGACGATGACGATGAACCCGGCGACGCAGCTGAAGGTCAAGGCGTAGGTCCAAAGGCGCCGGTTCTGGAGCTGCCGCGCGCGGGCGCCGATGTCGATGGGCCGCGCGGAGCGTGAGGAGGGGCCTCGGCGGGAGGCGGTGGAGAGGTGGCGTAGGAGGAGGGCACCGGGGCCGGAGAAGGAGGGGTCGCGGAGGAGCAGATCGGGAGGGAGGGCAGAGGAGGGTCGACGGATGAGGGCGGCGGCGGAGGAAGGGCGAAAGGGGTGAAGATGGGAGAAGTGAGAGCGGAGGCGGCGAGAGAGGAAGCGGGTAGAAGAAGCCATGGATGGGAAGAGAGAGAGGAGCGGTGACCGTATCGAAGTTCTGGAAGAGGAAGCAAAAAAGAACGCGAGCAGTAAAAATTATAAAAGAAAAAAAAACGAGTGAGTTATATATTTAATTACTTAATATTATTATTCCTTTTAATTTCCCCGCCCAAACAAGTGTTAAAATAACTCATGACTACATAAAATAGAAAGATAAAAGATATATATTTTTCACTAAATAAATTTTCCCCTCGCCCATAAATTGTGTGTTGTTACTTAAATTCTTACACTGAAATCATGTTTCTTTTTAATCATCAGAAAAGAAACCATGTAGATAACGAAACTACACGAATTCTACTAGCCACTTTCTAGTTATTTTTTCTTCATATATTCACTTATGAAATATAAAATATATTTTTAGTTTAGGATGAAATATTTTCATTTATAATAAATGTAATTCACAATAACCGGTCAAGTGAATGAATAATAGTTTTGTCATAATTCTGTTTTGATAATAGACTGAAAATTTTATCCTTATAAAGAGGCGAAGCCCAAAAACAACGAGAATCAAACCCATGCAATTGGCCTGCAGAAGTCAGGGAAATGCTATTGGCCCATTCATCTGTCGTGCCTAACACGCGGGAGATCTCACCTTCCGTTCTCACACCTTTAAATGAATCCGGCAGTACAACTCAACGCCTTACCACCACGTAGGTCCTCATTCACATGCCACGTTTTCGAAGGCTTAATACGTGTCGCGTCTTATGGTTCTCCCACACTGCATGCACGCCAACCGCTTGACGCTCGACCTGTACACCCGAAAATACCCTTCACATTTCATGATAACCTGATCAATCATGAAAGGTTGAACCTGTAAATAGTTGAATGATTTAGACCACATTTAATCTCGGATTCTTATAAACGTTTACGAAGCGGTCGAAGCAGGCGAAAGACTAGGGAAAGAAGCATGAGTTCCTTCACGTTGTTCTCCTTCGCCGCGGTCACCTTCCTCCTAACCTGCTCCGCCGGCGCGCTCCGCCTCGTCGATGGCCGCGGCGGAGTGGACGAGTTGGGGGAGGGGAGGATCTTCCAGGTAACGGAGAGCCGGCGGCTCGGGAGGACGGAGCGGAAGTTCCAGGCGTTCCTGCAGAGGTACGGGAAGGCGTACGCCAACGGCGAGGAGTACGCCCGGCGGCTCGCGGTGTTCGCCCGGAACATGGCGCGGGCGGCGGAGCACCAGGTGCTGGACCCGGGCGCCGTGCACGGGGTCACGCCGTTCTCCGACCTCACCGAGGAGGAATTCGAGACGTCGTTCTTGGGGCTCTTGCCGCCAACGGCGGCCGCTGCTAGCAACGGAGATGGGGCGTACCCGAGAGCGGAGGCGCTGGACGTGGAGGGGCTGCCATCGAGCTTCGACTGGAGAGAGAAGGGGGCGATCACTGACGTCAAGATGCAGGTTCTTTTACTTATGTGTACCAGTACCACAGTGAGCCGAGGAGTGATGACAGCAAGATATGTACCTTATAAAATCAATTTGACAGGGTGGGTGTGGGTCTTGCTGGGCGTTCAGCACAACCGGAGCTGTCGAAGGGGCCAACTTCGTCGCAACTGGAAAGCTCGTGAGCCTGAGCGAGCAGCAGCTCGTGGACTGCGATCACACGGTTGTCCGATAGCTTCGTTTTATCTATTCCTATCTGTTTCGTGGTCTTCTCCTGCTTTTGTTCTGATATATATTTCAAATGCTACTCTTCCCTTCGTCGATGCATGTGCTGCGACTCAAAGTGCGACGCCATCCAGAAGGACGAGTGCGACAACGGCTGCAACGGCGGTCTCATGACGAACGCATACAACTACTTGATCCGCGCCGGCGGCCTGGAGGAGGAGAAGACGTATCCCTACACCGGGAAGCAGGGCGAGTGCAAGTTCGACAAGAACCGGATCGCCGTGCGGGTCGCCAACTTCACCAGCATCCCCCTCGACGAGGGACAGATCAGGGCCAACCTCGTCCACCGCGGACCTCTCGCAGGTGCTAACCTCGCAGAAACCTCGGTTTTTTTTTGGTTGCGGCACATCTACAGCAGTTGCATGCAGATAGCTAGATGCTAATTAATCCGAGCTCGCTTGCACTTCCTTGCAGTGGGATTGAACGCGGCGTTTATGCAGACGTACGTGCGCGGGGTGTCGTGCCCGCTGATCTGCCCCCGGAAGTGGGTGAACCACGGGGTGCTGCTGGTGGGTTACGGGGCGCGGGGGTTCTCCATCCTGAGGCTCGGGTACAAGCCCTTCTGGATCATAAAGAACTCGTGGGGGAAGCAGTGGGGCGAGAGCGGGTACTACCGGCTCTGCAGGGCGCACAACGTCTGCGGCATCGACAGCATGGTCTCCGCTGTGACGGCGACGTCGTCCTCCTGATCGACCAAGTACCAGTTTTTAAGGTAGGCGTAGATGCAGGAGATCTATAGATGTTTTCTTGGATGTGACATGTGACTTGTGAACTGGCGGGCCTCCTGAAACAGAGCTGCTATGTCTAATGTTGCCCCGTTAGTTCACAAAACAATCTGATCTCCAGCTGTGCTGCATGTATAATCGAATTATCAAATTATGTAAGGTCATTGTGGATACTACGACTATATGAAACTACAAGTTGATGTCTCCTCTCCAGGACTGTCCCGGGGGATTTAAGAGTGGTGCGACCTTCTTTTGGGCTTCAACGTTGTTTTCAGATGTTTCCGAAATAAAATCTTATTCCATAAGATAAGATCTGGCATACTTCCAAGAAATAATGAACTAATGAATACATCGTGATAAAATGTCTGAATTAATTATTGATTCACGCTTCAAAGAAGTTGCATTTTGTTGAGATCATGGACTTTGACGTCCTGCAAGATTGGAGCTCTTTCAGTCTAGAAGCGTCGGTAGATATCTATGATAAATGTTACACGGGGCCAGGGGATTCGCCCTGGAGGTTTACCCTCCTATGAACAGGAAGGAGGTGTTATCGTTTGTGGTTTTTAATCAAGATGACACCATATCGCAAATTGGGTCAAAAATAAAAAAAGGATAACATTACATAATACTGCAACCATGGATGCAACAATAATTAAAGGCTCCATATCTGGAATCAATCTTTCAGAAGAATATGTGGATTAGGAGCTTCCAGCTTTGCAAGGCACGTCAGTGCAGCGGCAAACGGGTTTTCCTGAAGCTTGCCATCCGTCAAAGCCACGCTCAAGAACCAAAACCTTCGCGATCCCGGCATCCTCTTTTAGCTCCGATAAATAATCCAGAAACCTGAGGGCGCATGACGGCCCGCGGACCTACAGAAAGTCGCCCCAAAAAAGGAATTAATAATGGTTTCAAGCACACTGCAGACTGACGAGAGGGTCAACCACATGCATGCTATAAACTCTCGTATAAATGTCAACATGATGTTGGAATGCATCTACAGGCAAAAGCCAATGTGTGCTTGCCACAAGTGCAAGATGAAGATATGAATCTTCAATCACCACAGTAGCCATAATAAAATGCATGCCGTCCAAAAAGAATGTTCTAGGGTAACAGAACTAGAGAAGGCTAAATTGATCTACCACAAGCAAAAGAGTTTGCAAGGGATGGAAATTTTAAGCTTCAATTACTGCAAGAATGGAATCTAATGCCTTATCATTCAGTTACTGCAAGGAACACAATGACGCCAAGAACGCCGTAACTTCATTGTTTCAAGCGCGCACACATGAATAAGGGCATGCTATCGCTTGATGACTATATTTGATACTCCTGTTATTAATAATCAAATCAGTGTTTCAAGGAATCGACACATTCTGGATTCTCCCATATAAACAGTAGCTAGCAGTTTTCTTAGCTAATTGCTTCAGAAAGGATACATTAGCTAATCAATTGCCGATGATAGGAGCTCCTCCTAATTCTATAAGGAAGACTGAACCTTTGTATGCCATAATTCTATTTAGCTAGCAGTTTTCTTAGCTAATTTCCTCAAAAAGAATACATTAGCTACTCGATTCGGGATGATAGGAGCTCCTCCAAATTCTACAAGGAAGTCTGAACCTTCATAATTCTAAAGGAAGTCTGAACCTTCATAATTCTAAAGGAAGTCTGAAACTGTATAATTTATTTTTTTCTGGGAAATATGCCATTCTGTTTCTCCTGACGGATACATGTGTCAACAAATTTTCTCGTCACACATTACATATGGCATATAAAGGTTCAAACTTCCTTATACACGGTTTAAAGTCATATTTAAACTTCCTGGAAAGAAGACCAGCTTAGCAAACAAGAGAATGTCAATTGTTGTATGGGACGGAGAAAGCCATCGAAGTTGCAAGAAACCAGGCCAAGTTTCCACCAAACATTCATTACAGGATATGAAACGCTCGACATCAGGAGAAGCAAGTGCGAACCAGTCGATCCAAATTGATCCCTCTTTACTGCTCATAGGAAAAGTAATGGGTAGGGATGATAGGATTGAAACCTGTTATAAATTTATGACACACTGCCAAGTGAGAAAACATAAAGCATGGTAGCGTTCTCCGACTTTCGAACCTTTGTTTGCTAAAGTCCTTTTCCAAATTGTTGTACAATGTCATTGTACAAAGTCCTTATCTTCTTTTCCACATCGTTATTTTCTCCTCCATGTATATACACTCTTGTCATTTTTTTTCCTTTTGATCTCAATATTATTGTTATTTTATGTTGTTCTTTTTTTTACTCATCATCCCCACTCCTATCAACGAACATAGAAGTTTTTAAGGTTTCCCGATAGAAAGATTTGCATGTGAGAGAGATCCTAATTCCGTGTATCCATCCCTGCCGGCAGCCAGCTTCCACCCATTCCATAAGGTCCTGATACGAGTGTTTCATAATTACTGCATGAGTTGTATATATAGGAAGAGAGACGAGTAATCCGACACAACTATGTTTGCTCCCATTCAAGGCTGAATGTAGATAAGAAGTGAATTCAAAGATAAGAAAAGTTGCAGAGTATGAACTCAGATCGATACTTTTATTTTGGTAAATTGATAATTTGCATTTCCTTATGTTAGTATCTAATGACTAAGCAGAAAGTGGACCTACTAAATTTTCCACTTAATTCTTAATCACCAAAGAGATCATCTCTGAGTTATTTCATGGATGGACTAGACAAGTCCATGTGCATCACAGTGATATAAACTTCAAAAGACACAGGATCTTTGCTTATAAATAGTTTAACAGCACCTTCTAAAGATGGTTAAACAACATAGAAAGAGCTTAAACAACATAGAAAGAGCTTAAACAACATAGAAAGAGCTATCTGTGATGACGAGAAACCCAATCAGGCAACAGGTTGCATTTCAAAGCATATCTTCTATTTCAAGGCCACTAATAAATTCATTTAGGATTGGAGAATTGAAAAAGATATGAAAAAGAAACAGGATACATTAACAATCTCAAATATAAAGCAACGACAAAATAGTAATAGCACCTTGCAGCTCTAAAAAGGGAGAGACATAGTATTGGAGTGAAAATACAGAAATATATATGACAAACTTTGCGAAGATAGACTGGGCATCCTCTTTTCGACAGATAAGAACCCAGTTCCGATTTGGAATCTGTTAGTGCAGATGTAAACAGAAATAATTCAGACATAAGGTCCCTTCTCCCTTTTCTAATATCAAGTGATGTAAATTAGACAAAGACGCTTAAAATTTACTTCCTTATGCAAACAAAAACTAATATATTCTCCATGCAATTATGACATGTTCCGGGATTATGGATCTATTAAGTTGTCAGATATATTTTTTTTATTCTGCATCCATCTGTAGATAAGACCACCTCTGTAGAGATGCTTCAATGGAGGCAATTCCCAAGGTTGTGAAAAGAATCTACATGCATGACCGAAACTGGTTCCAAACAGATTGTCTTGCAAAAGTGTGGGATAAAAATGCAGATGCACTGAATCCATTAGAACGAGTAATAAAATTGTTCCTTTAAAAGATAGGACTAAAGGAAATTGACGGCTTCATGTGTTTGTACCTATCT
Source organism: Pontederia crassipes (assembly GCA_030549335.1). Taxonomy (NCBI): domain Eukaryota; kingdom Viridiplantae; phylum Streptophyta; class Magnoliopsida; order Commelinales; family Pontederiaceae; genus Pontederia; species Pontederia crassipes. The sequence goes on from CM060193.1 coordinate 14,568,271, forward strand.
AATATCATCAAAGTTTCAACACAATGGTATAATTAAGTTTCAGGCTTTCAGCTACTATCAACAAAGAAAATGCAAAAAGAAAACGTGAACATTCAAAATAAGCATATATATTGTACTTTGATCTCCATTCAAATAAGGATACACTAGAAAAGACTATAAAAAAAGTCAAGCCTGCTAACTTAACTGTGTCATTGTATCTCATTTTTGTATGTTTATTATTTAATGGCCTTTCAGGGCAAACAGTATCTCAACTCAGTAATTAAAGATTACTTAAGATCAATCACCTTCCATTATTTTCTACTCCTTTCCCCTTCAGAAAGTTTGTTAATTCTGTAATTCTTAGAAAGTCACTGGTCCATTCTCCTTAACAACAGATGTAACATCATAGATTAAATATAATTGGAAATCAAATTTCTTATTGCCTGGCTAAGGTTCATCTTTTATATTAGTCAAGAAGTTTGTAATGGCAATTCGCCGCTTTTATCTAAAGTTCAACATGGTGGAAATGAAAGTTTTTATAATGTTGCCTCAAGTGTCACTTTGAGGCATATTTGGTCCAAGAGCACATAAAAGAAATTGAGTGCACCTTGAAGATTCAAAAAAATCTAAACTTTAGTGGAGCCCAGGGAGATGAGTGGCTTAATTGGAAATAGATGCATCTTTTCCATTTGGAAGTATTTTTTTTTCTTAATAACTCTATCAATACAATACTTCAAACAAGGACACCAACAGCCAGAATCGAACGACAGTACCTAGCCATAAACATCACTAGAAAAAAGTAGAAGGACAGTGAAGAAAAGAAAAGGAGAGACCTTGCTCAGTGCGCAGTGGAAAACGAGGGTATCCTTGTTGCCCTTGACGGCCCGGAGGAGCTCCGGCATGCGCTGGGAGAAGGTCTCGCTGGAGTAGTGGTGCGATCCGGCGATGTGCGCGTCGTAACTCCGCTCCTCGTCCCTGCAACCAACCCCGCCAACAGAAACGAAACGGACGATGAAAAACCAAGACCGATTGGAAACGCCGAATTCGTCGCCGATGGAGCAAGGGACGGAGGTACCTGACGTCGATGATGGCCAATTTCGGGCTGCGAGAGACGGAGATGAGCTGCGACGACGTGATGTAAGAGATGCTCCTTGCCATTTCTCCGTCCTTTCCGTCCGATTTCTGCTTGTTCCTTTCTCTTCCAATCGAATTCCTCCGACGAAAACGAGAGGTTTTTATTTGCAGACGTCGCTGGAAACGTGTAAATGTCACGTGCCCATTTATGCCGCGTATTGGAAGAATAATATGACATTGGGCCTCCTTTCTCACTTTAAAAGAGGACACATAAGGCCCATAACTCGTCTGTCTTCTTGAAGCCCATGTTTGTCTTGGGTGAGAATTTGGCCCAAAATTTGGAAGTTAAGCCAAACGACAGTTCAAAGAAAGGAAATTAAAAGCTCTCATTTATTTTATCGACGAAAATTAAGCGGCCATGACTCATAAGCAATGGCAATGGCGTCCAACGTTCCTCCACTGTTTCCCCCAGAGGTGGAAGAGGAAGAAAGGGAAGGAAACGAAGAGGAAAGCACGGAGGTGAGTTCATACGACGAAGATTAGGCGCTCTGGACCACCGCCGGCGAGCCGCCGTCCCCTTACGGCCGAAGACCTAGGAACGGCGGCGGTTGCCGAAGTGGACGTCGAAAATAGCGAGAGCGGAAAAGGAGGATGCGTCGCGGAGGAGTAACGAAGGACGTAGAAGGCGATGGAGACAACGAACGCCAGCGGCGACGGAGGCGTCGAGTTAGAACTCTCTTCTGATGGGCCTTACCGTGTCTGGTATGAAAACATCCACATTCTTTTGGAGATTCCTGCCTGATTCATGTTATTTTGGTTTATTAGACTAGTAGGTTTTGTCTACTAAGCAACGCAATGAACGCATAATAGAATTGATGATCTTGTGTGATTTGGGAGTACTCAGGTTGGGAAATATAACTGAGATCAACAATGTGGTTCACTATATCTTTTGTGGTTTGTGGTGTATGCTCTGGCTTATGTAAGTGATAAATAACCCGCCTTCCTGGCATTGAATAAACTTTAAGACCGAAATGAATTCGAAAATCTGAGTTGTGTTGATGGCCACGGATGTGTTTCTCTTTTTTCTCGAATTTCCGCATAAATAGGAGATGCTTCTTTAGTGCTGCTTCCATATGTCATTATTTTAGTAAGTCTTTCTACTGGAAAGGAAATATATTAAAAATCTTTAAGTAAGTGACTGTCAAGGAATCAAGTAAGGAGAGTAACCTGTTATTAGTAATATATGTGGTGATTGGATTAATTTCACTGCTATAGTGCATCCCATGAGTACGATACCCAAGGGAGATGTTGGATTGAACTCCAAATTATAATTATGTCTTCACGAGACACCTGAGAAAAAGTCGTATCGCTGTCATCAAAATTAAAAATAAAGTAATGAAATAGAGATATACCTATGTTCTCTATTTTTGTATTTGACATGGATGAAATAAAAGTTAGAAAAAGGATCCTTTGCCTTTGTAGCCCTTTATATTATTTTGCATATAGGGTCAGGCTGATATGCCATATAACTCAATATTCTTGGATTATATATCATATACAATGTTCTTTGTATATTTATATATCCTCTACAATTTTTTTTCTCAAAAAAATATCCTATACATATACCTTCTTAGCAGCCTTTGTAAATATTTCTGTTTACATTATGCACATCCAATCACGATTCTGATCCACATTGCAGTGGGAAAGAGTCCAAAGGAAATGAAGTTATAGCTGGACAGCTCATGCAGAAGATGAGTCATTTCTCAAAGCATAAACATCTACAAATACACCAGAGAGATTTAAAAGTCTGACTTTTGAGTTCTATTCAAAATATGCGTTTAGTGTTTTTGTTGTGATGGAGGAAGAGTGTAGAACAATTTATCTGACGTTAGGAAAAAGTTAGGAAAAGATCGCATCCACTGTCACCTTATTTGCCATGTGCTTGTCTTCCCTTATGTTTTACTTGTGATCAATTCATTGGATAGAGATTTTCTAGTGATTTTCATTAGGCGTTGTTTTGAATTATAGTCAATCATGATGGTGAGACAAATTGCAGGCTTACATGGTATTAGGTTCATCATGTAATTTTTTGTATATTTACATCAGATCTGGTTAAGCAGAAAATAACATGCTTGGGGCTCTTTCATCAGAAATATCACGGAAGAGGTTATTGGACATAGTGATGAAAGTTGGACTTCTCAAGCTCTCTATATGTACAGTATGCTTGTCATATCTAGCAATTCTAGTTTCATTTTGCAGGTTTATAATTCTTTTTTCAGTGTTTTACATTTCTCGAACTCTTTGAGCTGTTTAGATCAAGTATTGACAATTCCATTTGATGTAGTAAAATACTGAGTTTTTTTCTTGCGGTAACAAAGAAGTTAATCTTATGAACATGGATCAATAAAGAAGTTCTTATTATTCCTACTAATTTTTTTTCATGGTTTCTTCATGTAATTTGGTTTTACAATATATCGAAGTCTTTTGTGTTAGCTCAGTTTCTATGAAGTCCTTTTGCATCTTGCTGAACCTTATTTACTTGACTTGAGAACAACTATATGTAATAACTGATGATGTTGAGTAAATTCACAAAATATTACTTTTCAGTTCTGCAAAGAGATCTTGGAGTTGATCTAAGGCTTAGATGGACCTTATACTATGAAAATTCCCGGGCATATATCAGGTTCAAGTGACCTGATAGGAGTACTCTACCAAGATTTTGGTGTATGCAATCATGAGATTTTCCTGCAAAAAACATGTATAAAAAGTGACAAGCTTATATTTGATATTCATGTTTACATTGTGCATGAAATTGCAATTTATATGTTGTTCAGAGCAAATGCTTTAGTCTTTATGAAGCTACATGTACATAATATCAATATCTTGGTCCTTGTTGAAGAATGAAATTGTGGTTGATCATGGTAGAGTTATGGCGATGGATGCTTGTTAGACAAATTTGTCTCAAGAAAGGCCCCAGGAACAGAAAGAAACCATTTTCCTAGTAGGGTGTCCTTTTCCTTTGTTTTGATGTAATTACTGCAACAGACCATTGTCAATGCTATACTGGTCAATCGGTATTGTCCTAACATGCTATATATATAATGATAATTTTGCGAAGCTATGCACAAATCGATTTATTTCAACAATTCATAGAAATAAATGTTTTCTTTTTTCAGCTTGGAAAACAGCAACCTTGTCCTCAAATACGACTTACCAGTTATTCATTAACCTTTTCAGATATATTGGAAATTCTGTCATTGCCTTTATACAGAGGATTCTTTTTTATGCTTGAAGCTTTAGGTTTAGTGGACTTTTGGTAGGTGTGATAAGACTAACAAAATTTAGAAGATAGCATTTTACTTAAAACTGATTGAATTTCTTTGCTAGGTCATAGTTCACTTTATTATCAAGAAACTCACTGTAGTGTCATCCTTTCTGGGAATCTGAATTTCTTTTGGACCTAATTTTATGAGTTATCCTCGATGCTTTGACTCTTTTCTATGTTTATCATGTGCATTATATCGAGATTGATTTTGACCTAAATTGGTTCGTCAACATTTATGTCATTAATTGCTTTGGCTACTAGGATAACTCTTAACATAATATATGATCCATGCACCTGTTTTTTTTTTCTCTCTCTCTCTATATTAACATTGGATCCAAAATTTTACCAAACTCTGCACCTGTTTAAATTTATTCCTGAAGAATTTGACCCTTGGGCCTTTTGCAGCATCACCATGAATAATAGAGTAGTGTTTGTTTTATTATCTGCACGATTGCCTCTAATGCTTTTGTAATTTAGGACTGTTTGAAATTCAACTTTTCTTATCAAGGATGGGCTTAGAGATTTTCAAAATTTTTGAAAGGTGACAGGAACAAGGTAATTAGCAACATTTTTAAAGGGGAAACAACTTGTCTTCCAGAATCTCAGATATAATCATATCTATGTGTACTAACTTTGGTTTTTCTTGCTTTGTCATGATAACACACATCCCCTTGCCAGCTTATTTTATATTCTGATGACTCAAACATGACATGGATATCTTTCACCATTATGCACTCTTAATACTACAACAACAACAACAATGTCTTATCCCACTAGATCTGGTCGGCTACATGTATCATACGACGTCATTCCGATATTCGTTGATTCATGTTCATGAGATTCGATAGGATTTTACGCTGATTGTCGGGGTTTAACACAACCCTCCTCCTTTATCCGAGCTTGGGACTGGCTATAAAATATAGGCGGAGTTCATTATGCACTCTTATGTGACCCAAAAATATGTGTAGTCTAAAAAGGTCTGATTCATATTGAACGAGAAAAGAAGAGGCCTGCTTTATATTTCTTTTATTAAGTTGGGCTTTCAGATGCTATTTGGCATTGTGCAGTGATGGAAAGAAAATATCATTCAATGGTTGAAATGGGGTGGGAATCCACCTTTTTTTATTTTATTCTCAGGGCTAAAAAAGATTATTTCATAAATATCACTTAAAAATATAAATATGGGGAAATGACAATAGCGGAGGGAATAAAAAAAATTAGGATTAACCAAAAAAGTTTGATTATTTCAAGGGAGGCAAACGGGCCCGCTAATATAAAACATAAAATTTAGTATTTTGGAAAGAGCTTACAGCTCATGAGAGAAAGGCTAAAGGACAGTTTTTTTTTTCTCAAATCAGATGACGAGCAAATTCATCTATGTATGGAAATTTACCTTCACTGTCTAATCATTTCCTCGACTCCATTTGGAGTTTCAAAAAGAATTATATAAAACTTCTAGCAAGATGTCTTGTTTTCATTGTGAGGAGGATTATTATTTCAAAAGTTGTCAAAAAAAAGGTAAGTCGACTCATGTTTGCTAATTGGTCGGCTTCAGAATTAGTTTTTTTTTATAGCAATGAGTGCATTTATAATACAAAAATTGTGAAGAGAAATGCCACATATCATGCAGCATAGTTTTGGGCTTCCTTGACTTGCTTGTTGATGATATTTACTAGAACATTGGAGTTAATATCCAGCCAAATGTGTCTGTATATCGATTCACTGCTACGTCGGAAGCGCCCCAAAGGTCAGCCATCAGAACGGAGACAACGTCCATCCTAAGCGCTCCTGCAGCAATATATGCGCCAATTAGATGATCCAATAATGTATCGTGCCCCCACTGGTTCACCAATACTGCTAATAATGTGCGCTTCCGACGTTGCTATTCAAGTATTCTTTCTGAAAAAGAAAATATTTTTTCAATTATTGCATATCAGAACACTTATCAGACTATCATTCAAGATCAGCCAATTATTATTGTTCTTAAAAGGCAGACCTTGGTGTAGAGAGAACCTTGCTCAAATTAATGTCCTCTTGTTCGTCGGAATCGATATACAGACACATTTCCTCACTTCCTTGACTTGCTTTTCACGTCCTTTTTTTGTTTATTTCTACCTCTACGTAAAAATCATTTGACATGTTACTCGAAGTATTGACAAATTTATTATGGGCAGCGTATGCTGTGAAACTTAACATGTCTTACAATCTTTCTTTTTTTTCGTGTAGTGTTTTCTCTCTCACTTTAATGCAGATTAAGGTAACAGTGTTGTTTCTCTCACATGACCCTCATGACCAATAGCCCGTCATCCATGACACACCTTTATCGTTTATGGAGTGCAGGGCAAACGGACGCCTCAACTACTACCACACAGCAGCAGTAGGGGCAGCCCACATTTGGTGGAAGAAACCAAAGGAGAAAAGAACAAACGAAAAGGTGAAAACAGGGGCCAGGCCATCTCCAAAGTGTTGGACGACCACCCACCCATAGCACACTGGACAAAGTTGATTGTTCCGAAAGAACCAGGGAACAGTAAACAGCACCAAACTCATGTTGAGGAGGAGGCCCTCATGCATTTAGCACTCGGGAGTGAGGGAATGGTCCCTGCTGTAATCCTGGCAGTAGTAGTACACCATGAAATTCCTCTGAGCCCACTGCATGGCAGCGTTCTGCTGGGGGCTGAGGCCATAGCCGGTCGGCGAGGAAGGCACCGGCCGGCAGCTCTGCGGCGAGAACGCCGAGCACCCTCCCAGCTTGAAGTTTGTGAACTTGCCGACGAAGGGCTGGTACCTGTAATCAGCCTTGTACCTGCCGTTCTCCGTCGCCCATGATGATGCATCCCAGATTGAGCCATACACCCACATCGGCCTGTCAGGGAACGTTGCTTCGGTCTTCCTGGCATACCTTCTAATCGGTACATCATCCACGAAAAAACTGCACGTACCATGAAGAAACAATATCAGATATGTGACAATTGACAGACTAACAATTCCATCACAATTATTATGATGCACATCAATTGGTTCTTTGTTGCAAGTGCTAATGAGGCCGGTTTGTTTTGTGTGACTTGAGCTAATCTTTCAGTCATGATGATAAAGTAAAGTCTCCAATTCAAGCTCCATCATGCTGCTTCTGTGTTCTTGTGAATTTTACAATAAATTCCCAACTACTCTGAGCATCAAAGAATGATTGCTGCCATTTGCAAGGAAATTGGCATCTGACGGTGAAAAGATGCAACGTACATTATTTGTATACCTTAAACTTTTTCCCTTCCCCTCTCAATTAGTGTGCCTAGTGCCTACTTGAGACGTTCCTGACACTGCCGCAGGGCCCATATCTGTCTTCTGCACCCTGCGTGTCTTGTACTTATTGAGCCCCTTTTTTTTCAACGCCACAGGAGTCGCAGGCCCCATTGGCTGTTTAGTCTTCTCCTACTCTTCAATCCATATACCCCATTTCTTAATTGCTCATAAACCATGGATGATGGGCCCTTGCTAAGTCTCCGTTAGCTTCACAAAGAAAATTAACAAAGAAAAGATGGTTTTGGTGACACTCTCAGAAGACAAGTGCAAGGCGAACTTGAGTCGTTTCCCTTGAACTTTGTTCTCTCTTTTTTTTACCCTGTTGATTTCATTTCATTATTCAAATACTGAAATGACGTCTTATCAGTAATCAGTGAGTTCAGCAGTAACCAACTGTGACAATACCCTTCCTGTTCCTCCTATTTAAGGATGACTCTATGTATATACTCATATACTGTGGAGCTTTTGATAAGGTAGAATATGAACCATCTCAGCATAATTGACATCTAACACTAAGAAACAGCATAGATGAGCACACTTACATGATCTCGTCAGGGTTCCAGAGTATGGCATAGTGGTGGAAGTCTGCTGTAGGATCGAACCATAAGTGAAACCTCATCTCCCTGCCAACAATTCTACCATCGCCACTGCCCCTGACGTACACATTAGTCTGCAGAGTGTATGGTTTCCCTGGTATTGTGCCCAGGAACTCGATGTCAACCTCATCGTGGTACCCAGGGTGCGCTTCATTGTTCGACAGCTACACGAGAAGGATCAAACATGAGACATAGTTAAGTATTCCAAAAGTGTCATAATGGAATTCTTATGTGAAAACCATGTCTTAGGTTAGCTGATCACTCACATAGAACGCAGTATTCACACCGGCAGTGTAGCCACTCTGAAGTTTGATTGAAGCACCAAAGTAGCCATTACGATACGGGCGATTTGACTTGAATCCACTTCCTGTATATCACATCGCATTTGGTGACATTTAGGCAGCGAGAGTGGCGATATCATACGTGAAGGCATCAAAATAGAAGGTGGTTAAATGCATGAAGAGAAACTGAGAATGTTGGTGGACCTGAGCTCCGGTCAAGCCAAATCGTTGCAGAATACTGGTCAGGGGAAACCCATTGGTGCTGACCTCCCCAGAGGGTGCTGTAGTCCTGATAGAACTTTATTGGACTGAACCTTGAGCTTACAGAGTAACCTGGCCATGGTTGAGCAGTAGCTGCATGGAACATGAGCAGGAGAAGGAATGGGGTGAGAAGAGGCAACATGGTGAAGAATGCTAAGGGCAGTAGTTACAGCTCAGAAACAGAGAGGTAATGCCACTTAGCTTCAAGGGAATGGTGTGGGAGAAGCACTGCATACAGGGTATAAATAGGGAGATTAGGAGGCCCCTCCACGCTATGACTTGCATATATTAATGAAGTGTTGATTGTTGCAGGCCGAGACAAGGCAATGCAATTGAATATTGGCAAGCAAATCAGGTAAAATCCAAATTCCCCAAGGTGAACTTTTACTTAAAATATTTCCTCCTATTTACATCTTTAGTAAGTTACAGTTAATTGTCAACTACCGCCAACTGCTCACTTCCTTACTTGGACGATAAAGAAAAGAACTCAGCTGAAAGCTCAAAACAGAACAGCTTTTACTTTTTTGTGATTTATCAGGACCCTTTTGCGAATTATGTTGAGTTGATTTGACATGCAATGGAAGGGTCATGACTGCTTTCGAAAGCAATTCTTCACACTTTTTTTGCGCTTTCATCAACTTTCACTTTCTGATGTATTCAAAGCTGAACTCAGAATGGGTTCCTTTAGCTCATTTTAGTATGAAGCATGACTTATCAAACACTTCGCCCAACATTGAGAAGTTACTTAATATGTGATTGCTTCTGTTTGTTTTTTTATAGTCGTCTTTGTATGAAGTTTTAATGCTGAGAAAAAAACTGTACTGCACATGCACTCATCAAGTCTGATTTGACCAGCTTTGTTTTCGTGAGCCCCCAAAGAAATGTGGTATGAACAAAAACTAGAGACCCAGTTCCTAACTTACTGCCGTGATCTCTTAAGGTTGGCTCAAGACATCTGATTTTGTCGTTGACATTACTGTTAGAGTTGGTGAATATTTCAGGACCTCTTGTTTCTCACACCGGATTCGTCCACGTAAGCTTAGAGGAATTTGAGTATTACCCAATTAGCAGTGCTGCTGGCGTACGAACGAAAGGGGGGGGGTTCGGGGGGCCCCGCCCCCCGACGGCGGTCCGATGAGCGGGCGGGGGTTTGGGGGCAGCGCCCCCGAAACCTAGACGGGTTTTGGACTTTTGTTTAGCCGGCCCGGGTGGTTCGAATTAGGTTTTTTCTTTGTTAGTTTGAATTTTAAACCCGGTTTGGAGAGGCTATTAATAGCCTAATTTTTTGGTGTAATCGGTGTGACGGCTGTAAACCTAAACGATATAGTAGAACCTCTTTGCAGGACGTAGCCCTCATCTCAAGGGTGAACCTGAGTAAATTCGTGTGCCTCATCTATTTTTCTGCAATCTCTCTGCGATCTTCTCTCCTTATTTTTTGATTTTCCCATCAATTGGTATCAGAGCACAGGTTGTTCGAGGAATTAGGGTTTATTCGAGATGTCAGGAGGATCGCGGATTGAGATAGAAAAATTTGATGGAACACGATTTGATCTCTGGAAGATGAAGATGGAGGATCTTCTCTGTGATCGAGATCTTTGGACGGCAATCGAGAAGGAGAGGCCAGGCAAAGAAGCGGCGACGGCTGCAGATGCGGTGAAGGCTTCAGATACGGCTTCCTCCAGTCAGACAGATCCAAAGGCGATCGAAGAGTGGGATCGGATTGATAGAAAGGTGAAGGGTTTGATTCGGCTTTGTCTTGCGGATTCAATTCTTATGAATGTGATGAGCGAACCTACAGCCAGAGATCTGTGGAGGAAGTTGGAATTCCTATATCAAAGTAAGTCGTTGGTTAACAAGTTATTTCTGAGAAAGAAATTGTACAATCTTCGGATGCAGGAGGGTGACTCGTTTTCTACTCATCTTTATAACTTTAACACGGTGATCAGTCAAGTTGTATCAATCGGTGTTAAGTTTCAACATGATGATAAGACAATAACATTGCTCTATTCGCTGCCGAATTCATGGGACAATCTGATTGTCGTGATTGGTGACGGGGATAAAGAACTTTTGTATGAAAGTGTATGTGCTGCCTTGTTATCAGAGGAAATACGGAGAAAGGGATCGACAAGTTCTAGTAAAGAGGCGCTGGCGGCCAGAGGAAGGCAACAAAAAAGGAATCAAAATCAGAGAGGAAAATCCAAATCTCGTGGGCGTTCGAAGAGTAAGGATAAGAAGGTGCAATGCTGGAGATGTCAAGAGTGGGGCCATCTGAAGCGCGATTACAAAAACAAGTCAGTTCATAAGAAAGAAACTGAGTCAACCTCGGACAAAAAGGAGGCTGAGACAGGAGATATGTATGTGGCTTCTACATGTATGGTACAGTCAGATAAGGATGTCTGGCTCATCGATACTGGTGCTTCATACCACATGACACCTCACAAACACTGGTTTTGTGAATATGAGGAGTATAATAGTGGGGATGTCATGCTCGGAGATGACACTGTGGTTCAGATTATTGAACGTGGCAGGGTGAAGCTGAGGATGAATGATGGCATGGTGAAGACTCTACCAAATGTGATGCATATACCACTTATGAGCAGGAGTTTATTATCTGTTGGTACAATAGCAGATTCGAGTGTTATATTCAGTTGCGACAAGGATTCGTGCAAGATGGTCAGAGGGTCTATTGTGATTGCGCGAGGGGTTCGCTATGGCACATTGTACAAGTTGCTCGGAGAGACTATATCTGTGGGCTGCGAATTTATTTCTGAAGAGGCCAAAGAAGATGAAGACAGCACATCTATGCTGTGGCATCAGAGATTAGGTCATATCAGTGAGAAATGACTTTCTACCATAGCATCAAGTCAGATGGTAGAAGGAGTTCCGGATTGTTCTGTGGGCTTCGGGTTCTGTGAACATTGCCTCCATGGAAAACAGGACTGAGTCAATTTTCAACACACAGGTTCAAGAGCAACGAAGATTCTCGAACTGATCCATAGTGATGTTTTTGGACCAACTCCGACTCCATCTATTGGAGGGTCCAGATACTATGTTTCTTTTATAGATGATTTTTTGAGATACAGTTGGATTTATTTTATCAAAAATAAATCAGATGTATTCGATAAGTTTCGAGAATTTAAAGTTTTGGTGGAAAATCAATTGAGCTGCAAGATCAAGATCCTTCGTACAGATAATGGAGGTGAATTTTGTTCAGATAAGCTTGAACAGTTCTGCGTGGACAATGGTATTGCAAGGCAGAAGATAACTCCATATACACCTGAGCAGAATGGAGTAGCTGAAAGGTTAAATCGGTCACTCATAGAGAAGGCCAGATGTATGCTGAGTTGGGCTGAATTGAGGTAAGAATTCTGGACAGAAGCTGTAGCCACAGCAAACTACCTGAAGAACCGCTCACCGACCTCATCAGTGAAGAATCAGACGCCTTATGAGGCAATGTTTGGGAAGAAGCCAAATTTATCTCATGTTCGGGTGTTCGGATGTGACGCATATGTTCATATACGCAAGGAAAAGCGGGGTAAGCTTGACAGTAAATCTGAGAAGAACATATTTGTCGGATACAAGAAAGGGGTCAAGGGCTACAAACTGTGAAATCCAAAGTCTAGGACTATTGTTTACAGCAGGGATGTTATTTTCCGTGAATCACGTTCCCAAGTTGAAATTCAAAAAGGTGATGAACCTAAGAAAGTGGTAGTTCTTGAAGAAGATTCTGATTCTGAAACTTCAGAGGTGGATGCACAAGATACTTCAGTTGAGTCTGTTACAGAATCGGATCAAGAAGACTTGATTAATGAAGCTGAAGATGTAGATTCAGATGAAGACCCAGATATTGGTACTACCATACCAGTTCTCAGGAGATCGACACGAGAAAGAAGAGCACCTTTGAGATACTCTCTTAGTGCTCTGAGTTCGTTTCATGCTTTGAGCATCATCGGAGAAGAACTTACTTCTCTAAAAGATGCAAGGTCTATGGATGATGCAAATCAGTGGGAGCTTGCTATGACAGATGAGATGCAGTCACTGGATAAGAATGAAACATGGAGCTTGTGTAAATTGCCTAAGGATAGAAAGGCAATTGGTTGCAAATGGGTGTTCAAGCGAAAGCTGAAACCGGATGGGTCTATAGAGAAGTACAAGGCGAGGCTGATAGCTAAAGGGTACTCTCAGGTTGAGGGAGTCGACTATGATGAGATTTTTTCTCCCGTGGTGAAAATGACTTCAATCAGATTTGTTCTATCTCTGGCAGCAGCATATAATCTTGAGGTAGAGCAGATGGATATGAAGACGGCATTCATTCATGGGGACTTGGAGGAAGAGATATATATGAGACAACCAGAAGGCTTTGAGGTTCAAGGTAAAGAGAAGCTGGTGTGCAAATTGAAGAAGTATCTGTATGAATTGAAGCAGTCGCCAAGGATGTGGTACCAGAAGTTTGATACGTACATGCTCGAACTCAAGTTTGTACGTTCAGATTCAGATCATTGTGTTTATGTGAAGAGAGTTGGAGATCAGTTTGTCATTCTTACACTGTATGTGGATGACATGTTGCTGATTGGAAACAATATGAAGATGGTGAATTCAATGAAGAGTTTGTTGTCCAATAAGTTTGAGATGAAAGACTTGGGGCCAGCGAATTTTATTTTGAGTATGCAGATTAGAATGGATCGTCAAAAGCGAAAGTTGTGGCTAGGACATGAGAAGTACATAAAAGAAGTGTTGAAGAAATTTAACATGTCGGACTGCAAGCCAGTGGGTACTCATATATCTCTAGGAAGCAAATTTTCTGCAGAGCAATGCCCGAAGACGGATGAAGAAGTCGAAGAGATGGATCGTGTGCCATATGCAAGTGCAGTGGGCATCTTGATGTACGCCATGATGTGCACGCGTCTAGATATAGCCCAAGCAGTGAGAGTCTTGAGTCAATATATGTCTAACCCAGGCAGGGAACATTGGAATGCTATCAAGAGAATTTTCAGGTACCTTCGTGGAACTTCAGATTTTTCGTTGTGTTTTGAAGGTACAAGGAAAGGAAAGATGCTTGATATTGTGGACCATGTAGATGCTGATTGGGGTGGAGACATTGATAGTAGACGGTCCACTAGCGAATATGTTTTTACATTATTTGGAGCTGCACTAAGTTGGATGAGCAAGAGACAAAGCGTGGTAGCACTTTCTTCTACAGAAGCAGAATATATGACTCTTACTCATGCTGCAAAAGAGACCATATGACTACGACGGTTGTGCTTGGAGCTCGGATTTGAGCAATGTGCTATAGAGGTGAGATGTGATAATCAAGGTGCTATTCAGTTAGCTAAGAATCCCGCGTTTCACTCACGCACAAAGCATATTGACATCCAATACCATTTTATTCGGGAAAAGGTGGAAAAGAAAGAGGTTCAGCTTGAAAAGGTTGATACAACAGAGAATAGTTCTGATTTTCTGACTAAAGCATTTACAGGTGCAAAGTTCGAGTGGTGCTCTACTGCTATCGGATTAAAGAAGAATGTTGCTGGCAAGACTCTCATTTGTGTGAAGTATCCACTAAGTGGAAGAATGTTAGAGTTGGTGAATACTTCAGGACCTCTTGTTTCTCACACCGGGTTCGTCCACGTGAGCTTAGGGGAATCTGGGTATTACCCAATTAGCAGTGCTGCTGGCGTACGAACGAAAGGGGGGGTTTTGGGGACCCCGCCCCCCGACGGCGGTCCCGAAACCTAGACGGATTTTGGGCTTTTGTTTAGCCGACCCGTGTGGTTAGAATTATGTTTTTTCTCTGTTAGTTTGAGTTTTAAATCCGGTTTGAAGAGGCTATTAATAGTCTAATTTTCTGGTGTAATCAGTGTGGCGACTGTAAACCTAAACGATATAGTGGAACCTCTTTGCAGGACGTAGCCCTCATCTCAAGGGTGAACCTGAGTAAATTCGTGTGTCTCCTCTATTTTTCTGCAATATCTCTGCGATCTTCTCTCCCTATTCTCGAATTTTCCCATCAATTACCAATGGGCGTAAGTGTGCACATCTTATCACCAAAAAGCAGTGAAATGGGAGCAAAATAAACGAGTTCCGCAACTTTTAATTGAACTGAGAAGGATCACAAGTAACTCATGAACTCGGTCAATAGATTTATGACTGCTCATATTAGCTCTTTATTAGTAATATGTTCTTACAGCTTTACCAACGACATTTTTTGCTAGCCAGATTTGATCAAGCAGACCCATTTGTTCTAGTTGCTGCCTCCATAAGGTTGCCCTTTTTAGGGACATGTTGGACGATTCTTAGTGGCTAATTGTTTACACGACTCCGAGAGTAAATCCCTCATTTCATTCTCAATCCGCTTACTTGCTAACTGAATAAAACATGCTGATAAGTTGTCTTTGTGGTTCATAGTGTGGGACTGGGTGCAAAGAATAATTTAATTCCTCGGCAGGGGGAGAATATGATTAGTAGAGTTGAGCGTATTGTTTTTGTTGATGTGGAAGCATTTCCATTTGGGCACCGACAGACAAATACAAATATGCATTAAAAAAGTCATCTTTTCAAAGGGGGCCTTATTCCCTTCAAACTTGGGAGAAGAAAATATGAAACACAAGATGTGACCTGAAAAAAAAAACATGAAACACAAGATGGGAAATACTATTCTGATTTCTGACTCAACCCATTCCCTGTAAACAGGAATTACTTCGAGAGAATAGAGTCAAAATAATGTACCAAACATATAAATCAAACTCCTACTCAATGTTTAAGTCTAAGAAGTCCAGAAGGATTACACTTCCCTTTTGAGACACCGTAAATCCTGCCAACAATTAGCAAATTTGCTGGATTGTTACACTAAACTCAGTGGATTATGACATACTTCGCATGAACTAAAACTCCAATGGCTACAAGATTGGAAGGGACTGTAACTTGGGACTTCCATGAAGACATGGACCACGCAAATACAAAGCCATGATGACCTTTTGCAATAACATACTTCTTCTGATGATTTGTACCGGTGAAAAATGCATGGTCATGTATCAGGAATTAAATTGAGTCTAAGTGTTCCTAGACCGATGAAGTCGATGTGCTAGGTATGGGTTTCATTTACTCCATTTGACTTGTATTAGCATAAGATTCCATACAGTTGTTCTATCTACATTAGCTCGTGTTTTTGTTTTTGCTCTTTCAATTGGATCTACTGTTTGATCCCATCGGCTGAGGTCGTGCCGGTACATGCCTTCTTGCCCTCGAACCATCACCATCACCGTCACATGTCCTGCACCTCTCCCTCCCTCTCTCTCTCTCTCTCTCTCTCTCTCTCTCTCTCTCTCTCTCTCTCTCTCTCTCTCCCCCTCTCCCTCTCTCTCTCCCTCTCTCTCTCTCTCTCTCTCTCTCTCTCTCTCTCTCTCTCTCTCTCTCTCTCTCTCTCTCTCTCTCTCTCTCTAGATGTGGTGTGTGTATGATTGAGATCAATGGATATATAGTAATCAGAAGAGTGCGCGTAGAAATCTTGCTTCTACAGAGAACCATATATGCAATAGCAATTGCATGGATTTGATGGAAGCATTTACTTTGAATAATTCAACATAGTATTATGACTTATGAGCATGTCCATTTTTTGCAAGAAAAAACCTTTATTAATTAGCATGAATGCATGATTAAAACATTAAAAAGTTGTAGGAAAGGAGGGGCCTCAAGCTTGTCCTGGTTTACCTAATTAATAGTGCTACCAGTTCCACTCCTAGGTTCTACCCAAAGGTGCTTTTGATTAATCAGCACATATTATCATATTTTTAGCATCACTCTCATCGCATCAACCACAAGAAACTCCAACCCTGGTACCCATTACAGAAGGCATTAGTGCATTACTGATTGGATTGACATAATGATGTGCATGGTTCTGAAAGCTCCACCTGCTCTATGATTGCTAAATTGCAAGCTGATTGTTGAACAGTACTATTAAGTACGAATCAACTTTGCATTTATGCGGAAGTCTCTTGTTTAAATTTCCAAAGACAAAGATGAACGATATCATATCTACCAAGCTCCTGTGACAACCAGCAAAATAAGCAGAGGTGTAATTTCTGCTCCACTGTTCCAAACTCGGTTAACGAGAAATCATTGCTTTTCGTCTTCCGAGTAAAAAGGCCAAGCATCTTGATACCATATCAAATCTGCATCAGGGCGATGACATGCTTACTGTTCACGACTGCAGTGATCACGAAGTAACAAAATAACCAGCAATCATTGCAAGAACTCTTTGCCAAATATTATTCTGAAGCAATATAATTTCAGCCATGAACGGACGCAATTGCATCACAAGGAACTCCAACTCAGAGCCCACCACAATGTCCAAAAGGGAATTGATAACGAAAATGATACCGCAACCTCTCTTAATCATCAAACCAGCACACAATATGTAACAACCAACAAAAAGATAAAAAAAAAGAGAAAAGAAAAACAAGTCGTGATGGGTGGCCGAGTAAAGCACATGGGAAATTAAAAAATCAAATCCCACTCAAAGTTTGAAAGGAAAGAAAAATTAAATCTAATCTCTTCAAATTTAATTTTGAGAAGAAGATTAGATTAAAATAAAAACCTTATCAAATATATATATATATATATATATATATATATGTATATGAGAGGTATTCACGAGAGAATGGAGGGAGATAAAAATCAATTGGCCATTAAATTTTTGGTTCCAGCAATCTCACGAATCCTTCCCGGTTTTCCTTCGTTCCCCTCCTACGCGATCCGAAGTAGGGAGATTTCTGCGTAAGGACAGAATTCGAGAGGAGGAACAGCAAGAGAACCGAGAGGGAACAAGGGCGGATTCGAACGGATTTTTAACGAATCAAGGGTAGGATCCATCGCGACCAGGTGGGTGAATCGAAATCACTTTGCATGGCCTCTGAATTATCTCAATTCATGCCCGAATCGTTATGAAAAGAATATGAATATGCTTCAAGTTATTGTTTTTAATTGTTTGATTTCTTGAATTCTTTGATTGGTTGATTGTTGCATGCATAGTTATTTTCTGTTTGTTATATTTCTGTATTATTGATTGCTAGGTGTAAGATTTAGAGGGGATTTCGTTTTCGGTCTTATAACGCAATTTAATTTTTAAAAGTAAAAGTATTACGGCCGTAAAAATTGTTTGGCCGTAATTTTCTTACGGTCGAGAAAAAGGGATAGAGAGGTAGAGAATTTCGGCCGTAAAGGAATAGAGAGAATAGAATTTCGGCCGTAAAGGAATAGAGAGAATAGAATTTCGGCCGTAAAAGAATAGAGAGAATAGAATTTCGGCCGTAAAAGAATAGAGAGAAAAGAAGAGAGAGAAAAGGGAAATAGATTGTTACGGCCGAAGAGTTAGGTTTTCGGCCGTAATAAAATAGAAAAAAAATAGAGAGAGGAAAGATGTCGGCCGTAAAAGATGTCGGCCGTAATAGATGTCGACCGTAACAGATGATTTTTACGGTCGTAAAAATCCGAGAAGTTATGAGAGAGAGAAATGAAGAGAGAGAGAAAAGGGGAGATAGATTGTTACGGCCGAAGAGTAGAGTTTTACGGCCGTAACGGGATAGGCCGTAACGGATGGGAGTAACAGATGATGGCCGTAACGAAATAAGAGTTGAATTATTACGGCCGAAATAGAATGGAGAGTAGGGTTTTACGGCCGTAATGTAATAAAGGTTAATTTTTACGGCCGTAAAATGAAAGAATTCCTCGGGCGTAAAATCCAAAGAATTAGGGTTTTACGGCCGTAAGGTGGAGGAGATTCTTTGGGCATAAAATCCAGCAAAATTCACCTATTAATCTCTCTTTATTTTTATATGAATATTATTGATTTCTTTATAATTCTAACATGAACTCTTTGTCTTGATTTACCTCATACCGATCATATCTCCTTCATCACATGATACAAAGAATGAAAAGATAATAAAAGTGATTAATAAGTTCAGATGAAAGATTAATGATGGGTTGCCAGTCCAAGCCAAGTGCATCAAGATAAGGGTCGCTCCCTTGGTCATGGTTTGATCACCCATTGACCCGCACAAGACCGTATCGTTTGCTGGACATACCCCAAGAATTAAAGGCACCTCAAAGTCATCCTGATTGTTAATTAATAACCAAGATCGACAAGCATGTTCAAGTTCAAGTTCAAGTTCAAGTCAAGTCAAGTATGTCATGATTCCAAGTTTACTATGTACTATTGATCCTCATGATTCATGATATCGCTGATCTTATCCTTATTATGATCCATGATACTTATATGTTATCTTTCATGTTCAAGTTAAGCCTGATTAATTATCGTTGATTATTATATTCATGTTATGCATTGTATATCATGTGGTTCCCCACTAGGCTGTAAAGCTTACGGGAGGATCTCCTCCCCTGTGTCTAATTTCCACAGGACCATGTCAGTAACGTGGTGGAGTAGGCGTGTGGTGATGAGGCTCTGGCGATAGGACAGTACATGAACCATAGGGCTTTTAGAGTGTTATTAAGTTTTCATTTACCTTCCGCAATTTAAATTCATGATGTAGAACCCAGTTTATCTCTTAGTAATGACATAGTTACTTTTAGACTTCCGCATTTAAAGTTATAATTTATCTTTATTTCTTTTCTTCCGCTGACGTGTCTCGGTTCTTGACTGAGATATGGTCAATATTATGGTCAAGTTATAGCATGCCGTAGCGTCTTCAGATTGGTCTTCGCCACGTGGCGGGGGTCGATTTGGGGGCGTTACATTTATGGTATCAGAGCCTAAAGTCAGGACTCTCTTGACGTCCTAGTGTATAGAATATGTATGGTATTGGTTCATGTGCTATCGCCGAGCAGTCGCCACACCCTCCACCGTAAAGTACAAGTAAGATTTTCTTGCATTTAAGTTATTCTTTATTGATGTATTGATATGTATTTCACATGAGTGATTGATTCCTAGGAAGGTCACTCTGTATGGTAGGAATCAACTCAAATGTGATTAGTGATTAAACAAAAAGGATAATAAAGGTTACGAACAAATTGAAAAAGAATAAACAACATGCATGTGGATAAATATACCTACGTGGAAAAAAAAAGGTCTTACAGATATTTAAAGAATAAAATATAAGAAACGATTATGTTTCTTATAATCCATGTTTTTCATCTCTTTCATGATTGCTCTATTCACGGACCTCTTCTGCTGACTGCAGCAGTATGAAGAGGAAAATGAATAAGCATATCAGTTGCAAAGATATGTAGATTTAAGGAAGAAATGAAGGAATTACAAGAGTAATTAAAGGATTCGACTCACACAACACGTAGGTGTGAGATGATTTCAAATAGTAGAGGTAAAACCAAGCATGCATAAGTTATGATTTATGGTGATGACTTATGTGGTTCCATTGGTCTACCAATATAAGGGTTCAATAAATTATCTTATAGGTTTATGTTGATAAGTATGGACCCATAATGCTTCTTGCGCCTTAGACTTCATATGATCCATGTATTATGTGGATAATGGCCCTAAGCAAATCTAAACTAGTTATACAAAAATTCTTAGTTGGACTACTTTATGTGGAAAAATAAGAATCAAATTATTAATTATGTTCAAGTTATGTAATATCCGTACACAAGAGTTTAAAGAATTAGTAAGCTATCCAAGAATCATGTATAAGGTATGGATGGACAAATATAGAAGCTTAAAGGGTTTAGAAGTCGCTTAGCTTGAATGAATATTAGGAGAAATTTTCAATAAGTAAGTAATTATTTAAGTTAATCGAACATTTAAATCTAGCATATTCATACGCATATGTACATATAACATAGTATACTTATAAATATATAAAGATAAATAAATAAATAATTAGATTTAACTAACTTAGTTTAGTATATAGTATATTTGAAATTTTATGAAGTATGTTTTTAATAGCCATTATTAAAGAATGAATTCTCTATCATCGCAATGTATATATATTTTCAAAATAGACTAATATGATTAGTACAAGAATTATATAAGAACAAGTAAGACATGAAAGGGTTAAAAATGAATGTGAGAAATTTTAAAAAGATTTAAGGTCTCTTAATTGAGATATACTTGAGGAGGATATGAGCCTTCAGCCATTAAGTATTAAAAGATCAAAACATCAAGTGAGGAAAACTTTAGAAAGTATGGGGGGTTAAGGTAAAGTATGAGAAATTTTATAAGTCCCCTACAAGATTTCTGGAAAAATAAGTTATGCACCCGAGAGGGATGATTATGTAAGTTTTAATTGATTTATCTTGATTATTGATATAATTATAGTTTTCATAATAATGTCAAAACGTATAGGGTATTCAATCATATAATCATGGTTGATGGTTCAAGAAGGAAAATAAATCATATATATGTTTAGATAATGGGTTAAGCAAGTCGTGATACATAGAATGTCCTCTAAGATGCAAGATATAAGATGATATATAGAATGTTATCTAAGATGCCTCTACG
This sequence comes from Pontederia crassipes, assembly GCA_030549335.1. Lineage (NCBI taxonomy): Eukaryota > Viridiplantae > Streptophyta > Magnoliopsida > Commelinales > Pontederiaceae > Pontederia > Pontederia crassipes. The sequence continues at coordinate 14,589,553 of CM060193.1, forward strand.
TCAGTATGATGAAAAATGTTTAAGATTTTGTCTTGATCAAGTGGACTACTTATGATTTGATTATAAGTCTTATAAATGGATTAGTTCTCCTTTCCAACTTTAAAGTTTTCCCGATCCTCTCACATGTACTACAAGATATCGTTAATGCAAAGGATCATGAAATGATGCACGAAGAAGAAGAATGATTGTTTGTCTTCTATTTTGTTGATTGTTTTATTTTCCTGTCTTATTGTTTGAATTCATTCAATGTGTCTACATACATTCATGATGTTTGACTAAGGATTTATGTTATGTAGTGCACATAAATTGTTCTGTTAATTATGGATTAGAACATACGATGTAGCGACCCCTCAGCGTAGATATCATTCGACCTTAACATTAATTCAAAGTGCTTTAAGATATTCAAGAAAAGAACTTGCTGTGGTAATATATAATCACTAGCTTCCTATGAAATTATATGATATGACATTGCAAGAACCAGTTAAATGATTATAATGATGTTTAGAGTAAGGTCACATCAAACATAGGTCATCGTGAAAAGTTATTGATCTAAAGTGACCTTATAAAGATGATGATTGACATGATTCCATCACTAATTTTATCGAATCATATGATGATGCCATTATCTACGATGACAGACAATGTTCTTAGTGATCATATTGATTGTTACATGACATAGGTCACCCGATAAGGACGATGACCCTATGGAAATAACTTTATACCATGAAGTCCATGCTAGTGATATTAATGATGATTGAAGATAAGATCTATTCTTAACATCGGCTAGAAACTCCTTAGGAGGATTACGTTGGGATTCCTATTTGATTCTTCCTTTTAAGATGTATAGGTATTATGAAAAAAAAAAGGAAGAAGAAGATAGTTGCCAGTATTGGAAAATCTAAAAGATATAGTTAGAAGTTGAGTGTCATATCGATCTCCTTTCACGCATGACCTTGATTTTCAAGGCCCCATGACACACGAACTGAAAAAGACAAATTTAATAACTTCAAGACAAGGGGCTTATGAGACTGATGGTCTCATTTTTAGATGTTTCACATCTTTTGTAAAGAAGAATGATGACTCTATGAATCTAGATATTTATTAACAAGTTGTTAAATAAAATAACCATCAAGACATAAGTGTTTGTTACCATGACATATTTAAGGCTAAGTGCTCTCAAGATCGATCTAGGGAGTGAGTACCAGTAGTTCGAGTTGCTGAAGAGGAAGTAATGAAGATAATTTTTCCTGACAATGAATGATCACTATAAATTGAGCGATGCCATTGGTCTAAGAATACCCCTCAAACTTTTAGGTCCTCACGAACATTGTGTTCAAACTATGCCCACATTTATGTAGAAAAAAAAATTTTTTTTGAAGTGTTCATCGTTTAAAAAAAAAGTCCTAGGTATGTTTTCTTTTAGTAGTATGCTAATATGTGACAATGAAGATAACATGAAGATTGAAAGATTATGACTTCTCCATGAAGTATCATTTTGGTAAAAAAAAATGAACTCAGTTACACATACACTCAAACACAAGTGATGCTCACTAGGCTTCATGAGGCTGCGTATGTAATGATGAAGGAACCAAGCATGTGAAACTCAAATGATGAAGTCCTAAAAAAAAGAGAAGTACTCGATAAATAACATAAGCCTGGGTTGCGGTCCATTTAGGAATAAGTCTTATAGGAAGTATGAGATGAATATTATAAGCCTGGGTTACGATCCATTTGAAAAGTACAAAGAAGTATAAGGATGTAACCATAAGCCTGTGTTGCGATCCATTCGGGAAGGACACGGATGTATATGGATGAACAAATAGTAATGACATGAAACATGGAGATACGAAAATAAGTCCCAAGTACCCAGCATGTTAATGTGGAAAAAAAAAGTAGAGCATCAGAAATTCTATGAGATGATGATGCATGACGTTAAGAATTCGTAGACTTATCTTCACTGAGTATCTAACGCACATAGTGAAGCACAAGGTGCAACGTCTGAGGAACAAGGACGTAACCATGGTCAGAGTAGCTTGGCGTTACCCTCATGGCGATGATGCGACATGGGAACTCGAGTCGGAAATGCGCCAAGTTCTCTCATCTTTTCAGTAAGCCCTCTACTTAGTGCAAAATTCGAGGACGAATTTTCTTTTAAGGGGGTAAGAATGTAACAACCAACAAAAAGATAAAAAAAAAGAGAAAAGAAAAACAAGTCGTGATGGGTGGCCGAGTAAAGCACATGGGAAATTAAAAAATCAAATCCCACTCAAAGTTTGAAAGGAAAGAAAAATTAAATCTAATCTCTTCAAATTTAATTTTGAGAAGAAGATTAGATTAAAATAAAAACCTTATCAAATATATATATATATATATATATGTATATGAGAGGTATTCACGAGAGAATGGAGGGAGATAAAAATCAATTGGCCATTAAATTTCTGGTTCCAGCAATCTCACAAATCCTTCCCGGTTTTCCTTCGTTCCCCTCCTACGCGATCCGAAGTAGGGAGATTTCTGCGCAAGGACAGAATTCGAGAGGAGGAACAGCAAGCGAACCGAGAGGGAACAAGGGCGGATTCGAACGGATTTTTAACGAATCAAGGGTAGGATCCATCGCAACCAGGTGGGTGAATCGAAATCACTTTGCATGGCCTCTGAATTATCTCAATTCATGCCCGAATCGTTATGAAAAGAATATGAATATGATTCAAGTTATTGTTTTTAATTGTTTGATTTCTTGAATTCTTTGATTGGTTGATTGTTGCATGCATAGTTATTTTCTGTTTGTTATATTTCTGTATTATTGATTGCTAAGGTGTAAGATTTAGAGGGGATTTCGTTTTCGGTCTTATAACGCAATTTAATTTTTAAAAGTAGAAGTATTACGGCCGTAAAAATTGTTTGGCCGTAATTTTCTTACGGTCGAGAAAAAGGGATAGAGAGGTAGAGAATTTCGGCCGTAAAGGAATAGAGAGAATAGAATTTCGGCCGTAAAGGAATAGAGAGAATAGAGTTTCGGCCGTAAAAGAATAGAGAGAATAGAATTTCGGCCGTAAAAGAATAGAGAGAAAAGAAGAGAGAGAAAAGGGAAATAAATTGTTACGGCCGAAGAGTTAGGTTTTCGGCCGTAATAAAATAGAAAAAAAATAGAGAGAGGGAAGATGTCGGCCGTAATAGATGTCGACCGTAACAGATGATTTTTACGGTCGTAAAAATCCGAGAAGTTGTGTGAGAGAGAAACGAAGAGAGAGAGAAAAGGGGAGATAGATTGTTACGGCCGAAGAGTAGAGTTTTACGGCCGTAACGGGATAGGCCGTAACGGATGGGAGTAACAGATGATGGCCGTAACGAAATAAGAGTTGAATTATTACGGCCGAAATAGAATGGAGAGTAGGGTTTTACGGCCGTAACGTAATAAAGGTTAATTTTTACGGCCGTAAAATGAAAGAATTCCTCGGGCGTAAAATCCAAAGAATTAGGGTTTTACGGCCGTAAGGTGGAGGAGATTCTTTGGGCATAAAATCCAGCAAAATTCACCTATTAATCTCTCTTTATTTTTATATGAATATTATTGATTTCTTTATAATTCCAACATGAACTCTTTGTCTTGATTTACCTCATACCGATCATATCTCCTTCATCACATGATACAAAGAATGAAAAGATAATAAAAGTGATTAATAAGTTCAGATGAAAGATTAATGATGGGTTGCCAGTCCAAGCCAAGTGCATCAAGATAAGGGTCGCTCCCTTGGTCATGGTTTGATCACCCATTGACCCGCACAAGGCCGTATCGTTTGCTGGACATACCCCAAGAATTAAAGGCACCTCAAAGTCACCCTGATTGTTAATTAATAACCAAGATCGACAAGCATGTTCAAGTTCAAGTTCAAGTTCAAGTCAAGTCAAGTATGTCATGATTCCAAGTTTACTATGTACTATTGATCCTCATGATTCATGATATCGCTGATCTTATCCTTATTATGATCCATGATACTTATATGTTATCTTTCATGTTCAAGTTAAGCCTGATTAATTATCGTTGATTATTATATTCATGTTATGCATTGTATATCATGTGGTTCCCCACTAGGCTGTAAAGCTTACGGGAGGATCTCCTCCCCTGTGTCTAATTTCCACAGGACCATGTCAGTAACGTGGTGGAGTAGGCGTGTGGTGATGAGGCTCTGGCGATAGGACAGTACATGAACCATAGGGCTTTTAGAGTGTTATTAAGTTTTCATTTACCTTCCGCAATTTAAATTCATGATGTAGAACCCAGTTTATCTCTTAGTAATGACATAGTTACTTTTAGACTTCCGCATTTAAAGTTATAATTTATCTTTATTTCTTTTCTTCCGCTGACGTGTCTCGGTTCTTGACTGAGATATGGTCAATATTATGGTCAAGTTATAGCATGCCGTAGCGTCTTCAGATTGGTCTTCGCCACGTGGCGGGGGTCGATTTGGGGGCGTTACATTTATGGTATCAGAGCCTAAAGTCAGGACTCTCTTGACGTCCTAGTGTATAGAATATGTATGGTATTGGTTCATGTGCTATCGCCGAGCAGTCGCCACACCCTCCACCGTAAAGTACAAGTAAGATTTTCTTGCATTTAAGTTATTCTTTATTGATGTATTGATATGTATTTCACATGAGTGATTGATTCCTAGGAAGGTCACTCTGTATGGTAGGAATCAACTCAAATGTGATTAGTGATTAAACAAAAAGGATAATAAAGGTTACGAACAAATTGAAAAAGAATAAACAACATGCATGTGGATAAATATACCTACGTGGAAAAAAAAAGGTCTTACAGATATTTAAAGAATAAAATATAAGAAACGATTATGTTTCTTATAATCCATGTTTTTCATCTCTTTCATGATTGCTCTATTCACGGACCTCTTCTGCTGACTGCAGCAGTATGAAGAGGAAAATGAATAAGCATATCAGTTGCAAAGATATGTAGATTTAAGGAAGAAATGAAGGAATTACAAGAGTAATTAAAGGATTCGACTCACACAACACGTAGGTGTGAGATGATTTCAAATAGTAGAGGTAAAACCAAGCATGCATAAGTTATGATTTATGGTGATGACTTATGTGGTTCCATTGGTCTACCAATATAAGGGTTCAATAAATTATCTTATAGGTTTATGTTGATAAGTATGGACCCATAATGCTTCTTGCGCCTTAGACTTCATATGATCCATGTATTATGTGGATAATGGCCCTAAGCAAATCTAAACTAGTTATACAAAAATTCTTAGTTGGACTACTTTATGTGGAAAAATAAGAATCAAATTATTAATTATGTTCAAGTTATGTAATATCCGTACACAAGAGTTTAAAGAATTAGTAAGCTATCCAAGAATCATGTATAAGGTATGGATGGACAAATATAGAAGCTTAAAGGGTTTAGAAGTCGCTTAGCTTGAATGAATATTAGGAGAAATTTTCAATAAGTAAGTAATTATTTAAGTTAATCGAACATTTAAATCTAGCATATTCATACGCATATGTACATATAACATAGTATACTTATAAATATATAAAGATAAATAAATAAATAATTAGATTTAACTAACTTAGTTTAGTATATAGTATATTTGAAATTTTATGAAGTATGTTTTTAATAGCCATTATTAAAGAATGAATTCTCTATCATCGCAATGTATATATATTTTCAAAATAGACTAATATGATTAGTACAAGAATTATATAAGAACAAGTAAGACATGAAAGGGTTAAAAATGAATGTGAGAAATTTTAAAAAGATTTAAGGTCTCTTAATTGAGATATACTTGAGGAGGATATGAGCCTTCAGCCATTAAGTATTAAAAGATCAAAACATCAAGTGAGGAAAACTTTAGAAAGTATGGGGGGTTAAGGTAAAGTATGAGAAATTTTATAAGTCCCCTACAAGATTTCTGGAAAAATAAGTTATGCACCCGAGAGGGATGATTATGTAAGTTTTAATTGATTTATCTTGATTATTGATATAATTATAGTTTTCATAATAATGTCAAAACGTATAGGGTATTCAATCATATAATCATGGTTGATGGTTCAAGAAGGAAAATAAATCATATATATGTTTAGATAATGGGTTAAGCAAGTCGTGATACATAGAATGTCCTCTAAGATGCAAGATATAAGATGATATATAGAATGTTATCTAAGATGCCTCTACGTCAGTATGATGAAAAATGTTTAAGATTTTGTCTTGATCAAGTGGACTACTTATGATTTGATTATAAGTCTTATAAATGGATTAGTTCTCCTTTCCAACTTTAAAGTTTTCCCGATCCTCTCACATGTACTACAAGATATCGTTAATGCAAAGGATCATGAAATGATGCACGAAGAAGAAGAATGATTGTTTGTCTTCTATTTTGTTGATTGTTTTATTTTCCTGTCTTATTGTTTGAATTCATTCAATGTGTCTACATACATTCATGATGTTTGACTAAGGATTTATGTTATGTAGTGCACATAAATTGTTCTGTTAATTATGGATTAGAACATACGATGTAGCGACCCCTCAGCGTAGATATCATTCGACCTTAACATTAATTCAAAGTGCTTTAAGATATTCAAGAAAAGAACTTGCTGTGGTAATATATAATCACTAGCTTCCTATGAAATTATATGATATGACATTGCAAGAACCAGTTAAATGATTATAATGATGTTTAGAGTAAGGTCACATCAAACATAGGTCATCGTGAAAAGTTATTGATCTAAAGTGACCTTATAAAGATGATGATTGACATGATTCCATCACTAATTTTATCGAATCATATGATGATGCCATTATCTACGATGACAGACAATGTTCTTAGTGATCATATTGATTGTTACATGACATAGGTCACCCGATAAGGACGATGACCCTATGGAAATAACTTTATACCATGAAGTCCATGCTAGTGATATTAATGATGATTGAAGATAAGATCTATTCTTAACATCGGCTAGAAACTCCTTAGGAGGATTACGTTGGGATTCCTATTTGATTCTTCCTTTTAAGATGTATAGGTATTATGAAAAAAAAAAGGAAGAAGAAGATAGTTGCCAGTATTGGAAAATCTAAAAGATATAGTTAGAAGTTGAGTGTCATATCGATCTCCTTTCACGCATGACCTTGATTTTCAAGGCCCCATGACACACGAACTGAAAAAGACAAATTTAATAACTTCAAGACAAGGGGCTTATGAGACTGATGGTCTCATTTTTAGATGTTTCACATCTTTTGTAAAGAAGAATGATGACTCTATGAATCTAGATATTTATTAACAAGTTGTTAAATAAAATAACCATCAAGACATAAGTGTTTGTTACCATGACATATTTAAGGCTAAGTGCTCTCAAGATCGATCTAGGGAGTGAGTACCAGTAGTTCGAGTTGCTGAAGAGGAAGTAATGAAGATAATTTTTCCTGACAATGAATGATCACTATAAATTGAGCGATGCCATTGGTCTAAGAATACCCCTCAAACTTTTAGGTCCTCACGAACATTGTGTTCAAACTATGCCCACATTTATGTAGAAAAAAAAATTTTTTTTGAAGTGTTCATCGTTTAAAAAAAAAGTCCTAGGTATGTTTTCTTTTAGTAGTATGCTAATATGTGACAATGAAGATAACATGAAGATTGAAAGATTATGACTTCTCCATGAAGTATCATTTTGGTAAAAAAAAATGAACTCAGTTACACATACACTCAAACACAAGTGATGCTCACTAGGCTTCATGAGGCTGCGTATGTAATGATGAAGGAACCAAGCATGTGAAACTCAAATGATGAAGTCCTAAAAAAAAGAGAAGTACTCGATAAATAACATAAGCCTGGGTTGCGGTCCATTTAGGAATAAGTCTTATAGGAAGTATGAGATGAATATTATAAGCCTGGGTTACGATCCATTTGAAAAGTACAAAGAAGTATAAGGATGTAACCATAAGCCTGTGTTGCGATCCATTCGGGAAGGACACGGATGTATATGGATGAACAAATAGTAATGACATGAAACATGGAGATACGAAAATAAGTCCCAAGTACCCAGCATGTTAATGTGGAAAAAAAAAGTAGAGCATCAGAAATTCTATGAGATGATGATGCATGACGTTAAGAATTCGTAGACTTATCTTCACTGAGTATCTAACGCACATAGTGAAGCACAAGGTGCAACGTCTGAGGAACAAGGACGTAACCATGGTCAGAGTAGCTTGGCGTTACCCTCATGGCGATGATGCGACATGGGAACTCGAGTCGGAAATGCGCCAAGTTCTCTCATCTTTTCAGTAAGCCCTCTACTTAGTGCAAAATTCGAGGACGAATTTTCTTTTAAGGGGGTAAGAATGTAACAACCAACAAAAAGATAAAAAAAAAGAGAAAAGAAAAACAAGTCGTGATGGGTGGCCGAGTAAAGCACATGGGAAATTAAAAAATCAAATCCCACTCAAAGTTTGAAAGGAAAGAAAAATTAAATCTAATCTCTTCAAATTTAATTTTGAGAAGAAGATTAGATTAAAATAAAAACCTTATCAAATATATATATATATATATGTATATGAGAGGTATTCACGAGAGAATGGAGGGAGATAAAAATCAATTGGCCATTAAATTTCTGGTTCCAGCAATCTCACAAATCCTTCCCGGTTTTCCTTCGTTCCCCTCCTACGCGATCCGAAGTAGGGAGATTTCTGCGCAAGGACAGAATTCGAGAGGAGGAACAGCAAGCGAACCGAGAGGGAACAAGGGCGGATTCGAACGGATTTTTAACGAATCAAGGGTAGGATCCATCGCAACCAGGTGGGTGAATCGAAATCACTTTGCATGGCCTCTGAATTATCTCAATTCATGCCCGAATCGTTATGAAAAGAATATGAATATGATTCAAGTTATTGTTTTTAATTGTTTGATTTCTTGAATTCTTTGATTGGTTGATTGTTGCATGCATAGTTATTTTCTGTTTGTTATATTTCTGTATTATTGATTGCTAAGGTGTAAGATTTAGAGGGGATTTCGTTTTCGGTCTTATAACGCAATTTAATTTTTAAAAGTAGAAGTATTACGGCCGTAAAAATTGTTTGGCCGTAATTTTCTTACGGTCGAGAAAAAGGGATAGAGAGGTAGAGAATTTCGGCCGTAAAGGAATAGAGAGAATAGAATTTCGGCCGTAAAGGAATAGAGAGAATAGAGTTTCGGCCGTAAAAGAATAGAGAGAATAGAATTTCGGCCGTAAAAGAATAGAGAGAAAAGAAGAGAGAGAAAAGGGAAATAAATTGTTACGGCCGAAGAGTTAGGTTTTCGGCCGTAATAAAATAGAAAAAAAATAGAGAGAGGGAAGATGTCGGCCGTAATAGATGTCGACCGTAACAGATGATTTTTACGGTCGTAAAAATCCGAGAAGTTGTGTGAGAGAGAAACGAAGAGAGAGAGAAAAGGGGAGATAGATTGTTACGGCCGAAGAGTAGAGTTTTACGGCCGTAACGGGATAGGCCGTAACGGATGGGAGTAACAGATGATGGCCGTAACGAAATAAGAGTTGAATTATTACGGCCGAAATAGAATGGAGAGTAGGGTTTTACGGCCGTAACGTAATAAAGGTTAATTTTTACGGCCGTAAAATGAAAGAATTCCTCGGGCGTAAAATCCAAAGAATTAGGGTTTTACGGCCGTAAGGTGGAGGAGATTCTTTGGGCATAAAATCCAGCAAAATTCACCTATTAATCTCTCTTTATTTTTATATGAATATTATTGATTTCTTTATAATTCCAACATGAACTCTTTGTCTTGATTTACCTCATACCGATCATATCTCCTTCATCACATGATACAAAGAATGAAAAGATAATAAAAGTGATTAATAAGTTCAGATGAAAGATTAATGATGGGTTGCCAGTCCAAGCCAAGTGCATCAAGATAAGGGTCGCTCCCTTGGTCATGGTTTGATCACCCATTGACCCGCACAAGGCCGTATCGTTTGCTGGACATACCCCAAGAATTAAAGGCACCTCAAAGTCACCCTGATTGTTAATTAATAACCAAGATCGACAAGCATGTTCAAGTTCAAGTTCAAGTTCAAGTCAAGTCAAGTATGTCATGATTCCAAGTTTACTATGTACTATTGATCCTCATGATTCATGATATCGCTGATCTTATCCTTATTATGATCCATGATACTTATATGTTATCTTTCATGTTCAAGTTAAGCCTGATTAATTATCGTTGATTATTATATTCATGTTATGCATTGTATATCATGTGGTTCCCCACTAGGCTGTAAAGCTTACGGGAGGATCTCCTCCCCTGTGTCTAATTTCCACAGGACCATGTCAGTAACGTGGTGGAGTAGGCGTGTGGTGATGAGGCTCTGGCGATAGGACAGTACATGAACCATAGGGCTTTTAGAGTGTTATTAAGTTTTCATTTACCTTCCGCAATTTAAATTCATGATGTAGAACCCAGTTTATCTCTTAGTAATGACATAGTTACTTTTAGACTTCCGCATTTAAAGTTATAATTTATCTTTATTTCTTTTCTTCCGCTGACGTGTCTCGGTTCTTGACTGAGATATGGTCAATATTATGGTCAAGTTATAGCATGCCGTAGCGTCTTCAGATTGGTCTTCGCCACGTGGCGGGGGTCGATTTGGGGGCGTTACACAATCCAACCGTATGTCATCATGTGTCCACTATCAAATGTATGCAGATATGGAGATGGATACTTGACTACCGAAGAACTGGTGCAGAAGGAAGAGAGAGAGAGAAAAAAAATGGTAGCCCAGGAAACAGAGAAGGCCTTAACAGAATACTTAATGGACAAGGGGACAAATGAGCACCTGATCATAACTAATAGTATATAGCGGCCTCGAATTTGTTGGATTCACATAAATGAGCTAAGTCCAAAGTTTATAAGGAGACAAATGAAGGGGGTTTGGTCGGCTGTTGCCCTCCATTTGGCCTGATCAGCTGCACAGTGTGTGGCTCAAAGAAGTCCAGCAGGAGAACACTTCAAAATTCATGAGGGGTCAAGGAGCAGGTGATGAAGAAGAAACTATTATTTTGATGAAGGCATTATTATTATTATTATTTTCAGCATGATGAATGAGTCTATGGAGTTGATGGCTCTCCCCCATTAATTAAAACGTCAGGCTACCGGAAAAAAAATACAATACATTTTTCCATTGTTATTTAAGTCTATGAGAAGTTCAACCAAAAAAAAAAGTCTATGAGAGTCAAATAATGTACACTAATTAAATGCAGTATACACTACTATCAAAAAATTAAAATGGCAATGGGCAAAGTCTAAGGACACTGAACTGTAGTGCTACTAGTACATTGCATAAGATGTCTACTGCAAAAAAAAAGGGATAAAAGAGCTGAGCATGTTGTTTTTATGTATCATTTTATTAACATCGTATCAATTATAATGTCGGTCATAGTTTTTTTTTATGAATGTTCTACTATATGAATGGTGTACATATGAAATGATTGTATAACCAGTTATTTAACATTTCATGACTAGAACTACTATGAATGGCTAAAAAAGACTAGTTTATTTTTTTGAGAAAGTAGGCTTCACTTATTTATTGTCAAATAATTCGAATAGTTACTGTCCTCCAAAAAAAATATCCCCTTTATCAAAGGCGAAACTAAGTGCCTTCCTGCAAGCACTAGAAATCTGAATAAGTAGGACTTGCGATTATAATCTAACTTAATTATCAAGTTGCCACACTGGTTAGAGTGATCAAGACCATGCATAATGAATGATTAATGAAGCATGTAGAGGAGACTTGCTACAGTAAAAAACCAATAAGTATATTCATCTAACTAAAACATAATATATGTAGATCATGTCTCTACGTGGGAGCTGGACTTAGAATCATATTTAAGAAATTTAACATAACCCATTATTTCTGGGGACCTTCCACTTCTGACGATCCAATATGAGTCCCACCAGCCCTTTCTTTCACTTTGTGTTAAATTTAACACAAACGAATCGTTCATATGATTCGAGAGAGTGAGGACGCAGACTATCTACTTTGTTCTTCTAACTAGTATTATTTTTGCAAGTGTTACAAATAGAATATCTACCACTCACTAGAGGCTTGGGCACTCTCTATTAATCTAGATTTCTATGTAGCTAAGTATATTTATCGTGACACGCAAAGCTGTGAATTTTTTTTTTTTTTTTGTGAACATAGCTAGAACCCAAATTGTATAAAGTTTTTGACAGAAGGAGACTCGCCTCAAAGCTTCATGAATATTCTGTATATGAATATTTTCTTGTTCCTACTTTAATAGATAACCGAGGAAAAGGATTAGGGGTGTTCCGACCCACGAACCCGAGGGTCCCGAAGATCCGAATTTTTTATTTTTTAATTTTTTTTAGTTTTCAGCATATGTTATTTATATTAAAATAAATATTAAAATAAAATAATTTAAATGTGTAAAATAATGTTTAAATTTTGAATAAGTTATTTTACGATTTTTAAATAAATATTACATAATATTTTTATATTAAATAATAGAGAAAGTAAAAAAAAAAGAAAAGAAAAAATGATTGTCGGGTAACCCTACCCGATCCCATCTGACCGGAATCGAGTCGGGTTGAACCGAATCTAGTCTCCCAAAGTGGACTCAACCTGATTCGATCCGATTAAAATTGGACGGGTCGAGTCGGATACGAAGTCAATTTGCGTCAAAGTCGATCCGTGAACACCCTTAAAAAATATACATAAACTGACAGGAGGATGTCAAAATATTCCTGTGTACATATGATTTATCTGAGCTATACATATTACTATATAATGTTGGTAGCAATAGTATACGATTTGGGTTTGTGAACTGCCAAACAGATGACATTAAAGAGGAAATAGTTGAAGAGGAAATCATGGAGGGAAGTCCGTATAGCAGCATTAGACAGCGGTGAGTGACGACGACAACGTAGATGTAGGTAGAGTAGGCAGCTTTGGAGCATGGAGGAGGCTTTCAAGGGCCTTTGTCGGCTGCTCTCCATTCATATTTATAATTTTTTTTGGACGATATAAATTAATTGGATGGTAATAAATTTAAATTTTTGACTGACTATTTCGAATCCTACGATGGCAACCAACTATTTTTTTTGCACATAAAGCAAATTAATTTCAAAGTATTGCATAAATTAAAGCATAAGATATCATCCATTATTGCAGCACTTATACCAAAGGAAATGTTTGCACATGCATAAAATTAGGAAGAGAGAAATCCGCTTAGTACGATGTGTAATTTCGAGAATATTTTTTGTTTTCGTTAATTGAAATTTGTAATTATATCAATGTCCCCCACCCCCCACCCCCCCCCCCCCCCCCCCCCCCCATTTGTTCGTGGACAGTGGAAGCTTCGTGCGTACTCGACTAATCAAAGCAGGAAATTATGGCAATTGAGAAAATGTCGCATGGGTGAGTGACCTCCGACCAAATTCCAAATACAATTTTTTGGGGGTTCGGACACAAGTTGAAGGATGGGTGCCCTACCGACACAAGTTTCTGCCCTATGAGTTGCATTTGGCCATAGATCCGTTTTGTTCTTGGAACTCATGTTCCGTACAATTATTATAGGACCATCCATAACCAAAGTTATTAACAATTATTTTAAAATCTAAGGTCAAAATTATATTCTCCGGGTCGAATAGTTATTTTATAAATCAAATTAAAAGTCTGAAATACTAAGCAATTAATCCAACTAAAATTTATTATTATTATATATATATATATGGATTTAATGTTTGTGTTATTTTTTAAAGAGTAGCACTATTATACTTTTATTAATCACTATCAGATTCATAATGAATAGTGAATTGATCAATTAGATAATTTTTTTAATAGTACCCTCTTCACATGCATTTGTGCGGAATGTAGGTGGAGCCATGACCATATGGTGGATTCGTACGTGAGAACAGCCGGGTAAAGATTTGTAGGGCAGGGGCGGAGGAACATGCATGCATGACAACCCCCAATTGTGTTGTGTTGTGTGTGTGTGATTACATTAACTAAGGGCGAGAGATGCATGCATTTGTAGTACTACACGCCCAAGAATAGTTTTGATTGATGATGACGGTGCTGGATTGATTGAATTATGAGATCATATGTATCCTTTAACTGTTTGTATTAGGGGAGGGAGTGTGTATATACATATAATATAATATATATATATATATATAAGGAGGAAGCAGGTGAGGGCACTGTGGCTTATGAATGAATGAGGAGACGCGTCATGTAATGTAACGTGAGACCAAATCTTTAGGCCTATGTCACTTGTGATTTGCCCTTGATTCATTTGCAGACATAGGAATCCATCCCTCTTAAATTATGTGGGATTTGGACTACACAAAGAAGAAAGGAAGGATCAAGTATTTACCTAGATATCTCCAGGTTAGAGATCACGAATTATATGTCGGCACACACACTCTCTCTCCACCCGAATTTAAATAAAACAAGGATATAATGTTTGTTCTCCCTGCTTGTTCATGATCAATATTTTTAGAATCGGACTAGTGATCGGACCGGACCGAACTCATCACCGAATCACGATTGGACCGGTCCGATCGAATTCGATCGGATTGAACTAGATTTTATTAAAATAATATTATTTATAATAATTATAAAATATAGTATAAGTTATATGAATATTGTACTAATACCTTATTAAAAATATTAAAATTAATAATATAATTTTTATTAATTAAAATTTTTATAATGATAATATAAATAGACTAATAATAATTTAATATATATTATTTAATGATGATAGATGTTATATTAATAAATTTTATCTTAAATTATTCTTATTTTTTTGTTTAATACTTTTCTTTTTATTTCCTTTATTTTATGCCTTCTGAAAGTTTCCATTATAATATTATTCAATTTTAAATATTTACTTTTTTATTTTAATTTCTATTTAATTGTATAAATATGATATTCCCTCCTCTTAACTTTTCTTATATTCCTTTCCCTTTTTCTCATCTAACTTTCCTATTTTTATCATTTTTTTTTAAATTTGGCTTTCCAAAATCTACATTGAAAAGGGTTGAACCGGTTCAACCAACTCGGTTCAACCAGTCGGTTCAATCGATTTTACTCGATTCAATGACAAAACGGTTTTTGAGTAGCTGATTTAAAAAAATAGGAGTTTCGCTTGATATCTAATCGGACCGGATCATCGATCGGTTCACGATTGAACCAATCGATCTGGTCTAGTTTTAACAACATTGTTCATGATTATTTATTTTTTATCCGGCGCTAGAGAAAAACACGCTCGGTTCACCGTGCAATGACCAAAATCATCCTGTTCAGAGTTCATGTAACACCCCAACTTTTATAAAATTAAAAATTAATTTTCATAATTAAAATAAATCTAAATTTTAGGATTTATTAAAGAAATACAAAGTTTGAAAAGAAATAGAAATGCATTTAGAGGATGGATAAAAAAAGAAGATAAGATAAAAAAAGTTTGAATGAGAATAAAAGTGTTATTAAATAAGAGATAGGAAAAAAATATTCCTAATTAGATTAGGAGTTGAAGTTATAATGAAATTAAGGATTTAAAATGTAATTCAAATAGGAGTTTTATGTCCAAAAATATTTAAAAGATAAAATAATATTATTTTATTCCAATAATTACAAGATAAGAATAATATTTATTTATTTAATTCTGAAATTCAGGAATAAATATATTTAAGAGAGATAAAATAAAAAAATAGTTAGAAGAGAATTAGAGATAAAGTTTGTTGAAGGATTGAATTAGGACTCCTAATCAGGTTGAAATTAGGAGTTTTAAGGATAAAAATATTCAAAAATAAAATAATAATAAATTATTATTTCAATTCTGAAAGTATTATTAGTTAATTATTTAAATCCAAAAATTCATAGAAAATAAAGGATGAATTATGGATAGAAGTTCTAATTAGATTAGTACTTGGAAGACTTTACCCTATAATAGGACTCAAAGAATCTCCTCCAACATATTTTTGTCTCCGCTCTACTTGAGTTTTTCCTTCATATTTAGACCACGTTTTCTTCTTGCTCGGTGTGTGTGAGTGAGAGTTCCGAGCGACCATCAAATCTCAAATCTACCATCTATCCAAGGACGTCGGCCTCGTGGTTAGTCATTGTCAGATCTTGTTGGAAATCACGTACAAAGTCTCAAGTTTCATATAGTCTAAAACAATAAGGGGACCCGACCCGAATTCGGAGGGAACTCGGCCCGGATTTGTGGAACTCATATTTGCCCGAGTTCTATCATGATCAAATTCGGGCGCCAGATCCTTTTCTCGATGACTCAGCCCGCATTCAGTTCATACTCGGCCCCGGCAAGCGAACATCATCATAGTGGCTAATGATGTTAGCAAACTCGGTCCGATCCACCTCGGACTTGGCCCGAGTTCTGCTAGAAGTAGAATAGAAGATCGTTCGGCGAATCCGGCCGGAGCTATCTTGGACCCGGCCCGGGTTCTACTAAAAGAAAGAGTATAATGAGACATCGAGAACTCGACCCAAGTCTTTGTGAGCGCGGATCGAGTTCAGCTACAACCCGACTCGGATTTCAAGGTGCCCAACCCGGATTCATATAATAGAGAAGAAGTTATTTTATTTTTAATTATTATAATATGCAATGACTACTTTACCCTTGTGTTAATGATGCTTAATAGAGAACAATAAGGATGTTAATCAGATCAACATATAAAAGATGTAAAATAGGGCTTCTTGACATGGATTGTCATCCAATCGAATCGTATAGAAAAGTGAAGATGGGTGTTAGTCCGACCACCCTAATCGTTATCATGGGTAAATAAAAGTTCCATGCACTTTATTGGACTGGACCTTATTTTTGGTCATGTTTTGATCCACCTTGACCATGCATGAACTGTCATGAATGCTCATGATAAAATAAGTCAAGCTCGCATTAGGATAACACATATAGATGTCCTACGACTTATTTAAAGTAAAAGATGTAGAGAATGAACAGAAAGAATCAAACAAAAAATCATTGAATGGAAATCTAACCGAACTGAAAAGAGGAAAGTATCGAAAGGAATGGAAATAAATGAACCGAATTGATAGCATATTTTCTTATACTGAAAACTTATCTATTTGTATTAAGTCTTCTTATTAATTTGTATTATCTTATGTACCGAATATTTTATACTTATGGAAATTCAATTTTCCTGTGCTTGAATCCCATAGATAATTGAACTGAGAAGGATGGAGGCGTGTGCAGTTAGAGATGTTCGTGATGATGCAATTGCACATAGATGTTTGGTCTATGTTATTTTATTTTATTTTAGTTTCTACTCTGATATAATCGAATGCATAGGATGACCACTTGGGAACAATAGATATGTTAACTTCCACACTATTATATGATTACTTAATGATTGTTAATTGTTAATTTATTTTGTTATTTCTTATACGACTATGAGAAAGCCCGATGGATGGAGATGAATAGTAGATAACACCGGCCCAAATAAGCTCAAATGTCACATGGCATGAAGGTGATATTTCGGAGCGTTATAGTTCACGTTCGCCCGTGCGCCACCGCCAGGACCCCGTCGGCGTCGCCTGCATCGGCATGCATGCGAACATGCCAGAGGGCCTCAAGGAGCCTCTAGCATAGCATATCCCCTTTTCCCCCTTCCTCTTCGGTTGTCCTCCTCCCCACACTCGAACTGGTCATTCGAACATGACAACGAGCAATTGAAGGCCTGCCTGCGAACAATAGTAAGAAATACATCGCCACCGCATACTTCGCCGTCACCATGTACTTCATCTGGCTCATCATCTCTAGCCATGAGCAGATCTACATCGTTGATGACTACGAGGATGAGGACGATATGAAGGACCTAAAAAAGGTCGAGTACGAGAAGATTCCTGTCGATGAGCCCGCAAAAGTGGAGGGATATGAGGGAACGATCAAGGCCGAGGATCATTGGTGGAGAGAGGGGTCGTTTCACTGCATGACATTCGATGGAGCCGAGGGGTCAAGCGAAAGAAGAAAAACATCTTGTAGGATTCTGTCGACCACTGAACTAGGCAACGTCTGAATCGGCCACGGTTTACCCTTGTTAACCAACCTCAAGCGTGCATTTTTGAATCGCGCGTTGGAATGAAAATGCATGGTGATGAATGTAAGGACGGTCCTCCCTAAACAAGCAGGAAGAACAAACATTATATCCATAAAATAATATGTATGTATTTATTTATTTAAATTCAAACATTTAAGGATAAAATAATAGATGTGAGAGTTTAAAAAGAAAGATAAAATAATTAGAAAGGAAATGGATTAAATTTAGATCGTAATTTTAAATTCAATTTTAACTTTAAATACAAGTCCATCTCATTTTTTCATAATTGGCTCGGTGTGTGGACCGACCGACCAATTGATTGAACCAAATTTATTAAGATAATGTATTTTTAATAATTTTAAAATATAGAACAACTTACATGATGTAACAGAACACTAGTAACAGACTATTACTAATAAATATTAGTACAAAATGTTTTTTTGTTTATTGAAAAGCTTTAATAAAGATAAACAGTAACTATCAACATATAAATATTAATAGGCTATTATTAAATTTTATATTTATTATGTAATGATCATAGATATTGTATTAATAAATTTTATTTTAAATTAGTCTTTTTTATTTTTATTTTTCTTTAAAACTTTATTTTATCTATTTTTCCTCTTTGATAGTTTCCTTTTTAATATTATTCTATTTCCTTTCTAATATTTCAATTTTTAATAATTCCTTTTATTTATATTCTATTTAATTTTTCATATCTCATTTTTTTTCTTCTCTTCCAACTTTCCTTTTAACACTTTCTCTTTAACTTTTCTATTTTATTGTTTTCTAAAATTTTTTAATTTTTACTGGATCTTTTCCCAATTCACCAGCTTTCACAAATTCGATAAGTTTTTTCGATTCGGTGTCAAAACAATTTTTAATATTGAACTGAACCAAACCAACCATTCATTTGCAGTTGAATCGGTTAGTTCGATCCGATTTAGACTTATTAAGAGATTTAATCAAAAAATAATTAAAATTAAATCATATAAATATATCCTACTTATTATATCTTCTCAACCAATTTTATCTATGTGGTATCTCCCTCTAAAAGGTTTATAAATAAAAGAACAATCAATTGAATTGGACATCGGAAAGCTCACCTTCTTCAATTTCATTTGACTATATACATGTTACAATATCTAGTTAATTGTAAACAATTGAAAATAACAATAGTAACAAACATATTATTTGGTTGTTGACATCTGAAGCAACTGTTGTAATATGTTATAACTCCAATATCTCCCCTCAAGTTGGAGAATGAGGATTTCAAATGCTCAACTTGGAAAAAAGGAAATGAAATTGTGCTCGTCCAAATGCTTTTGTAAAAATGACTGCAAGCTGAAGCTTTGAGGGAACATAAGAAGTCATGATTACTTTGTTTTTGAAATGGTGACACACAATATGACAGTCTATTTCGATATGTTTAGTGCATTCATGAAACACTGAATTCTGTACAATATGAAGAGCTGATTGGTTATCACAATGTATATTCATCGTAGATGAATGTTGTATCCCAAGAGAGGGAAGAAGGCTTCGCAACCAAAGGATCTCACAGGTTATGACAGCGAATGCGCGATATTCAACTTCGATAAAGGAACGCGCAACAGTGGTTTGCTTTTTAGACTTCCAACTAATAGGAATCCCACCAAGAGTGATAAAGTAACCACTAACAAAACATTGAGTCATAGGGCAAGCAGCTCAATCAGAGTCACTATATGCCACAAGAATAAGAGAAGATGGCTTGAGAAAAATTCCTTTGCCAGGTGATTGTTTGAGGTAACGCAACGCGTAGAGTAGCATCCCAATGACTTGTCGAGGATCATTCATAAATTGTGATAAAATATGAATGGAGTAATTGAGGTTTGGTCGAGTAATTGTTAAATATATCAAGCGCCCCACCAAGCGACGATAGCGAGCGGGATCATCAATAGGCACACCTAAAGTATTAGTAAGCTTCTTATTTTTCTCCATAGGAAAAGGAGAGGGTTTACAACCCAACATGCCACACTCATCAAGAATGTCCAATATATATTTGCGTTGACAAAGGAAAAGGCCCGATTTATACCTAGCGATTTCAATGCCAAGGAAATAGCGAAGAGGACCGAGGTCTTTAATTCGAAATTTCCCATGCAAGTAATTCTTGAGTAAAACAAAATCTTTTGGGCTATTGCTTGCGAAGACAATATCATCAACATAGATTAAAATTGTCATACAAATGGAGCCTCTCATAAAAGTGAATAAAGAATAATCAGATTCTGATTAAGTGAAGCCATAATCAATTAGAGCCTTGGTGAATTTAAAAAACCAATTTCGAGATGCCTGTTTCTGGCCATATAGTGATTTGTGCAAACGACAAACTAATCTTGTTGAAGTAGAAGAGAAACTCGATGGCATAGTCATATAAACTTCTTCATAGAGATCCCCATGTAAGAAGGCATTGTGGACATCAAGTTGGTGGAGTTCCAAATTTTGTTGAAGTGCCACAACAAGAAAACAACGCATAATGACTAATTTTGCAACTGGAGCAAATGTCTCATGATAATTAATGCCTTCTACTTGAGTATATCCCTTGGCAACTAAACACGCTTTGAACCGTTCAATGCTTCCATCAGCATGGCGTTTAATTTTGTAAACCCATTTGCAACGAAGAGGCTTTTTTCCAAGAGGTAGAAATTGAAGGGTCCATGTGTCATTCAATTCCAAGGCCTTGATTTCCTCAGCCATTGCGTGGAGCCAACAATCTTCCTACATGGCTTGCTTAAAATTCTTGGGTTCTTGGTCAGTATGTAAGGATGCCAAAAAACTTTATAACCACAAGAAAACTTTGCTGGATTCAAATATCGTGTAATACAATGAGACTTACCAGAGGAGATAATTGCACCAAGAGAGCTACATGAAGGTTTATTAGCATACGTAGTGTGACACACATAAGAGTCAAGATGGTGGTGGTTTGCGCTGACGAGTTGGCCTCTATTGTGAAGTGAAAGTCACATCAAAGGTAGATTGAAGGATAGGAACATCTGATGTGGAAGATGGGCATGGAGGCTAAACTCCTCAGTAGCATCATTGGGATAGTGGTATGAATGGTCTTATCAACAAACATTTTTTATACGAGAAAGATGAGATGAAACAATATAGAGGAAAAGGGGAAAACATTTTCATAGAATTCAACATCTCGAGAAACAAAAAAAAATGCTTGGAATTGATATCGAATGCACGCCAACCTCTTTTACAATAAGGATAGACAACAAAGACACATTTGTGGGAACGTGCATCAAATTTATCATGTCCAACATATTTGTTATCATGGGCATAACATATGATCTAAAGACTCTAAGATTTTGATAATTAGGTGGCTTTCCAAACAAAATTTTATGAGGGCTATGACCAGATAACAATTTGGATAGTGTGCAGTTGATCAAATAAACTGCTTTGGAAATTGCTTCTCCCCATAAGCTTTTAGGTAAGGAGGATTGAAGTAAAAGAGCACGGGAAACATTTAAAATGGGACGATGTTTCCATTCAACTCGACCATTTTGTTGAGGTGTGTCAATGCAAATTGTTTGGTGATGAATACCATGTAAAAGAAAGAAGTTTTGTACACTGGTAGAAAGCAATTTTGTGCCATTATCGCTACGTATAGTTTTAATGCTTTTACCAATTTGTGTTTGAACCAATTGTAAAAATTCATCAAGAGTGAACACATAGCAAATTTTTCTCACATGAGATAAGCTTGTCTGACTGTGATCATCCACGATGGTGAGGAAGTAATTGGCTCCAGAACTAGAAGGAGTTTTATAAGGGCCCCACAAATCTAATGAATTAAACCAAATAAATCATCTGCTTTATTGGAACTAGAAAAAAATTGGCTTTTTTTCAAGTTTGTTTTGCTTGAATACAAACATCACAAGAATTTTCAAAAAATAGAACTAGAAGAAGAAATAAGCCCTGGTAGTTTGAGATTCCAAGAAGGATGTACAAGACGTTTGTGCCAGAATAGCATCGTCAAATACCACCACTTTATTTGCTAATATAGTACATGCCAATTTACATAGATGATTAACTCCTCCTTGAAGCTCAGCTAGTCCAATCATCTTTTTTATGGTGTGGTCCTGTAATACACAAATTTTTTAGAAAAAAATAGCCAAGCAGTCCATGTCACTACATAATTTTGCTATAGATATTACATTGCATGTTATCCCAGGAATCAATAGTCTCTTTGAGCATAAGAATTTCTCCAAGGCACAAATCTCCTTTATGTGTGGCTGGAATGGAAGCACCATTCGGTATTTTGACAGGATCATTGGTTTCAATAGGCATAAAAAATGTGAATAGATCCGCTCTATTTGTCATATGTATTGAAGCTCCTATGTCAACGATCCAATTTAAACCATAAGTAGAAAACAATCTCATTATTGTCAATAATTTTAAGCAAACATTGAAATTGTGACTTAGACAATCCTCCAAAAGCTCCAGATCTATCACAAGTCTGATTAGTTTGAGCAACATGAGCATTAGCAGGTGTCCCTTTGTTATTGAAAATGACTCCTTTAGTGAGTTTTCCTGGTGCTAGTTTCTTATTCTTGTTATGTTTGGAAGGATCCCAATGAGGTGGATACCCATTTAATTGGAAACAAGTGGCTCGAACATGCTCATCTCGTCTATAATAATCACAGTTGGGATGTTTATTTGAAGATTTGTTATTGGAACTTTGTCCTCCTCCTTTAGCTAGGAAGGCAGCAGGTACATATCCAGCTTCATGGATACGTGTGACCTTGCATTGCTGTTCTTCATTGTTATAAAAGATTAAATTTTACTAAGTGATGGCAAGGGATCCGTACCTAGTATGTTGGACCGCACAATGCCGAAGCTTTCAGGATTCAATCTCATGAGAAATTGATAAGATTTTTCTTTCTCTTTACAAGATATGTTTAGCAGTAGCATTGCAAGAATCACATACAGGAATATCGACAAAATTGTCGAGTTCATCCCATAAGTTGTTTAACTTGCGATAATATCCAGCCATCGTTCTTCCTTTTTGCTTCAGTAGATATATATATTAGACTTGATCTGATAGATTCTAGTTTCATTGCCTTGAGAATATCGTTCTTTCATATCTTCCCAAAGCACTTTAGTTTCTTTTGCATAAGCCACGTTGGCTTGAAGCTCCTTAGTTAGGGAATTAAAGATCCACGTAATAAGCATAAAATTACAGATCTCCCATGCTTCAACGTTGGTCTCATTTTTAGAAGGTCACTTCATGGTTCCATCAATGAAATTGAGTTTGTTCTTCGCACGAAGAGCATTTCTCATGGCCCTAGACCATGTTAATTGACACAAGACATAGCATAAACTGACGAATGCTTTTTAGATGACTCAACATGTCACATCCAACTCCGTGATTAAGTTCTAATCTCAATTATTATATCCCTTAATTATGTTTAGCAATTTTGAAAATAAAATCGATAAAACCTCCTCCCTTATTTATCTTGTGGTATTTGTCAATGCATACAAAAGATGCATATATATATATATATATATATATATTCATCAAAGTTGAAATAAAAGTTATAAGACATGACATTCACATATTATCATCATTGTTTCGCAACCTATCTCACGTGTAACACCCCATAGGATCAAGTTTATACAATCTTACAAAAAGTTTTTCACAAATTTAATTACAACATTTAAGACTATCTATTACATGCATGCTTCCAAAAACAAAAGTGAAGGGGATTAAAGTGCTCCAACGGCTCGACCTTTTATATATGCAGCAAAACAAGCTTCGAGTCGACCCAACTCGAGAACTTACGAGTATCTGAAAAATTTAAAATGGGTACTGCGAGCAACAATCATTTGCTCAGTGAGTGGAATAAAAGTACAATATAGGGGAACAATACGAGTGCATATAACATTAAATAACCACATTCTCCATATGATAAAACATTTAAACCATAACACATATAACATAACTTGTCAAATCATATGAACTTTCATATAAGTAAAAGTAACTCAAAATATCATCATTTTCATAATTAAACTCCACACATGTGTCATTGCACATACTCATCATGGGTCAATATGTATCCCTCCATGATTATGTGTCATACAGTTAAGCAAAGCTTCATAATCAAGAGTCATGGCTACGCAGAGTAAATCATGGGTCAATACGTATCCATTTATGATTGTATGTCACACAGTTAAGAAAAGCTTCACAATCAAGAGTCTCAAATACGCAGAAAAAATCATGGGTCAATACGTATCACAATCATGATTGTGTACTACCAATCATGATTCTCAGATACACAGAGCAAATCATGAGTCAATACGTATCACAATCATGATTGTGTGTCACCCAATCATGATTCTCAGATACGCAGAGCAAATCATGGGTCAATACGTGCACGCAGAACAGCCCCCAAAGGACAAAGACACCGATATACGCCCCAAAGACTTCATATATATCGAATGCGGTTCCAAAGACCTTTTTCAAACAGCATGACTAATGAACACATGGAGTTTAATAATATCAAAATACACGTCATAATCACATATCATTATCAAGTAAAACTTATTTTCACTTCACAAGCATTGTTCCCTGAAACATTTTTGTATAAGATGTTACTCCATCTCATATGAAATCCTTGAAACATATCATAAATACTTTTCATAGCTTAAGATATGTTTCAATAATAACAATAATAAACTTTGCTTGGGGTAATACCATAAATAAAAGAACTAACATATAATATTTTGCTATGTTGTAAATTTATCCACCCACCTTGTACTTTATCACTTCAAGAAGGTTTATTAGATTTCCTCCCTTTCACTTGCAACTTGATGTTTTCCTACAAGCAATAATATCTTTTTACTTCTCAATCACTAATAAGGTAATATGCAATGCATGCTCATGAATGATTATGCACCCTAAAATGCTTATAATCCTCTCTAATACCAATTTTTAGCTTCAAGTATTTATATTCATAAGTTATTCCAAACTTGAAACTTTTCAATTCTCCAAAGCTTAAATATATGCTGTCTCAGAATTTCAGACTGAGTACTTGTCAATAAATAATTCATAATTTCTTAACCACATGTGCAAATTTTATGATTCTAGATTACTTAGAAATTAGACATACTAAAGTTTCCAATCCCCAAATATCATTATCTAAATCCAAGTGAGTAAGTTATATCTAAAGCAATCTGACATAGGGTTTGTGTCCTGACAGATTGTATAACACTGAAAGATTGATTTATATGTTTCTTTATACTTGTCCACTAGGTCATAATTTTCCTGAAAACTAGACTTCACTAGTAAGTTGTCATAAAAAGTATATAATTTAATTCATTGTATAGCCTTATAAAAAAATAGTTAATTCGGATCATCATCTGTCCATGT
This sequence comes from Pontederia crassipes, assembly GCA_030549335.1. Classification (NCBI taxonomy): domain Eukaryota; kingdom Viridiplantae; phylum Streptophyta; class Magnoliopsida; order Commelinales; family Pontederiaceae; genus Pontederia; species Pontederia crassipes. Next base: position 14,615,071 of record CM060193.1, read on the forward strand.
CCTAGAATCCGACAGAAGAATAACTATGAAATGAAAATTTCATTTCTCTCTAGATACATGTCCAAATAAGATGATTACACTTCTTATTGAACCCTTGGAATGTCCAATTAAGCATATCTAAATTTCAAAACCTAATTCACTCTACTCCAATCGTTCCCTAATTTACAAATTGAGCCTATATTAAACTCGGGACAGGATGAGTTACTTGCGAAGCTAAGTTCACAACTTCCTCTATAAAACTCCATTTTAGGTGATTCCAGAGGTCATAGAAAGCTAACTTCGAATGGATTAACCATACATAATTTCATAATTTATGATTTGTTAATCACGAATTAATGATTCTCTCAATCAGAAGAACAATTTCTGGATCAAAACACACTTGGAATAGCCGATTTTTCCGATTTTCCCCAGGTCGTTTTGCTCGAATTCTTCCTTTGGTAAGTTTTTTACAGTGAAAAGATAATGTTAAGTGACTTATATATTTTTTCCAAATTTTCTGAGGTCGTATGACGGTTTGGAAAAATATCCCTATGAGCAGCTCTCACCTGTCTGCTTCAGCTACTTGGAACTTAAATGATGACTAATCATATTCTTTTGTCATAACTAAGTATTTTAACCCTAATTAAACTTGCTTAATTCTATTTAAACATATATATTATAATATTTAGAAATTTTATAATTTATTTTTAATAACCTTATATAATTACTTTGTAAAGTTTATCGATAATTAAATAATCATTATGCTCTAACCAGAATATTAATTACTATATACATCTATCACTAAATGCACATCCAAACTAACTTAGTATGTCAAATAAATGCATGATTATGCACAAATGATATTTCTAGAGCACGTCCGTGACACAACCATTGTAAGATACTCGTGGAAAAGGAATAACACAAAATTCAAGATCTTGCTCTGATACCATAAAAGGTTTATAACTAAAAGAACAATCAATTGAATTAGAGATCGGAAAGCACTGATCTTCTTCAATTTCATTTGACTATATACATGTTACAATATCCAATTAGTTGTAAAGAACTGAAAAATTGAACTATGAGATTCATCTGATTTTGAAAAACATAAGTGGTAACAATAGTAACAAACATATTATTTGGACATATGAAGCAATTGTTGTAAGATGTTCAGATTATGTAACTCCAATACCCTCCCTCTCTAGTGCACACATTCCAAATACAAGGCACAACATCGGTTCTTTCTTGACACCAACAGCTTCATTGGGTTCATGACATCAAAGATGGCAAGGAGGAAGACCTGGCATCAAGGTGTGTTGGAGGATTTGCGTTTAATTTTTGGGACATTGACTTTGGAATGTTGGCAACAGAGAACTCAGGACATCATAACTTCCAAAGTCACAACTAGGAGTACTCTTGGGAAGTCGCAACCATGATATATCCCCAGGGCTATTGTGACAACAAAGTCCCGACTTTAGGAATCGACCATTGGAATTATGACCTTGGAAGGGAGATTTTGTTGGTTATCTTTATTTCCTATATGTCATTTTATAATTTCCATTTGCGTAGTTAATAATTTTATTTGTAATTGACACATGGGATTGTCATGTTTCTTATCATGTTCTATATACCAAATTAAAACGTCTAAGGATAAACATCCTATGGTAAAAAAATAGAAATGAAAGTTGTGGATCAATTTGTACTAAATTTAATCAAGGTTAGTTGGGGCAATTGGCTAACGAAATTATGTTCCAAGTGGTTCGTTGGATACTAGTAGATTCAAGTACGATCCTTTGAGTCATCATTACGGTCACAAATGTATATTTATTGCTCTTTCATTTCGACTTAGCATAGACAAATGTTTGTAGCTCTGGATATCGAAAATCTCATAGACCCGAGATGCACCAAAAAAATTGTACTAAATTGACAAGGAAATGTAGTGTAATTGGTGAATGACTATCAGCGAAAATTAGGTTACACTGTTGTTCTCTTTACACAACAATTTTAAGAATTTCGAAAAAGAGAATTATGCTTTTAAAAAAGAGTGACCTTGTTGTGTGGATAATTAATCATTGTTACATAAAAGTACATATGGTATTTCCTTAAAAATCATTGCGACTTACTTCTTCATTCATTGATAAAGTCGAAAATATTAATCATAAGAAGCTTTTTTTTATAATGTTCTATTGATCCATAGTTTCTCCTTTTTTCAATTTAGGATATGACAATTAGACTTCTGGAATTTCTTCACTTATCGCCACTCATGATTCCAGCAGATATAATATGAATGATGTTCGTGGTAACTTCACTGGCAATCGATTTTGCAGGCCAGTATAATTTGATCTTAGCTTCTTTTATTTTGATTATTCATTTTTTCTATTAAAATTATGAACATACGAGTAATGTCATTTTAATTTTAAACTTACAATAATTTTAGTCTTATGCTTATATTTTATTAGTTTCATTTTTCATTTGGCCATGCAAGTTAGTTAGTAGCCTTCATTTCTTTTAAATATCATATTGAGTCTGCATTCATTTCTTGTAAATGTTACTCAGATTGTCTTTTACATGTGATAGAACTTTCTCGCTGGAGAAGCCGAAAATTATTATTAATTAATAGTTTGGAAAAAAAATATGGGAGCTAGAGATGAACTTTCGAATCGTGCGGATCAATCAAACCGAATTCGATTGTGTCTTCGACTATCTCGGATCAGCATGATCCAAAATCTTGTCATACTGCGGGCCGTGCTGACTGGGTCTAGCTGTCCATTTTTTATATGTATTAAATTTATTGTTTAAAAATAATGGGTCACATTTTTTTTACCCTAAGATTAATACTAATAAAAAATAACAAAAATTATAAAAAATTATAATATATGATATTGTGATTATTATATATATAACTTTTATATAATATAATTATATATTTTATAATATAGAATTAAACATATGTATAATGTGGTTATAAAACTTATAATATATAATTAAATATTTAAGTATATATACTAAAAAACTTTGTGCTCTTCCAATCGAACTCGTGCTGGACTGGGTCGGGCAAAAAAATCGTCCGGAATCCGTGCCGTCTCGGGTGGTCCGCACGGATTTCCTTAGGCAACAAACACAACGAGGCGGCCCGCCGTGCTGGGTGCATCATATGTGCGTCCTGCAAACCCAGCACCATGTGGGCCTGCAGCTACATGGCCCAATAGAGAGGAAATGGATGATCCCTACCAACATGCAGCCCATTTGCATATTGTCTTTTCGGTTTTCGAAATCCAGGAAAAGATTTAAATACATAAATACGGTAGAAATTATTTTTTGTGTGTTTCAGAAACGAAATAAAGTTGCATTCAAACGTTTTGACATCGAGAAAAGAAATATGTACTCTCGTTCACACGAAATTCAAAATCTTTCGGAATACTTTTTTTTATGTTTTCTACTTGCTTTAAAACTTACACGCATATTTATAATAAAAATGTTTTTTTTTGTAATTTTTTAATGTTATTGTGCATATATTATCAATCTTAGAATGGGTGTGTAATAGTATTGTTTGTTCCAATGACATGTCATATGTTGATGAACTAAGGTCTTGTTTGGCATCAGAATACATTTGTTTACATTTTTTTGTCAAATTAGTCGATCTCATATTAATTATTATAGAACAAAGAAAAATAGCAGAGAACAAATTGTTCTTACCCTATAGAACAAATACAAGTTGTTTTAAAATTTATTAACATTTTACCAAACAGAACAGAAAAGTCCAAAATGAGGATTAGAGTCAAATTTTGATGGCTCTTACAAATTTTGAGCCCAAGAGTCAAATTTATGGGAATAATGTAGAAGAACAAGATTTTTTTTTTTCATTTTTGTTATAAAACACTAATTTTGTAAACATGTGGACCCGTAAAAATTATTGTAAAACAAGAAAATAGAGATGGATTTATCCTTGCTCCATCCAAAAACATCACGTTAGAACAAAATGAGAACAAATATATATTATTTTAAAACTCATTAATTTTTTTAGCAAGCAGAATTTTCAAGTATTGAAGCAAGCCTTTGACTATGGGTGTAAGAAAAATCCGACCAATCCGAAAAATCCATCCGATTCGAAAAAATCGAATCGAAAAAATAAAAAATTAGGGGTCCGTATATGATTTAAGATGATTTTTAATAAATTAAAATCCACCCGCTAAAATTAGGGCCCCATCCGAAGAAATCGTAGGAGCCTGTGGAGTCTGATTTTTATTTATAATTTTTTATTTATATAATTAATATATATGTTATTAATTCTTTTATTATAGATATAATATTTTTTGTATAAAATTTCATACTTTTCTATCACATTATCAAACTCTAATTTAATAATTTAATAATTTTAGTAGTATATTTAATATAAAATTAAATATCTTTATATTAATTTTAAGTTATTAAATATATTTTTAAAATATAATTATACAAAAGTAGGGCTTCGAAAAAACTGATTCGCTAAAGGACGATTTTTATTTTTTCAAAATAATTTTAGGATGATCTTTCTAATTCTAAAAACCGATTCAAAAAATAACGATTGATTTTTTAAACCGAAAATCTTAATCGACCTGAACTACTCTCACCCCTACCTTTGACCACACAATTAAACCTCATCTGGATTGGGAACTAGGCCATGGAGCAAGGCCTTGTTCTCAACTTTTTTTTGCCAAATTTTATATTTTTACAAAGATGGGTCCCGCAACAATTATGATGAAGTTAAGATTTTGTGAGTTCGTGGTGTTATAGAGAATTCGATTTCATGCATGGAACATCTCACGAATTAAATGATTTTATTCCATTGACTTGCCAAACGAGCCCTTAGGAATCATTTAATATAACTCCCGCCGTGTTCTGCATATGCTGCTCCGCCCTTATACTTGTGGGGATTACGAATTCTTTTACAAAATAAACAATATCTATATTAATTAATAAAATAATTTATCTAAGAAAATAATAAAAAGACTAAATATGTATTCTAAAATAATTCAAATATATGATTAATTAAAAGTAACGTAACACAACAATTCATTTATATATATGATATCAACTATCTATTTTTTTAAAAAAATATTAAACTATTATTAAAATTGAAATAATTATGACCATTGAAATTTTTTGTAATCCCCACACACAATTTCTTGTTTGGCTCCAAAGAAAATGTTCTGGCTCAAGATCAACTAACACAATTTTGTTCTAATCTTGGTTCCAGATTAATGTTCTTCAGTCTCCTTAGAACATAAATGTTCTTATTTTTTTTGCTGTTCCTGTCATCATGATTATAAATCCACTAATGTAAAAATAAAAATATTTAAATGAAAAAGTGAGAACAATCCCTATTTTTTAATGATATTCTCGTACCAAATAGTGTGTCTCTCTTCCTTGAATTCAAACAGCTGCCTATTAATTATATTCCAAATGCATGGACGGTAAGTAGACGAGGTCTCTCTGCTTCAATCATTGAAAACAATTATATACGTAGATGCCAACTCGGCTTTCATGATAAGGCCACATTTTGCATGCTCGTTCACCATCAAAGAAACGGCCTCTCTAAATTTAAGTTATTCCTTTCACTCAACAAAACATCCTGAAAAAAAAAAACACTTGTGCAAGCAAATATTAAATCTAATATATCAGCCATTATTTTAGCACTATAAGCAATTCATAAGCCTTCGCCGGCTTGGTTTGGCCTAGAGTGGCCTACCTTTATCTATTTGTTTAAGTATATTAATTTAACCCATTTATAATGTCACTAATTATTATTTTATAGTACCAGTATCATAATTAATTTACTTTTAAATCATTATAAAAAATATCATAAGCGTTCATTAATTCGGGACTTTTTATACTTTACTTGCAAGGCTCATTTTCTCCGTAATTATTACGAGCATAATGGCAAATGGCAATCATGGCTTGTCCTTCTCTCTAGCAAATAATAATGGAAGTGAAGGATATGAAAGCATGCATTCCGTTAGCTATTTCTTTTCAATGTATTATATCAAGAGAAGGAAATTTTACTTCTCATGACAATAGAAAAAACAAGGGTTATCAATCTACTCGTGATACCAAGACATGATTTTGATCCATGGATGAAAATTATGTGGCAATTCGTTTTTACATTTTATCTTTCTTTACATTAGGTTTGGATCTTTAATAATAATAATAATCATAAAGAGTCCAATAGACGAGAAATAAGCAAGCAAAACTATAAAAGTTAATACTAAATATGAGCTAATTAAATAAAGGAAAATAAAAGCAAGTTTTTTTAAAAAAAAATAATGGTAACTACATTAATAGCATCGTTAAATGCATTATTCCCCCCAAAAAATGTTACACGTCCCTTGTAAAAATCGATGGGGATATACAAATATAAAGATGGATGATATATTCCTATCAGTTTAAATTGTTCATACTTTCGAAGGACTCTGCTTTCATTAAGGACAGATCCATTCAAGATAATGTGTTCTTTGCTCAAGAAATTATTCACTCAATGACCAAGGGTAGAAGGAAATATTTCATTCTTAAAGCTGATATGGAAAAAGCTTATGATAGGGTGTCCTGACATGCAATTAATAAGGTCTTATCTCTAATGAATTTCCCATCTGTCTTCATAACCTGGGTCATGACCTGTGTTGAATCCCCTAAATTTACTGTAATGTAAATGGCTCACTCTCTTCATACTTCAAGGGTAATATGGGGTTTAGACAAAGGGATCCTATGTCTCCTTATATGTTCATTCTGATATCTCAAACATTCTCCTCCTTGGTGAATGCACAAGTGCACGTGGGCTCTGTCAAACCTTTTAAGGTAGGAATTATGGCTATTAGTCATTTATCCTATGTGGATGATCTCGTAGTTTGTCTTGCTGCTACATCTCCTAATTGCAGAACTATAATGAAATTTTTTTAGAAATATAAGGGATTGACTAATCAAAAGATAAATGTGTCCAAATCTGTTGTGTTCTTTCCTCCCAAACTGAATGTTAATAGGAAGAGAAAATTGAAAGATGCTCTTCAGATGACTATTGGGTCCTTTCCGTTTAACTATTTAGGTGCTTCAATTTCATATAAATGCTTCACTACATCATGTGTTTATAAGAGTACAAAACAAGCTGGCCGGATGGAAAATGAAGTCCCTCATGCAAGCAGGTAGAATTACCTTGATTAAAGCTTCACTTTCAACCATTCCTAATTATTCCTTAAGTTCCATACTTATGTCATCTGGTCTTATTGATTTCCTTGAAAAATTATCTAAAATCTTTTTATGGTCTTCTTCAGGGACAAACACGGCTTGCATTTGATTAACTGGAATATTACTAAATTAGCCAAACATGTTGGGGGCCTGGGTATTAGAGATCTTACTTTTATATAGCAGGCTTTGCTAGAAAAAAGAGTAATGAATATAATGAATATACTAAATAAATCTAATGATATGCACTCAAATTTTATTATTGCTAAGTATGGCTGTCCCCACCCTTAGCATAGCATTAATTCTAGAGTTGGGTGTTTGCATAAGCTGGCAAGGAGTTGGCTACTATTATTACAGGTGCTAGACAATATTAAGTTGAGTTTTCGAAAACTGATTGGTAATAGTGTTTCTACTCATGTTTTCTATGATCCTTGATTGTTTAATGTACCTCTATGCTATTTGCCTTTATACATAAATGTGGATTCTCCATTGGATTCTATGATAGTTTCTGACCTTCTTATAAACTCGACATGGAATTTGGCTTTACTAATGAACTATTTTTCACCATACCTTGTGGATTTAATTATTTCAATCAGATTACCTGCATCTCCCTATGAGGATAAATGGATTTGGACCCCTGACTTTTCAGGTATCCCATCTGCAAAGTCAGTTTATAATTTTATTAGTAAGCTACTTGTGCCACCTAGCTTTGCAGATGGTCTGGTTGGAAGGAAATCAGGTGCATTCGTGTCCCTCCCAAAGTTCATGCATTCCTATGGAAACTAGCACATAATCGCCTGCCTACAAATCATACGCTCGTTAAGTTTAATGCTAATTTTGTTCCTTCCTGTACTCGTTGTGGTTGTTCCATGGAAACCAATGGTCATTTATTTTTTGAATGCACATCATCTCGTGATGTTTGGAATCTGTTTCAATCTCAAACTAATATCACATTTCGTCTAATGGATTCGTGGGTATCTGGTGACTAGATTCGTGAAGGTCATCATATCTTACCCCTTGCTTCTCGTGCTCAGTTTTAAACTCTTTTTGCTTTAACCTTGTGAGAAATTTGGAAATGGAGAAACGATGCTCATTTCCGTTCTAGCCAGACAACCGCAAGCCAGGGATGGTCGCATGTTTTAGTTTCCTATCATGAGTTGACTCTTATCCAGACTTCTGAGGGACATCCCCATCTAATCCACTGGTGGTTACATGGGAGCCCCCTCCCCAATCCTGATTCAAACTGAACTCGGAAGACTCATTCGTGAGCACTTCAGGGAGGGGGGAGCAGGCTATATAGTGCGTTCTTCTAACTCTTCTTTTCGATGTGCAAGGGCTTTAAATGAGAGATTCAATTCTGCTTTGAAAGCTGAGGTTTGGGTCATTCTTCAAGGAATATTACACTGCCATCGAATTGGAATTGAACATCTCATTTTGGAGACAGACTCTACGAATGCGGTGGCAATCATCAATCGGGTTTTCCCTTGCCCTTGGCGCATAAGAAGTAGCATTAACGACATCTGTGATGCTTCTTCTCGCTTCTCTGATTTTTTGTGCAAATATGTCACTCGCAATGTAAACTGTGAAGCTGACATGTTAGCATCTTTTGGTCGTAGATCGGATTTCGATTAATTTTGGAAGGATTCTTCACCTCCGGGCTTCCTCTATAATCTGTACTCGAATGATATTACAATTACTTCCTAATGCAATTTGCTTTCTAAAAAAATTAATAGTTTAATTATTTTAAAGATAAGTATAAAATAACGGATTATTTAACTCATTCAATTTGACTTGTTACCTCGAATTTCCGATGTTTAAATTAGTCAAGCCGTTAGTACCTTCATAAAAAGAGAATTCTAAATATAAAATAATAAAACTTTAAAAATATAAGGAACTAATAACTAATAGTATAATTAAAAAAAGTGTTCCTCGTTTACAATAAGAAAGAAGATAGGAAAGGTTAATGTATTCGAAAAAAACAAGGATCGGATCTTTTGTGAAAAAACATAAAATTATTTTAAAACAAAGTAAGTTGTATTTTAAGAAAATATCACAACATAAAAAATCTAACAAAAAACATATACACGTACAAATACTTAAATATCATTAAAGAATTATTTTATATCCATTGTACTATTTCTAAATCAATAAGTTTTGTACATGCATGCGACACTCAATTATTTCATAATATTTTAGATGTATTATATATCAATCAATTTTTTATAAGCATGTAATTAATAGGGCTGAAGTGGTTTTTTCGCTTAAAAAATCATCATATATTTTCCCGTTGGTTTCAAAAAATAAAAAATTATCAATTTTTTCGAAACCTAGATTTTATATATTTTATGAATGTAATATATTTAGAGGTTTTCTATTTTATAAATTGATGTCAATCAGATATTATATATTAATAATACTACTCATGACTTATATATATATATATATATATCAGATAAATATTATGTTGATTGAGTAATTTGTTATATACTATATATATTAATTTTAATTATGTTGTCTCCATCAAGTTTAGAGACGGAGTAAAAAAATGACAGATTTAGCTTGAGTTTTTCAACCCATACCGATTTAATTTTCTCAATTTTTTTCTTTTAAATTCATTTTTAATCGAAATCTAACATCTTTTATGAATAAAAATATTAATCGAAATTATGACTAGGTTTAAAGCTTATTTTATTTTATTACATAATTAGTTACGATTATGCTATATATCATATTCAAATAAGTATAATCTACCTTCCAATATATGGAGAAATACATGCATATACAATATATACTATGAATATATAGTAGTACATATATCATATTCTCTATCAATATTGGATTCGAATTTACGTTGAGGTTTTGAAAAATCTAAAATAATTTAGCCCAACAGTCTCAAATCTAAACCCAATTGTAGTCGCATTAACAAATATACATTAAAATAATGAAGATGAGTAATAAAATAATTAATGATTAGCTTAAACATTAGCATTTTTAAACGTTTATAATTTATTTGATGGGAATGCTGTATAATATTAAATTATAAACACTATGTATAATATTAATATAAAAATTACCTGTTTTTCCCCAAATTTTGGAAATTATTTTTTTAATGTCCGATCGAGTTAGATTTTCTAGTTTTAGAATTTTTTTTTCTTACACCCAAGTGTATTATAATACTCAATAATTCCCTTTATCTTTATGCATGGCATGCCACGCGAAAAAAAAAAAGTTGCTCTCTTCTACGCATGACTTTAACTACCCTTCCACGCCAAATCTTACATTTATTCATATCCACCAACAACACAACCCAAATTTAAACCCACATCGTATCTGTTGTCAATCTCGACGCTGAGCGGTCAACATCCTTCCTCCTCTAAAAAAGGGCTTTTCTGCCGGTCGCGTCAGTTTATACTGTCAACTTTCCAGCACCCTTGGCTCCGTTATTTTCCCGTCAACTCTTCCGTTAACTCCTGACGACCACCCTATATATATTGATGCTCTAAACTACAGGTGCCCATCGTGGATTCGTCCTCCTCGTCTCTCTCCATTTGTTGCTCATGGCGAAGCGCTTCGTTCTCCTCCTCCTCTTCGCCTCTCTCGCCGCCGCGGCCTTCGCCGGAGATGAGGACCTCCGGCTCCCATCGACTTCCTCCTTCCCCGCGGGCGCCGCCGAGAAGCTGATCCGGGCCCTAAATCTCTTGCCCAGGGACGCCTCTCCGGTGTCAGCCGCCCATGACAAATCAGACGGCAAGCCGATCGTCGAGCGGCGCTTCGCCTTCCCCGGTCTCTCCGAAGGCGGAGTCTCCGTTGACGATCTCGGACACCACGCCGGATACTACCTCCTCCCGCACACCCACGACGCCAGGTGAGGGCGAGCGGACCGCGTCTCTTTTTCTGCTTGTATCCGCATCTGCCGCGGGTTGGCAAATTGGAATTTTTACGGTTGATTTGGTTACTTTATCCCAGGATGTTCTATTTCTTCTTCGAATCGAGGCACAACAAGGATGATCCGGTGGTCATCTGGCTGACTGGAGGGCCGGGATGCAGCAGTGAATTGGCTGTGTTCTACGAGAACGGGCCTTTCACCATAGCTGATAATATGTCGCTTGTTTGGAATCAGCATGGTTGGGATCAGGTAATAACTGGTCACTCATCTTTTCATGCGCTTGGTGAATTATATAGGAAATGCAACTCCATTATAATGCGAATACGCTAAAAATCGTGATGCATAATTTTTTCTTTTTTCGTTGCCACGGATAAAGATCCATGTTGATGTTATCCCGAGTTGTGCGTTCCAGAAGGAAAATATAATGAAGGTGGTGCATGACCAAAATGAAACAATACGAAATATAATTAATGGGGGCCCAGGATCTTTTGTTTAAAAATGGATTAAAACATGTATTTTAGAGCCCTTAAATTGACTCTAGAAATCAGGGTACGACGTAATTCTTGTTTCAGGGGTTCTTGAACATTAACTTCTTTCACATTTGCTATGATCTTCCCTCAAATTTTTTTTTAAAAAGCCATGACCTTTTACCTTCTTTAGTTACCTCAGTTCTATTGGATAATTTATCTCCAGAATCTTATCTTCCATTTAGTGTAATGTACGCATGTCCTTTTGCACATCAGAAGAGCATGCATTAAAAAAAAAAAGAAAGAAGAACATGCGAAATGTGTCAACCAGAAGTGATAGTACCATTAAAAAAAGTGAGTAGATTTAGCTTACATAAAGTGGCTGACTTTATCTCCACATATTCGCAGGCTTCAAACCTAATATATGTTGATCAGCCCACTGGCACTGGTTTTAGCTACAGTTCTGATAGGCGTGACACTCGTCATGATGAAAAGGGAGTTAGTGATGATTTATATGACTTCTTGCAGGTATGTGCTATCACTAAGTGTGAGATCTTGGTGGTAATTTTATATGCGTTGTGTCATTGCGTTCTGATAATGTTTTGTACATATAGAGTACATTTGTGCAGCAAACTGACAAGCTAACTCCGTGAAATCTCCTTTAAAAAAAGCTCTGTGAAATCTCCAAAATGCAGAAAACTCTTTGTGTAATGTGTATGCTAAGATGAGGTTCAAACGACATACAATTAAAAGCTGTCATTCTATTTTGTCATGCATTTTCTACTGAAATCATGTTTATGTTATGCTTCACATTGAAGCTTCACAATTTTGTCTGAGCAATATTTCTTTTCTCAGAATATCCTTTCTGTGTTTTCAGTTTTACTTTCATGATTGCTGAGCTGTGTTGATCTCTTTGGTATATTCTAATACTAGTTATCTCAAGCTTTCAACTAACACAGTGAAAATGGGCAATAATTGATATAATAATGAGTACTTGTAAAACCTTTGTAGACGAGGTCGAAATCTTGAACAAACAATGTCCTTACTATCTCATAGTTAATGTTTTTCCCTTATTCGACAAAGTAGTTACTCAAATGTTTTACTATCTTATGATGGTGACATCTTTGTCCAGGATTTACTTCATTTGTATCCATTCTGGATGTTTTTATTTAGGATTTCTATTTTTTTGTAGTAATGAAAGTTACTTCTAGGATATTTTGATCTTGTCGGCTCTTTGCATGCAGTTTGTCTCTGTTCCTGTAGCCATAACTTATTGATCGAAATTAATTATTCATGTAAGCTAAAATTTTATGCGAGTAAATTCCTGAAAAATGGCGTTAATTTCATCTCTGTCTTCAGGCATTTTTTGCTGAGCACCCAGACTTTGCTAAGAATGATTTTTATATAACTGGAGAATCTTATGCTGGGCACTATATTCCTGCTTTTGCTGGTCGTGTTCATCAAGGCAACAAAGCAAATGAAGGCATTCACATCAATCTGAAAGTACACACCTTTTACTGGATAATATAAATGCACACTCTTCTTGTATTGTATTTATCACATCTATGTTTTCTCGTTTGGTGTTTCATCTGGTGGACCCTATGTCTTGCAGGGTTTCGCAATTGGCAATGGACTTACTGATCCAGCAATCCAATATAAAGCATACACTGATTATGCATTGGATATGGGAATAATCAAAGAATCTGATTACAATAGAATCAACAAAATTTATCCTGCTTGTGAACTTGCAATCAAACTTTGTGGTAATTCTTATAAACTTATTGTGCATAATTGTCAATTTGTCATCATCATTATCATTTGGAATCCTCATCTTGATATATATATTTCATGGTACAAAAGGATGTTATTATATTGTCTGATGATGCAGAAATTCTATGCAAAAGTGATATCTTATCCTCATACACTAGGCCCAATGTGTTTCTCGTCACAGTGTTTTCCCATTATCATTACCAAAGTGGCATATACCATCTAGTTTGAGTATGTTTTCTCTCTTATTTTGACTCGTGGAGGATATGTATGGAAGTTGTCACTTGTCCTTGTAATTAATTGCTTCTTACTTTATGTTTAGCTTTCAATGCATGTTCAAGTATTTGGTTGAAAATAACATTATAATACTAATATACATTACATTTTAGGTACCTCTGGGACTGCAGCTTGCATGGCATCATATTTAGTTTGCAATAATATATTTAATTCGATCATGAAGATAGCTGGAAACACAAATGTAAGCAGAGAATCTGTTCTTCTGGTTTTCTGCTCCTGATTTACATCAAAACAATGAATCTGGCTAACCCCACTGTATTTTACTGTAGTACTATGATGTTAGGAAGCAATGTGAAGGGAGCCTATGCTATGATTTCTCCAACATGGAGAAATTTCTCAACCTCAAGGCCGTTAGAGAAACACTGGGGGTAGGAGATATAGAATTTGTTTCATGTAGCCCCACAGTATATGAAGCAATGCTCACTGACTGGATGAGGAACTTGGAAGTTGGTATTCCTGCCCTTCTTGAGGATGGAATAAATTTGCTAATCTATGCTGGGGAATATGATCTCATTTGCAACTGGCTCGGTAAGACATTTGTCACTCAACTTATAACTGCTGAGACTATGGCTTTCGCTTGTTCTTGTGATATTGCATTGCAACTCAATTTTTTTCCTGTTGCCATCCATCCATGTTCTAGTAGTCCATGACATTCTTGCTGCTGACATTGACCAGGAAATTCGAGATGGGTTCATGACATGGAGTGGTCTGCCCAAAAAGATTTTGCCTCGGCCTCCGAGCAACCATTCGTGGTTGATGGCAAAGAAGCTGGAGTTTTGAAGAACCATGGACCCCTTAGTTTCCTGAAGGTGATGTTCGTTTCCTTTTCTCTGTAGTGCTTTAACCACTATGAAGTGCGATACTCCAGTTAGAGGGTAACCAGAACCATGGTTGTGATGTTATTGGATTCTCAACTCTTGCCTTACGTCTATTTGTTGCAACAGGTTCATGATGCTGGTCACATGGTTCCCATGGATCAGCCAAAGGCTGCGTTGGAGATGTTGAAAAGATGGACCCATGGGAAACTTGCAGCATCATCTGAATCCATGGCTGTCTCAGCTGTGATGTAATTGATTATATAGGGATGAAACACGTAACATATCCTAAATTTATAGACGTTAACATATTGTTGGTTTTGTGGCTAAATTTGTATTAATGTCGCAGCCATTCTATTCTGCTAAATCCTCTGTAAATAAATTTCCGAACATGATGTCTTTGGTGAAGTAAAAGCTGTTCCTCTGTTGTCATTTTCTTTGGAATTACATTGACTTTGAGTTTGAGGTGATGAGAAATCAGGCACGTGGTTCAGAGAATAGACTTTGATCATTTTTTTTCCCAATGTTTGTTAATCATGGAAGGCATTGTTCGAGTGTCTTCAAAGTTGATATTACCATTTATCTAGACATCAATGATTTGATCATTAAACATTCCAGGATTTAGATGCGCCAATTATAAAACCCAACTTTGGGTTTTATTTATGTATTCTTATATCTTAGCGCTCATATTGTAGATATATAATTATGATTCATAATTAAAGTGATTTGCATAAGAATGATGCAATTTCTTATTCATACTTTTAATCATGAATCACAAATGGAACAATAGATGGTTGAGGCATGCATTTAAACCATCCAACCTTTACGAGTTGAATAAGAAGGTTACTGTTCTCGTATGAAGATTTTAGTTACCATATTTATTATTATAGTACGATCCTTAATTTTAAACATATATATTTTAAACGTTTAATGTTTGTGTTACCATTTTAAGGAATAGCACCATCATATTTCTATTAATCATGATGTTTTGATTAAATGAATTTTTTTATCCACCATCAATAGTGATTAATAGGAGTATGATGGTGTTGTCCTTTAAAAACGATAGCACAATCATTTTTTAATATGAAATTGTGATGCCATATAAAAAACTGTTCAATATTTGTGCTATTTTTTTAAAAAAAGTAGTATCATCGTACTTATTAATCATTACGATGAATTAACTAATTATACAATCTTTTGATCATTCATTATTAATAGAATTGTGATTAATACATGTTCGATGGTACTATCCTTTAAAAAAAAAGTAGCACAATTATTTTTTTGATAAATCATTCATTTTTGAACAGTTTTGAATCACAATCATAGATTTAAAATTTGACAATTACAACTACACTTCACATATCACACAAATTAAACATTGCGACTATTCAAAATTTCATATTTTTCCCTTTTTGTCAAATTTATTTTTACTACGTAGCAACATGAGATTTCTACAAAAAAAATTTATAATCTTAAAATTTAATTCAAAAACTATGATCAATACGTTTTTGTCTATCCTAAATTAAACTTGACTTTCTTTTTCAATCTTTATTCTTTACCATAATAACCGGAGATGACCGGATAAAAATTTATAGTATTATTATTGTGATGAATTTGTTTCGCACGTCTAAATTTTAACTCGGCGGAAAAAAATATGCAAATTGCTATACTCACGTTAATTGAATAGTTCATATACACGCCATAAATAAGATGTAGAAAACTCCAAAAATATTTTTGGACATCAAAAATTTTTTTTTTGCGTTACTATATTAAGATGATTTTTTTCTTATAACCAAAATTATTTTCGTCTTGTGGTCAATTCTAACCTCTCTATGTGTAATGTAATATATTAAAATTCTAAGTAATCTAACACCCCCAATTAAATATAATTATTTGAAAGAAACTTGGCACACGTGTGCACCGTTAATTAATCGCGTAAAAAATTTGTGATAGCATGTGTATTGGATTAGCTAAAATAAAGAAAACCTATTGGCCGATATCTAAAATACCGAAAATAAATAAATAATTAGAAATGTCGGAACCCTGATAAAATAGAAATAAAGTTAATAAATAATTCCCGTGAAACATATAAATCTCCAACTTGGGGTATTAATCTCCATACTATATATTTCTGGTCTTTGGATAGGGGCGCGGCGGAGGTGTTGAGATCGAGAAGAGAGAGGAGCAGAGGAGGAGGAGAGAGGAGGAGGTGGTGGTGGTGGTGAAGAAAGGAAGGGTAAACGTTCTCGGCGGTCAAGAGGTCGGTAAACTTCTAATCCGTTTATTTCTTTTTCGCGAATCGGGAACGAGACCGAGATCTGAAGCTTTCGGGCGTGCGGGTCGTGAGATTTGATGCCTTTTCCTCTCAGATCGTGTCTTGTTTGTTCCTAAACTAAAACCCTAGATTTAGATATTCTAAGGAGCGATTTCAAGGCCAAGGAAAGTCTTTTTTTTCTATCGATATACCGTGATTTGGTTGGAGATCTGGGATCCGTAATCTACATAAAATCGTAAGATCTCGAGGTAGGAGTTCTGTTCTCGAATCTCAAAAGAGAGTAAAAATGTTTGATCGGTTTCATCTTTTCCCCTTTTCTTCACAAATTTAATGGAGTTCTTTCATGAATCTCAGAAATTTTGGTTTTTGAATCCATGATGAGAGTAAGGATGCTGGATCGGTTAATTTACAACAATTTTCTCTTTTTTTCATTTTATATTTATTTGTTTTTTCCAAAATGAGCTTGACTACGCGAGAATGTTAAAAGTCAGGATATGTTGTGTGGGTTGATGCAATGAGATTTATAAATGTCCATTTTCTCTTTTTAAAAATTTCCTGCTGAGGATATTTTAGTTCTTTTTTGTTTTGTTTTTCTCCATTATGCGGCCTTAGTGTTTACTGGTGTTGTTATGGTGGATGTAAATGGACCTCTATCCCTAATGGAACTTTGGAAAGATGTATGGCTAGAAGATTTTGATGTTTCTGCTACTAGTGGGCTGAAGACAGACAGGGGAAGAGATGATATGCAAAAGCATGTACTTTTTGTGCGGGAAGGGTTGAATCAATTGGGCAATGTGTTAATCATGTTTGGAATGATGCTAGTAGTGGAGTTGGGTATTTGCTATTTTTATTTCCAGAGGGAAGCATTGGTGGTGTATTTGGACTCATGGAGATGCCTTTGGGTGTATGGTTTTGTTGTGGACAGGGAGGGAGGTGGTGTTGGTGTTTCTGGTTGTAGAGGGTGGTGTGAAGCTGGTGCGTGGTGGAAGTTGGTGTTGAAGAAAAAAGTTCAAGATGAGCGAGAGCAGCCGCAGTCCTCCCAGAGATCGTAGAATTCGCACTGAACGCCCATCATACCGTGATGCACCATACAGGAGGGACATCCGCCGAGGGTCCAGGTTTCTTACTAATGCTAGATTTTTGAGATATCATTATTCTGGTTTACATTATTCCTTGCAGAACTGTCTTACACGTTTGCCAACCTGCATGCTGCTGGTTTATATTTAAACTATGGCATATCACGCACTACGCATGATTGCCAATAAATGTCCAATGTCAGATTTCTCTTGTATATATCTTCTATGTAGAAAAACATAAAATTAATACGATAAATTCAACAAACAATCTCTTAGTTGCAATCTACTAATCTAGTTAGAATAAAACTAATTATTTTATATATCCTGATAAAAGATGAGCCACCAGGACAGAGTTTATGAATTATATTTGGCAAGTCATGATAGACTAAATTCTTAGTACCCATTTAGTTGAACAATAAGGTTTTATTCACACTCAATATTGTGATGTATATCATCATCACCAGTTAGTAATTTGACCAAAGATCCTTGATTCATATAAACAACTCCACCCATAGGGTTGAGTTGATTATTAATTCTAAAACCAGTCAACAAAGCAATGATGTGGTAAAATCTTATAATAATTAGCTACATTGCTTACAAAAATAACCATCTTTTTAATCAAACACATAATAGAATGGGCTTTCCTTTACCTAAAAAAGATGGGCTTACCTTATTCTTATAAAAGAAAGAAAAAATTTAGAAAAATAATGATTTTTTGTTGTAATAGAAAACATTGGTCATGTTCAGAGAAGACCATTAGATGCGCCAATAAGAAGAGTAGATCAAATAATCTGGAGTCCGATTAAAAGAGGGAGAGGGAGGCCAAGGCGGACACTTGGCGTAATATACCGAAAGGTTTGGTTACTAATAGAGCGGAATGGCGTCGTATGATCCATGTAGCCGACCCCACCTAGTGGGAAAAGGCTTTGTTGTTGTTGATGTTGTTGTTGTTGTAATAGAAATTCTCCAATCAGACAGTCTTTATAATGCTCCCGTGTTAATTTATTCATTCTTTGTAGAAGGCTGCAAGGTGAAACTTCTTTATGGTGATGACATCTAGACATTGATCTGTGAAACCATTGGCACAGACTCATCACTTTCTCTTGAATAAACATTTTCATTTTTTTTTTCTGTTTGATTGGAATTGGAGAATGAGTTGATGTCTTCTATTTTCCAGACTTGAAGTAGCAAATTTTAATCGTTTGTTAAGCTATGATACTACATATAAGTGGGGGTCATGTATGTATGTGTACACACACACACACAAATACCTGGCTCCTTCTAAATTAAACGGTAAATATTATTTTTTGTCTAATGTGATAATAATTTGGACTTTCCAATTGTGTTGATTACAAACAAAGCAATTTTCCAAAAAAAACAACCATTGTTGTTTTAATAAGCATATAACTGCAATGTCTGAAAGCATATTACTATACTTTCATGTAGCATTGGGTTGCATGAAATTTTTTACTTGGATTTTATGGGTGAAATCACTTGTACTTTTTGCTGTCTGTTGAAATTACAATGTTAGAGGATTCAAACTTGTTGCATTTCTTATCTCAAAGTTTTCAAGTTGTTAGACATTAGTTATGGAATGTTGTCAATAGACCAAGTTGCATTGATATGTAAGATTGGGTTGTCCAGCTTTTTAACTACATTGTTGCACAGAATGTTGCTGTGTTAAGTCTCTTGTTCATTCCAAACAGAATATTTCTTTCCTCTTTACATGATTGTTAAATATAGTGAAACTTTCCCTAAAAGAAATATAGTGAAACTGTGACAATCAATCCATTTCTCAAACAGACATCTACATTGTATTCTTTTTTTGAGGAGATCTACATTGTATTCTTGTGATTTATGAAACCTTCTTTTTTCAGTAACTTCCTTTATTCTTCCATCATATGGCAATCAAAATAGTAAGAGAAACTGGGTCCTCTCAGGAAAAAAGGTTTAAGAGAATCTGGGATCATGTGCTTCTATTCTATGAGGTTCCTATGCACAAGGATAGAAGTTAACCATCACTTTCAATTGCAGGAAGCTTTGCACTATCCATGTCATGAAAGTCTCCCTTAAGAATGCACTCGTGAAGGAAATTGACACTTGCACTACTGAGTGCCCATATTGTCTTATTTAATCAAGTTATTCATTTCAATGAATTTTTTGAACCGTGTTGGACTGATGATTTCTACATTGAAAACATGTTTTCCTATCAACTTAAATGACCTAAGCTCTTTGGTTAGTAGGACTTCTAAAAGTAAATGCATTGCACTGCTCATTATCTAGGATAAGTGTGTTAATTTGATGAAGCTCAGAAGCAAGAGCATGTGAGGTTAATGGTAAAAAACAAACATTTCTAAATTTATATTGTGCATCTCCGTGCTGCCAGTCTTTTCACAATCTACATTCTGGTCTTTTCGCACCATCAAGGTTGTTATGCTTGATCTAATGAAAATATTTTTCATGATTTTTTTTGGACTGTGTATTTGGCAAACATGAGAATTTTGGCAATGAAAATATTTTCTGGTTGACCAAGAAGTCATATACAAGTTCTAGGAAAATGTTTTCTATTTCAGATTGTCTCTGTTGTACATATAAAAATAATCTAACTTGAGAACATTTTCTCTTGCAAATTATTTTCTGTGATATAAATGCAGTCTACTGTGATTACCAGGAAGTTGAAGAAGTTTATCCTCTTTACCTATCTGCCTGTTTTAATTGAATTTTCTCTTTTAGGACTGATCAAAATATTGCACTCAATATTTGCAGGAGAATTGATTTGTGCAAGAACTGCAAGCGACCTGGACACTATGCCAGGGAATGCCCAAATGTGGCTGTCTGCAACAGCTGTGGTCTTCCAGGGTAAGGATTGACTCTGCTGTCCTTTTTCTTTATCTTGTGTTCAAAATGGTTGTTTGGAGCATAATTGCGAATCACACACACTATGAAATTAAGGTTATGGATTTTGAGCGAATGTTTTGCACAAGCGTAGTGCAAGTGAACTTCAAAAGGACTAATCAACCTTAGTTCGATTGCCATCGGTTCTGCTCCTCTTACTTGGAAATTGTTGAATCCCAGCTATCATAGAGATACTCGCGTATCCTTGTCCATGATCAATACTTGTCCAGCTATCATAAAGCAGAATGATTATAAGCTGTTTTGCTTCCTTTTATTTTTTGCATCTTCTCATCTAAAATCTGTTTTTTTTTCTTCTCTTCAGTGCAACGTGTAGTCCATCTGGCTTCATTTTATCTTTGTGATTTTTGTTTTCAGGCACATCGCAGCTGAGTGTTCGTCGAAGGCCCTCTGCTGGAATTGCAAGGAGCCCGGGCATATGGCAAGCAATTGCCCGAATGAAGGCATATGCCACACCTGTGGCAAGGCTGGCCATCTTGCGAGAGACTGCCCAGCTCCACCTGTACCTCCTGGTGATCTGAGGCTCTGCAATAACTGCTACAAGCAGGGGCACATTGCTGCAGATTGCACTAACGAGAAGGCATGCAACAACTGCCGCAAAACTGGGCATCTGGCTCGTGACTGCCCGAATGACCCTGTCTGTAACCTGTGCAACGTCGCCGGGCATGTCGCCAGGGAATGCCCGAAATCTGGAATGCTTAATGATAGGGTCGGTGGTGGCAGCTTCCGCGGACCCGGCGGGTTCCGAGATATCATTTGCCACAACTGTAACCAGTATGGTCATATGAGCAGGGAATGCATGGGCGGTCCGATGTTGATCTGCCACAACTGCGGTGGGAGGGGCCACATGGCGTATGAGTGTCCATCTGGAAGAATGTTGCCTCGCGGGCCTCGAAGGTTTTGAAGGCAGAACTGCTTCTCGTTTAGGAGAAGCTTAATAATAAATGAAAGCAGTGATCTGGATCTTAGTTCCCTTGCATCTTTATTTATTTTCAGACTCAGATTGTATTAACAAAAGCTTTGTCTTATACTTCGAGCAACTGATTTGGTTGAGTTGTGAAATTTGATTTGATGAACTTTAACTTCGGAATATCTGCTTTCCGGTTTGCTGATTGGTCCTGTATTTACTTTTTCTATTACCTTCTCTAATTACTTCAAAAGTTATATGGGGCTCATATAAGGGTATCTGTCTTTTATCTTCAAAAGTTATAAGGGCTCATATAAGGGACATAAATAATAGATTTATCGAAGTTTATCTTTTGATTAATAAAAATAACTGTGCAATTAGACAAGAAACTTGATGGATTAAGTATTAAAAATTTACATCACATGCAACATGCTCGGTTGGCCAAGAGAATCTTGGCTATTTTAAACAAATTTGATTCGTAAGTATGGCATCCTCCACCCTTGACAAAAGACCACCCCTTTGTGCAAGGCCTGCTTGCTTTTGGAAGCTCATTAATCCGTCTTTGGATGTTATTAAATCGGGCCTGCGAAACAAATTGATAACGGTATGGGTACTCTAGTTTATCATGATTCATGCTTATTTAACATATCTATAACTTTCTTGTCTTTTGTAAATATCTTTTCTCTTACGATTACATATTTTATTTCTGCGTCTGGAATGTTGATTTACTCGTGACTTAATTTGCACCCTCTCTAGTGGAAAGAATTTTATCTATTAATCATCCTGTCTTCCCTATGATGATTGTTGGATTTGAGCACTAGAGTCTTCTAGCATCTCCATTGCTAAATTAGTTTATAACTATATAAGCAGCTTGCTGGATGACCAAGTTGGAGAATTATATGGAGACTAAAGATTCCCCTTAAAATTTAAATATCTTTTTGGAAGTTTGCCTACAACCCATTACCTACAAAGCAAATGGGTTGATGCTCACCTATTTTTTCAATGCTCTTTCTCCTTTCAACTTCGGCATACTTTTGAATCAGAAACTCATTTAACAGTTGGCCAGCCAGGGATTGGATCCTTGAAGGCAGCTTCTCCCCTGATGCTAATATTTGCTCCATTTTTCGTAAACTTTTTGCAATAATGAAGTCTTTCCTACTTAATGAAGCATCCTTATTTTTTTTTTTAAAAAGCAATATCCCTTTTTCTTTTGCACTTAACAACCTGCTATTTCAGATCATAACTTCACAAACAAAGAACTAACGATGCCAGAGAGGAGAGTACCACAATTATCACTAGGCACTAGAACAAAAACCTCTAGTTAGGGGGATATATAGTTCCATATAAACCATCACCCAGACAACTCACTTCAACGCCCAAGATGATTCAAGCAACATGAACCAATGGCGAGAGAGATCTGAGTAATTACGTTACTTCAAGAACAACGCTAACAGGCAGAAAAACAAGTCGAACACATTTATCAGCAATTAATCGAGCAATGTCTACTCGGACTTGTCAGTGTGATCGAAGCCATTGCCTTGTCCGTTTTTCTCTGATTCCTGCAGTTGTTAAGTTTGGAAAAATAAGAATTTTGGTCAAGTGAAAGAGGGGTGACAGATTAACTTCTCGAGTTCGAGAAATCGATAAGAATTAATTACCTTTGCTAGGTAAGTTTTGTGGTATCTGTAACCCTGGTGTATAATAAAACAGAGAGAAAGTAATGCATTAACATGCAACGACTTCCACTTTCAGGTCATGATACTGGTTTAAATCGATCATCAGACAAATCTTCTTACCTTGTCTGTTCCATAAATGTAATCACAATATGTAAACACAGATGCAAAATTACTTTGACTCTGGCCTCCGACGTAGTGATGATAATCATGATACTCTGCCCCTCCATAGAAAGGAATGTATTTTGTTGGATTCAGAGGGAAATCATAACTGTTTGAAACCAAGCTCAGTCAAAGTCATAACTATGCAAACAACTTTATTATTCTTATTTTTTTTAAAAAAAATTTGGATGTACATATAGGAACATGACAATGGATGCTATGTAACTAGAACTTGCTCATTGCCAAATCAAATATGAAGACCTGAAGTGAAGAAAAATGACATCCTATGAGCAATCTTGCAAAAAACACAGATTGATAAACTATGATAAATCAATGAACTGGTTTATGAATGACTAAAGCAATCTTCTGAACATATAACAACAGACGGACACAAAACTTTCCATGCAAGTATCAGATAGTAAGATGCTACCACTATCTACTGACACTGAACACTTGAGTTATGACTTCAAAATACCGACATGAACGGCGGCAACAAATTGGCTACGTGCACGTACCCGCTGTGCGTCTCGATGGCCTCGAGCTGGCGGAGGGCGATCCAGAGCCAGAAGGTGATCATGTGGCAGGGGGCGATGACGGGACCGACGAACGAGGGGATGCCGAGGATGAGAACCTCCGCCCAGTGCGCGTACGGCGCCGCGAAGCCGATCGGCGCCGTGAACTCGTGGTGCACGCGGTGGATCTTCTCGTAGCCCCACTTGCCATGCAGCAGCCGGTGGATCCAGTAGTTCCCGTAGTCCTCCACCAAGAAGTAGACGGCCAACTGCATCGCCACTTCCCACAACGACGGCAGCGGCAACCCCGTCCGAATTCCGACAAGCTGTGATAGATTGCGCCGTCAGACAGGCGTCCAAGCAAGTAATATCTTTATTTGCAAAAGCGGCAGAAAAAAACTCGCATCGCGATTTGGATATGCAGAATCATGCAAAAGATAGCATTTTTAACGGGATTTAAAATCCGACGCAACAAAAAAAAAATCGTTTCTTTTCCTGTTGAGTGAAGGCAAACATGAATTTTTTTTTAATGGGTGACGAACATTTTTTGAAGGAAATAAAAAACTTAATTTCCTTTTTCCAGCGGGAACCTTTATTTCCGCACGAAGAGCAGAGTAGTAGAGAAGTGAAGTAGAGAGGAAAGAAACGGGAGAAAAGAGGCGGCGGCCGACCTTGGCGGTGGGGTACGAGAGGATTTGGAGCGGGCCGACGACGAAGGCGAAGACGCGCATGACGTCCTTATAACACCTGAAGAACTCCCCCGGCGAGAGGCGGACCTTCGGCTGGAGCTTGTAGGGTGAGAGGGCGGACGGGAGGCGGAGCTCCAGGAACGCGAGGGGCAGCGGCGCCAGCGAAAAGATGAGGAAGAGGAACAGGACGTTGTGGTAGTAGAGGAGGTAGTCCGGCATCCTGGCGGAGTACCGGAACCAGAGCGACTCGAAGGCGGTGAGGCTGCGGCCCAGCGCCGCTTCCGCCTCTCCTACGGTCTCGTACGGCAGCATCTCCGGCGTGCCGGCGACAGAGCAACAAAGAAACGATCACCGGGGACGACGTCAGTCGACGGCGGGTGGGAATATACAAAATTCTTTTCGTGATTCTATTGGCGTGGTCTCTGTTCTTATATCGTCTCTGTTTCTTTTGCACTTCCCTGCGACGCAGTCGCGAAGGAATCGCGCGGGGTGGCGGTTTTCTTATGTTTTTGGAGAGAACAGCGAGGGGGCCGTTAGTTGTGCAAAGTTACCGAGGAATGGAACTTGTGAGGTGTTGCCGTGTTGGTACGCAAAAAAAAGTTGTCCACATTTTTTTTAGTAATAGTTTGCATATAAATGATGTGTTTTTTTCCTCCTAAAATGATGTAGTCTTCTCTTTTTTCCTAAAATCTTCTTATTGCCATTTCTAAGTGTCAATAATGCTTTAAGTTTTATCTCTTCTATTTTTTTCTATTTAATAATATTTTCGTTTCGCTGTCTATCTTCTATTATTTTTCGGATGTATGATCTCTCTTCGCAAAAAAAATCTCATCACTAAACTACTAACACCATTCATTTTAACATAAGATAAGTATACATTTTTATAATTTTTCGTTGAAATAACTATTTAAAATTTTTAAAAATAATATATTAGATCTGTCATCACAAATTCAGAAATGCACTGTGAATATACACGATTTTGATCATGTAGTATCGTTCGTGCTTGAGATTGCATCATATAACACGATGTACAAATGGAAGGAAGATTGTATAAAATTTCAGAATTTAACACTGCAACTAAGGAATAAATAATAATTAAGTAAAGTATTTTAGTTATACATATGGTAACAGATGGAAAATGGTGATGGTGATTTTTAATTTTTGTTACATGATTTAAGTAGAATAAGTTCGATATGGAAGGGCTTAAAAATGTACGAGTAAGAATCTTTGATCACATCGAGTGTCAAAACTTCGATCAGAATCTTATGTACGTGAAAGTTGAAACCAAAGGTCTAAATAAGAATTTAAAAATTACAAAATAGAGGTCATCTCCAAATTTTGCACATCTTTAGGCAGTCTAATTTTTAACGAGGGCTAAATTTTTAATATATAGAAGTCTAAACTTCTATATTTTGCACGTCTACTTTGAATTTTACTTTTGTCTAAAAGTAAATTCCTTTCCTAAATTTGTTAGAGACGTGGCCTCTATAGATTTTCTTATTAAAATCATCGTCACAATTTCTTCCTAAAAAGCTAAAATTTATTTTTTTTGTTATCAAAATAATCAAAGTCTTCAATAAGATATTGTGATATTTTAAAATTTTATTGTAAGCGAGAGCCAACGATATTTTATATGTTTAAATAAAAATGATATTTTATGAAATTTATTTTAAAAGGCGGACTTTCTCTTTCCTATATCAATTAGAAATGAAATAGCTCTCTATTTAGTTAGTTTTCAGCTATCCACATTATTAGAATAATACACTTGTTTATTTTGTAAAGGTTCTTCTTCAGATGTGAACGGTGTGAAGAGTAGTAACAAGCAGAATCAAGAAGAAAAGAACAAGTGGGCTCCTGATCGATCAGAAACAAGATGACACGAGTCGTATCGCTGTTTATTTGATCAACACGGGACATGATCTGTCCCGTCGACCCCTTAAATTAAGATTGCAATCAATTGCATTGGCATGCATATAGAAAGAAAGAAGAAGCAATGCATGCAAAAATTACTAGTGCAATAATATACAAGTGGCGAGTGCATGATGATGGCCAACGTGTCAGAAAGAGCGCAAATGGTGAACATGAAGTTGGTCATTCGGGTGGGGATGAAGGCACAGGGTGTGCAAGTCAGTGCAAAACTTTGGTGGAGGTGTTTAATGTTGATTTCGAACGTGTGGGACTGCCTGCTCTATGTGGTTTCCTAGGTCTCTTCGGGGAACTCCAGGCCTCTCTCTGTCGTCCTCCTGTGCCTTCCACTTGTCCATGATGCCAAAGTCAAGGAGCAATATTTACTTGCCCTACGAAGAAAAGATATATATTATAAGCTACATTTATGACGTTTGCCCTACGAAGAAAAGATATATATTATAAGCTACATTTATGACGTTTAACTTTCTTAATACTTTATCTAACACGAGTTGAAATAAAGTGAATAACTCTTCATCGCTTAAATAAAAAAATTTCGAAGAACATAAAAAAATTTCACAAAGAGTCTCTCCTTTCATAATTAAACATGCCACTTGAGACCAACGTTGTAAGACCCGACCTCGAACCGAATAGTCAGATTGGGTAATATAAATAAATAAAAAATAAAATAAGTTCAAGTGACTATTATAATATTATTAATATATAATATATTATTTAGCAAAAATATAATGTAATATAATAAAATAATTCAGATTAAATAATATAATAAAGTAAGCATAAATTAAATCATCAATTGAATATTTTCTAAATAAAAAATATTGTGAGTAATTATAAAAAAATAAAGATATTAATGGAATTTTATATATGTGATAAAGAAAAATATTGAAACATAAATTCAAGTATATATATATGATATTCTTAAAAAATTAATAATTTTTGTACATTTTATTTTTTTATATTTTATAATTTGATCCGACAGGGTCGGTCAAATCCGTTGGGTCCGCCGGTTGAACCTTGGTTTTGACCGGGTCAAAGCGGGTCAACTTCATAGTCGGATTTTAAATGACCCATGGAATATTTTAGTGTCCGGACACCGGTCCGATCGGCCGGACCGAGCCGGATCTTACAACACTGCTTGAGGCAACATCAATATATAATCAGTGCGTATAACTGTTAACATCGTGAAAATTGATCGGCAGTCATTTCTAGAAAATTATGGTGGCAATCAAAAGAAAACTCATGTAATACTTTGGTCAGATTGGAGTAGTTGATTTTAACGATAGAAATTGAAGTTCTGAACATTTCAATTTTGAGGGATGGAATCTCTTACTCTTTATTTGGGACTCCCGGATTTTTACATCGTTACAAGTGGAGCTTGCTCGTGTGGACGCATGTGTCATCTCCGGGTTTGTCCAGTTGCCGCGGAAAGCCCATTCATGCTCCACGATCGTGAATTTAGCTGCAAGGTTAATCTTCCTATAATAACAATCTTTCGAGCTCATGTTTTGAATTATCTTTCGAACGCCCCAATGAGTCGGATTCAAATATCACTCCTTCAAGTAATTCCCACGCTTTCTCCTCTAAAGCTGTAATATCTTAATTTTTTTCAAATTAAAAATTAGTTTTTGTAATTAAATAAAACCAAAATTTGGAATTTGTTAAAGAAGGATAATGTTTGAAAAAAAAATAAAGTTAGTTAGAGGAAAGATTAAAAAAAAAGGAAAAGATAAGATAATAAAAGTTTGAACGAGAATAAAATTGTTATTGGATAAGAGATGGTAAAAGATAATTTCATATTAGATTAGGAGTTGAAATTAAAATAAGATTAGGGGTTCAAAATGGAATTTGAATATAGGATATAAAGGATTTCTAATGAGAGTTGAAATAAAAATTTTATTTCCAAAAAATATTTGAAAGGTAAAATAATATTATTTTATTTGAAAAATTAAAAGATAAGAATAATATTTATTTATTTAATTTCGAAAATTAAGGAATAATTATGTTTACGAGAGATAGAATAAAAACAAGATAGTTGGAAGAGGATTAGAGATAAAATTTATTTGAAAGATTGAATTAGAACTTCTAAGGAGGTTGAAATTAGGAGTTTTGAGGATAATATATAATTTCTTTATAAGGTTGACAAGTTAACACTGGTTTCAGGTTATAATTTGGACTATTAAGGCTTGTATATATCAGATGCAATTCGACTGGGTGATACACGTATTAACATCATCACATTCATGACAAAAAAAAAATTATACATGCATAAAGTAACAACAACAACAACAACAACAACAACAAATGCACGATGAGCAGCCTAATGGTCACAGCTATGCACAAATGCACTTCCAAGAATCTACTCGGCTTTTGTTCTTTTTGTTTTTCTTATCGGTTTCAGCATCAAATTGCTGAACTTAAGAGGTACTTGATCATGAACATCCGAACCCTTGTAGACAGAGAAAAAGAAATGCCTCTAAGTAACACTTGATCTTGCCGCACCATTTCCTTCTTCATCTAAAATATATGTTCATGTTCTTCAACCAGAGTTTGAGGCTTGTAACACAACGACCATAATTTTAAATTTATCTTTCAAAGCTGTCAACTTGATTCTATGCTGTAAAAAAAAACACTATCTAACATGAGAAAGAATTTAATATGCAGCTTAATCATGCTTCCACTTTTAGCAGGACTTAGAATTTCTAGCTTCACTTATTGGGAAAAATTGTCTGGTATATTACTTTATATTGATATAAGTGGATGAAAAACAGCTAAACCAAGTTTTTTAGTGTACATATACAGGTTTTTAATGCACATTTCCCCTTTATTTATTCTAGATGAACAAGGAATGAAATCAAAACGCCAGCAAAGCGAAGACAGTTCCTCTTCCAATGCTACAAAAACGTATTTTCCATCTTTAAGATTGATTATAGAATGTCTGGATACAAAAGAATGTTTATATACATCTGTACAAACTCACTCTCAGAAAATCAAATGTGGCCATAAAAGCTGACCAACTAATTGTTTTGACAGTTAATAAGGCATGGGGAACTGTAGCTCTACAGCTCATACAATGCTTGTTATAGGTGTTGCACGTGTACAACTGCCACCTTGATAAATCATTCTTCTCTGTAAGTGCAGATATTTGTAGTAGTAGTGTTATTATGATGCATGTGGTTGAGCATCCAGATACATTACATACAAAGGGATGCATGCTTTCTATCATGGAAATTATCATCTTTTTTTATGATTTAAATGTTCCCAAGAATTTTGTAGCTTCTTGCATTTCAGCCTGCAGCCTGGCCTCGTCCCACTTATGTTCAGCAGCCAAAATCTCGATTATGCGAGGCAATGCCCGCCTAGCTGCATCAATGTCAAGAAAGGCAAGTCTGGACCTCCGAGCAATGAAATCAACAGCAGATTCGCAGTACTCGTTACGGGCACAGTACGCAACCTCTGCCTCCAAAATGGGGTACCCGTGAGCAAGCCGCTTACCCAAATTCTCATTCTGAAACCAAAGGGAAAAAAAAAGAATAAGTCTTACTGAGTGATGAATTAATTATTTGGACAAGAACTCCTACTTCAACATTCCTTCGCCTTGACAGAGTAGAACATAACCATAAATTTTAGAAGAGCCATCATGATTACCATCCACAGATTTATAATCTTGTATCTTCGATTTAAATGCAGTCACTAACCTTTTTATTTAAATACACTGTAATTTCTTCAGAGATTCTCAGAATATGGGCAATATGTATATGTGTATATACTACATACATACATATATACTTAATCATTCAATCATAAAACTTTATAATCTTAAAACGAAATACTGAGCAGAACATTCAAATCAAACTAATAACCTCAGGATACTGTCTCTCTTTTCAAATTTAGTAGTTTGTCCATGTGGCCAAGGAATCCAGATTATGATCCCTAAATAAGCTTAAATCTATAGGGTTTCCGGGCAGTTTAGAAGTGGCTCTATATATAGATTATCAGAGAACATTCTAGGAGTGAGTATCTCATTAATCTACCACACCTCTCCTTGCCCTACTATATAGGTGAAGTGTCTGTACTCGAGATCTCGAATGGCTGATTTATCCGATTTCGACACCCATAACTAGGCTTAACAAAAATGCCGGCCCTGGATCAAGCTGATAATCACCTCAGAGAAATTAAATTCACTGAGTTTATAATAAAACCATCTGCTTGAATTACCATGATCCGGATTGCTTCCAACAAACATACACAACTCCCTAAGATTGAAAAAGATAATGGGAACAAAGAAATCCTAAACCTTGAGTCTACATCAACATAAACCTAAGATCTTAATGGATCATGCATGAGAATCACTGGACTACTGGCTAAGCTTAATGGCACATGTTAGATATTTTCAGCAACAGAAATCTGAGATATATCCAAGTATGCAATCATATCAGATTCAACAACAGATAGAGTGCAACATTATGCAATCATATTGAAAGAGTGCAACACGTAATTGTGATCCAACCTGAGCAATATCAGCTACTCGTTCTGCCAGACTACCATATGCATGAGATAAATGCTTGGACACAGCACTGTCCATCGCCCCAGGTACTACTTTCCCATCATGTGCCCTTTTCATCCGTATGTACTGTTGTGCAAGTACGGTAAATGATGAAGGATCCCATCCGTCGGCGCCAACAATGTGTAGGTTATTTGTCACACAGCTGTTGGTGGGATTCAACCTCCCTGATCTTACAGCTGCGTCAACTGCATCCTCAGCCATGCTGAACGATATAAAATGAATGTTATTTGATGGATATAAGAATGCATTTGAAGCGATATAGAAGAAAATTTACTAAGCGTGATAAAACTGCTTATGTTCAAAGGTATACTATCAAATTTAGTAACCTTTTAACATTAGGAAAAATCTGATAAGAAAATATTTTATTAAACTTATTTTTGAAGAATAAATTCAAATAAAGCATTTCATTTAAGAAAATACAGTTTTTTTCTAGGAGAAAAATGCTTGGTCTACTCTCTAGAAATGGGCTGATGGGTTATGTTGCTTTACATTCTTCATACACATCTAGATATCTATGTTGCTTTATCATGTTGGCATGTTTTTCTCTTACATTTAAGAGAGAATATCTTCGCTTATCAAACAAAAAATAATGCATTAATTAAGATATCCATCATTAAAGAAAAAATTGAGAAATGAATTTTTACCTTCTGTAAGTTGTCCATTTTCCACCTGTAATTGTTACTAGACCAGGATAATCTTCGCATACCACATGATCTCTAGATACATTCGCAGTATTCTTTGCTGAGGGATCAACTGCCAGTGGGCGTATACCGCTCCAAGCAGAAAGCACATCTGTACGCCTGACCTGAAAATTTACCAGATTCTAACTCAGACTGCACAAATTCTTTCAATATATGATATGACCTAATTATAAGCAAGCTCAAACCGGATTGGAGAACTAACTTAATGAAATTAAAGAAAAACATGAAGAAGAATTTCTTCCTAGATCCAACTGGGAGTTAATGAAAATCTTTCCCAAAAGTTATGCGCACAACTGACATTTGTTGGAACTATGTCACTATGTTCCGGAATATAGCATTGAGCTTAGTAAGGAAGGACTTGGCAACAAAGAGCTGGTTTACAATGGAAATGGATATAGAGAAGCAAAATACAAACCTGGACGTTAAGGTATCCACTGATAGCATCCAATATGAACTGTATTTCGTCTTCATGTGGCTCAGGGATTATAGTGATATTTGTATTAGAATCTGTAGTTCCAGCAATTGTCCTACCCAACCATGGCAGCATGAAAACAATACGGCCATCTTCAGTTTTGGGAACAATTAAACCCATTCCTTCTGGAGAATAATAATCAGGAAGGACTATGTGCACTCCGCTACTTGGACAGATCATGAGTTTTGCATATTTGTCGACCATTTTCCTTATGGAATCACAGAATGGTCCAGCCGCATTTACAACAACTTTTGCAAAGGTATCAAATTCTTTACCTGATGCATATGCACAATGACAGTCGTTAAGGAACAACTAAAGAAGCAACAGTAGTACAAATTTTGTTCCACGTCAAGAAGAAACTAAGTTGTATGCAAATGTATTGGAGAATTATCACTTTGACCACATCACTGATGACTTAAGGGAAGTACGATAGTTTGAACGAAGACCAACGATGATCTAAAGCAAACTGAAATAAAGGTGGAAGTTTGCCTCAAAAACCAATACAAGAAACAGGAGATTGCCTTCATATTATTCTACAAGCTAAATATACGTTTCCCATTGATCAATCATGATTTCACCTTATACCTATACTAGTTAAGTCAAGAATGATCATCCATAATACAAACGTGCTACTGTTACCCAAACTGATCAGCTCTCACACAAATTATCTATGTGATCGTAGATATATTAATAATTTGATAACAGAAAAAAAGCCAAAATTCCATTTTAGAGATAATTTCTCCTCAAAAGGAAAAGAAAAAAGAGAAGTATTTCAGATAAAACTTGCATCCAAGTCAAAGTCCTATATTATAATAACAACAACAAAGTCTTATCCTATTAGGTGGGGTCGGCTCAAAGTCCTATATTATAACAAGTATGAAAAAAGATCCACCTCACTTTGGTGTTGCATTATTAGTTACCACATGTAGCAAAAAACTATAGGCTTTCACTGTACCAGGTGAATTACTCTATCAGCATGAAAAAGCAAATTCACAACGAGCAATGAGCAAGTTAATGACGAGAATGAGAACCCATTTCAGAACAGTTTGGAATTCTACTTGAATCGAACTAAACGATAGAAAAGATTGCATCTTTCATTGTCATAATCAAATTGAAATTTGGATCCGCTCAAAACAATAATCAAATTTAAATGTTTGCCAGAAATCACTTCGAGAAGAAATACCAGAAATATACATCAGATATGAGCAGACACTATTTCTTTTCTGGAACGAGAATTTAGTTACTATTTCCAACAGAAGATAAAAAAAAAATTTGACTTCCTCATACCTGACAAGTTGTCGCGTATACGTGCACCAATTATCCTCTCACCAGACGCATCCTTAATGAGGGATATCACTTCTGCGTGATTTAGCACAGCAGCACCCAATAATGCAGAAGTGCAAGCCAATCCCACATTAAGCCGAGAGTCGTTCATCTGCCCATCATAATATACTACCGTTCCTTTTAAGCTTCTGTTCTGACCCTCCCGAGCAAGAGTAGGAAAAAGTTTGATCGACTTATTCGCAGAATAATACCGTGAAAGATGCAGCATCCTACGACCCGCAATGAGATCGTATAATTTGAGACCAGCCCAGTAGTACATAACTTCGAACCAATCGAAACATGGTGTCATGCAGGGCAAAGCATGGCATAAATGTGGAGCATTTTCAATGACCTGTTTACGCTCCTTTAGTGCATGGAAAACGAGTTTCAGCTGACCATAGTCAAAACTAAAAACTGCCTTTTCCAAATATCGTACCCCTGAAAATTCCAGTTCAAAGATGTTAGGCAGCAGTAGGTCAATCGTGCCAAAAGAAAAGAGTAAAAAAGACTAATTTAAATTTTTTTTAAGAATGCACGTAAATCATAAAGAAGAAAAAGTGAGCAGATATTCCCATAATTTGGGTTTTTTTTTCCTTCAGTACACATTAACATACTACACTTGAAAAATCAAATTCCCGTAGTTCCGGAAACAGGCCTAGTTTACATGAGATGAAAACATGACCGAAAAACTCTCTACAGAAACGTGACATGGGGTGTCTGGAAAAATTACGAAAACAAGACCTAGCAAATTATTTTATGAAAGAGAATTTTACGAAATATCATGATAAATACATCGCCTCACAAACTCGAGATATATATATATATATATATATATATATATATATATATATATATATATATGTTCCTGGAAAACCTTGACAAGATTATGCAACCTGTTCTAACAAGTAAATATCTGATGAGTTTTAAGTCTTCATGAGTCTACTATAACAACAGCAATAAGAAGTCAACTCAAATTGATGTCCTGACGACAATTTTATTGCTAAGGACCTAACTGATATTTCCGTGAGCCATGAAACAGGTCTAGGTGA
This sequence comes from Pontederia crassipes, assembly GCA_030549335.1. Lineage (NCBI taxonomy): Eukaryota > Viridiplantae > Streptophyta > Magnoliopsida > Commelinales > Pontederiaceae > Pontederia > Pontederia crassipes. The sequence continues at coordinate 14,649,733 of CM060193.1, forward strand.
ACCGTGGTGAATGTATTGCCTTTTGGCCAGAAGAAATTGTTCAAATTCAAATTCCCGCAGGGTAAAGCATATAGCATCCACAAAGAACGTGCGAGATTCCAGAAGAGGCTTTGACGCCAGTAATTTGCCATAATATTGATGTCATTAGTACAGTGGGATACAAGAAATCATTATTCAATAAGGTCGTGATCTTGTATGGATTCAAAAGATTGATATCAATCAAGAATATTCAACACTGCTGCATGGGCTGATACATGAGACAGTCGAACCCACGTAAGAATTCAGAACCAAGACGCGCTTATTTCTCCAAGAGAACTAAACTTTATTTCATTTCGTTTTCACCCTAATATTTACATTACATTGAATTCAAAAGTTTGTCTTGTTAGCATTCTGCATGGGATGAGCATTCAAAATATGATGCATTGCGCATAAAAGCCAGCAAAATACGTCGGTCAGTAATGTCATTAAAAATCCTACAGTATTCGCACTCATAAACTAAACAAACATTCAGCAAACGTTAATAGAATATGACTAAACAAGTGCTGCCATATAAACGCCATCCACAAGATCAGAAGACAAAGAAAAGCTAGCAATGACGAGGTTTGGAGTAAAGTACGGCTAAGGAGATCGCATATTTACTTGAACACCATCAAAGTTCAAGGCAGCAAAGGAGCAACATTTTATACGTAGTCGATCAAAACAGAAGGGACACTGAGAAGAGAATTGTCCTCACCTCCATGGATCAACTTGGTGGATCTCGACGAGGTCCCCGACGAGAAATCCTCCCGCTCGACGAGGCCCACCCGGAGCCCGCGGGTGGCCGCGTCGAGCGCCACGCCGCAGCCGGTGGCTCCACCGCCGACCACGAGGACGTCGAGCGGGTTGGCGGCTGTGGCGCCAGCGAGGGCCGCCGCCTGGGCGCACCTCGTCGGCAAGGCGGCGGCGGGATCGGCAATCCTCCGTCGGGCAGCCTCAAGCGAAGCGGGACCGGGTCCCACGGTTGAGGTCGGCGGCTGGAAGACAGTCGCGGAAGCAGCGAGGGAGACGCCGGAGGCGGCGGCGACGATAGCGCCCAGGCGCCTGAGCCGGAGAACGCCTAACAACATCTTCTGTTACTCCGGGCCTCTGCGTTCGAGTTGGACGTGTTTTCTTCTTCTTCTTCTTTGTTTTCAGTAGTCGAGTTGGAGTATTCGAAAGAAACAGGAACTTGGATTTTGGCAGGGAGCTGTCGGGGTATTCATACAATACAAACAGCATATTTTATAACCCCGAAAAGCGAGTTTAGGATCCGATTCGGATACGATCTCACAAAAAAAAAAAAGAGAGACCAAATCTGACACAAAAAAATATTACAAAAGAAAAGGGAAAGGTGGACTATTTTTCAACTGCAAACAGCATTAAGTCCAAGTGAATTAAATTTATTTTAAATTTTCAATAACCTTTTTTTATTAAGAGTGTAAGCAAAAAATTAAAAATTTTAAATCCAACAAAAAAATAACTTTTAAAATTCGACACATATATACTATTTTTTAAATTTAAAAAACATATGAGGAGGCCAATGGACAACACAATTAACTTTTTTATAAAATATACATTATATTACATTTTAGCATTTGTAATATATATAATGACTCAATAAACATAATATTTATCTCATTATATGTATAGAAAATTAATATAAGTCATAAATAGATTATTATAATATATAATATGTGAACAACATTAATTTATGAAATAAATTATTTCTTTAGAAATATTGTTTTTATAAATATATAAAATACAAGGATCCAAAAAATATTTGAAAAAATCAACAAGGTGATTTTTTAATGCAAAAATCCAACCGAACCGCACTTTATTTCACTCTTATTTTTTATAATAAAAAAAATTGTATTACTTTTTAGAATATATATATATATATATATATATATATATATATATATGTTTTAAGATTTGCTATTCGAGGAACAAAAGTTTTATTCAAAAGATTTGTTATTCTTTTTAAATTATTCAGGAATATAATATTTATCATTATATTTATGTTTGAATCAAAAGAGTATAAAATAGAATAAGAAAAAATGAGAGAGATATATTGAGTGACTATTTTTTTTTGCCAACCTCATGTGTTTAGGAAGCGGTGCTGACCCAACTCGCGCGTGTCACGGAGTCATTTTAGGACACGAGACCTCGTGCGGCGATTAGGCGAATGGGCACCTAACTAATTTGAATTTGTAGCGGAAGATTTATGGTCGAGACGACTAAGCTAAGAGTCGTTCTTATAGGCATTCGATCACGGACATTATCAAAATGTTGGATTACTCGTCATAGGTATGTGACATTAGTGCATTAAGAAATTAATACAGGCGCTTGAGTGCTTAAAATCCGAATGGGCAGCCGAGGTACTACGGGGTATCGAGAAGAGTCGCCGATATGAGTTGCCACCCCACACTCAAAGCCAGACACTAGAACTAATGTTAGGATTTTTGCACGAGAAAAATTATGCACCGCGCGAGAAAATCCGAAAAATTTAAGGCGATGCAGAATTATATTAGATGGAAGAAACATAAGAGGATTACAAGATCAGATTGTTTTCTCTTTGAACTTCCTAGGGAGTTTATATAGGCACTCCCTTTAACAGATGATAGGAATTAGAGATCAACTGGGACTTTATATTAATCCCAAAAATAGGACACTACCTTGTAATAAGAAAATAAATCAATTCCTTGTCATATACAGAATATGTCAAACAAATTTCCTTTTTATTTTTTTGAATCCAAACAGATTTTCAGTTAAAGTAGAATTCAAGGCATTATTTAACAAATCTCCACCTTGAATTGAATCCTACAATCAGATATCTAACACTCTCTGCCGCCGCCAACCCAATTCTGATTTTGCACATGCGATAGCATCCTTGTAGCTTGATCTGGCGATTCAACATCTTCAAGTACTTGGAATGCATATGCAATCATGTCCTCAAAACCATAACGCTTAGGAGGACCTACTTGTCTGCGAGCACGTCCTGGAACTAGACTTGTCGTTGCTTCTTCGGCTTGCTCCTCAGACTCTGGTTGTTCAACCTGATGAGATTCTTCTGGCCCATTCTGAATTTGAGTTAATCCAAACTCCACATGTTTGTTGACACACTTCTCCGCTAAGTCAACAACATCTGATTTCTGCTTGAGCATAGACATCTCATCAAAAGATACGTTTCTACTGTGGATAACATTGTGCTCTGAGGGAGACTAAATTTTGGAGCATTTTACACCTACACCATATCCCACAAAGACTCTTTCTTTGGCCCTTGGTTCCAGCTTTCCTTTGCTGACGTGATAATATGCTGGACAGCCAAACTCTTTCAAATTAGTATAATCAGCAGGATTTTCTGACCATATCTCAATGGGAGTCTTCAAATCGATCGCGGTTGCAGGACTCCGATTGATAAGGTAGCATGAGCCTCAGCCCAGAATGACTTGTTCAGACCAGAATTAGAGAGCATGCACCGTGCCCTCTCTAGAAGCGTTTTGTTCATACGTTCTGCTACACCATTCTGCTGCGGTGTATCTCTGACGGTGCGATGTCTCGCACTGCCTTCATCCTTATAGAATTGATCGAATTCAGACGAACAGAATTTCAAGTCGTTATCGGTACGAAGATGTTTCACTTTTCTTGATGTCTGATTCTCCACCAGAGTCTTTTATTGCTTGAAAACTTCAAATGCCTCGCTCTTGTGCTTCATCATGAACACCCATGTCATCATTGAGTAATCATCTATCACAGATAGGAAGTATCTAAAACCTCCTAGAGATGAAACACGAGAGGGGCTCCAATAGTCAGCGTGTATATAATCGAGTGTTGCCTTCGTCTTGTGCACGACTTTCCTGAATTGATGTTATTTTTGTTTGCCAAAAACACAGTGCTTGCATAATCCAATTTCAGATATCTTCTGACCATTCAGAAAATTGCGCTTGCTGAGGATGTCCATCCCTTTCTGACTCATATGTTCAAGTCGCATGTGCCATAACTTGGATGCTTGTAATTCTGATTTGGATGAATTACCTCCTGCAGCCATGCCAGAAATCATTGTGCCTTGTAGTATGTACAAGGACTTTTGTCTGACTCCTCTCATGACTTCAATATCACACTTGGTGACCGTGAGAACATCTTCTGAGGCATCCATCTGACATCCTTTAAAGTCCAGAACTCCTAATGATATCATATTTTTCTTCAGTTGCAGAGCATGACGGACCTCTGTCAATGTCCTCACCCAATTGTTATGAGTTCTGATCTGAATTGAGTCGATTCCAACTATTTTACAAACTGCATCATTGTCCATGATGACGTTTCCGTCATCAATCTTCTGATAAGTCGAGAATCACTCTCTGTGCGGAGTCATATGATAAGAACATCCTGAGTCGAGAACCCAACTCTCCTCCAAACATCTCTGATCAAACACCATAAGAGCTAAATCATCATCGGATTCGCTATTCTGGTGAGCTACTGCAGCAATTGTGTCCTTCTTCTTTTTCTTGGACAATTCTTCTTCGAGTGACTGGATTCTTTGCAGTAATTACATATGTCCTTCGGATTGATGTTCTTCTTCGACTTACCCTTCTTAGGGTTTGTCTTCTTAGCGGTTGTTACCAACCCTGTGGTCTGAGTCTCCACAGCCTTACCAGATGCCCTACGACGAAGTTCACGAGTATGTATACTTGATCTTACTTCTTCTAGAGTAATTGTGTCTCTTCCGATGATAACAGATTGTACGAAATTTTCGTACGACAGAGAAAGAGACACCAACAGAAGTAGGGCAGCATCTTCATCTTCAATCTTCACATCTATATTTTGTAATTCCATCAACAGAGTATTCATCTGATCAAGATGATCTTTCAGAGGAGTACCTTCTTGCATGCGAAGGGCAAACAAATGTTGCTTCAATAATAACTTGTTGGTCAGAGACTTGGTCATGTAGAGATTCTCAAGTTTCGACCACAGATCGATCGTCGTCTCTTGATCGGCGACTTCGATAATCATCTCGTCCGCCAGACACAAAAGGATCATAGAGTGCGCATTCTCTTCCTGTGCCACCAAACTTGCGAGGTCGGACTCCTTTTCTTTGCCCTTCGAGTCTTCCTCCTTCAGTTTGTTCTTCGGCACGTTCGCGAGCGACGCCCATACTCCCTGTTATTTCAGAAGTGCCCGCATCTTAATCTGTCAGATACTGAAACTATTTCGTCCTGTAAATTTCTCGATGTTGATGTTATACGATGCTATCTCTACGCCTAATGGAGGATTGACGATGAAGCCTCACTCTGATACCAGTTTGTTAGAATTTCTGCACGAGAGAAATTATGCACCGCGCGAGAAAACCTAAAAAATTTAAGGCGACGCAGAATTGTATTAGATGAAAAAAAATAGAAGAGGATTACAAGATCAGATTGTTTTCTCTTTGAACTCCCTATGGAGTTTATATAGGCACTCCCTTTAATATATGATAGGAATTAAAGATCAACTGAGACTTTATATTAATCTCAAAAATAGGATACCTACTTGTAATAAGGAAATAAATCAATTCCTTAACAATCTCATGATAAAGAAATATACTAAATATGTCAAACAGATTTCATTTTACTTCTTTGGATCCAAACAGATTTTCAGTTAAAGTAGGATTCAAGGCATTATTTAACAACTAAGAAAGCTTGCTTGTATAAATATGACAAACACAACATACATCTAAGCCAGGAAGACACTGATGAACTCCTTCCTAATGTGCCACAGGTAGAGGAGTTTTATTATAAAATAAAAATTGTAAAAGATGTACCCTACTAGTAACTTGACCATTCATAAGGATAATGCCCTAACGACGAATAACTTGGTACTATGTAATATTACGCAGTGTGGGATGACCGCATGTATTTCATGGTTTGATGCTAAGCGCTCGAAAGCTTCAAGTTAAGCGGCACTGGTGCCATGAGGCTTGCACGTTGTATCACGAGAAAATACCCCGTGACATTCTCCCCACCAAAGTCGGCGATGCTCCAACATTGTTGTCCAAGCTTCTTCAAGGTCTTCGTCTTCAGTCTTAATTTTGCATGTCTAATTGGAATCCACCTTCTTTGCCTTGACTTCTACTTCACTAGCATAACGCAGCGTCAGAAATGTTCGCGCCATTTCAGAACTCTTCCCTTAGTTCTGGTTCGCTTACTGATTCTTTATCCATCAAGCAACTATCCATTCATCAAGTATCTGTTGGATTCAAGTTCTCTAAACTTATGCATTGACAACTTGTTTAGTTTGGCTTGTTGGGATGAAATAACTCTTGTATGATTTCATGAGTATTTCAGAAAAAGAGTTGCTTCGAAATCTTGGAAGAACACACTGAGAATCTCATCATTTCACAAGTATGACTTGAATCAATGTCTCTATATTGCAGAGGACTATGACAAAGAGTCTTTCTTCTATCAAATGAAGAGTGTAGGACCATGGTCATTTTGAGATTTTGACGGCTTGAGGCAGCACAAAGTTCTTTGTTTGGGATCATTTCCAACTTGTCTGCTTCGGTTGCTTTCGGTTACTATTGCGAGCGACAAGAATCTTCCCACGAACATGTGGACTTGACTCAATGTCTCTATGTTGTAGATGGATGTAACGTAGAGTTAGCCATCCGTCGAATGCAGAGCAGAGGATAACCTCACCCTTGATGGTCATTTGAAATTTCAACGATTTAAGGTGGAACAGAGTTCTTTGATATGACACTCTATATCTTGTCTGCTTAGAGTCGCTATCGTGAGCGATGAGAGTCTCTCCACGTTTGTCGTGGTTCAACTCAATTCCCCTGCTTTGATGGGTATGTCACTTGCTTTGACATGAGCGATTCGACAACGGTGACTAGCGAGCAAATATTAAGGCAATCATGTTGTGTCAACTATGTCCTAGTATAAGGCTTCAACCCTTTGACGAAGACTGACACTGTTATATTTTAATCCACCTGTGAACACTATAAGCGGAGCTCGATGATACCTCTCACGTCCTCCTTCAATATTTCCTTTTGGCTAATGCTGAACAATACAATCTTGGCCTCCAATTCCAACTTATCAAAGGATACATAATTGATGAACTATCATCTGCATTAGTCCCATGTCTCAATGGAATCAATGTTGACATATTCCATATTACCACGATGTCATCACCATCATAAGTTTGTCACATCTTGTAGGATTCTTGGGATATGCCTTCTTAAAATCCTAGAACCTCCTATAAAGCTTCGGTAACACCTTTGGGTGTGGATGGGACGATATCATTGTGTTCGTCTATGCAAATGATATACCTATGATACTCGTCCATCCATAATTCAGACGAAGTAATTTCATTGTGCTTGTCGACAAAGATCATGCACCCTTAAAATACTTGTCCACCGGACGACTAACTCTCATGAAAAAGTAGACATTCCGGGTTTTCATCGATCCATGGGGATGCTCGCGAAAACGCTCCGCTTGTGCGAGCGAATTATTATTGGAGAACTCATTACAAGAGTTCCCAACATCACCTCTATCTCCGTTCGAGAGGTCGACATCGCCAATGTGTCCTTCGAATCTTTGGACTTCTATCCTTGGAGACCGCTTCGATTACTCGAGGCAATGATCGAAACGAAAAGCGTATTTTCATTCGGTTCGCTACGAAACACTTGACAATAGCATGCTACGGTTTGCTAAATGCTCGACGCTCAGACCATTTACCAAATTGGTCGTTGGGGTTGAGGCGTCGATTTGTGTTTGGTGTCATGATCCCTGATCATGGACGCCAACGATCGATGCTTGGCAAGCTTCATCGCCGCACGTCCAGTCGTGCCTCGCAGCAATTTCCTCATACACTCTTGTCGTACCAAAGAACGTTCGTCATGCACTATGATGAGAAATTGATCATCCCGCCTAATCGGAAAGGTCAGATCACCATGCAAGATATGCAGTCAGGAATCTTGAGTGCCGAGCTACATCAAGAAGAGTGTCCTCATGCTTAGCCATGATGATCATGCATTATCCATATCACGAGGTCGCATTACACAATCACCGTATAACTCGAAGTACCCGTGTCACATTCAATGACTATCATCATGCACTATCATGACAATATGGCACTGATCAATATTTTGTGATGTCGCATCGTATGCCTAATCATACAACGTGAAGCGTTCAATCGCTTCATGGCAGAAGTTGGTTCAATGTTAAGGATCAAGGTTCAGGGTCCCTTTCGGCCATGGAGGATCATTCACAAGCAATTTGGCATGCCACTATCCCAAGCCGTCGTGCCAAGATGACTTTTACAAATGGGGCAAAGCGTTGATTACTTGCAAATACTTGGGGATGAACTGTCAGTCTTGCCTACATCATCAAGTGTCATCCCACTAGCAACGTAATGTCACCCATCAAGAGTTGGGACGAGTCTACTACAAAAAGCATTTTCATAGCGACAATACAAGCGAGTCATCGTCGCATTAATTCGAGCAGGATGAATTGTTTTTATACCACTTGTCACGGGATCATTCTCGGACATGAGACCTGATGCAGCGACTAGGTGAAGGGTCATTTAGCCAAATCTGTTTTGAGTTTGCAACGGAAGATTTATGATTGAGGCGACTATGCCGAAAGTCGCTCTTGTAAGCATTAGATCATACACATAATCAAAGTGTTGGACTACTCGTCATAGGTGATGCATAAAATGATGCAGCAAAATAAAATCATTAGCCAGTGCATTAGTCGCTCAAGTAATATAGTAAAAGGAGTAAAGAGTGTCGAACTCGCGAGGAATATAATTAATTCAATATCTGAATTTATAAATTAATAAGAGAAGGAAAACACAGATTTTGAAAACAAGTTTTGTAATTATAAAATAAAATAGAGAAAATAAGATAATGGTGTTGAAGTTAGGCCTTATGATGAAAATAAATCAGGATAAATATTTGAACCATAAAAGATAAATTCAATCTTTAAAGATGGAGTAGAACCTCCACAAAGTAATCTAACATGATTAACTTGTGATCTTCACGACTGGCATCCCTCAACCTAAGCATGCAGGCATGCAGAACTATCTTATGATTGGCATTCCATCAAATCGTATTAAAATTAAAATGCATTAAACTGAATTATTTAAACTATTAATCACTCCACAAACTTGTATAAATTAACAGACTACACAAACTTAATTTTTCACACACTAGTTATCAAATTTATGTTAATTATTAATTTCATATTAAATCAATTAATTAAATTAATGAATTCTGAGATCAAATAGTCCATAAACTGATAATTACTTAACTCGAGAATCTAAATAATTAAATCAAAAGCAATAAGCACAATTAATTAATTGATCAAAAAATATTAAAACAAATAATATAGGGTCCAAATAGTTTCCCTTCAATTAATAATCTCCTAAAATATAAAATATGAAAATATGGAGTTCATCCTAAAAATTCTGGGTAGATAATAAAATAATAATAAAAATCGAAAGAATTACACCCAAAGAGATAAAAAGGTCGAAACTTCGGATCACGAGCAGATAATTGGGCAGTCTTTCGGACTTGAACAGAGTCGCGATCAACCTCCAACAGTCGCACATCTCCCCTCTTGGTCGTAGCCTGTAGAGCTCACGACTCACCGGAGAAGAAAACCACACTTCGAAACACGAGTTGGGATAATGATTTACGACTCTAATTATAGGTGGTCTTCATGTTGATCATTGTCGTGAATATCGTACGGTCGAATTTAACTTCACGAGATAAACTTTAGGTCCTTCAAATCTCGGCTGATAAAACTTGGTTAATGATAAAACCTTATTCGTTTGGTGTTTGGTGATAAACTCCTCTTTGATTCTCGGCCACCAAATAATCAGCTTGGTTAATAATGGTCGTTATGCGCCCAATGATTGGTTAATGGCCGATGATACTTACTAAGTATTGGTTAAGGTTAAACTTCTTGGATGTTACGGTTGATAATCTTGAATGTTGGCTAATGATGAAAAGCTTCTCAATGCTTTATCGCCCAATGATAGGGACATCACCTTGTTTAATGATAGAGTTTTGCACCCAATGATCACCTTGTTTAATGATAGAGTTTTGCACCCAATGATCACCTTGGTTAATGATAGAGTTTTGCACCCTTTGATTGATAATGCTCTTACTATGGGTTGGTTAAGGATAAAACTTCACATTGCCCAATGATTCTCTTCATGGTTGGATTACGGCCGATAGCCTCCATTGATCTTGATTGATGATTTTGTACCCCATAATTTCGGTAGTAATAGATAAGATTTTGCGCTAATGATTGAATTTTAGCCCAATGATGTCTTGTTACGGTCGTTAAATCCACAAAGATCAATCTTGTCGCCCAATGATTAAGTACTTTCATGCCTGTAAGAACTCCTTCCAATCCGTTTGACGGTCGATAATTTCTTGGATATGAGTTTGGTATCCGATGATGGATAAAATATTAGTTTGATGCCCGGTGATATAATCCCATTGCTCGGCTTTTCCTGCAAGATAATAATCAAAATTTAATTGATCTGTCCATAATTTAAATATTTAGAGAATTAATAATTGAAATCGATAAATCCGGAATTATGATTAAAAATGGTCTAAAATGATGCATGCCATGATCAAATTACAAAAATATTAATTAAAATAGTAGACTAAAATATGTTATATTTTGCATGCATCAATAGGTTTTTGTGTATTAGCGCGTTGAGACACTAATGCAGACGTTTGAGCGCTTAAATTTCGAAGGGGCAGCCGAGGTACCGAGAAAGGTCACCGATATGGGTTGTCACCCCACACTCAAGGTTAGACACTAGAATTAAGAAATCTTGCTTGTATTAAATATGATAAAACATAACATACATTTAGGTCATGGAGGCACTAGCGAACTCCTCCATAATGTACCGTAGGTAGATGAGTCTTATTATAAAAGGAAAAATGTAAAAGACGTACCCTATGGGTAACTTGATCATTCATAAAAATGATCTTACAAGATAATGTCCTAGGAGCAGATAACTTGATACTTCACAATATTACGCAGTACGGAATGACTCCATGTGTTCCATGATTCGACGTTGAGCGGCTGAAAGTTTTAATTTGAGTGGCACTAGTGCTGCGAGGCTTGCGCGTGCTAAAGAGTGAGTGACTAATTATTCTGATTGATGATATGAATACTTAATCTTGGATAGGGCAATTTTCAACATATTGATTGGGTTTACTAATCTTGTCATCTTATATTGATTGTTTAAAGTGTTTGACTTTATTCATATAAATAAGTTGTTCATCTGCGTATCGAACTTTCAAACAACGGTTGGCTATTTAGGAGGTGTTTGGAAGTCGTATTATTATTCATATAATAAGAAGGGTCCGAAAGCAGAATAGGACATTTGAGGACAGTATATATATATATATATATGAGAAAAATTAGGGTGAGATCAAAGAAATTGATCTCACCTTAAAATCTTTTAATCTTGGCCATTATAACTCATAATGCTTTGATTCAAGGGTCAAGATTGTGCATATTGAAATATTTTAATTAAATCGAACTCAGATAAAAAAAAAACGGGTTCAACCTCCTAGGTCCCAAACCAGGTTCCTCCCCTAGCCGCCCCTCACCGTGACTGCTAGTCGATCCACTAAGAGAGAGAATAGAGAGATAGGCAAGCAACCTCTGCCCAACACCCTCTCCCCATAGATTGGAGAGGCGTCGAGCAGCCTCCCTTGTTTCTCTCTACGGATGTGATGAGCAGGCAACTAGGTCGCCTCGTCAACCGTCCTCTCAAGACATTCTGCCAGGCAATGAGCAGGCGAGCGTCGACAAACATGTGAGCACAAACAATGACAATGGCGCGATGGTGATGTGACTGCAAGGGTCGATGCGACCTAATCTTCTTCCTCTAACGAGGCGATGTCGATCTTCAGATGCTCGAGATGGCGGCGAGGCGATGAGGCGGCGAGGGATTTGGTCGAGGGGGCGACGACTTCGACGGTGAGGGCTTCAACGGCAAGGACATCAGACGAAGATAGTGAGGGCTTCGGTGGCAAGGCGGCGAGGGCTTCGGCGATGAGAGCGCCGAGAGGGCGAGAGCTTTGGAGGTGAGCAGCGAGGGCTTCGTAGGAATTTGAACCGGCTATCAATAATGTTGAACCGTGCGATTTGCTATAGTCAACGTTAATCTTGCATCTGACAGCTGAAGTATAATGTACTAAGCATGCGAAAGCTGAACCTAAACTTATTTGTTTTTAATAAGATATGAATTTATTAAACTCTATACGATTTCAATTGTGACAATTGCTTAACATCAATTGTCATCTCATTTATTAAGTCTTTACAAGTAAAAGTTGGATAAATGAAAATTTTTCTAATTTCCATTCGCTCTTGCTAATTAAATATGGGGAACGCATTGTCCAACACATCCCTCAACAATGACGTACTCGAGGTCTTTCGCACTGAAGTTCAACCACTTGGTCAAACTGATATAGCTCGATAGTCATTTTAAATTCGACCAAAAATTCGAGTTCAAAATTTAAGTTCAGACAGTCAATTCGTCGAATTTGAAGGATCCAATCGAATCAAATTGAATATTTCTTAAAAAAGTGAGGCATGATAAGTGTTTAAACATTAAGGTATTATCATTCAACATTACTTAGCAATATAAATTATCTCATATGTTTACTCATAAAATTAAAAATTATAAAATATTTAATATATTTTTTTAAAAAAGTGATAATAATATATTCATAATAATTAACTAATATTTATTTAGTTAATTTTATAAGTTATTTAATTAGTTTATCATTTTTATTGAGTTTATAATTTGTTTAAATAAAATTATAAAGAACAAATGCGAAAAAATGAAATTAAAAAGATTATAACTTAGGTAATAATTTGGATTGTCATTCCTTCCATACGCAATCTACATTGACACTTCTTAAACAATGTGGATTGTCAAATAAGATTACTCATTACTTATTACAAATGAACAGAATAATATGATGAGCTCAGATATTTTAATTAACATTGTCTGGTAATCTATAAAAATGATCAATAGAGAAACACCCCCTAAGTGTTATATATTTTAATTAATACACACGCTTATATATTTGTTTATATACTAATTAAGCGATTATATTCAGTAGAAAATAGGAAGTGTTAAAACCCCTAATGGATGACTAACTCTGTCTTATCTCTATTGGTCATTTCATAATGGGTTAACTATAAATTTTTTCTGTGTCTAAAAATGACAAATTTTTCGTAAATCTCCCTGACTTATGTCATTTTTTTCACTTAAGTCCATTCATCAACATCTATTAATTTTTCTATTATTTTTTATTTTTTAAATTATAAAATGACTAAAATACCCTCACAAAATTCAAATATGAGCTTAAAATAATACATAATAGTAAATACTAAAAATAAAAAAATATTGGCCAGTATTTTTTAATTGTAAGCACGCGGCCAACATTTTTTAAGTTTTTTATATCTATTATTATGTATTTTGTTAAATTCTATGGATATTTTAGTTATTTCATAATTTTAAAATAAAACAGAAAAGTTAACATATCAGAAGCGGCATAATTCAATAGAGGTCTTAGAAAAATTTAAAAAATCGTTAGTAATTAAGGAGAATTCAGCGAAAAAAACTCTTTCATAATTATGGATAGTGGAACATGATTAATAAGATACTATCACATCGAATGGCGTCGGCAAGAACACGCTCAAGAAGAAAAAAACGGCATTTGCGAGTAGAAGATAGAAAAAACTGGTAGTACAGACAGAATGGGACACTGCCTACATGCGTCCCCGGTCCCCGCCCCAATTCCAAGCCCTAAGTCACGTCGTCAGGACACGGTCCCCCTCACCTCTCTTCCTCTCACGCTGCCTCAAGTCTCCGCATCAGCTGCAGCGCACGCTTGAGTTCACGTGAAGCGGCTTCCCTGCTGCAGCGCACACTCGAGTTCACGTGAAAAGGCTTCCCTGCTTCACGTGCATGTGAGCCCTCCTGCAACCTCCCTCTCGTTTTGCGCCAACTCAGATGAATCCACGTGCACCCCTCGCGGCCACCCGCCCTCTGAAAGCCAAACCTTTGAGCGGAACTGCCCGCGAGCCGAGCAAAGCCTGGGTATATGAACTCTCCGGAAGCAATTTGCTTAGCTTTATGGAACATGAGGTTGGGGGAATGTGGTTGCATGCTTTGTTAGCTTAGGGTATCGATGGCATGCATCGTATAGCTGCATTTGCCCCTGCACCTGCACCTGCAAGTGCGTGCACATGCAGAGAAGAGCTCTCTCTCGCTCGCTCGCATCGCAGGTGCAGTTGCTAATGCAGCCATGTACATGGCATCTGGCTTTAGGTTTCCATTTTCTCTTGCAACGCGCGAACAGGAGGAACAAAAAAAAAATCGTTCGGTGAGTCCAGTAATCGTTTGTTGGTTTCGGTAGCTCTATTTTTGTTTTTAGATCACATGAACGATGAACATGAGAATATCCTACATATGCTGGATTAATTAGTTGAGTTGATTCGCGCTCATGTGCTTTTTAAGTCTGTTTTCTTAGTTTCTGTTGATTTCTTTCTTATAAAGATACATCTACCTGTTCTATTTTTTTATACTACTATGCAGATTACACGAAAGATTCTCCAAGATGGAGCAAGAAAGACTATACCACACTTGCAGCTGTAAGAAGAACAACTCCCATCGAGACAAATAAAAAAAACAGCGAGATAGTAATTTAAATCTCAACGTCATCCTATTTAAAATGGCATATGTCGATTTAACAGATTAAATTGTGAAACAATAATTCGTCCAACCTAACCTTATGCATCCAGGAAAAAAGAGGATATAACTGAGATTGCACTGATTTTTTCCTTTCCTTGGGGTATAATTTTAGCCTGCTACTGAAGCAATCATTTCTTACACCTTTTTAGCAGAATATCAATTTCAAAAATATTTATCCGATCATTCAGGAAACTAACACTGCGGTGGCGAAACAAAAACTGAGATTGACTGTACGTTTTTTTTTCCTGTGTTATCTAACAATATGAAATTTCCAAATTGAGGCGTCTGAACATAAAATACAGCAGGACGATGCTACTTGTAAGTTATTATAGACGTTAATAACATAAAGTTAGACTTTTTTTTAGCAACTTTAGAGGCTATATGGCTAGCTTATAAATAGTTTTGAAAATTTCTCCATATTTAATTATAGGAAGATTTTTTCAACTTATTTTGTATAAGAAAAAAATTTGTTCAGTTTAATCAATAGTATTTTGCCCTTAAAATATACATAATTTTTCTTCTATACTTTTTCTAATATAATATTAATACCTTTTCTATCATTTGATTAAAATAATAATTTATATAAAAAATTATTATCAAACATGTAACTACTTATTTTGAAAAATCAACTTAAACTACTTATAGCACTTTAACTGAAATGTTTAGTTAGTGAATTTGGTTGATAACATCAGAAATCATATTTTGTTAAATAATACCACGCTTGGCCTCCTATAACTACTTCACAATGTTTACGTATCCCCAGCATTAATGAGATACACATGTAAGACAACTAGGAAAATGGGAGGCGTTAAAATCCTAAAACAAATTAGTCATAAATGCTTTGCACAAGGCACCATCGCGCAGGACTATTTTCTGCATGATGTCTTCGCCGTGCATGATCCCTCAGACGTTCGTATTATACTTTCGAGATGAAAAGCATAGCACCGGATCCGGTAAACCAATTTAGAATGCATTGTCAAGGTTCAAATAAGAGCATTAGCAAGAGAGGAGAGCAAGATTTTCCCTTGAGATAAAATAAGAACACATTGTAAAAAGTGGTCAATTATTGGAAGTATCATGTAATGAATCACTTTGAAATGAAAGGTTGATTTGCCAACTACAACGTTCAAAGAGTGCAGTCCATTCAATAATCACAACTCGTAGATGAAGGCATGGGCTTTGAAACATCGAACTAATATGTGAATAATATTTCCAAAAAAACAAGCATCATGCATTCATCTATGCAACTAATTACATGTAATTTACATGAAAAAAGAAATTAGCGGATGAAGAGAAAATAAGATAACTACCTATTCAATAAGCAGGTGGAACAAACTAATGTTCGTTCTTAACGCGTGATTTCAGAATTCCTGGCTTAGGAGATGGAGTAGACATTCTGCCAATGGAGCAAGGCTTCAGACTTTGTGAGGTGTGATTCTGGTGCGTGTCAACTGCACTGCAGTCACCACCATTTGAACTAGGCTCCTGAGCACCATCACACTGCTCTCTTTCGCACAATTGCATTGATTTCAGAACAAAAGAGTCATCGTGCAACTTGAAAGGGGTACTGCATGTTGCCATTTAAGATAAAATCTTCAGAACAATAACAAATTTCAGAGACTTGTATAATTTAAAATACAAATTGTCTGCATTTTCCTTGTCACTATTGCACTCATGTTTGAAATACATGAACCTAGCGCATGGCAAAAAGTTATTACCTGTTAAAATCAAAGTGCACCAGCTGCATGTCTTCTGAAATTTCAACTTCCACAGTTGCATGTGGACGAGTCTGTTTTCATAGTGAAATTAGATTTATACCAAAACTTGCTAATTTTACGAGAAGAAACAAAATATATTAAGAAAATGAGTAAAAAGGCGTGATATCTTTAGAACAAGTACAATGAAAGGGAATGAAAATGTTTGAATGACTGGTATAGTTTGTTACATTTTACCATTGAAATCAACCAAAGGATTGCATGCCGAAAAACTTGGAAATCCAAAATACTCAATAGGACTTCAATCAAAATTCTCTATGATTTTTCCTAATGCATGTATAGATAAGATGTCTCAGTTTGACTAGGGATGGCAATATTCTCCGAGGTTCGGAGATCCAAATAGGGAATCCTTGATCAGGGCCCCAACTTCGGGGATTTTTGCTCCTGCAGGGGTGGGGATGAGGGGCATAGCCCTCCCGCATCCATTCGGGAATTGGGGCAGGGAACATTGCCCCCGCCCCACATCATCCCCAATCTCCAAATACATACATAACATATAAAAAATAAAAGTTATTAGTTTGTCAAAATATGATGTGATTTATCATTTATGAAATATTTTATGGTTGTACAATTTTTATCAAAATTTAACCTTGTGTATTTTTTATTATATTATAATGTTTAAATATATATATTTGTTGTATTTTTTTTATAAATATTCTTTTTTATAATATATTTTCTTGAAAAATATTTTTGTTATGTTAATCTTTGGAGAATCAGGGTCCCCAGTGGGATCCGGGATTCGCGGGGCCAGGGTGGAGGCTGGGAATTAAGTTGCCCCACCGCAAGGATTCAATGGGAAGGGGTGAGGTCAGGTCAGCAGGGTGGAGCAGGGGATGTTGGGTGACATCTGTAAGTTTGACTATCAAACATACATGAAATATTTATCCCAAAAAAAGGAACACAATAAATGAACTCCATTATGTTAAATAGTAAATACATGACCTACATATAAACTTACAAAACTACTGATTTCTTTCTGAAGAACAGGGACTGTCTTCCATTATCCAATCTATTAGCGAAACATTTTAAGCATTATCCAACCTACTGATTAAGCATGCAACCAAATAAATTATCAGAAAGTGTATTGGTACTAAAATCAAGAGAACACAGTCCTTTATCAGCTAATCAATCTTTTTTAGAGCAATCAGCTAATCAAATTTAAAGGTTATCTATAAGTTTCTATAAATGCCCTGGAAGTATGATCAAGGTAAAAAGTTGTCACTTGTCTCTTGAGGCATGGGAGGATCCTCAGCACACGAGAGAGGCATTTCGGGACCAAGAGGAGCAGATGACCTCCTTCCACAAGTTTCAAGAACAAGGACTGTGGCAAAAATGAAAGCGGACATAAAAAAATATGGAGCCAGCACAAATTTCATAATCAAACACAAGAAACCAAAGACCGCATGACTCAAAAGAGAAGCATTTGTTGTAGAGGTGTTCTGCCTTGCTCCTTGGTAGAGATTGCTTGTGACTGTTTGTGAACAAGGTTCACTTGCAAGCAACAACTTCTGGCAAAGAGACGTGCTTGCTAGCAGACCTGCTCACAGTCGAGCACTCTCTGCTTGCAGGCAGATCTGCTATAATAAGACGCCGAGAGATGGGGGACAAGAGACGAGAGAACAGGTGAGGCAGCAGCCACGAAAGCAGAAAGCGGCAAACAGTAGAAGCAGTGAATGACAAGAAAAGCAAACGGAACAGCATCAACAACAAACAGCAGTTGATGGCAAACTGCAGTGGCGAACAGCGGCATCAGCAAACAGCAGCAACAGAAAATGATGAATGGAAAACAACAAACGGTGGGTGCAGCAGCGAAGGGAGCAGCCCTGAAGAAGACCAGCTTGGAAGTGTTGAATTGGGGATTGAGGCATTATATTTTTTGAGAGAGAGAGAGAGATTGAGGCATTATATAGGACATCACATGGGAACCCTCACACCCAGGAAAAGGAAAAAAAAGAATTGGTCGGACACTGTATCCACTGACTTTGAGTCAGCACGCAATTTTATGGCATGCTGGCTGAAAACGAATCTGTCGTGCGAGTCGTCTTGTTTTCGCTTGATCGTAGAATCGGACGATTCCATGTGTCATCTTACGATTTTGACAACATTGATAAAGGGTGAAGGCTTCCATGAATGATGGCTTTGGTGGTCATGTGAACCATATGACTTCAGCGGGCCCACACTATTTTTTTAGGGCAACGGTGCATAGAGAACATTGTACATCACATTTTTTGTTGAAAGAGTGGGGATACGAATAACCTCTTCTTTGGGTCACCCACTAGAGTTTAGCATTTGTTTTGACTTCCCATTATCATGTGTAAATCAACTGATTTTATAGCTTTTGTAATACAAGCAGATGCCTTACCCAATTTGGTAGTCATCCTTTTACTCCTAAAGAAAGAGTCAAATTAGTATTTGTTGAATATGGTAAACTAAATTTCAAAACTTTCTAACTATATCCTGTCCCGTGACTAAGAGAACAATAAAAAATGTTATCAAAACAAAAAATGTGTTGCCTATAGTGCTACATATTCAACCAAAATGGTATAATGCTATACTGCATTAAAGTTTGCCATATATTGTATGCACGCCAGGAGGAAACACACAGTACCCTACTCCAAGGATTATTGTATGTCATGGCCTACACCAGCCAATGCTCAAGGATTTAATGTATCGATTCTATCACAGAGTAAACAAAAAGGGAAAAACATTTCACACCTGAACCAATATGAAAGGCAAAGCAACCCCTCCTGAAGGACTATTGCCTGATTCATGCAACTGTTCATTCCGCTGAACCAAGTTCTGAAGACCTATAAACTGGAAAAAAAAAAAGGAGGCAATGAAATGAAAAGAAAAGAAAGTGAAAAGTTTGAATAACTAACAAGTATCACATTATTTTCGATCCTAATACAGTAAAAGTAGAAGTTAATTACATGCATTACATTTCCATTATGTAAGTTATAACTGAAGAAATTCTTCCAACGACTGTTGATTGGAGTATCTGCTACTCAAGGGCCAGCTAGGTGTGCGCATAATATTAGTTTATCCTTTAAAAAAAAAGGAGTTAAACTTGTGGAGAGATTTAAAATAATGGTAAATATAACATTATTTCTTCCTTGGATATCAAGAGGAAAAATTGCTATGGTAGCAATCTTCAGATCTTTAAAACCGTGCACCAAAATTCTGTTGACTTTCTGATAATATCAATGATCTATTCTCAAGATATTGAGCACTTCAAATAATTTCGTTCACATCATTCAAGTCTCCTATATTCAAAGAGTGCATCATGAATATTTGGACTTTTCATTCGGAAGTTATCGAGAAGCTGCTTACTTTTCAAGCTGATTAAAATTTGAAGGCGTTGAAGTGGAAATTCATATCATCAGAAGACTGAATACTGTGTTGCTTCATAAATGGGTATGTCAGTCATGGGATCAGGCACAGATCTATGGTGTTCGATTTTTTTTCTTTTTTTCTTTTTTTCTTTTTACTTGTCATGGACAAACTTATCCTAGGATGCTGTGTCGTGGCTGTTCTTCGTTCTGTAAGGAGGTGGTAAGAATGATTCACCGGGACAACTTTAGGTTCTGGAGTGTTTCCGTGTTTTTGGGTGGATGAACGGACACCAGAAGGTTTATCATGAACGAACTTCCCAACTATAACGAATTAATAAAGACAGATGAGTGTCACTATGTCAAACATCATCTTTTCTCTCAAATATCCAAGGTGAAGTTCCATTTACAGATCATTGAAAGAGGAAATGATAGCCATAAGTTTGCACTGAAAACTGAAAATCATAATATGTACGAATGTGTATGGAAAGGTAAACTTTCATTTATTTATTCAAATCTAGAAGGCTTGGTAACAGTCCAATAAATTAGCAAATAGAAACTTCATCCATTTTTGGTGGAAATTTGACACATTTAGGTTGTTTAGCAGTACTTGTCTGATCGAGGAAGATTGAAGTTTGACCTTTTTTGACAAGGAAAAGTTCAAAATCTATCAGACAACCACAAGGCTAACCTAACAGGAATCAAATCCTCTACAAATATTGGCTTCAAGAGACCTCGACCATCAATCATTTTCTAGCATTGGGGCCTTGATTCACCAACCAAAACTTGGTGCCTATCTCCTTATTAGAGTTCAAGGACGAGTCTATCGAACAGATCCAATTCAATTAGACCAAGTAAGCATAGCTTTGTTCGCCATGAGGATAAAATATTGCAACATAAGAGAGTTCATCAACCTCTAGGCCCAGACCAAGTGAGACCAAAAATCAAACTCTGGAGCCTAGTTCAACTCCAAAAGCTCCATCATGTCTAGTCGAAATTCAATATATCTAAGTGATGCCTAAAAATATCTGACCCAAGGAGACAAACAAACAACAACAACAACAAAGCCTTATCCCACTAGGTGGGGTCGGCTACATGGATCATACGACGGCATTCCGCTCGATGATATTCGTTGATCCATGTTCATGAGATTCGACAGGGTTTTACGCTGGTTGTCGAAGCCTAACACAACCCTCCTCCTTTATCTGACCCAAGGAGACACTTGGCCCAAATAAGGAGCTATCATCACGATTCCAATATTGAGGCAAACATAGAGTAGAATTTGGCTAACAGGAAAATAGGAAGGAGTAAACTCTCTTTTGAGCACATGGGAAGGAACCAACCATATAAGCATTCAGATCACATGCCTAAGTTCTCCTAAGATACGAACATCAATGTGTCAACCCAAGAGCTACGAAAGAATCAAACATCAAAGTACCTAACAATGTCACCTCACATGCACAGCCTAAGAAGCTACCTATATGCCTAAAATAAGTAAATAACACTTTTGCTAAGATAATGGCATTCCATGTTAAATACACAAGAATTTAATCACCAACTTATGGGTTGCCTTACTTGTTCTTGCAATTCCTGCAAATATGCAGTTTTCTTCTCGATCCTATTTTTCAATCCAATGCGTTCAGTCTGTTACAGAATTGCAAACTACATCAGATAACAATAGTAATTATGCATGCATTGATTAACTTGAATATGTCAAAAGTTTGGAGTCATGTGATATTTAAAAAAGATAATGAAGGCAAACCTTTAATTCTTCGATGTCATTTAGACTAGTACGAGGTAAACCTTTCCACTGTATTTCCTTTTTATCCTTGGAGATGATATCCATTGCCATCAGAACATTCAATGCATCATAAACTCTCCTTCGAATATTCTTCTCATCATACTGCTGCTGTTTAAAATAAAGAGACAAATATGAATTAAAAGAATGAGATAAATAAGTTAAACATATTCCCAGATATGTATCAAACTGTTACTATTTTTAGAAAGAAACTACTTAATTTTTATCAAAATGCTGAAAATAACCTGATCTTGAGCTCCTGCATTGCCATTAGGATCTGCAAATTCATTTACAAGTTCATCTGCAACCTGAAATCAAATTTTGAACAAGTAAAATAGCAGTGACAACATAATGATTTGATAATCATAGCTTAACCTGCAGAAAATATGTAGTTTAATGCAGGAAAATAATAATACAAATAGTGAAACATGTGTTCATAGAGGGTATGGAATAGCGCAAAAAAAAATAAAGAAATACTCAATTAACCCGACAATAAAGCAAGATTTATTGAAGTATTTTCCCTTCTGTTAGCTGCAAGTTTCTTTTCTCAAAATAATTGAGTGAAAGCAATTTAGATCTGGAAGCAATGGCATAACCAAGGCAGTTAATTGCACAGCACTGCATTGCTGATGTTCGCCGTACAAGCAAACCTGATCATGAGCTTGTATTAATCAGTTTCAACAATTCTTGAGTTGTATGGATCTTCGCAAGTTACAACAAAAACAGGAAAATCATTACATTTTGAATTCATGTTTCCCTCTGCAATGATAAATGAGAAAAGAGAATATAGAAAGATATTTGAATCATTTCAAGCTTTTGACCACAATATATAACAAATGTTCATATGCAGAGCAGTTCAGCTAACGAAGGCCTACTCAACCAACTGAGATGGGCCAAATTGTATTTGGAAGTTTGGAAAACAAAATGCACATATGTAAGCACATTGACTTTCTAAATACACAAAATGTGAAAAATTTGTATTGACAGCTAGACAGAATGATGTGTAACAGATTAAACTATATGAAAGAAAAAAACAAAAGAAAAAAAGTCGGACCTCATTGTAAGTTGTTCTTCCTTTGCTTTCAACTTTCTCGCACACTGCGGACATCATAAACGACACACAGAGTAAACTGGACGCACCAAAGTAAACAAAAAAAGGTTTGAAAGTGATAAACATTGGCAAGCTTATATGTATAGAAATATATCACACCCAAAAATGGAAATGGCAGTGATATCACCTTTTTCATCTTTTTTTTAGACGGATTTCACTGTTCTTAAGTAATAGTGATACCACATTATGGCAGTATAGGCACAAGAAAACTTCAAAAATATGTAAGGATCCAGTGACTAAGAAGTTATTGGGATTGAATATAAAAGAGTAATAAGCTTCTTTTAAGGGTAAGAGACTAATAAGTTAGTTGTGAGGGAAAGAATTATTATTCACCTTTCATGCTGAATTGCCGAAGTCCCCTTCCACTTTTGTCACCTGCAGCAACACGCGCTCCTCTTTTTTTCTTTTTTCCACTGTTTAAAAGGTCACGGTATCATAAAAAGGAACAAAAGCATAAAACATAAATACAAAAATGGAAAATTGAAATAATTAAAAAATAGGCTTCAAACTAATTATCAATCATCATTCTCCCGTAACTCATTTTGAATGATGAATGTTGATGGATGAGATAATGCAAAACCAATTATTAGCACTAAGATACATGCATACATGATTCCAGAAATTTTGTACTTAAAAAACATGAAACAAATATTTAAAGGAGAGGAAGGAAAAGACAAAACAGTTAATTTATATGAAAATTAAACTCCAGGGTTTCTTTTTGCATTGAACAGCAATCTAATTTCTTTTCCTTTTTTTTAGGAGAATCAATCTAATTTCTTAGATAAAAGATGCAGCTTGGAAGAAAGGTTTTTCAGTGGAAAAATATCAAGGTTCCAATAAATGTATAGCCTTAAGAACAAAATAAATGATGTTAAAAGATAAGGAAAGAAGCAAAATTATAACATCGAGATATGTCACCATTGAGGTTTAGTAAACTCAAATTAAAATCATAAACTCACTCCACTTACAGTTTTATGGCTAAAGATGTATCAACTTGGTATGAACAGCGGAGTGAACTCAGCCTTGACTCATGAACTGAGTCGCCAAACTCAACAGAGTTGAATGAGATAATATTTAATGGATGAAGTCTTTGAGTCTATGTCCTTATACGATACGAACAGGGTTTTGGAGTTATTATGAGAAAAAATAAATCAAAAAAGCTGAAAGACGAGCCCCAGCTCCCCAATCTCTCATTGGTGGCCTCAGAGGTCTAAGAGCTCCATGACCTTTAATCTACAAATTCCACTAGAGTAACTCTTAAATCTCAGGCAGCCTTGTTGTCTCATAATTCCCTCTACCTGAGGAGCGGCTTTTATTGTAGTCTACACTTGTCTCCGGTCAATCGGTGCACAACAGAGCATGCTGTAGAGTTTTGACACTGCCTTTAGTAAGGTTGTCACTGATTTCATGGCACCCACTTTGTTGCATAACCAACCTGCTTTCGGTAGCTGCGGAAAGAGGAGAAGGTAAAGGAGACATTGTTGATTAAATACCCCTATGCGCTCTTTGACGATTGAGAGCAATGAGTATTAACAAGATTTGTAAAGATGCAAAGTTTCGGGTAGAGATTAGCTTATAGGAAACACTCCTTAGTATATTTAGCAAAGGCAAGGCAGCAGAAGCTAAGATATGGACAGACTTGATGGTTTTGTTTGTGGATGGCGTGGCAAACTCTACAAATTTAACAATGTCATAATTAGAGTTTAATGTGTGAATTCTGAAAGTGCATCTTTCATTTTTTTTTCCTTTGACTGATGGCAAAAGTTGCTGTTATTCACAATTGGTTTAGATATCAGAGAATGATGGCGGTAGGTGTTCAGATTCTTTTGTAATTTTAGAGTCTAAAAGATAATATTTATTTTGTATTGAAAGCATGCAAATTATTTTATAATTGATGTCGTTTCGCACATAAATTGTACAAATTTTACGAGCTTATCGAGCAACAATGAATTTATGAAAAGTCTCAAACATTACAACATTGTTACCAACCAAATAAAAACAGTAAAAAATATCAAGACATTTTTGTTCATGTTCCACTCTTGAAGTGATGCAGGGGATTCAAAATCCATTGAATGGTGGACCAAAAATGGACACAAAGAAAGATTCAATTGTTGAATTAATAAAGTCAAAATTTAGGAGAAAAGACAGTCAAAAGTTGACATTTAAGTCCTACTCAAATAATTAGCAAGAATGACACCTTAAAAAGTAAAGAAAAAATGGCCTACAAGAGTACAAGGCAGGTCCAGTAATCAGGAGTGCAGCTTCTGCACGAGACCTAAAATAAATGCAAATATTTCTATGATCTTCCTTTTCTATCCGAGTGCAGTATAGATTAGTTCCCTTACGATCACTCAATCCGTGTAAATCCAATTCTAACCTAAGAAGAAATGGATCAAAGAAATAAAATGCATTGCATTTGAACAACCTAAGCATTCAAGTAAAATGATTATATCTCTGTCCTTTCTGCATATATGAAATATTTCGACGAAAATACAACCTGATCCCGGATCACAAGTACATGCAAATTATTTTACCAGCAAAATTAGCTGGCTAACCTCCAAGCACATGAAATTTTCCTTCGCCTGTATATTTTGACGCAGAATTTAGAATTCGCACATGGAAAAGGGGGAAACTTTATCCGATCTGAATCAGCAACTATTACGCACAAAAATTAGCTCGCCCAGAATACACATACAGCAAATTGGCCTACGATCATCTCAAAGTCCATCCCCATCTTTTAGCACCAAAAAACAAGCAAACTAAAAGCTCGCAGGGGAGGGCGTGTCCTCACCTGGCGGCCGCGTCGGGAGTGCCGCCGCCCTCTTCGTCACCCTGGATATCGAGGTGGTTCATTCTCGCGACGGTGCCCTCGCTGGCTGGTGTGGTCGCGGCGGGCTCGCCGCTCCGGCTGGATGGGGACCCGCCGCAGGCGCTGCCGCCGCTTGTGGACGCAGATTGGCCTCCGGAGAACGCTGGCGCACCCCAGGAGGACCGCCCGCCGGGGAGCCTCGGGAAGCTCGCCGTGCTCCTGCTTCCGTCGTCGTCCCGCTGCCGCCGCGGCTGCTGCTGCTGCTGGCGGCGATGGCTGTCGGCGCCAACGACCATCTCCGGCGATCGGAGCGGGGAAAGGGTGTCGGATCTAGCGGGAAGGAAACCCTAGTGACGGGAGGAAAGGGGCGCGGAAGGAAGGAAGGAAGGAAGGAGAGACAAAAGAGGAGAGAGAAAAGGAAAAAAAGGAAGAAAGAGGTCGCGAAGAGAGGGGGCGGGATGCCGTGTGTTTTGTTTATGGGCGCGTTTCGAGCTTTCTCAAAGCCATCTAAATGCTATTTTGTCCGAGGACGAAATTGCCCATCTATGAATTGTTGAATTACCACCACGACAGCAACGTGGTCTTCTCTTCGTTTGCATGGGAACGGGAATCTTCTAACAGCAGCACGATCGCAGCCGTCAACAGCGTCACGTTGTGACCTCAACTGACGAAAAAATGAATGGGATTATTACGTACATCCATGTAGATATCCATGTTCTACGTGTACAATAATAAAAATGGTATCTTGATTTTTTATTATTTTTTATTTCTTTTTACATTTTGATAGTCAAGAAAATCAAATAACTAATAACATAATAAGATCACAACAATAATCATGGATCATTTTAGACATTATATCATAATCATATAAAACTTTAAATATGAGCCATAAGATAATATCATGGAGATTAATCACATGTGCATAATTATCATAAGCATTATCATAATATAGAACGAGACTGACATGAATGAATGGACAAATAGGTATAAAAGATATCATAATAGAGTCGGAATACGGTCAAGTTCGAACTTCATCATTTCAATAAAAGCATAGGGAACTCGGACTCGCCTTGGAGCATCAACTAGACGGGTGAAATTGTGCACAACTTGGACTTCATCGAAATGGACATGGACAGATCATTCTCAACCAGAGTTGGTTTCATCCTGAACCAATGCTCGGAGGCGGCTCTAGTCATGGCAAATTCAAGTTGAGTTCCAAAGAACTTAGTTTAAGCAGGGGCCAATCCGGGATGAATTTTGGCATTCAAAAAATAACACGAAAGTGCACTGACTTTTCGATCATCTTTCTAACATTTTTTTATCGTATACATCATCATATTAACTTTAATTACAACTAGAGTAACTTAGAATTATTAGCATTATGCTTCAAGTACATAATCAAAATCCTAACTACGAAATTTACCCTAATTACATACCTTGTGAAATTCCTGTCAAACTTCATATTCTTCCTCTTCCTTTGGTTGCCCTCGGCTCACGTGTGTCCCGGTCCCCTCTCCTTGCAATGAGACCATCTCCTATAGGATGGCAACCATCAAGTGAGTGGGCAAGAGAGAAGAAACTATAGGTACAACAGTGCGGAATGCAAACAAAATAAGACCGACTAAAATTTTCAATTTTAACGTATATTTATAGGAGAGAGAAAAAATATGATTCTAATTTAATGAGTCAAATCTCTTTCCTTCTTTACATATTTTGTTTTTTTATTTTTATCTCTTTTTTTTTGTTTAAAATTGGTCGGGCATTACAATTAATTTCTCTTTTCACAAGTCATGAAAAATAATTTGACATCTTCTAAGAATTCATAGGAATCATTAGGAATTTATATTTAGGATTCTAGAGTGTTTCTTTGTAAACCTTCTTATTACTATTAAGGAATATGTGGTCATTGTGAGATGTTCACAAGTTAAAAGATATATCAAACTTCCTTTCATGGCATGAAGATTATATCACATCACCAAACCTAAATTATATTATTGTTACAAAATTTGCTTATCAAACTGACAGTTGTCTCAACTTTCAAGGGTATGATGTCACATTATCAAGCATTTATTAATTATTACTTAAATCAGAGCTCTCTCTTCTTCCTAGGCACTGGTGGTTCGGGTGGAGGAGGAGAAGGACGAGGAGGAGGAGCATGATGGGTCTCCTCATCATTATGAATATCGTTCTCATAAAAAAAAAAGAAATAATTAGAACCAGTGTAAATTATTTAATCAAAGTGGTTATTTTCTCATATGTTTTTTAACCTAATTATTACAAATAGTCTATTTTTTACATATCCTCTATGGATCAAAGTTATACAAGTTATCCTATGTTTTATTAGTCAACTGAGAAGAAACTTATAGGTTGTAAGATGTATTTATAAGATGAAACTCACAATTTCATAAGTTGAACAATATAAGGTGTGACCAGAGATTACAACCAAAAGGATGTTGCTGACTTTAAAGAAACTTTTCACACATATGATTAAATCAATCACCATTAGATATCTCTTCACTACAAGTGCACAATACCGATGGAATCATTATTCACTAAGATGTTTTTTTAATTAAAAGGAGATTTCATTAACACTTAGAAATAACATAGTACAAAAGTTGGGAGATCCCAAGAAGAGGAATGACCGATAACATCCCAAAAAATTCCCGCCAAATGTTCGGGCAAAGTTGGTGAAGTGGTATGCAATGCAATTTGCCTGCCGATTATAGTGCTTAATACAAAAAGAAGAAATTTGACCTAGTGATATCTTGATGTCAGTGGTCAGTCCATGAATCTGCCACAGTGTAAAAGAAGAAATTTGACCTAGTGATATCTTGATTCAGTGGTCAGACCATGAATCTACCACAGCGGCCTAGAAGAGGAACAAAGGGCGACCACCATCAAGGAGGAGTCACAGGAAATCCGAGTACCTAAGAAGCTACGATGGTCGCACTCCTTGATGGCTGCAAGAAAAGCACGTGTCTCAAAAATAGTATAGTGGAAAAAAGCATCTACACAGGAAGTAATTAGAGTGAGTGCGAAGAATGAAAGCAACACCTCCACTACCGATGTCCCTTAAGTATGACCTGACCATGCACATGCATACCCAAGGTGGTATAGGAGGCTCCCACTTGGGTTGTTAGGGATAAGAGGTGAGCGAGGGGAGAGGGAGGAAGATGAAGAGGTCAGGTGGGGGAAAGGTGCCTCAAGAGCGTGGGCCTCAATATAATCATAGTAAACTGTGAGAGCCACCAGACTATCGTGGTGGTTGCGCGCCTTGACCGGATATGGACATCGTTCCTAAGCAACCAAATGAATCACAAATAGTGAGCAACAAGCGACTGCAAAGTACCCCTAGACTATTGATCCAATCGTGTACCCTAAGGGGCCATTTGAAAACAAGAACTGAAGTTCCATCAAGTTTTCGTGAATAGTTGAAATGACATATTAGTTCGGATTGTGTTTGGATGAAGTGAAATTTGATGATGAAGAATAATGTAGTTGATGTGATAGGAAAAAATAGATGTGATGGATTAATTTTAGTAGGTGATTGAATTAAAAATATGTATATAAATATAAATTATAAAATTGTTAACATATTGAAATACATAATATATATAAAAAAATATGTCAACATTTTTGTTAAAAAATATATTACTTAAAATAAAAAACAATTTTCTAGTAATTTATATTTAATGAAATATCAAATATTTTATAATGAAATAATAAATAATAAATAATACTATATTACTCCTTTATTATTTATATTTTATATATAATAAATAAATTAAGTTATATATGAAAGGTTAAAAAAGAAAATGATAAAAGAAAAAAAGTTTGAGAAAAAAGGTGAAACATCAAATAAAAAAGTTATAATGCAAAAAAAGGTGGCCACTGTCGGTTCCACCACGGTAGTTTGGAACCAGGGTTGCCTCTGAACCACATGTCTTTTTTCCATTATGCATACACCATGTCAATTTGACTGATCATGCTTTCCCATTTCTTCGAGTTCTTTGACTCTTAGGTACTCCTTCTCACAAGAGTCAAAGAACTCGAAAAAATGGGAAAGCACCGACTAGATGATCAGCCAAATCGACATGGGGTATGCACAATGGAAAAAAGACATGTGTAATTTCAGAGGCGAGGCCATAGAGCCTTCACGAAGAATCAATAGTGGGTTGAACCTACATATGGTGTCCAAATAGGCAGCCTATTATGTAAAGAATTTTCAATGGAAAAATTGGATCTTTGGTTGCATTAGAATGACCAGAGCAGTCACCCAATTGACAGAAAGTGGGGGCTCCTGACTATTGTTGTAGGCAGAACTGACCTTTTCCATGCCATGGGTATCCGGTATCCAGGCCCACATATCACCACAAGCTGCAATGAGAAGGTAAATAGATGAGATAACCACGGAGAGGGAAGGGCCAAAACATATGTTAAAGAGATAGTGCCAGATCCCATCCCGACGACGAGCGAAGGCTGTCAACGGTAACATATGATAAAGGGGCATGAGAATTTACATAGGTGGACATGTGGTTTAAAGAGATGTTGAAGATCCAAGGGTAAGAGAACACATATGTGAGACGGCCATCCCCAATTAACTAGCGAAAGCGGAGGCGAAGGTCCGAGAGCGTCCGAATAATGAGGCGCCAAGAATCATATGCCCGCTGGTGTATAGGGGCTAGATCCAAGGGTGAAGGAAGCAGTATTTGCGAAGGAGAAGACTGAACCATGGGTGAGATAAGTCTGATGAGCATTTATATAATTTATGTTTGAATATGAATTTAAAAAATAAGTTGGATTAGTTTAATCAACTTTTTATTTGAGGATAAAGCATAATATATGAGTTATGGAAGATTATGTTAGGTAAATGTATTTATTACTCAGAAGTAAATTTATTATTTCTTAATTTGTTTAAAAAGAAATAAAGGGTAATATAAGTATAATTATTCAACCCCAAAAAATACTACTTTGATGGATTTAATTTTAGATTATGTGAAGGACTTAACATCACTAATGTAATATCACTTAAATTTTTTAAGCACGATATCCAAGCGAGGTGTGAAATTCGTATCCCAATTGAACCTAATACGTCTTTTGTTAATCCCTCCATCCAAACAACTTTAACTTGTCACATTTTTTTTGACATGCTTTTGTCATAAAAATAGGGAACGGTAAGTAAATGCTTTATTATTGTGAAATAAGAACTTTTAACACCATTATCCTTTAACTTATCAGATAGGAACTAATAATCTTATTAGAAGACGAGGTTAATTCAGAAAAAGTGACAAAGGATAAAATGTAATTAAAAAAGAAAAGACATTTTGAGCGAATGAAGGGGACAAGGAGACTTTGAAAAGCCCATATAGACCTCATTAGATCATTGGCCCATCAGCTTACCCACGTTACAACAAAGCACATTTTTTAAACGTCCTCGACGAAGAAACCTTCCCTCGTTCCGGACTGGTCCCACAAATGCAGGAGGAACTGAGAGACTTCTGGAACCGCTCTCAGTCCTCCTCCTCCAGTCTCCACTGTCCCCGCTCACCTCCCCCACCACCAGGCCACCGCACACCGAGGGCATATTTTTTCAGAAGAAGAAAAATATATATGTAAAATATTGTTTTTTCATACGTATAAAAGTATCAATCGTTTAAATAAATTATTATTATAAAATTATGTAGACACATGGATATTATGATCACGAATGGAATAAAAGAAATATTTTACGTAATCTTTAATTTGATTTTTTTTCGGTTGCTCGTTTGGAAGCTTTCTATTCAACAAATTTTTTTTCTCCTCTTACAAAATTAAATTTGAAACGTTGCTTAAACCGCGGCGAGGAGGAGCCACCTCTTTGATTCTTCTCTTCCTCCTCCGCTGGCCTTCCGAAGTCAAAAAAATGGAAAAACCACGGCACCACGGACCCACACACCACATCTAACGAATGAGATGACGGCGGCGACACGTCATGCCGTCTTTTTCTTTCTTTCCTTATTTATTTTGGCTTCGGATCCGAATAAAATAATGCGAGTTAGCGCTCCTCGCCATCGGATCCGGATCCGAGTACGACGGCTTATATGTTCCCGTCGTTCCCCCCCTTGCCAAGTTCCGCTTCCTTCAACGTTCACGATCAGAGTGGCCAAGAAGCAGAGCACCACATTTTTTTGTAGCAGTCGGAGGGGAGAGAGAGATGGGTGAGGTAAAGAGCCTTTTCTTCCTACTTCCTGATCAAGCGACCAGTGCTATAGAATTCTGTGACTAATTTTGTCTGTTAAATGGTGGACACAGAAGGACGCAGAGGAGAAGAAGAAGGCTGGAGGAGAGGGAGAGAAGAAGAAGGATGGAGAAGGAGGAGGAGGGAAGAAGGAGGAGGCACAGAGCCCTCTGGAAGTGAAGTTGGACATGCATTGCGAGGGGTGCGCCCAGAAGGTCCGGAGAGCTGTGATCAAGGGCTTCAAAGGTACCATCTTTACACCTCCCCTCTTCTTCTTCTTCGTGTGTTTGGGAACAAACTGGTTGCAGTGAGACTAATTTCCGGTGGTCGATGCTGCAGATGCAGAGAAGGTGACGGTCGACGCGGCCAACAACAAGCTGAAGGTGGTCGGCGGCAAAGTGGAACCCTGGGCGATCAAGGAGTTCCTGGAGAACAAGACCGGCAAGAAGGTCGAGTTCATCTCCCCCAAGGACCCGCCTAAGAAGAAACCCGACGAACCCGCCGGCGACGCCAAGAAGGCCGGTGGCGACGACGCCAAGGACCAGAAGAAGTCCGACGGCGACAAGAAGCCCAAAGCGGTCAGTTCTCTTGACTAATGAAGATGATTATAAAAGCTCCATAACACGCATGATGAGTAATCGCGTTTTAGTTTTTGCTGTTGCAGCCTTCGGAATCCACCGTGCAGCTGAAGATTCGGCTCCACTGCGATGCATGCATCAAGAGGATACAGAAAGAAGCATACAAAGTTAATGGTAACATTTTTCTTTTTTGTTTCGCTTCTAATTTTTCCTATACTAAGTAAAGTACATCGATCTTAACTCATTGCTCACAAATTCAAACGCGTGCACAGGAGTGAAAGAGGTCACCCTGGATGCAGCGAAGGACCTGGTCACCGTGAAGGGGACGATGGACGCCAAGTCCCTCGTCGATAGCCTCAAGAAGCGATTGAGCCGCAGCGTGGAGGTCGTTGATTCGAAGCCGAAGAGCGACGGCGGCGAGAAGAAGGAGAAGGCCGGCGGCGACGAGAAGAAGGACAAGGGAGGGGAGAAGAAGGAAGGTGCCGGAGGGGACGACAAGAAGGGCGACGGAGAGAAGTCGGCGGCTGCAGCTGCAGCTGCGCCGCCGTCTGCGGCGCTTCCGGTGCCGGTGGCGGAGATGAACAGGATGGATTACTACGGCGGGTACGGTTACCGCGTCGAGATGGTGCACGCGCCGCAGCTGTTCAGCGACGAGAACCCCAACGCCTGCGCCATCATGTGACGCGAAGCATCACACCGCCCGCGCCCCCACTTTTTTGCTTGCTCCCCTGTTTAATTAGTGATCGAGAAAAAAAAATGTAAATAAGGTGAATAGCTGAAGGGCTTAATTAGGAGGTTGATTAAGCTTCTCTCTGCTTAATTAACCCATACATCGTTTTTTCTGGCTTTGTTATGATGGTTAATGTTGTAATAATTCCTTGGTTAATTACAAGCTAAAAAAATTTTGGTTAATTTCATTGGACATTGTTGGGTTCGTCATTCCTTCTTGTGCAATTGCAACTCAAGTGAGCTTAATTTGCATTATCATAATCAACACCTAACTCTGGATAGTTGTTCTGTAGTGCTACTGCATGACGTCAGATTGCACGAATTAATTAGGCACATAAGGACGTGTATCCAATTGAATGCTAATGCTAAATGCAATTAGTTGTATATATGTATTATTATTATTAGTAGTGTAATAACAAAGTCTATGCACATATATTATATATGGCCTATCAAATACCGTTCCTTGTGAAATGCACGATATTAACATAAAAAATTAGGAAACATTTTCGTACGAAGACACGAATATTTAAAACCGTGATGACGTGAAGCACAAGAAATGCTGCACAGCAAATGAGCAAATTAATTAAGATATAATGTAACATTAATTATATACTTTGTTAGGTCTCTAGGAGTTGATCGCCTCGTCCTGTTACTTGCCACGCCATGGAACCATGTGAGCATTAATTAATTCACTAATGATATTAGTTACTCTGACGAGGAAAACTACGTGCTAATTCTTAATCACCCTCTACGTAGAGTCCCTAATCTTAAGATAATTTAATAAATTAAATTATAAATTTATTTTTTTTCTCGGGCGGTTGGAAGTTTTCAACTGCCGACACTAAATGATGTGATTAAAGATTAGGCCAACTTTCATAATACTGCTTTTAGAGTTTATTCATTCTGATTTTAACAAGATAGATTTAGTTTACAATTTTGAATTCAAATTTTCTTTTTGTATACGTGTGTTGGAAGTTTTGTTCATCATCCAGTTAATTACACATGAGCTATATAATTAAATAGAAACTGAAAAAAAAATAAGAATAAGTAGCTCCTAATCAACTTAATTAGGAAGGGAATGATTAGCCGGTGCTCCCTAAATCCAATGGGCAAAGCTCCCACAGCTTTTACCAAGAAGAGTAATATAAAAAAAATGGTGATAGTGGTCGTAAATGTCTGATCTCCACCACAGCTGGCATATGAATTCATTAAATGCTCTTGACCTAATTAATTAATTTAATTATTAAGGAATTCGACAACCATATTATATAATATTAATTTGTTCATTTCTTAGATCCACATTTTCACTGTTTGAACAAAAAAGGTAAAACTTCAACTTAGGTAGAAATCTGACTGCATTAGAATTTAGAACAAAATTACCGATATGAATTCATAAATTAAGTTCAAGGAGACGTGGGGCAAAGTCAAGACCAAGTTCTCGGGTGGACGATCGATCATTCTTTCTTGTCAAGTCATGATAAAGAAAAATTTGAGAATGTATCTTAATCATTGATATTATTTTTCATTAAATTTTTAAAAAAATTAATTAGCACATCAAATTTAACATGATATTAGAGTATTAAGAATATAAAATTATTTATGTTACTTAATATTAAAATAATCAAAGTTTAATTTCTATAATTATTTATGTTCTTCCTAAAAATAAAAAAGCATTATTAACTTTTTTTAGTTTGAAATATACGAATACAATATGCTAAAAAAAATCGATATCAAAGTTAAACGTAAGTCAAACAAAACAACAATTTGAATTTGGAGAGTAAATAGTTTTATATTTCCACTGACCGGAAATGTAGAATGAATTTAACATCCAAAAACGGATGTACTAATAAAATATCTAATGTATATGTTACTTGTGATAATGTTCGCTAAGTTCAATGCCACTACTGATTTAACAGGAGGAGGAGGACGTGATGGAGATTCAACAAAAAGGATGAAACACAATTTGCACGCAACAAGTGATTGACGTGGACATTTTGTCATGAATTGGAAGAGGAAAATAGGAACACGAATGTAACCACGAAGTATTTGCAATGTTTGCATGCTCAAATTGTCATATATATATATATATATATATATATATATATTATATAAGATTATAGCGACTAATTTCCTTAATTTTGGATACTTTTTTTTTTACAAAAAGGTCCGTCTTTATCGTCTTTTTTTCTCGTTATTTTCGTTAGTTTTTTTATAACACAGACAACTAGCAAGATAAAACTGAAGCATGCGGCGATCAATAAGCCTGCTTGCAATTTGAATGTCTCTTCAGACAACTCTCACTTCATTTGAATGGGAGTAATGCTATAAATTAGGAGGATATATCCTCTAATCCTCTCATAATGGCATACATGATAAATTAATCAATTTTTAGGGATGTTTTAAAAATGTGAGTGTTAAGAGGATTATTAGGCATAAGTTTTAGGAGGATGTATCATTTTCCTTTTTTCTTTTTTCAATAACATTTCTCTTGGGGAGTAAAAAAAATATCAACTAAAGAAATTTCAGTTAATATGAAAAATTGTACAAAGGCAATAATATTTTGCAGTCTAGTGTTTAAATTATGGTCCATTGTTTGTCTTTTTTTACTTGTGTTATGCATCCACAAATAATGTAAG
This sequence comes from Pontederia crassipes, assembly GCA_030549335.1. Taxonomy (NCBI): domain Eukaryota; kingdom Viridiplantae; phylum Streptophyta; class Magnoliopsida; order Commelinales; family Pontederiaceae; genus Pontederia; species Pontederia crassipes. The sequence goes on from CM060193.1 coordinate 14,685,511, forward strand.
ACCCGTACATCTTTTCATTAATTTTTAATTTTTTTAAAAAAACGCGTCAATGATTAACATTCTAATTTTGGTGCCATGAAAAATTGGGAATGATGTTTCTAAGGTGTCGTGTACATGCAAGTTGGCACAATTAGATAATAGAATTGTATTCTAAGATTGTTAGATGTTATTAGTTTTATGTTTGATTTTAGAATCATCATTTTGATCGTGATTTATTTATACTGTTCTCATCCAAATACTAAATTAATCGAATATTAATAATCTTAAATATCGATGAATCTCGATAAAAAAAAGAACATGTTATTGCACGTCATGCCGTCCATTTTTTTAAAAAAAATATCAAATTCCCGAGTCATGCTTATTAATAAAAGAACATTAACCAAATTGTATTACATTTAGTTTTACCAATAAATATTATATATGCCATTGGTACCATCATGGTCATGATCTTTCGAAATTGGCCTTTTTTATGTATTTCGAATCATGAATGCGCATTTATTAATTTACAAGTTGAGCATTAAATTCATTAATAATTTGTTACATCTCTGCAAAAACCTATTTAGTTAATTAAGGTTGTCAACGACACCACGGCACTTAACTAAAATACTAAAGTACAAACGTTGCATGATCTTGCATGCACTTAATTGTCTCTGTACAAGAAATAAGAAGAGTGGATCAAAATTGATGCCATATATTTAGAATAAAAGAATGTGGTACACATAATAACATTCAACACGTGCAATAAAAAAATAATGGTCTAGTTGTGGCTAATGCTAATAGTCCTTAACTTTGCACCTAAGGACACTTTCATTGTGGAATTTATGATAGAATATTTGGTTATTCATCCGAATATGGTGCGATTAAGGATAACATATAAAAAAGACTACAAAAATTATGATGGATGTTTAATCCTGTTGAAAGCATGTTTTGTGAGTTGTCGTATTCTTCAATTTATGTAGAATACAAGTTATTCGTCGATTTCAATAGAGGGCACTCATGTCATTTTACTATTATATGAAGGGAAAATACGAGAACAGGAAGAGAATATCGTAAAGAGATTGCAGAAAAATAGAGAAGACAAACGAATTTACCCAGGTTCACCCTTGATATTAGGGCTACCCCTGCAAAGAGGTTACACTATATCGTTTAGATTTTCAACCGTCACACAGATTACATCTGAAAATAAACTATAAATAAGCCTCTCCTAAACGGGTTCAAAATTCAACTAAAATAGAGAAAAAACCTAATCCGAACCACTCGAGCGGGACCGCCGTCGGGGGGCGGTGCCTCCCGAACCCTCCCTTTTGTTCGCACGCCAATAGCACAGTCAATTGGATAATACTTAAATTCCCCTAAGCTCACGTGGGCGAACCCGGTGTGAGAAACAAGGGGCCATGAAGTATTCACCAACTCTAATATTCTCCCACTTTGTGGATACTTCACACTAATGAGAGCCTTGCCAGCAATATTCTTCTTCAATCCGACAGTAGTAGAGCACCACTCGAACTTTGCACCTGTAACTGCTTTAGTCAGAAAATTAGAACTATTCTCTGTTGTATCAACCTTTTCAAGCTCAACCTCTTTCTTTTCCACCTTTTCTCGGATGAAATGATATTGGATGCAATATGCTTTGTGCGTGAGTGAAATGCAGGATTCTTAGCTAATTGAATAATACATTGATTATCACATCTCACCTCCATGGCACCTTGCTCAAATTCGAGCTCCAAGCACCGCCGTTGTAGCCATATGGCCTCTTTTACATAGGGCCGAGCACGGACCGGATCGACCGGCCCGGAAACTCGGGAAATAAACTCGGCCCGGATTGAACCCGGGATGGGACCGGTTCTCCTCTGCAGGAAACCCGATGGGTTCCGGGTCAGGACCGGGTTCACAGCGTAGAAACCCGATCCGGATCCGGCCCAGGTTATTTATAATAAATCTAAATATGAAATCGGATCTGGATTCTGGACCCGCGATACTTGCCGACTCCGACCCATTGAAACGAATGAAACATCAAACATATTTGAACGTCGACGCTCGACCCAAAATCCAAAATCCCTAACCCTCGACGCTCGACCCTCGTTACCCTCGACCGATCGCCGTTCTACCTTCGCCGTTGCCGTGTTGCCGGCAACTGCCGTCGCCGTTCTACCGTCTCGTCGTCAAAGGTACTCTCTCCCTCACCTTTTCTTTTTCTCAAATCTCATCTCATTACCCCCTGTGTTTTAGGGCTAATTTCATCATCGCCTGTGACCGTCGTTCTACCGTCGCCACCGCCGTGTGCCATTGCCGTTGCCGTCGTCGTTCTACCATCTCGTCGTCGTCGTCAAAGGTACTCTCCCTCACCTTTTCTTTTTCTCAAATCTCATCTCGGTTCCCTCTGTTTGCAATATCGCGAGCAGTCGATCTTCTCTCATGAGTCTCCCTCTTCCAGTCTTCCTCTTCCTCACCTCAATCGCCATTGTGTTGCCGATGTCGTTGTTGTGTGTTGTGTTGTTGTCGCCGTCGTCGCCCACCATTGACAGGTTCTCTCTCCCTCTCATTTTCTCTTTCTCATCTTCTCCTTCTATCTGCGCAAGGTCGCAACTCACGAGTGCTTTACTTCTAATTTCTCATGACTGGTCACTCATGACTGCTTAGTTCATTGTAGTTGTCTTCGCCACTTGTCGCTGCTGCGTTGACACCCCTCTTTAACACACAACAGTCGATGACATTCAGGTACGCGTTGTCGCTCTCTACCACCACCGGATTGTGTTGACTGTTGAATGAATTTGCTCTGCCTGATTGTCTCTCTCCATGTATGCTGAGTTCATGTTTTCATTCATGAATCAATGAATCTTGACATCTTGTAGATTGTGCAATTCGTGAATCCATGTATAAAGATTGTGCTATTGTGCTAAATCAATTTGATATAATCTATATGTGTTAATAATGAAATAATCAATGATATCAGTTATTTTTAATCAATGTTATTGTTGCCATTGTGAATCATTCAATTAATGTGCTGAAATGTTATTTTTATCTATGCAACATTAGTGCCAGTGGACTGATTATAAAGAAGTAGTACTATTTTTTTATAATCAGTCCACTGGCACTAATTTCTTTATAATGCAATTATGCAACATTAGTGCCAGTGGACTTTCATGTCATTGCTAATGTATAGAAAGTAAAAAAAATGAAAGTAATGAGTAAAGAAAATGAACCTAAATATCCCATGCCTTAGTGAGTTAATCTTATCATAGACCTAATGAGTTAGTGCCAGTGCCACTAACTCATTAATTTTATGATAAAACAAATAAAACATGACTCGGCTACTTGGATTAAAAGATCATTAACACATTTATGTATTTTTTTGTCAAAGACACAAAGTCTGCGTAACAATTTTACAAATGGAGGATAATGCAATGACTGATATGGGATCTAATCCTATTACGACTGACATCGTCATCGAGTCTGCACAATCTAATCCAGATCCTACAGAAGGAACTAATGATACTTCCAAACAAATAGAGATAGTTAAGAGGAGGCCTAGTAAAAACAAATCTGAAGCTTGGAATCATTTTGAAAAGTTTACTTCAGATCATGAAGCTAGAGCAAGGCGCAAATATTATAAAAATGACTTTGCTGCGGACCCTAACAAGCATGGCACCACTGGTTTATTTAAACATTTAAAAAGATGCAAAAAATTCCCCCATAGAAGTGAAGTGAAGGGACAAAAGATGTTGGCACAAAGCTTACAAGGAGCAGCCAAATCAATGGTCTCTCATTCATATAACTATGAAGATTGTAGAAAAGCCTTGGCTGAGTTTGTCATATGTGATGAACAAGCCTTCAGAGTGGTAGAAGGTGCTGGTTTTCGTAAGTATTCAAAATGCTTGGAACCTAGATTCATGATTCCTTCAAGATTTACTATTGCTAGAGATTGCTATCAGTTATTATCTTGATGAAATGGATAAACTCAAGACACTTTTTAAGAAGTCTTCACGTATTTGCCTGACCACTGACACTTGGACATCTTGTTAGAAATTGTGTTATATGTGTCTCACAGCACATTTCATCGATGATGATTGGGTTTTACACAAAAGAGTTCTTAATCTTTGTCCAATTGAAGGTCATAAGGACGAGGACATTGCTAAAGCTGTTGAGAAGTGTTTGTTAGCATGGGAGATTGAAAAGGTATTCACCATCACCGTTGATAATGCTATAAAGCTATTGGTTATTTGAAAAGGAGACTCAATAGTTGAAAAGGTTTGACATGTAATGGTGAATTTCTTCACATCAGATGTTGTGCACATACATTGAATCTTGTAGTCAAAGATGATTTGCATGATATGAAATCAGCAATTGTATCAATTCGTGAGGCTGTTCGCTATGTGAGATCATCTCCGGCACGATTTGGAAAATTCAAAAAATTTATACAAGAGGAAAAAATCAGCAGCCAATATAGTGTCATTATGGATGTGCCAACTCGATGGAATTCAACCTATTTAATGTTGGAACGGGCTGAAAAATTTCAAAAAGTATTTGAGAGGTTGGATGAAGAAGATAGGGGATACCAATTACACTTCAAAGAGAATAATTGCGTGCCACCAACGGTAGAAGATTGAGAAAATGCTCGAAATTTTGTGATGTTTTTAAAAAAAATTTATGATGAAACATGCAACTTATCTGGCTCATTATTTGTGACTTCTTGTGCTTACTTTCATGAGATTGTGTCTATTCAATGACAAATTGCAAAGTGGAGTAATGGCCATGATGCGTACTTGCAAAAGATGGCTTGCGACATGAGATCTAAATACGATAAGTATTGGGGAAAACCTGAAAATATTAATCCATTTATATTTATTGCTGTTGTATTAGATCCTAGATATAAACTTGGCTATGTTGAATGGAACTATACAGATCTTTATGATTCATCCATAGCTACTATGGTTGTTACGAAGATTCAAGATAGCATGAGTCGTTTGTATGACTATTACGCACATGAGATCAGTAATGGTTCAACTTCTCAAATGGAGAATACAAATTCTACAGCTAGTGTTGAAAATATAAATGTTGATGAGAAGACAGCAAGGATTCATCAATGGAGTAGACTACAAAAGGAAAAAAAGAATACCGATAACAAATCTGAAATTAAAAGATATTTGATGGAACCTTGTGAGGGCGATGAGAATTTTGATATCCTAAATTGGTGGAAGGTCAATTCCACAAAGTATAGAGTGCTCTCTCTAATGGCACGTGATGTTTTGGCCATTCCAGTCTCTACAGTTCATTCAGAGTCTATATTTAGCACTGGAGGACGCATCCTTGATTTCTTTAGGAGTTCTTTATCGCAAAAAATGACAAAAGCTCTAGTGTGCACACAAAGTTGGCTATCATCACCAGATTTTAAAGTTGAAGAAGATTTTGATCAATTCGAGCTCACAAACAATATAATTATAGGTTAAAGTTATATTATTCTCTTTACACATTTTTTAACTCTTTAATTATGACAATTTCATTGACATTTTTTTTATTATGCAGAAGCTACTGGGAACACCCTGGTTGGACTCTCAAGTTCATCGTTAGATGAAATGATAACAGACAATTAACTGAAGAAGACATGCACATTTGTCCAATGTTTGTTTGCAAAATGTATGTTGATTCATTTGATTATGCTTCATATATTAGTTCATGCATAAAGAACCATATTTCATGATTAGTATCCACTGATTCCATGTATTAGTTCATGCATAAAGAACCTCATTCACTAATTCCATGTTTCATATTTCCAGCAAATATTTCTTTCAAGTTTTTTCAATGTCCTCAAAATAAATGTTATGCAAATGTTTTAATTATATATTTGTTGGTTATGCTTAATGGAGAACTATGTAGACATGTGATTTCTATACCATTGTTTCACTTTTATTTGGGTTTCCTTGTTATTTGATATTAAGGTGTTTACAACCCTAAAATACCCTATTTGGATTTGGGTTCATTAAAGGAACATTATGGTCTCCTTTGCTCAGTCCTATTTGGATTTTGTTATGATTACAGTAGCAGGCTCCTCCTCCTCTTGAAATCCCAACATGACATTGTTCTTTTCCTTTCATCCAGGTTTGAGATCTTTTAACTAGTTGACAACCAAATATTGCAGAACTCGAGTGTTCAGCAGCGAGATGTAAGTATTTAACTTAATTCTGTTTAGTCTTGAACAAATATTGCAGACATGAACAGGGGCCAGGGCTGGTATTATTCATATTGATCCACAATTTTGTTTAGTCTTGAACAAATATATTGTTTTCCTAGAATTTTTTTGTTCCAAGAATCTCAAGTCATATGGATACTACGTTTAGTTTCTTGCATTGTGGAAACTGTAATTCTGTGAAGAGAAAGAGATGCATTGCAGGTTGATTTAAGCTGTAATGCATATGTGTTCATTTAAATTGTAATTCTGACATTCTGTCATGTGATGCATTGCAGGTTGAATAGAGCAGATGTATTCAAACTATGCCAATCTTCTAACTCTCAATTTAAATGTGTGCTCTAAACTCTTTATTTTATTATTTGATTCTGTTTAGAAGATGTATTCAAATTGTGCCACTGCCCACTGTGCTGCTGTGCTGTGCATGTAAATTTATTTAGAATGATGTGTCTTAAATTTATTTCTTATGAATTATGATGCTCGACTGGACATGGATGTAATTTATTGCATATGATGATGTGTGTCTTAAATGTGATGATATTGTATGATGTTGAACATGTAATCTTGATGACTTTGATCAATTTAGAATACTGTCTTTATATTTTAATAACTACCTGTTTATTTCTTCAAAAAATAAGTCTGATATCTTCAAAGTAAGAATTCCCGGTCCAAATCCGGTACAGGTCCCGGTTTTGCCGGGTCCGACTCGGACCCGGTACCGGGTCCAAAGATCCAAAACCCCGGTTAAAACTGGGTCGGGACCGGGTCCGTCGGAACTCGGACCCGGTCCCGACTTTGGTCAGCCTTACTTTTACAGCATGAGTAAGAGCCATATATTCAGCTTCTGTAGAAGAAAGTGCTACCACGCTTTGTCTCTTGCTCATCTAACTTAGTGCAGACCCAAATAATGTAAAAATATATCTGCTAGTGGACCGTCTATTATCAATATCTCCACCCCAATCAACATCTAAATGGCCTACAATATCAAGCCTCTTTCCTTTTCTTGTACCTTCGAAACACAAAGAAAAATTTGAAGTTTCACGAAGATACCAGAAAACTCTCTTGATAGCATTCTAGTGTTCCATGTCTGGGTTAGACATATACCGACTCAAGACTCTCACTGCTTGGGCTATATCTAGACGCGTGCACACTATGGCATACATCAAGTTGCCCACTGCACTTGCATATGGCACACGGTCTATCTTTTCGGCTTCTTCATCCGTCTTTGGGCATTACTCTGCAGAAAGTTTGGTTCCTAGAGACATAGGAGTACCCACTGACTTGCAGTCCGACATGTTAAATTTCTTCAACACTTCTTTTATGTATTTCTCCTGTCCTAGCCACAACTTTCACTTCTGACAATCCCTTCTAATCAGCATACCCAAAATAAAATTCGCTAGCCCCAAGTCTTGCATCTCAAACTTCTTGGCCAACAAGCCCTTCACTGAATTCACCATCTTCGTGATGTTTCCAATCAGTAACATGTCATCCGCATACAGTGCAAGAATGACAAACTGATCTCCAACTCTCTTCACATAAACACAATGATCTGAATCTGAACGTACAAACTTAAAGTCGAGCATGTAGGTATCAAACTTCTGGTACCACATCCTTGGCGACTACTTCAATCCATACAAAGACTTCTTCAATTTGCACACCAGATTCTCTTTACCTTGAACTTCAAAGCCTTCTGGTTGCCTCATATATATCTCTTCCTTCAAGTCCCCATAAAGGAATGTCGTCTTCACATCCATCTGCTCTACCTCAATATTATATGATGCTGTCAGAGATAGAACAAATCTGATTGAAGTCATTTTCACCACGGGAGAAAAGATCTCATCATAATCGACTCCCTCAATCTGAGAGTACCATTTTGCTACCACTCACGACTTGTATTTCTCTACAGACCCATCCGAACACCCATTTGCAACCATTTTCCTTTCTATCCTTGGACAATTTACACAAGCTCCATATTTCATTCTTATCTGTGACTGCATCTCATCTGTCATAGCAAGCTCCCACTGATTTGCATCATCCCTAAACCTTGTATTTTTTACAGAGCTAGGTTCTTCTCCGATGACGCTCAAAGTATGAAACGAACTCAGAGTACTAAGAGAGTATCTAAGAGGTGCTCTTCTTTCTCATTTCGATCTCCTAAAAACTGGTACGATACCAATATTTGGGTCTTCGTTTGAATCTGCATCTTCAAATTCATTAACCAAGCCCTCTTGATCAGATTCTGGAACAGACTCAACTGAAGTATCTTGTGCAATCACCTCTGCAGTTTCAGAATCAGAATCTTCTTCAAACACTACAGCTTTCTTGGGTTCATCATTTTCCTGAGCCTCAACTTGGGATCGTATTTCACGAAAAACAACATCCATATTGTATACGATAGACCTTGTCCTTAGATTCCACAGTTTATAACCATTGACCCCTTCCTTGTATCCGATAAATATATTTTTCTCAGACTTACTGCCAAGCTTACCCCGCTTTTCCTTGGGTATATGAACATAGGCGTCACATCCGAACACCCCAACATGAGACAGATTCGGCTTCTTCCCAAATATTGCCTCATAAGGTGTCCGATCATTCACTGATGAGGTCGGTGAGCAATTCTTCAAATAGTTTACTGTGGCTACAGCTTCTGCCCAGAATTCTTGTCCCAATTTAGCCCAATTCAGCATACATATGACCTTCTCTATGAGTGACCGATTTAACATTTCAGCTACTCCATTCTGCTCAGGTGTATATGGAGTTGTCTTCTGTCTTGCAATACCATTGTCCACGCAGAACTGCTCAAACTTTTCTGAACAAAATTCACCTTCGTTATCTGTACGAAGGACATTTATCTTGCTGCTCAGTTAGTTTTTCACCAAAACTTTAAATTCTCGAAACTTATCGAATACATCTAACTTATTTTTTATAAAATAAATTCAATTGTATCTCGAAAAATTATCTATGAAAGAGACATGATACTTGGACCCTCCAATAGATGGAGTCGAAGTTGGTCTAAAGACATCACTATGGATCAGTTCGAGAATTTTCGTTGCTCTTGTACCTGTGTGTTGAAAACTGACTCGGTTCTATTTTCCATGGAGACAATGTTCACAGAACTCGAAATCCACAGAACAATCTGGAACTCTTTCTACCATCTGACTTGATGCTATGGTAGAAAGTCCTTTCTCACTGATATGGCATAATCTCTGATGCCACAGTATAAATGTGCTGTCTTCATCTTCTTTGGTCTCTTCAGAAATAAGTCCGCAACCCATAGATATCATCTCTCTGAGCACCTTGTACAGTGTGCCATAGTGAACTCCTCGTGCAATCACAATCGTCCCTCTAATCATCTTACACGAATCCTTGTCGTAGCTTAATATAACACCTGAATCAACCATTGTACCAACAGACAATAAACTCCTATTCCTAAGTGGTATATGCATCACATCTGATAGAGTCTTCATCGTGTCATCATTCATCCTCAACTTCACCCTGTCACGTCCAATAATCTGAACCGCAGTGTCATCTCCGAGCATGACATCTCCACCATTATACTCCTCGTATTCACAAAACTAGTATCTATGAGGTATCATGTGGTACGAAGCATCAATGTCGATGAGCCAGACATCCTTATCTGACTGTGTCATACATGCAGAAGCCAGATACATATCCACTACCTCAGCCTCATTTTTGTCCGAGGTTGATTCAACTTTTTTATTGTGAACTGATTTGTTTTTGCAATCTCGCTTCAGATTGCCCCACTCTTGACATCTCCAGTATTGCACTTCTTATCTCTACTCTTCAAACACCCACGATATTTGGATATGGACCCTCTCTGATTTTGAGTCCTTTCTGATTGTTTTTCTCTGGCCACCAGTGCCTCTTTACCAGAACTTGTTGATTCCTTTCTTCGTATTTCGTCTAATAATAAGGCAGCACACACGCTTTCATATGAAAGTTATTTATCTCTGCCACCAATCACGACAATCAGATTGTCCCGTGAATTCGACAACGAACAGAGCAATATTATTGCCTTATCATCATTTTAAAACTTAACACCGATTGATACAAGTTGATTGATTACCGTGTTAAAATTATAAAGATGTGTAGAGAACGAATCACCCACATGCATCCGAAGATTGTACAGTTTCTTCCTCAGAAATAGCTTGTTAACCAGTGACTTACTTTAATATATGGATTCCAACTTCCTCCACAGATCTCTGACTGTAGGTTCGCTTATCACATTCGTAAGAATTGAATCTGCGAGGCAAAGCCGAATCAAACCCTTTGTCTTTCTATCAATTCGATCCCACTCTTTGATCGTCTTTGGATCTGTCTGACTGGAGGAAGCCCCACCCGCGACCTTCGCCGCTTTCATGTCTGGCCTCTCCTTCTCGATTGTCATCCAAAGATCTCGATCACAGAGGAGATCCTCCATCTTCATCTTCCAGAGATCAAACCGTGTTCTATTAAATTTTATCTCAATCCGCGATCCTCCTGACATCTCGAATAAATCCCAATTCCTCGAACAACCTGAGCTCTCACATCAATTGATGGAAAAATACGAGAACAGGAAGAGAAGATCGCAAAAAGATTGCAGAAAAATAAAGAAGACACACGAATTTATTCAGGTTCACCCTTGATATTAGGGCTACGTCCTGCAAAGAGGTTCCACTATATCGTTTAGGTTTTCAGCCGCCACATAGATTACATATGAAAATAAGTTATAAATAAGCCTCTCCTAAACGGGTTCAAAACCCGATTAAAACAGAGAAAAAACCTAATCCGACCCACCGAGCGGGACCGCCGTCGAGGGGGCGGTGCCCTCCGAATCCCCCTTTTTGTTCGTACACCAGCAGCACAGGCAATTGGGTAATACTTAGATTCCCCTAACTTCACGTGGACGAACTTGGTGTGAGAAACAAGGAGCCCCGAAGTATTCACTAACTTCAACATTATAAAAGACAAAAATTACAAAGAAAAAAGGATAAAGTGACGAATTATTTTTAGGATAAATTTGTCACTTGCAAAATTCTACAACGTTATCATCCAAACAAGAGCACGAATAGGTCTCGCATGTCGACAAACAAGAAGAAGAATATTATTCGCTTAAGATTGAGATAATCCATTGTCAACATAATAAATTCCCATATTCCATCAGTTCCTATGCTGCAACCAAACGGCGCCTAAGAGGAAGGTGGCATATATCTCAATTTTGTAATATTTATATCTCGATAGTATCTAATTGATCATTTAGGTTCCACAAGTCCTTGTTATTGACAAAACTACGAGGACATGGAGAGATCGTGATCAATTACATACACACACTTATTTTCTTAATTACATACACACATCAATTAAGGCATGATTATCTCATGTATTATTTCCTCTTTGTATATTGCGCCATGCCCTGATGACGTGCCTAAACTATGTATTTAATTCCAATGAGGATTTACATATCTCGAAATTAAGATCGGATTAATTTGCCTTTGAACTTGAACATAACCAAATGTATACATCAAGAACAAAAGTAATAATAATGGAATGCCTTTACCGAGCTGCATTAGCCTCAGATGTGAGTTTATTTATATGATATTTCACCAATAAATGTTTCATGTACCCTTAATTAGATACAGAATGTGACGTGATATGAAGCCGGCCGATCCAACCTTGCTGCATCCGGAATGAGTAAACAGTCCAATTAAGTAAACTGAGGCGACATTATTTCTTGATTCTAACTTTTTAAGCATATTCATGTCGATTTATCATGCATGTCTGAGATTAACGAGACATGCAACATGCAGGATGGCCACCTTTTGCACAAGATAAACTTTCTTGGCGAACAAAATATGTATGTAGCTTTTATGGTACCAAAAAAAAAAAAGATGTAGCTTTTCATCACACTACGTACTTCTTACCCCGGCCCCGAGGAGACTGGTGACATAATGAAATTAAGATGAAAAAAAAGAGAAACAAAAGGAAAACAAAAAAGGTGATCATTAAAGAATCATGCAATGCAATGTCTTGAAGCTTCAAAGAAACTTCTCTCTCCCATCTTTTTGCAGTCCACCAAGTCCATCACTCCCTCTTCCTTGAATTGGCCGCTTTTGTTGTCGTGATTCCTTTTTGTTAAAAAAAATAGTAAAATGCATTATCTATTTAAATAGGTATATAGAAACGCTTTAACACAAAAGCTGAAAGTGCCCTGGAAGTTCTCAAACTGTGCGTTTCAATTATGAACGCCCAAAATTGACAAAATAATCTTACCAATGCTTCAGAACCAGTCTTGGTACAGACTTATTCACATCCTTCTAAGCGTCGCAGCAACAAACAAACGAACAAACAAACAAAAAAAGAGTCATTAGGCAAAATTAAGGAGTCGTCCGAATTAATTTTAATCCATATGTAGGATGGGAGTGTCCACCGAATTAATCCGAATTGGATCTTGAAAGATATTGAGCTTAGGAGTTGGGAATGAGAACTCTAACATATTCATTATACTCGATCACTATCTTTTCTCGAACCGACGAAATATGATTTATCATTAAAATGACGTGTCATTTCTCATGTCCCGCAAGCCACGCGCGTTGACAAAAGGATAATAGAGCTCAACGTGGATCGACTGGACAATGCACTTTTTAATATCGCACAAGTTAAATCATCGATATGACTTTATTTATATATATATAAAAGAACAATAATTTTATCGTTAGTTAAAACCTAAAGGGAAATCCTCATTTAACCAGGCCCCAATTATCCTACGCGAGGGGAATCTACTTATTGGGTTCATCATGTATTCATGCATGGACGTACACATGGACTTGTGCGACCCAACTCTACGTACTGAAGTGCGTATAATATCCTACGTTTTCACCGATATACACACGCATATATGCATATATTTATTTTTTTCGATATTCTTCCTCATTGATAATTTAGAGGGGCATTAGGATAACAAATATATGATTCAAATCATTGACAATTTTTTTTCATCATTTTGAAATTTTGACGAACTTCTGCACATTATTATTCATCATAATGAATATAAACATTTTATACAACTTCTAATCCTATAAAACTGTTTTTTTGCATTTGAGCTATTAGTAAAGAAAGACATCGAAAAAAATGAAGAAAAATATGTCTAAGGTCGTTTCACGCGCTCATTTTCCCCTATATATATATGAGGAATATTAATGTGACACCACAAAAATTGGGTGCACCGTGCGACCAGACATCTGGGTCGTCCGATTGTGCATCAATGACGATCCCTCAACTTTTCCCCCTCACGTGATCTACTGCTCTTCTCCTCACGGCGAGGTGTCGTTTTTCTCCTCTACATGGCGGCTGGAGGGACAATGGTGGGAGCGGTCGGAACTCCAGCGACCTCAGCTTCTGGTACTGCCATCCATGGCCGGATGCAGAATCTGCACTCGAGCAGTCTTCTCTCCCACTGCCGACGAGGCGGGACTTGGCGAAAATGCCGACATAGAGGAAGTCCAGGGGCATTGGCATCGGAGTTGGTGGCTTCCGCGGGACGAGACGGTGGGAGTCTAAGCTGGCATCAACTTTGTCGAAAAGGTGAGAGAAGCAATGGCGGAGGACGAGGAAGAAGGCTGCGGCAGCGAGAAGGGGGAGGAGGACAACGGAGAGGATTGGAATGGTGGTGGTGGACAGGGCTAGAATGGGAGCTGGGGAAGACGAGAGAGGAGATGTTGGCAGGAAAAGTAGACTGAGAGGAAGAGGAAGATGAGAAGGAAGCAGAGGAGGAAGGAGCCATCGGGAGGCCGCGATGGGGTGCTGTTCGCTCGGGCGGAGTGCTTCTCTTCTACTCAACACGGCGGCCAGTGGAGTGGACGATGGGGATGGCGTCAAGGGCGCCATGAGAGGACGCAGGAGATGCAGCACCTGATGAGCAAATCGTGTCCATTGATGTGCGCCTAAGTGAATCTGACGGCCCACCCAATTTGTGTGGTGTCACGTTAATATTCTCATATATATATATATATATATATATATATGTGTGTGTGTGAAGATACAAATTACTCCTAATTTACATAGAAACCTAAGTCATTTCATAATGATCGTGAGTTAAGCATGTAGTTACTATTAGCACGTATTAATTGCTTAGGTAGGAGGCAAAGTGATTAATTATATCGACAGTACATTTGTGAGTTTTCCCATCAATTTTGTGCAACTTTGTATCACTCCGCATGCGACCAGGGGGTGGGCAAATATCAAATCCATCGCTCTCAAATTAATGGATATATAGCCAGCCATAGGTTAACTATTTTGGTCATTAGTCACAATGCACAGTCTTACGGATATTATCCTTTTTGTTAAATTTCGTATGTATAGAGACTCAAAATCTTATTTCTACGGATTGTAAATAAAATTCATGAATTTGATAAAAAATAATGATTAGGAACAAAAAACAAATATTGTAAAGAAAATTCATGAATTCACTAGCACATACGTTTGATGAAAATTAAACTGATGGTATCACTTTTATTATGCACGCACGTATTACTTTTCCTGCACTCATGGATGTGTCGTACCAAATCAACCTTGTTATTCTTTCTTGCATCATTATTAATCGACCTTGTGTATAAACATTTAGTTGTATTGTAAAGTCCACGTGCTCAGATCATTTAAGAGACACTACACAATTCTATATAACATAATTTTACAAAAATAAATTTTATAAAATAACGAAAATAATAATAAAATCATCTAAAAATCCATAATATCAAAAGAACTGGAACGTTCATAACTTCACAATATTAAAAATGCGGAAAAATAATAACTAATAAACAAATCTAGTATGACACAATCATACACTATATGTAATATCTCTGTCATTGAGCTGACCATCTGCATCACCATCCTCTATCATCATTTCACATGCATGATTCTAGACGCAGAGGAAAACTCATGAGTATAAAAATACTCAATACATAGGGTCTAATCATAAATCAATAATCAACAGTACTCAATAAATAAAAAAACAATATAATAAATAAATAATAGAACACTGGATAGAATAATATGAAGAACACTGGATATGTGCTCAATAAATAGATAATCAATGAATCAATATAGTCATACATCAATGAAGAATATCAGGAAAGAGGTAAAAAAATCAATCAACATCAATGAACGACTAACAATAATTAATTATGCCTAATCATTATGGCAATATTCAATTTAACACTTTCAATTCATTATTAATATCAATGTTCATCGGCCAATAACAATTTACATTCGATTCAATGGACAGAGGCAATGTCAGTCAACGCTAATATCCGAATGATCATGATTCAATTCAATTCGATTTCCATTCGATTCGATTCGATTCAATCTTTAGAATTATCCAATTAAATAAGGAGCGCTCAGTCAATTAAGCTCAATGTTTCTTTCATGTAGGTCGGTGAGAGATTAAGTCATGGCAAGCCACCCCTCCAATAATAGCGCTAAATAATAATTTCATGATGGTGGAGACCAATGGCCATCACAGGACAGTCATAACTTTCCTAAAGGAAGACGTCTCAAAATTCTAGTACACTATCTGTCCCATACAATATTACAACAATATGGTCTAGGAGTCTTAGAGACATCCTTTATCTTATTTAACTAATAGACACATCTTAATAATTTAATTTAGGTAAAACAAAAATTCAATTATGGGAAAAACTACTGGATCAATACTATAATGAATCATATGATCTGACGGAATAATGATAACAATAATCTCAAAATCAAATCTAAAAGATATAATGAGGTCAGATCTGTTAATGATGTGACCAGGGATGATAAAAAACTATGAACCATAATAACCATTCAATTACCCATAGCAATATATTCAAAAATAGGTTTTTTGCCCCACCAGAACCTAGTAAAACTCGGCCCGTGTTTGAAGTCAACCAAACTCCTCTCAGCTAGAGTAAATCCGGGCCGGATCGATCGGTTCACCTTCAATCACGATCGCACCGTACTCGTGCCTCGCCGAAGTACAACTCAGGCTGGGCCAATAAAAACTCTAACTAAGTTCAACTCGGTCCGATTTCGAATCAAATTCGGTCGAGATGCTATACAATCCGGGTCGGGCAACACAGAACTCGGGTCAAATGCATTCTGATGCAACTTTTTTATCATCATAACCATGTTATATGATATCCAAACTATGCATAACTTATATATTCTCGGTACAAATGATAAGGGGATATGATTTTATATCATGGAAAAATGATGACATAGAGATTCCTCCTACGTGTCTAAAGTTGACTGAAAAACTAATTGAATCCCTTTGATGCGCGAATTGTTCATATGCTAGCAATATCTTCCTGATGTGACCTTGAAACTCAAGGTCCGTCACTTCGAACCTCTTCTTCTTTATCTGGGCTTCGAAATGAGTCGTCGGATGCCCTATATAACATCTCGATTTGTTTGAAAACGGAGGACAAAGTAGGGCTTGTGATGCAGAAAATCTGCTTGGCTAAAGAGGATTTTCAGCCACCCATTTGATGTCTATTTATAATGTAGGATAGGATTTTCATTTTCATTGGACTCTTTTAGAATCAATCTTGACCATCCATCAATAATTAATCATTCTATAATTTATCAAATTTAATTTAATATGCGTTAACTTAATAATCCTATCAATATCTCCATAATAATTTCACCTCTTCTCAAATTCCATCTTATTTTTCCAATTTATCCCATAATTTTCATCAATTTCAGAATTAAATAATTTCAAAATATTAGATAATGATTTTCCAAATCCAATTAACTAATTAAAATTTCTTTTATTTATTTCTGAAAATTCCGGTCGTTGCATATATTATGCATTACGAATTGCTAAAGTCCAATGATATATAATGAATACGTAAGTGAATCAACGTTTTTTTCATGATCCGCCAACTATTTTAATTTTTTTAAAAAATATTAGATCATCAAAATTTAATTTATAACGATACAATTGCTTTTTTTATCGATTTTTAAAATATAAAAATAAATTTTGATAATGCAGTCTTCAAATTTCGAATCTATTAGAACCCACAACGCCTTAAAACTATAATTCCACAGTCAAATTGTGTCTAACCAACGTTTCATTATAAATTCTTCAGCTATTAATTGCATTGTAGCAGCCATCCGCTGGTCATAATCTGCTGACGGAAAAAGGCACGTAGTGACGTCGAAATCGGACACCAACGTCAAAGAAACCAAGTCAAAAAGAAGAGTTATTGGCCACTCTCCAAATTAATTATTATGTTGTGCGTGTCATAATCTGCTGACGGAAAAAGGCACGTAGTGACGTCGAAATCGGACACCAACGTCAAAGAAACCAAGTCAAAAAGAAGAGTTAGTGGCCACTCTCCAAATTAATTATTATGTTGTGCGTATTTGAAAGCGGATTGAACTCAATTTGAAATTATGTATGAACACAAAGACCAAAACGTGGTTTCGCGCAAAAAGTTCTGAGTCGTTCCCCGTGCCCTCGTTCTTTTCTTGGGATGTGACTATTAAGTATAATATAATAGTTTTAAAAAACAAATTATATATAATGTATCAATATTTTCAGAATCGGATCGACGATCGGATCAGATTCTTTACCGGGTCACGATTGGACCGATCCGATCGAATTCGATTGGATTGAATTAGATTTTATTAAAATAATATTACTTATAATAATTATAGAGATATAATATAAGTTATATGATGTAGTATATTAATATTGTACTAATAACTTATTAATAATATTAAAAATTAATATAACATCATTTTAATTTGATAAAAGTTTTAATAATGATAAATAATAATAATTAACATTTAAATATAAATAGATTATTATTAATTTAATATCTATTATTTAATGATATAAATGCTATATTAATAAAGTTTATCTTAAATTATTCTTTTTTCTTTTTTCTTTAACACTTTTCTTTTTATTTTCTTTATTTATGTCTTTTAATAATTTTCTATTTTAATGCTAAGTAATTTCAAATACTTACCTTTTTTTTTATTTCCATTCCTCTACTTATCATATTCCTTCCTTCCTTACATTTATTTTATTTCTTTCTTTTTTTTCCTTTTTAACTTTCCTATTTTTGTCATTATTTTAATTTTTTTTAAAAATTTAAATTGAACAGGATTGAATCGGTTCAATCGATTTTCTCCGGTTCAACATCAAAATCAATTTTGTATCTTGACTGAACCGGATCACCGGCCGATTTGCGATTGAACCAGCCGGTCCGGTCCGATTTTCAAAACATTGTAATGTATATATATGTGTATATAACTACATTCCAATTTCCACCTACTTATGAGACTAATGCTTTCAAAATTTACCCTGTGAGAGTACAGTTAAATTTTTTTTTTAAACGACGAGGCTGATCCTCCTCATTTAAATAATTAAAATTTTGACTTCAATTTTTTATGAATATAAAAAATTTATGTTGAGAATAGATTAGGAGGAGGTGCGAAAATCATGATATAAATCCTGGAAATTTCTGCATGTTAATTTATTGGAAGCTTTGTTTAGATATTGACCATAATTGATCAAAAGAGACGGGTCCCAAGGATTTCGATCCATGTCGATTCCCAGTCAGCAGTTTGACGAACCCCACTAAATGTTAATGACAGAAATTCCAACACAATCGATCATATAGACATGCAACAACCTTTTGGTAGTTGGAGGTTGAAACACTATATAGATGTGGTGACGGTGCTGCGTAGAGTGGGCTGGGTTGGGATGGATTTATAATGAAGGGAGGAGGATAAAGTCTTCTTTTATCTTCATTCTGTTTTAATATTTCATTTTGTAAAACTCTAAATCGATTTCAAAAAAAGAAAAAATATATAATTAAATTATATTTTTATATTTAATCTTATAAACTTATATTATATTATATTATATATATAATTGAATCATAAGGTATCAAAAGAGAGGTGAATTAGCAATCGTTTGATTGTAGAATAAATTATGAAATATCTTGTTATTCTGAAAATATTGTCAAACATTATTGAGAATAAGAATATATCAATCAAATTTTATTTTTTATGAAACCACGTTGGAAAATGCAATACCACCATTTTTATCCGCACGACAAGAATATTTATTCTTTCAAAATGAAAGAATAGTCATATTCTCATCATTCCACTTTTTAATTATTTATTTTTATTATTTTATAAGTTTACCATATATTATTATTTCATTATTTTTGTATTAGCAATATTAATAAATGTAAAGTATTTATAATAAAATATTTTAGTAATAAAATATTATATTTTAAAATTATGATATTCTCGAACCAAACACTAGTAAGAATAGGAATATGTTTACTTTTTCAAGAATATCATATTACGTTAATTTATTCCGATTGAAAATATTCTTCAACCAAACCACACCTTAGTGTTAAATTAAAAATACCAATTTTAAGAAAATCATTATGACAATTTAAAATCGATTCATTAAACTTTAAACTAAAATAATAGCAATCTAATCACATACATAATAGAATAGAAAAAAGAGGAAGAGAGAAAGACAAACTCAAAAATACACAATAGTTTATGAAGGTCGGTCACACCTTGATTTACGTCTTCGCTCCTACTTTTTGACTTTGAGATCGTCAGAGATTTCACTAGCATCCTTCTTTCGGCAATGGAGAAACTCTTTATATCTCGTCTTTTTCGCTTCCAAAGATAAGGCACATCACTTTTATTCGAAAATTTTCACCTGCCATTTCTTCATTTAAGAGGTAAGGCACAATATCTTTTCATTCATGAGCTTAACAACTATTACAATATACAAGAATATTCCTTAATCTATTTTTTACAATTTGAAACCTCGCACAAGAGAGAAAAAATGAATGTGTAATTTGTAGCCCAAATAGACTTAAACAAATGTTCTCTTTTAGTTTTATCAAAAGTCATTATCATTCCTTCATCTTTGGGACATCTTTTATAGCCCTCTTAACTCCATTTAATCATTGAAACTTGTTTCTCACATTTTGGATTGAAATATGACCATTATAATACATTATACGCACTTACCGGTCAATCGTTTCATCCATTGGTCGATCTCTACTTATAGTCGCTAAAAATATGACCATTGGAGGCCCCACTGGTCAACCGTTTCGCGCATTGGTGGATAGATTTAAAAGGTTTCACCTCTAGAAGCTTTGTGGACAAAGACATTTTGTCAACTTTTCAATCTTTAGAGCGAGCATCCATTACTCCGTTGATAAATCTGCACTCTTTTATACATAAATTTTATCACATTTATTCAAACGGAATGATTTTTTATTCTATGAAAACTAATAAAATTTTCTACAACTTCCATATTCATCATTCATCTAAAAACAAAATCTAATGAGATCATAATCGAATATTAATTCAAAGTTCAATGCATAAAATTATTCATTACAATTTAAGCTTTTTAGACATTTACTCTTTTTTACATAACTTTTCATAAGAGTATTCAAATAAGATGATCTTTGATTCTATGAAAAGCAGAAATGGAAAAAAATCAAAATTGATTATCACTTGGGTGGTAATTTAGATGGATATCTCCTTCCTAGTCAATGTGGATTACCACTTCATAAGTAATATGTATTGCTAGGTAATTCAAATTACCTGTAAATTAAAATAAAGTATACAAAATAATGTGGTGGGCCGAGATAATTTAACTTCAGATTATCAGTAATCTAGAAAGATTACTTGTCGGAAAATGCTCCTTGTGCGTTCATTGCATTGTCATTCAACATTACTTGGCAATCCACATTACCTATCAGAAAAATTATCACTTGTTAAATTATCAGTAATGTACATTACCCCATTTAGTATGCATAAGTAATCTTCTGACAATTCTTATTAATTACTTATTAACAAATAAAGATTTATAAGTTAATATACAATTTTTACCGATATACTCCTAATCAAAAGAATCATGTTTTTTATATATAAATTATTTTTAACTTTGTAACTTAAATCACAAATATTTATTCTCACCCATAAAATTAAAATTTATAAAATGATTAATATATTTGTTAAAATATGATAATACTATATTCATAATAATAAACTAATATTTATTTGATTAATTTTATACTTTATTTAGTTAGTTTTATAATTTATTTAAATAAAACTATAAAAGACAAATTCGAAAAGTGAAATTAAAAATATTACAACCGAAATGGTAATCTGAATTGCCTTCCTCCCATAAGCAATCTACATTGCCACTTAATAGGCAATGTGGATTGCTTAAGCAAGTCAAATTACTCATTACCTATTACAAGTAAATAGTGTAATGTAGTGATCCATGTAATTTAACACAACATTACCTGATAATCTACAAAAATTATCTATAAAGAAATGCTCATGTTTTGTGCTAGTTATAGAACCAACACAAGAACATGTCATTCCACAAGTACTCAAAATTTTCATTTCTTTCTTTTGTAGTAAAAAGTTTTTTTTTTGCCTCGGTCAAGTTTTGAAGGATGAATGAAGAGAGATTGAGACTTATCATAGTTTAAAAAAAGAGTTATTTTCTCAAACCACGCCTAAACTCTAAATTTCATTTTTTGGATCCTTAAACTGTCACTATTTTTTCAATTTGATCATTTCATCTAATTTCATCAATTTCTTAGTTATTTTTTTATTTTTCACATTTGTAAAAAGTCTATTATACTCATAATGCAAGTGTTAGTCTATTTTTCTTAAAATAATAGATAATATAAAAAAATAAAAATGATATCTTTGGGGGCCTCCGTATCGCCTCGCCGACATGCAAGGGATCTTTTTCTTTTTTAAAAAAATATTTTTATTATATATTATTTTAAGCAAAAATAGATTAACTGTGGTATAATGGATTTTTCATAAATGTGAAAAATCAAAGATAATCGAGAAGTTGATGGAATTGGACGGAATGATCAAATTGGAAAAATCGTGATAGATTAAGGATAAAAAAATGATGTTCATAGTTTGAGGTTAAATTTAAAAAATTGTGATACTTTAGTGATGGTTTGAGAAAATAACCCTTAGAAAAAAGACATTTTGGCCTATGTATTTATTTGTAGTTAGGAATAGAAACCAATAGAACATAATTTCACGAGGTCTCATTGTGGTGCTCAAGATTGTGCGTTCTAACATTTTGTAAGTTCTAAAATTATATCTAATAAGATGGGACTTGGTTGTTGAAGTGTTATTGTCCATTACTATTGAACTATTGACCATATATGTACAGAATTCCTCCACCGTGCATGGCGCCCAACAATGTTTCCAGATCGAGCGATGCACCGCAGTAATCGTAAATACATTGCAGACTGAAAGCTGCGAGTTCAAGTTCATAACTCCATGACAAGCTCAGTAATCATGGCGTCAGAGCCCTTGGCAGTTGAAGTCAGGCTCCCGGACGTTATAATACAGGGAAGAAGACCTGCCGTCGAATTTTGAGACCACATGGTGAGCAGCCAGTCCGCAGTACCGCTTCCGCATCCGGGCAATGCAGATATCAATGATCTTTCTGAACATGTTGTCGTCGTGAACAGACGGCTGCTCGATGAATTCGTCGAGAGGCATCCACTGAAACCATAAGATATGCCATCAGACGGATATTTAACTTTGCAGAATTGAAGGATGCACATTGAAAGCAAAAGAACAGGTTCAGCGTCTTTTGCAGCGGTTCACCTGGGCAGCTAGAATTTCTAGCTCATCTATCTTTATCTGACTTGACAGAGGTCTCAGCATACAGATGAAGAACAGATCCGATTTACCAAATGCCAAATCGTGTGCATGTCTGAAATAGGAAAACACAGTAAGTAATTAACTTATGGAAAGGCTTCCAGACCACGAAAGTTGAGCAGGCAGGAACTACTAATATCTGACCTTAGACATAAAATCAAAGTTCAATTCTCTAGTGTACTCAACTTTAACAGCAAATTTAGCAGCATGTATTACTTTGAAACTATGTTGAGAATTAATTATACGGTCAAAAGAGATGAGGAGGCAAATTCATCCATATGTTCCGTACTTCCATGTCTTAAGATTGTCATCAGATTTTGATTTATAAAACTGGGACGTTATTAACTAGTGAGAAGAAAGGGTGTCTGGCCCACTGCCATTTGGTATTGTGTCATGGCTTGCCAATCCTCAAAACTTCAAACATGTGTGGATATGAGTGTGTGAATTGAATGTGTTGGGCCATCTTGTCCAACAACAGTCCAAAAAGATAACTGTCAAGACGGCCCACTGTTTTGTATCATTTTCCTGCTAACATCTCTATCTTTTCATATGTTGCACCAAATATCATCCTTATCTCCAACAAACTGATCACCATTGAAATTTCCATAACCTTAGAGTTAAGATTATCACAGGGATATGATATTATCCAGTACCCTTCAGTTTCAAGCTTTCTATGTATTTGTTTTTTTTTTTCATATATGATTTACATAAACTTGTTGCAGTCCTGCAGAAGAGCACTTACCGAAAAGCTATCACTTCTTCGAATTGTGTGTCAATCTGTACAATCAGCCAAAACCATGACAAAATTTAATCAGCAGTAGATTAATTTATACAGGCCAGAAGAGATAAGAGGGATACAAAGAGAGATTTGAAAGGTGCACAGTTCTTACACCAGTTTCCTCCTTAACTTCTCTTATTGCTCCAGAGAATATCTCCTCAGACTGAGAGAAAGAATGAAAAAGACTTGATGCTTCTTCTATTTACAAGGACTTTCTTAAACCAATTAATTCTAATAAAAAAGATGTTTCCGCAATGAGTACCTCGTGTATGAATCCAGTTGGTAGTTTCCAAGCACCCATACTTGCTGAATCACTATGTTTCTCTTGGACCACAAGCACCTGTCAAGTTGATCAGAAGAAAACACGGAGTTACAAAGACAGAAAATATCAATACTGTTCATTAAGCAAAATGACAGATTAGCAAGTGGTTGGTTTATCCTATGCAAGAAAAAAAAAAGTTGGGCCTAGTGCCTGTATCATATTCAGAGCTTATCTTAATTGGTCTTTCTTGTGAAATCTTAATGGATATTTTGAGGAGAAAACAGATAGCATTTAAGGTAAGAGGACATAACTTGCAGCTGGACATGCTGATTTCAACTATATATTATGAAAAAAGATAAGCTCTTTTTGTTCAAAAGCTGAATTTCTGTATAGTCCGGAATAGGTAGAACTTGTTACAGAGCAGACTTTAAGGTTGGACGACATTTCCAGGTCTGGCAGGAAGCATAATCGAGTTACATCATTTACATCAGATTGACTTATTTACTTTCTAGCTTTCTCAATATTAAAATGTGTCTACACTTTGTCCAATTTTTCTCTCAATAAATGAAAATATTGCAAGCAAAGAGAAACGGTGTGAATTGGGAATTAGGGACTGCAGAGAAGTAATGAGAAAAGCAATTGCGCGTATTGGGTTGCACACCTCATTCTTGTCATTGATCACAAAACCCCCAACTCCAACTTGATGTGATGCATTGGCAGGAAGCATGCAAGGTCCTTCAGGAATCCAGTGTGTTAGCATCACATATTCTTGCTCTGCATGGTGATATTTGAATCCAGCCTGCATAAAGAGACTAAAAAATTAAATGAAATGTCCAAGTGTTTCACAGCCATTGAAGCATTAAGGAGTTAATATGGAAGGGCCTCTATTATTGGACTGTTTATATTATGTCGAGCTATAAATTTCAAAATCCACCACAGTTATCAAGTCCGAAAATAAGGGAATTATAACATGATGATATTTCAAAAAATGTTAGCAGGAAAGGAAAATCTGGATAAGTTTCACATCTCAAACTGCAAAGCACTAAACCCAGGATCGGTTGTTCAGAAATATAATACACACTCTCTCTCTATAAAAAAAATAAATATAATAAACACAGATTGTACCTTAACGGCAATAGGAACAAGCTCAGAGCGACTCAAAGGTAACTCAAGCCATACCCCTTTCTTTCCCTGGAAGAAAAATTACAAGATTAAGCATCTATGAGTGGAATTGTCGTTGACAAATAAATTCACAGAAAACAGGAAATATGTAATAATGGAGTAGCGCTAAGGCTCTGTTTGGTTGGGAGTGAAAAGAGGGGAATCAATGGGAAGAGAAGGAAGGGGAATTGACCCCCTCTTTGTTTGAATTAAGTTGGAGGAGAATGGAGGGGAAAGTCCCCTCCTTTCTTCTTTATTCTCCTCTAATCCTTTCACCTTCAAATCGGGGTGGAAAGGAGGAGAAAGACATACTTAACTTGCATTTTCATTTTTAACCATATAAATTAAACATATAAGTATATATATAAATGATAAAATCGTCCAAATAAAATTATCATTTAACATTCATTTCCTTCCTTTTTCTTTAATGATGTGAACCAAACAGGAATAACTATTCACCCTCATTCTCCTGTATTCTCTTCACATCCTTTCCCTTCTCATTCTTTACCTTTTCTTCCCTTTAATCAAATTTGAACCAAACAGATCCTAAATTTCACAATTTTTATCGCGAAAGTCAATAATGAAGTTGCAATTTATAATAAAGAAAAAGCAAAGACAAAGAGGATTTAATAAATCATTCATTTTAGGATCTGAATGTCTAATTTCTAGGCCAACCAGAACGACTGAAGTTTGCTTGTAAAACTAACCTAATACTTGCATATCATATTTAGCACAACAGCACTCATTGAGTTTCTAAAACTTTCTACTATGGAGATTAGGGAAGGCAGAGTAGCTGAGTTGATCCTTTCTTTTGGTTAAGAAAAAATAAGCAAACAGCTAAACTTCGGTGGCACAAAATTTCTCAAAACTTGAGACTTCTGCAACTACCTTCAACTTCCAATTGGAAAGAGATGCCTGCAACATGGAACCAAATATGTCAGCATTCCATGGTAGTCTCTCTGGATCAATTACAATCCCCCCATATTCATCTTCTTTGGCATCAAGTACATATCTTTCTCTGGAGGATATCCAAAATTGAGCATTGCCATTTGACCGATTTGTACGAAATGAAGTGTTCTCCCAAAACGTCTGCGAGGATGCTGATTCAATACCTTCGCTAGAGGTTCTAGCAATAGAGTAGGAAGCTTTCACCACTGGAAAACCTGCTTCACAGCAAACACTCAATGAATCGAAACGTGATAGAATCAGACCGGACAGTATTGTCTGAAAACAAAACAGGCACAACAAATCTAACAGACAGAAACCCGATGGGCATTTGAAAAAATTGGAATCCTTTATATTTCTGACTAGTTAAGTAGTTCTTTTTGTTCCAGTATCAGTCAGATGGATATTAAGGGCAAATTAAAGCGGATAAGCCGCACTCCCTTGATTGATTCAGGCTGATACTAAAGAAACCTGATAAAATTGAAAGAAAAAAAAAAAAACAGGATGAACAACACACCAATATTCAGCAAAATTCCTGTCTTTGTTCACTTTCTCGGACTATAGAAAACAATCCAATCCCAATATCAGATTTTTTTTAAAGATTGATGCGCAAGATGCTTTTGTACTGGATGCCGAAGAACGTAGATCGGATTTTGAAGTAGACACTGGAGATGGAATCACAGTATGTAGATAGAAATAGAATACCTCTCTGCCTAACGGGGTACGATTGCTGCACATATCTGAGGCTGTCAATTTGGCTCACTGGCATTGGCATCTTGGAACATCTCCTGGCCATGGACAAGGACTCCAAGCTTGAATCAAGCAACATGTTCTCCATCCTGCAAAATTGGTACTATTTCTCCAGAGCTCACTTCAATGGATAGCAGGAAGCAACCACCACAGGCACACCAAGATATATACCTGTGAGTACACTTGTAACTCGAGCGCCCTCGCACACGAAAAATCTGATACGTACGTCACGTCGACAAATGGCACAACAAGGACCGGAGAAGAGCAGGGGGGAGAAACAAAAAAACACAGCTATCAGCCAATCAGAACGGCTAAACCTTAGCTTACTCATTGACCCACCGTTCGATCTAGGTGGATCTTTTACTTAGATTCTTTTCGTAAGAAGAATTTTTATCACTATCACCCGAATATCACCCGTGAAGCATGCGATAGTTAATATAATAGAAAGAGATATTTTCACTCTAGACATCATGCTTTTATCTTTTACTGACGTTAGAAAATACTATATTCTTATATTAGGAATATAATGAGTGAGATTAAATTATTTTTATCTTGGTCAACAACTTTTAATGTTTTTACTTTTTTTTCTCACTCTCCTGACAAAGAATATAAAATAATGATAATGTTTGATTAAAAAAATTTAATTCTTATAATATTTGATTGTTACCGTTGGAATAAGTCTTGTTCTTATCATTATTCTCATACCAAATATCCTCTTGGATCTAAGAATTATAACATCTTATGACCAGTGGAGTGACAATAGAATAAAAACAAATAAATTATGATCAATTTTAATGAATTTATTGATAATGCCTTCAATATGAATCTAGTTATAATTCTTTGTGGTCCCCTTATGTAGTGCTTCAATAGATTTTTAGTAATATTCGGTATGTAATTTAGAATTGATTTATTTTCTTATCACGAGATATGTGTCTTATTTTGAAGATTAATTTAGAGTATCATTCATTCTTATCATCTCTAAAAGGAGTGTCTATATAAACACTATGATAGCTAGGTTATTTTGTAACATTATAATCATCATTATTTCATAATAAAAACTCATCGCTCGAGGACGTAACCCCGATTTAAGGTGAACTTCATAAGTCTCTGTGTTCGTGCGATATCTCTCTCTTTCCGTAACAAATTTCTTAGCTTTTCCTTGTTCAACCATCAATTTTCTTTACTCTTTTTTTATGTTATGATAGATTTTATGAACTAATGGAATATAAGCACTATAATTTTCTCATG
The DNA here is from genome assembly GCA_030549335.1 of Pontederia crassipes. NCBI lineage: Eukaryota > Viridiplantae > Streptophyta > Magnoliopsida > Commelinales > Pontederiaceae > Pontederia > Pontederia crassipes. Next base: position 14,713,579 of record CM060193.1, read on the forward strand.
GCTATGTTTGGCATGGGGATTTTGAGTTCTTACTAGTTCTCGAGAACTAATCGATTTGATAAAAAAATTTAGGTTGGTGTTTCGATAAAAAATATAACGATGGAAATTTAAAAAAAAAATAATTTGATAGATAAGTTTTAGTGGATGTTTGGATAAAAAATAAGAATTAAGAATATAATTTATTATTTTATGAGGTATATAATTAAAATAAATAAAAATATTATACGTATTTATTTATTTAAAATAATAATTATTAGCATATAAAAAATAAGTTGTGTCATAATATATTAATATTAATTTTGATTAAATCTTTTATATGTTATTAATATTATAATTTACATAAATATTAAGATATAAATATAATATATTTTTTCTAAAAATAAATGAAAATTTTAATTGATAAAATTCTATTATATTAAATATAATATTATAAATAAGATTTTACATTAATTTGATTTAATTGAATAATTTAATTTATAAGTTTAATAATAATTTATTAATAAATAAATAATATGTACAATAAAAATAATTAAAAGTAAAAAGGTAAAAAGAAAAAAAGTAAAAAGTAAAAAATAAGAGGGAGAAATAAAACGTAAAGAAAAAGGGAAGTTCTTGTCGGAAGTAAGAACTTTTTGTTTCTAAAAATGGTCATGTGTCACATAGGGTATTTGACAGAACTTGAGTAAGAACCAACTTTTAAAGTTCTGATCACATAGGATGTTTGACAGAACTTGGGTAAGTTCTTATCCAAGTTTTGCAATCAAACACACCCCGTATGTATGTTACAATGGCGGACACATATAAGTTTTTCACATAATAAATATTTAACCAAAATTTTACTAGAAAAATAGGGATCTAATGAAGCAAAATTTAAAGAAAGCAAGCTAACGTGTATGACTGTATGGTGTGTATTGTTTTTAAGATCTCAATCGTGTGTGGCATGGCGTGGCAGACACTAGATATGCATGATTTGCAGATTATGTATACATCACGTCGCATTAAAGTTAAATGGTGCATTGCACTAAAGAAAATTAGGTTTAATTCCTAATATATAAGCTCTTTTGTTTAAAATAAACAAATAAAGAAATTTAAGCTCGGAGCTTATTGCATGTATGCGAGAAAAATTGAGCAAAACGATTGAAACTTGTCTGTTTCTAATCAAATATCTTAATATTTACTAATCAAATATCTTAACACTTAATCATTATTCAATAACTATATTTATTTATGTCGAGAGCATCACCTACGTGATATAGAGCGATCCTAATTAAATTAAGGTCAATTTCTAATTTGTGGACAGTACCTTTTGTAGTGTTATACGAATTATAAAAATATAATTCAGACATCAGGACTGACAAAAAAACATTATGAAAACATAGTTTTGAAATCGAGTATCCTTATAGTAATTTATTCAATTTATCATTTTAATTGATCAATTATTGGCGTGGCATATCATTTCTAAAAGAAGATAATAAGCAAAGTCACTAGCACGTGCATTGTCCTACAGGTGAAGAGAAAAATATTTCTTTTTAAGAGAAAAATACTTGACTACTCATCCCACTACCCAAGTATGAAGTACCAAACAAGCAGTGGGGATTGGGCAGAGGTGGCTTTTCCTGGATTTTTACGTCCAATGTTTTGAGTGTGGTGGTGATGGGTGGCGTGTGACCATGCATGAAGTGCATGGCAAATAAAAAATATTATTTTAACCCCCACAAAAGGAAGCAAGTTATTATAAATAAATCCCCATTATTGCACCAGTTGATTTATAATTAAAATGTAGATGCACAGTGAATGATTTTTTTTTAAGACAGAGAGGGATGGCCGGAGGAGATTCACGTGACAAAAAGTTATGTATATATTATATATATAATTTGTAAGTTTCTCATCTCGCTCACATCTTTAATCCTTTTTACATATACATATTTTTTTTCTCTTTCGTATTAGATTCCGTTTTGGATTAGGTTTTTAGATTTGTTGGGTTCCCATCAGCTCGGGTCGCGTGTGTTGTCGTGTCCGCGTTTCGATGTGTCTCATGTCGCGTCCACGTCAGCGCTTGTACATTAGTCACGTGGAAAGTACCGGCGCTGCGTTGGTTTCCGTGTGATTGTGTGAACGGATTGCATTAGACCCCGTGTAGATAAGGCTCATTAATTAGGTAGAACAAGTTGAGTCCCTAACACCCCTTTTCTTTTTAATTTTTTTCTTTTTTTTTGTAAAGTTACTATTCTAAGTTCTAACAAATATAAGGGCGTTTGATTGGGTAATAAAGATTAAAATATCTCCATATTGTCAAACTGATACAAAAAAAAAAAATTAACTTGGAAACCACATTTTTTTAACTCTAAACGAATAATATTTATATTCTTCTAAAACAACATAATACCAATATTCTTCAAAATTTTTTCCATTTTTCACTTTTTTATTTATATATTATTATATTAAATTTATTATTATAGCAAATTTAAACTATTTATAATAAAATATTTTAATTATAAAACATTATATGTGTAAAATTTATTATTTTAAAATCAAACAAAAGGTAAATAATAATATAGCATGAGTATTATATTTCTCGAGAATAAAATTTATTATTATGAGATATTCTTTATCCAAACGGACTTTAAACACTTACATAAAAAAAGTAAGATTTTATTGATGAATATGAATTTCCCACTTCTTAATTCACAAATAGAAGGGTGAATAATTGTATTGAAAAAATATGATACATGATTGATTGATAGCTAATCCTTTTTCCTTTAATTGCATGATTATTTATTATCTATTATATTAATAAACAATAGGAGAAATCCGAGTGCAAAGTATGAAAGATGGGAAGAATTATTTTAAAAATTTTGAACTGATTATTGTCGTCTAAAAGTTATCCAAAGATCTAAGATAAAATTTATGGGGGACTCGCATGGATTTTTGTAGATCCACGTGCACCCACTCGATAAGTAAATTGATGCAAATATCAATCACTTGTTCAATTGGTTTGATTTGTCACGGGCTCGTCGTGAAGTGCATGGCATTCCACTTTTTATTGCATTTATTTTCAAGAGTTTGATAACAAATAAAATGCTTCATTGCAGTTTAATTCTATTGTCAAAATGATATTTAATTAGTCATAATACATATTATTTATCTCATATATGTTAGTAATAAAATTAGTATTCTATTATATTGTTTGAAGTATTTGTCTATATTTTTTTTCACCATTTACTTTAATTTATTATTTACTCAAATGTAAAATTCACAATGAATTTATATTATATGCTAAATTACATGTTCATTTACTATTGTATCCAATATTTAGATTACTTTTGTAAAGTTTAACTTTTTCCGTTTAATATTTTGATTCATCTTTACAAAAATGTCCAATTTTATATCATCACAATATAAATAATTTATATGTTACTTTGTACATTTAATAATAATTATTTTATTTCATAATTATAAATATATTTATGTTAAAAATAATTTCAACATAATTAACAAAATGTAGAAATAATACCTTGAAAAGGTAATCTTCAATCAGAAAGTCTATTTACAAATATATTGTATTTTAATTATATCATTGTATAAGTTTACATTAAGATTATTATCTAATTCCATTTTCATATTATTTCTTGACCATGCACTTGAGTTTTTACTTTTCTTATAACAATTCCTACTTGAATTGTTTATGAATATCTCTAATTAGAAAAAAATATTTTTGTCATCTTCTTTATCTTAGAATAAGAATATTTTTAAAAACATAAATATCTTATAGCAAATATTAAAATTGAAAATAAATTAATGTAACTTCATACTTTATATTAATGAGTATTTAAAAAGATTAACATTATTGTGAATCCACTCGATAAATTTTCTGACTCATTTTTAGTTAAAAAAATTGTCAGAGTACAATGTGATGCTAAAATTCGCTAATAATATTTCAAAGTTATCATTAGCACCGGAATTAATTGAGTTATTAAATAATATAATGTCTACAGTTTGGAGATGATTAAAAAAATATTTGAGAATAATGAAGATGCAAATATCAATGAAAACTTAGTTTAAGATTCAATAATTAATATATGTATGATGGATAGCATTGAATGATAAAAGGTGCCAATTTAATTGATCAATTACTAACATATGTATGACGGGGTTAAAAACTTATCAGAAGATGATTTGTTGACAAGTGGAAACTTCAAAAGTTCACGTTCTCGTGAGACACAAAAAAAATAATTAAGAGTAAATAACACCTCCTCACGGTTTAAACAAAGAATTTTTATTCGAACATTTATAAATGCAAAAAATTCTAAGTGATAGTTTCACCCGTCATAATGATGCCCGGGGCGACATTAGTCAAGCTTCATGATGAGCCGAGACTTCAACTTTTACCAGTGCCAAGGATGGAGCTAGGTAGAGCCTCCATACCCCCTAATTTTTTTAAGTATATTATATATAATAATATACCATATATTTTTCCTAAAAATATATTAATAGGCCCTCCTATTCTTATGAAATCTACATATTATTATATTTATGATTATATATGAAAAGATTTATACTGTAATATGTGCTTTTACGAAAAATATAAGTTTGATTCATTTCCATAACAAATCAAACTACTTAGTATATTATTTTAAAACTTAGTTACATATATTTTCATCTAACTATTTGAAATTAATTTTTTGATATATATATATAATTTTAAATATAATTATATTATTTTATCATAAAATTCAACTTGCAAGATGAACATGACAAAAAAATGCATGATGAATAATAAAAAGATATATTTTATTTAAAACAAATTAAAATTTATAATTATAAGTTATTTTATAATGTACATTTTTAGAATATTTTTTCTTAATTTTATTATTTTTTAAAATAATTACATATTTATATATTCATATATACATATCATTTTTTTCTCTTCATTCTTTATATTTTGGCCCCTCCTAACTTTCAATCCTGGCTCCGTCCCTGATCAGTGCGCTCCTTAGCGTCACGTGAGTTGAACAATCAACGTCGCTTCCCGAACACTAACGTGGCAACCAAAAATTTAATTATCATTTCTAAAATATAGTTCGAATTAATGCAGAATAATTAATTGTAACACGTGATGATGCTCCATTGACTATTCTTAATATAAAAGATTTTTACATATATTTTGAAAACTGCCTTAATTATTAAAAACGGAAAGTTATATTAGCCTCATTCAATACCTTTCAATATTGTTTATTTTAGATTCTCTCCTCAACAAATTTAATGTTAACTAATAATGATTGATGCTACTGATTATAGGATGGAGCCCCAAGATTGTTGGATGCTATTAATTCGATTATTAAAAAAAAATTACTTAATCACCAGTATGATTCTATTCTTCATCTCGAACATTGAATTGGTCAGTCTAGGATGGGCATAGACCGAAAAATAATAAAGTTAATATTTATTTAGTGGGTAACACATTTAAATAACTAATAATACTATGATTAGTATATAATTATTTAATCATATTTAAAAAAACATTTGGTAAATATCATAAATGGATAACTTAAATTCGACTAATTTATAATTATAATTTTGATTACTTTGACTAATTTGTAATTGTAAAAACATCATAACTAAATACAAAGATGTAATTCTAAAAACATGGACATGTTTTGTTTGTTCAATAAAAAATAGTTTAAATTTTTAAAACAAGTATAGTTTGTTTTACAAATATGCTTTCCACTATAGAAATGAAGAAAACACGTTAACAAAGTATTAACGTATTTTTATATTGATAACTCAAATTAGAGGTGTTAAATATTAAGAATCAAATTTAGTACGTGGTAATCATAAATTAAATCAATATTATTTTGAATAAAATGAAAGATGGCATGTTCGCCCTTACTAGGAATAGAAAGTAACATATAAATCTCATACTCTATATAAGAGTCTACGGGTCTCTCATACGTTTTTAAAATCACCTGAAACCGCATTCTACAATTCACAAAATAAATTAACTTTATTTCTAAAAAAACCCATTTTGTATTTATTATTATAATTTTTTGTGTTAACAATATAATCAACATTAATTTCAGTACCATTTATTCTGATAATGTCGTGGTTTATTCTTTTTATTTATTTCAATTTAAACATAACTTAGAATAAAAAATAATAGATCTTTTAAAGTATATACACAATATTCTTATCTCATCGCATTTTATTTTTCCTATTCTACATCCAAACGATCTCAGTGTTTTGTATTTTATATAGCTTCTAAACTCTAATTTTAACGAGCTTTCTCAAACCTTTCAATTAAAATTTTGACTTGATCAAATTAACTATCTATTTAAAATTCTCATTGCTTGACATATTAGTTTTTTGTAATGCACATTCATTTATGTAATCAGTCTTTTTTTACTTCACTAACATAAAAGATTATGTATATATGTAATATATACGGAGACGCTTGATTTACAACGTTTTCCCTACCATTAAGATAAGAACATGAAGCATGATGTATCCAACAGAAAAAAGGATGTGCATGAATCCATTATATTAATTTCTACCAAACATATCATTCATGTGATTATTTTATGAAAATGTTATATCCTCCTAAAACTTTAGCCTAAATATCCTCCTAATACTCAATTTTTTAAATTGCTCTAAAAAGTTATTAAATTTACATTTGTGCCACAGTGGCTCAATTAGGAGGTTAAATCCTCCTAAATTAGGAGGATATTACAAAACCCGACCGAAGTTAGTCATCAGGTCATGTCATATTGGGTCGAATCGATTAAACTGAATGATTGAACCGGATAGAAATAAATTAATATAAAATGATTAAATAATTTAGTGATATTTTATGCTATTTATATTAATAATAATATATTAGTGATTGAGTTTAATTTTGAATTGAATAAGTAAAATGAATAATCAAAGATAAAGTAAAAAGATAAAATTCAATTACTTATCTCAAACATATTTTAAATTGAAAGCACACAAATTTAACATACAATTTGTAAGAAAAATAATGCACTTATTATGTATGAAACACATTAGATCATCAAATAATTCATGTAAGAAATTCAAAATATGAATTTTAAAATTTGATTGAGAAGGTTTAATTTTTTAACTTTTTTTATTTTCACTCGGCCTGAATCACTAAAACTATTGAATTCAAATTTTGATCGGGTCAAGCAGGACAAATTCTTATCCGAATTTCAATCAACTCGACTCATTTTAAGTCTCGAACAAAAGGTCTGACCGTCCGGTCGTCCATGTTTGTCAACATTGGTGCCAACTAAATTAATATAACCGACATTGCCTCGTATGAAAGCCTTGTTGAGATATATGATACAAATTCAAAGAAGAAAAAAAAGATGGCTAAGCTCAGTAGTCAATTGATGTTTGACTAATACAATGTTCTCTCATGGTATTCTGATTGGATCTCTTTTTTTTTCTAGAGCTCCCTGACATATAGGGTGTAAGAAAAAATGATCAATCCAAAAAATTTATCCGACATACAAAAAAATTAAGAAATATATTTTCTGAAAATATAATTTCTTTAAAATAAGGATTAAAAAATATTCGAAAAAATTGACCTGCTAGAGGATGTTTTTTAAATAATTTTAGAATGATTTTTATAATTTTAAAAATCGAACCGACATGAATCAATTTCCTCCGCCTAATTGGAATCAAGCGGAACCAACGTTTGGTTCCGGCCGATTCTGTCAAACGACGTAACGTTTGGTGAAATCAGATGCGGAACTCGATTCAAAAATTAGGATTCACGTGACTTCTTTTTCCCCTCCCTTGGTTTCACCAAAATGGTGGACACTAGGCAGTAGTACCGACCAATTTTTTTTAAAGTTGACGTGATGATAGTTTTTTTTAATTTCGTTTATTTTTTCCTTTCTTTATTTTCTCTCTCTCACACATGTATTTTATAAAATAATTTAGTTATTAAATATAAATTATTTATTATAACATATTAATATAATATTATTTTTTACTTATTATTTCATTAAAAATTAATATTTTACTACATATAATTTATTAAAAACCCAATTTTATATTTAAATAATATATTTTTAACAAATTGTTTTAAACAAAATTTTAAATTTTTACTTTTGTTTTTATTTATTAAAAATATTTTATTTTATATTTATAATATTAATTTTTATTTCAAAATTCATAAAAAAATAACCCATCATATCTACTCCTATCACACCCACTATCTTATTTCTCATCATCAAATTTTACTCCATCCAAACACGCCCCAATCTAATATGTCAACTAAAATTATTTACGAAAATTTGATGAAATCTCGATTCTATCGTCAAACGGCCCCTAATGTCATAATTTCAGTTTAATATCTTTGTATTTTATATTTTCACACTGCTATGATTTGCAAATTCCAACTACTTAGACGAAAATATTAGATAGACGTGTCTGATTTGTGGGCTGGTGACACAAAGCTTCCTAAAGAAAAAAATTGACTGATGCGAGTTCGACAATGAAGATTATAATTTTCCATGGACAAAGAAAAAAATTGATCTTCTTAATAATGTTTTAAATCCTACTCAAATTGAAAATTCATCTGGACCTCAAGACACTTCGAAATAAAAATCAACCTCGCATTATGAGGATCTCGCTGTCCGATCAATGAGTCTATGGAGGTTTTAAGAGAATCCTCCTAGGAGGGGTGTGAGGGGCGGAACTTTTTGAGCGAAAATTTTATTAGGTATTTTGTATGTGATTCGAAATTGATTTATTTTTTTATCACGAAATATGTGCCTATTTTTTAAGAATTAATTTAGAGTCCTAATCGGTATAAAATTTTTTATCATCCGTAAAAAAAATGTCTATATATATTTCCTAGAGATTTAAATAAAAACTAATCCATCTTATAATTTTTTTTCTATTTTTTCATCGAATAAAACTCTAAATCACACCTCCGAAAAGGTGATGTGTTAGTTTTACAAATGACCTACTTCATTTTTATATAGTGAACGATAAGAATTACACAATTTGAATAGGCAGGAGTTCAGTCAGTTCAACTGATCACATCGCCGGTCGGTGCAGAATGAGTGGACACACGCAATAATTGAGTTTGAATCATTGTCCAAATATTCTTCCCTTCATCTTCTTTTTCTACAACATCTTGACTCGGTCATGGTCTGGTCATTACCAACTAATTAGCAATCGCAACTTTGAAAATAATACATACTTAATTTGCATTAAGAAGAAACCATAATTTAATTATATATAAGAATTAATATATTTCCATAGCACGGTTCACGTTGGCAGAGGCAGACCTAGGTTATAACTGAGGAGATCTGACCCCTCTAAAATTTTAAAACTTTAAATTATGGCATTTGTTAAGTACTTTTAGTATGAAAATGAACATATTATTTAATTTAGTGTAGTGATTGTTTTCTTTGATATCTCTTCTAAATATCTTGGGGTTCAAGTTTGACCTCTTAAATTTTTAATTTTTTCTTCTTTATTTTGGCCCTTTTCACAATCTTAGTATGGATCTGCCTCTGCACATTGAATTCATTAATAAGTGTATTGACATGCGCTCAACATCTCCCGGAGCGAAACATGTTTTTAAAATACACTAATCCTATATATATATATATCATTCGTTAATTGACGGCTGACATTAGAAGCCATTAGAGAGATGGACAATGTGCATGATCCACATTCGTGTAGCACACCTGACCGTGTAACTTAATTTGAAACTATTTTTTAAATGAAATTGCATTAATTAGGTAAAAGGAAGTGATGTGTCATCGACCGCGACACCAATCTACCAAACAATGCCAAGGCTGAATCAATATTTTTTTTAAAAGGCCACTTAGCTGATTTTAAACACCTCCTTATAATTATATATTTTATTGATAACTTTCAAAAATGCGTTCTTTCCCATTTTTCTTATACCTAATGAACTAAATCAATCTGTTTATTATTATTGGAGTAAAAATATAGCATACCACATGTTATATGCTCGTTGATGCTGTACAAAATAATATTATATTTTTATTATACGGTAAGTCAATCGATTTACTCTAATTGCCCTATTATTATTACTACTTTATGGAAGAAAACGGGAATGCAGACAAATTTTTTTTGTTTTCTTGTATTACTATTACAAAATTGTTGAGCACGTTGCTTAAAGTTATTCGTTATCAGAAAAATATTAACAATGGCTTAGTAGCCTTAGTTAATGGTTCCCGTGGAAAAAATAAATAAGTATGTGTGGTAATTATTAATTAATAAGCTTGGGGAAATAGGAATAATTATGATGGGATAATGCATGCAACTAGACTCTTTTCTTGCATTTAAAATTGAGATAAATTTTTTTATTAGAAGCAACTCATTAGGAAATAGCTAGGAGTGTATCGATGGTTGGTTGCACATATTTGTTAAACTGTCACAAATTAATATTATTGTTTAATTTCAAGAGAAAAATGAGTATATATAAGAGAGAGAGAGAGAGAGAGAGAGAGAGAGAGAGAGAGAGAGAGAGAGGGGGGGGGGGGGGGGGGGGGGGGGGGGGGGGGAACCAAACATGATTACAAAGCATCAAGAAAATTGGGTTATCCATGAAACTCTTGCAGAATTAATGTTGACTCATAATAAATTGGTATATTTATGTGGCATTTAATGTTGCGATCCACTAATATACATCCTCGCGTAGCCCATAAGCATGCAGCAGGTTGTCAACCATGGGCTTAGATAAATTAGGTACACCAAGGCATATGATCGAAGGCCATATACGTATTCTCCGCTACCATGCATGACTTCTTATGTATATCAGTATATGTACCTCTAGATATGCTAATTTCATTTAAAAATTTGATCTAAATATTGTTAAGCTGGAGAGCTTTAGACTAAGTTAATTGTTATAAACTTAAAAAGTTTATATATCAGATAAATTTAATTATAAAATGATCCATTACGATGCCACCATGTATAAAATTATGCGCACGTCTAAGATTAAAAAACATAAAATAAACTAACATATTACACTAAATATAATAAATAAATGAACTAATAAAAATACGAACTACGCTTTAACCACTAAGTTATTAGTTGAACAAAATATTTGACATTTATAATTTTTTTAGGGTTTAACGAGCGTGTGAAGTATTTTTCTTGAGAAACATGTATAAAGCGACTTTAAATAAGATTTTTGTTCTTTTATATCTTCCTTCATTAATAATTTAGAAGATCATTAGTGATAACAAAGATATAATTCAAGTCATCAACAATAATTATATTCATCATTTTCAGATTTTTACGAACTTCTGCATATTATTATACTTCATAATATGTATAATATTTTTTTTATATAAATTATTATCTTATAAATATATTTTTTGTTATTATGAATGACCCTCTAAACTATTAGTAAAAAAAATATTGAAAATAAATAAAGAAAAATATGTGTAAAATCACTTGCACACATTTCACACGAAAAACTCTTCACATGCTCATTTTTCTATATATGTATAATATAATATAATATAATACATACATATATATATGTATATATATATATATGTGTGTGTGTGTGTGAGGAATATTAGGGTGCTACCACACCTTTGTGGTAGCACCCTTCATCCACATATTTAGAATCGTCTGATTTGAAATGGATGGATCAGATGCATTTGCGCGGGTTCATCTTTATTCATCCGGTTCGAGAGCGATGGTTTGCGACCCTTCGTGCGTGATTCCTCCATTCGTCTCTTGAACAAACGAATGCGCGTACCGGCGACTGCGCGAGGTTCGACGATCTGCGGCGTGAGCTCCGGTGAGGGAAGATCGGCGAGGCGAGGGGTTTGGATCCACACCGAGACACATCCAAAGCGGACGAAGGACGGTGGTTCGGCAGTTCTTTGCGCAAGAGAAAAGGGGGTGTCGTCAAAGGTTGGCAATCTCGCCGTCTAAGGAAGGCTTGCGCGGAGGGCGGCTGGCGACGACCGATGCAGGGTTCGTAGATCTCAGATCTTAGTGCACGTCTTCTCCCCTATGTCGCCCAGTGTCGTCGCCCGAATGCCTTCGTCACCATCATTGCCGCCGACTCTGAGAGGGGAGAGCTTGAAGTTCTTGCGCAGAGAAGGGTTCTCACCGGAGGGGAGGAGATGCGCGGCAATGGAAGATTGGCTCGAATGATGGTTCTTTGTGCAAGCAAAAAGGGGGCGTCGATGAAAGTCAGCAATCTCGCCAACGAAGGACGGCTTGCGCGTTTGGCGATGGCCGATGCATGGTTCACAGCCGATTCAGGGTTCACAGATTTTAGATCTCAATGCGCGTCTTCTCCCCTCTGTCGCCCAGCATCATTGCTTGAATGCCATCGTCTCCCGGTGCTATCGTCATCCTCGCCGACACTGCAAAGAAGGGGATGCGTTGGCGCGTGCAGTGAAAAAGGAGATGCATCGGCGCGTGCAGAGAAAAAGGGGGCCGCCGACCCCCTTTTCCTTACATATATGTCGCGTCTCCACCGTCCTTCACCCGCCTAGCTCCTCAACGCTGGAAACCAACGCCGCGTCGCCATCGCCTGAAGTCGAGTCGTGTCACCACCCCTCCTGTCCCCTAGTGCTGAATCGTTCCTTCGAACCGGCATTGAACCGGTTTAATTCTTCATCAAAATCGGTGCGCAAGATGGACGGCCCTGAAAACTTGGGCCCAGGGTGCTACCACAAATATTCCTATATATATATATATATATATATATATATAACTTGCGCGCAGGGTGCTACCACAAATATTCCTATATAAATATATATATAGGTATATTAGGGTATATATAGGTAAAATGAAGTTGTAAAGCACCATTTGCTTCACACCCTATGAAGCGGATTCTCAACCATCGAAATTAGATCTGATAGTTCAAATCATATCTAATCGAATGTGTCAGTATTTAATCCCACGAATCATATTCATCTCATGATATGGTCTCCAATCGCCCTGCCTCGTCGTCACCTTGTCGATCATCCTCCGCTGAAGATTGAGAGAGGGAGAGAGATCATGCAGTCACCAGGTCGTCTTGCCTCACTATCATGGCCTTCAAGACACCTCGTTGGCTGCCTGTCGGTAGCCTCCAGATCATGCGCGAGAGAGAGGAGTGCTCATGAGAGCGCGAGATGGACTCCAAAATCTTGAGAGATGGATGCCAAAATCTTGCACACGATCATCTCATCCATCCAATTTGATATGAATGATTGAGGATCCGTTTCAAAGAATGTAAAACAAATGGTGCTTCACATTTTAATTTTACTCCATATATAGTATTTAAAAGAAACAAAGACTATTTATTAGTCAAAGAGTCATATAAGTCTTGGAGAAAAAAAATCAGAAGGCGGGGAGGATAAATCCAATGTTTAGGAGTCCCGTGAAATGCATGTTTGATTATAAAAAGGTTTAGTCTAATCACAACATTCTTAAAAGGTTTAGTCAAATCACAACATGCCAACATGGCATGCAATATTTAGTGCATTTCTATTTGGAATGTCCAAGATTGTTGAAAATTCAACCATAAGTTTTAAAAAGTCCGGACACCACCTCGTCATAACCGTCGAACTTGATACTTGCTATATATTTACGCCGTTGATAATAAAATTTTATGCATATTTTTATTAGAGTTTCATGTATATAGTAAATTTGATTTGAACCATACAGTTTACTTGAGCATCTTATATGTCAAATGAAAAAAAAAAGATATATATATATATTTTTATTTGTGTCCAAAGAAGGTTATCGGATCCAGGAGGAAAGGCCCGAATATGACTAATGGACAACAACCGACAACTACGTGAAATGAGCATATGCAATCTTTAAAATTCAACAATTTTTTGGTATCGTATAATTCAAAATGCGTTTCAAGCAAATTTGTGGGGGAAAATATCAATTTTTTCATTTCTGCTTCATTTTTTGGGAAAAGATATAGGAATGTAGTTCTTCCTTTTTTTTTTTGTGGTCAACTATCGGTGTTTGAAAGTGGTGCCGATGATTTAATTCGCGCGACGGTACTAAACGCACTATTCACAGATTGAAGGTCGGCCCACTATCAAGTTTAACTAATTCAATAAGATCATCCGCGTACATAACAATGTGGCAAATGATGCTCAACAAGAATTTTCTCCGTTCACGAGTTCTTCCTTTTCTTGTGCGTGATAATTCATTAATTTGATTGTCCATTTTTTTTTCTTTGAGCACATAATATTTTCCTCCAAGGCAATATCCAGATCGAAGAAATATTTGTCTTACACGTTTAAACTTTAAATTTAACAAATATTCTTCCCGTAGCTTATTTTTCCACGAACGTAGTTTAACACCAAATTTTTCATTAGGACGTCGAGAAAATATGAAACATAAAATTGATTGTATCAATTATGTATTAATAAAATGGAACATATAAGAAAAATAAACAAAATTAATGTGTGTGTATATATATCACATAACGTATCCAAAAAGTATAATCAAAATTTTGTATATCACGAGAATTTTAAGCTGGGAATTTATTATCAACTTTTCAAAGTGATTAAGAGGTATTGAAATAAAGTGATAAATGACTAAGTAAGATTATTTGTAAATGTAAATTTTTTTGATTGGAAGTCGTATTTGTCATATGAGTTGAATATAATTATTAACATTGAGTATACGCTTCGCATTATTAGTGGTTTAATAAGCGAATAAGAGTTTAATTTTAACTAACGGATAGCGAGTAGCGGATGATGATTAGTGGTTAGAGATTGTGATAAATAAATAAATATATAAAAATTTGTATTGGCAATAAAGTTTATACATTGCAATTGTGAAATTATTTTTTTATTCATTGTTAACATATAAATAATAAGCATGAATATAAAAAATATAGTTAAATAATTATAAAATAATAAGATAAGTTAGAAAGGAATAATATATTTGAATAAGAGTAAAATTAGAAATATTTATAAAACGCTAATTTCTAAATGCTAATAAAAATAATTTTTTAATATTTACGTTAAACAATATTTATTTTTATCATTATAAAAAAATTAATATTTAAACCGTTAAACTCCACTTGAAATACTAATTTTAATATTGCTAAAGAAATAGAACATTAGACAATCACCATTAGCCTCGTTTCGAAACTGAAAACCCTCCAAAAAAAAAAAATACTGGACCCTATCGATTAAATGGTCTGATTGAACTACGCGATTTAGAACAGGCATAATTTACATTACAAGTTTATAACACTAATAATTACAATGCATCCGACATAGCAACACCATTTCTGCTGCCGGACGCTGACCACTGTGTGTACCTCTGCCTCTCTGCCCTCTGCCCTCTGCAGCAGGAAGCGGACGCGAGTTTCTTACACGCCTGGTCGCCGCACAGAGGCGCGGTAGGCACCACCGTAGCTTAATACTTACTCATCCTGCTACTAAAAAGTGACTCCAACATCCACCACCACCTTCGCTTACAACTACTACATCCATTTACAGCTTACCGATGACTTGAAAGTGTACCAGAAAGTGAATCCGCTGATGCTTAACAGGTTAGAAAAGATCCCGCCGTTGGTTTGAAAAATAATCTGAGGGTCGACATCTGGTGATTCGAGAAATCAAAGGGTCGAGAGAGAGAGAGAGAGGACGCCCTAATCGGTATATATTCCCTTCCCTTCCCTCCCTCCCTCTGCCACCTCACTCTCCTTCTCCGACCAAGCGTCGCCGGTTTGTTCTACGGCTCCGGTCATCCCTCGGCGCCTTCGAGTGCTTCCGGCGCAGTCTCCTTGGAGTCACAGTTGATTTCGCTTCTTCCGTTGCGCTCTGTTTCTTTTTGTTATATTTTTGTTGCATTTCGTGTCGTCGATTGTAGCACCTGTTGGAATGTTATCACTGATGCGGTGTTCTGGTGATGGGCGTGAAGCTTTTATGATGTCATGTTTTTTTCCTTTGACCATTTTACCTCGAATTTTGGATGGTAGGTCTCGCCGGATCTGTGACCTTGAATTTAGCGATTCTAGAAGCAATGCCGATGGATACTTGTCAGTTGTTGCTGTGTTTAACGTTTTATGCGGATTGGTTTTGCAAAAAAAAGGGGAGATTTTATTGGGTTCTGCAGCTCGTAGGAGGTCTTTTCAACAGCTGTGAGGCAAAAATTTGATTTTTTTGCTGGTGTTTTATCCGAGTTTTGAAGATTCTGTTGGGAAGTCAAGTTTATTCGGCTAACTTTGAGCTCGAAGTGTGTTTGGCTCGTTTCATTTACCTTAGAACGAGGAACGCAGTCTGTTACACGCGGAGGATGATTTCTTTATTTCTCTTCTTTTTTCTTTCCCCTTCCTAGAAAGAAGGATCATCTATATTAAATATCACGATATTCAATAGCACTCCACCTTTTTTCTTCAGTATAAGGAAACGGGTGTTTTGTTTCGATCTTTTCTTGGTCTGCTAGTCTTTTTTCCCCTCAATGCTTATATAATTGCTTCTGCTCCTCCTTTTGACTTGAAATTGAGAATGATACTTCTAACTGAAATATGTTTGATTCGGTTTTCTTTTCTGGCTTGGAGTTATTATTTCTAAAATTAACTCAATCATTTCTCCCTCTCTCTCTCAAAAAAAAAAAAAAAAGAAAAAAGAAAAAAAAACAATCATTTATTTGAGTTGGTATTGGCTTGCGTGAACTTGAATCTACTGTGCTCATATGGCGGATATCAATGATATCCTATCCTTATCAGTAGTGAAAAATACTTGAAGTTAAAGCATACTTATGATGACATCTGCAGTATATTAGATCTCTGAGACTTCAGGTTTCAGATAAGTGGGACTAGATGTAGCTGCCAGATGACATGGCTACTAGAAATGCTAGCAAAATATTCACCATATCGCCTCTCTCATCCAATTTATTAAAAGATTGAGTAAAGTGTAATCATTTCAGACTCGAGCATAACTTGCATTGACATGAGTCAGCTTTGTAATCATTTCAGACTTGAGCACGTCAGCTCATTGTGACCTACAATGTCGACTTCACATTACTCTTACAAAACTTGACAATGTCAAAATTGACCTTTTCAGTTCAAATTTTAGTTCCAATTTTCATGTAAAATTGGTAAAACAACTCGGAAAACAGGATAGATCACTGACCCAAAAGAATTGGAATAAATAATACGTAAAATGGATGCATGTAGTACTAGGAATTATTATTATTTTCTAAGAACTGTAAGGATGACTACAAAGCTTGGGTAGTCATCTGCTTTTGTATTAAGAACTGTGAAACCAGATGAAATTTACAAATATAGGCAGGGGCAGGAGTAAGTGGATGTGGGGAGCCACAAAGGTGCTACTTTTCCCCCCATTCTTTGATAAAAATGACATGATGTACAATATGATCGATGTAACATCCATCCCACGCAAAAATGATGTGGTTCCGCTAGAGCCGGATAGTCTAGGTGACTGCAAAGGAGCTGATCCATGACTGCCTCCACTTCTGACCCCCCTGTGAAGCTAAAACATGTAGTGACAACCAGAAGGGCTCGTAAAATCGCGAACTAACTTGTAAACTTATACGAGTTTAAGAGTTTATGACAGACATCTGAATTAATTCGTAGCAAAATCGGATTTTGGAGTAGAATCGGTGAATTCGAGTACTAACTCGTTAAAATCGCTAAATCGATAAACTCGAACTAATTCATGGATTCGCCATATATACCATAACTCATGTTAATGAGCCCAAAAATATTATTTCACCTATCTTTCAGCCATAATTTTTCCTCATTCAACCATTTTAACTTTTACATTTTCTTGCTCTTATTTCTCCCTGGCCATAAATTCTTCTAGGTGCTTTTCGTTGTACCTTCAGAATTATGAATTGCCTTAGTTTCATTTCATATTTTCTCTCCTTTGGCCTCCGAATGACTAACTTCATTTATCAACAAGTTTGTCATCATTCTACTACCATCTCCTCATCCTTGGAGATTTGAATTTTTGGCAACTTCTCCAATGATGATATGTTTTACTTCCAAGTCCGACAATTCATTTTATTTGTTGTAACATTGGTTGAGTTTATGTTTATTTTTTTTGCTTTATTTTTGCACTATATTATGTTTTACTTGAAAATATTTTATGGATTATATTTTATTGGTGAGGACCGCCTCTGCGTCAATAGCCGACAAACATCTTGACCTTGAGGGGAATGCGGAATCTACATATGTGCTGATAGACTTGCGCTAATGTGCTCGAGGTGACCCTCTTAATATGTGGAGGTAGACACACCATGCCAAAAAGTGGGCTGAGGGCCAATCCCACCTATTATCCATGGACTCATTTGGGCAATAGCACACGATCCGCTAATGAAGTGTCAATAGCTCTGCAATCCTCTGAACTGTTAGGCCTGACCTGAACTCCGCTATCCATGATCCAGTGCCTGTGCTTCCAAAACATGTCCAAAAGTCTGCCACAGATGCATTCAGAGGTGTGGATAGTGCTGCTAATTGTGGAAGTGTTCGCAAGTTGGCTCCTAGGCGTCCACTCATGCTGCCAGAAAGAGAGCTGCTCCTGAGCCCAACATGGCATGGAAAATGGGGCGGACAAGTGGAATGATCCTTGCCACACCCTGCCAGAATGCAGGCGCCCCACACACGAGGCTCGGGTGTGAGTCCCATGAAAGGTCTTGACTGTAACAGGTGAAGAAGACTGTACACCATAAGTCAGCGTCCAATACTAGGAATTATGTAAAATGGCTAAAATATACTATTAAAAGTATGTTAGATTTTGCATGCATCATCATGCTTTCTATTTAGAATTGTGGTTTATCTGTTTATCAAGTCTGAAAAAACATACATATTTTGGCTTATTATCTAGGTTATGGAAGATTATACATCAGGCAATGGACATCGCTTTAAGAGAATACCACACCAGCTTTGTTATAGTACCCTGGAGCTTGACCCGCTGGTTTGTTTCTCTCATCTCATATAATTGTACTTCTTTGTTTTGTGATTGGGGAGAGAGGCCTAGTGAATCCTTTGTACTCAGCATCTTTTTGGGGGACCGGGGTTGTGGCTGAACGAGATATTTTCCTTTTGTTGATGCTCTCCCTTGTGAGCCTACACTTGTAAAAGTTTCCCATTCCATAGTTACATACATGTGGATGACAACCACACTCCTGGAGGTCATCCTTTTTCTTCTAAAAAAAAATTGCTTTTTGTACACTCTCTAGTTTATATTTTGTGTTTATTATTCTGTAAACTTTTAATTTAATATTATTGCAGTTGGACTTACTTTCAACTTGTTAGAATTTGTGCCATACAAATATATAATCAGACCTGAAAGCATATCTTCTCCAAAAAGGAAAAAGTAAATCTGAAGACATACTTTTACAGCCACAAGAGCATCAGCTAAATGATCAAACTTTAACAGATGTAGTTTACAGTTCATTTGACTGCATTGCACTGTATTGCTTATATATCGGATTCTGTTTCTCCATTGGAGATTTCATGTGAAAAATTCTTGGTGTTTGTTTCTTTTCAGCTAAATGAAAATTTGGACCAGTGGCCACACCTAAATGAGCTGATACAATGCTATAAATCTGATTGGGTTAAAGATGAAAACAAGTATGGTCGCTATGAAAAAGTTGCATCAGCCTCCTTTCAGAATCAAATTTTTGAAGGGCCTGGCACAGATACAGAAACTGGTAATAATGCACTAAAATGCAGCATCTTTATGTCATTTTACGTTTGTTATGAAACAACCATATTGAAGAAAATATATTCATGTACGTAACAGAAATTAGGCTTGCTAGTGCAAGACTTCCGAAGACTGAAGATCCTACTGATGATGATATCCCAAGTATATCTGGCAGGCAATTATGTGAGGTTGGCATAATTTCATTCCTAAGACTTATTTCACATGTTCCCATCTATGACTTGCTGTTAAGATCTTCTGTGAAACTCCTACAAAATAGAAAAAGAAGATCTTCTGTGGAGATGAGTTCCTTCATAACCATAGTTTTCATAAACAGAGAAAGCTTGTTATGAATTTCTTTGGTTTTTTTGTTGGACATACGTGGTTATTGTTGATAGCATTTAACACAGTTTATGCTGTAACTGCTCACCTTGCAAAAGCCTTTATTGTATAAGCCCAATTTTTACACTCTCATAATTGCCTTTTGGTCATTTGTCATCCACGGCTTTCTTTGCATGTTCAGCCTATCAAGCAATCTTCTAAAGGCGCAACAGAGCTAGAATTTGGTTGGGCATTGAATGGAAAAAATGTCTTTTTGTGGCCGAAAAAGAGTTTTGGATTTTTATAACCGCTCTAAGTAATTCTGTTCAGTCAAAATTCCATGATTCTTAAAAGAAAATTGGTCCTTTCTTACAAGGATTGAATGCCTTCACATCCTTGAGGGTTAAAGTGTTGAAGGTTTGTCCCTTTCTCAACAATTACGCTTTTGGATTTGATCATCCGACCTCTTTACAGGGTTCAACTCTCTACCACCTGAACCAATCAACTGTTGGTAGTTCCATGATTTTCGATTTCAACTTCTCCATTTTGCACAACGATCAAATATTCAAGTGTCAAGGGCATATTACGTCGTCGTATCTAAAAACATGGAAGAAAAATTAAGATACGCCTTCTAGCATGAATGTCCTGACACTGCTCCTTGATTGATGTGGCTAGAGGATAAATGGGTGCTCGACTCTCTCTCTCTCTCTCATTCTTTCTCTGACTTTGATGCTTGTTCTTACTTCTGGATGGCTATTCAATCATGCCTCTGAAGAACTAGTTCTTCTGATTTTTGTCACCTCCTCATAAATCCAGATTAGCAGCCCCCTTTGTCTTGTACATGATAGAAATGGAATAGCTTGGGCAGTTCCCTTCCCTTCTTTGGTGGTGAGGGTACATGTTGTCATGATGGCCACCTATGTCATTGAGGGTGCCGAAAATGTGCCTACAGCATGGAGTCCAACATATATATATATATATATTTGTATATATATATATTATTTTCTTTGGATAAAGGGGAGACTGCCCATTTTAATGCCGATATACATTGAGATAGGTATTCCAACCTCTCTTGTTTCCTTTTGTAATCTAACACAGCTCATCTTTTATTTTCTCGGTAGTTCTGTTCATTATTTCATCATGAGTGGTAATTTCTTGTGCCAGCATTTTGGTGAGTCTCCATTGCCAGCATATGAACCTGCATTTGACTGGGAAAATGAAAGAGCTTTCATTTTTGGACAAAGATCTCCTGAGAATTTTCCAGCACAGAATGGCAGGTTAATATTATCATCAAGTGTGCTTCTTTTCTATCATTGTACAACATTTGCATTGATGTAAAATAGGATCCATGTTGTTCTCGCATTTCCCCTCTTCCTATGGTCCTTGTCAATTGCTTCAACAGATTGAAGATTACTGTAAAGGTACTATCATTGACATTTCAAGCTGGGTTAGTTGGTGAGTAGTTTACAATATAACCTCCATCTTCACTTGTTCTAGTTTTCCCTTTGCTAAATCATAAGTTTTTATTCTTTTAGAACCATTCTATGGAACAATGTGCCTATATAATACTGAAAGGAAGGAGAAATTGTCAGAGGACTACCACTTTCGTATTTTACCCACCGAAGGAGACAATGTAAGAGATGATGTCCATTTCGATTGACTATCAGATGTTTTTACTAGTTCTGTTGGTTGTGTCGAAACATGAAGGAAAAAGGCATCACTGTGTTCTGCTTCCTGGCTACTTGGGCACTTTGCTATCTTTTGTTTCCATATGGGGAAATTGATATGTTTCTCTCTTCTTTTTCTTAGAGCGATGGATGTTCAGAATGCAAGGGAGTTTTCTCCTTAGACAGTGCATTGTCATCGGTTTGTCTTCTAGTTCATCTTGGGAAGACTGCTTCTGAAGAAGGGGGCGTTACTTCCTCTGTTTATTCCCGGAAGGAACCTGTAAGTAACTGCTTTTGCGTGCATCAATCATTTGTCTACTTATTCTTCTTTGTCCAAAAAGGTGCCCCTCAAAATAAAAGGAGAAAAATAAAACAGAAGGTGCACACTAAATAAGTCTGTTAGCGACTTGTGTAGACGTGTAGTTTCAACAACTCCTGAAAAAAAATTATGAAAGCCAAGGACCAGAGCTTTGATTCAAAGTTTCACATCTTACCATGTACCTTGATGCACTTAGAGTTCTAAGAAATCTACCTACTTTGGATGAAGTTCGACACTGTGCCTTGTGACACAATATCTTCGACTTTTTTTATTTTACCTTCAACTTTCTCCAATTTCTTGCCAAGCTAGGTACACTTAACCGAGAGAGACTGACAGAAGCTTCAAATTTGGTCTCGTATCATGCCCTACAGAGAACCATTTGCTTGGGCGCTTGTACCACTTTTTGAGAATAATAATGTTGCTGCAACAGCAGAGGCTGCCTCTCCCAGTAGTCCTTTTGCTCATAGCGCTTCCAGTTCTCAAGATGGCATCATGGATTCTATTTCAAAAATGGGTTTGGATGGGAAGCTGGGTCAGTTTGCAAGTGGAAGCTCCGTTATTGTTGAAATACAACAACAACAAAGCCTTATCCCACTAGGTGGGGTCAGCTACATGGATCATACGACGCCATTCCGCTCTACTAGTAACCAAACCTTTCGGTATATTACCGTTATCGTTGAAATATCCAACTTAAACAAGGTTAAAGAGGGTTACACTGAGGATTCACTTCAGGTAATCTTCCATGTGTTTTCTATTAAGCATTTGTTCTCCGGTTTTTACTTTCTCATCAGAAAGTTACTGGCAATATCATAGTGTGAAAGCTTGCCAACTTTCTTGTTAGACCAAAGCATGTTGAATGGTAACTTTATTTTTATGTTGAATCTTCGACATGCATTATTTTGTAGATGATGATGTTACTTGTTCAGTTCTCTGATAAATAACTTTATTTGGACATCTATCCTCATCTTTAAGTATTCATACACCTGAAGTATGCGTTCACCTTTTATTTTTCTTTGTGTATATGAGGGAAGAAGATGAATCTTTGATTTATGTTGAATTTGTTTAGTAAGCTGATGTCTGTTATCAGGTTATATTTTTGCATGCTATGAGTTTTATCATCTGATAGAGCACCCCAAAAAATCAAACTAATTGTGTATAAGTCGTTAAGTTTTGTGTGCGTGCCATTCTGCCCATGATTTTATGTGCATGAATGTTACCATGAGCTGCCAACCTGCCAACTGTGTGTTTTCTATTGCTCCTTTATCTTTAAGGATAAATTGTTAGATTCTTTTTTTTCCTCAAAGCTGGTTCCCTTTTATGTGCATGAATGTTACCATGAGCTGCCAACCTGCCAACTGTGTGTTTTCTATTTTGATTCTGTTGGAGTATCGTTCACTTATAAAGGAAAATATATAATGACACGTGCAAGTGTGATGAACTGATGGGTAACCAAAAACACAAAAAGTAGGAGTGTGGCCACGAGCATTAAAAAGGATCTGTTGTAGTTTCTATAATTTGTTACTTTTGACTATCTTCTATTTTCTGAGACTCATCTTTGGGTTTGGCCTTCTGCACTTTTGAACACAGGACCCTAAGAGGAAGATACATAAGCCTGTAAAAGGTGTATTAAGATTGGAGGTTGAGAAGCTTCATACATCCCTTGTTGATGGCGACAATGTTTCTGACAGTGGGAGCGTGATTGCTGACTCGATTGATGCAGTTGATTGCCTTGGTGAATCCAATTACGGAAAGCACCATGGCAGTGGGCATGGTCGGCCTAGGTTTGATAATTCAAAATCAAATATCTCTGGAAAGAGGGGTCAGAAAGATGGTACACATTTGTTGCAAGATAATGATGTAAGTGCAATATCATTTTTCATTCTTGAAATGTTTTTTCCATTTTTCAATCTTTTTTGATAACATGTTCTGCATGTGGTAAAATATTTTCTGAACTGCTGTTGCATCAGTAGCCTGGAATGTATTCTTCCTGGTATTGCAAACCATGAAATTACGAATACCATATGCAAATAAAAAGTCCCAATATTTGTCCTAGGTGCATGTGAGGGTTACTCCTTTTGTTTATTGATGAATCAAATAAAGTAGGGCAAGATTATTGACCTTCGTTAATTTCTAGTTTATCATAAAGTGATGATGAACTTATTATAGCGCTGAGTAAAAGCTTCACAAATTTGCAGGTAAAAAGATATTTAATCACTGCATTAAGAAGATGTTGTGAAATGTATCGAACCAATTTCACGTAACTTAGTATTTCTCAAGACATTAATTTTAATTTGTCTTTTGTGAGTGAAGATGTAATTTTTTGTTGCAATGAATAAACTTGGATGACTGTGTACCTTGATTATTACACTTTTCTCTCCCAAAAAAGTATTTGTGAATGTGTCCTTGGATACATTAGCAATTTGAAAGTTAATAGATGAACTCAACCATATTGTATTAACCATCATTCCTCCATATCTACTGCATACGTGGAAGTCAGCTGTAGCTTTTATGCTATCATGCTGCTCTGACATTATAATGATTTGAAAAGTTTTAAATAGTTGATCCATGATGAACTCAATAGACAACTTGCTCTATTTGTCAGGCTAGCAGAGATATTCCAATGAAAATGAGATATCCCTTTCCACATAATCTTGTGATTGACTTATATTATGTCTCATTTTGTTTGATGGAAGAGCTCTTGATGCAGCATGGCTCTAAGGAGTGTTTACTGCATTACCTAGCACAAAGATTGTCACTTATTAAATTACCAGCAATGTGCACTATCTTGTTTACTATGTACAAGCAATCTCCCTAGCAAATGGCACTGTTTACATACAATAAAATATTACTAGGTAACACACATTTTTACTAAAATACCCTTTATCACTAATGTCAAGTTAAAGTTTATTTAATCCGACTAAAAATTTGAATTTTTTTTGTAAAATTAATAAATTAAATAAATATAGTAATGGTAATAAATTAATAAGTATTTTAAATGAAAATATTGGTAATAAATATATGTAATATTCAAAATAATGATTAATAATAATATGCAATTCATGTGAATAATAATTTAAATAAATTAATATTATTAGTTATGATAATAATAATGGTAATAATTCTTTTTTGTTGTTGTTATATAATTTTCTTATATTATTTCATGTTTTATTTGTCTAAGATTGGAAAAGACAGAAATGGAAGGGAGATAAAATCATATTGCCACCTGAGTGGCAATTTGAAATGACACCCCCTCCTAGTCAATATGAATTGCCACTTCATAGGTAATCTGTATCGTTGGACAATCCATATTGCCTACAAATCAAAACAAAGTAAACAAGACAATGTGGTGGGCCAGGTAATTTAATTTCAGATTACCAGTAATGTAGAAAGATTACTTGTAAGGAAACACCCCCTAAGTGTGGTTTGTGCTTCATCACTTGGTCGGGTCGACCCGGTGAACCCGTCAATCGGACCCATGTTGGGTTGGGCTAGGTCGATGGTAATTTGAGCACCGACCCTACCCCAGGTCAGAAAATTCCAACCCGTGTTAACCCGACCCTTTTTATTTTTTATTTAAAATTAAATTATTTTAATGTAGTTTAGGTTTTAAGTGATAAAAAAATTAAAATTATGAAAATAAAAAACACTTGAAATATAGAAAAATATCAAACAATTAAAATGCTATTTTCATGGTTTAAAATAAAATATTAAAAAGTTTAAAATTTTAAAAGGAGGAGGGTTGTGTTAGGCCCGACAGCCAGCGTAAAACCCTGTCGAATCTCATGAACATGGATCAACGAATGCGTCGTATGATCCATGTAGCCGACCCCACCTAGTGGGATAAGGCTTTGTTGTTGTTGTTGTTAAAATTTTAAAAGGAAAGCAGTGGTCGGGTAATCGGGTGTGATGCATAAAATTCACTCGATCGTACCCAATCCGTCCCGACCTGTGAACATCCCGCATCACTTCATCATTGACGTTGTGCTGATATGATATTTGCCACTTATTTTGTCATCTCAAAGTGAGCTATTATTAACCCACATCAGGTTGAAGCTCTGATTTGTGCTGGAAAAAGTATAATGCATCATTGAGACATCAGTGTGAGGTGTGAAAATTATACTTTTTATGAGAGTTAATCATATGTAGGAATAATTATGAGCGTGCCTACCATACTGCAATGTTTTCATAGTGATCTATATGACCCACTGACCTGGTTATCTTGTCATAATCCAAATAAGTCCTTACTCATGTATCTGGCAGGAGTTGCCAATGGAGATATCTTGTTATTGTCAGGGAAAATGTTTAACTCCGCCAATGTTTTATAGCCGGTCCCAAGCCCGGATAAAGGAGGAGGGTTGTGTTAGGCCCCGACAGCCAGCGTAAAATCTTGTCGAATCTTATGAACATGGATCAACGAATATATTAGTTTGGTTACTAATAGAGCGAAATGATGTCGTATGATCCATGTAGCCGACCCCACCTAGTGGGATAAGGCTTTGTTGTTGTCAGGGAAAATGTTTGTTTGGCTTGTTGCATTTCGAATAAATCTGGACATTAATGTTGCTACTCTGGATTGCTGATTATTTCCAGTCTGAAAATGAAGAAAAATACCCAGGTTAACTTGGATCAAATTTATTCTTATCAAATTTGCTGATCTATTTATCTGATTACATAATTATGCTGGTACCGATACCTTCTCTTTCTCTTGTGTGGATATTTTCTTCTGTAATGTCTTTATTAGCTTGTCACATTGTTTATTAGATGATGCAAAATACTCAGAAGTGTAGTTCCTGAGAACGGTGAATTGACATTTCATCTTCCAGATGATCTTAGTTTAAAAAGTTGAAATGCGAAGGAGCAAGTAACAGAACATTGTGGCTTTATTTGCTTGTTCTTTCTTTCTTTAATATAGAATTTTATATGATGTCTATTCTTAGTTGTTGACCTATGTTTTCTATCGTTAAAAAAAATCCTATTGGCTTTTGGTTGGTTCTTAATCATAACCCTACCCCCCAACATGGAAATGGTTGACAAACTTTAGTATTCATACCTCTACCCTGAATCATGTGATTCTTACCTTGAGCTAATATATTTCATTTATGTTTAAAGTTGAACAATTCTTTTGATTGCTAACTTGAGTATATGCTTTTGTTGTCAGATCCCAGTTTTTGACTTTGGGCTAATGACAAGAAGTGAACCATTTTCTCAACTTTTTCATTCTCTTTATCTTTACCCATTGACTGTGAGTTTGAGCCGCAAAAGGAACTTATTCATAAGAGTGGAAATGAGAAAGGATGATGTTGATATCCGCAAGCAACCGTTAGAGGTTGGTATTTCAAAAGTTCAATTTAGATCCTCGAGTATCACTATATCTGGGATGAATACACATTATGTCACTGGATTTTCTTGGTCAGGCTGTTTATCCAAAGGAACATGGTTCTTCTCTTCAAAAATGGTCTCATACACAAATTGCTATTGGCACTAGACTTGCATGCTATCATGACGAATTCAAATTCTGTCTCCCATCTCTTTTGACATCGCATCACCATCTTTTATTCACGTTTTTCCACATTGATCTTCAAACAAAGCTTGAAGCACCAAAGCCTGTAAGTTTTTCAAGCTTTAAATGGAGCTTTATTTGGAACAAATTTGAATAAGCTTCTATAGAACAAATTTCAGATATGTAGACCTTATGGTCTTTACATCTGCAGGTAATTGTAGGATATGCTGCACTTGGACTTTCCACTCATATTCGGTACGTGCTATGTTAGGCACTTCATGATTAAATTAAGTTCTAAGTACATAGTATGCAGCTTCAGTTCTTAAGCTGTTATTTTAGATCTACACAGATACTGAGAGCATGCTTAAATTGACATTTCTTTTCTCTCATTTAATTTGATTAATCCAATCATCCTTTTGGTTACATTTTTTTCTTGAAAATGAGAAGGATGACTACCAAACTCGAGTAATCATCCACTTTGTATTATAACTATACAAAGTGAACAATTTACAAATGTGTATGAGAAGACATAACAAACCAAAAGAGAAAACAATGAAAGCATCGTGAAGGTGCCACAAGAGAAAAAGACTAACCCTCTCATGAGGGAACAACAATGGAATTAATTCTTGCGGGTCACCGTAGACTAGTGTATCAAAACTGGCACACAAAGAAAACAAATGTGAGACAAAGGTGTCAAGAAAACATAGAACGAGATGAATCTGCACTGCAATTTGGAGAACGCCAATAGAGAAAGAGACAATTGATTTCTGAAAAGTCTGAATAATAATAATCCACCAAATAACTCTTGTCCCCTTTTATAGGATTCAACAATGCAAGTTTTACCCTAATTCGGACTTTCAATAACAATGTTGTCAAACTCGCGAGTTAACACGTGGAATCGGCCGAGTTTACGAACTCACCTAAGAAAACCGAGTTGGATCGGTCTCCAACTCGGTTTTGTCCAGCACGCGATGGACTCGCGTGCTGGATCGTGGAATCGGTTGACACGCTGCCGTGTCAACCAGGTGAACCTTTTTTTTTAGGTTTTTTGTCGCGACTCTCGTACACCACGACTATACGTCTTCTGCATGTTTTGCCGCTCGTCTTTCGCTGCTCGCCGTTCGACAATTGCCACTCGCCATTCAGCGTTCACCGTTCACTCACGTTTCGCCGTCGCTCAACGATCGCCGCTCGCCGCTCAATGATCGTTGCTCGCCGCTCAACGATTGTTCGCAGAAACGATTGCTCGCTGCTCAACGATTCTCCGGTATGTTCGCAGAACCTCACCGATGTTGTTTTTCGCCAGTTTTTTTTGCCGCTTTGTCTTCATCTTTGCCGGTTTTTTCGCCGCTTTCTCTTCGTTTTTTCGTTTCTCCTTGCCTGCGTCCTCTTCCTGTTCGCGAGCAGGGGAGAACACGACGCTCCTCTTCCACTCGCATGGACGATGTGCCTGCGGCCCTGCGTCCTCTGCCTGTTCGCGAGCAGAGGAGGTAGCAGAAAAGGAGGATGGAGGAATCGCCCTTTGCTTCGCTGCCTTCTGTTCTCCTTCGCCGCCTTCGTTCTGCTTCACCGCCTTCTGTTCTCCTTCGCCATCTTCCGTTCTGCTTCACCTTCGTTTTCGCCGGTGTTCTAATTTACATCGCCCCTGTTTCACTCTGTTGCGCCCCTGTTTCACTTCTGCCATGCTTCGCACTCTCTGCTTGGCTCTCCTTCCGATATGCAGCTCGAGTGTAGTCGCTTATGTTCTGCAGCTCAAGTGTAGTCGGCGGCGCAAGTCTATGTCAGTGTGACTTAAGTCTTAACTCTTATCAGTGCATGAATCAACCATTGCTGATTTTTTTCAATGAATATGTTCAGGGTGCAATATTTTTTAGAATATTACATATATTTCAAAATAACATTTCGGTAGAATCGGGCGAGTCGTGTTATGATCTCACGTTTTATGAGTTCACCCAGACTTTCCGTGTCGACTCCGATTTACATGTTTGACAACATTGCTCAATAGACTAGATAAGGAAATATTGACTCAACAGAAATTAAATACTAACAACAACTAAATACTAGAAACTAAAATACTAACAGCAATTTATTACCTAAAATAACTCAGACTTAACTCCTAAGATAACTCAAACTTGGAAACTGACACACATGGCAAACAAACGTGACACAAAGGTGTCAAGAAAATGCAGCACCAAACGAATTTGCATTGCAACTTGTAGAACACCATGGAAGAGAGAAGCAATTGAATTCTAAAATGTCTGAATAATGATCCATCAAATGACTTTGCTGTCCGCTTTTATAGGATCCAACGATACAAGTTTTACCCTAATTAAGGCTCACAACACACTAGCTTAAGAAAGATTGGCTCCAACAGAAACGAAATACTTACCAAATCTAACTGACACTCCATTCCTAAAATAACTCAAACTCAAAATTCCTAAATCACTCAGACTTGGATTCAAAGTTATCTCATGCCTTGTAGCCTTAATAATGCCATCTTGTACATCAGCATCAATGTTTGTACGTTGCATCCATTACTAGACCTTTGATGTAATGGATCACTTCCAAAAAAGATAGTTGGTGTCCTCCTCTAAGGCTCCACGTAGAACGCATGTAGTGGCTAGACGCCCATTTTGCCATGTAGGCCTTTGTCAGCACCCTACCGTGCCTCGAAAGCTAAACAATGATCTTGACCTTAAGACTCACGGGATCCCCAAATATGGTGACAACAGACAACTCTGAGGTTGCTAGGCACCGGGCTGGTGGCCGTTAGATGCATGTAGACAACTCAAGCAGAAAATTGATTGGAGGGCCCCAGCCAATAATCCTCCTTCGCCACATCAGGGTGATATGCGGAGATAAAATCTAGACGTGTCACCAACTTAGCTTATCCAACATACTGGCTCGAAAACAGCCGATAGTCTTAGGAAGTCTTTGTTGTAGCATGCAAAAAAGGCTATG
Source organism: Pontederia crassipes (assembly GCA_030549335.1). NCBI lineage: Eukaryota > Viridiplantae > Streptophyta > Magnoliopsida > Commelinales > Pontederiaceae > Pontederia > Pontederia crassipes. Next base: position 14,744,002 of record CM060193.1, read on the forward strand.
TGCCATAGGTTGTCAAACAACTCCATGATTCGCCTGACCCAATGAGCAAAGAGGGCTTAGTGTGGTCCGACGGAGAACTCGAAGTCCTAGATTACCTTGTAAAGTAGGTCGGCATACATCTCTCCATGCAACAAGGTGGACATCCTGCTGATGACAACCCTAGAAATCTGCTTCGGTTGGAGTTGAGACACCTCTCAACCTGTCTGCATTCATACTACCAACATATAGCAAGTGGGCATGGAAGATAGGAGGGATCTCAGTAGAACTAGACCATCCCCACAAGAAAGCATCCTCGAGCTCCAATCGTGCAGTTGTTGCCTCAACAACCATTGTGCACCCTCGGGAGCAATGTGATTATTTGACAAGGGGAGTCCCAAGTGTGTGATGGGTAGCGAGCTGATCGGTGTGCATAACTTAGTAGCAATACAGGCGGCCTCCTCGACCATGCCAAACAGGATGAAATACGACTTGGCATGGTTGATTTGAAGGCTTGAAGCAGCACTGAAGAGCTCAATCAGAATGGAAATCTGGTTGTGCCACCTCTCAGACCTCTGTGGAACCCTCGATGAAGAATGGAGTATCGTCTTCATACTCTAACAAGGAAACGAGAGAGCCCCTCTTCGGACCAGGTGTGAAAATCCTCTACAGTGCTAGCTCCAGAAGCAGAGAAGGCGCCAGAGCGAAGGCATCAACTGCCAAGACAAAAAAGCATCAAGGTCGGGGGCAGCCCAATCGGACCCCTCATTGTGGCTTAATCCAACCCTAGTCACCTGTGCATTGACTAGGACTAAGAATGAGGCTCTAGTGATGCAACATTTCATCTGCGTGATTCAGGTCGAAGGGATGCTGCACATTTGCAAAGAAGGCCATAGGAAAGGCCATGATATTGATCATGCTTTAAAGAAGTCGACCTTCCAAAGGAAACCGGATGTTTTGTCCGTCGTCATTGCACAGTGATCACTGAAGCGGTGGTGTAGCTATCGATAATGGAGTGACTGCTGATGAATGTCAAATACATTGGATGCACCAACTCCACTAGGACCACTTGGAGCAGTTTCACCAATACCCTGACCACAACAAGGTATGGTGTTGGATTGGGCAATCGACCTCTGCAGCCCTTTAGGTCAATGCTTTTCTCATTCTTTCAACTTCTTTGTACTTGAACATAACTTTGTGTCTTTCATGTTCAGATGCAAGAAAACTGATTATTCAGAAAAAAATGAAGGCCTTGAATAGATGTGTCTTCTCAATTGCATTAGAAGTGATTCACATACATGAATAAATAAAAATGAAGAATAAAGTTGTTGCTGCATCCCCCCATCCTCCCACCAACAACATCAATAAAAGACATGTGATAAGGAATAGTGGTGGAATGTAGTCATACATTCATGTGGCAGTCTTTGACTTGTGCAAAAGCATATTAATATCCTAGTTTGTTAGACTAATTTATTCTACATTATTATTCTCTACTTTCTGTTTTGCATTTGTGTTAGTTTCTTTTACATGACATTCATTGTTTTTTTTTCTGTTGTAAGTTTGTATACTATTGAGTATCATTACTTGTTTCTCAGGCTGCAGTCTGATGTCAATTTGCCAATTATGAGAGAGCTGATTCCACACTATCTCCAAGATAGTGCGAAGGTACCATATTTCATGTTTCTGATTTTGTACTGTTGTGAACTAGATCATGAATGACTTGTGTTGACTGATACAAACTGAAAAAGAATATGCACGGGTTAATACAGGGTTGCACCCCCCTCAAAAAAGAAAATAAATCAACAGGATTGTACAAAACCCCAAGTAGTTGGCATGGATTAATACAGGAATCCTTTATTCCATTATGGTGGTAGTTGTATTAAGGTTTGTTTGGCGGAAAAATATTTTTCAAAGGAAACATTTTTTCCATTTTTTAGCTTGACAATCAAGAATATATTTTTCTTGACGGGTCAATCATGAACAAAAAACAAAAGAAGTGGATACAAAATTGAGAAGCTTCTGGTCAACAGAAAATATTTTCTAATTTACCAGTGGAAAAAACAATTTCCCCCAAGATATTTTCTGAAATATTTTTTTTGAGGAGATATTTCTCTCTCTCTCTCAAATATTATAAGTCAATAACTAATAACTTCATTTTTTAAACCTTTTGATACACAACCGAACACAATAAACCAAATTAGTTTGGAAGACATTTTTCTATGAAACTTTATTCTCAGTGTCCTCCCAAAAAAACACTTTATTCTCAGTGAAAAAAATGCACCTATGAAGTTCTATAAAATATTTTCAATTTGAGTGATAATTAAGCTTTTTTACTGTCTTCTAGGAAAGGTTGGACTATTTGGAAGACGGGAAAAACGTTTTCAAGCTGCGATTAAGGCTTTGCTCCTCATTGTTTCCAGTTAATGAACGAATTAGAGACTTCTTTCTTGAATATGATAGACATACTCTTCGCACGAGCCCACCTTGGGGGTCAGAGCTTCTTGAGGTAACGTACTTCTGGTTTCATGGTTTCTATTATTGATATGTTGTCAGGCTACCTTCTCCAAATAATTTGTCAATATGGGCTCAGATATTGAATAGTTCACTCCCACAAGATACATATTTTACCCTCTCTTTCATCCTTTTCTTTCTAAAAAGTAGTTACTTGGTCAAATTGTCCATCAGCTATTATGATTTGTTCTCGAGTATGTTAACTAAATGCTCTGTTGAGCTCAAATAAAGCTGTGTATATTTTAATTTGTTTAAGCTCAGGCAATTTGTTGTTTGACATACATTCCCTGGTAAACTTTGTCTGCTTCACAGACTATGCTAAAGCAAAATGATCAATATTTCTGAAATATAATGGCCTAGTTGTGGCTGAGGACTATGTTTACTCTGTCGTTGCACCTTCACGAACATTATAGAACAATATTTAGTTTCTCTACTATCTATTTATACAGTATCAAAGCTATACAAATTTTTCTCTCATTTTCTTGTATGGGCTTGCTTTAAAGTGTGCTAGTTGCTTTCTTGATGACATATGAACTTGCCTTTTCAGGCATATAGATAAAACTCATTTAGTTCTCGGATATGTTTCTTGTCCTGAACTCCGCCTATGTTTTATAGCCGGTCCCAAGCCCGGATAAAGGAGGAGGGTTGTGTTAGGCCCCGACAGCCAGCGTAAAATCCTGTCGAATCTCATGAACATAGATCAACGAAGGCGTCGTATGATCCATGTAGCCGACCCCACCTAGTGGGATAAGGCTTTGTTGTTGTTGTTGTATATGTTTTTTGTCCTGAAGCTACTATTATGCTGTCTAGCAGTAGTTATACATGTGGCTTCCTCTTCTTTTCAGATATAACTTTTGCTAATCTTGGCATTGCGGATAGCATTTTTCATTTCATCTTTTTACATTTATTTTCATTGATCAGTCTTGATGCTCGACTGTTTATTGTGGTCATTATTATTTTGAAAGTGGAAAGGATGATTGCCATGTTTGCAATCATCCAATTTTATCGCTATGGACTAATATGTACAAGTTCAATGATTGGTTACACAATTTGAATAGAATTCATTCGTTGCTTGTTTGCCAATCACATTGTTGAGAAACATATTTTCTCTTATTATTGACCAAACGTTAGTGCCACCTATTTATAATCAAGGTAGGCAATACAAGAAGGGAGAATATTACTCCAGAAAATCAGAGATATTATCCCAACATATCTGAGATACTATCCCAAGAAATCTGGAATACTAATTCTAACTAATATTACAAAGATATGCGAAGATATGGAAAGATACGAAGAGATATGCAAATCATATCTCAACACACATCATGTGATGTGCCATCAACATAACGTTCTCCACATAGCATTGTTCCCCTCTGAATATGGTCGCATTTCTGTGTGACCCAATTGACATTAGATATGCTATAGGTGCTGCATGTTACTGTTTGGATACAGATGTGATGTGTTGTTGTTGTCGTCCTCCACTCATTGTGGTCATTATTAATTCGTAATTATCAGTGTGATGATCGATTAAAACTCCAGTAGTGCTTATGCTTATCTCTGATAGTTGCTGATTATTCTTTTTTGTGGTTTTGCCCTTTAATCTGTTTTGAAAGGTTAAATTGATACTATGTACCACTTGGATAGTTATATTGTTAATAATGAAGAAATCACTTGGCGTAACAGGCTATTAACAGCTTGAAGAATGTTGAATCCATTGCATTATTGCAGTTTCTTCCCCCAATACTTAATCTGCTTCTTCATCTCATTGGTGATGGCGGTGAAACCTTACAGGTTTGGTGCTTGCTTAGTTGCTTTTGCCATTTATATTTTTAGAAAACCAATTCTATTCCTCTTTCTCTCTCCCAAGAGAAAAAAAAAGAGTAGACATGCTATTTTCTTTTTATTGTGAACATTGTTGCATATCTTGGTACCTTTTCCCAGTCTAGTAAATCTAGCCTAAGCTTCTTACACTGAAAATATGATATGTCTTACTTTTTTTATATCTCCATTGATTACAGGTTGCGGCATTTCGTGCTATGGTTAACATTTTAACCCGGTACCACTTCCTCCTTGCTGTTGTAATTTGCAATGCAACTGGCAACATAAGTCACGTACATTAGTTTTTTGTATAAAATAAAATTGAATTTGATTGCTTTCTCGTTGAAAATTTTATTATAAGCTAAGATTTTCCTTGGAATTGTGCTTTGCCTTTTTTTGAAGATCCATGTATAGGATTTGAAACAAAATTGATGAAGTTATAGTCTCATTTTTTGTTTTTTATTTTTGCTTGACTCATATTTGGATTCTGGTTCCTTTTTGTTTAGAGATTGATAGAAACATGCTAGAGTTAAAAAAAAATTCCATATTTCCTTTTTTTATCATAGATAATACAGACTTTTACATGTTTAACACTCAGTCAATGATACCAGATAACAGCCTTCAGATCACCCTCTCTTTTACTAAAAAAATCTTGAATTCTGACAAGCGTTATACTGTAAATGAAATTCTGTTCATACTGTGACCAAACAATTGGGAAATAATACACAAGTCCACCTTGATGGCTTGGAAATATTTGGATGGTGCAGGAAAAATAGATATAGATCATCAATCTCTTGTGCTGTATGAAAAAATTACTTTTATTTCTCCTTCAAACATATGTATATGTACTGAAAAGATTTGTCGAGCATATATTGCCGGTAGTAAATGGGAATATTGGTATTGTGGTATGCTTATGTTTTCTTCTCCTATGTCAAGGCTTTTGTAATGTTGTTTGTTTCTTAATACTATTCTTGTACCTTTTATTGCCTTCCAGAATTTTTTTTTGAGAAGAATTGCCTTCCAGACTTGTCTGGTAAAATTGTAAATCTTCAAGAACTGTGTGAGCACCATGCGTCATGCCACAATTTTTTGTTAGACCACATGTGAGGCAGTAGCTGCATATTATGCTGATGACATTTCATTTTTAAATGTTTTACTTTATCTTGACAATATTTTGTTTTTTTATTTTTTATGTTAAGCATTACTGCAATGTTGTTAATAAGATCATTACACAGTGTGCAACAAGAGTCATCTGATGGAGCTGATAGAAATCGGTTTCTAGTGAGCTATGTTGATTATGCTTTTGATGACTTTGGTGGTCGGCAAGGACCAGTATATCCTGGTTTATCTACAGTCTGGGGAAGCTTAGCTCGCAGCAAAGTACGGCATTATTTTTTCCCTTTTGTGAATTTTTCCATAAGTTGCTGTATAACTGTTATAAATTGAGGTCAGGCTTTTATATAATGGGTTCTGAAACGCTGATGCAAAGCTATTATAAATGGTTTTTTCTTATATGGTAGACACAAAGCATTTAGTTAATTTTGATCATCAATGATCAACTCTCAATGCCACTTTGATTTGCTTTGTTTGTTTTCCTTCATCCATATTCGGTCATTACATGGAACCTTGGATTTATAGCTCGTCTTTGTGATATCTTTATGTGGGTACCAGTGAAATATTGTCGATCTTGAATATGTTAGATGGAAAAGGGTCTTTTATCTAGTACCATTTTTGGGACTCAGAGCAAGATAGAAAGAGTACTTAAATGTCATTCGGTCATCATACTTTGCTGTGGGGTGAAACTTTTTTGCAACATTCAGCTGGTGCCCAAAGTTTTTTTATGAGAAAAAGGATGACGACGTAGTTGAGTAGTCATCCATCTTGTATTAAAACTATTTGCAACTATTTAAGATTTCCCCCTCAAAAAAAATGTTTAAAACTTTGAAAAGACTTATCATGAAAAAAAGGGTAATTAATTGCTGAGTTAGATATTTAATTCAAATCAAATATTCACCATGTTGTGACCTTATTAGGGATCAATATTTCAGTATGATGCTCTTCACCGAAAGAAAAATCAATATGATGCTATGTGGGATCTTAGACATCGTTGCAATCCTTTTTTTAAGATGATTACATGGGCTTAATAATTTTGTTTTAAGTACTTACGAAGGAAAATTTTGAATTATTTTGATAGGCTAAAGGTTATCGAGTTGGTCCAGTTTATGATGATGTGTTGGCCATGGCATGGTTCTTCTTGGAGCTTATTGCAAAATCAATGGCATTAGAGCAAAGTCGTCTTTTCTGTCTCAATCTTCCTTCAGGTGGTCTCAAGCTTTTATATGTTGCATTTATTTAACTACCTCTAATAGATAAGTATAGGGCATTTATTTAGTTCAATCGGTATACACCTGCATTTGTCCAAACCAACCGTTATTAATCTTGTCTACATTTATCTGGCATTCTTTAATGGTGTTGATGAACACTTTACAATTTCATTTTTTATTTCAATCCCTGAGTAGAAATATGCCTTTCATGTTATAAAATAATAGAATAAATCATAGCTTGGAATATAAATTGTAGGATAATTTGATTCCCTTTGTAACTGGGGTTTCATTGTATGAAATGCAAGCTTTAAAATAATATAATGAATCAGACTTACATTATGTTTGTGTTGGATTAAGCTTCAGTTGTGACATTTTCCAACTTGGATGTACTTGTAAGAGATCCCCTCTTGTGATTGTTTTGCAGGACTCTCTTTTTGTCTTGCTCTGGCTTCATTCTTTTATATTTCATAGCAATACAATGCATACATAGTGCAGATGATTAGCCTGACTTCTAGTCTTCCGTTTCATGAAATCTAAAAAGTGATGATTATTTATTGTCAAAATTGATTGTGGCTGAAGTACGAACAGTGGTGACTGATTAACTATTAGAGACTTTTAAATGATTGACAGTGCACCGCTTGCACCATAACTTTTAGGGAGGCATTGTAATACTTTCATTGCTTCTTGTAAAAGATATACTTCCACTGGTGCTTCGAGCAAATAAATAAGGTGACATATGACAACTCATAACATATCACAATGTGAAAGAAGAAATCAGGTAAGTGGTGCGGGCAAGGGAGAACTGAAGGGAGTAGAAAGTGGTTTTCTGTGTGAGAACCTTTCAGCATGAATGGCATGCTTTTCTTGAAGTAAATATTACCCAAGTCAAATATCAAACATTCAACAAGTTTTTCTTCCTTTTTTTTGAGGGTACATTCAGAGTTCAACTGCAGGCATACTTATATACAATGTTGTCAAACTCGTAAATCGGAGTCGACACGGAAAGTTTGGGTGAACTCGTAAAACGTGAGATCGTAACATGACTCGCTCGATTCTACCGAAATGTTATTTTGAAATATATGTAATATTCTAAAAAATATTGCACCCTGAACATATTCATTGAAAAAAATCAGCAATGGTTGATTCATGCACTGATAAGAGTTAAGACTTAAGTCACACTGAAATAGACTTGCGCCGCCGACTACACTTGAGCTGCAGAACATAAGCGATTACACTCGAGCTGCATATTAGAAGGAGAGCCAAGCAGAGAGTGCGAACGGAAGATGGCGAAGGAGAACAGAAGGTGGCGAAGCAGAACGAAGGCGGCGAAGGAGAACAGAAGGCGGCGAAGCAAAGGGCGATTTCTCCATCCTCCTTTTCTGCTACCTCCTCTGCTCGCAAACAGGCAGAGGATGCAGGGCCGCAGGCGCATCGTCAATGTGAGTGGAAGAGGAGCGTCGTGTTCTACCCTGCAAGGAAGAGGACGCAGGCAAGGAGAAACGAAAAAACGAACAGGAAGAGGACGCAGGCAAGGAGAAACAAAAAAACGAAGAGAAAGCGGCGAAAAAAACCTGCAAAGATGAAGACAAACCGGCAAAAAATGACATCGGTGAGGTTCTGCGAACATGCTGGAGAATCGTTGAGCGGCGAGCAATCGTTTCTGCGAACAATCGTTGAGCGGCGAGCAACGATCGTTGAGCGGCAAGCGGCGATTGTTGAGCGGCGAGCAGCGATCGTTGAGCGGCGATCAGAGCCGCGAGCGGCGGCGAAACATGAGTGAACGGCGAATGCTGAACGGAGAGTGGCAATTGTTGAGCGGCGAGCAGCGAACGTCGAGCGGCGAAACATGCAGAAGACGTATCGTCGTGGTGTACGAGAGTCACGACAAAAAACCTAAAAAAAAAAGGCTCACCTGGCGTGTCAACCGATTCCACTATCCAGCACGCGACTCCATCGTGTGCTGGACAAAACCGAGTTGGAGACCGATCCAACTCGGTTTTCTTAGGTGAGTTCATAAACTCGGCCGATTCCACGAGTTAACTTGTGAGTTTGACATCATTGCTTATATATACACACACACATATTTTGAAATAAGAACATTTAGCATACAAGAGTTTGCCTCCTAGAATATTGGGGGCAAACAATTTAATTTAGAAATTTTAATTGTACAGAGTTCCTAAAAAAAATTTGTACAGAGTTTTCAGAAAAGGAAATCCTGAGAACTAGCTAATTTTCCAACTCCTCATTGACACATTTTGCAATAATTGGTTCTGTTAAGAATATAAAATAAATGATGTTGTTCTTCCTAACGGCTTAAACTTTTAGGAAAAATGGTCAGCACATCAATTTCACATGGTATCAGAGCCAGAGGTCAAGAGTTCAAATCTCGTTTAGCTCTTATTAAAAAAAAATATTTCCTCCCTTTGTTGTCCATGTGGTGGGCTGAGCTAGATCAAAGTTGTTAGCCACCCACACGCGAGGGGGAGTGTTAAGAATATAAAATAAATAATGTTGTTCTTCCTAACGGTTTAAGATTTTAGGGAAAATGGTCAGCACATCAATTTGAAACGTTCAACTAAGGTTACAGCATCTCCTCAAAAAACAAAAAAAAATCCTAAGGTTACAGCTATTGTTTTTTCATTATTTTAATTTATGTTTATCTTCTTTCAATTTAGAAATAGAATCATAGTTGAGTGCTAACAACAACAACAACAACAACAACAACAAAGCCTTATCCCACTAGGTGGAGTCGGCTATATGGATCATACGACTCCATTCCGCTCTATTAGTAATCAAACCTTTCGGTATATTATTCACCAATAGATCTTGCTCTATTAGTTCGCCAAGTGTCCACCTTGGCCTCCCTCTCCCTCTTTTAATCGGACTCCAGATTATTTGATCTACTCTTCTTACTGGCGCATCTAATGGTCTTCTCTAAACATGACCAAATCATCTCAAACGATTCTCTATCATTTTCTCACTAATAGGAGCCACTCCGACTCGTTCACGTATATGGTCATTCCTAATTTTATCTAATCTTGTATGACCACACATCCATCTCAACATCCTCATTTCGGCTACCCCCACTTTACGTTCATGTTGTCCCTTCATAGCCCAACATTCACTACCATATAACACTGCTGGTCTTATAGCAGTACGATAGAATTTTCCTTTAACTTTATTGGGTACTTTTCTATCACAAAGAACTCCAGTGACTTTCCTCCACTTACACCAACCAGCTTGAATTCTATGATTAACATCGTCATCAATCTCACCATCTTGTCTTACAATTGATCCTAAATATTTAAACTTTGTCACTTGAGGAATTATATCCTCCCCTAGCCTAACTTTCAAATCGTCTCTAAGTTGTTTATTTGTGAAATTGCTATGCATATATTCTGTTTTATTCCTACTTAAACGAAAACCCTTTGACTCCAACGTATTTCTCCATATTTTTAATTTTGTATTAATCTCTTCTCTTGAATCCGCTAAAAGTACTATATTATCCGCAAATAGCATGCACTTAGGTACCTCCTCTCTGATACTCTCGGTTATAGCATCGATAACTAAGTTAAATAGATACGTGCTTAAAGCTGATTCTTGATGTCGGCCAATTCCTATAGGAAATTCATTTGTCTCACCTCTGGGTGTCCTAACCCTAGTTAATGCCCCATCGTACATATCTTGTATTACCTTAATGTAGGCAACACTCACCCTCTTCTTTTGCAAGGCTTTCCAAAGTACATCCCTTGGTACCCGATCATACGCCTTCTCTAAGTCAATGAAAGTCATATGTAAGTCTCTTCTCCTACTTCGATACTTCTCCATCATCCCCCTTAGTAAATAAATCACCTCTGTAGTGGATCTTCCTGGCATGAACCTAAATTGTCTCTCAGAAATACTAGTCTCCATTCTCAATCTATGCTCAATCACTTTTTCCCATAATTTCATTGTGTGACTCATAAGTTTAATCCCTCTATAATTTGCACAATTTTGAATATCCCCTTTATTTTTGTAAATAGGAACTAATGTACTTAATCTCCAATCATCAGACATCTTTTTCGACCGTAAAATCTCATTAAATAGTTTACATAACCACAACACACCTTTTTCTCCTAAACATTTCCAAACTTCAATCGGTATACCATCCGGTCCAACGGCTTTACCATTCTCCATTTTCTTAAGAACTTCGCTAACCTCTGAGACTCTAATTTTACGATAAAATGACCTATTAAGCTCGCATTCGCTAACTGTCAAGTCCTCCAAATCACAACGGGAACCTTCACATCCATCATTAAATAGCTTATAGAAATACTCTTCCCATCTGTTCTTAATATCTCCTTCAGTAACTAAAACCTTGCCAACTTCATTTTTTATGCATCTTACTTGATCCAAATCTCTCGACTCCTCTTTATTCCTTGCAATCTTGTAAATCCTTTGTTCACCAGCCTTTGTCCCTAACTCCTTATAAAATCCCTCATATGCTTTAGCACGAGCATCACTAACTGCCTTCTTAGCCTCCCTTTTCGCCAAACGATACTTTTCCCAATTGTCAGAACTATTGTCCAAGTGTATCGCCTTGAAACAATTCTTCTTATTATGCACCTTTTTTTGGACCTCCTCATTCCACTACCAAGTCTCCTTATCTCGTAGTCCAAAATCTTTTGATTCTCCTAAAATGGCTTTAGCAACCATTTCAACCTTTTTTGCCACATTCTCTCACATGATACTAGCATCTCCTTCTAACTCCCACACACTTTCCTCTAATAACTTACTTCTAAAAGTCTCTCGCTTCTCCCCCTTTAACTGCCACCACTTGATCTTTCGATCAAAAACTGTTCGAGATTTTGATTTTATACATTTCATTTGCATATCAAGAACTAACAATCTATGTTATGTAGTCACCCCATGTCCAGGAATTACTTTGCAATTAGTACAGCGTCTTTTATCGGTATTTCTTGTCGAGAAAAAATCGATTTGAGACCTATGAGTTTCACTTTTGTATGTGATTAAATGTTCCTCTCTCTTCCTAAAACAAGTGTTGATAATCTTAAGGTCGTATGCTAAAGAAAAATCAATAATAGTTTGTCCTTCTTCATTCAACTCCCCAAAACCAAAACCACCATGAACCCTTGCATGTGGTCCTGCCTCTTTACCAACATGTCCATTAAGGTCTCCCCCAATATAAACTTTCTCGGTTGTTGGTATACTTTCAATCAAACCCTCTATATCTGCCCAAAACTTCTCCTTGAGATGTGATTCTGCTCCTACTTGGGGTGCATATGCATTAATAATGTTCATAGTCTCCTTTCCAACAATTACTTTCACGGATATGATTCGATCATCAATCTTTTTAACTTCCACAACATTCTTCCTCCATTTTGCATCCGCGATAATACCAACACCATTCCTTCCATTTACCTTACCTGTGTACCAAAGTTTGGAACCATTTAACCTAATCTCTTTACTTCCCTCTCCTCCCCATCTAGTTTCTTGCAAGCATAAGATACTAATCTTACGCTGGTCCATTACTTGTGCCACCTCGAGGCGCTTCCCATTCAACGTCCCAATATTCCAAGAACCTAATCTGACCTTAGTCTCATGAACTAGCTTTTTTAACCGCCTCCATCCATTAGAGTGCGTGCTAACGGTTTTAGAAATTTGATTTGTACATCACTTTGTGAAAAGAAATTTTCTGAAAACTTTGCTATTTTCCCAACCCCTATCTAACACCCTATGACCATTCTAAATATACATTAGCTTGTACTCGCAAACAACCCACTTTGAACTATTGTTTAAGTTGAATCCCTATATTTTTTTATCGTAATTGCTAAATTTTTGATTAAAACAGTATTGTACTTTTGCTATGTGTTTTGTCCAGATGAAGATATTCCACCACTACAGTTAAAGGAAGGTGTATTCCGATGTATTATACAGCTTTATGACTGTCTTCTGACTGAGGTTCATGAGTGCTGCAAGAAGGGTTTAAGCTTGGCTAAGCATCTCAATAGTAGTTTGGCCTTCTTTTGTCATGATCTGTTGTCGATAATTGAACCACGTCAAGTTTTTGAGCTGGTAATGTTGAATTCATCTTTACATTTCCTTCTAAGGATAAATTTTCTTTTTTAAGTAATCTGAAATCAATAGTATCTTTTCTTGTCCATGGAAGCAATATGGGTGGGGATAAGATAAGAGAGCTATTTTGTGTTATCAATTTTATAATTAGGTTCTCTTGGTATAATTATCTTGGGCGACTGAAATGGTTTCTTTGTCAACTTATAATTTCCTTTCCTGCTAAAAAAAAAACCTTATAATTTCCTTATTTTATTCTGGTGAAACAAATTTTACATGGCTGGCAGATTAGATGTACCACTGCACTGTTGGTATGCGGTAATTCAGAATGCCATTATTTTTTTCGTACTCATCGTAGACTGGACTGACATTTTTATCCTGAACAAAATCACTTGGCAACAATATACGCTGTGCAGTTCAGTTTGATTTTCTAGTGCTTGGTTAGAACACTGCTCCTTTGAGCAACGGGAACTGATGAAAAATGAGGCAAAATAAAAAAGAACTAATCTATCAAATCATCTTTTTTCCTCTCATCAGTTCTCATCATTGCATTTAATTCCATCCAAATGCATTCGGCAATGATCTATCAATTCAACTATTCATCAAAAGAGGTACTTTGATTTCATTTGCCAAACGATTACCAATATGTAGCTTCCTGCACTTAATATTTTATTAAAGATTTCAAGTGAACAACTAATCCTATGGTTGTTTCAGGTTGTATGTGTGCACTTATAATATCCATTATTCAAGTGAATCCATGAAATTTTCTCATACAAAGGAAATAATGTTCTTCAAGTGAACAACATTTCTGCCCATTTTGATCATACGTTTTTCTAGGGCATTATGATCATATGTTGATGGAAGCCTGTTGCCTTTCTTTTAGTAACTTAGCAGTCTATTATGTAGTAGTTATTACAAACTACTTGTTGCCACTTTATGGCAGTTTGCATCGGTATGTCTGTAAATTTGTTTGATGGAAGCCAACAGCTCTTTATTTTATCTTTCTAAAATTTGTGCAATTAATTCTTTGTTAATTGGCACGTGATTAATGTATCTGTTTCCTTGCAGTCTGATGTGATATCCCTTTTACTGAGGAAGATTCTCTCTTTTGCAGGTTTCCCTATATATGGACAAATTTGCTGGACTTTGCCAGTCCAGTTTGCATGACTGTAAGCTGACTTTTTTGCAGATAATATGTGATCACGATTTATTTGTGGAAATGCCCGGAAGGGATCCTTCAGATAGGTAAATATCTGTTTGCAATTATTGGCATAATAAGGGAATGAGAGATAGTATGTTATTGTGTTTCAGTTGGTTCATTTGTTGATTATGCTTCATTCTTGGCTACATGAGAATTTATGTACCAACTTCTAGTATTATTTGATACTTACTTTTTGTCCGGGTCACCACACCCCATGAGCTTTTGAGTTCTTTTTTTAGTCTTTACATGCACATTTGTAAAAATATCTCCCAGTTTTCAGTTTTAATACTAACAGATAGCATACATGTAAGAAACAGAAAGTTTCTTTTGGTTTCAAAATTTATAGTCTGCCACTCAACCTTTCAAGAATTGGATAATTTTACCTTTGTCTTGAGAATATACATATAAATGATTAGGGGAAAATTGCACAAAAAAGCCTAAACTTTTATAATTATTACTAATATGGTCTAAACTTCAGTTTGTTAGACAAATTTTCAAAACTTTATTTTTAGCCAGAACTTCTTTTATTGGACAGAAAAGCATGAACTTTATTTCTTTTCTCATATTTAGCCTCAAAATATCTTTTTTCTAAAAAAAAGTGATTGATGGGAAAAAATTATATGGATAGACGATAAATTGATACCATGTATACCACATCATTTGTGCATAAAAGGAATAAATATGTAATTTGTGTGCATTTATTTGAAAATAAATTATTACTATTTTCATTATGGATAAATTTATATCATTGATCTATTCGACATTATTTATTGAATAGCTAATTTTAATGTATAATAATTATGACTCACATAAATGATACAAAATTACATTTTTTCTATTCATTTTATAGTTAGATACAAGCAATATCGGATATATGTAAAATATTCACTTATTTAATAAATTTATCATAATATGTTTAACATTTTTGTGAGAAAGACATTACAAGGCTAAATATCAGAAAGAAATTGAAAGTTGATGTTTTTTTGTACAATAATAAAATAGGGTATAATTAATGAAAATTTGAAAGTTGGTGATTTTCTGTCCGATAAATTAGAGTTTATATCATACTTGCAACAAGCATAAAAGTTTAGGTAGACAGAGGACAGGGCTGGAGAGCTCCACCGATGACCTTCTTGGCTGGTGCCTGGGCCATTTGGCTTCAGCACAATTGTGTCATCTTTTGTGAGGAGAGATGTCAGGTGGATAACATTATATATCACATACTTTGTCTTCTTCGGGTGTGGGTTTTGGTTAAGGTTTTCCCTTTTTTTGGTTGTTCTCCGCTGGAGAGTGCTTACTTGTACATGGTGATCTTTTTACAGTGATATATATATTTGGATGACAACCATAACCTTTGGTAGTCATCCTTTTTCCCCTCAAAAAAAAGTTTAGGTTTTTAGGTGCTACTTTCCGAAAAAATTAGTGACTTAAATACGTGGAAAGCTTATGCCTGCTATTAGACCTTTTTTTTTGAACAGGAAAAGGATCCTAATGAGTTATGGTAGGCATCCAAGTAATACTATTAGACTCTAAATATCAGATGATAAAATATTCCCAAGCAATCCACTTTCTTCCTTCTTTTTCCTTACCACCAGAAAACTGCACAATTTTTCTTTGACGAAACTACATTAGTGAAACTTTTGCATTTGATTTTCTCCATTTGTTTTAAAGTTGGAATTTATTATTCTCGTCTTTTATTTTTTATTATCCACACGACTGAGGAATGCCGAGAATGTTCATTACAGTTTATTCCTTTTTCCCAGAAATTACCTTTCCTCAGTTCTAATTCAGGAGGCATTCCTCACTTTGGATCACGATGAATTATTTCTGCGAGCAAAAGTGAGTTATTTTAAGTACTGTCTTCTCTAAACTACTGTGATCTTTTGTTCAATCTATTTCAGTGGTCAAGAAAAGTCATGAAATTCTCATAATACATGCCTGTTGACGTTGGATTCATGTCTGAGTAGTTTTGACCATGACTACAGGCAGCCCGTATCTTGGTCATCCTCATGTGCAAACACGAATTTGATTGTCGTTACCAGAAGCGTGAGGATAAGTTGTATATTGCTCAACTTTATTTCCCTCTGATTGGACAGGTAAGATAATTGTAAGAACTCCATTTGCTTTATTGAACATTCAACATTCGTTATTGATATCCTGTTTTGCAATTTTGGGAATTTAGTTGTGTTATCAATTGTCGACACATCTTTGTTTTATATATTTGTCCTACCGATCACCTTTTTATTCACAAACATCTAATTGGAATACTGTGATTCTTTTGAGCAGTTGGAATACCATGTAGGACAAACACAAGTTTTTTGTTCTTAATGTCTTTAAATGCATTTTGGGGGGTAGGGAATGGTTATGGCGTGCTATGATTATCTTATGAGCTCATTTGTTGAAGATTAACTAGTCAGAGTATTTTTTTATGTTATCATTTTAACTATAATGTGAGAGCAGTTTTAGTAAGAGTATACCAGATCAGGGAAAAACAGCATCACAGAACTCTTTGTCAAGGTTTCCTGAAACTTTGTAATTAACACACAACTACGAAAAAAGCATTGGAAGTTGTCTTGCACTAAAATACTAGGGAATGACAGTGACATTTGTTGAAAATGTACTTTTTCAATGATCTATGATCATACAAAATGGAACCAATGTAATATACATCCCCTGGATGCACATTATCTTTTTAGGCAGACATTTCTTTGTTGGTTTTGGACCTCATGGCTGTGTTGCATGCTTTCTAATTTCTTTGTTTGAACAGAGGATCTTCATGTTTTATTTGAAATTTCATCTGTGCTTTCCCTTTCCACCGTTTTATTCCATGTTGATTCAAATATCGTTATATGATTTTATATTATGTATTTGCCTGATTGCAGATACTAGATGAGATGCCTGTATTTTATAATTTGAATGATGTTGAAAAACGTGAAGTGTTAGTTGTCATCCTGCAAATTATAAGAAACTTGGATGATGCGTCATTGGTCAAAGCATGGCAGCAAAGCGTTGCTCGAACCAGATTATTTTTCAAACTCCTTGAAGAATGTCTCATGCACTTTGAGGTTCGTAGGGAACTTATTCTAATGGATGGTTTTGATAAGGTTTATTTGAATCATTATTGTTCTATTTGAACAACCGTGCAGTGAATAGTCCACATGATGCTTCCCATCTTGGTGATTAATTTAATATAATCGTCTCATTTTATTCGTTTTGGATTCTTGTTTTGTTCAAACTTCGCCCATCTTTTGTTTAAAAGATGCCATCCTTGTTCTGATTTATATTTCTCATCAACTCCTATATTTTATTTTAATCCCAATGTTTCTTGCATCCTGGAATCTACATTGCTTATTTTATTTTATTTTATTTTTCATATATTTTTACATGGAAGTGTTGATTACATTTTTAATTACCATATTTCTTCCATCCTGAAGACTTATCTACGATAGTTCTCATTCTTTTCATATTTCTGTTTACTTGGGGGAGTAGAGTGCATGATAAATTTAGTGTGGCTTCATATATGCTAATGGACAATACTATATCTTTTAGTGTGAATGTTTGGTTTGATACATGGATCAACGAATTGGCGTCGTATGATCCATGTAGCCGACCCCACCTAGTGGGATAAGGCTTTGTTGTTGTTGTTGTTTGGTTTGATATATTATTCTGTATTCAAATTTCTTGTTCTTCAATTCATGCCCATATTTTGTGACAGCATAAAAAGGCAGCAGGTAACTTACAACTGGGTTGCAGTTCATGAGGTCCTGATGGTGAAGGTCCAGCATCTCCAAAATACTCTGAAGTCTGATCTTATCTCCCCATCGATCAACACATACCTATCTGAGGCTTCCCGTCATGAAGTTAGGGTATGTTTTTGACTGTTATTCTTTTCTCTTGTACCGATGACCTGTAGTATCATTATTATATCATGTTTGATCATCAAAGGTATGTAAATTGATTTTACTTTAAAAGGTTAGGTGAACTGAACCCTCAAGTTATCTAATTAATATGCAGCTTATTTGGTGATGTCTCATACTTGTGAAACAATCCCTCTATCCTGTATTAAGTAACCTTAATTTACTTCACAGATTCTTGTTAGTGACACGAGTGATGTATTGCTTTGATGAATGTGTTATTAATAAATTTTTATACTTATACATTGTTTCTGTTCAGTCTCAGGTAATGCCTGAGAATGGATACCTTTGGCATAGAATCAGTCCTCAACTCAACTCTCCAAATCAACCATATTCTCTAAGGGAAGCTCTTGCTCAGGCTCAGTCATCTAGGATCGGAACATCAACAAGAGCACTGAGGGAGTCTTTACACCCAGTATTGCGACAGAAGTTGGTATGTTCTCAGCAGTAAAATCAAGGGCCTCACTAGTAGACATGAATCTTATTCAACTTCAAATTTCATGTAGGAACTTTGGGAAGAAAACTTGAGTACTGCTGCCAGTCTCCAGGCATTGGAGATAACTGACAAGTTTTCAATTGCAGCAGCATCTCATAGTATTGCGACAGATTATGGAAAGCTAGATTGCATCACATCCATATTGATGGGACTCTTCTCTCGAAGTCAACCATTAGCCTTCTGGAAAGAACTGTTTCCTGTTTTGAACAGAATATTTAATCTTCATGGCGCGACACTGATGGCAAGAGACAACGATCGCTTCCTGAAGCAAATAGCATTTAATCTCCTACGACTTGCAGTATTTAGGAACGAGTCAATTAGGAGAAGGGCAGTTCTTGGATTACAGATACTTGTCAGGGTATGGTGACAACTGTTGAACACCTGTTTTTTTTTTTTGTAGATTGTTGAACACATTGAGGGAGGCCAAGGCGGACACTTGGCGAACTAATAGAGCAAGATCTATTGGTGAATAATATACCGAAATGTTTGGTTACTAATAGAGCGGAATGACGTCGTATGATCCATGTAGCCGACCCCACCTAGTGGGATAAGGCTTTGTTGTTGTTGTTGTTGTTGTTGTTGAACACATCGTTTGACATACAAGAGCTTGTAATCAAGATATGTACTGTCTTTCTGCAGAATTCATTTTATTACTTTTTGCATACAACACGGCTGAGGGTTATGCTGACAATCACCTTGTCGGAGCTAATGTCTGATGTACAAGTAACTCAGATGAAGTCTGATGGATCTCTGGAAGAGAGTGGAGAAGCTCGACGTCTTAGGAAGTCCTTGCAAGAAATGTCCAATGAGAATAAAACTGCAGAACTGTTAAAAGAATGTGAACTTCCTATTAATGCACTTGATGCAATTCCTGAAGGTTCAACTGAAAATCGCTGGTCCTGGTCAGAGGTTAAAGATCTCTCCGATTGTCTACTTCAAGCCCTTGATGCAGGCCTTGAACATGCTCTTCTTG
The DNA here is from genome assembly GCA_030549335.1 of Pontederia crassipes. Taxonomy (NCBI): domain Eukaryota; kingdom Viridiplantae; phylum Streptophyta; class Magnoliopsida; order Commelinales; family Pontederiaceae; genus Pontederia; species Pontederia crassipes. Next base: position 14,763,287 of record CM060193.1, read on the forward strand.
TAAGTGTTACAATGCTCAATTAACATAGATTAATGCAGTAGATTATTTAGTAATTTGAAAAATGACAAAGCTCTTATGTACATAAATTCGAAGGATAGTATTATATGTTTGCTAACCTTCATACAACAACAACAACAACAACAAAGCCTTATCCCACTAGGTGGGGTCGGCTACATGGATCATACGACGTCATTCCATTCGTTGATCCATGTTCATAAGATTCGACAGGATTTTATGCTGGCTGTCGGGGCCTAACACAACCCTCCTCCTTTATCCGGGCTTGGGATCGACTATAAAATATAGGCGGAGTTTTTGCTAACCTCCATATCTGGCAAATTTATTTGATGATGCATTTCAGGCATCTGTTATGACCATAGACAGATATGCAGCTGCTGAGAGCTTCTATAAACTTGCACTAGCCTATGCACCAGTTCCAGATCTTCATATTATGTGGTTGCTTCACTTGTGTGATGCACATCAGGAGATGCAATCATGGGCAGAAGCTGCTCAGTGTGCAGTTGCAGTAGCAGGTGTTATCGTGCAGGTGAGGTTGCATTCTATTAGGCCCATTAATATTTGTGCCACCATAATTTTTTGGACCTGTATAAATTCTGTCAAATTATAGGCTCTTGTGGGAAGGAATGATGCTGTTTGGAGCAAAGAACATGTAGCCTCACTACGTAAGATTTGCCCTATAGTCAGCAGTGCAGTTACCTCCGAGACATCTGCTGCCAAGGTAGAAGGATATGGGGCATCCAAACTCACAGTTGATTCTGCAGTGAAATACCTTCAGCTTGCCGAGAAGCTTTTTGCACAGGCAGAGCTCTATCATTTTTGTGCTAGTATTTGGGAACTCATAATTCCAGTTTACAAAAGCAGGAGGGCATATGGGCAGCTTGCTAAGTGCCACACTTCTCTCACAAATATATATGAGTCGATTCTTGAGCAGGAATCAAGCCCAATACCATTTATTGATGCAACTTACTATCGAGTTGGGTTTTACGGTAGTCGTTTTGGAAAGTTAGACCGGCAGGAGTATGTGTATCGGGAGCCACGAGATGTTCGTTTGGGAGACATCATGGAAAAGTTAAGTCACATATATGAGTCTAGGATGGATGGCAGTCACACCTTGCATATAATACCTGATTCAAGGCAAGTTAATGCGGATGAATTGCAACCTGGTGTTTGCTATCTGCAAATAACTGCGGTGGAACCAGTAATGGAGGATGAGGATCTGGGCAACAGAAGGGAAAGAATCTTCTCTTTATCTACTGGAAGTGTTCGTGCTCGTGTTTTTGATCGATTTTTGTTCGACACTCCATTTACTAAAAATGGAAAGACCCAGGGTGGTTTAGAAGATCAATGGAAGCGGCGCACAGTGCTTCAGACAGAGGGTTCTTTTCCAGCTCTGGTGAATCGACTTTTCGTTGTGAAGTCTGAATCGATGGAGTTTTCTCCAGTAGAAAATGCAATTGGAATGATAGAAACCAGGACAGCAGCACTGAGGAATGAACTCGAAGAACCTCGCAGCCCAGAAGGGGACCAACTTCCGAGGCTTCAGAGTCTACAGAGAATACTCCAAGGGAGTGTGGCAGTGCAGGTACGAAAAGTTAAAATTTTCTCATGCAACGAGCTAGATCTTGAGCCTTGACCACATGTAATGTTTTATGATTAGCAACCTTGTTTATCATTTGGTTCTTTTTTGCATTTGTAGATGTACACGTAACTTACAAATTGCACAAAATGCAGGTTAACAGCGGAGTCCTGAGTGTATGCACAGCTTTTCTATCAGGTGAACCTGCGACAAGGCTTCGCTCACAGGAACTACAGCAGCTTATCGCTGCATTACTCGAGTTCATGGCCGTGTGTAAGCGTGCGATTCGGGTACATTTTAGATTGATCGGTGAAGAAGATCAAGATTTCCATACTCAGCTTGTAAATGGGTTCCAATCCCTGACAGCCGAGCTCTCTCATTACATTCCCGCCATACTTTCAGAGCTCTGACTGCAATTGGTAGTCGGTTTATATTCTTTATGGTTGGGCTTTGTTCATAATTTTGTACACTTGGTTTGTTGTATTATTCATTCATCTAGGGAAAACATAGTCCAATTTGAGATGGCGTTTGTTCCATTTGGTTGTAAAAATTTTGCCTCCTGGCGGTGAATTTGTATGTTTTCACTTTTCATTTTAGCATCTGTTAAGCAACGCATGGGCGGGCCTAGGACCCAAAGCTATAACTTCATCATTTCATCAATGAATAAGAAAAAAAGGATTAAAATAAAATGATGGGGTGGTCATTTAAATAAGCTCCTTGACATATAAACTAAAATGAAGTTTTATTCATACAAATAATAAGTTCTTCCTTCTTGACGTGAATACCAATATTAATCAGTTTTAGAATCCAAGTTGTTGATGGCCTTAATCTTTTAAAACTGAAATATTAATTATCAATTCTTTAATGGAAATTATTAAAGATTTACTTTTTAACTGTAAATAAATATTAATAATAAGCATTTTAATCTAAAGGTTAATGTAAATAAATTATTAATGATTTATAAGTTTTTAAGCATGTTAATTCAACAGAACAAAAGCTCACCTATGATAGCTAAGAAACTCTGGCTCCTTACCCATTCCGCCATTGCCAAGCTCTTCTACATCATCACCTTGATGGTTTGGTACATCACCAAGGTCGAGTTCGTCTTGTTCTGCATCGCCCTTTCCGCACAGCAAATATTTTTCCTCATATTTGAACAATTATTAAATCTGTCCGACACACTCCAACATGTATGGTTTGTTCGGTGAATAAATAGTAAAATTCATCCATATGAAAAGGTTGAAGGGCAAATTTGTCAAAAAAGGTAAACCTTATATACATTTTAGAGACGAGTTATATCTCCAGAAAAGTTAGAATTGAGTCTCTTGACTAGAAAATAGAAAAAAAAAACAATAGTAGAATATTACCTTTACGCATGCAACAACTATTCCTAACAAAAAAAAAAATCCAGGAAATAAATACCAAAATCCTATTACACCTTGGCTGCATTTGCTAGAACGGTGTCATTGTTCTGTCTGATTTCGTCAAATGCGAGAGTAGAACTTGGTTCGCGCATGGAACTTGTTTCAGGTGCTCCGATTTCACTATTTTGGTGGAACCGGAACACTATGCGAGAAGCAGCTAGTTTTTTTTGCTGGTTCGATTTCTTTTTTTTTTCTTTTCTTTCACACCTTATATTTATAAAATAATTTATTTAATAAATCTAAAATATTTATAATAAAAAAATAATATAATATTATTTATTACTTATAATTAATTTTAAAATGATTTTTTTATTTAAGTAATATATTATTTAAAAATTCTATATTTTTTAAATTTTAAATTTTAATTTTTTTATATTTACAAAATTATTTTAAATTTAAAATTTACAAAAAATTAATTCATCACATTTACTTTTTCCTTTCACATCAATTTTCTAATTCCTCATTATTATGTTCTACTCCATCCAAATACATCCCAAACTAATCTATTAATTTAACTATTCATCGAGAATTTACGAAGAACTATGATTCTGTTTCCACACGCAGCCCTTGAGTTTGGCATCATCTCGACGAATAACCTCTTGTTCCATTATCAAACAAAGATCCACCTTTATATTATACTAGGCGGCATATTTAAACTGCATGCTTCAAGTTTTGAATATGGGAAACCCACAGAGTTACTATATTTAAGCTTCCAAATATTCGTCATTGAAGATGAGCAATCATGAAAATAATATAACCTAAATGAGTCCAACTATTTTGCTTTCTTAATGGATTGATTTTTCCTTGCATGCTGTAGATTTCTTCAAGATTTTAATTGATTTCTCGGCGATTTTCGTCTCTTTATTGGCACATTGATCGCGTGACCTTATAAACAAGGGGATATTATTTAATATGACATACAAATTTTGGTCTTTTTTAATTACAAGGAGACACCTTTGCACTTGTTACATAAAAAAATAAAAGATTTGAGTATACACAAAACTCCATGATTAAAATTTAGCCTCCAACTTCTTAATACACTAGAAGACTATGTGTCAACATATCTGATGTTTGAAACTCAAATCGGATCGGCCGATCAAACCATGGCATAAAAATGATTCAAAGTCACTTATAAAATCAAAATTGAGATTGGATCGCTTTAAATCATTTCAAATTAGTTAAGAATCAATCAAAACTGGTGAGAATCAACTTAAGTGTACAGGCCTATGTAAAAAGAACCTTTAACAAATAAAATTTTATTTTAGCTCATGGTCTACTTTTATGGCTCATTTTATAGTAATGTATTGCTTTCACTTTCTTGGTGTCTCTAATATGGGAGTGTATATATATATATATATATATATATATATATATATATATATATATATATATATATTGCTCTACTTGTTAATAATTAAATTTGTCAATATTGCTAATGTGTGTCTGTTTATTTATATATGTTTTTAAACAAATAAAATTTTCATTTATTTAATTTATAAATATTAAACTATTTTGTAAGAGTAAAATACGTCAAATGATCTTTAACTTTGATATTTGTTCAGCGATACACTCTAATATTAATTTATAACGCGAATGTCCTTCATCTTCTAAGTTTTAACTCGTTGCACTGAATGTCCTTTTCACCGCTGATCGCTTGTTCCCAGTCACTCCGCTGATGTGACGACGCTCTCTCTCGATCACGTAGGCAAATGTGCACTGCCACACAAATTATTCTCCACGTCAGCAAATTATTTTAAAAATAAAATAAATACAAATAATAAGATAAAAATATAATAATAAATTTAAAAAAAGAGCATCGACGATGCGTAGTGCCGGCTCAAGGGCAAGGCTGCTAAAGCCATTGCTTTAGGCCCACCATTAACCTAATGCCCCATAATATTAGTTATTATAGTTTATATTTTTATATTGAGAAAAAGGATAATGCATAAGAAGGACAAGTAAATTGAAAAATAAAAATAATATGTATTTTCCCCTAATAAAAATGGGATATATCACTATACCTTATCTTACTTTTTTTAGTAGTGTTTAATTTTTATTTTCATTTATAAATCAAAATTGTTCTCTAAATAATGCATCTAAATTATACTTTCAATTTAGTGATCCTTGCTTTGTATTTTTTAGTAATTGATAGTTCTGAAGCTATTTTTATCATAAATAAATATATATATATATGTGTGTGTATAAAATTTATTATTGACTGCATAAACTAATCGGTTATAAATCTTTACTACAACATAAAAATATAATATTATTTTTTTGTCTATATTTTTGCTTTAGGCCTCCGTAAGTCTTGAGTCGGCCCTGATGATGCGCTGCATTGCTTGCGCCGGAGGGGGTGGGGACAACGCCCCCTCCCTTGTGCTACCTCTTATCCTGCACCTCGCGTTCATGATATCTACATTCAACTGTGCCCCAGTAGGGGAGTCCTTTGTGTTGTGAGAATCTTTTCGAAATGCATTTAGCTCTTGTTTTGGTTGCAACCATGCTGAATATCACTTACCAAGAACCCAATCGATGATCTCGACCACCATTCTACCGACAGAGGAAAAGGCTGTAGGTGATGGCGCGTTCTGCTTCTTAGGGCGCAAAAATCGTTGCTATGGGGTCGTGCATGGCAGCTGATATAGATGATGAAAGGCGGGCCGCTTGAAACTGGGACCTGCCTATCTTGTGTTCGAGAAGGTCGCCCAGTTCCTTCTTTTCTCTTCCTAGTGCCAAGCAAAAGGCCAATTCCAAAAATCCTCAGTAGCATCGCGTTTTGGTCGACCGTTTCGCAAGGGTACTAAGGTGTTTGTACCTTCGGAAAAGCCCTCATTCTAGGGCATTCTAGAGGCCACTCCTTAAGGGGCGCTCGTTGGATGCACCCAAACCCCGTTAACCAAAAGGCGAATAGCACAAGCAGGTGAAGGATTTTTTAGAACCACTGAACTTCACTGGCCTTGACAATGGGTTAGGTGCACCTCTCGCCCAGTGGGAAGTCATGAGGCTAGTCCCCCCTGAATGAAGAAGTAGTGGGGCCCCCTTCCCGCCCACGTATGCGCCTTTATTTAGATTCGAAAAAAATACTTGCGAGAATCCATGTTGTATATTTGAAGCAGGTTGACCTCCTTGCTTCTCTCATGGTACAACCCTTTTCCCGCTGAGCCTCCTTTCGGTAACTAAACCCATTCTTTCCCGAGAAGTTGCGATGGTCATCGGTTCGACTCCGATAGCCGACTTTTTCCCTATTGATTTTTCCATGATAGATAATCAATTCTTCGCATCATAAGTAAGGCAAAGCGCTTTCTTTTAAAGAAGCATATGGTTCCATTCTTGTAGCAGCCACCGCTTCGGATCCTGCTCCCTACCGTAGTATCCCAGAGCAGTTGCCTCAGGTTTTGGATGCATAGGAAGCCTCTACGCAGCGTACGTAGTCCTATCTATCTACCTAAGCGACTGGATTAGCGAGAGGCACAGCCCCCTCTGCGACCTCTCTCCCGTGCGCGTTCGACACCGGCGATGCGTTGCCTTGCTGACATTTTATAAAAGTTTTCATTATTATATTTTTATTTTATTATTATGTTATTTTTTAATAATTTATTAACGTGTAGAATAGTCTACGTGACGGTGTCACGTCAGATGTTTGCATACATGGCGGACAAAGAGCGTCGGCACGTCAATGGACCGGGGAACAAATGATCAATAGTGAAAAAGGATTTGGTGCAACGAGTTAAAAAATGGAGAAAATTCGTATTACAAATTAAAGTTGGAGGATACATTGAGCAAACGTCAAAGTTGGAGAGCATTTGACATGTTTTTTTCTTTTTGCTCTCATTTTATGTCATTTTTATTTATAATACAACAATATTTTTTAACAATTATGACTTCGTTTTTCATGTAAAATCTCTGTATTAAATATTAGTATAAATTTATTAGCTATTAAGATAATATGTATTAGTTTTTAAAGTTTAACTTATGATGTAATTTTATATGATTCATGTACTATGTGATTCGATTGAATATATTTTTTAAAATTATAATATTTTATTATTATCTAATTTGATTGATTCAACCAATTCGATTTGAAACGAAAGACTTATTCCAATCGATGTTCGCTTCTATTCTCACCACATTATTTGAAACCTTTGTTTCATTCAATTGTTATAGATTGTTGCTATTTTAGATGTTGTTTCATTTAGTCCATGAGCATGTTACACACATTTATTAGTTTATATATAAAAGGCAGTTTTTTTATGAATAATATTTTAAAGTTATAGTCCCATGTGAATAAAATATGGACCAATAATATAGTCCCACATAGACTTAAATATAGCTACTCTCCGTCTTTGCGGACTGAAGTCCAAAAGTATTTAATTATCTCGATAAAATAAGAGATGTTGTTAATAATAATAATAATAATAATAATAATAATAATAATAATAATAATAATAATAATAATAATAATAATAATAATAATAATAATAATAATAATATAAAAGTAAAGAAAAATAAGATCCACAACTTATTTTTTAGGCTTTATAATTTATTTGGTTTGGGCCAACTAGTTTCCAATTTACTCCTCATTTCAAATATTATCTTTCTTAGTTTTTCATTTTTTTATCCATATATAATATATTAATGACTTTTTTAAAAAAGGATTGCTACACTTATCTATTAGTTACTTTTTTATTCAACCAAACCACATGGGGCTTATTAATGTTCAAATTTGGTTGTATTTCACCAAATTACATAAAAAAAGAAACAAATTATGAGCACCAGAATTTTTATATCTCGAGAAAAATCCATAGCCGGCATCAAAGAACCAATGAATTAAATTAATCTCAAAAACTAAAGAACAAAATAAAAACTCGTCCCGAAGGATTTGTATGTACATATCACTACTGTTTTTTTTTTCCTTACAAGTATTCTTTTCAAATGCTTATAATTAAATTCTTGCCCTTCGTGTAAATTAACAATTATAAGCATTTATCTCAGCTAACTGTGAGCTGTGGAAAACTCAATGACGGATACGGAAAAAACGGCGGCATGGTAAAGATCCCGCTCAGGTCCATCTCCAGGGGGTCCCACAAGCTCATCAAGCTCGTCGGCGTCAAGTCGCACACCGCCGGATCATACTCCTCTCCCCCGACGCCGTCGAAGCCGAGCACCTCAACCTCCGGCTCCGGCGAAAACCTCTCTTTCTTCACGGGTCTCACCTCGGCGGCAATCGAGGCCTGTTCCGCCGCCGGCCTCTTCCTCTTCCCCTCCGCGGACGCCGCCTCCGGCGGCGCCTGCAGCCGCTCGGCAAAGCTCCCGACCTCGTTCGGGAAGTTGAGGATGGCCTTGCGGCCTCGCATCTGGAACGCGGCGCGGTCGTAGGCCCGGGCGGCCTCCACGGCGGTGTCGTACGTTCCCAGCCACACCCGCGAGCCCCGCCGGCTCGGGTCCCGGATCTCCGCCGCGAACTTCCCCCACGGCCTCTGCCGCACGCCCCTGTACCTGCGCCCGTCGTCGATGACTTCTCCCGCTCCTGCGGCCGGGGGCCACTCGACCTTGCGGACGGGTTCGATGGTCAGGGCGTCAGGTCTGCCGCGGGGCGTCGAGGGCTGGTGGTCGAAGTACGAGGGGAAGCCAGCGAAGAAGGGATGATAGGCGGCGTCGTCATCGTCGCCGAGGAGGTGGTCGCGAATGAGGTCGAGGACGGAACCGGCGGTGGTGGTAAGAGCTGCTTCCATGGAGTGCTTATGAGTCGTTGCTGCAGGCGATGGTTGAGTGGAGAAGGGGAGTGAGGGGGAGGGGGATTTATATTACACGAAGGAGCGCCGCAAAGGGTGTAAAAAAGAGGGGGCTTCCAAGAAGGGAAGGGGAGGAGGAAGGGGGCAGGGAAAGAGGAAAAAAGGGGCTCATTTTCGGCATTAACCGAACGAAGAGAAGTGGAGGCCAAGTGGATTCGGATGTCCACTCAGCGCAGCAACTTTCTTGGGGTAGCTTCCCAGAAGGATACATTTTCATATTATTATTTTCTTAAATAAGATTATTAAGTTATTATTATTATTATTATTATTTATGGGAACCATGTTTTCTTAAATACATATTATTATTTAACTATTTTAACAGATAATTAGATACGAATATAATATATTTACGAATCTTATGCTGTTTGTAATTTATTGTTATAGTTAAATTTATTCAATGGTAAAAAAACATTGCTATTAATAATTTAGATATTTATGTATTCTCAATTAGTTTATGAAACATAATGTTTTTTTAAAAAATATTTTATTGAACATGGTGTGTAAATAAAAAAAATTAAATAGTATACAGTAACTCACTTTGGATATGCTAAATCCAAAAGATTGTAAGAATAAATAGTAATCCAATAACGAATATAATTTATTGAATTTTCCCTATGAATGTAAAATAATTTAGACAGTTTATAATTTGATTAACTAATTATGTCATCTAAAATAATTTTAAATACGTTATTATATAAAATTAATTTGTGAATTCATGAGAATGCATTGTCTGATCTTTACCTACCTTTTAAACAATATATGGATTGATATAGATATTATTTAGCTTATGTAAATTTGATTTATTTTATTTTTAAAAAAATTAACGTGTGGACTCATGAGCTTATTAATGTCTTTTTCAAAAAATTAATACAACTGATGCATAATTTTAACACTTAACCTTGGCCTAAAATTTCTTTCGTTTAAATATAAATATAGAAGATAGATATATAGAAAAAAAATAAAAAAACAAGTGCCTTATTATTTCTACTATTACAGTACTATCAATATCAATCGAAAAAATATACTACTATTACTATACTATATTATAATACAACTGCAATGCTACTGCTACTTAATTCATAAAGTACTTTTATACCTAATTATCAAAAAGGATTATTTCCCTAAATCTATACTATGCTATAATAATTTTTTCCATCCAATCTCAAAGTATTAATTGTAGAAATATGTTAATTTTTACTTTTTCTCATTATAAAAAGATTAAAATAAAATATTCTATCTTTTAACGTTAAAAAATATATAAAAAACTAAAACCTATAAAACCTTTTTTTTCAATTTATTATTAAATATTAATGCTGTCCCTTGCAGAATTTGTGGAATGATATTTTAATTTTCTTACAAATAAAAAGTAAAAAATAAAAAAATTTAACAAATCACACGAAAGAAATAAAGTAAAAAATACGGTAAAGTATAAACAATAATTAAAGAAAATAATTCTATTTTAAAAGGTAAGAGGTTCTCCATCCGGCGATAGCTTTGTCCGGTAATGAAATTTAAATGAAAAGTAATAAGTTGATGGGATTGATAACAAAATGATAAGTTGGGTAAGATTTGATGTTAACATAAATTAATTGGTCAATGTGGTTATTTATGATGTGAGATCCAGTGATACATTTATGACTCATTCTCAGAGTTCTCAAATTGATTAGGTTTTTATCAATTTATCGTGCACGAGTAGCCTCCGACGCCACTTAATAAGCTTGATCAAATGGCCGAAAAAATAATCGATACATTTTCTTTATAATTAAAAAAACTCAAATACTTTCTAAAAAATATTAACTAAGAAACATTTTAATTTAATCACAATACATATATAGAAATACTACGATTATATGATTTAATACACATATCAATATTAATAAATAAATATTTTATCAAATAAAAAAGTAAAAGAAAGAGGTAAGACATACTCTTCCCAAAGAGCAAACGGCGACTATTCAATTTTTATTTATGTTGAGTGGTTCACCGTTAATCATCAAAATAGTAGTGAGAAAAAAATGGAATGAAAGATGAAAACATATTGTTTTGTGGTGAAACTATTAGAAAAGTTTAGGATGATATAAAAATAAAAAATATAAGCTGGCATCGGCATATTAGTTTCATTTCGTATATATAAGTTATAAATAAAAAAAAATATAACTTACTAAGTGCTCATAATCTCTAAAACTGTAGCCAAATGCCATGTAAGCTACAATTTATTAAGAAACTAATATTTATGGAAAACTAATAATGTATTGTTAGCTATATATAAAAAGACTTTTGAGGTAAAGGAACCAGATAACAAATTTTCAATTATCATTTTCTCAATATTTTTCTTTGTTCTATTCTTTTAATGGGAAATTATTAAAAAAATAAAGAAAAAATGATATACAAAGTAGTTAAGAAAAACTCATTTGAACTAGGTATAAAAATACCAAAAAGCATATCTTTGTATTATACGTAAATAAATTTTGACTGTGTTTGAATGACAGAACTATCCAACATTATAAGAAAACTTGTCAAGTTCTCATCACGTCGTTCATTATGAACTTAAAGTTCTTGCTTCCAAAAAAAAATATTTTTCTTATTTTTTTCTTTTTCCTTTAAATAATTTTTAATGTATATATTTTATTTATTTATTAATACATTATTATTTAGTTAATAAATTAAGTTATTCAATTTAGTAATTAAATTTATTTATTATTTAGTTCTAATAATTGAAAACATTTTGTTGATTAGTTAAAGTATTTTGCTTAGTATTATAGTATAATAAAATTATAAAAAATCATATTAATTAATAGAATTCATGTAAATATTATATTTGTATTATAATATTAATTAAATAAAATTAGTGCGAAATATTATGTATAATATTATATTTATTATATTTTATTAATTAAAATGTTCATTTGGATCTTAAGATTTACGTAAATTTTAAATAAACAAAAAAATTTATTTACTATAATTTTATACTTCATAAAATAATAAATTATATTATTAGTTCTTATCTTTTATATAAACATCTAATAAAATTTATCTATCAAATCAATTTTTTAAATTCTTAACATTACATTTTTCATTCAAACATCCATTAAAACTTTTTTATCTAATCGATTAGTTCCCGAAAATTAAACGAAAACTTAAAGTCCCATCCAAACACATCCTTCAACTTTTTGCTATTATTTGTATAAAAATTCATTTCAACTATGAAGTAATGATGTAAACTTCCTAACTCGTGAATATATATTTTTAAAATTTGTGATGCCCCAAAAAAGGTAAAAAAAGGCCACGTGAATAAACTTGAAAATTAGTTGACCCCCACCCAAACCCATGTGTAATTGGAGGACCTTATCCCCTCCAATTTTTTTGTCATACTAAATGTATAATATATATATATATATATGTATATGTATATGTAAATTAAACGTTAAGAGTAAAACGGGCGTACGAAGCAGCCATTATCTCACAAGGTGTGAAGCGATGTTAAGAAATTATGTATATTTTTCATATACGTTCAACATTTATCTCATGTTTTGATATATTTTTATGCTTAAACACATATTTTTATTTGAAATGCAACATTTATGACTTCATATTTTACTTATTTTGATTATTTTTCACATAGAAATCTTAACGGCAAAATATGGGGGAACATAAATGAATACTCTCGTCCCGGATATCTAGACAAATTTAAAAAAAGGCGATGCAGATTCACCAGGACAATTGTCCAAAGCAGTAAACACCAAAGAAAATTATGCTTTTCCACGTGAGTCTAACAGATATCTTGTAATATTCACAATTTGATGCACATAAGATTATATAAATTAATCATATATTGTATGATTGATATGTATTATAATAAATGTGTTAGCATGTGTGCATCAACTCCATAGAATTCAACACTTGAAATTAATGACAAATGATCAAGGACAAGGAAAAATTACTTTTAAAAAATATTAGAATTTGAAAATTAAAGTTTCGGTAATTATTTCTATATATGAAAGTATATTAAATATAATTTTTAATATTTTTTAGGTAAAGTTTTAATTAGGTTAAATGGTAGCGCAAAATTGAAAAATCAGAAAAATGATCGATTTTGTTCTTTGGACAAAAAGTTAGATTTTGATTATTTGAGAATTCATTTTCCTAAATATTTTTCTTTGAATTAAAATTGGGGGTAGATTCTTATTTACATTTAATGTCTTAAGTAAATGATAAATAAAATAAATAAAGAAAATGTCAAGTCATGTGACTTTAGGTGAACTCCAAGGGCAAAGTTGGACATTCACCTCCAACCGACTTTGGGTTGGTATCTAATGTCACACCCAACTCCGTGACTAAGTTTTAATCCCAATTATCATAATCTTAGTTATGTTTAGTAATTCCAAAAATAAAATCGGCAAAATCTCCCTCTCTTACTTATCTTGTGTTTTTTGCTAATACACATACAAAAGACACATATATATTCATCAAAGTTTAATAAAAAACTATAAGATAGGACATTCACATATTATCATTATATATATTTTTTCCACAAACCATCTCACATATAACCAATGTTTTAAAAATTGGATCGGTGATCGGATCGGCGTGACGACCGAGTCGAGGTTCGATCGGTTCAACCGGGAGTCAACTTGTTGAACCATATTTTTATATAATAATATTATTTATAATTATTTAAGAGTAATTTAATACATAAATTATTATAAAAAATGATTAAATCAATTAAATAATAGATTTTTTTATTATTACTAATATAATAGTATAAATTTAGTTTCAATATAAATTTATTTACTAATATATTATTACCGAATTTTATTCACTTTTCATATATAACACTCTTTTATTTTAGTAGTTTTTTATTATTACTAATATAATAATCTAACTTCAATTTCAATCTAAATTTAATACTAATATATTATTACCGACTTTTATTTTCTTTCCACATATAGCTCTTTTGATTTAACTTGATTAATATTTTGTTTCTATTTTAATTTATTTCCTCTAGTCAAGGATCCAAGATCTTTCCTTTTATTTTCTTATTCTAATTTTTTTTCATTTTTCTCTCCTTTCACTTTCACCTCCAAAACTTTCCAATTTTATAAAATTATTTAAACATTCATATCCCCTAATAAATACTTTCCATATTTTATTATTCTCTTAATAATATATGCCAATTTTTATTCATTCTCTCCAACTATCATCTTTCTTTTTATTTTCTTATTTTAAATACTTTCTTTTTTTTCTCCCTCAATCTTCATAACCTTCCAATTCCATCTAAAATACTTTGGTAATATCCCCTAATAAATGATTTCCATATATATATGTTTGAAAAAAATAACAAACCGGGTTCAACCGGATTCACCGGTTCAACCCAGTTTTTTTGGTTTTTTTCGAGCCAACCGAATTCTTTAACATTTCCGGTTTTGCTATTGACTCGGATCGCTTTTCTTGTCGGTTCGTGATCGGACCGATTGAACCGATCGGTCCGAACCGATTTTTAAAACGTTGCATATAACCCCATAGGATCAAGTCTTATGCAATCTTACAAAAAGTTTCTCACAAATTTAATTACAACATCTAATATTATCTATTACATGCATGCTTCCAAAAACAAAAGTGAAGAGGGATTAAAGTACTCCAACGGCTCGACCTCTTCTATATACAATAAAACAAACTCCGAGTCGATTCAACACAAGAACTTACGAGTATTTGAAAAAAATATTTAAAATGGATATTGTGAGCAACAATCATTTACTCAGTGAGTGAAATAAAAGTACAACATAGGGGAACAATAAATGTGCATATAACATTTAAATAACCACATTTCTTTCACATGAGAAAATATTTAAAGTATAGCACATATAACATAACTAGTCAAATCATATAGACTTTCATATAAATAAAAGTAACTCAAGATATCATCATTTTCATAATTAAACTCCACACATGTGTCATTGCACATACAAATCATGAGTCAATACATATCCATCCATAATTATGTGTCATACAGTTAAGCAGAGCGTCATAATCAAGAGTCATGAATACGCAGAGCAAATTATAAGTCAAAATGTATCCCAATCACCCAATCATGATTCTCAAATACGCAAAGCATATCATGGGTCAATACGTATCCCAATCATGATTGTGTGTCATCCAATCATGATTCTCATATATACTTGCACACAGAGCAGCCCCCAAAGGACAAAGACATTCGATATATGCCCCAAATGCTTCATGTATATCGAATGCGGTCCCAAAGACCATTTTCAAATAGCATGTCTAATGAACACATGAAGTTTAACAATATCAAAATACTCATATCATTATCAAATAAAACTTATTTTAACTTCACAAACATTGTTCCCTAAAAACACTTTTGTGTAAAAATCTACTCCATCTCATATGATATTCTTGAAACATATCATAAATATTTTTCATAACTCAGGATATGTTTCAACAACAACAACAACAACAACAATAACAACAACAACAACAACAACAACAACAACAATAATAATAATAATAATAATAATAATAATAATAATAATAATAATAATAATAATAATAATAATAATAATAATAATAATAATAATAATAATAATTATTATTATTATTATTATTTGCTTGAGATAATATCATAAATAAAAGAACTAACATATAACATTTTGCTATGTTGTAAATTTACCCACTCATTTTGTACTTTATCCCTTCAAGGAGGTTTATTAGATTTCCTCCCTTTCACTTGCAACTTAATGTTTTCCTACAAACAATAATGTCTTTTTACTTCCCAATCACTAATAAGGTAATATGCAATGCATGCTCATGATGTATGAATGCTTATACACCCTAAAATGCATATAACCTACTCTAATACAAATTTCTAGCTTCAGACATTTATATTCATAAACTATTTCACACTTGGAACTTTTTAATTCCCCAAAGCTTAACTATGTGTTGTTTCAGGATTTCATACTGAGTGTCTGTAAATAAATAATTTATAACTTCTTAACCACATGAGAAAATCTTATGATTCTGAATTAATTAGAAACTAGACCTACTAAAGTTTCCAACCTCCAAATGTCATTATCAAATTCCAAGTGAGTAAGTCAGGACATCCCAAGCAATCTGACATAGGGTTTGTGCCCTAGTAGACTGCGTGTCATTGAAATATTGATTTATATGTTTCTTCATACTTGTCCCTTTAACTAGGGCATAATTTTCCTCAAAACTAGATTTCATTAGTATTTTGTCATAAAAATTAGAGAATTTAACTCGCTGTGTAGACTTATAATACAAATAGTTAATTTGGGTCGTGATCTGTTCATGTTCTAGAATCTGATAGAAGAATAACTCTGAAATGAAAAACTCATTTCCCCCAACATACATGTCAAAATAGGATGATTCCATCTCTCACCAAACCATTGGAAGATTTATTTAAGCATATCCAAATTTCAAAACCTAATTCATTCTATTCTAACCATGCCCTAATTTACAAATAAAACTTATATCAGACTCGGGACAAGATGAGTGACATGCGAAGTTAAGTTCATAACATCCTCTATAAAACACATTTTTAGGTGATTCCAGAGACATTGGAAAGGTAATTTCGAATGGATTAACCATACAAAATTTCATAATTTATGGTTTGTGTATCAGGAAGTAATGATTCTCTCGATCAAAAGAACAATTCTCGGATCAAAACTCACATGGAACAGCTGATGTTCCCAATTTTTCCTAGGCCGTTTTGCTCAAGTTATTCATCTGTTAATTTTTTTCTACGGTGAAAAGATAATGTTAAGTGACTTATATATTTTTTTTCAGAATTTTCTGAGGTTGTATGGTGATTTGGAAAAATATTCCTTTGAGCAACTTTCACCTGTCTGCTTCAACTGCTTGGACTTAAGTTATGACCAATCACATTGTTTTGTCATAACTAAGTATTTTAACCTAATTAAGCTTACTTAATACTATTTAAACATATATATTATAATATTTAGAAATTTTACAATTTATTCATAATAACCTTATGTAATAACTTTGTAAAATTTATCGATAATTAAGTAATCATTATGCTCCAATCGAAATATTATTTACTATATACAAATATCACTAAATGGACATCCAAACTAACTTAGTATGTTAATTAAATGCATGATTGTGCACAAATGATATTTATAGGGCATGCTTGTGACATCTAAGGTCTATATAACCTTAAATCTTATCTCTTTCCCCCATGTGAGAACCCATTCGACTTCAGCAAGGCAACAATCAAATCCAAGGAGAACAAGAAGAAATGAAGAGGGAATCAAGGGTTAGTTGTTAGGGCTTCCTATTGGGTAAGTTGTCTACTCATTCTTTATGTATTATCCCTATTAAATTCAGATGAAAATCTATTATTCTGTGTCTCCAAGATCTCTTTGTGTTTCTATGTCCATGTTCTTGTGTGTGGATCAAACCCTAGTTCTCCAACATAAAGTTTCATCTTTGTTGGACATCAAATCCTATCCGAAGTTGTAACATGATCTCGACATCTTAGAGTTCTTCAAGAATTATGAAATTTCGTAGGTTGAACCCTAATTGAGTCTAATTTCCATAGGATCTGGAATGAGGTTAATTGGATTTGTATATGAAAAGTTATGAGTCAATTATTCCGAGTCATTGTGGTAAAAAACTTACCGAGCTGTTGTTTGCTCATAATGTTATTTTAAACTTTTTAGATCAGTAAACCAGTCATGTGGTCGTGCTTGGAAATTTCCTATCGGATTAGAAGCACTTTTGAAGACTGTCTCTTGATGTCTTTTTGTGAGAATGTATGACTCCTCTTAATGTGTTATATGATGTGTAAAAGTTAAATGTTTTAGAAATCTTTTAGAATGTATGAGTTTGAATTAGAATGTGTACTTGCTATGAGTTAAATATAAGTGTGTGTGAACAATAGTGTGATAAATTTATTTCATATATTTCTACATGATAATATGATGCTTTCCCCATAAGAATTTGATCGATAGTATTATATTGTGACTTGTGAATTCGACCAAGGTTTAAACCGGGATCGTGACATCCCTTGCATTAGAGAGGAAGCTCCCTCTATATCTTTATGAACAGATGTGGAAAACAAAAAGATTGCTAGGGTAGCAGATATGTGGAAAACTAATAAGGAATCAACTATGAAGAACCACAAGAGAGATTTCTTTTTACTGTGGCAAATGAACAAATGGTAAGGAGAAGGGAAGCAGCCATGAAGACCACAAGAGCATCTTCTTTTGACTGGGATAAATAGACAGGTGACAAGGTAAAAGAAGACAACAAAAAAGGGCAGCAAGAAAATATTCCTTTTGGCTAAAAAGTTGAACAAGTGGTAAACCAAGAGGTAGGAGGGATCACAGGTTGATTCTTTGGTTAGAAAAGCTGAAGAAGAATATGAGAAGCCAGTTGGAGAAGGACAGATGGCACAATCCCTATAAAAGCACAAGAAGGCTGTTGAAGAAAGGGTTTCAATTTTGACCGAATTTGGATCCATTGTCGTTGAAAGAAGGAGCTGAGGAGGATGTTGCGGCCAACAGTCTCTCTCCTTCTTTTCTTTTTTTTCTTCTTTTGTTTTCCTGATGAGTAGCTGAATAGTCTGCTAGTGGCTGGGAGGTGTTGTGTGATGGAATTTTATGTTTTATGTTTTATCTCTTTTGATATCATATTATTTAAAAGATTGTCGAACCTTGCTACTTTTTTTTATTGAAATTGTCCTCCGTTTTGTCTTGTGATGAAGCGTCATGATAGATTTATATTTGGATTGATGTTTTGAATCGCTATCGTCTTGCACCCCCGACTGAAGGGATGTTTTACGCTTTACGTGATAGAACGAAGAGATATCAAGCGCCGACGATAGTTATTGCTTGTTTGATTTTTTGTGTTACATCAACAATAAAGTCGCTTTTTGTTATTCGGTTTAGATGTCACACATTCTCAAGTTCAACGTCCGTGAGGGACGCGTGCATTCTTAGGCTCCAGCAAAGTGTTAGCTCAATCCAGAGAGGAAATTTCAATTTATATGTTCAAGCATCGTGCATGAGAGTGATGGTTGCGCTAGACATGTGAATCCCTTCACGTGTGTTAATTGCACTCACCGCGAGCATGAGAGTGTCGTGAACAAGTCGAGTGTTCCTTGTCACGAAGTTACCCTAATACACACGCTAAGGGCAATCTATCATCTTTTGCCATAAACTGAAGTTCAGTTTAGAAAATGTAAATCCTAAGCAAAGACACCTCCCCAGTCTTAGCATTTATCTACACTGACCTTTGTCTACTTTTGTATTAAAAACCTATAAAAATTAGTATAATCTTATTTGTTGTGATTTCTAATTTATAGCATTTCACTTTCTTATTTTGAATAACATATATATACTTATGCTTTTCATTCAAATAGTTCAATTAAGTGTGAACATTTCGACTTTATATTTGTGGATCGACCCTCAAGCACTACAATGACATGTCGTATACTTGCGGTTCTCGTTGTAATAGTGTAGATGATTTATAAATTTTAAAACTTCATTCGATATTTTTCTGTGATTAGCGATATACACTGAGTCAAGTTTTTGACGTCGTTGCCAGGGACTAAGTCTTGAATTGTCACATTTGATTTTTTTTGTTTTGATCTAGCTAAGATTTTTTATTGTCATTGTTTATATTTGATCATGCTGTAAATATCCTACTTGCTTGTGGTTTATCTGATTTTTTCATGCTTAAAGTAGATGTTAGTTTTCTACGTTTTTATTTTCTTTACTTGCTTATAGAAGCCTTCACTTAGATCCTACAATTGTGATCTACAATATTTTATTTTTGCATTTCTGCTTATTAATTTTCAAAGTTCATATTCTGCATATGCTACAAAGTACCTCCTGAATTTTTATAATGCAGAAACATTGCTTAATCGTGACTTTATATTCCAAATTTTGAATTTCATGTCAAGCATTTTATGCTACAAAGTGTCTACTATGTTTTCATAGTGCAGAAATCTTGCTAAACATTGTGGAATACACCTTGGTGAACATGTTAGCTTTTTTTATTTTTTTTATTTCTGACTGTTGAAATTGCTAAAAGTTGTATCCTAAAATTGTTGACATACATTCTTAGACATATTGCTGAACTTGATAGTTTCTTATTTCCTTAACATTGCTGAATCTAATAATTTCTTGATCCTTGTATACTATGATCACATTTCTGATTACATATCTCTAATTCTAATTTTCAGATTTCTGAGTTTATTTTATAAGTTGCATTCTAATTCTTCGTTGAGCTAAAACATTTTAAATTATGCATCATTTTAAATTCTCGATGTATTCGTCGAAGCATAATTTCTCTCGTAAAAAATCTAACAATCATATAAACACAAAGATTAAACATTCATTCTAAATGTTGATTGTAAATAGATGTGTTCATTAAACTACATACTTATGATCTTTGTAAAAAAATTAAATTATTTTTTCTTCTTTTTCATTATCTTTTAGGAACTCTTAATCTTCACTCTCTTCTTTGTGTGTCTCTCCCTGAAGAAGAAAGAAAACTCAAATTCCTAATTATAATGGAGAAAGGATGGAGGAGAATGGTGAGTAATTGTGGAAGGAAAAAAAAGATTTTCTGAGCTTTTATATTTGTTCTCATTTTTCAAGAAATAAAATTTATCCCTCCATTCAACCCATCTATTTAATTTTTGTTTTACATTCCCACCTAGTGAAAGAGTTTCCAAGTACCAAAATCTTTTAGCCAATTGGTTAATGATGGAGGTAGCGGATGAGAAACAAAAAATAGAAAAGGTAGGGAATAAAATATGAGCTTGTATAATTAATCTTGTCCATACATAGCTAAATCTTTCATAATCCTTCTAACACTCACACAATTAAAATACTAAAAAAAGTTGATAAATTTACAATGCATGCCACAATAACTTGTTAGGAGGATTTTTAGATTGATTTTTAGAAAAATATAGCAGCAGTCATTAATGATTTTGATATTAATCACTCATGAGCTTGTACCAATCAAAATCATTAATCACTGCTGCTAAATATTTCTAAAAAATCAATCTAAAAATTCTCCTAACAAGTTATAGTGGCATGCATTGTAAATTTATCAACTTTTTTGAGTATTTTAATTGTGTGAATGTTAGAAAGGATTATGAAAAAATTAGCAATATATATATGTATGGACAAGATTAATTATACAAGCTCATATTTTATTCCCTACTCTATCAAATCAATTTCTATCGTGCCTTCCCGTTTTGGACTATTATGAGTCATGACCACATGAAATCACATAGTTAGGTACAAGAATTTTGGACACTTCACATATTGTGCCACATATTTTTACTAGGATTCGTACTACAACTGTAAGGTTAAGACCAGGAGATGGAATTCCTTTCAAAATTTTGATGGCAACCGGAGGAAAATAATTTTCATGCGATCATGCGTTGTAATATTAATAATGGAACATAAGATATATTAAGTGGGAGGACTGCTAATGAAGAAAATAAAGGGGGGGGGGGGTTTAAATAATAAATGTATAAAGTCGGATAAGTTATTTACTAGCTAGCTCTTGTATTTTGTTTATTGCTAATTGCAAATTAACGAGGAATGCCGACACACATTAAATGACGACGTGGCACCGCACGAGTGGGCTACAAATACAAACGGGTGTGTGTCGTTTGACGTCGGGGTACGTGATGGGCGAGGCGACGTGGAGTCATAGCTCGGAGACGCACGGGGAGGTCGTGGGTTTTGGCGTGGACCCGAAGACCACGAGACTCGGGGAGGACGATGACCTTATCTATATTCATCTTCCTCACGCACCCAGCATTCGTCACACCTTTTAACTTTTTAAGTTTTAATATGAGATGAGAGACAAAAAAAAAACGTGGCAAAATAGTCAAGTTTGTTTGAAATTACCATTCATGACGTGGCTGACTTATTAGCATATCCTCAGTATAAATCAACTCGTGTCAGGGAAGTTAAACATGGCGGTAAATTTTGCTTTCTATCTCTAATATCAGAATTTATTATACTAAAAACTTATAACACCGACCCACCCAAACTCTTTTCCTTTTTTGGCTCGCGTATGCATTGATGAAATAAAATAAAGCTATCTACCAAGAATTTCAAATTTCTGATCCCCGAAGGCATGCATAAAATGTGAACGGAGAATAAAGCACATCTTCTAATTTTACGATCATTAATCATAATACTTCTAGTTGATCTCAATTTTAATTTAAAAATAAAATAAATATGTATGATTTATTTTGCTTTTAAAATTGTTTTTGCAGATAGCACCTACATTCACGCCCCACACAGATCAATTTGCATACACAAGGATGATTTTTCCCCCCAAAAAAAGAAATAGACAACGTTTAGTTTAGTACAAGTTATCAAAATAAATGTGACGCCTCGTATACATGAAAAAAAAAAGATGAAACGAACGGTCAAATGACCATTCGTTTAATCTTCCCCAGCCGACCAAAGGTCGGCCGGGGGAGTATAAAAGTGGGGGGAGGGGGCACCCTCTCCCCCACTCTCTCGTTCTCTCTCTCACTCTCTTGTTCTCTCTCTCTTTCTTTTTTCTTGTCTTTTTCTTCTCTCTCTCATTCGGCGACCGACGTACGCGAGCGGCAGGACAGAGATAAATCCTTTCAGGCGACGGCGAACGTCCGACGATCGACGGATGATGAGTGGTGATCCGACGAACCCGATTTCCGACGAAAAAGGTACCCTTAGCGTTTTAATCCCATAGACGAAGAATTAAGGATCTGTTGATGCGTATAGTTAATAAATTATAATCCTGAAGTTATTTCATATTTTTTTATATATTGATGTCGGCGTCCATCGACGGCCGAACGGTTGCCGGAATACATGAAGAAATCCGGGAGCTCTGTTTTACCGCAAAGATCGATCAACCGATTTAATTAAACGATCGACCGGTCTATGTAATTATACATGCGGATTCTTCCTTATCCATCGATCGGTCCGACAGAGACCCAATAATCAAAACTTAATCGGACCGATCCACTCCTAATCTTAATTATGACTCTGACCAGTTCACCTACACTGGCTGAGTCTTATTGTACAAACATAGATTTTCAGTGGACCCCAAACCATAGATTTCATAGTAACTAAAGATGATTAAAGTAAAGACAAAGAAGCGGAATTGCTATGTGCCGCCCCTAAAGTTAAAGCAAAGTTCAGAGTTAAAGCAATGGGGGGATATGTAGTTAGCTGGGGGACAGCGAAGCTACTGGCTTAGATGCCCACTATTCCTGAGATTTCAGGTGTTCTCCCACCGATATCTCGAATTGAAGGGTGATGCTGTGGTCACACCTCTTCTTTTAAATATTAAAGTATTATGCCAGAGGGACAGGTAGTTAGCTGAGTAGACAACGAACTTACAAGGTCTTGTAACCGATCACTGTTCCTGGATTGTAGGAATTCTTTCCCCTACCTTTCGAACTGGGGTGAGGCTGTAACATCCACCCTCTTTCCCGTTTACGGGCTTACTGGCATCAGTGAATCAGAGAAGCACCTCTGACATCCCAACCTAATAAAGTCGAGCTCGCATAGGACAACCAACTCTAAGGATAATTTAGTAATATAAAAGACGTAGTACAACTCACAACAGAGTAATGTAAAGTAAAGCAAAGCAGAGTATTGAAAAGTAAGGCAATGTAAAGTAAAGCAATGTACAACAGAGTAATATAAAGCAAAGTATTGTATAGTACATCAGAGTAATGTAAAGCAAAGTACTATAAAGTAAAGCAGAGTAATGTAAAGCAAAGAACAGAGTATTGATATGATTAAAGATTCATACATTGATTTCCTTATCATCACTAATCCTTATTTCACGTCTATTGCTATGGTACTGGGCGATCTCGCTCATAGGCATTCTATTCCCCTGCATTGGGATTTTGCAGGTGAGAATGTCAACTGATGAAGTGATGGAGGACGTAGAGCTTGAAGAATGCTGCACATGACTAATATTCCGCTCCGAGCTTCTTTATTGCATATTTGTTTACTTATCTTTATCGTTCAGAGACATCACATTTTTCTTCCGCACATTTTCTATATTACAAGACATCATGAACTTCCGCATGTATTTATATAATATGAGACATTATGGATTTTTCGCATTAAGATTCTTCATGGCATTTTGATCCTTCTTCCGCATTTAAAGTTTTCTATTAGGTTTATTATTATTTTATTAGTATCACGTAAGCCATTTTGTTGAATGGTCAAGGTCAGTAGAGCAGTAGACAGTGTAGCGCCCCTGGAGTCAAGCCGACTGCCTACGTGGCAGGAGGTGCGATTTTGTGGGCGTTACAATTTGGTATCAGAGCTTAAGTTCTTGGCTCCCTCATTGACCATAGTAGAGTATAGGTTCATGCATAGCATTCATCGTTCTTATTATTACACAGCTCAAAGTAAAGTCATGTGCAAGCTTCTCAAGCATCTGCGGCTCCACTTCTCAAGTAAGTAATAAGTGTATTTCTTATGAGAATCATACTTATACTATTGAGTTTATTGTGTTATAGATGCCTCCACGTCGCGTGGTTTTACGTAGGGAAGGTCATATAATTGGGATTTATAGACGCCCACTAGATCCCCCAACCCCTCCACAGCCTGCTCCAGAAAGACCAGAGCATTCAGATTCGGATTTGGAAAGCGTTGGGAGTAATGATCCTGATTTATCCTCCCCACCCATTAGGACATGGGAAGAAGTAATCACAGGGGGAAACTGGAAGATGGAGGGAAGACAGACAATCCGATTTATATATCCTCCGATGACGAAGAAGAAGCTCCTACACCACCACGGGAGCTACAGTTTAGAGACGCGAGCCCTATCAGTCAGACCGATCCAGAGGAGTGCTGTGATCTATGCTACGTGGGACACACTGATGACGAGTGCCCCTATCGTTCTAGACGTAGTGACTAGTGTTGGATGTATCACGATGTGAAGGCCTTAGTGAGCCTCAGACATATGTTACCTTTTAAAAGTTTAATGAAAAATGAATACTTGGTTTTTGCAAAACATGGTCTCCAATTTATATCTAAAATTTCTATTAAAGATCCTTGGTTATACACCCTTCTCAAACCTTGCCATGATCTTATTATAGATGGTCGATCAGAGAAGAGGATCAACGTCCAGCGAGTACGAAGTGTATAGCGAGGAGGAGGACCATTTTATTCCTCCACCTCCATCGAATCCTCCTCCGCCTACCCCACCTAGGCCCAATTTGCCACCACAGCAGGGACGTCGAGCCCCCATCCCTTGTACTCTACAAAAGTTTTGGAGGTCGAAGCCTCCGACGTTTAATGGGGAGGGAGGAATCAACATTGCTGAGCAGTGGATCGAGACTTTAGAGGAGAAGTTTGACATCTTCGACGTCCCTGAACACAAGAAAGTCCTATTCGCCGGTGATACTCTCCAAAGGGACGGCAAGGAATGGTGGAAAGCAAAGAAAGCCATCAATTTTTTGGAAGT
This sequence comes from Pontederia crassipes, assembly GCA_030549335.1. Classification (NCBI taxonomy): domain Eukaryota; kingdom Viridiplantae; phylum Streptophyta; class Magnoliopsida; order Commelinales; family Pontederiaceae; genus Pontederia; species Pontederia crassipes. The sequence goes on from CM060193.1 coordinate 14,788,612, forward strand.
TAGAACCGTAGAATGGGGAGACTTCCGCAAGGCATTTGAGACGCGTTACCTTCCGTCCCACCAGAGAGATTTGAAACAGAAAGAGTTTCTGCACTTAGAGCAAAGGGCTATGACCGTAGACCAATATGTAACCAAGTTCATTCGGTTGAAGAAATACTTCAAACCGGCTTTGGATGATGAGGAACTGGTGAAACGTTTTGTGGACGGACTAAGACCCTCACTGAGATCCCAGGCCAGGTCAGGAAATTGTAAAACTCTGGACGAAGCAATCAGCCTGGCAACTCTGTCCGAAAGAGACCATCAAGATCTCATGAGGGAGAGGAGGGCCCAGCAGAATGTAAGGCAGAACTCCCAGCATCAACAGCAGTTCCGAAGGAAGAACTGGCAACACCAACGACGGGATAACCGGTACCACCCGTATTCTGCCCCTCAACAGAACTACCGTCCTCCACAATAACAACAACAACTTTACCGTCCTCCACAACAAGCTCCTCCCCCAGCGCAACAGCAGCCACAACAACAGCAGCAGAGACCGCCTCAGTAGGAGCAAAGACGCCCAGCACAACATCAGCGACAACAGTCTCAAAGAGCCCCTCAGGCACCATCTGCACAAGGAGAGCGAGTTTTATGCAACACGTGTGGCAGGACCCATGCTGGGGAATACTGAATGAAGTCTGGAGCCTGTTACTACTGCGGTGGAATGGGCCATATGGCAGCAAGTTGTCCGATGCGTGGACAACAACAATTGGTACAGGGAAGGCTATTTAATCTAGAAGAGGACGCTCCCCAGAATGACGCTGACGTCATTCGAGGTACGTTATTCATAGCTGATTTACCTACCAAAGTGTTATTCGATTCCGGTGCCTCACATTCCTTTATATCAGAAGAGTGTGCCAAAACATTAGGGTTAAGAGCAGTAAACTTAGAGCAAAAGATGAATATATTGACCCCACAATGCACCCTCATCACTACAAAGCATCTCCCCAATGTACCTATAGAGATAGAGAAAAGGAACCATCCTGTCAATCTCATCATTATTCCCATGAGAGATTATGATATAATCTTGGGCATGGATTGGTTAACCTCACATGATGCTTCCATTCTGTGCAAATAAAAGAAAGTAATCATAGGCACACAGAGTAAAAAAATAAAGTTATAGTCAGGAGAATTGCACAAAAGGAACAAAAAATCATAATATCCGCTATGAAGGCACAGAAACTATTACAAAAAGGATGTAGAGGTTACCTGGCTAGTATAACTAAGACAGAGGAACCAAGGAAGACTCCTCAGGACATAGAAGTTGTGAGGGAATTTTTTGATATTTTTCCTGAGGATGTTAGCGGTCTACCGCCCAGAAGGGAGATAGACTTTCGTATCAAGGTGACACCCAGAACTGCACCAATCTCTAAAGCCCCATACCGCATGGCTCCAGCAGAGATGAAGGAACTGAAGGATCAAATTCAAGAGCTATTGGATAAAGGTTTCATTAGGCTCAGTGTCTCATTGTGGGGTGCACCCGTCCTTTTTGTCAAGAAGAAGGACGGATCATTGAGACTTTGTATCGATTACAGAATGTTGAACAAAGTCACAATAAAGAACATGTACCCACTACCTCGCATCGACGACCTATTTGATCAGTTGTCCAAGGCAAGAGTGTTCTCAAAGATCGATCTGAGGAGTGGATACCATCAGTTAAGGGTGGCAGAAGAAGACATCTCAAAGACGGCTTTTCGATCAAGATACAGACATTATGAGTTCATGGTGATGCCATTTGGATTGACGAATGCCCCGGTAGCATTCACGGACCTCATGAATCGAATTTTCCACAAACACCTGGATAAGTTCGTAATTATCTTTGTTGACGATATCCTCGTCTATTCATCGAGCATAGAACAACATAGAGAGCATCTGAGGACAGTGTTGGAAATCTTGCGAGCGAAGCAGCTGTACGCTAAATTCTCTAAATGTAAATTTTGGCTATAACAGATAATGTTCCTCGGACACATCATCTCTAAAGATGGAGTTGCAGTGGATCCGGCAAAAATAGAGGCAGTGTCCAACTGGATCCAACCGAAGAATGTCTCCGAGATTAAGAGTTTTCTCGGTTTAGCCGGATACTACAGACGTTTTATCAAGGACTTCTTCAGAATGGCACTGCCGCTGACTAAGCTTACAAGGAAAGGAGAAAAATTCATCTGGTCACCTAAGTGCGAGGCAAGCTTCCAAAAGTTAAAGGAACGGCGAACTTCAGTGCCGACCCTAACGTTACCATCAGGCAACGGTGGTTACGTGGTGTACAGTGATGCTAGTGGTACGGGATTGTAATGCGTATTGATGCAACATGAAAAGTAGTGACATACGCATCTAGGCAGCTGAAGAAGCACGAGGTCAATTATCCAACGCATGACCTCGATTTGGCAGCAGTAGTGTTCGCCCTCAAACTCTTGCGCCACTACTTATATGGAGAAGAATTTGTGGTCTATACAGATCATAAAAGCATGAAATACGTTTTTACACCAAAGGAGTTGAATATGCGTCAAAGGCGTTGGATGAAGTTTCCAAAGGATTACGAGTTTGCCATCAATTACCAACCTGATAAGGCAAACTCAGTGGCTGACGCGCTCAGCAGAAAATAGGAAGGATCCTTGGCCTATATGCGTCTACGACGGTTCGAGCTTATGGAAGAACTGTTCAAATGGACGCCGAGAGTGAAGCATGATGGATCAATAATGATGATGCAGAGAATAGTGTCGGATATGATATGAAGGATCATAGAAGCTCAAGTAGAAGACGCAGAGTATCAAAGTATGATAATAAAAACAAGTATGAAAACAACAAATTTCAAAGTCTCTTCGGATGGTGGCATAAGGTACCATGATCGTTTGTGGGTACCTAACAATCCTGAACTTCGAAGAGAAGTACTAGACGAATGTCACAAGTCCGAGTTTGCCATCCACCCGGGGAGTACAAAGATGTACAAGAATGTTCAGAGAAATTTCTGGTGGGCAGACATGAAGAAGGAGATAGTCGAGTATGTCTTCAAATGCATAGTGTGCAAACAAGTCGAGGTGGAACACCAGAAACCACAAAGAACCTTGAAGGGTCTGGGGATCCCACAGTGGAAATGGGAAGAGATATCAATGGATTTTATCACGGGCTTACCTCGGATCCTGAAAGGACATGATGCCATTTGGGTTATAGTGGACCGACTTACTAAATTGGCTCACTTCCTGCCCATTAAGGTGAAACAATCTCTTGAGAGCCTCATGGATTTATATGCGCAAGAGATTGTCGGGCTTCATGGGATTCCATCAGCCATTGTGTCTGATAGAGATCCCAGGTTCACATCGAGGTTCTGGAAGAGTCTTCAAAATGCCTTTGGAATAAGGCTTCGGTACAGCACCGCCTTTCATCCTCAAACAGACGGCCAATCAGAGAGAACAATTCAGACATTGGAGGATATACTGAGAGCATGCGCTCTGAATTGGCACGGTAGTTGGGATAAGCACCTTCCTCTCATAGAGTTTTCCTACAACAATAGTTTCCATGCTAGCATAGAGATGTCTCCCTTTGAAGTATTGTATGGTTGCCCGTGTCGCTCTCCGGCATGTTGGGGCGAAGTTGGTGAAAGGAAGATCTTGAGTGCAGAACTACAGAAGTAGACACAAGAGTACACAGACAGAGTAGAATTGATAAAGAAAAGAATGAAGTCTGTTCAAAATCGTCAGAATGCCTACATAGATAAGAAGCGCCGAGAACATAAGTTCAAGGCAGGTGACCAAGTTCTGCTCAAAGTCTCCCCCACCAAAGGAGTGACGCGTTTCAGCAAATGAGGAAAATTGAGCCCAAGGTATGTGGACCAGTTTGAAATATTAGACATTGTTGGAAATTCAGCATGCAGGTTGGCCCTGCCTCCATCCTACTCAAGAGTACACAACGTCTTTCATGTCTCCCTGCTTCGAATGTACAAGCACGACTACGCCAACGTGATCCAAATCGAGAAACCAAACCTCAAAGAGGATCTGACGTATGAGGAACGACCAACGGAGATACTGAAATACCAAGAACATCAACAAGGAAAGAAGAGAGTAGCACTGGTCAGGGTAGCATGGAAGCATCACCAAGGAAAAGAAGCAACGTGAGAAGTAGAGTCCGAAATGCGAGAGAAGTTCCCTGAACTTTTCGGTAAGCCTTAACTCTAAGTCAAATTCGAGGACGAATTTTCTTTTTAGAAGGTAATAATGTGACGCCTCGTATACATGAAAAAAAAGAAGATGAAATGAACGATCAAATGACCATTCGTTTCATCTCCCCCAGCCGACCAAAGGTCGGCCGGGGGAGTATAAAAGTGGGGGGAGGGGGCCACCCTCTCCCCCACTCTCTCGTTCTCTCTCTCACTCTCTCGTTCTCTCTCTCTTTCTTTCTTCTTGTCTTTTTCTTCTCCCTCTCGTTCGGCGATCGACGTACGCGAGCGACAGGACAGAGACAATTCCTTTCAGGCGAGGGCGAACGTTCGACGATCGACGGACGGTGAGCGGTGATCCGACGAACCCGATTTCCGACGAAAAAGGTACCCTTAGCGTTTTAATCCCATAGACGAAAAATTAAGGATCTGTTGATGCGTATAGTTAATTCATTATAATCCTGAAGTTATTTCATATTTTTTATATATTGATGTCAGCGTCCATCGACGATCGGACGGTTGCCGGAATACATGAAGAAATTCGGGAGCTCTGTTTTACCGCAAAGATCGATCAACCGATTTAATTAAACGATCGACCGGTCTATGTAATTATACATGCGGATTCTTCCTTATCCATCGACCGATCCTACAGAGACCCAATAATCAAAACTTAATCGGACCGATCCACTCCTAATCTTAATTATGACTCTGACCAGTTCACATACACTGGCTGAGTCTTATTGTACAAACATAGATTTCCAGTGGACCCCAAATCATAGATTTCATAGTAACTAAAGATGATTAAAGTAAAGACAAAGAAGCAGAATTGCTATATGCCGCCCCTAAAGTTAAAGCAAAGTTCAGAGTTAAAGCAATGGGGGGATATGTAGTTAGCTGGAGGACAGCGAAGCTACTGGCTTAGATGCCCACTATTCCTGATATTTCAGGTGTTCTCCCACCGATATCTCGAATTGAAGGGTGATGCTATGGTCACACCTCTTTCTTTAAAGATTAAAGTATTATGCCAGAGGGACAGGTAGCTAGCTGAGGAGACAGCGAACCTACAAGGTCTTGTAACCGACCACTGTTCCTGGATTGTAGGAATTCTTCTCCCTACCTTTCGAACTGGGGTGAGGCTGTAACATCCACTCTCTTTCTCGTTTACGAGCTTACTGGCATCAGTGAATCAGAGAAGCACCTCTGACATCTCAACCTAATAAAGTCGAGCTCGAATAGGACAACCAACTCTAAGGATAATTTAGTAATATAAAAGACGTAGTACAACTCACAACAGAGTAATGTAAAATAAAGCAAATCAGATTATTGAAAAGTAAGGCAATGTAAAGTAAAGCAATGTACAACAGAGTAATGTAAAGCAAAGTACTGTATAGTACATCAGAGTAATGTAAAGCAAAGTACTGTAAAGTAAAGCAGAGTAATGTAAAGCAAAGAATAGAGTATTGATATGATTAAAGATTCATACATTGATTTCCTTATCATCACTAATTCTTATTTCACGTCTATTGCTATGGTACTTGGTGATATCGCTCATGGGCATTCTATTTCCCTGCATTGAGATTTTGCATGTGAGAATGTCAACTGATGGGGTGATGGAGGACGTAGAGCTTGGAGAATGCTGCACATGACTAATATTCCGCTCCGAGCTTCTTTATTGCATATATGTTTACTTATCTTTATCGTTCAGAGACATCACGTTTTTCTTCCGCACATTTTCTATATTACAAGACATCATGAACTTTCGCATATTTTTATATAATATGAGACTATGAATTTTTCGCATTAAAGTTTTTTATGGTATTTTGATCCTTCTTCCGCATTTAAGGTTTTCTATTAGGTTTATTATTATTTTATTAGTGTCACGTAAGTCGTTTTGTTGAATGATCAAGATCAGTAGAGCAGTAGATAGTGTAGCGTTCCTGGAGTCAAGCCGACCGTCTACGTAGCAGGAGATACGATTTTGGGGACGTTAAGAACGGTTTTTACAATGTGTTCGTAACGTTCTCGCAATGCTTTCCATTTTCATGGATTATGCTCCTAACAATCAGCTTTATCATTTATATATAAATAATTTCCTTTAATTCATTTCTTATTGTATTCGAATTAACGATAATTAAAGTCCTAGCAAAAAGGAAAACTCGTCGTCGCCCACAGATTTCAAACAAACAGCACATTGCACCATTGGGGGGTCCAACAGCATAGCTTCGAACATCACAGTGACGCGTGTCAATCACTGACGACCTCATCTATGACGTCACGTCCATTTATTGCGTCACTAAATCGATAAAATCCAAGCAAGAAAACTAATCGTTGAAAAAGGAGAGAAAAACGAGCGAGCTGTGGAATTCTCCACGTGTTCAAATCCTCGAAGGAAGCTTCAAAGAAGCACGAGTTGGAAATTGGCCTTTTTTTTCTTTTCATGTTTTTTTCTCGTCCACTATAAGATCCCCAGCGACCCTTCTCCTTCTCTTCTTCAAACTTAATACTTACCACTCCACCCAAATTCCGATCATAGAAATCTCACCGACTCGCCAATGGATCCGGCGATCCTCGAATCTATCCGCCACCACCTCCTGGATGACCATCCTGCCCCCTCGCCGCCGCCGGCTGCTGCGGTGGCGATGATCTACTGCCGGAGCTCCAGCTTCAGTAGGCTCGTCGCCGACCAGTGGTCAGACCTCCCCTTCCGTCTTGACGACTCGGACGATATGGTCGTCTACGGCGCTCTCCGGGACGCCTTCCACCACGGCAATTGGTCCCCCGACGGCCGACACCACCATCACCCCTTCGCTGCCGTGAAATCGGAATCGGCGCCCGTGGCCCAGACGACGGAAGCTCCCCAGCCACCGTCGCAGCCGGCGGTTCCCAGGATCGTCCCGGCCAGGGGGAAGCACTACCGCGGGGTGCGGCAGCGGCCGTGGGGTAAGTTCGCGGCGGAGATCAGGGACCCGGCGAAGGACGGGGCGCGGGTGTGGCTGGGCACGTTCGAGACGGCGGAGGAGGCCGCCGTCGCCTACGACCGCGCCGCCTTCCGGATGCGGGGATCCCGCGCGATGCTCAACTTCCCGCTGCGGATCGGTGCGGACGAGATCGCGGCGACCGCCGCCTCCGCTCCCTCGCCGCCGGCGTCATCGTCGTCGAAGCGGGCTTCGCCGGAGCCGAGCTCCCCTTCCTGCTCGTCTTCTTCTTACTCGTCCTGCTCGACCTCGTCCCCGGCCTCTCCCAAGAGGAGGAGGAAGAGCCGGGAAGCAGCGGTCATGGGGATGGGGGCAGCTCCCTCCCAAACAATGGCCGTTAAGCCTTCTTCGCCGGCGCCGGCGACCAGTCCGCTGCTCTTATCGACCAGTTCGCCGGCTCAGTCGCGGAACGGGTTGGGGTTGATGATTCGGCAGGAGATGTTGCCGGTTGTCCCGGTGGCTCAACTGGCGCACGTCGGTCAACTTTTGGTCAGCTGAGAGAGGAGACGTGAGGGAGTAGTGAAGCAGTGGCAGTGACCACCACTTTTGATAAGGGTCATATCTTGTGGTGGGGCCTAAATAATGCCTAGATTAAGTTAATTAATTTAATTTTTGAGGGGTTCGTCTTCCTTCCAAAAGGTTATAAACAATAATGTCATATAGATATTGAAGGAAGCAAAAAGCCTTCTGGAAGGAAAGTGATACTATTTCATGGGATTGAAAGGAAAGCGCAGGATTAAATTTGTGGAAGGCCTTGTGATATTGGTTTGCATGTTAAAAGGTGATATTTGTTTCTGATAAAGGTGTTTTTCCAGTGATCATTGGCTGTGTGGTTCTTTGATTGATTAATTAATTTAGTCAGAGCATTCTTTTTAAGGATAATTAATCATCTATCAGAAAAAATATCTAAAACAATTACGATACGACAAATATATCAGTTAATACTTGATCATTTTCATTAATATAACATGAAGATTTAGTTTTATTGGATAAAATAAGATATCATGTATAACTTGTACCCTTGGGGTTATAAAGTGAAAAAAACAACTATTAGAATTATATTTTTAATATTCAGTATAAGCAATTGTATTATCATCCCTGGCTCAAGTGTAATTAAGTAATATTTCCTTTTTTTGAGAAAATAAGATTTCATTAAGTAATCATATAGGGTCATGCATAAAGGGGGCGAGATCCGAAGGTGGCTGTCCCTCCAAAAAAATGATCACAAAAAGTTATTTTACCTAAAGATGCAAGATAGTCGGCCTTTCGATTTTTAGAAAATAGAGATAGGCGCAAAGTTAGGAAGAGTAGCTCAGATATCAACGATGATGTCCTTCAGACGCCAAGGACAATGGTGGCGCCTGATGATGATGTCAATGTGAGAATACACCGGAACTGAGAGAGAAGACGTGAGCTAAATCTTTCCTGCGGGCACTACTCCGGAGCTGTGAGCTAAACTGACATAAAAAGAACACAATGTGAGAACCTTGAAAAGTAAATTTATATAATGCAAATTCATCAAAGCATCTCTGCAGGAGTTAATGTGAAGAGAACAAGGATAAAGGAGATTTGTGTTTTGACCAAACTTATATGTTAATGTCCTTCTAGAAAGCCAATGGATCATGTTTCAACATTACAAAAAGTTTGTATCTGCTTCAAGTCACCCCTAAAAAAAAATGCTGAGGGTCAGGGAGCCAGTGGTTTCTAGAAGCAATCATTCTTTAGCTGGCACATATATGCATCGGGACAGCTTCCCCTCTTTTTCATACTTTTTCTCTCTGTTCCTGCCCTAATTGGTTGACTCAGTTAATGGGCACGCAAAGTTTGGTACATGATAAATGCATCTATGATCCATCTGTTTTTTTGGGTTGTCTATGATCCATCTGTTTTTTTGGGTTGTCCGCTCAAGTTGAGCGTTGCCTGGTGCCAATGTATATGCTATCATTTACGATTGAGAGGTGGTCTATCATTAAATTTAAGATTATTTTCTTTTACCATTTTTAAATTATCGTGAATTAACTACGTTTAACTCTATACTATGAATTTCATTTTTTAAGTACTTAAACTATGATGATTTTTTTAATTTGATCCTTCTGTTCAATTTCGTCGACTTTTTCATTATTTTTTATTTTTCACACTGAATTGAATTTTATTTTTACATGAAATAATATAATATAATAAATATAAACCCTCCTTTCTCTTTCCCTATGTCTAGAAAGAGAAGAGCCCCTTTCTCCACGTGGTGTTTTTCTTTTTTTTTTTAAATTTTTTTTAAAATTTATTATTATATATTATTTTATGTAAAAATAGAATTCAATTCAGAGTAGGAATATAATGGACTTTTCACAAATGTAAAAAATAAAAAAAATAACGGAAAAGTCGATAAAATTGGACGGAATGATCAAACTGAAAAATCACAATAGTTTAGATATCCAAAAAATGAAGTTCGTAATCTGAGTTTAGATGTGATAATTCGCGTTAATTTAGAGATGATTAGAGAAAATAATCCTTAAATTTAATTAATTTAATTATCGTCTCTCGTCATATTTAAGATGATAAATGAATTGTTAATAAAGATATTTTATATTAAAAAAGTAAATTTCGAGAACTTAAAAAAAATCACCTGTCATTTCATCCCAACTTCTCTATTTTTTATGACGCCAGTTCCATTCCTGCCCTGGAAGCTTAGGTCTTGGAACAAAGACCTGGCTGACAGAAGGTGCGACTTGAGGTGGACTATGAAGTTCTGATGCTAATATTCAAACGTAAAAGTTCATGCCCTACGAAATTAGAAGTTCTGCCATTGTTTTCTTGAATGTAATAGAGCGGCAAATTTTTGACAAATATGAGAAGAAATTTATTTTTCGATATCTTTTGATATTGAGACCCATTTTTTTGGACTCATCTAAATCTTGTACTAGAATATTAATGGCGTTACTATTAATGGATAACTACACTTTATTTTTTTTTAAAAAGATATATTTACCTTTCTTTATAACATTCATTTTACCTTTTCTTCACAAACATTCATTTTAGGTTTTATATTTTTATAAGCACACAACATTTAATTAGCTTGTTTTAAAAAATGAGACTGGTGATTCCATATTTTTTTTATTGGATTCCAATGTTAAAGATTTCGTATAAATCAATTAAGGAACTCAATTTGCAAGATGGAATTCCTTCAAAAATTTGGTATTATAAACAATATCAATTAAACAGGTCGAACCATGACTCACTTTTAGTTGCTTTTAAAAATGTAAATAAGAAACTGTCTTCTTCCATGGCTTCGTTGTTTGAGTAATATGATTACCTTGTTTACTTTATAGCTTGATACTAAAATAGGCCTATGGATTTTTAGTTCAAGCATCGATAAACACACTTGCCAAAACTTAATGTAAATATTCATCAATTATAAATCGGTTGCACCGATAGAATATTTTCACCATTTGCTTGCATCACATCGTGATTAAACACATCATCGACTTATTTTGAAGGGTATTTGGGTGATCATATTTTAAAGTACTGTAGCACGAAAAATAGCTCATCCGATTTTTATATTGATATGATCAAAAGAACTATAAAATCAATTAGAAAAAAAACACAACTTTTTTTATTTTCTTCATCTTGTCCACTAGTATTTAAGGGTTATTATGACATTCATTTAACCAAATCTTATCTTTATCAGCAAAAATTACATGAATAAAATTCGAGTCGAACGATGCATTATCTAAATATCGTTTTTTTTCTCTCCAAACTATATTTCATTTGGAGTTGACAAAAATTAGCATTTGTGCCCCAATGATTGGCTGAGAGGTAATAACCTCATGTTTGATTCTTGAAATCACTACTTAATTAGGAGAATATCATTCTGTTTTTTGCTCCGATTTTGAAGTAGTATACGAGTGGGTATAAAAAAATAATAACACCGATTTTAATAAACAAAATCGCTCACTTAGTCAGGAAAAAATATTTTATTTGTTATTCCGATTTAAAATTATGGATGACGTCGAGTGGATATTAAAGAAAGAAAAAAAAGAAGTGTCACTTGCATATATGATTTGGGCAGCCACCCAACTTTGCATTTAACACGTCTCCCATGGGCCACTTATTGGAATTGAAGTCAACCTCTAGTTCAAGCTCTCAACCGCAGGATGCAGCTACTCTACTCCATGTGCACCCGTGACAGCCAACTCAGACTCATTTCGCAACTGACAAAGCCACTTGAGTTCCACCCATGAACTGAAATGAAAAAATAATAGTTTTGATTTCATTTTTCTTAAAAAAAATTATCTATAGAGAGGTGTTTTTTTTTTCTCGTTCAGATGTTAATGATCGTCTCGGAAAATTAATTTACAGATCGGATTTGCGAATTTGAAAAAAAAAATATCTAAGGAATTTAATGAGCATTCTCCCTACTTAAAGAGGGAGGACGCTCCTCCCTAATCGCCTGTCGTCTGATGGCAAATGGACGACAGATCAAAATTGCACGGTTCAAACGACTTCGGTTTGCTATCAATTGACAAAATAAACCAATTTTTCAAGATCCATCTTCGAGAGCTCACTGCTGTCTGCTTGCGATCGTCCACTCGAACTCGCGGACTTGTTCATGATCGCCCGCCCCCAACCTCAACGCTATGCGAAAGCCTACCCCGAGCTCACCACAGCTCGCTCGCGATCGCCCGCCCCAAGCTCACTGCAGCGCTCCCGCAATCGTTCGCCCCGAGTTCCCTGCATCTTTCTCGCGGATGCCCGCACCAAGCTCATCGTAGCCTCACCGAGCTCGGCGCAGCCTGCTATGCTCTTCCCTCCTCACCGTAGCTTGCATTTGATCAGAACTCATCACCGATTGCGCTATGTCCTAGACGCCCCCACTCCTCGATCGATCTCGCTGCTGCTCGGACCTTGCCGCAGTCAGCCTCTACTCAGATCTCATTGTAGCCCATCTTTGCTTGAACCTCGTCGCAGCCCACCTCACCTTGATTGTCGCTCTCCAATTCTCGCCTCCGGTCATATCTCACCTCCACCTATAGGACCTCGCTGCTATGACCTCACCGACCATTTGTAAACGATAGAGCAACGATCAGAGCTGCGGCAACAAGTATATCGACACTCTCTTGCGTGCATAACAATGATGGTTGGAGGTGTATAGTCGTCGGTAGGGAGAGAAAAAGGAGAAAGAAGGAAGTTCTAAATTGGATGCCTGACCCTGATGAACCCACAACGAACCGGTGATTTATTTTCCTTCGAACCGTGTCATTTTAATCTGCCCTCGGGCGATAGCGCGATTTGAGAGGAGCGACCTCCCTCTTTAAGTAGGGAGGACACCCATGAAGGGGCAAAGCATGACTTGCTGTCTTATGGCAAGTCAAGGTGTTCATTTTGATCCGATAAATTTGATTCAATTTCAACCCATTCAATCGTATCTTAACCCAATTTGTTTCTTAATTTTTTTGTTTTCTTTTATTATAATAATATTTAATGAATTATACTCTTTTAAAAGCAAGTTATAATTATTATAACATCAAAAATAATATTCATAGACATAAATATTTTAAATATTAAAACAATTTAATTTTACATTATTACTTATCTTTTTTAAAAAAATTATCGGGTCAGGTTGAAAATGTTTGGAAATAAAAAACTATTTTGGATTTGTTGATTGTGGCATTGAATCGATTAAATTGGAATTAAGTGGATTTAAATAATTTAATTCATATGATCAATCTGATTCAGTGAAAATCTTAGGAGGTTTATTATTCATCTCACCAGGACTATTATTTCATTGGTTTTTTTTATTCTTCACGATATTCTAAAACTTAAAAAAGTTAAAAGTGTTTGAATTATACATGAATAACATATGGAGAAAAAAAGTGAATATTGGAGCAACAATTTATATAACGCTCCCAAATCGCTCTTGCCACGTGACAAGACCCGACTTGAGGATCACTAGTAACAATGCTATGTCCTGACTAAAATCAACTAGTTCTTTGACCAGTGTATCAATAAATGTGAAAGTCCAACAGAATATCTAATGTGAATTATGAAGTCAATAACGTCAATGTTAAGGTGCAAGTCTAAAGTAAAAAGATGAGGACAATATCCTAAGATCACTCCATGTGCACATCACTATCACGAACATCGTCAGTCGCTTGAACTCATCCTTCATTACTCTAATTACCTGCAGAATCAATGCAGGAGAAATAATAATCATGAACTTCGCAACCCAATAGGTGAATAATTAACCAATGGATAAATAGTAAGAATAAAGAAGCATGAATTTAGTGTAATCATAATCATAATCATCAATATGAATCAATGGATCAAAATCAATGACATGCTTTGATATGAATAAATGAAACAAATCAATGCTATAGTATATGAGTGTATTGAATCAATACTATGCATTGAATAAGATCAATGGAGGAATTAAGGCTAAGCTCTAAGTGAATCAATATGATATCTAATAAAGGACAGTACACTGAATGGTCCATCGGTACGATGTCTATGAGTAGAAATCATAATCTATGATAAACACTATTGATGATCCATTGGAAGAAAAAAATACTCTGAATATCAATGGATGGAGGTCGATGTGGTGCCTATAGGTAAAATCAAGTTGAGTAGAAGCAATGCAATGAATCATTGAGTAAGAACGACAATAATATAAGGTAGAGATTATGAACAAACAAATCAATTCAATGCTCTGAATTACTTTACTCCATATTTCAACGTCACATGTTATATTTTGAAATGTACATATTTCAATGCTTTGTACTATGCTTTGAGTGTAATTTAAATGCTCTAATTGGAAGTTGTAATTAGCTTATTTATCTTTGATATTTCTATGCAATATCACTGATTAACGTATTCGTTGCAATGAAGTGCTTTCATGAGGTCAATGATTGTGCACATCGCGACAATAGTCATCTCTAAAGGGGAGGGTATCCTCTTTCGTTACAGGATGGGGAGAAATCGTGCAACGGGGACAAATTATGCACCAACACTAACTGTAATGATATACCATGAGCTTCCGTTAATCCGTAATATGAGCACCCGAGCTTTTATTTTTAATTAATTAGGTTCTCATCTTCGACCGGATTGAGACTTAGTCATAACGATGCCATGACAACAATCAAGATAACTATGTCATGAAATTGGTGGAATCAGACAAGATTTAAATTCTAGATTTAATTTATGCAATGACAATGATCTGTGATCATATAATCGATAAGATCATAGAGTTATAAAATCCTTGAATATAATCTATGCAATGAGGTAGAATTAGTCAATATTTATTAGGCAATAGATCCAAATGATAATTCGGGATAGTAATCGGATTTAGGTCACGACTTGTAAATCAGTAATTAATAATAAAATATGATTAATCATTCTCTAGTAGGACAATACTTTAGGTCATGATTTTAGTGGGGTCAGACCAATGACCAATTAGAAATAATTAACAATACAATGATCACTGACGATATTAAATAACTTAGGTTTCTGATAGAATTAGATGATTAACAAATTATGAATCACAAATGAGGATATAATACATTATATTAAGATGTCAATGTTCTTAGATGGATCATAATCCATGAAGCAAGAATCAAATAACAATCAATTAAAAACATAACCATAACATAACTTTAACAAAAATTAGACATATCATATATCAAGAATCAACATTAAAATAATAGTAAAATAAAGATCACATCATAATTAATTAACATAATAAGTTAAAATAGTAGCATACAATACAATATGACAGAACTCGGGTCGAGTCAAGTAGAACCAATATTATTAAAACCGGACCGGCCACCCGATCGGATGACCAACTGGGTCGTGGTTGGATCAGTTTGATCGGATTCAACCGGGTTCAACCGAATTTTATTAAATTAATATTATCTAAAATAATTATATATAATAAATATTATATAATGCTTATACTTCATAATAAAATATAATAAACAAATATTTAATTAAATATTAATGTTCATAAAAAGAGTTTGAATTTTTATTATTAATATAGTATATCAATTCTTTTATTTTATTCTTCCATACTATTTTAGGGTGATAATATATTAATTAATTTTGACATATATCACTCTCATGTTTATTTTTTTTCTTTACTTTCATTTTAAAATTTTTTATTGTTCTATTTCCATTAATTCCTCTCTCCCCATTAATTCCCATATTTATTTACTTTTTTATAATAAAAATATATTAAATTTTTTTAATATTCATAAAAAACTATGAGTTACTATTATTGATATACTATATTAATTATTTTATACTATTTTGTGATGATAATACATTAATTTAATTTTCCATACATCACACTTACTTCCTTTTATTTTCTTCTTTATTTTCATTTTAATACTTTCCTTTTTATTTCCATTAATTCCTCTCCCACATTGATTTCCCACATTTATTCCTTTTTAATTTTTACCTATTATTAATTCAAAAACTTTCTCATTTTTTTACCTTCCTTTCTAACATTTTATTTCCTATTTTCACTATTTTCTATTTTTTTCACTTTAAATATTTGAACTGGGTTTTTTTGATTTAGTGGTTGAACCGAATTTTACCGGTTGAACCGGTTTTTTGCCGATTCAATGTCAATTCCATTTTTTAAATTAAATCAGACCGGACCAGCCGTCGGTTCGTGGTTGAACCGATTGAACCGGCTGATCCGGTCCGATTTTAATAACCATGAGTAGAACCCAGGCCAGGTTCTGTGATATGGACATCCCGAGCTCGGTCGGGCCAGATTCTAGGTGCAAGATATTGGATGGATAATAAATCATAGATCAATGAAAATGGATCACGCTATGCAATACAATACTCGAGCTAATAACATCAATAGGATCGGGTGGTTATCATATCATGTATCATAATTAATATAAGAATCCAATAAAAACATCAACATATCATAACTCTCGGTAGGACCTGGGCCGAGTTCTTCAATGGTTGGTTTCCTCAATCCAACCCGGGCCGAGTATAACTCGGGCCCGGTCTGGGTGGGATGCAGTGCAAGTCTCTATCGGAACTCGAGCCGGATTCAGTGGAACCCAGGCTAGGTTTCGGTGTCTGTATGCGCGCCAATGACGACGCGGGCCGAGCGATAAGGAGCCCGATCGGGCTCTGTCATACTCGGGCCGGATTCTATGAAATTCAAGCCGGGTTCTGTGATCCGACGAGGATGGTGACGTTGACTGCTCGATTTTCGACGTAGTTTCGCCAGAATAAACCTCTTAGGACCAAAGCAATCACACTGAACGAATCATGGATGATAGGATACGATGCTATTATCCTAATTGTACCCTAACAACATACAAATTTATTGTTAATACTGATCCAAAGGTTGATCCAATGATCCATCTACCGTCCCCGAAGGTTCTCCGACTTCGACCACACCTCGTCCTTGGTGCCGTGTCTTTGTTGGTCACGTCGGATGAAGGAAAATTGAGGAAAAATTCAATGAAAAATGACCCTAAAAGTTTTACAGAAATTCTAGCATGACTACTACGTCACCATGGTTGGTTCCTTATTTTTCGATGAGATTCCGATGTCGTCTTCGGTGGACAGCAACATGCTCGAGTTCCTGATTGCCTAGGAATTTGTGAGGGTGGAGGGAAAAAAATAGGAGAGGCACAACGGCTAGGGTTAAAGGAGGTTTTCATTGAAATGAAAGTTTATATAGGTAGATATCAAAAGATAAGGTAAGTTAGAACTTTCCAATGTGACTCCTCTTTTGATTTGATTTTTATTTACTTTAGTCAAATCTTATTTTATCTTTATCTTTATATTAATTTTAATTTTTGAGTTAGACGTTACATTATAAACCTCTTAAAAATAAAAATTTTCCTTGAATTTAAGTTTAATATAAAAATGAGAACAATTTCTAATTTTTTAAATTTGTTTGTCATAGAGATTATCCAATTTATTTGAAGTAAACAATAATGAGATGTCAACATATGGACCCTTACACCTACAACAATATGAATCAGCTATCACCCTGCCCCTAAATAAATAATGATACGTAGGAAGGCCAAGTGGGGGAGAGGAGTGCAGCTCTCGTAAATAATATATTTTAACATGTGAGAGGGTTTTCATGTATCCCAAACTCAGTTGATTTCACAAGTTATAATAATTAATATAAGGACAAGATATTATCAATTCCCATCCTTATCCTAATTCCTAAACCCATGTCACCATTTCATCTCAAAACAGAATAAAAGCTTTGAAAAAGTTGAACTATTTGCCTTTTTGTGTGTGTGTGTGGGATCATTCACTTGAATTTGCTGACATCCAATTGTTCCAACTCTAAGACCTTCTAGAAGCAATATTGTGCTTTCTTAGCCAACATATTCTTAGAGGTTGCGTATGGCAGTACGGAACAAATGAAATGTTCCGATTATTCTGTCAAACGCAGCATGTGACGGAAACATTAACACGAGTTTGACGCGTCAAATGTTCTTGCCTTCTGCAAGA
Source organism: Pontederia crassipes (assembly GCA_030549335.1). Taxonomy (NCBI): domain Eukaryota; kingdom Viridiplantae; phylum Streptophyta; class Magnoliopsida; order Commelinales; family Pontederiaceae; genus Pontederia; species Pontederia crassipes. Next base: position 14,806,264 of record CM060193.1, read on the forward strand.
ACTTTTAAAGTTCTTGTCAAAGGCAAGAACATTTCTTTTTTTTTAACTTCTTGCGCCGCATTCTTTGACTTTTTTAATTTCATCTATTTTTTAATTATTTTATAATGTATGCATATATAATATAGAATAAACTAATACATTATTATAACATAATTTAGGGATATTATAACATAATTTATTAATTAAAAATTATAAAATAATTAGCTCTAATAATTAATAAATATTTTATTAATTAAACTATTCAATTATTTTTAAAAAAATTGTATTATATTTAGATCTTAAAATATACGTAAATTATAATATTAATAATATTTAATCAAAATAAATAAAAATAATATTAATAATATAACGATTTAAGTAAATTATAATATTAATAACATATCCTTATTTACTATAATTTTATACATCATAAAATAATAAATTATATTCTTAGTTCTCCTTTTTTTTATCTAAATATCCACTAAAACTTATTCATCACATCAACTTTTTAAATCCTCATCTTTACACTTTTTCATCCAAATATCAATCCAAACTTTTCTATCAAATCAATTAATTCTCAAGAACTAATGTTCTACTAATGTTTCCATACCAAACGCAGCGAGAAGAAAAACAGTAAATTACACAAAAGAAAGCTTGAACTTTAATTTTATTTTAAAATCTAACGAACTTTTACTTTACATAAAATGTCATGAACTTTGATTTTGTTTTTAAATTTAGCCTAAACTTCTATTTAATTTTAATTATCAAGTTTAGCCTAAACTTTTATTTTAAAAATGTTAAATGGTTATAAATATAGCATATTATTATATTTTTATTAAAAACAATAATTCAGCAATCATTACTAGACAAGTTGTAAAAAATAAAAGGTAAAAATTAAAATAATTTTTATAGCTTGGATAGTAAGCTAATTTATTCTTTTTAGTTTATTTTATAATTAGATAAAATAAGATTGTAACTCGTAACGATTTTATTTTTTCTAATTGTAAAATCATGAGGAGTTACGATCTTATTTTAATTTTTACTCTTTTATCTTTTACAATTTGCCTATGTAATGATCACAAAATTATTATTTTTTAATAAAATATAATAACATGTTATATTTATAATAAAATTAAAATGTTAAATAAAAAAATAGGTTAGAATTGAGAAATAAATTAAAGTTCATGATTTTTTAGGCACAAATAAATGTTTAGATTAAATTTGAGAATAAAATCAAATTTCGGATTTTTTTTATAGAATTTATCCCAAAAAACAAGAGTACAAAATGCTTATAGTTTTCATGGAAAGAAAAAGCTCAAAGAAATTCGTAGATGATGGTTGGAGAATTCGGAATATCAATAGTTAAGAACTCATTTACGTCTTTTTAAAAAAAACCATAGCGTCAATACCTTTTATTTTCTTGGGAGGACGGAATGATTGATTAACCAGCTTCTTAATCATCCAGAGTCATTGAAGTAGGGAGGCATCGCCACATGATAAAAAGGAGCAAGGATGAATAACAGCAGTCGCAGACAAAAAAGAGGAAAAATGTTCATAGGTCCATTCTCGGAGCACTACTACCCTGCGGCCATATCGCCCAAAGAAGAGTGAAGAGTTTCGTAAGTTCAATTCTGGATAGTGCTGGAAGAGTCCATTATTGAAAGGATTCCCCTGCATCCATGTGGATATTGGAAAGCAATATGGACTAAAATGCATCTCATGATTCAGAACAAGGAAAGAGAGAGGGAGAGAAATTTGTACACCGGATTGAGCATGATCTTTCCCTCCAAAGAAAGGAAGAAATTGATATACATTTCCAGCTTTCTCATTGTCTTTGCAATCCAGCACGGTTTAAGTGATTGCAAGCACAGTACATGATACAAATTAGTAAGTTGCTACGATAAAGAAGCACGACGAGACATTAAGAATCAACTTTCGTCGGAGAACTGACCTGAAAAGGCTTGAAGCTAGCTAACTGAATGTTGGTTGCATTGTATCGAATGTCTGTCACCTGAACTCTTGCAGCATCAGAAATCATGTCAGTAGGTTGACATAAATTAGGAAAGTAGATCTTTTGAATTGCAGCAAGTAAGAAGAAAACTTGCTCATAGCTAACGGACAACTAAACGTGACTATACATTCTAGCATTTTGATCACCTAAAGGACGACGAGAAAGAAACAGCAACCTGTACGATAATGATATTGCAAGAAATGAGGAAGACTCCTACTTTACATGTTGCGGAAAAAAGGATATTCATCCTTTGACTTAATTAGAGGACGATGATGAGATTTTTAAAACATGAGAAACTACCTTTCGAGAATTTATCTAAACAGCAATTGATGAGATACAGCTCAAGGACACATTACCAATAGAATGGTGGTTAGAGACAAAAGACAAGTCATGAATTTTTTTTTTCTGAAATGAGAGAAGTCATGAATTACTGCTTATCTGGGATCTCATTCTCTTCAACATCCTCAAGTGCTTGTATTTACATTAACATGGTGGTTAAAATGACCAATATTATTGGAGTCAAACAAAATCACTATTTAGGTTCAGGTGTCTAGCGATGATGCCACGTGAACCTTGCAAGGCGTTTGATCACCTCTCACCTCTTGTGTTCTTGTAACGCCCCCAAATCGCACCCCGCCACGTGGCAGAATACGCTTCGAGAACGCTACGATCATCCTTACGTGTACATCATGTTGACCGAAAATAAGACTTTGATTGATCAACTCAATATCATATAAAAGCGGAAGACTAATCATCGTTAAATAATAAAATAGTGTGACGTCATAATATACGGAAGACTGATAAAGAACTTCATGTGAGTCCAAAGGAAAACTACTACATCAAACTAAAGGACCCAAGATACCCATGTGCAATCACCTATGAGCTCGATCTGTCACCGTTGGCCACCTTCATCATTAAGATCTGGTCCTGCATTTAAGAACATGCAGGGAAGAAATCTTCCTATGAATTTTGCAACTCAATATGGAAGTAAGGTAAAAACAATCATAACATCATGATACTAGACAGGAATCATAAAAATATCATCATCATATGGTAAAAGAGATCTTATAACTTGACATATGGATAGGGAATTGATAGGTTGTCATCTTCTTGAGATCATAAGATCAATGATCATGATAGATCATAATAAATCATCATAAAGGAGGCAAAAGCCGATCATCATAATTATGAGGTCATCTTCGTATAAAGATTCATGAGAGTTATGTGCTAGCTTTACCAGTTATGATGATGATGAACGGGTTGAAGCATGCCTCAGCGTGGGTTGAAGTATACCCCACTATAAGTCAAAGATGAATAATAAGATGATGAAGAAGATGAAGCATATTAATAACGAAATCTCTTTATGATGATTAGTGACTCTCTTGTCACACTTATGATGATCTTTTCATGATCTCTTGATCTATTATTAATATGATCTAAAGAAGATGATACAATTCATGATTTTCTATCTTTCATAACTGACCGAAGTCATTCCATAACTGACCGGAGTCAACCCATAACTGACCGAAGCCAGCTCATAACTGACCGAAGTCAGCCCATACCTGGTCGTCACCAGTCCATCATAAAAAGAGCTCTCCATTTAACATTTTTCATCTTTTATATTACAGCTTTTAATTTATCTTTTATTAGGACATAAGGATCATGATTAAGATTTGATCATCATAAGAAATGATCAACGAATCGTACTGATCCAGGGTCCTAATCATCATCCTTATATATGACTTAATCAGAGCTACAAGATAGGATCATGAAGAGAAATCAGAAATATATGAACATCATAATCATCATCATTATCATAAGATAGATAAAGATCGATGGATATGAATTAATGTCATCATAGATATGATTAGATCTAAATTAAGTCATCATAAGATCGTAATAGACATCATCATTATTAAGGGCATAAATAATATAATCATATCACGACTTAAATCAGACTATGCACATAAATCAGGGATCAAAGGATCATAAAAATAATCTTGGTAGTACCAGAACTCGGGCCGAGTTGGGTGAAACCCGGGCCGAGTTCGTAAGGGTAATATTGGAAGAAAATCATGACATGGCCTGGGCCGGATATAGGTCATACTCGGGCCGGGTTCGTACTTAACAGTTCGGTCGGTCGATTCGGGTCGACCGCTCGATAGAAGTCGCGACCGAGCGTGACTTCATCGTGGAACTACCCGGGCCGGGTCATCATCAACTCGAGCCGGGTTCTTCTTCGTTGCAGAGCTTCGCGCTCGTGACAATGGCGGACCCGGCCGAGTTCCATCGAACTCGGTCCAAGTATGGACTTGCATGGGCCGGGTTTTGGGAAACCCGGGCCGGGTTCCTCTTACGCAGAACGGCACAGGTGCGCGGTGTGCGTTCCGTTCATCTTTTTCGACGACGGCCGACATCCAGAATCATCATAAATCAAGGAACTAATACTAGACATAAACTAGGACATGCTTCAAATCTAAAATCATGATTTTACGAAGAAACTAATCTTGCATTCTTCTTTTTCCTCTTCTTCTTCCTCTTCCTCTTCCTCTTCTTCCTCTACCCGCACCTCTCGTCAGGCACACGATCAGCGACGTCCACGTCCTCCGACGTGTCCCTTGTTGGCGGCGGCTGATCAGAGACGAAAAGGGCGCACGAAAGTGGAGAAATCTAGGGCCGGCTCGTGGAAGAAACAAAGAGGGTGATTTGTTTGATTTAGCCTCTTTGTTTTAGATTTTATCTTTTGCTTTTTTTTTTTTGGTTCTTATCTTTCTTTTCTTTTCTTTTCCTTTTTTTTCTCCTCTTTTTTTCTTTCCTAAATTCTTGAGCGTTACAGTTCTTGTCCTATTAAATATTATCAATGAAACTACAATGGTACTCTACGCTTGAGACACATATATAAAACATGATGATATAAAGCTTCTTCCTGAATATTCTTCACAGGCCAGCCCAGGCTAAATATAAAATAAAAATAACCAGAGATGAGAAAATTTTCTGGAGTAGATGATCAAAATACACAGATGCATATAATATGCGTCCATTAAATATTAGCACATGCAAGAATTCACTGCATAAATGCACTTATTGATGAGGAAATCTACAAGTTCCCTGACATTTGGGACATCCATATCTTGCACTAACTGATCATAGGGCAACACCTGAAAATACTGTGTTAATTTCAAAAGGTTCATTTCTTTATCACTATCCAAATGAAAAAAAGATAGAAAGTGAGTGAAAATTTTTAATATCATGCAACCTATCTTTAGCACCTCATTCATGTTTTTAATTGAAAGTTCAATAATTGTAGCATGAATCAAGGTCACACAAAATACGTTGAACATTGTTACTCATGGTTAGTTGAATAAATGTACAGTTGAATAAATGTAGTACATGCATCACACTCTCAATATTCAGAAAATGGTGATTCACGAGTTATGCTACAGTGCCCTTGAACAACAAACTTACGAGGTCAACAACTTATATTAGTTAAGTGGCTAAAATCATGCTTATTGGAGATAAAATACCATAGAATGATGATGCATGATATAGCACTAGCGATGAAAGACATGAGAAACCTTCATCTGGCGGAGAGCAAGCTCAGCTGCTTCAGCTTGCACACCTGATTGGACAACAACAACAACAACAACAAAGCCTTATCCCACTAGGTGGGGTCGGCTACATGGATCATACGACGCCATTCCGCTCTATTAGTAACCATTTAACACTGCATTCAGACGAGGATGCAGCGGCTCTTGCTCTCTTATCACTGTACCCGAGCTGTACAGCGCGTTACTTACGGGTAACGACCTAGCATTAACACAATATATTCGTTGATCCATGTTCATAAGATTCGACATGATTTTATGTTGGCTGTCGGGGCCTAACACAACCCTCCTCCTTTATCCGGGCTTGGGACCGACTATAAAATATAGGCGGAGTTCTGATTGGACAACAATGTTCAGAAAATTATCAGCACTGCCGGTAGCAGAACTCCAGTTACAATTATACGTAATATGAATTACATATATGTAGGTCCACAGAAATTACTACAAACTATCAGCTAATATAATAAAGATGAACATTCACAATACATTTATCTCTGCTTAAGTAACCCATGATGCTCTTGCAAAATAACCACGAAATTGCATATCATTAACATTTTGGAGTTCTGATTTTAGAAGAATCAAGTGTAGTAACTAATTTGATGCATAAAAGCATTCAATTGAAATGGATACTAATTCTTGAATGGCTTCACCATGCCAAAGTGAGGTCTGAGTCCATAATCACATGAAGCAAAAATTTAACTTAACGTCGTCAAATATCACCGAAAATACTGTTTTGAGAAAAAGGAAATTTTGAGAAGTAATCTCAATTATATATGCTACGATCCGAATTCTCATGACTTTTTTTTAAAGGAGAATTCACATGAAATTATTTGATGTTACTATCTTTGATTCTTTATAGTTATATGTACAGGAGGAAATTGTTATAAGAAGAAAAATAATTTGAGAGTTTAATTCACAAAACACAAACTGTAAAGCGAATAGGAAAAAACAAAACACAAGAATGATGACAGTTCATTTATCATATATGTTATCATCCAAGCTGAATAAAGGGCTGTGCAAATATCAACCTATAAATATCTTATTTGACTTCCCTATTATATGTTTAACAATTCACAAGTTGAACACCAAGGCAAAACTTAGGTCAGAAATGTGATATTACATATGTACCTGCAACAGAAAAGAGCAATGCAACTACAAGGAACACAATGCTTAGTTGCTTACATTAGCAATCGCTCTACGTCAAGCACGTCCGACGACGTCGTGTATAGTAATGCAAAGTGAACCAACAGCGCACAAGACATAGGAGGAGCAATGAATCATCAATCTGCTTGCTCGGTGACCGCAGATTGACTCTGTTCCAGGTCCATCGCCCTCGGCTTCTTCCACTTTCTTTCCCATCTATCTGACGAGATCGAATGGGGACTTTCCTCTCCATCTCCGGCGAGAAGAAGGTCCAGCGATGGTGACTCTTCTTGGCGGTCGAGGGTTTTAGTTCGCCGCAAAGCAGCGGTTTTTTTATATTTTATAATGAAAAGTACGAGTTCGCCTATGTCAACAAAACATGTAGGGACTTCTTTATTAGCCGGCCCTAAAAATCTCGTCGTCGTCCTCCTGCTCCTGCTCCTCCACCACCACCACCTCCTCCTCCTCCCTTGCTCTGTCATGGTGAGAGCAGTCACCAGCCAACGTTCACCAGACTCCCAACTTTAGTCATATTCCTGCAATCGAGCGGCGTATCGGGTTCTCTCTCCTTGACCTCGAAGTCGGAACCGCCTTTGGCCGTCAACCATAGCTCAACCTCAGAACTCCTCTTGGCTTGGGAGAAGAAGCTTTACGCGGAAGTCAAGGTAAATGTTGCTTTATGACCTTTCTCTTAATTAGCAATGAATTGTTAGTTCACATGCGTTGCAACTCGATATCATAACCTCTTCGTCTCCTTCGTATTGTTTTTGCTCCGCTTTCCTTCATTGTCATTGCAATGTGATACCTCTTTTAGCCCACACGTTCGTAGGTATAAAGCTCAACTGTGCTTCGAATAACTTCGAAAAAGGCAGGTGGCCGACTATTCAAACGTAAATAGTTTGGTAAAATCAACAGTTCCTTCAGTTTTGTTGCAAGTGTTATTCCAATTGAAAATTCAAGATCAAATTCAGTGGTTCTAAATAGGTTACACTAACGACCAATAGATTTGTGGCAAGTTGTGTGACCATGTGGAAGTAAATTGCTTGCTCTTTGTTTCTCGAGTCCACACGAAGAATGATCTAACTTGAAGACGTATTTGCTAGTATTTGCATCTGGTGTGGTGTACAAGGCAGGTGATTCACCTGTACAAAGTTATATGGAGATAGACAAGACATGTTTAGTAGTGTGATGTCCTGGTATTTACAAATGAATGGCTCAATCCACTGCGAGGAAGATCACTGATTCAGAGTCTAGTAGCTGTAACTAATTTTGTTAAAAATATAAATATTTTGGTAGACTTGTTCAAAAGAAAATAGTTTGGTAAAACCAACAGTTCCTTGAGTAAGAACACTGCTAAGCTTCTTGTAATTGTTATTTCAATTCAAAATTTAGGATCAAATCTACTGGTTCTAGATACATAAACCACTGATGAAACTTCGCTTGTAAATTTTTATAGCAAGTTGAATGACCATGTCCATGTAAGCTGATTTCCCCTCATTTGTCGAGTCCACAGGTTTCTGGCTGATGACCAATCTAAGATGATCATGTTCGATAGTATGGGAATCTTCTATGGGTCATTGTTGTTGTGAAGCCTTTTTATCTCTGCTCCTAGGGTGTAGCTTGATTTGGAATTTTATTCCTTGTTGTGCCTTAACCCAAGATTTCTAGTTGTGATTACTTTAGTTGCTTGCATGACCTAATAACCCAAGTAAAAACTTGCATGCTTCTTGACATCATATAATATTTTGGGTGTCAAGGAAGGCACACAAAGAATGTAGGAGAAAATCGGCCAATTATTTTTTTTCTTGCTCAAAAGGAAATTGTTGATGTTTTGTTAAAAGTGAAGCTAGTTCCAAGGGGTCCCATTCTATATGGCATTACTTCTGAATGCTGCTTTTTTCATACAATATAAAGTGACTTCAAATTGTGCTCCCTCTTTATTAGCATCTGTTGGTTTTTTAAGCCCAAAGTTATGGTATCATTTTCTACTTGAAAGTGGTCCTTCTGGTTGGATATTCATCCACATATACATTACATTAATATGACATCTTGACTTTATGTTAATCTCATGGTACTTGTCTGTTTGCTAACCTTTAAATCCTTCTGGTTTGATATTCATCCACATTTGCATAGTATTGTAATATTTAATTTGACATCAGTTCTACTTTGTTATGACATCTTGACGTAATGTTCAATCACATGCTACTTGTTTGTTTGCTCATGATGGTTTGCCCTACCTTCTGTGTTGTAAGATAATCATGATCATGGAATGCTTTCTTTCTGTGACTACAGGCGAGAGAGGTTATAAAGCTTGAGCATAAGGAGAAGCTTTCACCATTCAAGAATCAGGAATCTAAGAGAAGATATGATGCAAAGCTGGACAAAAGGAAGGCTCCGATAAAAAAAATTGTAGTCTTTTATATGGTCACATCTGAAAGCTGACACTACTACATCTATTGCCATCACAAATGCGCCTGATAGTGAACTTGCACCTCAGCTTGTTGAACTTTGCTTTGGATTGGTAAAATTTTCACTCTCATTCTTTTAGTGCCTCATAGTACTAGTAATTTAACCCTCGTTCAATCCTTGATTAACATGAAAACATGCAGGCTTTAAAGCATGTGGAGACAAATAAATAAATTCCACGAGATCCAAAACTTCAATTTCCAACAAGCCCATGGCCTTTTGAGTCTTGTGTCTGCTAGTGAATTGACATCAGACCTGCACCGGTTAACCACCCATGACCTTGAAGTTGTCATCTCATCTTGGCATTCCGGTTTCAACCGACTCATCAAGTACCAGCATGGATGTATTCGTGCCGTCTATGGGTGGCTGAAGCTCACACTCTTCCACTTTAAGAGTGATAATCCTATGAAAGATCATGCTTCTCGTGTTGCAGTTGAACTGACTGCTTTCTGTGATGAATGGAAACAAGCACATGACAGATTTCCCGAGAATGTGACATCGGAGGCCATCGGAAGCTTTGCTAATGTAATCCATGTTATCTATACAAAGCACGCAGAGGAGCTAAAAATTAAGAAAGGAACTGAGATTTATTCGAGAGAACTTGAGAAAAAGTCCACAGCTCTAATAAATATTGAGAAATATTGCCAATCTTATTCCATGATTGGTATTGGTCCTGCAGGCAGGGAACACGAGAATGATATACAAGTGTTTGATGCGCAAGATCCCCTGATTGAGAAGAATCTGGAGGCCTTCACACCGTCTCCCAATAAGGAACCCCGAGAAGCTATCCTGTCGCCGGAAATCTCCTTCGATCCGAGATCCTTCGTCTCAGCCCTCGTCCAATGCCAGTCCCCAATGGAGATCAGGCGAGTCCATGCATTGTCATTGACGACTGGAATGATCCGGAACCTTGGGGTTGCCAACAAGCACATATACATTTACACGCAGCATGGCATGATGGTGGACGCCTACACCCTCTTTCGCCAGATGGAGAAGCGTGACAATGTTTCCTGGAGTGTGATGGTGGGTGGGTTTGCCAAGATGGGGGACTACATCAGATGCTTGGAGACGTTTAGAGATTTTGTTAGCTCTGGTTGCCAGATGGATAACTTTACTGTGCCTTTTGTTCTCAGGGTGTGCAGAGACACTATGGATCTTCAGCTCGGGACGGAGATCCACCATCTTGTCTTCAAGGCCGGGCTTCATATGGATCTCTTTGTGTCCGCAGCTCTTGTTGATATGTATGCGAGGTGCAGAAATATTGAAGATGCTCGAAAGGTGTTCAACAAAATGCAGAAGAGGGATTTGGTGTCTTGGACTGTCATGATTTCTGGATATGCAGAGTGTGGGAACCCAGAAGAGTCGTTGAGGTTGTTCGATAGGATGATAGAGGAAGGCATCAAACCAGATAAGATTGCAATGGTGGCTGTTGTTTTCGCTTGTGGGAAGCTGGGGGTGATGCACAAAGCTAAAATGATCCATGATTACATAAAGAAGAATAACTTTTTGTTGAATGTGATCATGGGAACTGCAATGATTGATATGTATGCAAAATGTGGCAGCTTAGATTCAGCAAGGGAGATTTTTGACCAAATGAGGGAACGGAATGTCATAACATGGAGTTCAATCATCTCGGCCTACGGAATTCATGGTCATGGGAAAGAAGCCATGGACTTGTTCTCCAAGATGTTGCGGAGTGGCATTCGTCCGAACCGAATTACTTTTGTGTCCATCTTGTCTGCTTGCAGCCATTCCGGTCTCGTCGAGGATGGCCAGCGATTTTTCGATTTGATGGTGAGAGATTACTGCATTGAACCTGATGTGAAGCACTACACTTGCATTGTGGATCTTCTTGGACGTGCAGGAAGGCTGGACGAAGTGATGGAGTTGTCCGAGAGAATGAAAATAAACAAAGACGAAGGATTTTGGGGTGCACTATTAGGTGCTTGTCGGATTCATGGAAATATCGAGCTAGCAGAGAAGGCTGCAAAAAACCTACTACAGCTTGGTCCAAGGAACTCTGGATATTATGTTTTGTTGTCTAATATATATGCAAAAGCCGGCAGGTGGGGAGATGTTTTGAAGGTAAGGAACTTGATGACGAGCAGGAGACTGCAAAAGACTCCTGGATGGACGTGGATTGAGATAGACAACTCCCTTCACCAGTTCAGAGTTGGTGACATATCGCACCCACAGTCCAAGGAGATATATCACATGCTGAAGGTCCTGAGTCAGAAGTTGGAGGCCATCGGCTACGTCCCCAATACAGAATTCGTGCTTCATGACATAGATGAGGAACTCAAAGCAGATCTCTTGTACACCCACAGCGAGAAGTTAGCCATTTCGTTTGGCCTTTTGGCCACGCCCGAAGGTACGATACTGAGAATAATGAAGAATCTCAGAGTATGTGGAGATTGCCACACTTTTATTAAGATGGTTTCAGATGTCGCGCAGAGGGAAATTGTCGTCCGGGATGCACACAGATTTCATCAATTCAAAGGGGGATCTTGTTCTTGCGGAGATTACTGGTGATGGAAGTAAATTATGCAACATTAGATCTTCTCATTCTTTCCCTATGTTGTACATTGAGCAGCTCACCTCCCTCTGGATTTAAACAGATATCAAGTCATTGTGTATAGGTCATGTATCTATAGATGGGCCATGCGGTTGTGATCCAAAAAGGTATACGGAGTCCTGATTGTGTGGTGAATTTGCAGATTTCTTTCTGGTTATAAAATGGGGCTCATGAACTCAGTATACGAGGAGAAAAGAAAAAGAGAGAGAAGGCAAAGGTTCTTTTGCCGAGGCCGTTGAAACCAATTGCTGGACAAAATTGAAACATGCCATCTCTGTGAAAATATAAATCAAAAGTTATTTCTGAAAGGTACGATTTCTTTGAGCCTGTTCGAGGACCTTTTTTTTCGCGTTAAGTAATCGTGACGCTAAAGAAATAAGATTAAAAAGTTGAAAATTTCTTCTCTCCGACAGTAAACATGGCATCTCTTGCTGATTAGCGTCAAAGATTTTTGAATCTTTACCTCAGTTTCTTTTCTTTGTTCGCACCCTGTGTCATTCGAAATACTGTCTTGAGAAAAATAAATTTTAACATGCAATTTCAGTCATATGCATAGATCAGAATTCTCATGGTGTTTTCTTGGAAGGAAAATTCTCACGAAAAATATTCATGTATCTGTTACGATATGATAAGTTTTGTGTATTGGGTGTGATGGGAACTCATAGCAAAAGGGAATGATTTGAGAGTTAAACTAATGAACAGAAACTAATAGCAAAAACATAATATTATGCAAAATGTTCACGTTAAACATACATGAGATTTGGCCTACGATCAATGTGCAATTTCTAAGTAAATGCATATGCATCCAATTTCACTAATTACATTTTTTTTCTTAAAAGTATTACCATCAAAGGACTTACCTATAAAATTGTCAAATTTTATCTTTTATATTTTAATAGTACAATAATACCGATCTTATTAATTTTGATAATTGAGAAAACGAAAGATCCATATCTTTTTTTTATATATCATGATTTTAGATTTTACTGAAACACACCCATCTATAATTATTTAATAAATTACATCTCTTTGGCAACATGTGCTTTTTACAAGTCAAACTATGGTTATTTATTAAAGTCTCCAATGTCAAGTAATAACAGTGATAATGAAAAAACATATTAGATTTGTACCATAGTAACCTTTGTATTATGCTATATTGGTAACCTCATTGTAAAACATGGGATAAATTTGTTAAACCATGATCTCGTTATTTCTAGTGAATATTGAGACATTAACTTGAGGTCTAATTGCTCAATATGTTGGAAAAGAGAAACGGATGTATTCAGTAACGCCACCTTCGAATTAAACATGAAGCCAGCACAAAAAACGATGACTCGAAATTAAAAAAGCCCTTTTTTGTTGGGAATCTGTAAGTTGATCATAGACATAATAAATTAAAACTGCATGTTGTCATGTGGTATAGAATAACAAAAATAAAAAAATGGTGGTACACATAATAATTACAAATAATAGTAATAACAGTAGTAATAATAAGACCATCAACTTATTGTATAGTAAAAAATTACTCTTATAAATTAGCACACAAAAATAAATTGTATACCCAGTTTATCTTAATAATAATAATTAAAAGAGACCACAAAGTGAAGAAGACAAGAGTCAGAGTGGGGCTTTGATGGCTGCACTAATGAAAGGACTACTTTTTCGTTAACCTTTTTTCGTCGTCCCATTCTTCCTCTCGTTTTCCATTCTCCGTCTTTGCTTTTGCTCAGTGGTGCTCGCCTTCGTCGTCTTCGCAGTCCCCACCTTTGGCGCCGAGACCCCCCGCGCGACCGCGCCCGTCGGTTGGCGGTCGAAGAGCGCCTCCCGTTTGCCGAGTTTTGCTAATCGTGACATGGGTTGCGCGGCGTCGCGGCTGGAGAACGAGGACACCGTGCGGCGGTGCAAGGAGCGGCGCCGCCTCATCAAGGAGGCCGTCTATTCCCGCCACCAGCTCGCATCTGCCCATTCCGACTACCTCCGCGCCCTCCGCCTCGCCGCCTCCGCACTCACCCGCTTCGCTAAGGGAGAGCCCCTCGCCGTCTCCGACCGGACCCCTCCTGTTCTCCTCCATCGCTCGTCCGCCGCATCCGTGGCTTCGTCCCTACCTGCGCCCCTGCCTCTGCCTCAGACCCCGCCGGCGGCCCCCGGTCCCCCTCTCCGCCGAGACCACTTCTTCCCTTCGCCTTCCCCTACCATTGCCAGCTCCAGGCTCCCCCACATTCTCTCCGCGGCCAGTCAGACCCCTCCCGTAGGCGTTGGCGACACCCGCGACGGCGACTCCCAACGTTTCCCCGCCTTGAACACCACTTACGCGGCCACGCCATCTCAGTCGTCTTCCGCTTGGGATTGGGAGAACTTCTACCCGCCGTCGCCTCCCGACTCTGAATTCTTCGAACGGAGGAAGGTCGAGCTAGAAGAGAAGAATCGCCTCCAGCAGCAGCAACAGCAATGGCAAGATCATCATCATCTCCCGCCGGAAGACGATGAGGAGGACAATTACGACGATCAGGCCGTAGGAGATCGAGAAGAGGTCCACTGTCCTGAATGGGGAGCGCAGTACTCTGGGACAACCAGCTCCGATAGTGAAGAAGACGGCGAGGGGGAATCGAGATCCGGCGGAGCATATGTCGACTCCAGATCCGACTACAGCGGAGGATTCCACGCCAGCTCGCGGCCTCCACCCTCGGAGATTGGATCGTCCGTGGCGTCGAAAACTATACCGCCCAGGTCGGAACGAACGGTCACCGGGTGGCAACTGGGGCGGCTGGATGAGACGGGCTCCTCCCCCGTGTCTTCGTCCTCCGCCGGTGCCTTGGCGCCGCACGAGATGAGTCTGGTGGTGCGCCATCAGGACTTGGCGGAGATCGTGTCCTCGATTGAAGAATTCTTCATGAAGGTTGCCGCCTCCGGCGATGGCGTATCCGACCTCTTCGAGATTGGCCGAGCTCAGCTCGACCAGAGTATCCGGCAGATCAAAAGTGAGTGGACGACCGATTCGTTGGAGCTCAATTGCAGCATTACTGATTAAATAGCCATTTAGTGTTTTTGTTCGAGCTTTACTAATTTTAATCCTATTTCTCTGTTTCTAGAGACGGTACACCACACGAATAGCGTACTAAGCGCCCTGTCCTCGACCTGGACGTCGAAACCTCCTTTGACTGTCAAGTATCGGCTCGATACGGAAGCTCTGGAGGAGTCGGGAGTGAAGAAGAGCCATAGCTCGACTTTAGAACGCCTCTTGGCTTGGGAGAAGAAGCTTTACGAGGAAGTCAAGGTGTAATTACTTTCTTTTCTTTCAACGTGCATTGCAACTCGAGATTTACATCCCCTGATAGATGGACGAAGTTATGAGGTGTTCCTGCGTGTTATTTTGTTCTTTTCATCATCTTCATTACAATGTGGTAACTTTTTAGCCTACATGTTTGTGGGCACAAGCAGGTAGTTAAATTGTGCTAGAACAAGATCACAGCTGTTATATGGAGATAGCTGAACCGTGTTTAATAAATATACAGAAGAAGAAAATGACTTTTCCTTTATTTCTTTGTAGTTAATAACGATGAACATGAAGACCACCACATGGAAGGTCACTAATTCCTGTGGTACAAGAGATTGCTCGGTAGCTGTTAATTATTTTTGTTGGAATGATAATGTTAATTCTGTAGTTCTAGATACATAAAAATGGGGCCAATACTTTATAACCATCCGCTGACACTTCTTGTAGATTTATAAGAAGTTGTGTGACCATGAGGAAGTAAACTGATTCTTCCTCGTTTCTCCAGTCCACATGTTGCTGGCTGGCGAACAATTTAAGACAAGATGCTATTGGCATCACCTGTGCTGTTATGACCCTAATTTTCTCTGCTCTACGACTGGCATGATTTGAATTCTTTCCAAGGGAAATTTGATTTGGGTGTTTTTATCTGCATGCAGGCATATACAGTTGTGATTGTTATTTGCTTGTATGACCTGATAACCCTAGTAAATCTTGTATGCTTCTTAATATCATGTTATCTTGGTGTCAAGGTGAAGAAGGCATGCAGAAAATAGGGAAGTTATTCTGTCATTTACCGTTAGCAAGTGGTCCTTCTGGTTGGGCATTCATTCACATTATATAGTATTGTGACACTTAATTTGACATTAGTTCTACTTTTATATCTCATCTTAACTTTATGTTCAATCACAGAGTGCATGTGTATTTGCCAACTTGTGAAATCTATGATATGGTCTTAGTTGTTGGATGCATAAAGCAGAAAGATAATCCTATAAGGTCTCCTAAAAAAAAAGATAATCCTATAAGGTCTTGCTAGTGCATGCTGGCAAATACTTTGCTCACAGAGAAGCCCATGTTCCTGTCGAATCCTGAGCTTAGCATCTTGACCATGGACATAGTAACCATTCATAAGGGCTGTTACATTTAGAGAATCATCTTAAAGAGATATTCTTCTGAGATATATAATGTTCTGCAGGCACATGCTACTTTCTTCTTTTGAGATAGATGATGTGTTCTTTGTCTTCTCTGTTGTAAGATAATCATGATTATGACATATTTTCTTTCTGCTACAGGCCAGAGAGGCTAGAAAGCTTGAGCA
Source organism: Pontederia crassipes (assembly GCA_030549335.1). Classification (NCBI taxonomy): domain Eukaryota; kingdom Viridiplantae; phylum Streptophyta; class Magnoliopsida; order Commelinales; family Pontederiaceae; genus Pontederia; species Pontederia crassipes. The sequence continues at coordinate 14,822,632 of CM060193.1, forward strand.
TGAGAAGAAGCTGTCAACATTGCAGAGTCAGGAATCTAGGGGAAGAGATGATGTGAAGCTGGCCAAAACAAAGGCTTCCATAAAAAAATTACAGTCTTTGATTATAGTCACATCTGAAGCTGTCACTGCTACTTCAACTGCTATTACAAATGTGCGTGATAGTGAACTTGCACCTCAGCTTGTTGAACTTTGCTTTGGGTGAGTATAATTGTGACTCTCGATCCTTGATTGCCTCAGAGGACTACTAAAATTAATCATTGCTCAATTCATGATTAATGTGAAAATATGCAGGCTTTTAAGCATGTGGAGACAAATGAATAAATTCCATGAAGTCCAAAACTTTATTGTCCAACAAGTCTGTGGCCTGGTGAATCGTGTGTCTGCTGGTGAATCAACATCTGACCTGCACCGGCTAGCCACTCGTGACCTTGAAGTTGCTATCTCATCTTGGCATTCCAGCTTCAACCGACTCATCAAGTACCAGCGTGAATATATTCGCGCCCTCTATGGGTGGTTGAAGCTCACACTCTTCCAAGTTAGCAGTGATAATCCTACGAAAGATCATGCTTCCCATGTTGCAGTTGAACTAACTGCTTTCTGTGATGAATGGAAACAAGCATTGGACAGACTTCCGGATACCGTGGCATCAGAGGCCATCAAAAGCTTCATGAATGTAATCCATGTTATATATACGAAGCAAGCAGAGGAGCAAAAAATCAAGAAAAGAGCTGAGGTCTATTCCAAGGAGCTTGAGAAGAAGTCCATCGCTCTTAGAAATATTGAGAAGAAGTATTACCAATCTTACTCCATGGTTGGTATCGGTATCCCGGGCAGTGGTCGTGAACATGACGCACAAGTGTTTGATGCGCGTGATCCCCTGGCTGAGAAGAAGTTGGAGATTGCTGCGTGCCGGAGAAAGGTGGAGGATGAGATGTCAAGGCATGCAAAGGCAGTTGAGGTCACCAGATCATTGACCCTTAATAACATCCAGACAGGCCTTCCGGGGGTGTTTCAGGCAATGACAGGGTTCTCAGGCATGTTCGTGGAGGCTCTTGAAGGTGTTTGCCGCCGTGCCGGGTCTGTATAAAATAAGAAGAAAACACCATAAGTTTTTCTGTCATCTGTTTACTTATTTAAGGGCAACATAGTAGTAGTATAGTCACATAGAAGAAGAAAATTCCTTCAACCTTTGATGCTTGAGGAGGAATTACTTGGTGTAGATATCAGTTTTGTTCTGATAATTTTTTGTCCTTCTCTGTAATATGGAGAGGGAGTGTATCTGTACAGGCAGAATGCTTTTGGTGGGTTAATTTTTTTTTCCAGTTGAATTCAACTTAATATATTTCGAAAACGTCTTCCCTTTCATGTCCGGCTTTTCATATTTTGTTTCTTTGCTAAAACGTGGGTGAATCGGCATAAAATTTAGAAAGCAAACCAGGGAGGCACATTAAATAACCGGCAGAGTTGGTGTAGTCGGAAACAAAATACTTGGACTATTATGATTATGAAGCGACCTCTCTGTTATCAATTGTACAATAATATTTTCCATCTTGCTATCGATAGCTGTTGCTTTAATTTTGCCAGGCTTCGATACAACCAGAAACCCATTGGAGTTGAGCTGTCAGGTATTCACGGTTAACATTACAGTTACTAAACACTATAAGGGTTCGTATCTCAATTTCTTTGAATTGAATTAATTATCTTTGGCAACTGACGAATATCAAAGGTTCATACTTCATGGAAGGATAAGAAAGGACAGTAGTCATTAACCAACCATCCAACCATCTTAGAAGAACATTACGAGTGCAATATGATTTATCATCTTAAGCATGATCAGAATACGATGATGTTAGTCAAAAAGCCGGTTGCCTTAACCACAAATATGTAATAGAAAAGGTTGCCAATTTGTTGCAAGCCCAAGAGAAGCAAACCATGTCTGAAAAGAGGACAGGCAACGAGGGATGACAAAAAGTGTACATGATTCACTGAGTTGGAGAAGAATTCAATGCGACAAGGCGTTACAGCTGTTGAGGGGGAGTCAGTGGATCGAAGACCTTGTCACCATGACGAGGTGAGTGACATTTTTATGTGAGCCCATCCTTTTGTCTGCATCTTTGTCTCGTCCCTCAGAGGAGGCAGTGCACAGACGAGGGAGAAATGGATATCATTTGATAAATTAATGTGATACGATAGTGTTTGAATGAGGGGCAAATAAACTCTCGAGAAATGACTATCGAATCCTTTTATTTAGCTAATAATAAAAAGGCTTTGCAGTCCGTTTGAGAGGAGAATATGTTTTAGAGAATAAGAATTTTTATTTAGAAGAATATGATATTTTTCTCATATTCTTATTTATTCTTTGTTTAATTCAACAGAAATAAAAATTTAAAAATATAATATTTTATAACTAAAATATCTTATTACAAATAGTTGATATTTATTATTACTTTTAAAAATAATAAATAATAATATAATAATACATGAATAAATAATGAAAATAAATTACGATTGAAAAAAGGAGAATATGTGTATTCATCTATTTTGAAAGAATAAAGATATTCTTAATTTTTATTAAAATCAACAGCTTCATCATTTTAAGATGATTTTTAAAAAATCGAGATTTGATCACTTTATTCTTTAGTGTTTCGCTATATCCCCAGAATATTACGATATTCTATTAGTTAATCTTGAATCTAATGGCGCTTTAGTGTCATACTCTCGGAATAACTCATTCTATCAATATCGAAGAATCTAGGACTTCTTTTTTTCTTTCAATTACGAAAGTTCATTACCATACCATAATAAACAAAACTATTTTATCGAATATTAATTTATTTATGAGAGTCTCAGCCACTCCATTAAGAGTTAATTGGCATGTCTTTATTGTTCAAAAAAAAATTGACGGGTAATTTGTGATACATTTGAGAGAGAAAGTTATTCGGTCACTGAAAGATTTGGGGAATCAGTTAAATTGTGGCTGTGTAGGGATCACAAATGTAGGAAACAGAATTTGAAAACTAAACTGTTAAATAGCGGATGGAATTTACTACACTTTCACCCCCCACCCAGCACACCTCCAAAAGAGGATCTTGACAAAAAATTCATGTTGTCGGATGATGGTTTATATTTTCTTCCATGCTTTTATTTAATGGGCAGTGATTGGCCAACTCCAATGTGAAATTTCATAATTCGAAATTTCCGATCAAATCAATCGACCTGCATTTTCCAATACAGGAGATGTTATGGGCTACTTTGGAATTTGGATACCCTATTCATAAATTTTACATTAGCCCCTGTTTGGATGGGAGAGAAAGAGGGGTGAAGAGAGAAAAGGGAAGGTAATTTTTTCTTCTGCCTAGCTTGGATGAGAGAAAAGGAAAGGAAATGGAGGGGAAAATTCCCTTCCATTTCCTTCTCATGGAGCCAATTTTTTCACCCCCGATTTGAGGGGTAGGAGAGGTGAAAGAAATATTAAAAACTTTATTAAGTGAAATGTCTTTAATGTCCTAAAATAAATAATATTTATTATAAAAAACAATGACAAGGGTATAGTGGGTATTTCGAAAACATAATGGATATTTGATTTTTTTTTTGTGAAGGAAGATGATATGTCCTCTTGAAATTTTTGAAGGGAGATTAACAGTAATTTTTTTGAGGTAAATGGAGAATGTGAGTATTAGAAGAATTTTTAGGTGAGGAGGATTTAGTATAAAGTGTTCTATAAAAAGTTAGAATTGATTTTTCTCTAAAAAAAATAAAAAAAGGATTAGCTAATCATATCCTACATCATTCTTCTAACAGCCTACCATCACGAAATAGATCACCCCACGACCGGGCATGAAGATATAGTCAACGTGAAATATTGTGAATAGTGGGAAAGAAGCAAAATATTTGGACATGTCTTATGAATTTTGTTATTTCTTTTTTTTTCAAAATAAAGCAATGCCGATCCATCATTCAATTCACGGGACCTTATCAATTATGTTTAATTATTTATGAGCACGACTAATTCAATAAGGTCGTTCTACGATTACAAATGAAATTTTCAACAAAAATATTTTACTACCACTTCATTCCAAACTTGTTGGTCAATTTTTTTTATTTCTATGAACATTTTTAAATAATTATCTTTAATTATTCAAATGATTTGAAGCATTCTATTATCACAAATCACTAGCATTTTTTTATTTATATTTAATTTTTTTATATTATCAACTGGAATAATTTTAGTGAATAATAAATCTTTTATGTTAGCCATTCGTGTTCTTATCAGTAATCATAACAATTCTTCATCCAAACTTTCCCAGTTTTCTGCCACGTTTTTGTTTGAGTTGTACAGGAAGATCTAAATCAGAGTGTTTAACATTACTAAACAATAAGAATTTTATTAAAGAAATTACTGCTTTCTTTGGGTAATGCGTGAATTGCTAATTAAGTATTAAAAAACATTAAAACTTTTAAGAGGTAAACACCGTTTTTTTTTTACAGCTTTGCACCTCTCTCAGGAAGACTCGAAAATTTTAGCTCCATTTCTCTTCGGGATGTTTGGTATAAGAATAATAGTGAGAAGAAAGGCAGCAACTAAACAATACAAGAAATAAAATTTTTTGATCAAATATCACGAATTTATATTTTTTATTAGCAGAGTGAAAAAAAGAAAAAAAGTGAGAACATCAAGGTAAGAACAATTTGTTCTCATCTATTATATTTCAAATGTAAAAATATTGGATTGCTCCTATCAAACACCCGGTTTATGATTAGGCCGAACCGATGGTTGTTAATACTTAATACCAAAGAGCACGTTCAACGAGCTATGGGCCAATATCAATGCAATCACGGCCCAATAGATCGATGTCGTGTGCAAAACAATTGGGCCGATAAAAGCTGATACACTTTGACCCACTTGGATAAGCAAGGGTTAAAAATATAAATGTAAGAAAAAGTAACCTTTGTCTAATCATGACTAGAGTTGACTCGATTCAATTCAATTTCTTTTTAAAAAAAATTAACTACATTAATTTTTTTTAATTTATAAAAAAACAAAAAAATGATTGAGGCATCAATGGGGTTGATCAAGTTGAAAATCGTACGGATCCGACGAGTTTAATTGGGATCGAACTGGATCGACAAACTCAAATAAGGCTCGATTCAGTGACCCATCACCCAAAATATTATGTGGTCCGTGAACAATTTTAGGCCCATTAAAAGTTGCAGATGCACGTCCATGAACGCGCAGCGCCTGCAAGATATTTGTAAATTTGCCTCGCATGGATTAAATTTGTGGTAATGTTGGGCGTTTCTTTATTTTTTTTCTTCCCTTCAACTATATTTGTTTTTTTTTTAAAAATATCATTAGTTTATTAAATAGTAAATACTCAGTTTCCTTTCATGCAACTTCAACGTCGTTTATTCATCTAATTATGCTGTCAACATTTGGTTAAGAAAACAAATAAAAGAGAAATGAGCGCACATTTTTCTTCAACTATTTTATATTTGCCAGCAAATTTTATTCAAGGGTAGAATGGTAATTAGAGAAAATAAAATGGGAAGAAAAACGAGGTTGACAGACAAAATTGGATGAAATGAAAAAAGAAAAGGAATAATATGGAAATGGCACGTGAGTATTTTGATTGTTTAGCAAATAAGATCAAAATAGTTAATAACCAAAGGGAAGAAAATTCAAGTGCGTCTGTAAGTAAAAAAAGCATGGAAGGATTTGGATCATATTTCAATGTATTCTGAATCGGAGTCCATAATCGAGGATTGTAAAATTCCAAATAGTCGGAGGGCTCTGGCACAAAATAGAAATAAATAAAAATCGGACCCAAGTTCAAGTGGTGACTTTTTTCAAAATAAGAATTTAGTATAAGAAACATTTTTTTTTATTCTATGCATATATAAAGTAATAATTGAGTTAATATAATTCCATTGCAATTAAAAAAATAACTAGCACTAAAGTCAACAACGTTCCACTCGATTCTCTTGTATAAGTCAACTCTTTAAATTTTATGTGAAATAAGTTTCTCATAACTTTTTATTTTCTTTTAAGACGATAATATTGTCCAGTATTTGAGTTAGCACCTACTAGCAGAACGAGCACACGTCACGGTCGCGGGGCACGTATTGGTAAACTTCTGACGGGTCCCGTGCACGCCACCTCAGCACTTCCACGAGGAACGAAACCCGGACAATAGGGGGGAAATAAGTAACGCTCCATATCTTGCTCTTTTTTTTTTATTTCCTCTCTTTACGGCTTTAACCCACGTCCGTTCTTTCCTCGCCAAACATAGCTGCCTCGCTCGAACGCAGCCACAGCCCACAGCCACCATGCAGCCCAACGCGCCCCACGCGTCGCCCTCCAAACTCCACCACATCCCCACGCCATCCGCCCCTGCATGACCAACGCTTCTGCGCATGCCCTCGCCACGCGTCTCTCCCCCGGACCCCTATATTACCCTCCCTCTCTCCCTCCCCCTTCCAAAGGACTCGAATCCTCCATCGCCATTCCCACTTCTCTAGGCTTTGATTCGAACTGGTCGAAATGGAGTACGGGAGGGATCGACCATATCAGCAGTTGCAGCTGCAGCAGCAGCCCATGTCCACTACCGTGATCAAGGCGGTGACCGCGGCCCTGTTCGGCGGCTCTATGCTGGTCCTGTCCGGGCTCGTACTCGCTGGCACCGTCATCGGTCTGACGGTGGCCACCCCGCTGCTGGTCATCTTCAGCCCGGTGCTCGTCCCCGCAGCCATCGCCGTGTTCCTGCTGGGCGCCGGCTTCCTGACCTCCGGCGGGTTCGGCGTCGCGGCGCTGTCGGTCCTGTCGTGGATGTACAGGTACTTGACCGGGAAGCACCCGCCGGGGGCCGATCAGATCGACCAGGCGCGCCACCGCCTCGCCTCCAAGGCCCGGGACATCAAGGAGTCGGCGCAGCACCGCATCGATCAGGTCACCTCCTCCTGAAGTGCCCGCGCCTTCGTGCGTGAAGCCCCCTCGCCGGCCGACCGCCTTGTTCCATGCATTGCCCATCCGTACGGGTTCTCGCTCTGCATGTTAAGTTTTGCATGGCTGCTGCCTTCTGCTTTATTTTAACGTAATGTGCCGTACGCTTGCATGTAGTTAATTATCTACGGTGGACGTACTTTGTGTGCTGCCCCGCTACTTAATTCGCTAGTTATTTAGTGGCTTTTTTCTTTTTGTATCTTCGGGTTCGGTTCTTGGTGTCGCCGGTGGTCTGTATTTAGCAATTCGGTATTTGCAATAAAGTTGTACTTGGTCTGAGTAATTATGCAGTCATCAATTTCTTTCAGTGTTGATTTTATTATTTTTCATTCTTATTAATCTTGTCTTGTTTAATTACATCCTCCGGACTTTTTAAAATCTTACATTAAATAAATATATATTTATTTTTTAAAAAAAAATAAGAAAATTTAGAAAATTAAATAGGAATAATAAAATGAGAGGGTGAATAGATACGCTTTAATAAAGGAGACGAAGTAAAATATATAGTTGAAAATAAATGTATTTTAAACATGTGAAAGTGTTTGAAAATGTGAAGATGAGGATGGATAATATTTAATTTTTTAGGACTGAAATAAAATGTGATAATTAGGGAGGAAAATAAAATATTTTTTAATCAAAATAATATATATATACAACTCATATATACATCTATATATATAAAAAATATTTTTGGTTTTAATAATAGCTTTAAACATTCTAGATCTAGGATCCGCAGGTTATCCTAATATTTTGCTGTAAAACTAAGAACGGATTGGAATCTAAACTTAAAAATAAAGTAACTTTTAAACATTCCATAAGGAACAAGAAAACCATAATGATGACTTCATAATTTTGGTGACAGTAAGTTTTTTTCTGGTAATAAGCCCCAATGCATGGCAACTTCTTTGTGATAGTAGCTGTTTGTTGGGGACCTCAAATTAATTTTGCATTATAAATCGGTGTGTCAAAGTTTTCCGGAAACCTCATAACTTTGTAAAGAAAAAGAACATAGACACTAATTGCAATTTTTAAAGACCTTATTATGCATTTGTAAATTGAAAAATGATGAGATTATATGCCTTAAAAAAACAAAGACCGTATGGTTTGACTTGAGCGAAAGTGGAAAAAGCTTCTCAAAACCTGCATACAGTAAACACATTACTATATTTTATTAAATAAAAGTTATTTTCTTTAACTTAAACAAATTTTCTAACTTACAGAAGTATTTTGAATAATTTGTAAACACATTACTACAAATTCTAAATTTTATTTTCTAACTTTACTCAGGTCCAACATTTCATCCAAAATTTTGTTAAGTTTTTTTTTCTACTTAGGAAATACTAATTTTACCTCTTATTTTCTCATTATAAGAAAATATTTAACATAAAGCATTCAATTTACTATCAGCATTTGTTATCATCATTTTTCAAAATACTTTTATTGCGATGATCGTAAGAACAAAATTTATGTTTAATATTAAGAAATAGTTGGTGAAAAGACCTAGGATAAATTCAGGAATTAAACTTTATAATTTAAAATTAGATGTAAAAAAGCAACAATACGTGTTAAAAGAAATAATTTTATCCACCAGAAAAAAAGAAATAATTTTACTAAATGAAATCATAGAAATTCTACATATACATTTTCTTATAAATTGATCATATTGTCAAACATAGAAAATCTCCTTGGAACAAACAAAACGATGTCCAACCATCAAATCGGTAATCTGTCTCAAGTGTCGGTGCCATCAAACTTATAGGTGAACATGATTCATAATGTTGTCATTTGTCACCATGTCATCATAATTTTCATCTATGCTCGTGACTTAACAGTCTACTTGTCCAAAATATCGTTTGCCGTTGGAATCTCTGGAAAAAATATTACCCTAGTATTGTAGACTTTCACCAGATATCCTTTGGGCCAAACCAGCTAGAAAAAAAATGTTAAGCTTCAATCGATTCAATTACGAATCGATCCTTAATTCTTTTTTATTGTATGCCAAAATCAGTTTTGACATTGAACCAAAAAAATACGATTCAATCGATCTGATTGAATCGGTTCTATTTAAATTTTGAAAAAAATAATAAAAATAGAAAAGTTAAAAAAATAAAAAATAAAAGAATATAAACAAGGTTAGAGAGAGGAAAAATGATATGTATAAAATTATTTAGGAATTAAAATAAAAAGAAAATTATTTAAAATTAAATAATAAAAAGGAAAATGTTAAAGAAAAAAGAAGTAGGAATAATATAAGATACAAAGGAAAATGGCATAAATAAAGAAAATAAAAAGGAAAATGTTAAAGAAAAATAAGTAAGAATAATATAAAATAAAATTTATTAATATAACATCTATCATCATCAAATATTAGATACTAAATTAATAATAATCTATTTATATTTTTATGTTAACCATTATTATATATCATTATTAAAATTTCTAATAAATAAAAACTATATTATATTATTTTTAATATTACTAATAGGTTATCAGTACAATATTCATATATTATATCATATCTTCATAATTATTATAAATAATGTTATTTTATTGGACCGGTCCAATCACGATTCGATAATAAGTCCAATATGATTATGAAAACATTGAAAAAAAAAGAGAGAAAAAATAAAGATGGGAATTTTGTACACATAAGCGGTGTAAGAAAAACTCGACCCTAGAAAATTATTAGATTCGAAAAAATTTAAAGTTAGAGAATAAAAAAATGATTTATAGTTTTTTTAATAAAGTGAAATTGACTCCTCAAAGTAGGACCCATCCGAAAAAAATTGTAGGGTTAGAAATGAATTTTTATCCATACAATTAATTTGTATTAATTAATTAATCTTATTAAATAAATTTTTATATAATTTAATATTTTATCACATTATTGAAAACTTAATAGTTCTAATACTATATTCTATATTTAGTTATATAATTAAATATGTTTACATTAATTTTAATTTATATAATTTTCTATTAAATAGGAATACGGAAAAAATCATCCGAAAACCGATGATATTTTGTTTTTATAAATAATTTTATAGTTTTTTGTAATTTAAGAAAATAACGAGTGATTTTTTATGAACTGAAACACCAATCCTATCAAAACCACTTTCAGCCTGTAGCTTCCCCTCAATAACTTTTTTTAGTTGTACTAATTAATTTCCTTCAAATTTTAATGTTCTAAAATGATAATATTTTTAATTTATTATCTCAACACTTTTTCCCTTCACGTTTGCGTTGTTGGTAACTTTAAACAATTCATTACTGAACAATTGGAGATGAAAATATCTTTCTGATACATTTTTTTGATTTCGGGGTAAAAAATAAATCAGGCCCCGTTAAATTCGTTTAGTATGACATATGAGCACAAATTTCACATTGGTGATTTGGTGTTATGATTTCCTTGTTTAGTGACTCTTCTATAAAAGTTTGGATTCAAATATTAATGGATCAATCTTTTCACTAGTTACTTTGGGCTGTGTTTGGATTAGAAGTTCCCGTGAGTTCTTGGAACTTTGGTGAGGTGATATTTTTGTTTCTCTCAGTGTTTGGACAAAAGTTTTCGTGAGTTAGAACTTGTGCCTTTTCCGTCGTTCAAGAGACATCCACACTATAGTGATCAATAAGCAACCAAGAACAAGTGAGAGACTACCGAGGGATCACTCAGAAACGAAGAAATCATCAAAACAAGGAAGCGCCACCGAGCCCAACGCTCTTGTTGCTATTTTTAGTGGCTGCCGACCTGAGCTTTGAGGCGCCATATCAGAATCCAATGCCGCGAGCAGCGGGCCGCAGCTTCGCCTATTCATCATCGTCCTCATCGTTGCCTCCATCGACGGCACTCTGCGAAGCCATCACCTAAGTGAGCCGATGGCTTCGCGGTGACGTTCTGCATCCTCTTGACGCTGGACAGCAGCGCCCCCGATGAGGAGGAGCAGTGGTGGCTGAGCGCACCCCCGGGCGAGAGGCTTGCCGTTGGCGAAGAGGATCCGAAGTTTCCATCGCTCCATGACCCCAGCTTCCATTGTCCACCGGAAAATCTTTCGATCACTTGTCTAGAGTTACTGCAAGGTTGGTGACGTCAATGTAGGACTCAGAGGGACGGAACGAGTGGAGAGGGAAGAAGGAGAGAGAGAAAAAACAGGAAATGGGAGAGTTCTGGGGCATTGCAAAGTTCTCACGAGAGTTGAAAACCTTTTTCTAGGAACTTTTGCAAAAAAAGTTCGTTTTGCCGTCACCTGACAGGAACTTAGAAAGTTTTCATGACAAAAGTTGTTTGGCAGAACTTGTCAAAGTTTTGGGCAAAAGTTCGATGTCAAACACTGCCTTGAAGTTTGATCCCCTAGATAAATTTTAATTGTGGGTCCTCATCCTTGATTTTTTTCTTTTGAGTATTGGTCTGAATCTATGAGATGTCTCCGATGTCCAAGACTATTAACATAGAGCAATAATGATTTATTTTCTTTAGATTGTGTTTGGACCGGAGAACGAAACTTTTCCAAATTTCTCAGAAAGTTTCGATGTGAAATGGAAGTTTTCGTGTGCCATTTGGATAAAATTCTTATGCAAGTAGAACTTCGACTTGTTGAAAATCGGCGGGCGTCCATGGCGGATGACGGGAACGTATGACACCTATCAAGAGAAGTAAGTTGTTATAACTCTCGTCTCTCCCTTTAGAAAACACGAGGCACCGACGAATTCTTCCTCGACGAATTCTGATTTCGATGATCCAAACGCACCGGCGACCTTTTTTGGAATCGCCTTCTCTTGTTTCAACAAGAACTTCCCTTTTCATCTCCATCATTTTCGCCCACACCGGTGAGCCTATAAAGAGTGAACCCCGAAAATATTCCAACAGAATCATCAGAATTTCTTGAATCACCGTCGAACTCGGTTCATCCACGCTTCCGACGGAGAAAATGATTCGAGTCACGTCAACAGAAATTGATGGTACCCCGGATGTTTCTATCAATCTGGACAACATATTGCAGCATTCAAACGTCGCAGCTGACCGATGTATCGCCAGAATCGAAGCTCCCCTGATCATCAATTGTTTCTTCTTTTCGATGGCATTGTAGCAGCACGAAAAGCCCTCGCAAGGACATGATGAGCAAGGGCCGTCGAATGACGAACTAGTGTCAGTGATAGATCTGGCGCCAGTCGTGGTGACGCACGGGCCCCTGCCTCCGACGGTGCTGTCCGTGCCCGCCTCGAAGCGACAACTGTCAATAAGCCTCACGAGGAAGATAAAGGTGGGCAGCAAGGCGCGGCAGGGGAAGGGGTCCTCGGTGGTGTTGAAGTTGGTGAATACTTCAGGGCCCCTTGTTTTCTCACACCGGGTTCGCCCACGTGAGCTTAGGGGAATCTGAGTATTACCCAATTAACAGTATTGCTGGCGTACGAACGAAAGAGGGGATTCGGGGGGCCCCGCCCCCTGACGGCGGTCTTGCTCACCGGTAAGCGGGCAGGGGTTCGGGGGCAGCGCCCCCGAAACTTAGACGAGTTTTGGGCTTTTGTTTAGCCGACCCGTGTGGTTCGGATTAGGTTTTTTCTCTGTTTGTTTGGGTTTTAAACTCGGTTTGAAGAGGCTATTAATAACCTAATTTATGATGTAATATATGTGGCGGTTGAAAAAACCTAAACGATATAGTGGAACCTCTTTGCAGGACGTAGCCCTCATCTCAAGGGTGAATCTGGATAAATTCGTGTGTCTCCTCTATTTTTCTGCAATCTCTCTGCGATTTTCTCTCCTTGTTCTCGAATTTTCCCATCAGGTGGCGTCGTCATAAGGAGAGGTGCAAGGTGGGCAGCAATGACGACCATGACGAGGTGATGGTGCTCGACGAGAATGGCAACTCCCAATGGCACAACACGGTCCCGGGACACATCACGAGCGAACTCGTTCCACAAAATTCTCACATCTTGCGAAAACTTTTATCCAAAAAATTCTCCCTGCCATCACTTGACTGAAATTTGAAACATTCCTCTTACGGCCTTAAAATTCTAACCCCGACTTATTAATATCAGTGGAATGCTTCTTACTCATCCTTGAGTTTGAACTCTAATATTATATTAAACTAAATATGCAAATCATTTTTTCCTAAAATTGAAATCATTGTAAAGAACAATTATCTTTATATGTATTCTCTACGCCCTCGGAAAATCCAAACCTACAATCACCCTTCAACTTGAGAGAGGAAAAGACCTAGAGGATAGTGAAGAAAATGAAGCTTGACGAGTGAAAGAGGGCAATGCATTGCAACTCTTTCTATAGTCTCTTAATTTTCAATATAGTTGTTACTCTTCAGATGTGGCCATTTTATAATTTTCGAAACAGAATATTCATTAACAACCATTTGTTGGTCTGTTCCAAATTAATATGAACGTCTAAACTTTCAATAATATATTTAATCTAATAAACATGAGTAAGTAAAAAGAGCAAAGCTATGAAATATTACTTGAGCGTGAATTTAATTGTAATATTTTTTTTAAGAAATATTTGATTTGGATTAGATTTTATTCATTTTTTTTGCTACGAGTCTCAAACTAAATGAATGACTTTTTACATGTTTTTTTAAAAAAAACAAACCAATATTTAACCGGATAATCTTTTGACCGGCCAATTTTTTAGTTTTTTGGAGCAAATATTTCGAGTTTGATAAACGTTTCGGATGAATAATTTTTTATTTACATCGCTATTTTGTGATGATATCCAAAATGTCTTATTTCCATGCATGTTAACATAGCATAGAGAAATATGTCTACATGGTTTTGTAATGGTGGACATGGAGTTGTGCTTGATCAAATTTCTTAGGTTTCAAACGTACATGTTCGCTGATTAATTAATTAACTATTCTGGCCATTTGTCACACACACTCAGTTCTAAAATTTAAATCAATTTATTCGGGGAAGTCTATTCTTGAGCTTGATTATAAAATGGTCCTAGCTTTTTTATCCTAAAATTACCCTACTTTTCGTTTTTCTTACCCAAAGATTTTACCATAAAAATACAATACATGAGTGGCATAAAATAATATTCCCCTTCAGTTTATTTTTAGGCCTCTGCTGTGTGCTGGTCCCCTAAAAAGAGGAGTGATTACTTTTCTGTGGAGGAATGTGGATTTGTGTTAATATTTAATAAAAAAATATTAGTTGCCATGAGACATTGAATTCAGAACCAGTTTCTAAGTAAGGGATCTTAACCACAAGTTTATGATCCGAATCCATAGAGGAGAAACAAAGGAAAAGGGAACACAGAAAAGCCAAGAAAAATGAAGGGCTGGTCTAGTAATTTTTTCTAAATAATTTGTAAGTTATCAACATTCTTTTTTTATAATTTTTCTTCTTGTGCTAATGTGGTTTTTTTTTTCTTCTGCGATCCAAAGAAGCAATAAAAACTTGGTTGGATTTTGATACCTCGTCTCCAAAGAGAAGTCAAAGATCCATCCACTCAGGAATACGTTTACTGGTATCATATTAGACGACAATGATGGTAATGCCGAGGAATGTGGAGCTTGACAGGACCCTAATTTGAGCACCCATTCCAAGGATGCATCTTGGGTTGCTGTGCATGTCTTGATTAGATTATAACCTTTCCAGATGTTTAGAATGGTTTTCTTTTCTCTGTAATGGATCTTTAGAGTGATTGTTTCCCAAGTTGAACCATGTGCTCTGTGTGTGATGATGTATTTCTCTTTTCAGAAGAACAGTGGGAATTAGTGTTGGAACGAGGGAAAGAATGCTACGTTAAATGATTCTCTCTGACTTTAAGACTACTGATAAAGCCTGTGGCGGTGCCTGCTGATGGTGGTGGTGGTGGTGGACCATTTACCAGGTCCTACTCAAGAGTCACCTCAAACTTATATGAATGACTACATGAATGAAACTGTGGAAAACCGACTAGGGTCCTTCCCCTTTACTATTTCATGACAACATCACATGATGCTTGAATGTTGAAGTGATCAGTCACTGCATCGAGATCTCCAAATTGTTGGCCATGTTCAGATATAGTTTGGCAATCAATGGCTGCATTTTTTTTTTGCTGTACTTCCGACAGGGTTCAAAAGAGAGAGAAGGGCTGGGGTTCAGGGAAGACTGCAACACCTGCAAAGTGATTATGAATTTGATTCCAATCCTGATCTTCTCTAATCGTATAACAGAACTTCTCTACAGGTGCCACAAGTCCCTTTTTTTTCCTTTTTTGGGATGCCTGAGCAAAATAGTGTATCTTGGATGGTGGTAATGGACTGATCTCTAGTCAATCATTTGGAAGTAGAAGAAATAATCACTTAAGAGAAAAGATACCATATGAACTGCATACATTTTCTATCAAAATTGATCGACTGCTCTGGAATGGTTCTTTAACCTTTCTTTTTTAGCGGTATTAACTTGGAACCAATAAGCATCTCAAGCCAGAAAACAGATTTGAAAATCAAATAATTACATAAGATACCTAAAGGCTAAGTTTTTTTACACATGTAAGCAGTAACAGTGTTTGTGGCATCAATCCAGCGAACAATAGTCATGGACGATGCCATGACAAAAGATCAGATGTGGGAGACAAAACAAATCACCGTGACACAACAAGAAAAAATTCTCTGAAATTACCAGCCAAAATGAACTAGCAGTAGATTCTTTTTCTTTTGAAGGAAACTAGCAGTATG
Organism: Pontederia crassipes; assembly: GCA_030549335.1. NCBI lineage: Eukaryota > Viridiplantae > Streptophyta > Magnoliopsida > Commelinales > Pontederiaceae > Pontederia > Pontederia crassipes. The sequence goes on from CM060193.1 coordinate 14,838,298, forward strand.
ACAGGCAGGCAAATCACCATGCATGAGTACTTGGTTGATGAACATTATGTCAGTTTTCTGAACAAAACAAATAAAAGATGGATTTACCTAGAAGACCCACTATGGTGAGACAACAATAACCTTATAATACTCTACAATGACAAGCAACTAAAAGAATTCAAAGTCTAAATACTTTCCTCCAGGTTTCACATCCGCCCCTACTATCCTCTTACTGGTGCCTCCGACCCCTTCTGCCACCCCAAATTTTAGTGGTAGCTCAGTCTCTACTGGTCTTGGCACCTCAGGCGGTGTGCTGCATCGGATAAGTGCCCAATTCACACCTTCAAAGAAGGGATGCTGTTTTATTTCAGTTGCTCCCCTCTTCACGCCTAACCGATGCTGAGGCTCTTTGACTAAAAGCCCTCTTATCAAATCTCTACTTGCATAACTGGTCGATGGAGAGTCGGGAAATCTAAGTTGCTGACCAACAACGTTAAACAATGTAGCACGGTTTCCTGAGCCCTTGAAAGGTGTCTTCCCATACAAAAGTTCATGCAGGAAGATACCAAAGGTCCACCAGTCAACAGCACTTCCATGGCCTTCGCCTTTAATGATTTCGGGGGCTAAATACTCATGAGTCCCAACAAAAGACATTGATCGAGCAGTCGTTGGCTCGGCAACGAGCTCGGGCAAAGTGGAAGCATGTTGTCCAGGTTCAGCCCGTGGCTTCCTCATTTTTTTCTTGCTCTTCTGACTAAAAAGCTTTGGCATGAAGCATGCAGGCTGAATGCACACTGACGAAGGTTCAATGCAGGCTGGTTGAACACAAAATGCTCCTCCAGTCCGTCTCGAAGGATCCAAGTCGAGGGATGACGTCTTGATGAGTGTAGGCGAGACAGCACATCTTAAAGAGAGATCAAAATCTGAAAGCATTATATGACCATCATCACGGACAAGTACATTTTCTGGCTTTAGGTCTCTATAAACAACTCCAAGCATGTGTAGATACTCGAGAGCGAGTAATACTTCAGCAGCGTAAAATCTGTTCATATTATTCAGAAAATGGAAATCAAACTCAGTAATTACCATGGCTGATGAATTCTTCTAAATGATGATATCTCAACTAGAATATGTTTCTATAGTGTGTCGTGATACCTTCATGAAAAGTCTATTGCAATACTTGTATGATATGTTGGACAATATAGTATAGCCCTTACATTTACACGATAACAAGCATTCCTTATTAGTTGAAGTACAATGAACATAATACTTCAATTAACTGGGATGAACATGACATTTTTACGATCCCATAGTCTGCTGCCAATGCAGGAAACGAATTGGGAGACAGATGCCTTCAAACAACCAAAACTGATAACAGAGGATCAGAAGAATATTTTTCTAGCCTTCTTATAAGTAGAAGCAACAAGAGAAAAACAACAGCCTTTCATTAGCTACTCCAGTTTTTTAGGGAAAAGGATTGTTACGACTTTGTGTACAATCCCAGTATATCAAGTGGAAATGAACATAGACAAGGGACTTTCATTGTCTCCATTATACAGGATAGTGGTATCATTTGGTAAAAAGTTCAGGATTCTATATGAAGATAGGAGAAGGTAACCTAGGATTATAAAAAAAATTAAGTTTATTAGCCATTTATGTGAAATCCGACCCTAATCAGAAGGCACCTAAATTGCAGAAATCATACATCAGTTATGTCTCAATAGTTAATCAAAATAAACATCGAACAAAAGTTGTGGTGCATCATCTTAAAATAGCAGAATAGAAAAGAATTCTGGTAATTGGATAATGGATCAATCAAACATAAGATACTTATTCCTTTTACCTCGCTGCATATTCAGAAAAATATTTTCCTGGCTGCCGCTGCCTCAACGTATGCAAATCACCACCAGGGCAGAACTCCATCACCAAGCATGAAAACCTATCAGTCTCAAAGTGTGTGTATAAAGTTGGAAGGAATGGATGGTCAAGAAGTTGGAGAATCTCTCGTTCTGTTTGTGCCCTTGTCAACTTCTTCCTACTTGCCAAGGAAGCTTTGTCCATTACCTTCATAGCAAAGTAGCACCTTGTACCGCTCAGTTCTGACAGATAAACACTGCCGATGTCACCACAACCAAGTCGCTTCAGAAGCCGAAAGTGGCTCATCCCTAATATGCCATCCCGAGCCCGAACAGCAAGAATAGCCTTCCATCTTGGATCATTACCCTTGTGAGGCTTATTAGCACTTCCAGTAATATTGCTCCAGTTACTATCATCACTGAGACCACTGCTATCACTTGGCCTACTCATGCTTGTTTTTGTACTTTCAAGAGACTCTCCTCTAACACTTCCCTTTGCACTCTCACAAACTCTTTCCACACTTACCATTCCATCACTAGTGATCCCTTCACTTCTATATGTGCTTGTGCAGCTGTTCACAACACTCATGGCAGTTACAACGCCAGCGCTATCAATGCTACTATGCGGACTAACATTGCCACTTGGGGGAAGGGAAGCATCCCATACACACTCTTTTTCTTCTGAATCTTGAGGTAAAAATGTTGTCTCCATTGAATGAGATGGACGACCAGCAGAAAATGGAGATGATATACCAGCAGACTCATTTGGTTCTTCAACTAATCTTTCACTTGGCGAGAGAGGAGTTGAATTAGTTTTCAAAGCAGCAACTCGAATTGGAAGATCGTCCATAAATGGACCTTTAACTGATAAGCCTCTCAGTAAGCTTGAAGTATCACTCTTGTCTTGGTCTATTGCTACGTACACTGTCCTGATCAGGTCCGTATCAACAGGTTCTGGGGGATGACTTGCTCCTGAGAAAGAGCTTCTTGCACCTTCGTCATAGGAGTCCATACTTCTGAAGCTATCAGCTTCTCTAGTCAACTCATTCTCTTCTTGAACAGAATTTTTTCCTTTCCATGGACCTACAAGCACAGGAACCACCTCATTTGGGATCTTCTGAGCAGTCGCTGGCCCCTCATCATCTTTTAAGCTTCTCCCGTTCAGGCTACAAATCTGACCACTAGCAGGGATCTGAGAAGGCAACACTTTGAACTCAGGAATCCTCTCCATACTTGCAGTCCTTTAACATCAGAAAGGTTCACTGTTGTGATTAGCTTCCTCTCAAACCAAAGGCCTGCAAAAATTATTTAGGCGTTAAAAACCCAACTTTGGAGAGGATCTCCCCCCTCGCAGCAAGCATCTATCACCTTCTCCTGTGCTACACCTCATAAAAAGCACACAGCACAATTGTCCAGACTTCAAACGACGAATCAAATTAACTTTCCATGATTCGACTCTTGAACAAAATTGCAGGTATCAACATTCAGCCTCCCTCTGTCAAAATAGGGCATTAAGATTTTACAATCTTATTAAAACATTGAAAGAATCTAAGGAAGGTCACGCATTAAGAGAAACATCCCATATAAAAAAAAACAGGGAAAAAAGAGTTCCCTTTCATAAAAAAAATCCCAGTTTCACAGCACGATTTCTTCTAATCCAAGCAAGGACAGACATAAAATACACGGGAAAAAATGGTCAAAGGAAAGACCACAACAGAATCATGCAGATTCCACTTATCTCTCGCCACATTTCCAACAACCCTTACTAACATATGAAATCAAGCAAAAATAGAAACAAACTTCACACAAAATCGACCAAAAACCCCCCAAAAGACCTACGGAAACAGAAGAGATTGAAGCGCAAAAATGCCCATCCGCACCTTCAAAATCGATCCACGAGCTCGATCACTATGCTTCGCCGCAAACAAGCCCTTCCGATGTTCTCCAACTTCTCCTCTCTCTCTCTCACACTCACTCTCTCCCTCCCTTGGAAAATAGGAAGGGTAAAAAAGAAGAGGGAGTGTGCCAGAGGACAGAACAGAGAGAGAACTTATTGTGGCAGTGGCAGCGGAGTGTTCCACTTTTACCTTTTCTTTTTTCCGTCCGCTTTATTACTTTTAATTAATATTAATTAATACGTGCCTTGTACATTAAATCGATTCATCCATTTTTATGATGCCATGTGGTGCGTTTAATTGCACTCATCCACTAAATTAATATAATATATTATTATTTAATTTAATAAAATCAGTTGTAAGCATATTATTCTTTTGTACAAAGATATCTATATTATAATAGCAGCATTTTAAATAATAATAATAATATAATATAATATAGTCCCCATCGCTTTCTGGGCCCCATGAACGGGCCCACCAGTGTCTTCCTTTTGTACTACATTGGACCCGCTCAGTCACTCACCATCGCCTCAGCCCACTAAAACAAAACACCATAATTATTATTTTGATCAAGACAAGCTTATAATCTATTTGGGTAACTGCAACAATAATGACACATTTAACACTATCTGATATTTAAGTAATACCATTTTTTGAGATTAAAAAATGTAAAAAAAACCCTAAACCACTAAAAAATTATACATGGAATTTAAAATTTTAGCAGCTAATTAAGAAGTGTGTGTGCGCGCGCGCACCACATTCTATTTTGCGCTGGTTTGATTTGTCCTACTTGTGCATCATGTAGGCATTACATAGTTTAGCATCATTGGCTAAAACACTTTGGGGATCGCCATCATGCGTCGAGACAAATTGATCCTGGCCGTTGGGTCATAAAGGGCGAGGTCACATGGCACCTCAGCTAATGATAGGGGCTTGGAGTTATTATGAGAGTGCGTTATGTAGTGTTAATTAATGTTGTTATATATATAATAATGTACAAAACGCGTTAAAGAAATTGTATAATGTAATATAATTTAATATTTTGGGATTTGAGTTTTGGGTTAAGAAAATATTTTTTTTTCTAAAAAAGAGGGGTGTTAATATTTATTGCTTTGCTTTTATTGAGTGTTGCGCATGAGGTCAAAGCTGTCACTTCTCGTGCACTGTGGCGTTTTTTAATTACTTCCCAATAAACGGCAAATATTTGTGTTTGTTTCATCTCCTTATTATATTCCTTTGTTCTTTGTTTCTATCTCGAGGGATTTCTATGCGGACACGTAAACACTGCCACTTGTCTTCTGCTCTTTGTCACCTTACGTGTGATTCAATTTAATTAGTATCTTCTATAATTTTAAAAGTAATTCAGATTTATTATTAATTAAAATAAAATCCAATTAATACTTCTGAAAATAAGTAAAGTTATTGTAATCCGGAATTCCTTCACTATTATTAATATATATATATATAGGTGATTGGCGATAGGGAGCTATTAAAACTTAAAAGTTGACATAAAGCCTATTTCTTGTTTTGAAAAGCACAAAATTTCAGCTTTTAAAATGTACAAACTTTCCAATTTTTAAGATTTAGCCATTTAATCTTTCATTTAAGAAAATTAGTAAGCTTAGTGTGACAACATTAGATGGATATGAGTAAATGCGAATAGACAATAATAGTTATAATTAACATAGAAAAGAAAATTACGATGGATGCAATTTCTATGTAGATCATTTATGAAGTAATAGCCATTTATAATCCACCTTCAGAAAATTACACGAGGATATGCAATTCTTCTTTTTTTAGCGATAAATAATATTATCTACATATGAATTTGTCACATCAAACTTAATATTATTTTTAAGGGTTTTGCTATATCCTCTTAATTTAGAAGAATTTAGCCTCCTAATTGAGTCACTATGGCACAAATGTAAATTTAACAATTTTTTGGAGCAATTTAAAAAATGTGAGTATTAGGAGGATGTTAGGCTAAAGTTTTAGGAGGATATAATATTTTCCTATTTTTAATCTCAAAGCCATTATACATAAGAAAAATAAAATTTTAAACTGAAAAGGGCATATAACAATCATTAATAAAACTTGAATGTAAAATTTCCTAATCTACAAGTTAAGAAATTTTGCACCGCCACGTTCTTCAAGCTTAATAATTTTCAAAAGTAATTTTTTATAGGCTGCCAAAGAGTTGGCACATATCTAGTATAATAAGAATGTTTAAGCGACATTCTGAAAAGGTTTGAAAATTAATGTTTTTAGTAAAAAAAATTGATTAAATAGTTCCTTCAATTAATCACTACAGTTCAGACTTCTTTACAGAAGAAATATATTAAGCTTTTTTATTTTAATATAATTTGGTACTTTATCAATGAAATTAAGAGACTTATCCAAAAATAAAGATATTATGGGAAAATGTTGGACCACCAAATATTATTTAATCATTTAACCAAGTTTGGTTTCTAAAATGAAGGGAAAGTTAATGACTCTACTAATGTGCAGGTTATTAGCTTAACGTTTTGTCTGAAATTACATATAAATAGGAGGATGTGCACTGATAACTTTTCTTCCACTAACAACAATGATGATAGGGAATGATAACAAATATAAACAAGATCAAAACCCAGAGAAGAGAAGAAGAACAATAATTTGATAAACAGATTAAAAAAATAAGCTCGAATGCCAAGGTTGGATCTCAACTTGCACACCTCGCCATGACATAGCATCTACCTTTAGATCTAGAGTGTTGATTTCTTTGGCTAATTTAATAGCCATAGGGATCTCCTCATTTATCCAATTATTTCTTAGGGAACAGTCAGATGTAGGAGCAAAAGAATAGCAATAGGTGTTACTAAACATTGTTTTTTTTTTCATGTTGGAATTGGGAAAAGGATCATGTTGCTGCTGCTGTCCTTCCTTCCTGCCTCTCCCTCCTCTTCCACTTCCTCTTTCATGATTCCCTTCTTCATTTACACCTTTAAGACTGGTAAAAGCCTGTGGCCATGGAGAAGGTGGTGGACCAGGGCTGCTGCCTAGTCCCCCTCCCTCCCTCCCTCCCTCCCTCCCTCCCTCCCTCAGAAAAACTAATATATGTGATTGTGAAACCCTAGAGAGGGGAGGGGAAGGCAAAGGGGTTCTCTTTATTACCCATCACAAGATGCATCAAGATCTGAAGTGATGCAGTCAATGCCTTGAGGACCTAAAGTTGATCATGTACAGGAGCACTTGGCCATTATGGCCGGATTGTTTGATTCGTACCCTCTCGTGATGTGTTAATGGGGGGCTTTTCTCTGCCACCGCAGTGCAACCGTAGAAGGTCCAAAATGATGTTGAGAGGATAGAAGTTTGAGGAAGCTTGAAGCAGACTCTGTAAAAGCAAAAAGAGATATTTGGACAACCAGTTTGAATGTATCGTAAAGACACATGTCATCCATTACACGCCACAATATGAAGTCCGAGATGTAAGGTAGTAGTTTGATGAAGACTATACACATCAGTGATGTCAAATTATGTGTAGTAGAAAGATGTCCTAAAGTTGCAGCTTGCATCATGCCACTCTTCAATTTGGGACTAATAGGTAAGCCAGCATTAGCAAAGGATTGATCCCATTAATCTATCTTATGGGAGTTTGAAAGTTTTGTTGTTGGACCAGTCATTAATAACTCATCTAATAACCATCCAGGACGAAGTACAAGATGCTATAACTTTGAAAGGAGCCACAACTTCCTTGACCATGTTTTCCATATGCACGGAGTAACGAGAGAGATCCAATTTTGCTTAGACATCAAGATACAGCTTATCTATCATCAACTTGGGTAGGACGCAAATATTTTTCTCAGATTTGCCAGTTTGGCTAACATGTACACTTTTTGTTAATAACCTTAATGAAATTATTTAATCACTTGCCCGTTCATTTATATTTACTCATACAGAGGATGGTAACTGTTCACATCTTAATGTCCAATTCAATTTATGATGTATAGTATATTTAGTAGATCGCCTCAACGGTGGCCGAGGAAACTAAAAAGCGAGAGCAGCATCCCTACTTAGAAAGCTATATTGGCTTTTGCTTCTCTGCAACTGCGAGGTGTCCATGAGTAGGTGGAAGATGAACCCAACATCTATTCACATAATTATAATCTTCTCATTATCAATCATGCATTAATGTGAGTAATGTAAGACAAAATGAAAAAAAATGGTTGCACAATTGATCTATTATTAATAATTAGTCAATCTTTATATTTACACATGATTTTTTTTAAATACAAAAAGGACCTGAGTTGTATAAGATTGTAGTTTGTATAAAAATGATGTTATTGGCTTTTGAGAAAAAGGGATGTTGTTGGTTTATGGAAATGCCTACACACTTGAAAAAAAAAACAAAACAAAGTACAAGTAAATTAAAAGCGGAGGGAAGCAGATGAATGTGATGTAATGACGTAACCAGCTTCTATATCGGTCGGAGCCATCGCCCCAGCCGGAGTTGCTTCAGCGGAGGCCCCATGTCAGGTTTGCCCTTACGAGGACATTGCCATTTTCCAGATGCCAGTGCTGCACCTTCGACTTGGCTGTTGGTTCTATCTGTCAAAGGGCCTCTCTTCCTTACCTGTGCTTGCTCCTTTGCCGCTGCCAAAGTCCCATTGCAGTAGTCCATCAGTTCATGCTCTGCTCCCTCTGTCATCACTGCATCAGCTGCGGTCTTGCTGTGTTCTACTGTTGGCGTGGTCGCTTCACTGTGAGGTCCAAATGTTCTCTCTGAATTCTCTTTGCTCACTGCGGTGAAAACGTGGATTTCCATTTCATGCTCTTTTGGACCTCTGCCATTGCTTCCTGGGACTAACAATCGCTCCTGGCAAGTGATCTCGTTTGGATCATTGCTTCTACAGTCAGCTTCCAGGAATGCGGGTTCTAAAATTTTCAAATTATTTGCACCCATCCTCTGGATGTCTTTGCTCTCTACAGGAGATGCATCAAGACTGCGTCCATGGCCCTTAGATTGGATTGGCCAAGACACATTGTTTGGCTAGAGGTTCAACCCCGAGCAGCTTTTGCAAGTTCAGTTTCCTCTTTGGCTTTACGCCACTAGTTTGCTTCTTTGCTGGATCGCTGTCCTGATTTGAGCAATCGAAGTTGGCATCTAAATGCAATTGTATTTTGCTGTTATGGTTGCATTTATCCCTTGTGAAACCTCTCAAGTTCTCCTTGAGAATTGGCCTTCTTGACCATGTTTCATAATTGCTACCGATGCTGTCCTTGTTCTTGACAGAAACAAAACCATCCTCTTTATCTTGGCTGTCTTCTTGCAAAGAACCCACGGCCATCTGGTCCCCCCTCGAGACAGATTCTTTCCAATTGGTCTCCTCGAGTAGCCTCCCTGGCAATGAAATCGGACTCCCAATTGAACACTGATGTGAATCAAGAAGCTTGCACTTGTCATCCCCATTGTCACCTCTGCTCTTCTCTGGTTGAGGCTTCCATTCGATTTGGATTGATGAAATTTTCGTTTCTTTCAACAGCAAAGAATCAGCTCTTGAACCAAATTCATATGCTAAGTTGCGACCCTCAGGAGAACTCGCATTCTCTTTTTGCACAACCAAATAATTCTGCCATAAACAGTTCATAAGGAATTAAGACCCATTACTTGGGATAGGAGAAGGTCGTTATACCTGACTGATTTTAATTTGCAGCATTTTTTTAGGATAATTAACAGCATTTTAATAGTCCTATGGACGTCTGACAAGGACCAGACCATAGCTTTAATGCATTGTGGACATGGAATTAAATGGGAATTTCTCCTTTTTCTGTGTGCGTTCAAATGATGCATTGACAACAGAGCAAGAAAATAGTGGATGCATCAAACAAATTTGATTACACAAAATGGCTTCCTAGTTCAGAGTTCATCGCCGTATAATAATAATTTCTCCTGAAATAGCTATCATTAAAGAAAACGGAGCACGCATTGATTTCACCTGAAACGCAGGGGGATCCTCCAGGGGATCTTGTGTTGCATCGTCATCCTCTTCAGGCTGCAGAGAGTAATGAACGCCATGGGGAACCTCTAAGCACTCCGGGGATTCATATTCGTAACTGGAGAACCAATTCCGAATGTCCGGAGGCTCTGAGGAACAAGAACGTCGTCTAATTAATTATAAACGATCGTCTCATCTTTTTACTCATCAAAGAAACTTAAAAAAAAAGACGAACAGAAGAGAAAGAGATGAAATGGAGCAGAGCAGATCTTTTACAGAATACTCACGAGAAGGTAACGAGAATGGATAAGAAGCAACTCCAGAGACATGCGGAAAATTCGAAAGGGAATGCTTTTTTTTTCAGCGTTCTCCCAGCAACAAACTGCAAGAGCGGTACACAGAGCGAAATGGACGAACGCTAACCTCATCGGAATCGAGCGAGAGGTCCGGCGGCTCGGTGGCGTCACCGTATGGCTGCATCACGATCTCGGCAAAGGGGATGTGAAGGTAGCTTTGTTCTCCGCTTCTTTTCAACTTTTCCCGCCTTGGTGTTCCCGGGAGTTTTCTTCCCACGTTTTTTTATTTCAAGCTTCCCTCGCGATTTTTTGCCAAACCGGGAAAGACCGAAAGGCCAGAAAATGGCTAATTTGGCACGGGAAAATTTTAAACGCGTATCATCCAAAGCTACGAGTAATGTTAATTTTCGAAAAATATGACTTTATTTAATCGTTTATTTTCTATGAGAAAATTTATTGATAAATTTGAGTAATTAAACCATTTTTGCCTTACGTCATAAATCCATCTATCTAACAATACTTGTTTAACCATGTGATGGGCATGACATTTACGCGCCACATATCATGTACGATGGGCATGGTCATCAATGACCCATCATCAGGCCACACGGTAGTGACAAAGATTTGTGTTTGATTCTTGGAAGTCGTAATCTGAGTGTTCCACCCAATCGGAGATTTTAACAAGATGCAGAATATACAGAAACAAATATCGTCAAAAATAAGGTCTTGTAGCATTTTAGCAGCTCCACCTGCCGTGAATCACTAAATTGTATCTGCAGCGTGATAGAATGAAAGAAGCCATAAAGTAACAAACAATTATTAAAACGCTTCAAACAGAGACTTGAAAAAAAAAAATGAAGGTGAAGGTGAACTTACATCGGCGACGAGGAAATTATAATATATAAACTCTTATTTTCCTCTTTTATCGTTTTTTGTTTATAATTCAGAAGTTTATCTTTTCATTTCAGAGTAATGAAGACAGAAGGGCAACCAAAATCATTCTGTATACAATATCATGAGAAATTTTAACAACTTAATACTCCGAAGGGTCGAACTCCCATCTTTTCGACTGTTTTCTGTTGGATTGAGTATTTAACCGACTTCTTGGATTGTGGGTCTTGGTCTTTCGTCCCTCTGTCTTTCTTTTGTTTCCACCATCCTTGTGCATGTCGCTACGCAAATCCATCGCCATGGTAAGATGTTCCTCCGCATTCTCTTCGACTGGCACCGAGCTGGTTCCGTCGGATACAGTAGGCAGTCCGACAGGCTCAGGAAGAAACATCCCCGGTAATACTGAAAGATGCTTTGGGGGTTCGATTATTCCATTTTTCTCTTCCTGTTGTTTCAATAAGGCTTCAAACTGCTGCTTTCTGTTAATCTCTTCTTGTGAGTGAAGAACCAAATCTTCATCGTCATCCCTCTCCATTCCTACAAAGTTCTAGAAACCATATCATGGTTAAGAAACACTGGTTAAACAGAAGCATACTCAAATTATTTGGGTTACTATATATTTGACGAATAAACCTCCATAAATTACAGGAATTCCTGTGAACTTAAATCTGTATTTTCTTACTGTATCCATTTTCTGTTCATTTTCTCTGCAAGTTCATCAGATACGACACTTAACATTGTAAGCAATGTCTTGGTGCACTGACATCACTAGAAACTAGAAAGTGAGGTGTCAAAACTTCAAAAATGTAATTTGTCATACTTAAAAGACAGTGCAACCTAAGCATGAATATGTTAGAAACCTTATTTCATACTTTTCTACTATTTAAGAATTGGAAATATTGATGTTTAACTAAAGTACAAGTTGACCCTGTGATGAACAAAAAGGAAGGGAGGGAAGTAAAGGAATTTGCAGATTCAACAACTTGTGGCATGGCCTCACTGTGATGAACAAAAAGGAAGAAAGGAGGGAAAGAAAGGAATTTGCAGATTTAACAACTTGTGGCATGGCCTCAGTCGGTTCTCTCAAATTTAACAAAGCAAACGTTGCAATGAATTTTAACTTCATGCATGAGCATGATGTTATACAAAGGGAGAAAGAGGACTTCTTTACAGTACACAGTTGTGGATCATGATGAGGGATTTTAGTTACACATGTAAAAAAGAGACACAATCTCCATCTTACTGCACTTAACAGAAAATATCAACATACATGACAGAATAAACCCATAAATTGTGGACCAGATACTAAATCATTAATAAAGATTTGCAAATTTAACAAAGTTTGATCAACCATCTCTAGAATGATGATTGAAATCTTAATTTCCATCCTAAAGTGCAAACGCTTGAACCACATGAGATATTTGAGGAACTCATTTATTTGCAGGAACAATTCATCAACCAACGCACATGAGATCACTTACACAACATAATGCACAACTGTAATACATACCATTTCGGATGATTTGACTCCCACATAATCATGAACATGTTCAAAATCCTTCTCCTCAAATACCTTGCGACAGACAGGACAATTTCCTCTGTGTTGTTTTGCCATGGCATGTATATCTGAGCTGGTCGTAACAGAAATGTCATTAAGGTATAAACAGAAATGTCACACACAACTGAACAATGCGCTGGGTCCACAACACAACCTTTATGGTATTAATAGTATACAACAGAGAAACAGGATGGCATACCTCTTTCACCATCTAGATTTGAGATTACTGTTTGTTGAGTTATTTCAGAATCTCCGTCTTGTTGAATCCAGTTCCACCACCTGATAAAACATTCACTGGAGAGGAGTGTCAGGGTCTTGCACTAATAATAACATTACAACATAGACATCCTATATTTTGTACCTGTGAAAGCAGTGATAGCAGGACATCAACTTCATAAATGGCGTACAAGAGCCATCTTTCATTGTTCCAGATACCAAAGGATATAAACATAATGGGCAGTTTCCTTCTGGATGGTTCATATCGGACAAAACCTCAATCGCCTCCTGGTATTATCAACAAATCAGGTAAATGCATATTCAGAAAAACTTCCCATGCAGTGTGGACGAATACATTGTTTCATAAATAAATAAGCAAGTGTATGTGTGTGTGTATATATAGATAGATAATGGACCTAGTCAAAGCCACTAAAATTTCAACCATATATAAGTATTGTTATCATATATAACTGTCACAATTAAGGAGATATTTTCCAAAATGGATAACAATGTTCATTTCAAGTTGTTTTCCCCATGGTGATAATGACATTGTCCAGATAAATGTTATTGCAAAACCAAAGTAGTACTTGCTAATTGGTTAGAGGCCAAAGTTCAAAAACTATTGTTATTCTCCATAGCATCATCTATTATGTTCAAACAATAATAACTCATTACATATCTATGAACTTAAAAAAGGGTGCACCAGAAATAAAATTCTACGAGTACCATTGTGATAACACATTGTGAAGCAGAAATATAAAGGTTCATATAGAGATAGGAAAAGTGCTATGTGGATATGCATCTAACCAATTTGGAGGACTAGATGATCAAACATTGAAGTAACTTAAAATGGAACCAGATTACCTCACAACATATAATTTGACACTTTTATCTTTAATTAGGCATTTCTTCGATCAAAAAGGAAAAAGAATTACATAAGCTTTGAATCAAATGGTTTTTGTACAAGCTATCTTAAGCCCCATGAATGTTAGATATTGTTTACTACAACTCAAACTTCAAATGAGTGTTCAATTTTATAGTCACAAAGATCATTTTTATTTTGAATCTAAAATTCCCAGACCAAATGGGAATTTGAACTCCTTGACAAGTAAAACTAGACAATGGAACCTGAAAGTGAACAAGGGAAACCTTAGAAAATGAAAACATATTTAGAAGGTAATGTTATGAATTTAATATTTACCTCACAGAGAGCTACAAGCATCAAACATGAAGATAGCTCTTCTGCTTTATTTTTAACTTTCGAAACTAGGTGTTTTAGCCGACTTTCATCAAGGCCCTTTGTATCAACAATATATATGTGGGGAGGCATCTCCGGATACTGTAAAAGTCAAAGACAAGAAATATCAGGACACAGGCAAGCACAATATCCATGCTACACCACGGATAAAAAGAAATCGAACAAAAAAACATAATCATCAATATTATATTGATCTATCAAGATATCTTGAGCTCAAGATGACCATAAAGATAAATTTGTATTAAGCAAGATATCAATTAAAAACTCCATTGCATCCACATTGGTTGAAAAATGTAGCATTCCAGGTTTTTGCATGCTTATAATTGTTTATTCTCTCAATTTTATCCAATGGAAAAACAAATTTGTTAAACTAATTTTGACATCCAAGTTTTTATCAAGAAAGAATCCTAAAAAATTATAAAAAAGAATGAAAAAGAGAAACAATGATCTTTTATGGCGTTTGTTTGAAGGCAAACTAGTGAGGAGCATTACTTTTCCTTCAATCATCAATGCGATTGCACTGGATCCTGGAGAGCATGTATTTTATGTTGGCGCAAGTGATGGAAATATTTACATTGCAGCACTTCACGCTGAATCTAATCCTAGTAGCATCCATGGGAAGTTTGTCATTGGTGTTTTATCTGATAAAAGGTCAAACTGCTGCCACTTAAAACTTTATTTCACTATTTTGTTAAATTACTGATCAAGCGTGTTTATAGCCGGTCCCAAGCCCGGATAAAGGAGGAGGGTTGTGTTAGGCCCCGACAGCCAACATAAAATCCTGTCGAATCTTATGAACATGGATCAACGAATTGGCGTCGTATGATCCATGTAGCCGACCCCACCTAGTGGGATAAGGCTTTGTTATTGTTGTTGTTGTTGAAAAAGAGAAACAATGAAAGAACAACGTAAAAAATCCTAAAAAAGAATGAAAAGAGTGTGGAAAAACTAGCACCAATGGCCAAAATTTCAAGAAAGATCCATGCAACAAATATCAATGAAAAGAGTGTGGAAAAACTAGCACCAATGGCCAAAATTTCAGGAAAATTCATGCAACAAATATCATAGTCTAGAACTTCAAATCACTGCAGAAGTAAGTTGATTCACACTATCTTAGAAGACACATGAAAAGTTACAAGAAGATTATGTCACTAATTAGTTGTTAAAAATGCACATTGAGCAAGTTCTCATCTTCTACAAGAAACATGACGTAAATGTAAAACTAAAACCCTTCCGCAAAATATATCTACCTGAGGTGATAATGCAATTCCAAGATCCACCTCAACAAACTGCAAGGAAAGAAAGCAAATTCAGCTAGTACTTGGTAAAATTTCAAGGATACTATCACGCCGAAAAAAGCTAATGTTTTCACGTACTGATGCAGTACCTTGGAAACCACTAAATGACCAAAACCCGGCTACCAGATGAAGGTCGACATAATCTTTCAGTTTACGTTTTACACATTCAGGACATCCCAAACTGAGATTTAATCCATCAGCCAGATTTTGTCTTTTTATTAGTTTTTATGAGAAGTGGATACTATTGAGGTGTACGACCATCCTATTTGTTCATAAAATGTAATTGCGAGCCAGATGGAAGTAGAGAGAGAATGAATATGATACAAAATGAAAATACAACTAAAATAAAATTAGGATAACAATTATTAATAGTACTAATAACTTGTCATTTCGAGATGACAAATCTTCATAAGTCCGTATGGAGTGGACCAATCTCCAATTACATAACTGATAAACACATTTCAAAAGCCTTCCCTAAATCTAAAACCCATGCATGTATTTATAACATGCAAAGGTAGTTACAATAACTATAACAAAACTACAAATATAACTAACTACCCACTACTTTCTTAACCAACCACTAACTAATACAAAGTGATATCTTCTAACTGCCCACTATTTAATTAACCAGCCATTATCTAATACAAAGTGGTATCTTATCAGTACACCCCTCCTAAAATTTCGCCTTGTCCTCAAGGCGAGAAAAGAAAATTAATAATAATATTCTGCATGTTCCGTTGAAGCTTCCAAACTTGATTAACTCCATCTTTGAGCCAAGAGAGAAATTTTTGAACCAATATGAACTTCTAGCTTTTCTTGTTGCTTTGCTACTAGGATCTTTGAGGCTCTGATTCCAATTGATACAAACAAAAAATACAACTACATATATTATATGCAATAAAAATAAAATTAGGATAATTATTACTAGTAGTAAAAGTGCAAGAATTTTAAACACAATTATTACTAATAGCTTGTCAATTCGATATGACAAATCTCCATGAGTGGATCAAACTCCAATTACATAACTAATCAACACATTTTCCAAGCTCCCCTAAATATAAAACCAATGCATGCATTTATAACATGCAAATGTAGTTACAATAACTATAACGAAACTACAAATATAACTAACTACCCATTACTTTCTTAACCAGCCACTAACTGATACAAAATGGTATCTTCTAACTACCCACTATTTGATTAACCAGCCACTATCTAATACAAGGTGGTATCTTATAGTACACCCCTCCTAAAATTTCGCCTTGTCCTCATGGAGGAGAAAAGAAAATTAATAATAATATTGTGCAGGCGTAGCTTAAGCCTCCAAACTTTATTAACTCCATCTTTGAGTCAAGAGATAAATTTTTGAACCAATATGAACTTCCAGCTTTTCTTCTTATGAAATGAGCTTTCAACTTGTAATATGTAAAGTTGATTTCTCCTGAATGAATGCTGCTTCTTTGTGCTTCATTACTAGGATCTTTGAGGCTCTGATACTAATTGATACAAAATTGAAAATACAACAACAACAAAGCCTTATCCCACTAGGTGGGGTCGGCTACATGGATCATACGACGCCATTCAACTAAAATAAAATTAGGATAACTATTATTAATAGTAAAAGTGTAAGAATCTTAAACACAATTACTACTAATAACTTGTCAATTCGAGATGAAAAATATCCATAAGTCCATATGGAGTAGACCAATCTCCAATTACATAACTGATAAACACATTTCAAAAGCGTTCCCTAAATCTAAAACCCATGCATATATTTATAGTAGTTACAATAACTATAACAAAACTACAAATATAACTACCTACCCACTACTTTTTTAACCAGCCACTAACTAATACAAAGTGGTAACTTCTAACTACCCGCTATTTAATTACGCAGCTACTATCTAATACAAAGTGGTATCTTATCATAATACAATGTTCACAAAGACTCCTCCCATTCTGTAACCAATGCACGAGTACAAGAAACTACATTCTCCAAATACACACAAGAATCAGATTGTTAACTGATAATAATAATTGAAATGTGTAAAATGTGCACAGGTAAACAGTTCTGTCACCAAGTTATTACCATCATCCAGGTTTGGGATCAGTAAATAGGAAACCTACATTCATAGAGATTAGTTTTCGGAGATGCTAAACATATCGTGACACAAAAATAAACAAATATGATTGATGCACACTCTTCCACAACAAGCGCTATCCGAAAGTTGGACAGAGCAGTTTTTGACAACTGAAAGATCTATAGATGCAGCCTGAGCAATAACAAGAATGTTTCTATTGCCCTTTCTTTATACATAACGGAGGCAACATTTTGACTCAGGGCGATGGAGTCCTAAAAGAGGTCGAACAGTCCACATATGCGAGCACAAATATACAGACTGTATACCCCAACTCCCAAATCAAACCTTTTGACAATTACAGCTTCTAATCAATTATTGACTCAGCAGCAAACCTTGAGTAATAAGTAAACAAGCTTTACAAAGAATCGAAATCGCATGCATAACAACAAATAGATAAACAGATCACCCAGAGAGATCTAAAGACTTGAGGTTTAGACTTGGAAATCCAGTTCCCAGGCGATCGAAGCAAGATGGGGAAACATTGAGATTAGGTTGCTTACCTGCTGGGAGGAATCGTCGGCGGTGCGAGGACGGAGTTGAACGGTAAGGTGGGGCGGGGAGGCGTAGATCACGCGGCAGTCGTCGCCGTAGACGGCCTGAACGGCCTCCACCTCCAGCTGGACCTCCTCCATCACCACTGCCGTCGGTTCCATCGTCGCCCCGGCCCCGACGCCTCTTATATGTAGAGACAGAAGGAAGCGAGGCGGATGCTTCCCTCCCTCTTATATGGGATTATTATTTATCATAGACCGCGACTACGAATTCCACTTTTATTATAATAATTATTTTATTCAGAATTAATTCAAGGTTCAGTTCTAAATAAAGCAATGACTTTTTAAGCTAATAAAAATTAACACTTCCATTTAGTCAACGAACTAATTTTTTTATTCATCATATTGTTATTGTGTTGTTCTATTCCCAGAAATATGGAATATAGATATATTTATATGTCGCATCTTGTTTAATTAGACAAATAATAATAATATATGATGCAAAGTCTGTCGGAAGGAGAACAAAATGACTGACAAAATGCAGATCGGTAGGTTCTAATGATCAACTTATGGGAAATTCAGAAAAATACGTACAAATACATCATTTTCTAATACGTACAAATGCATCATTTTTGAAAAATATAACCTAAATCTTGATAGTAAACACAAATACACAAATAGTGCATGAGCAGGGAGACCTTTCGTTTATCAAATCCTTTTGTCAAAGTTATACTAGAAAAATTCTTTTGGGCCATCAAATTTGCATGGATAGAATGTGCAATACTGTGGTACTTGAATTGTGTGTATCGAAATCATCATAAATACGTAATGCAAGAATCGGATGACTCAAATGTTTAAGGACGGAGGAAAACGCGACACAGGATCCTGCGGGCTTTGTTTGGCTAACAGGTCATTAAAAAGGAAGAAAATGAGAGGGAAGTGGAGGAAAACATTTAACTACTAATTATAAGAAAATAATAAAAAAATTATTTACTTTGGGATAATAACATAATTTCATATCATTAAATTATTTAATAAGTTTTTATCCCCTGAATTGAGACCGAAAAATCTGTCAACAACGCAAGGAATCCTTCTGTTATCTCCCATCCAAACCAGGTTTAAGGAAAAAAAAATCTCCTCCCATCCCCCTCGTTGGCTCCCTTTCTCCCCCCGCCAAACAGCTAATTCATGCGTGTATCGAGACATTTACTTGACCGACCACCTACGTTTATCTTATTGCTATTATCTTTTTGTAAAACCATATACAATTCTTTGAAAACCAAATTAGAAAATGAAATTAGGATGAGTGACATAATGAAGGCCGGTCAAAACAAAACTTCGATTAGGAGTCCTTTGAGGCAAATTGAAAGATTAAAAAGCAGTTCTAATTGCAGCACTAAGAACTATGGAGGAAAAAACAAATTCATCAATCATATTAGTCATAGAAAGAATGAGAGCATAGAGATAAGAAGCAGAACGCAAAAGAAACGTATTCCAGACAACGTATCAAATTTGTACAAAGTTAATCAGAAATACTAGAAAGAATGGACTTTTGCTGATGGTATCTAACATATGATAAATAACAAAGTCAGGGAACCAGAATAGCACGGTTTTTTACATGCAATTTTTTTTATTAATTTAACTTTCAAGAAGAACAGCAACTGGTTTTCTGGTTGACAGGTTGTCCACGAATTTGCACGGTAGGGGGCCTGGCGTTGTTCATGGTTGGCTGGCTTGCCATCCTAAGCATCAAATGTCACATATTAGTGTCTGTAGAATAGCCCTCCAACATAAGAATCATCAAGAGGGCTCATACATACCTGTTCTTGATGGCAGCAGCCATAGCCATAAATGCCTGCTCCACGTTGGTTGCATTTTTGGCACTAGTTTCCATGAATGGGATACCAATTTCATCAGCAAATGCCTAATCAGTTTACAGATGAATCAGTCATTCGATGAACCAACAAATTAGTGAAACTACATGATGACATATTACATTGCAACTTTGAGGAAGTATGACAATTATGATGCACAAGGACAAGAGCGCGCTGAGCAGTAGCATAATCATGCATCTTCATTTTTCAAACACTTGGAGGTCAATAACAACAACAACAACAAAACTTTATCCCACTAGGTGGGGTCGGCTACATGGATCATACGACGCAATTCCGCTCTATTAGTAACCAAACCTTTCGGTAACAAAGTCTTATCCCACTTGGAGGTCAATAAACTCTAGAAAAAATTAATCTACACTGACAAATGATAAGCTCTACAAAGATGGTGATGCCTCACCTTAGCTGTCTCAGTGGAGACAACCTTGTTAGCAGTAAGATCACACTTATTTCCGACCAGAAGTTTGTTGACATTCTCACTTGCATAACGATCAATCTCATTTAGCCATTGCTTCACATTGTTGAAACTTTCTTGATCTGTCACATCATAGACCACCTGCACACAATAAGACACAGTTATGAGAAAAGGTATAAGCCAACTCAAGCAAGACCCAGTATGAAATAAATTCAATTAGTTTTATGGATCCTTGAGCTCATCGTATCATACAGTGAGCTTATATAGACTATAATCTTCATCAAAAGTTCTATTACAAACTTACAATGATTCCATGAGCACCACGGTAGTAGCTGCTCGTGATTGTCCTGAATCGTTCTTGTCCAGCAGTATCCCACTATGACCCAGAAAACAAAAAGAATGATTAATCGCGGAAAAAACTGGTTTTTTATTCATGGAAGTAACTAAGAAACACGATAAAGTGCTAAATAAAGTTTGATGGAAAAAAATCAGTTCTGATTACAGATCTGCATGTTCTAATTAAAAGTAAGACAAAGCCTATATGTAGAAGCTCCAATTTTGTTAGGATGCATTATTAGCATTAAAATGGCATGACCTATTGTTTCAACAGTATATCATAAGTCAACCATAAAGTCATCATGCAAAGGCTTACAATTTGAAGTTTTATTGTCTTTCCATCCTGCTCCACAGTGCGTATTTTCTGCAAGGACAAAAGAACCATCAACATTTTGTCTATGCAAAGTAAATTTACTTTCTTCATGAATTTATCACTTACAAAGTCGACTCCAATGGTGCTGATGTAACTTTCCAAATACGAATCATCCTACAAGAAAGTAAACAGGAATGACAAATCAATCAAAACATCTCTCCTATCCAATAGCAGTTCTACAAGAATGATCTCAGAGTACACAGCATGGTGTCCTTACAGAATGAGAAAATCTTCTATAATTATTCATTAAAACATAAATAAATCTACAGAAACCTTAGAATTAAGCATTACTTTGCAAAAAATATTTAGTAACAGAGAATCCACTTCATG
The DNA here is from genome assembly GCA_030549335.1 of Pontederia crassipes. Lineage (NCBI taxonomy): Eukaryota > Viridiplantae > Streptophyta > Magnoliopsida > Commelinales > Pontederiaceae > Pontederia > Pontederia crassipes. The sequence goes on from CM060193.1 coordinate 14,859,498, forward strand.
GAAGTGTATGTCTATTCCTTACCGCAAATCTTAGGAGAAGGCAAGACTTGCCAACACCTGAGTCACCGATGAGCAGAAGTTTGAACAAATAGTCACTGGAGAAAGAAATAAATTGAAAAAAAAGTCAGTACCAAATAATAGTCAAACTAGGGCCAAACCAACCAATTTTCTACGACTCTGAGATAGACCTAGGATTTTGAAAGAGGGTCCCTAATCACCTCATAGATAGAAGCTGAAATTTACTCAAGAATATAGCGTCTATGGAGATTCTAAAACTAATATTGTTTGTTTCTTTTTTATTATTAGAGAACATGAAGATCACGAGCATCCTCCATATATTAGTTGTATTTAGAAGGGAACAATGTCTTCTTAACAACCACATTCTGTGAGTACCATGCCATTCTGTGACCAAGAACAAGATTGCTACTTCAGATGTAATGTGCAACTTATGTATCAAAAAAGTAAATTCTAATATACTGATTGAACAATGCTTCATCTCATCACAAATTTTCCTCAAAATGGTGATCCTTTTACATGATGAACCATCCGTTGACGCCTATGAGCAGTGTCTTCTTTGCATTATCAACTTCTAGAGCAAACTGATTAACAAATACAACAACAACAAAGCCTTATCCCACTAGGTGGGGTCGGCTACATGGATCATGCGACGCCATTCCGCTCTATTAGTAATCAAACCTTTCGGTATATTATATCCGAACTGTACAGCGCGTTACCTAGCATTATTCGACATAGCAGAGAACAACTGATTAACAAATATAATTGCAAAAAACCCTTCTATGAGACACAGCAGAGAAAAAAAGGAAATAAATAGCTCATTCAACAACAATACTCAAATGACAAAAAACACATCAGAGTAGATCTATTTGACCACAGTCCAACAGGGATGCTACATCTACTAACTGAGAGAAAGATATATTACTTTAGCATGAAGAATATTTAAATCCCAATAAATCCATATGAAAATGTTCCAACATCAATTTATCTAACTTTGGAGCACTTTCCATCTACTTCAGAAAAAAAAAAAGATGGAAAATGGAAAGAATAAATCCATCATTTCATCACTCCAGTGTGCATGTTGTCTGAACCACCAAGGTTTAACCTTTGAGAATGAAGTGAATGATGGCTACCAGTTTTGAGAATGAAGTGAATGATGGTTACCAGACCAGTAGAAAAGATGAAGAATTGACAACTCACAAATGAACAACCCCGTTTGAAGATGGAAAAATGAAGAATTGACAACTCACAAATGAACACCCCCGTTTGAACAATTCATGAAAAAGTGATCCTATTTCTTATTCTATCCTCAAAGAAGGAGATAGAATCATAATTCAGCTTTTCTTATTAACTCTTTTGTTAAAGAGAATTGCAAAATGTAAAGTCATCTAATTTGTTATTCCAGTTAATTCAAAATGATTATCAGGTATCTGCAATTTGGTTAACCCTGTAATTGGGTTAATTTGAGAGAACCCTGTCACGGAATTATAAATCTTCTTATATTAAAGCACCGAGGAAAATTATGAATGCAACTTAGCTAAAAGTTCATTTCAAAAAACTTATTAGATAAAAGTTCAATCATGATAATGAAGGTCAAAGAACAATGGAGGAAATACCATAGACTATTTATATTGTCATTCATAGAATGTGAATATAATTATCTGAAGAGTAAAATAAAAAAAAACATAGGAACCTAGAGAAACAAAATGTGCATGTGCTAGATGACAAGTGTCAGTCATTAAGTAACCTAAATAGAAACTGAGAGGGTTCAGCCTAATACACTATAGATGATGGCTATTATGAACAACAATTTCTTCTTACTCAACACATGGAACAAATATTTTCTCATACTGCGAAACAATATTCATGTGTCCAGTGAATATGAACATATCATTATAAACTAAACGAGGATAGAATCACAACTTTTTCAGAGAACATATTTATGCATCCCGAACGGAAATTGTTGGACAAGGAGAAGTTCATCAAATTTTCCGACACCAAAAATACATTCACCCGGTTTTTAGTCATCTACATCTACGTTGCCTTATCAGATACTAGGCGCTTGGGTACTCAAAATTAGAGGCAGAAACTAAATTATAGTTCCTTCCAATAAAAGCAGGCCGAATCTCCGACAATTATCCCATGTGGCCACGCCAGACACTCCTACCTAATGTCTGGCTTTCATACGTTCCAACTACCAAACCCATCGTCTTGATAAATTTGGGTCCATTTCAGCAGTTCAATCTCAGATGAATCAACTTTCAAATATTTCATCATGTTTTTAGAATCAAACTATCGCAGCAGCCGATGTCTAAACACAAGGGGACGCCTCAATGAAACGCAATGGCAACAGAAATCAAGGGAACGCGTAGATCTCACAATACGGTGGCCAGATCGGCCTAATACAAGAGTCCTAGCCCAGAAAATTTTATTCCATGATCAAATCCGATCTCGAAAACAGAAACGATAAATCAATCACCAGATCCGGAAGCGGCAGAAGAAAAAAAGGAACAAATTCCGTGAAATCCACAAAGAAAAAGAAATCGATTCCAAACAGAGTAAACACAATCAAATAAATTTCTGGTAGAAAAAATAAAGACGATCTGATCGAGATTCGAGGCACTCACTACTCCGGATTCATGGCGGGAGTCCGAGGAAGAGGTGCTTCGGCGGGTCTGGTCTTTTCCTGCGAGATTTCGACGGGAATTTCACCGGAATCGGTGGACGGATAATGTACCGGAGCCGATTGATGGCTTTGGAGAGGAGAGGGCGAGAACGAAGGGAGATGGAGAGCGATTCCGCGAGAAATGGGGAGGAAGGTTGATCGCAGGGGCGTTAAATAGAGGTCCAACGTGTGAACTGTGGAGAAGCAGAAAGGAGCAGAAAGGAGACCGAATATTTACAAGATTGCCACGTTCTTTGGTCTCCGCATATTATTTATATTTATTTAGTTATTATTATTTTAAATCATATTTTAATTTGCAGAAATTATGAACGCATTTAAATTTTTTATCAGCAATAAATCATAAATTTTAATCATTTGTCTTTTGAATCGAATCAACTATTCAGATATGCTCAATATTTTTTCAAAGTAAAAAGATGCTTTAAGTATTATTATTATTATTATTATTATTATTATTATTATTATTATTATTATTATTATTATTATTATTATTATTATACCTAAAAGTCTGAACTTTTATATTTGCAGAAAATGGTCTAAACTCTAATTTATTGAATAAATAATTATTAATTTTCAAATTATATATATTACCAGAAAAATCATGTACATTCAACTTTTTTCACATATTTTTCCTCAATATCTTTCTCGAAAAAAATATTAAATATTATATGGTAAATTTATTGTATAAGTGAATATTCTATAAACATTATTTGTATGATATATATAATGAATAGAAAAAAATATATAATGAAGTTCTTTCTCAAGCTAACAATAAATAACTCAAAACGAATAAAGCTAACATGAAAATTAATTATAAAATTGGATCTCCTTCTAAGATAATCTGTATATATAATCCTGAAGCTAATTAGTTGTTGTCTCTTCTCCTTCCTCCATTCATATTTATTTTTTTTCCTGATTTTTTATTTAATAATTATAACGTAAAACTTGTTTTCAAATCTCTTCCATATATATTGTAATTTTTTGGATGCACCAACTTTTTAAATAAAAAATTATAATAAACTATTATTAATTATAAGTATGAATAACCATAGGAGATATATTATTAGTCTTACTAAATTATAATGCAAATAATAGTGTTATATAATTTTGTTTTTTTATATTTTACTATTGAAAGGACAAACATGATCTCTTCCATATATATTGTAAATTTTTGGATGCACCAACTTTTTAAATAAAAATTATAATAAACTATTATTACTTATAAGTATGAATAACCATAGGAGATATATTATTAGTCTTACTAAATTATAATGCAAATAATAGTGTTATATAGTTTTGGTTTTTTATATTTTACTATTGAAAGGACAAACATGAAAATAAGTATTAAATTAAATAGTCATTCAAGTGGCAATGCACATTGAAACTGTATATGTGGACTAGCTTTCAATCCATATTATTTATAGGTTAAAATAAGTAAATAATGTAATTCCATTGACATAGATAATTTTCAGTTGATATTATCAGTGATCTTTCTTATTACTTGTTGTATACTATTTAGTACTTCATTTTTTTCATTAAAGGAATCGTTGCAAAGAAGGTGAGGATTAAAAAAAAAAGGAGTACGCAAGTCTAATTAATGGAAATAAACTTATTGATCCACAAGTTAAAGAGTAAGTTGCAGGTCTATCACTCTTTTCAAATGGTTAAATTATAAATTATGATTTTATGACCGTAGAATGTAAGATTTGGACTAATACCATTTTTTTTTCATTTGCTTTGGAGTTTTAAAATTATTTTTTTCACACGGGGGAGAGTAACTCGTAATCGATTTCACTAGTATTGCATTCTTGATTTTTTGTAGTGTCCATTTTGCCCTTTGGAATATGAGTGGCTTTAAGGTTGCGAGGTTGTAGGATTTTATAATCTCACTTAGGTTTCTCGATCTCAATTTCAAAATTTGCAATCGATTCTAAAATCAGGATCAAGATCTAGATAATAGGATCAGTTTCTACAATATTATTTCAACATTTTTAAAAAAATTTATTCTTCGTTTTTTTTAACATTTTCACCAAGTAGATTACGATTGCTTGAGAAATAAAATGAAGAAAATGGCTTGTTAATATTTTTTAAAACATTTTTTCATAAATTGATTTATTATTAATGTATATTAGGAGTTATTTATATAATAATATCCATTTTAAACATATTATTGTTTTTTTTCATATTATAATGTTACATAACTGTAATATATAAGGAGTAATATTAATAAGGTAGTAGTTAAGCTAATATTATGTTATATTTAAATTATAATAAATTTATTTAATTTTTATATATTTTTATGAATTTAATTCACCTCACTCTCTTACCTTGGAGGGATGTTGATCATTGATACAAATGATTAAAACTCGTTATTTAAACATGTTATTTATATGAACTGATCTGTTGATAGATAAGTTTTCTCCAAAGCAAAAAGGTGCTTTGAAAGTAAATTAATTTCTATTTTTACACATTAAGATATTTAAGGATTCGTTCAGATTCCTTCACTATCTTAAGTGGCTTGATGTTGATTAAGAAGCTTTGCTATTTTCATTTAGCCAAAACATGTAGTTTTACTTTCAATTCTATACTGAGAAAATAAAACTCCTATTTTTTTAAATATCTTGTTTTCATCTAAATCAATTTTTGGCATTTTTTTAATTTTTTTTGGCATCTTTATCCCGTTACACTTTCACTTTACCTCCCAAGTGGTTCAAGCTAAATTGAAATGGATCTTTTACGGGGGCGTGTGTCCCGTGACACGACGAATGAAACCTCGCAGCACTAGTGTCATCCAACGATCGCTCAACGTCGAATCATGGAACACATGTAACCGTCCTGCACTGCGTATATAATATTATGGAGTACTAAGTTATTCACCCTTAGGACATTTATCTTGTAAGGTCATCCTTATGAATGACCAAGTTACGTTACACTACCCGTAGGATACGTCTTTTACAATTTCCCTTACGAAGGAGTTCACTAGTGTCTTCTAGCTCGAATGTATATTATGTTTCATCATATTTAATACAAGTAAGCTTTATTAATTCTAGTGTCTGACCTTGAGCGTGGGGTGACAATCCGCATCGGTGACCCCTCTCGATGTCTCGTGGTATATTGGCCGCCCCTTCGGACTTTAAACATCCAAGCGCCTACCTCAATGTGCTAATGCCATGGACCTATGATAAGTAGTCCAACACTCTGGCCATGTCCGTGATCGAATGCCTATAAGAGCGACCCTCGACATAGTTGTCTCGACCATAAATCTTCCACTGCAAACTCAAAACAAGCTTGGCTAGGCGCCCCTCCATAACAAGTGGTATCAGAGCAGTTCATCCTACTCGGATCACCATGCGACAATGACTCGCTTGTGTCATCGCGATGTGCCCTAGTGTAAAGAAAAGATGTTTCCGCTCAAAAAAATCCACTACGCCTAGGTGCATTAATACCATGGTCTTTGATTATGGATGCCAACGATGAATGCTTGACAAGCTTCATCGCCGCACGCCTAATCGTGTCTCACAGTAAGTTCCTCATACACTCATGTCGTGTCAAGGAACGTTCGTCAGGCATTATGATGGTGGATTGATTATCCCCTAACCGGGATAGTCATGCGTTGCTCACTCGAGCAGATCATCACCCTAGATAATTGAGAATCTGGAAGTATCGCATTGCGTCAAGAAGAGTGTCATCATGCTCTGGCATAATGGTCTTGTGCTACACATACCACAAGGTCACATTACACAATCGCCATGTAACTCGAAGTACCCGTGTCGTGTCACATTCAAGGATTGTCGTCGTGCACTATCATGATAATCTGGCACTGCTCGGTATTTTGTCACGTCGCATCGCATGCCTAGTCATGCAACGTGAAGCGTACAATCGCTCCACGGGAGAAGTTGGCTCAATATTAAACATTAAGGTTCATGATCCCTTTCGACTATGAAATATCATTTTTTTCGTCTACGAAGCATCGTTCATAAGCATCTTGTTGTGCCACTAGTCCTGCCTATCGCGCCAAGATGACTTTCACAAATGGAACAAGGCGTTGATTACTTGCAAAGACTTGAGGATGAGGTCTTGCTTGCCTCGTCAAGTGTTGTCCCGCAAGCGACGTAATGTCACCCATCAAGAGTTGGAACGGACCTGCTACGTGCCAACACAATTTGGCAAATGGTTTTAACGTCGAACATTTGGCGAATGTGTTCCGCCGCCAACCGAAGGAACGCATCCCCTTTCCTTTTGGCCAACACCTCGAATAATCGGACCGACCTCCAAGGATTAGAGCCCAAAGCTTCGAAGGACACACTGTGATGTTGTCCCTTCAAATGGAGATGGAGGTGACGTTGGAAACTCTTGCCATGAGTTCTCCAGCAATAATCTGCTCACCCAAACGAAGCGTCTTCATGAGCATCCCCAAGGATCGGTGGACAATTGTGGTTAAGGTACACGATCTTCATCGACAAGCACAACGACGTCACTTGGTCAGAACTACGAATGGACGAGTACCAAATGTGCATCATCCTTGTATCCTTGTCAATGAACACAATGGTATCATCCCATCCATACCCCAACGGTGTTGCCGAAGCTTTAAAAAGAGGTCCTAGGATTGGAAGAAAGCACATCTAAAGAATCCTGCAAGATGCACTGTGATGGTGATGCCATCGCGCAATGTGAAATGTGGCAAACATGAATCCCAATAAAACATGAAACGGAGACAGAAGATAGTAAATCAATTATGTATGTCGGACTGGAGGTCAACGTTGCATTGTTCAGCTTAACCACAAGGGCATGTTGAAGAAGAACGTGAAAGATATCACCGAACTCCGCCTACAATGTTTTCTGGTGAATTAAGACCTAACGTTGGGGGTCTTCGACAAAGGGGTTGAAGTCTTGGCGGTGTTGGGACAATGAGATTGTCCAACCTCCGCTCGTTAGTCGCCGTTGTCGGATCACTCATGCCATAACAAATGTCACACCACCAAAACCCTTGGACTGAGGAGAGAAGCTCAAGTCGCAAGGGAAAAGCTATTCTATCAAGACATACAAAACCCATCGCAGTAGAACTATAGCTAACGTGAGAAGACTCTTGTCGCTCATTATAGCGACTTGAAGCAAACAAAGTATAAAGCATCATATCAAAGAACTTTGTTTTGCCTCAAATCGTCGGCGCTTCAAATGATCACCAAGGGTGAAGTGGTCCTATATGCTACATTCGACGGATGGATGCCTCTACGTTACAACCACTTGCAACGAGGCATGGAGTTGAACCACAACGAACGTGAGGAGACATTTGTCGCTCGCCACAAAGACCCAAAGCACCTGAAGTAGACAAGTTACAAATGTTGAAACCGTCGAAATCCCAAAACGACCATTCAGAGTGAGATGGTTTCATACTCTACATTCGACGAAAGGAAGACCCTATGTCACAACCATCTGCAACATGGGGGCATGAAGTCAAGTCATGTAGATCATATGACGAGACTCTCAATGTGTTCCGCCAAGACCTTGAAACTCTTTCTCCAAGCTACTCATGAAGTCACTCAAGAGTTATTTCACCCCATGAAGCCAAACCAAACAAATTGACACTGTGTAACTCTAGAGAAGTCGAAGCCAACAGATACTTGGTGGACAGATAGTTGCTTGATGAAATAATGACCCCGAATTGGACGAAGGATTAGTAAGTGAGAGGAGTACTCAGCGAGTCCCAAAATGATGCGGACATTCCCGGCGTTGCATGATACTAGCAAAGTAGAAATCAAGGCAAAAAGGCGAAATCCAACTAGACATGCGAAATCAATGAAGAAGCCCGAACAACGGTGTCGAGTGCGTCGTCGACTTTGGTGGGGGAGAATATCACGAGGCATTTTCTCATGACACGAGGAACAAAACCTCACGGCACTTGCTGTTCAACTTAAAGCTCTCGACCGCTCATTGTCGAATCATGAAACGCATGCAGGCGCTCCGCACTACGTAATATTGAGGAGTATCAAGTTATCCGCCCTTAGGACATTTATCTTATAAGGACATTCTTAAGAATGGCCAAGTTACGTTACACTACTTATAAGATACGTCTTTTACATTTCCCATTTTGTAACAAGACTCCTCAACCTACGATATATTAGGAAGGCGTTCATTAGTGCCTTCATGACCTAGATGTATGTTATGTTTTATCATATTTAATACAAAAGCTATCTTACCTTGAGCATGAGGTGACAACCCACATCGGTGATCCTTCTCGGTGTCTCGTGGTACATCGGTTGTCCCTTCAAATTTTAAGCGTCTAAGTGCATGTATTAGTGCCTTAATGCGCTAATGACACAGATTATGACGAGTAGTCCAACACTCTGTCATGTTCGTGATCGAATGCCTATAAAAATGACTCTCTACATAATCGTCTCGACCATAAATCTTCCATTGCAAATTCAAAACAGGCTTGAATATGCGCCCCTTCGCCTAGTCATTGTACGAAGTCTCGTGTCCGAGAATGATCCCATGACACGTGGACTTTCATATTGGTACCCTCAGCAGAAGCCTTTTCTTGGCTCTTAAGAACACATTCAATTTGATATCAACAGTAGAAAACATGAGGATAAAGATGCATCATCTTGAAATACCAAGAGTTGGGATTTGGAATTATGAAACTGTTAAGATTTATACACGAGAAAAATTATGCACCACAAGAAAAAAAATTGAGAAATTTAAGGTGACACATAATTTTATTAGATGGAATAAATAGAAGAGAATTAAAGATTGAAAAAGCGAAACCCTCGTAGGGGGAATCTATTGAAGTGCCTGATTAAAAAGGAAAACCATATAGGGTTGTAACTAGATTTAGATTCAAGATATTATCAACAGAAATATTTACATGGAAGTGATTCATACATTAACACATTTTGAATAAAGAAAAACTAGATGCCCAAGCAGAATTCGAAACCATCATATAACTATTTCCGATATTGTAAAGCCAAACGACCAGGACTTTTCTGCAAGAAAATTACAACGACAAGATGTAAAAGAGAAGGTAGAACAATTTCTTGACTTTGGCGGCAGTAATCACCAGTTACAGAAGTTGTAACAACCACCCAACATCTTATAGCTCACCCTCAGTATACATGCACAAAGCAAAAGACGCTAGAAAACTAGGCAGGGAATTAGAAACTATACATTACTAGTCAATCACACCACAGGCTCTGGCATCTCAAACTCGAAATTGGTGTGTTCCAAAGTTGGCCCCAGCTGCAACAACCTTGGTACGATGACGTTGTCCCTCAATGCGCAAATGAAAGGATCATCCCACTGCAGAAAAGAACCCACGACATTGGAACGGACAGTGAGCGAAAAGATCCGCGTCCATCTCTCCTGGCTGTAGTTCAGCAGTGCTTCGTTCACTCGGTCCCGTCCGCCATTTATGGAAGCAGCTAACTTTGCTCCCAGTACCACTGCATCCTCTAGTGCGCAGCATGCACCCTGGCCAAGGTTGGGCGTCATAGGATGCCATGCATCTCCAACCACGACCACCCTATCAGCTGAAGCAGATGGCGTAAGGCCAGGCCAAAGCCACCGGTCACCTAGTGGAGTCTTGACAATAACATCATTCGGGGTCCTTTGTACAATATCCAAGATCTCCACTTTCCAATTTCTTACAAGATCAATGGCTTCCTCCTTCAGTAAGTATGGGTCACTGATCTTAAGTCCTGTTTCACAAAGAGACAATATATTGTTGTTCATAGAAGTTACAAGAAATGCAGAAAACCGTGTACATTCAAAAAATGAATTAACAGACCTCCACAAACTATATTCACAAATTAGACATACTATTCATATAGTAGATGAGGATAGGAAAGTTCATTTCACTACTGAAAGTTACTCTAGGATAAAATGATGAGCCTTATAAAATACCTGGGGATGGGTTGTTGTAGCAGATGAACCAATAAACTTTTGTGGCAGAAATTGGAAGAAAACCAACACGAATGCCCTTGCCATAAACCTGATTTATGTTTTGTTTGAATGGCTGGCCTTCTGGATATACTCCAAGCCCACGGAAAGCACAATACCCAGCATAGTTAGGTTCTGCAAATCCCAACCATTTTGCTACTTGTGAACGCACACCATCACAACCAATGACTATCTGTTACCCAAGAATGCGAAACCTGTTGTAAGTAGAAGCTAATTACAAGTTTCAAGCTAGCATTTCATTCCAAATTGGATGATGCCGCATATAGTTGAAAGAAGATAAAAGTGAACCAACAAAATGCATGGGTAATAAGAGACAATGATTTTTAGCAAAGACTGAACTCTTATTGATATAATAACGAAATGGAAAACATCAAACATTATACAGGTAAAAAGATAAAAGATTCAGATATATTTAAGTCCCTTAAAGTAATCTACATTTTTCTGTGTGCTCAAGTAATTAAATCAGGCGCTGTTAGGTCATAAACAATGACAATCATCTAATTTCCATACTCTTAAAATATAAAATCCTTAAACTTCCACTTCATTCCATGATGTCCGATAAACATCACTTCACAGTTTAATGGATGCTAGAGAAATAAATGAAAGAACACCTAGGAATACCAAACATCACATTGAATATAAGTAAAGACCGAAATTAAATGACGAGAAGATTTGAGCTTAAGCGCAAATGCTAGTATAACTTAAGCCTTCACTTCCTTCAGCATTCTCAGAGCTTAATGGGATATTTTCTTTTCACCACTCTGAAAAGGCATGCATCATCTTCTCAAACAGAAATGCTAATGAAGTGAGACTTAGATCAATAACATCACACTGTTATCTAACTATCGTTTTGAATTTGATCCTCGAAAAAAGTAATAAAGAAATCTTGTGCATACATCATCCTACTCTTACAGTAAACAACTAACCAGATCACCACACAATAAACAACATAACACATCTCTTAGGCGATTCAGTTGAATCCCTTGCTTTCTAGACCATCTTTCTCGTCTCAGTAAAACATATTACTAATTAGAATTATTCTTATAAAACATCAAGGAAAAAACTCAAGGAACTTGAGACGAGAAATGAAGCCCAAATTATGGATGTCTAAAGGTCCAGAGGTCGTGTATGTCACCCAAAGTACAAATCTTCAATTGACTTGTACGACTAGGAAGATTACTTACCAGGCTCTTTTCGGGTGTGGACACACAGCACTGACATTACATGCACTCTATGTGAAGAGGAGGAGGACATCGACCACCTATCATTCAAGAAGGTAGGGAGACCGACACCTCTCAGGCTCTCACAGGGATTGGCCTCTCCATGGCTCACACTTTCTACAGGTCCTTGAGAGGTACCAATCCCTCACCTTCTACAGGCATCACTTTTGAAGGTGAGAGATGCTATGCTGAAAATATGGTAGAACATATTTCTTTTCTCCTTTGGGAGTGAGATTTTGAGTAGCGTAGATATAGGTCACTACACCTAAGAGTGTCCCATGGCATTGTATACCCTTATTATTTTGCTTTCTCTTACAACTTCATACACTTGTTCATTCATATAATGGGGGATGGGCACCAATAATTTTTCTTTTTCGGTACATAGGGAGAGACCTAATGCAAGAAAATTAAAGACTGGAAATAAAGAAGTACGGGATTCGAACTCGTGACCTCTTATGGGCAACCATAATTTGGCAACCATCCTTTCTACTTGAGAAAAAACAATCCACTAGTGCTGCCAAACATTCTCATCTAAGCATTTCAACATAGTGTTACCACAGAGGGACGTCAACCATATTTTTTTTGTTACATAAGGAGGCAAAAGTCTAATACAAGGAAAGAAAAGATAAACTTGAAAATAAAGGGACACACAACTCCCACAATGGGATTTGAACTCGAGACCTCTTAGTCTACGAGTAAGGGGTGTGCTCACGCCCTCATTCCAAAATGCTTTAAACTCATAAAGAAGACAAGCCAATAGAGCACGAACAAAGGTGGATTTGTGATGCTTTGACAAGTGCTGTTAGCCTTAGTTATTCTGGAAAGAGTTGTCCACACCAAAAGTTTTCAAAAAGTTGTTTTACCAAATGTCCTTTTGTAAATAATCTTTCCATGCACTTAAGAAGCTGCAACTTGCAAATGCACTGACTTGAAACTTTCCTTTAGAGAAAGCTAAGCAATGCCAACAAAACTCACACACAAGCTTGAGCTTCAGCTAATGTGTGTATGCAAATCCAATTAACAGAATTTAAGTTACAAAATCAGAATCATTTGTTGAAGTACCACTACCCTACATTCAGGATGCAACTCATGTGAATCCATGTAAAGGTTACATCATCAGCAATGTGGCAGCCAATGCTTATAAATCTATGAGGTCTCGATTGAGTGTTCTCTACCTGAGCAAGTATATGTTGACCATCTTCAAGTTCCAGCAAAGTCCCATCACTTCCTTCCCTTGTGATTGATTTCAACCTGGAAGAGTACAGAACTGAATTTTGTGGCAGTCGACTAGCTAGCGTCTCAAGAAGCACTCCTCTCTCTACTGCTCGAACTTCTTGCCTGCCATACCCATCAAATGATAAATCTTTAGGATACAAATGCAAAAACTCCCAAAAATTGGAGGTGACTATCTTAAACCTATCCTAATAAGAACACGAACTGTTACCCTGGATCCTCTTTTTTGAGATTAAATGACCGGAGCTCCCTTCCATCATCTGATCTAATTACCAACCTGCAGAGAGCTGATACCATCAAAAAGTTCAGAAGAACGCTACACATCAATGCAAAGAATAGCGCTCCAATTTGGCATTTTTATGGAGTTTAGAAGAAAACAACAGAACATTTATGCAATAGTGCTTTAAGATGGTACGTTTTCAAAGTTCAGAAGAAAGCAGCACACGAGTTTACTCAATAACACCACAACCTAGGTTAAATTTTCAAAAAACATCAAGGGGATAATAACACTGCGATGTCCTATGCCATATCCGGATGGTTATAAAGAAAAAAAAGGCATTTTTCAAAGTTTTTTTATAAGATAACACACTAATGCACGATGCAAATAGTAACGCTCCAAAGTTGCTTTTTTTTTTCAAAATAAGAAGCAAAAACATGAACCTATGCAAATGTAAGCTCAAAGATTGTAGTTTTTTTTTTCATAGTTACAAATCAAAGTCGACACATCGAATAAACGGCCGCAATAATGCTTCAGCCTAGCAATTATACGAAGACAAGGAGGGAAATGAATCATGAAACCACGCAAAGTAATTCTCCAGCATGACATATCAGAATTGTTGGGGATCGCACCCTTGGAGCTCGAGGAACTGTGATCGAAGCTCGTCGCCCACCCCAAGGGAATTCAAGATGCCCCACCCGTTCTTGAAGAGCGTCAATGAGGTGCCGCCAGTCCGCAGCGACTCCCCTTGCTCCAGCACCACCGACCGCACCCCTAACCTGCCATTGAACGCAATACACAACCATCGGAAATCCGAACTGAAAGCGGAAAAGCTACGCGCATGCGGAATCGTCGGAGACCGGAGGACGAAAGGCGCGCGCACGAACGAACCTATGGAGGGAGAGAGCGGTTGCGAGGCCTGCGATCCCACCACCGACGACGACGATTTCCTCCTTCCGGGGGCTCTCCGCGGACGCGGAGACGCGGAGCAGGGATCGACGGCGAGAGTGGGTGGGGTAAGGGGAGCGCCGATGGACGGGAAGGAGAAGCGTTGAGGCCGAAGAGATGGCCGCCATAAGAGCTCTTCAATGGGCGCGTCGTCATCGATGAGGAGATATATGGTGAAGGATGCCTCTACGGCCCGGGGGCAACTGGGAAGAAACGAGCAGTGGTGGAGAAGGCCGCACCGTAGTTTGGCTTGTGGCCACTACGACGCTGCGAAAGATAAGACGACGGAACGAATTTCGCACGGGAAAGTGAGGTAACTCGGATCACACGAGAAGAATGAATAATAATTGGATAAAGGTGTTTATTCTTATTCTATTTTAAAAAAATTTAAGTCGAGAATAATTTTTAGAGGAATATTTTTTTTTCAAAAAATACACTTTCGAGCAGGTCATTTTTTTTTGAAAAAAATGGTAAAATTGTCCTTTTTTTACAGAATAATTGGCTTATTTGACAAAATAAAAAATAAAGATTATTATACTATTTATCCATGAAAAAAATAGGGCCAGGGACATTGATCAGACGATAAAAAAATAAGAGTATTTGGAGAATGTAGTCAAACAGTACGTTGAATAAGGTTAATTCGATTAAATCTCATTTCTTAAAACTCACCTAGAAAATACAAAAAAACACCCATTTTAACTCAATATTTATACTCTTTCAAAAAGTCTTATATTCTTACTCTTTTATCATTCTCTTTCACCATTTTTTATTTTTTATTATTTAACTATATTATTTTTTATTACGAGTCCGCTGGATGTTCAGCGCCCCAAATCTGCTGTAAAATACAGCAACAACTTGCGGCCGTTGGATCTAAATGAGTGGCATCTAATTCAATCCCTTTTTTTGGTTGCAACCAAAGCTTGGGTGATGGTTCCTCTCCCAATGTCTTTCTGAGCCAGGTCTTCCTCTTTCAAGGTTGGGATAGATGTTCTGGTCTGGTGGATTGAAGCGAGATTGCCTCAATGATTCTCGACAGTAACCTTGAACTCTAGTAGGGTGGTGGTGATCCAAGATTCAGGAGTTTGCTTGTGCCTCAGTACTCCAGAGCGAATTATTTTATTCATTTAAGAAGAAACCATTATGCGATTTTACTGATCTAATGCTTTGTGAGGTGATGACGATGAAGTCAGCAAAGGATATATATATTGGATCGAATGCGGGCTACAAAGAATTGTTGTGAGATCGCATGAGAAGAAGAAAAGGATGGTAGTCTCCTTGTGCGGAGCGAGGGAGGCATAGACGGGTAGGGTTGCAGTGCATTCTGGCATGTCTACTTGCAATAACAAATTTGAGGCATTTTTAGGAGCATGATTTCTCCCCTCTCACTCTTCTCTTAGCCTTAAAAGCTTTATTGTGCGAGTGTGAACGATGGAAGACAAGGAAAAATTAACAAAAAATATGAAACTTAATACAACAACCACCCAAATTTTGCATAGTGAAGTGGATTTGGACATCCAGGAATGTGAAGCTTGTGCATTTTGATGTATTAGCATTTTGAGGTGCTAGATTTTCTATTCAATGGAAGAGGCACAAGTGGTTTTTGCTCTCTTTTTTTCTTTAGGAACGCCGAGCTCTTTGTCCTCGGACGGGCATTTCAAATAAAGATGACAAAATGAGATCACAAATATAATATTCCATGAAAGAATGAGGAACCATGTGAGAAATCTTGAAAGAGGATGATGAAGTGGTCTAGGGCAAAAGGGATTTTCTTGTCCGCTCTCTTCTTGTTTATACAATTGTTTGGTTTTTTTCTTCATGTGATTTGACGGCTACTATTCATGGCTGCAACTTACAGCCAAACATGGAGATGTACATTCCTTTTACCCTTTTATTACTATTATAATATCAAACATTAACTATTAATATCTTATTTATAAATATTACATTTTAAAATGTTCTAGAAGGATTTAAAAAAATGCGCGGACTATTAAAATGGTCCAATAAATTCATATCAATGATAATTCTTGATAAATTCTTTTTAAAATAAATTTATAATGAATGTAAGATCATCATTAGTTTATAATCTAGATGTATGAACCCACTTTGAATCCATACAATTCTTAATTCCTTTAGGCTGTATTTCGCACGGGAATTTCGAGTTTCCGTTAGTTCCCGAGAATTAATTGATTTGATAGATAAGTTTAGATGTAGTGTTCGGATAAAAACGTATAATGATGAGAATTTGAAAGGTTGATTTGATAGATAAATTTTAGTAGGTGTTTGGATAAAAAGTAAGAACTAATGATATAATTTATTATTTTATAAAGTATAAGATTATAGTAAATTAAAATATTATTTTTTATTTAGTTAAAATAATTATGTATAAAAATTATTTATTCTAATATTATATTTTATAATTTATGAAAATACTTACGTCAATATTATAATTTATGAAAAATAATATTATTATAGTTTATTATTTTCCCTATGTTATTAATATTATAAAAAATATTCATATTAAGTTAAAGAATTTTATTTTATAAGCTAAATAATATTATATTAATAAATAAAATATTATAATTAGTTATTATTTAAGTTAATATAATAATAGTTTAATGAATTATATTACTATTGAATAATTATTATTAATATCTTATTAATTAAAATATAATAAATAATTGAAGGAAAAAAGAAAAGCAAGAAAAAAAGATCAGGTTCTCGCTGGAGGCGCCATCGAGAACTTTCCGTTCTCCGATTTGGAGAACATGGGTCACGTGATCCGAACTTTGCAAGTTCAGGTCAAGTGACCTGTTTGGCAAAATGTTCCGGAACTTAGGCCAAGTTCTGGTCCAAGTTCCGGAAATAAACACAGTCTTAAAGAATATGTTATTTTATCTTATTCAAATTTATTTTTCAACCAAACGATTCTTAATGATATTTTTATGGGGAAAAATGTATTGTTGACATAAACGGTCCTTATTTCATATTTATTGTCGATGCCTTCAATCTCTCCTCCAATATGGTTTAGGGGCCGTTTAACTTAGCTATAGAAAATAATTGATAAGTTGAAATGATTGAAACTTATTTTAAAAAATAAGCAGTTACACGTTTGGATAAAACTATTCATATGAATAATAATTAGTCAGTTGTGATACAAATAACTGACGAAAAAAATAAGCACCCCTCCCCTTGCTTATTTTTTTTACTTATAAGTAGATTTGATATCTTCTTATCCGTCATAATATAATGTTACCAAACACTGAGATATAAATTTCTTATAAGCTTAGCCAAACGGAACCTTAGCATCCAGATGATGACATTGCCACTTTTGCCACCACCTTGCAGATATATAGATCATGCGTTGCACTCTATGGCATTTTTAATTTTTTTGGTATTGATATACAGAAAAAGCATGATGGAAATGTCCTGATAGATTTTTGTTGAAGGTCAAAATGAGTAAATTACGTCAAATGTCCTCCAATTTTGACGTTTGCTCGGTGATATCCTCCAACTTTAATTTTTTACACGAGTGTCCTCCATCTTTAAACTCATTACACCCAATGCACTTTTCACCTTTGATCGCCCATTCATCGGTCGCCCAACTAATGTGGTGACGTTCACTCTCCTCCACGCAGGCATTCGTCCGACGTGACACCGCCACACAAATTTTCCTCCACGTCAACAGATTATTAAAAAATAAAATAAATACAAACTAATAAAATAAGATTAAATTAAAAATGTAATAAAAAAGAGGGGACGACCACCCCCTCCTCTCTCTTCGATCGCCGGCCGCCTGAGCGTTAGCTGTTGGAGGAAGAAGAGGAGGGGTTGCCTAAGCGTCGATGCAGGAGGGGGGGGACTCTTTGCTCTTTGCTGATGTGGGCAAAGGGGGGCCTCACCCCCCTTCCCCCTCTCATACCTCGCCAAAGGTCGCAGAGGAGGGGGCGCGCTCAGGCGGCCCCTCCTCTTCTCCCTTTGGCCATCGGTGGCGATGCCATGTCGAACGAGTGTCTGCGTGGAGGAGAGAGAATGTCGGCACATTAACAGAGTGATCGAAGAATGAGCGATCAACGATAAAAAGAGTATTGTGTGCAATGAGTTAAAAGATGAAGAATATTCGTATTACAAATTAAAGTTGAAGGGTATCGCTGAGCAAACGTCAAAATTGGAGGGCATTTGACATAATTTACTCAAATATTGATTGGTAGCTATGTTTTTAATATTTGTCAATATGTATCTTGTAATGCCCAACTGTTAAAAATTAAAATATAAAAAGGACAAAATAAAGGAAAACATAAAAGAAAAAAAATAAGTATGATAAGATATCCTAACCGTCAAGGTATCCTACAAATAATCCTATAGAGGACATGAGAAAAAGGAGAAGTAGATCATTTAGTCACACTGAGAAAGAGATAATCATGATTTGGAATGAGTAGTTTCACCAAAAGATATGTTTTATTTATGTGGATTTGGATGTAATAAATCATGATAAAGTTAGTGTATGATCGAATTTAAATTTTCTACTATGTAGTATGAGATTATTTGTAGCAAAGACATTCCTCTTTTTGCCAAAATTTCATAAATAAATAAATAAATTCAAATATAATTTTAATGATAAAAAATCATGAAAATTCTATGATCACCCCTTGAACTCTAGTTTTCATAGACTTGAGAATCATTCCAATAAAAGTTATAAAGAGAAAGTTATTAATAAAAAAACTAATATGCTGTCAAGGGACCATGGACATTAGCAAGATGAAGTTGTAAAATTTGTGGAAAATACTATTGATATTTTCGAAATAGATATAAGATCTGATTAGCTTTCCAAACCTAATTGAAACATTTAAAAAATAATTCCTATAAACTAAGTTATAATTCTTATAAGTCTTGTCTATTAAAAAATAAAAATATAATAGTATTAATATTGTTGTAGAATTTATGAAGACAGTTGACAAGGGATTTAAAATATGATAACTTTATGAGTGCGATAATTTTCAAAAAATTGGAGGCAATGAAATATGATGTCAAACAATAAAATTATAATTTATTGAGTGACTAGCGGCCAAATATGTTTTCATGTGTCCAACATTATTTTATTAATGACTATTGATCATTTTGTCCTCCATATTGATTGATTATATCTTTATCATTAATTAACAACTTTAATGATGATAACTCTTATGCATCTAATCTCTTAAATGATCACACATTATGTATTAGATGTCTTTTGAATTATTTTATATTTACATATTACATTATATGGCCTAGTGTATGTTGATTTATGATTATATACACCCTCCATCATAATTTGATTTAACATGACTATTTATAATCTTATAATAATCCTAGTGCTCTTGATCATACCCATAACATGACTTCTGATTATTTACCTCCAAAAGTAGTATATATAAAATAAGATAAAAAAAATATTAAATGAAGAGCTTTTATGATTGACTGATGATGATCAATCTCCCAATATGAAAAAAAGTGAGTCAAGGTACTCCACAGGCTCATTTTTTATGGAGTTAAAAGACAAACATTGAGATACTCTGTGTTGATCGTAAGGAAATCGAAAGACGCTCCATCGAAGTTGAAAGTCACTCCACAATAAGTGCAACATAATAAAAATAAAAGATAATGATTATCAATGATGATGGATTATGCTTACTTTATGATGATTCTTAATCTTCTGGTTAGCTATCACATTATTGATTTCCACGTTGTTGATTATGTTTCTTGAAGATTGTCTATATCAATCATAATCTTAATGATCTTTATGATTTACAATGATGACATGAATCATGATCAAAGAATATTCCGAGATTAAAGAACACTCTCTTAATGATCATGATCTCTCTATGATGCCAGGAAATTAATATGTTGTCCTTTTTTATGATGTCTCATACTTATATAATTAATTGTCTCTTATGATATCTACTGGATGCTTATGATTCTTATAATTATATTTTTTTTCTTCACATGTTATTTTTCTTGTTACCTCATTGTTAAATTTCTCATGTTATGATGTCTTACATCATATCTATTTACAATAATGATTCACTCACCCTGATGTTTTTATTTATGATTTATTTCATCCATATGATTATTAGATACTAGACGTCAAAGTTCATTAGATATTCATCTCTCATATGTATTCAATGTGGTAAAGAATGTTGACGTTAGCGACATATTAAGCTTGTGATGGTCTTTGCATATGATGTCCAAGTCTTTTTATGCTATCTACTTTTTCATCGAGTTAGATCTGATTTATGATACTTGACACTCATTTTCTATTAATCTTATTAAGACTTTTGTACATTTATTCACGTCTCCTAATATAGTTATGTTATTTTTTTCTTTCGCATTATTGGCTAGTTAGAGTTTAGGTTTTAATCAAAATAATGTCCAAGTAAACAAATGTTTCATAACATCTCCAAAGTGTATTATGACATGTGATGGGATGTGTATGAGGGCATTACATATTAATATCAAGTGTAGATTGGATCCAACCTATCGACTACCCAAGCAAAAAAAAAAGCAGTACAAGTTTAGTAGATCAAATGAATCTAATATACATGGAGAGAGAAAAAGAAAGGGAGGGAGATGAATGGTCTTGGAATGCGAATGATATTTGCCTCACAGATGTGCGCAACATGGTAGCATGGCATGATCATTTAAGAATAGTTCCCCTTTGGATGATGATGATGGTAAAGAATGAACAAAAGACGCACCACAGAAACATTCTAACTAGAGAGAACAAACCTAATAATAAATAACATTGGAGACAAAAACAACTTGTTTTGTGACATGTTCATGATAGAACATCTCAATTTTTTATTTTTTTTGCATCCTATAGCTACTTCAGCATAAACTACACCGAATGTCATATTGCAATATCATATTCTTCATATCCATTTCAAGAATTGTGTTGTCGTCAGAGCTACAGAATCGTGTCATCATTGAAACAATGATGTGGTCAAATGTTATGTTGACGTTGTGTTTTTAACATCGTCATCGGTGCTGCGTCGCTGGCGGCAACATTTTTCATTTATAATCGAATTGGCAAATTAGATTCCATAACTTTCGTAACCATAATATATATGAGAAAGTTTCAATTTTTTTAGAAATGTGTGGTCACCTTGAAAGTTGTCCATTTGCAGCAAAGAGGCCTAAATAATTAGCCCATTGAGCCATGGCACATCACATGATGCTATTGAGTGTGCATTTAGTTGGATAAATTACGTTCAAATGCCCTCCAACTTTGACTGCTTTCCCATCGATATCCTCCAAATTTAGTTTGTAATACGAATGTCCTCTATCTTTTAACTTATTTCACCGGTCGCCTCATTGATGTGACGTCCACGCGGCCATTTTATCTCTCCTCCACCTAAGAAAAATTCGATGTGGCATCATTAAAAAAATTTTTGCCGGCGGGGGTTGCCCCGTGCAACCTTCGCCGACGCGCGAAGGTCAATCGGGGGTCACCCCCTGTGCGACCTCCCCCCACCCACCCACCTTCGCTGACGCACGAAGGTCATAGGGGTTCGTCGCTGCCTTCACCAATGCGCGAAGGTCATCGGAGATCACAAATGGGGCCCCCTTGCCCAGGCCGACCTCCGCCCGACTCCGTTCGCTGACGTATGGGAGGAAAAAGAAATTATATTTTTTAGTTATTATTTTTTAATATTACCATGTCGGACGACCGCTTACATTGAGAGAGAGAAAATGATCACGTGGATGCCACATCGATGAAGCTACTCGTGGAACAACGATAGCAGGTAAAAGGTGCACCAGGTGAAATGAGTTCAAAGATGGAGGTCATTTGTGTTACAAAGTGAAGTTTGAAGATATCTCTAAACAAATATCAAAGTTGGAGGGTGTTTGGGATAACTTATCCTCATTTAGTTCTATTTCTTATATAAAAGCTAATTGATATAGAATTATATTAACTATAAAACATTTTATAATACAAATATTCCTATCAATCATATTGGTATTTGTATAAATTATGTGTAGGCCTCCCACCTCAAATACAAACTAACCCTCCTACCATTCATCACCTCATTATGTAATTTTTCAATTTAATAATACCAAATTAACTATTATATGAAAACTACTTTATTTTGGGGCCAATAACGTAACACATGCAGAGTTTTTTTAAAAAAAAAAGTAAGAAAGGAAAATAGCGTCAGCAATTATTATCTGGCGTTCACTCCTCGAAGGACCACTGAAGTTGGTTTTGGTTCGGATTTTTGAATCGGATTTTAATTTCTAGAATTAACACTAATGACAAGGCAATTCAATTATCAAGAGATTTAATGAGCATTTAATTGTCTTTTTTTTCCTCCACTGTTCCCCTCTTTTCACCTCCTCCAACTTCAACGTGGCCTCAATTGTTTTTTTCCCACATGACATAACAAGAACATAGATGCTGCATTCAGCAACGAACCCTTAATGAATAGTTGAATTAAGTGGAAATGAAGCGGTGAGTTGATATTATAGGAAAAATGTGATATAATGGATGAATTTTTGGTGAATTTTAAATTAAAAATAATAATTATAATTATGAAGTATAATTTTATTATTAATAAAAATGAAATTATATAATAAAAAATTTATGAAAAACTATTAAAAAATATATTATTTAAATATAAAAATGTTTTTAAAATTAATTATATTTAATAAAATATTAAAATTTTTAATGAAATTGATCACACTCGATCCGACTCGAGAATTTGATTTTTTTACTTTTTATTTAATTTTAACTTATTTTGATAAATTTTTTAAAATATTTTACTATAGAAATACTATTTAAATATTTGAAAACTTATTTTTTATACTTTAAAATAGATATTAAATAATTTTTTATATTAAATAATACAAAAAATAAGGAGAAAAGTTTTAAAATAGTGTTTGGGTCGACCATCCTAGTTGTGTTGGATCAATTTCTCCTCTAAAAGAGTTTCCACCAATCCGACTAATTAAATTTAATTGGATCAAGTAAAGTTTATTCATGGATCGGTCCAATCCGATCCATGAACATCCCTTGTCAGCATAAGGCCATTGCTTATTTCTCTTCTCTTTCTCTCTATATGTATGTTGTTATTTTTTTATCTCATTTAGAGACATTCTTAGTGACAAAGGATCGTGGCCAGATAGATCCTTATGTTGCACATCAAGAGAAGAAGAGGAAGATAGGAGTAATTAAGGAAGAGAAACCAACATCTAAAGAAGCATCACAAGGTAGGAAAAATATGCTTGGATAAACCCTTGGATGCAAATCAATTTAAGTGGACATGTTAGGACAAAACTAAAATTGACTTCATATTGATTTACTTCTTTTCATACTCAAATTCCATGAATCATGTGTTGTCTTCTTGCATGAAATATATGATATTCATTGTGCGGTTCTAGCAAGGCATAATAGTGTATAATCCATGTAAATTATTTAATATTTGTTTTGTGCCTAATTCTGTTAATATCTTTGACGTGGAAAAAATATATACACTTTTTCATTATGTCCAACATGCATTTCAATTATGTTTTTGCATGAACATACACTTTATTGTGGATTTTAAACTTTATAAATTTTCTCCAAACTTATTATTAAAAAATGGAATTTATTATTTATGAAGTAAAATGCAACCAATAAAAAATTTGGAGAAAAAGCAACAAGTATGGACTATTATGTCACTTCCTCTTTTTTTCGGTAACAACCTATCGGTATCCAGCTATTAGCACTTGATTAATATGATATCGTGGCAGGGAGCTGGAAAGATTTATTATCCTTGGTCAACGCGACAGCTCCAAGGTTCAAATCCGAGGCTACTAGCACCCGTCGAACCATGTGGGGCGCAGCCAGCTAACCACTACGCCAACCTCCTTTTGATGAAGGCAACCTCTAAGGACAAAACTGTTGCATTGTGAGACGTAATTCTTTTCTGGCATGTACATGAAGCTTGGTGGAGAGGAGGCATAAAACCTTAGGACTATAAAATAAGAACTTGTAAATTATTCCAAATACTCATCATTTTTCAACGTTATCTTCTAACTATACTTTGTAACAACATTGCCTTCATCTTTTAATTTGTTTCACTAAATACCATTTTCACTGGTTATAGATCGTTATCTGATCGCACGGCTGTCGTGATGCTGACACGGTATCTTCTCTCTTCTCCACATAAGTATTTAGTGACAATATTAAAAAATAAAAAAATGCTACATAAAAGAGAGAAGGAAGGGGATACACCCCTCCCTCTACGACCATTCATAGTCCGGGGAGGCCTTCTTCCTGTATGTGCAACAGTAGAGAAAGGGGGCCTCCTTTCTTTGCCAACGTGTGCCGGAGGGCGATGAGAAAGAGTGGCGCGACGGCTCCCCTCTCTGCGACCTCGCCCCAGCGCCGACATTGGCACGGGAAAGAGGGGGGCGACGACCCCCCGCTTTGCAGAGGAGGGGCGACGCCCCCTCCTTCTCTCCTTTACATGTTTTTTTATTTTTAATTATTTTATTATTGCCATGTCAGTAAATACTTATGTGGATAAGAAAGAAGATGTTGCATCAGCGCCACGTCAATAGTGCGACCGGGTAACGACCTATAATCGGTGAAAAGAGCATTTGGTGAAATAAATTAAAAGATGGAAGGCAGTGTTGTTAGAAAGTAAAATTAGATGATAGGTTGGGAAACGATCAAAGCGGAGGGTATTTGGTGTAATTTATCCAAATAAGAATGGAGGTTGCCAAAGAGAGAGATTCAAAACTTGGAGAAGAAGGGCCCGGGGCCAAGAAAGAGGATTTTGCAACCACACATGGAAGCTGCATAATCTTCTTATATGATGAGCTAATTATCCAACTAAGTCTGGAGAATTGTTGATGAATTTTTATTTTTAAATTTTTTTTGAACTTAACTGTATGGCATAGTCATTTTATCCAATTTCAATTGAAATCAATGTTCCATTGCTATGCTTTGTTGTTTCTGATATGCGACTATTTTTTTATAAGGCCGAATCAATCTTTTTGCTAATTTCATGCACCATCGCCCGAGAGAGTATTATCTTCCTCAACCAACATTGGTCCAAGAACCAGAGGTTGTACCAAAAAATATGCATTGAGATCATGTGTTTTAGTCCTAGTTTTTTATTATTTCTTTTATTTGAGTGCTTCCTATTTATAGACACCATTCACACCTAACCCGAGCTGAGAGGTTTGGTTGTACTTGGGTTACGCCAAAAGGGTGGCTGATAGTCCTAACAAGTAAGGTCGATAGATAAACTTGGAGTATTTTATCATTTTCCTTCTATTTTACTCGATTCGATCTTCAATATCTTTGATTGAGAGGGACTATCTATGGAACCGCAACTTAGTATGGACCGAGAGGTTGACTAAGTTTC
Organism: Pontederia crassipes; assembly: GCA_030549335.1. Taxonomy (NCBI): domain Eukaryota; kingdom Viridiplantae; phylum Streptophyta; class Magnoliopsida; order Commelinales; family Pontederiaceae; genus Pontederia; species Pontederia crassipes. The sequence goes on from CM060193.1 coordinate 14,885,160, forward strand.
GATTATGATAGAAGAGATTCCAAAGTCCAAAAGTAGGGTCACCTCATAGGGTGGCTCCATTTGGATACGTCCTAAAAGATAATCTTATTCCTTAGTCGCGATATACAAGCCGTTGGATTATGTCAAAAGGGAGATTAAGGATTAGTACCAAGTAAGGAAGATAGGTGAACTTGGGGTATTATCAGATTCTATTCGTACTTTTTTCATTTGGTCTTGATCATCTATGCTTGGGAGGGATAATATATACAATTGATAATTAGTATGGGCTAAGAGGTTGGTTGTGTTCTAGCTTACGACAGAATCAATATTCAAGCTCGAAAGTAGGGTCACCTTGGGAGGTGCCCCCATCTAGACACTTGATGCCTAAAACACCAAAAAATTATGAGAATGTGATGGACACATCCTAGGTGATGTTTTTAACCTCGTGAATTCCTTAATAAATATGCACGATAGTGACTTGACTTTGGAAGATGATCGTCGCGAGAGCGGGATCAGGGTGAAAATATTTTTTGACTTTCATCGAATTTAGAAACGAAATTCTTGAAGCAATCCAAAGCCCAAGTGTTCATATATTTTTTTCATCCCTATCTTATTTTCATCTTTCTATCTTGCTTTTCTGCTTATCTATTTTACTGACACTTTATTTCATTAAGTTATTTTAGTACTTTTTTAGATTTAACTTTTCATTCAAAACAATTATATAGTTTTTTTTCAATAAAAGGTTCTTATTTTCATATAATAGTAGGATCAAAAGACATACTATCTAAGTACAAAACGTTGGAGGCCATGAAGAGGCAACTCTCCGTACAAAATATCTGAATGTGCCTTTCGGCCTTGAGTAATCATCAACCATATTTGTTTCCCTAAATGCATGTTGAATCACAAAATTATCTAATGAGTTCATAACATTATAAATATCTATCACAATATTCCTAATTCTCCATGGACATTGAGTAGTGTTGTTGATGATCTTGATTAGTGAAGAGGAGTCTGAATGGATAATGACCTTGTGTAGATCGAGCTTTGTACATCATATAATTTGACAACGCAAAGCCCAAGCTTCAACCTCGATTGATGAGTGAAAATACTTGTGTAGAGATCTTGCAGCAATAAGAGTACCATTACGCGATAGAACTAGATAGCCTGCACCCCATCCTCATCGAGTCTTGTATTATATAGTTAATGAGTTATCATTAGGTTTGAATTGATACATGTTCGCATGTTCTAATGTTATGACTTGAGTTAAAGAAATCTATTGGATTAAGAATTATTGTGTAAACCTTGGTTCTCAATTGTTATAAGTTATTGAGTTATGTTTAATATATTTATTGTGTAACTGTAACCTAATGATGTTTGATTGCTCTAATATATAATGCAACATGCGGCTATGAGGTGATGCATAAATCCACATGGGATCTATCCTTAAATAATGATGTGAAGGATTGTCTGCTTGATACCTAATTTTAAGTGAAACCTTATCGTATGTTAATTATAACTATAAAGTGGTAATAAGTGTTTTTCAAAATAGGATTTTAGATAGTTATGTTCATGTCTTGCTTATTGATGATCAAAATGCCATGTATTTATTGTTTAGGTGTACTGTGTTAAAATTGGATTTTTATCCTAAAAAAGTGAATATGTGATCAGGTATTGTTTTGTTGAATAGATCGGTTCTGACATTCAATCTAACAATTGATTCCTTGAAATGGACGACTATGATGGCTAGCAAATGTCCGACAAACCCCATATCTCAATTTGAGGATAACAATAGGATGATCGCTATTATAACCCGCAGTCTAAAGAACCTCATACTAATTTAGCTAACCAACAAGATTGGATTATCAAAAATTTTGTACAAGCATTCAAAATACCTTGTACCAAAATAATGTACCTCTAGAGCAGACAATCAGTCCTCCGAGAGGACGTCCAAAGATCATTATAGTATCTCAACTCGAAGATCGGACAAAATAAACAATCATTACCTATCGTTTGAAAGTATATACAGAACAATGAACCCGAAGTACTAGATGTTCAAACATATGAAACTTCCTTAATACTAGTTCTTTTCTATTTTCATGATTTAACCAAGCTAATATTAATCCCAACTGATTTTACCTTCATTGCAATAATTATCCTAGGTTTGAACTCTATTGATCTGCATTACATAGTTATGATTAAAAGTTATAATTGGACGAAGATGATGATGTAATTATATAAAAATAAAATTTGGGTTTTGCACTGATTGGTGGGAGCTCATTGCACACTTTTGTCCATCACACGATCGAGGACGCATGTTCATCTATGTTCTCATTATCCAATCGCTCCGTATGTGAAACGGAAGAACATTTTAGCCAAGGATGGTGCATCCTTTCCTCACAAAGAGGACGTTTATCATAGTATACACAATTATAGGTGGGATGCTCATTAAAGAAAGATATGAATGTATAACCCAACTAATGAATGATTGCGATGGCTAATGGAGGTCCAACAAATCCCAAACCTCAGTTTGGAGACAACAATTAGATGACTGCACTCTGACCGGACGTTTGGACTGTGTTTGGCATGAGAATTTCGAGTTCTCGTTAGTTCTTGAGAACTAATTGATTTGATAGATAAGTTTAGATGTGGTGTTTGGATAAAAAAGTGTAATGATGGGAATTTGTAAGATTGATTTGATAGATAAGTTTTAGTAGATGTTTGGATAAAAAGTAAGAACTAATGATATAATTTATAATTTTATGAAGTATAAAATCATGGTAAATTTAAATATTATTTATTTATGCAATTTAAAATAATTACTTATGAAACATATTTATTTTAATATTTATATTTATAATTTATGAAAAATTATTTATGATAATATTATAATTTTTATAATTTATGAAAATAATAATATTATAATAATATTTTCATATGTCATAATATTATAATTTACAAAAAAACATTTATATTAAGTTAAAGAATTTATTTTATAAAGCTAAATAACAATATATTAATAAAGAAAATATTATAAAGATAGTTTAATTAATAATATTAACAATAAATAGTATTTATAATATTTTACTAATTTAAATATAATAAATAATTTAAAAAGTAAAAAAAGAAGACGTCATAAAGAAAAGCAAAAATAAAAAATAAAAGTTCTCGCCGGAAGCGAGAACTTTGAAAAGTTCTCCCTTCCGGCCAGAACTTTTCGTTCTTCAGGATGGAGAACATCGGTCATGTGACGAGAATTTTCACATTGACCGTTTGGTAAAAGTTTTCAGAACTTGAGCAAGTTCTTGCCCAAATTCTGAGAGTCAAACATTGGCTTGAAGAACTTTGCATTAATTTAGCTAACCAGAAATATCTGACCATAGAGTTTTTGTTAACTATTCACCGCTCGTTTAGGTGGGTGCATTCCACCACTTGGTCTAAATTCTTCAACTTAATCGAGAGAGCGACTTACAAACATTTGCCAACATGATATTCACATTTTTTTTTTGGTGGGTCAATACTCACGGTGTTCAACACAGTTAGTTATTAATAATGTGTAAGCCAAAATATTTATTACTTCAGAAATTAAATCAGAAAATTTTAATTCTCGCCGAGAATTGAAAAAAAAAATCTCAAAATGATCAAACCCATTACATAAATGTATGTGAGGGTTGAAAATACATTATGTTTGAGGCCTTTGGACCGCATCATGTCCATATCTTAACATTAGAAATGTTTTACCTTCGTAGAAATAACCTGGAAAAACATGTGTGCAAGAATAAAATCTGAAGTTAATTTCTCTCAAACAAAATAATTTATGTTCCAAAACTAATTAATAGTTATGAGTTCAATTTAACAAAAATGCTTTTGCGAATTGAACGATCTCCATCGTTTTTTAAATACCGACGATCGGCTACTTAAAAAAATATATGTACTAAAAAATTGTGAAACTTGGGCAACAACAATAAATGTAAGGACATCTTCTCAACCGTCTGGTACTGAGTTCTGTTTATCATTTACATTTGAATATGTTTGCACGGAAGAAAACGAAAGATAACGAATGGAAAGTTAAAACTTAATTTTCCTTTTTTTTGATTTGAATAAGAAAAAAGTTAATGAAAGGAAAACAAATATTAACCTTCCTTTTCCCTCCAAAAAAAGCTCTCGAAATAATTTATTTCAAATTAAATGTTTTAACCTTCACTCTATTTCCTTCCTCTCCTAAATTTCTGTTTTAATATATAACCAAAAGCTCTCGAAATAACTTATCTCAAATAAAAAAAATATTAACCTCCTTTTCGGAACAAAAACTCTCAAGATAATTTATATCTATAATTAAGATCACTCTTTTCCCTTCCCTTCCACTCATTTTACCCTGACTGCCCTTTCACTCAATTGCCTTCCAATATTAATTGTTTGGCTATTTTAATTCAAGAAGTACATATATTGAAATTAATATAATCATATTCAAAGTTCTGATAAGAGATCACATCAATTTTATGAGTTTTTCAAAGCTATTTAGAGTCACTGAAGAAAATACATTTTAAGGTTCTTTTATTTGTATAGGGCACCCCTCGATTATCATTTGAAAAGAAATATGTACATTAAAAAATCTTATTTTTTAGTGCTAAACTATTTTTTTTGTTTTTTACACATTATGATAAAGGTAAAACTGTAATTGAATATTTTTAAAAGTTAACAAAAATGTTGTTCCCTACGTAGTGGAATCGTGTTGCTATGCTAAGATACCAACTTAAGTATTTAGAATTCGGTGATCTTTTTTTTTTTTTACTAAACCAATTTGAACCGACATTTTTTTTTCTCTTCCTAAATTTGGTAACAAAAAGGCGAATTATTAAAATACTCGAGAAATAATTAAAGAAAATAAACTTTTACCGTTAATTACAAACTTTTCGAAGCACAAATCAAATGCGTACTCAAGGCGCGCGTAGCAGTTTATGTTATTTCTCGAGCTCTATAAATGGAGAGCTTATTGCATGATGCTTTTACATCAAGGCTTAAACCAACGGCGAGCTCCCAAATCCTCCCACGTCCGGCAGCTGAAGCCAAACTCATGGCCGCTCCCAACTCCCCCGTCTCCCCTCCGAAGCTGCTGCACATCAACACATTCCAGAGCGCGCTGCCGGGGAGGGTGGCGGAGCCGGGCCAGTCGCGCCGAATAGCAGTTCCCAGTCGCTCAGCGCGGCACTGTCGGACCATCCGGTGCTGTGCGGCCGGCTGCGGAGGGCGGGCGCCGGCGTGGGCGAGGGAGACAGCTACATGGAGATCATGTTCAATGACGCCGGGGTTCGTCTGGTGCAGGCGACCGCCGACATAACCATGGCCGAGTTCTTGGGCTCGGAGAAGAAGGATGAGATGGAAGGTCATCTGGCTTACTGGCTGGACATTGATGAAAAGAACCCATACTTGTCACCATTGTTTTATATCCAGGTTGGTGCCGACTGCTGAGCTGATCAAACTTCTAACTATCATTTGTATCATTTAGGTCAGTTTTATGTTTTACCTTTTATTGTTACAGGAAAACCTTTATTACTTAAATGATATCATTTAACGTTTTTAATTTAGTAAACAAATGGGATAAACTAGAACATAAAAAAAAATTACATCTCACTTGGACTCTAATTATTATGTTCATAATTGCATCTGGAAGTTGATTATTAATTACATTCTCAATATGGTCGAACGGAAAATATGAAGGTCAGAAGGTGTCAAAGTTTGGAGTCACTATTGTGATGGATTTTGTTTTATTTTTATGTTCTGTATATATTAAACTGAAACAATCGTGACTACTAGTCTTTTAAGCAACATTGTTACTGCTGAAAAAGTGATGAAATTTTATATATTTCCAATTGATGTTCAAGGCCTCAGATTCTTATCGTGAGATCTTTTTTTAGGGGATAATAATTTTCATGTGTTAATGCAGGTAACCCACTTTCACGGGGGTGACTATTCCATCGGAATAAGTTCTAGCCTTCTTTTGGCTGACCCTTTGTTCTTGACTCAGTTCCTCAAGTCATGGGCTAAAACCCATATTAACATGCTGGCTCAAGGCCTCCTCTCCAATCCGCCCATGTTCCACTTGAGTTACTTTCAGCGGTTGAAAGGTTGTTCGATCCATCTCAAATCCATCGACCTTGAATCTGCCACTGTCGTGGTCGGCAACACCATACTTTTTAAACTCTCTGGAACGTCAAGCTGCGATGTACTTGCAACCGACAATATTCAAGAGGTAATAATGAGCCTCACGTCAAAACGTTCAACCTCAGATATCCGTATAACGGTTAATGATCATTTGAGGGAGTTAAGGGTTGAGTCCAACCTTACGAGAGAGTCGAACATGGACATTAGCTCATTTAGTGTGGCTTCTTGGGATGAATTGGGTATGCAAGATTTGGCACTCCTCGAGGGAAACAAACCAATTCATGTGTCCTATGGCATGGTGCACCCTGCCAAGGAAGGAGGACTTGTAGTGCTCATGATACCTAGTTACAAGGATGACAACCCTAAAGTGCTTTTAAGTGTCACGATGCCCTAGTGTAGACCTAGATCCAGTTTGGCTAAGTTTATAGGAAACTTATAAGTTAGTTTAAAAAATTAGTATTTGATAATATTATAATATGGTTGATAAGGAGATATGACTGCTTAGTTTTTTAAAAAATAAGTATCATAACAGATAATTCTTATTAATATAAGTAGTTTTATCCAATGTGTAACTACTTATTTTAAAAATAAATTTCAATCAATAAAATATTTATTAGCATTTCAACGTATTAATTATATTATATCAACTAAGCTAAATGGCCCTTAGATCTATGTCCTTACTTATGTATATATGCATGTATTGTATTTTCCAATTAAAATGTTAATGCATTTGGTTCAATGTATTATAGAGTTTGTTGGTGATTCCATGTTTGTAAAGTCTGGTGATCGGTGATTGATGCATGCAAAATATAACATATTTTAGTTAATTATTTTAATGAAATTTTCTATAATTTGATCATGGCATGCATCATTTTTAGTCACTTCTAATTATAATTCCGGATTTATCAATTTTAATTATTAAAATCGCTGAATATTTTAATTGTGGATGGATTAACTATATTTTGATAATTATTTGCAGGAAAATTCGGATCTCGGCCGAAATTCAAAGATATTATTTCTTACGGCCGAGATTTGGCTTTACACCCAAGTCGTTACGGCCGAGATTCAAAAGGAGTAACAAGATTTAATTCTTGTTACGGCTAACATTTGAAGGCGTAAAGATAAATGTTTTTATCTTTTGGGCGTAACAAGAGAAGTCCTTCCTTACGGCCGAAATTGAGCGGGCGTAATGGCATGAAGATGAAGGGCGTAACAAGATAAAAATGAGTTTATCTTTGGGCGTAACAAGACATTTGAAGGCGTAAAGATAAAAGGATTTTTTATCTTTTGGGAGTAATGGAAAGGAGTAAAGATAAAATATTTTCATTACGGCCGAGACTCGAAGGGAGTAAAGATAAAAAGGATTTATCTTTGGACGTAATGATAAAATGATTTATCTTTGGCCGAATTTATCTTATAAATTTAAAGTTAACCGTACGATGTTACGGCCGAGATCAAATTGAAGGTCGTCCGCACCCTATAAATACGTGAAGAATCCATCGTTTCAATTGGTGCTCTGAAGTTCAGGTTTCTTCCACGGCGAGTCGTGAGCTCTGCAGGCTACGACCAAGAGGAGAGAGGTGCGACGGCTGGAAGTTGATCGCGACCCTGATCAAGTCCGAGAGGCTGCCCGACTGTCTGCCCAATTCAAGAGCTCTACTTCTATTTTGGGTGTAATTCTTTCGATTATTATTGTTATTTTATTATTATCTCTCCAGAATTTCTAGGATGAACTCCATGTTTTTAGGATTATTATTTTAGGAGATTATTAATTGAAGGAAAATGTTTGGATCCTACTTTATTTGTTTTAATCTTTTCTGATCAATTATTAATTGTGTTTAATGCTTTTATATTAGTTAATTAAATTTCTGAATTAGGCTATACCAGTTTGTGGAGTGTTTAATTTCAGAATTTATTATACTAATTATAATTGATTTTATTTAGAATTAATAATTGACATAAATTTGATAACTAGTGTGTGGAGAATCAAGTCTATGTGGTCTATTAATCTATACCAGTTTGTGGAGTGATTAATAGTCTAGAGAATCCAATTTAATGCATCTTAATTTTAATACGATTTTGGGGGTACCAGTCGTGGAGACTTCAATTCTTATTAAATTAAGATAGTTCTATATGATTAAATTGAGGGATGCCAGTCGTGGAGACCACAAGTTAATCATGTTAGATTACTTTAGGGAGACTCTAATCCATCTTTAAAGATTAAGTTTATCTTTTATGGTTCAAATATTTATCCTGATCTATTTTCATCCTAAGGCCTAACTTCAACACCACTATCTTATCATTATCTTATTTTCTTTATTTTATTTCATAAAACATCTTTCCAAAAATCCATGTTTTTCCTCTCTTATTAATTTATAAATCCAGACATTGAATTAATAATATTCCTCGTGGGTTCGACACTCTTACTCCTATTACTATATTACTTGAGCGACTAGTGCACTTGCTAGCAAATTTTATTGTTACAAATCAAACGCATCAAGTTTTTGGCGCCGTTGCCGGGGAATATTTTATTAATTAATTTCTGATTTTTATGAATTATTAGGAGATGTAAATAAATTGTAAATAATTCTTTATAAATATGTATTAATTGTTTTAATTATTTTTGTGAATAAACTAACATTTTTTTTCTTTTGCAGATAAAGGTCACAACATTTTTTTAATTTATCTTCTTTCGGTTTAAAATCCGACGCCGATTGGATTTTTCCAAATTACACTGTCGACTTATGGATTTACGACTTTAATTTGATGTATCGGCTTTATTAATTTTACGGCCTCGCAATGAATAATTTCTGAATTCTAAACTTTCAATCTTTACGGCCGTAATATTTTTATCCGAACGTTGTTTTTACGCCATGAGTAATGGATATTGATTTGACTTGTTACGCCCGGTTTATCGATGGTTTAAATTTTTTACGCCCTATTCGAATCAGTTTTCATTCTCGGCCGTAACATTTTATTTGATCTGATTTCGTTGTTTTACGACCGTAAGGAATTGACTTAATTCACTTTCGGCCGTAATGATTCAATTTTTATTTCGGCCGAAACCCTATTTTTTTTACGGCCTCGTGTTATCTCGGCCGATGTGACCTCATCTTAATTGACAATTTAATCTTACGGCCGAGAATTGATCTCATGTTTTCTTTTTACGGCCGTAAAATTTCTGAACATTCGTTTTTTACGCCATCTTCCGACCCCAATTGATTTGTGATTTTTTATTTTCGGCCGTAATGGATAAAGATAGTAGTTTGAACTTTTGATTTGACTTTGTTTTTGGCCGAAGCGATTTAGTTGTCTCGGCCGTAATGGATCATCCATGGATTTTACTCCTTTTCGGCCGATTTATATGTGTTGATGTTTTAACTCTCATTGTTTTACGGCCGATATGAACTATAATCTTTGTCGGCCGTAATGATTCATTTGGCAACATTTCATTCAATTTTTTTCGGCCGAGATAATTCATCACCATGCTAATTTTTACGCCTTCACGTTGAATCCTTTTGACACTGTTTCAATATTTTTACGGACGAACGAGCTTCGAATTACTAATCTAATTTTGACCGTAAATCTATTTCTGTAATTACGGCCGATCAATCTTATTTCTTCTCTGAAAATAATTTTTGATTATGTCTGATTATTAACTCTATGATCGCAAATTAGTTCGGACTTATTTTGTGCGGTTTGTTACATCATCATAAATTCTTTTGGTCGATATTAATATTTGGTATTCGTATTGATTTGAAGAATTTCTGAAAAGTTCCTCTCGAAAATTAATTTTAATGACGAATTTTCAAATTTTATCGTGCCGAAAGACTCTATTTGTTAAAATCTCATTTTTCGTGACCTATTATCTGAATTTCTTTCTTCTTGTATGTATTTTTATTCTATTTTTTTTGTCTTACTGAAAATTAGTTGTTGCAGGACTTGAGTGAAAATCTAATCACAACTAAGTTAATCCTTTGGATAAATTTATATGTCACACATTCTGATCAGATATTAATTTTTTATTTAATTGTTTTTGTTCTGACACTTGGTTGTTGCAGTGACGAATTGAATATTTAATCACAACCAATTCTCTATATTTTTAGTTAATTTTTTTAATTTAATTAGTTAGTTGTTAGGCATTTTATTTTTATTTTATATCGAGTCATCTAATTAATATTTCTTTCTGTGCATCGAGCGGAATTCGGATAATCATACATCGACCGAGGAATGCATCATGCATAGGGAAACACAAGGCGAAATGACAAGATTACACCATGTTACTCGTTACGGCCAAGAATCACCTCGATGACCACACCGTAAAAATTCCAACAGACATGACAAGACGCCACATCGTTACGGCCGAGGATCACGCCAGAGTCTCATTACGGCCGAGGTGTTATGCGCGAACGACAATGACACGACAGCACATCTGCATGCACAAGTCCAATCGAAAAAAAAATGCATGTTTTTACGACCGGATTTGACCCTTCACTGCGCGCTGTCGGAACAGGTATTACCCCTCCAATTCATCTATAAAATACTTACCCCTTCTCGTGTTATGCAGATCAATCACCACTCGCCCTTTCATCAACTTCTTACGGCCGAAGTTCCGAAGCTTCAACACCGCGCCGCCCTCTGTGCATTACGACCGAGCTTTCTCCCTTACGCCCAAAGTGCCAAGACTCCAACTTCTTACGGCCGAAGTTCCACCGCACACCGACATTGATTACGATCGAGCAACTCTTACGGCCGAAGTTCCAGCGCTTCCTTGTGCGTTACGGCCCATTTCTTACGGCCGAGTTTCCACCGCGCTCCTACCATCTGCGCTACGGCCGAAGTCTCAAACGTCAATCACCGATCCTTACGCCCAGTCCGTTACGGCCGAAGTTTCCACGTCGCCTTCGTTTTACGGCCGAAGTCACGCCATCTCCGCCGCTCTCTTACGGCCAAACTCCGGGCGAGTTTTTTACTTTACGGCCGAAACCACACAGCCATTCGTTACGGCCGAAATCGACAGGTTCATCAACTCCTTACGGCCGAGTTCCAAGTCACGCCTCCAACTTCTTACGGTCAAACTCCAATCTCCGGCCGAGCTTCATCAATTACGGCCGAAGTTCTTCGTCACCTCCGACCTTCAACCGGTTCTTCATCGAATACTACGGTCGAAACCTCAGCCGCTTCCAAGCCGGGTCGCTTCGAATCCCTTCAGAATCAACATGCGCGCATGACGAGACGCATCCATGAGTATCATATGCGCCAAGGAAATCTCAGCTACTATCCACCATCGCCACCCCGCAGACAATAAATCCGGTTGTGTCTTTTCCCTTTTCTTTATTTTCGTTTCTTTAAATTTTCCTTTTTATTGAGTATGTATCACTTTCCCTTGCTGGCTTAACACTGAGGACAGTGTCTAGTTTAAGCTTGGGGGAGTTTGCATTTCACGCATTGCATGTTTCTTTCTGTTTATTTGCTTATGTTTGCATCTATTTATAAAAAAAAAATCCAAAAAAAAATATATGAAAAATTTGAAAATTTTCAAAAAAAAATACCATTGCATGCATTTATTTTTGCTACCATCTTACTAACTTTTGTCTTATTGTTTTAATTATCTTTAAGTAAAAGTTCAAAGACATGTCATTAATTGATGAAGTTTGAATACTTTTCTTTCTTATCACTTGCTATTTTAGTATCAAACTTATGGACTATGTGCCTATGCTAAGTAGAATTATGAATGACTAGACGACAAAATCATATTCATGCCTTTTTTATTTCTTTTAAGTCTTGATAATGGTAGACTTATTATTGACCATATCAAGTACTTTTTGAGCTTATAAAAAAGAAGGGTTAGTTAAACCCCAACAAATAATTATGTTAAATAAAAAAAAAGAGTTGAATAAAGTTATGTGTAGGTACAAAAGTGTTATCCGGAACCAATGTGTGTTCGGGTAATTAGATCCGTAGGGTTCATGCCTGGCGACCTAAGGGCAACTGCTCTGGGATCCGTCGATCGAAAACCTGCTACATGGACCATCTTGTGGAATATGGAGAAGCACATGAGTACTGAATCATGGCTAAGTTCGAACTCTTCATTCAGAACCTTGGTTGTTCGGGCAAGTAAACTCGAGGGGTGCTTTATCACCTGGTGCCCTAAGGCCATCTGGTTTGGGAGTCATCAGTCCAAAGCCCGCTACATGGACTTCCTTGTGCAATCCTGCTTGAAGATTAGAACTTTTAAATGATTGAAAATAAAATTGAGAAATGAAAAGAAAAAGAAAAAGTTTTAAGCTCAATTAGTACTTATGTGTTCAATATTAATGTTGTTATTTGACAGACAATTTATTTTTTCTGCAAGGCTGAATTTGAGATTGTTTAAATTTGTATAGCATTCAGAATTTCTATGAAGCTAAGTGCATGGAAAATGATAAGATGCTGAGTAGTAGGTGTGCAGATGAATTGTGTGAGAAAATTAATCAGTTGACAATGTGGCGGCTATGATGGAACTTTCTTGAGCCTTGCTTTGAATTTTTGCTTGAGGACAAGCAAGACTTTAAGCTTGGGGGAGTTTGATGCATGCAAAATACAACATATTTTAGTTAATTATTTTAATTAAATTTTCTATAATTTGATCATGGCATGCATCATTTTTAGTCACTTTTAATCATAATTCCGGATTTATCAATTTTAATTATTAAAATCGCTGAATATTTTAATTGTGGATGGATTAACTATATTTTGATAATTATTTGCAGGAAAATTCAAATCTCGGTCGAAATTCAAAGAAATTCCTTACGGCCGAGATTTGGCTTTACACCCAAGTCGTTACGGTCGAGATTCAAAAGGAGTAACAAGATTTAATTCTTTGTTACGGCTAACATTTGAAGGCGTAAAGATAAATATTTGTATCTTTTGGGCGTAATGGCATGAAGATAAGATGTTACGGCCGAAATTTGGAGGGCGTAACAAGATAAAAATGAGTTTATCTTTGGGCGTAACAAGAGATATGAAGGCGTAAAGATAAAAGGATTTTTATCCTTTGGGAGTAATGAAAAGGAGTAAAGATAAAATATTTTCCTTACGGCCGAGACTCTTTGGGCGTAAAAAGATAAGAAAGATTTATCTTTGGGCGAGTTGATAAAATGATTTATCTTTGGCCGAGTTTATCTTATAATTTTAAAGTTAACCGTACGATGTTACGGCCGAGATCAAATTGAAGGCCGTCTGCACCCTATAAATACGTGAAGAATCGATCGTTTCAATTGGTGCTCTGAAGTTCAGGTTTCTTCCACGGCGAGTCGTGAGCTCTGCAGGCTACGACCAAAAGGAGAGAGGTGCGACGGCTGGAAGTTGATCGCGACCTTGATCAAGTCCGAGAGGCTGCCCGACTGTCTGCCCAATTCAAGAGCTCTACTTCTATTTTGGGTGTAATTCTTTCGATTATTATTGTTATTTTATTATTATCTCTCCAGAATTTCTAGGATGAACTCCATGTTTTTAGGATTATTATTTTAGGAGATTATTAATTGAAGGGAAATGTTTGGACCCCATTTTATTTGTTTTAATCTTTTCTGATCAATTATTAATTGTGCTTAATGCTTTTATATTAGTTAATTAAATTTCCGAATTAGGCTATACCAGTTTGTGGAGTGTTTAATTTCAGAATTTATTATACTAATTATAATTGATTTTATTTGAAATTAATAATTGACATAAATTTGATAACTAGTGTGTGGAGAATCAAGTCTATGTGGTCTATTAATCTATACCAGTTTGTGGAGTGATTAATAGTCTAGAGAATCCAATTTAATGCATCTTAATTTTAATACGATTTTGGGGGTACCAGTCGTGGAGACTTCAATTCTTATTAAATTAAGATAGTTCTATATGATTAAATTGAGGGATGCCAGTCGTGGAGACCACAAGTTAATTATGTTAGATTACTTTAGGGAGACTCTAATCCATCTTTAAAGATTAAGTTTATCTTTTATGGTTCAAATATTTATCCTGATCTATTTTCATCCTAAGGCCTAACTTCAACACCACTATCTTATCATTATCTTATTTTCTTTATTTTATTTTCATAAAACCTCTTTCCAAAAATCCATGTTTTTCCTCTCTTATTAATTTATAAATCCAGATATTGAATTAATAATATTCCTCGTGGGTTCGACACTCTTACTCATTTTTACTATATTACTTGAGCGACTAGTGCACTTGCTAACAAATTTTATTGTTACAATTACAACGTATCCATGTTTGTAAAGTCAAATGTACAATGGTGATCATTCTTAGAGATTGCCTACAATTCATATTAGGCCTATTTATCTTGGAAATTACAATCTTTTGGATCACAAATTGATCAATGCAACTCATAACAAAAGAAAAGGAATACAGAAACGGATTTCGCATAAAATTTCATAAAGGATACGTGTAAAAAAAACATATGCGAGCATATATATATATATATATATATATATATATATATATAGGATTAATGAATATGCAGAGCAGCAAAAAATTTGCATATATGTGGAGAACTAAGAACCATTGATATCAAGATTAACGGAGCGTGAAAATAAGTGTCCTCTCTCGTCTCACGAAGGTCCACTACTCTCCCTCTCGCACAGGAACGGGAAGTGCTACAGCTCTCTCTAATTGTTCTCTCTGTCCTGTAGTTCTCATCCTCATCGACGTCAAATTCACATGAGGTTGGCAATTCTCTCTCCACGCGGTCTCCATGTTACTCTCTCTCTCTCTCATCTCCATTGCAAATTCACAAGGGTAGCCGCTGTATCTCTCTACGCCCAAATCCAGATGTTTCATCTATTTCTCCCTCTCTCTCATCTCCATGCCAAATTCACTAAAACAGCCCCTGCATTTCTCAACGTCCGAATCCGGAAGGAGGCTGCTACTCATGCTCTCCATGTGAAATCCTCAAGGACTACATCTCTCTCCATCTCCCTCCCTCTCCAGTCTCCCTCCACCCTCCTAGCTTTCCAGATGTTGTTGCTTTTCGATAGGGGATGACATCTTGCGGTAGGATGGAAGCACCAAGCCAGCGGAGGCAAAGATGAAAGCACGATCGATCTTGCTTCCCCAGCGAAGCTGCTCCATCGTCTCTTGATACGAAAATCAACGGCTGCTAGTGCTCCACGTATATATTTATGAGTTTAAGTAATATGCAATCAAAATTTGTACAACTAATATAAATCAAATGATTAAATGGTTGAAATTAAATTTAA
This sequence comes from Pontederia crassipes, assembly GCA_030549335.1. Lineage (NCBI taxonomy): Eukaryota > Viridiplantae > Streptophyta > Magnoliopsida > Commelinales > Pontederiaceae > Pontederia > Pontederia crassipes. The sequence continues at coordinate 14,900,540 of CM060193.1, forward strand.
TAACTTAACATTAAATTGAATAGAATCTCAACCATATAATCATGATTATTGGTTGATTGTACAAAAGTTGATTACATGCTATCTATATATAGTGTGTGTGGGAACGTGTTTATCCAATATATTATAGAAATATTTAAATATTGGTAAAATACAATTATGCAAAACATTTTGCATAACAAAAACAACAATTCTAGAATTATTTAGATATTGACATGAATGTTAATATAATTAATACATAATTTTAACTCTTAACTTTTCTAATTATATCATTTATTATTTTCAAACAATCCATGTATTGGTATACATGTATTATTTTTTGAAAGAAAATATATAAATATTAATAAAAAGATAGTAGCTTATTGATTGTCCCAACAAATTATAGAAATAATTATTTAGTAATTAAAAATATAATTATGAAAAATAATTTTCTAACAATCACGATTCCAACAAACTCATTAATTATTTAGATATTACATAAAAAATTATGTAGTTTATTATATTAAAACAATTGATTGATGCTTTTAATTGCATATATATATTATTTTAGAGAACGACACATGAACATGATTTTAACAAATTATAGAAATATTTATATGTTTATAAAATATACTTATTAAAAATGTTTTTCATAACAACCACCCTGCCAATAAAGTCGAGAATTATTTGGATTATAGAAATATTTATCTGGTTCATTATTTTCAAACAATTAGTAAACATATTAAATTATTCAGATTCGTATATTGCTATTTAACTAGAGGATGACATTTGGCATATCTATGTGATGTCATGTGGTATTTCAATATTTTGCTAAGTATTAATAATAGACAGTACAATAGATCATTAAAAAAATAAATTTATATTTATATTATGTCATTGTTTATATACAATTAACCAACAAAACTAATTTGCACTATCTATTTTATGTAGCAAAATAATTATTTATAAATAAATATTCGATAATTATCATGAATTTAAGAAGAGTTTTAATATAATTTAAAATATTTACTTATGTATTAAAGAACACACGTAAAGGTGTTTACGGATTGGGTTAGACCCAACTATGATCGGTCCTCGCTCTCACCCTGCAATCCTTCGCCTTGATCCCCGTGGATTCCCAAACTTTTGAGGGATTCGATTCCCTAAATTTAAAATATAAAATATAAAATATTCAATATTTATAATATACACAATTAACATAAAAATATTTATACTTATTTATAATATACACAATATTTATAATATACACAATTATAGAAATATTTATATGTTTATAAAATATACTTATTAAAAAATAAAAAAAGTGTGAGAAGAAATAACAAAAAGTGAGGACAGCTATCGGTGATGCGATTGTCCTCACCTCTGCCCCTTAAATGCACGAAGAGAGGGAGGAAGGTCCCTCTATTCTTGCTGCAATGGTGAGGGCTGTTGCCGCCCTTCCATTCGCATGTGGCTGGCTGACCAACAGAGTTGTTTTGGAGAGATTTTGAAGAGAGGGAGAGATTAGGAGGAAACGGATCCAGGGAAAGAGAGACGGATTAGGAGGAGTAAATCACTAGCAGCCGCCTCTCATAATTGTAAAAATCTGATCAAAATTCTTAATACTTATGGGGCCCTAATAAATCAGAGGATAAATTATGCTAAATCTGAGATCTACCTATCATAAAAACTTAATCAAAGAAGAAAGGAGAGAATAAAGTCTATTCTGCATATGAACATTGGGACTTATCCATTTACCTATCTTGGAATTCCCATTTTTCATAAGTATCTTTCAATAAAGCACCAATATTACATAATTGATAAGGCTTCTTCTAAATTAGCAGGATGGAAAATAAAAATCTTAAGCCAAGTTGGGAGAGTTACTCTCATTAACTCTGTTATCAATGCCATCCCTAATTACTCTCTCAGTTCCATACACTTATCCTCTGCAACTATTGCATACTTAGAAAAACTCTTCAAGTCTTTCCTTTGGTCCAATGATGGCACTAAATGAATACCACACCTGAGTAATTGGGACATTGTACAAAACTCAAAGGCTGAAGGGGGTTTGGGTATCAAGAACTTGAAACTTATTAGGACATCCTTGCTAGCCAAGCGGGTTGTCGACTTTCTAAACAACAGGGGTAATACTTGGTGCCAACTTGCAAAAAATAAATATGGATCAATCCATCCTTGGACTGGGCAAGCCCAGATTTAGGACATTGCTTGGTCTTGGAGATTAATTCAAACTACATTGCAAAACATTCGGCTGGGGCTTAAGAAGCACATTGGTAATGGATTTAGGACAAACATTATGCAGGATCCATGAATTTTTAACACTCCCCTAAATTTTCTTTCTACTTATGTCAATATGTCCTCGTCTTTGCATTGTATGATGGTTTCATATTTGATTTTGGATTCTCATTGGAACTACAATTTACTTTTAAATCTCTTTGGTTTGGACTTGGTGTCCTTAATTACCTCTATACATCTGCCTGCTAATCCCGATGATGACCAGTGGGTTTGGGAGCATGATACTCATGGCATCCCAACAGCTACATCTGTTTATAACTTCCTACATCAGCCTGTGCCTACCATACCTGGTAGTAATGGTTGGGATGGATGGAAAATCTTATGGAAGATTCCTGTCCTAGAAAAAATTCATATATTTCATTGGAAATTAATTCATAAATGATTGCTCACTAGAGACAGAATTGCAAAGTTTAACTCCTCCTATGAATCTGTCTGTCTATTATGTGGACATTGCCCTGAACCTATCTCACATTTATTCTTCAACTGCCTTGTTAGCTTGCAGATGTGGTCTCTTGCTCAATTAAAACTTTCTCATCAATTTCCTTATCTTCCCACCTGAGCCCTTGGTGGCGACTGGATTCTGGAGGGAGCCTAGCTTCTATTTTCTTCTCATCTTCGTTTGCTTTCATACATCTCTTTTGGCTTATGGGGCCTATGGAATATGAGAAACAACTTCATATTCTCATCCAATCCCTTAACCATCTCTGCTGTATGGCATTGTGCGTAGGCAAATGCCGAGGAGTTCTTATCTTACCACTATTATGAGGGTCCACCTTCTCATGATCCACTCTGGATTTGGTGAGAACCCCCGCCCCTCAGTTGGGTGAAGCTCAATACCGACGATTCTTTCACAGGACCAAGGGAGGTGGGAGGAGCAGGTTATGTGCTCAGAGATCCTAATTGTTGCTTCATATGTGCAGGTGCCTCGACGAGCAAATTCTATTCAACTTTGGCCGCTGAAGCATGGGCTATGCGTATTGGAATTATAAAATGCATGGAGTTGGGATATCGAAAGCTAAAGTATGAAACTGATTCTTCAAACCTGCTCAGCATACTCAACCATGATACTGCCTGCCCCTGGAGACTGAAAAATATCATGACTGATATTTGGGATATGATAAAACTTTTTAATTCTTTTGGAGCCTCACATATATATAGACAAGCGAATAGAGCGGCTGATTACTTAGCTAACTACAGTAGAACAACATCAACTATTGATGTATTTTGGATGGACGAGCCACCTCGTGGCCTCCATAATTTTTTTTATCACGACTCTATGGGCTTTTATATTAATAGATGAAAATATCTTCTTAAAAAAAAGGGGAAGGAGTGGTTAGAAGAAAAAAAAATGAATTTAGAATTTGTTGTAATATTTATATAAAAAATTGAATTATTATATTTAGATATTTGATCTTTAAGGTGGCGTTTGATTGAGAATTAATCGGTGGAATACGTAGATATTCTCGGAATTACAGTCAAAGGCACCTCTTATTTTACAAAAAGTACAAAGGACAAAGTTGACATTTTTAAAAAAAGTTAACCGTGCAAATAGTAACGTATTCTTTATAAAAGGTAGATATTAATAATCCGGTGCAAACTTAAAAAATGGACTAATCGGATGGATTATGTACCTTAACCCGATACATAAGTAACCCTACGGGGCCTAATAGATCATGTATAAAAAAAATCTAAGAAGTGAGTTCGGGCCTGTGGGGTGAGGGCAACAATCCTCTCGTCCCGATTTGGAGAGAAAGCTTGAAGACATTATGCCCCCATCCCCATCCTCGCGAAGGCAAAATTTTTTGGGAGCGAAGATATTGCCATCCTAATTGGGTCGGGTTGGGTCAAGAGGGTTTTGGAGATCAAATTCAATCCAACCCGATTTGATTTGGGTGGTCAGATTATTCGATCACCTGATTTTTTATTTTAATTTTTTATTTCTATTTTTATATTTATTTAATATAAATATATTATTTTAAAGTATGAAATAAGTTTTCTAATTATTTAAATACTATTTATTTACTTAATATCTTTTATTTTATTTTATAAAATTAATTCAAATATATACTTAAGTTTAAATGAAAGAAAGAAAAAAAAGGATCATCGAGTCGGATGGGATCGACTCGGGTTGAATTTTTTTAATCCATACATGATCAAGTCGAATTCGGATCGGAGGTTAGATCTTCAGATTCACCGGGTCAACCCTACTAAGATACATACATATGCAGAACTAACAAAATACCATATGTGGATCTCACACGTAGCATCATATTATTTAAATTATTTTAAATCATTTTTAAGATAATATATCTTTTTATAATAAAAATAATATCTATATATCTACATAATTTAAAAAATCACAGCGGCCTACCTTGATGGTTTCTATTTGTTTCCAATTTATTAATGTCTAGCTAATATAATATTTGAAAAGGGAGTGTAAAAATATTTTTAATTTGAAAATAATGGGCGTGCGACGCCTTAAGGTTTCTCATCGTGTGACGCCTCCGGCAGAATCGTCGAATTGCTCATCTATGCCTGCGAATGAAAGGGCTCATTTTACGCGCTGAATCGGGCGACGTTGAACCGCTCAGCTCACAACCGGTCTAACAAGGATGACACACCCGAGTCCTCCTCTCCTTCTCGGTCCGACACAGCATCATGGGAACGATTCCGCTCGTTCCCTGCATAGGCTGGACCTTTGATGCAGCGAGCGAAGATGCCATAGGGAGTGGAGACGCCGGCGATTACTCTTCCGATAACTCCTACTCGTCGTCTTCTTCCTCCATATGAAGTGTGCCCTAATCTCCTTCTCCACCGATTACTTGAATTCTTACTGGAATTGTTGGGTGCAATATGTTATTTCTGGAATTCTTTCTCATTTACTATTTGAGATATCTCACAGTTATTTGTCCTTTGTTAATTTTGATATGCTGGATGTGCTTCTCGGTCTTGTTTTTGCCAACTTTGCCTTCAGTTACTTTGTTAATTTTGATATGCTGGATGTGCTTCTCGATCTCGTTTTTGCCAACTTTGCCTTCTAAGAAATCACCTTTCTGTAGCATGCACCCCGACTAGTGAATGTCCTCCTTTTCGATGTGCTGGCACACCTCATAGATTAGGAGATCCATTTTGTATTAGAATGATTTCGGTGTTATATTTTTTATGGAATGATTTCTGCAACATCCATTGGAATACAAAGAATGATTTCTGCAGCATCCATCCACTGTGAACGTTTAAATTCGCTTTGTTTAGTTGCCGAGCGGTTCAACGAGGCCGGTTCAGCGCATATGCAAGGCGCTTTCATTCGTGCGCATAGATGAACAATTCGACGGTTCTATTGTAGGCATCGGTTCCTCTTAAGTTTTCGATGCATATTTTAGTTCATTAGAGTGAAATTTGATGATGAGAAACAAAAGTGATTGATGTAATAGGAAAAAACAGATGTGATAAATAAATTTTATGAGTTTTAAATTAAAAATAATTATTATAATTATAAAATATAATTTTATTATTAATTAAAATAAAATTATAAAATAAAAAATTTGATTAAAAATATATATAATTTAAATATAAAAAATCATTTTAAAATTAATTATATTTAATAAAATATTAAATTTTTTAAATGAAATAATAAGTAATAAATAATATTATATTAATCACTTATTGAATTATTTATTTTATAGAAGATATGGTGTGAGATAAAAGAAAAAAAAGAAAATGAATTTTGAAAAAAAATAACCGTCAAAATCAAAAGATATAAAAAAGGTTGGTGTGACCTAAGGGTGGAATCGGGTCACGTGACCTGATTCCACCACATTTGTTCCTTTTCCGAAATTCGATTCCTAAGCGATGTTTGATAGAATCGATCGAAATAATGGTGCGGTTCCTGTCCGATTCCGTAAATAAACGGGACCTTAAGGTATGGCACGCCCATTATTTCCTTTTAATTTGATATCTCTTAAAATTAAATTTGGGGTTATTAACTCTCATTGTTACGCCAACTGTCAGAAATTACTTAATTAAAAATGGATCAAGTTCGCTTGCACAAAGAAATCATTATAATGTAGAAATTAAAATTCAAAATTAAGGTAAGATAGTTGTAAAAATTGAATTTTATTTATTTATTCCTTTTCTACGTGCCGAGAAAGAGGACATTAATTTTGACGAAAAAAAGCTTACTCTACCCTTTTTTACATTTCAAGATAGTTTAGTAATATATATAATTAATTTATATTGTTGACACTGTCTTGAGAGTGTCCTGCTAAAATAACTAATGTTTCGCCAATGTTTAACTCTTAATCTTTCGAATCTATTGTAATGTGCTATATCTTGAGCTGTTGTGTAAAAAACATATAAATGTGTCTCAAATCCAAAGTTTCAAAATAGCTGGTTCGTAAGTAGAATGCCATTGACTAGAAATGCATAAATTATGATGAAATAGTTTAACAAATAATCCGGATATCCAGTACCCGCTCATTTCGTTACACGTTTATTGACAATAAATATTTACAATAGCTAGATCTTGTTACATTAATAATTACAAGATTATATATATATATAAGTAGGACACTTTAGTTTTAATTTAATAATAGAATAAAATTATTTTGAATATGTTGATTCCTTACTAAGTATTTATTTTATTTTTTATAATAATAGTTTCAAATTGTAATCTTGATTTTGTGGATTTTTTTTGTTTGTCATTTCAATATTTAAAAGCGACACCAATCTTTTTAACTCATATACCATGCTATTTGAAATCAGGGGTTGAAACTTTTTTCCATTTGCATCGAAGTGGGCCCTGCACAGTTGGCCCATTCTGAAAATTTGAGCCACGACTCAGCACACGTGCTGTTATTGCGTGGGTATATAGTTCTAATTTTTATATAAATAGCTACTGTATTATATTGAATTATACTAACTAATAAACATTGAGGAAAGAGGCGCTGCTGCGCTAAGCAGCCCGGGGAGCACATCTGGGCGACATCCGACGGCCCTTATTTTTTTCTTTTTTGTGTCCGTTCGCCTCCTCCCCGCCCGCCTCCATCCGTCCTCTCCGTCCGCCTCCATCCGCTCCCTCCTCCTTGTCGCCTCCTCATCGGTCGCCGGTTGCCGCATCCTCGACCTCACCATCTTCGATTATCTGTCGTGATGCCGCCGCCTCCTCTGCTTCGCCCTCGTCCTCCTCGACACCTCCAATGGTGTCGCTGCCTCCTCTGCTTCGCCCTAGCCCTCCTCGGCTCCTCCAACGTCGTCGTCGTCGAGATCGACGCCGCATCGCCCTGCGCCATCACCTCCTCTGCTTCACCCTTGCCCTTCTCGACGCCTCCAATGCCGTTGTCGCCTTTGTTGTGCCGCCGCCACCGTCTCTACTTAGCCCTCGCCCTCCCTCCAATGTCGAGATCGAGTGTTTGCCCGCTGCGCCGCAGTTGTCGCCTCCATTTCTCCCTCGCCCTCCTCGATGCTTGCCTTCGACGTTGCCACCTCCGTTCGATCTCGGTCGTCCAAGACACCATCCGACGGTGCGCAATAATGCTAAGCAGCCTCCTTAGCGCAGGCGCTAAGGAGGCGCTCTTTCCTCATAAACATTCTATAATACAAATAGTAATGGGGGTGGACACCCCTCCTGACAGGCGCGCACATATGATCCCAGATCAACAATGCATAGGTGTGGTTCAACAATGAAAGCCGGTCGGTTCAACAAGGCACCCTCAGGTTTTTCTCCGTCTCAGGGTTTTTTGCCGCCCACTTCGGACGTGCCACCCTCTCAACGTGCCTTGCTGCCACCTTCGAACTTGTCGTCGTCGATCATCTACCCTCACTGTCATCCACATTTGTTGTCGTCCCCCTCACTGCCCTCGCCATTGTCCACCCTTGCCATCACCGTTTTCAACACTTGGCCACCATCACCCTTGTGTGTTCGCTTGCCGTCAACTGTCGCCCTTGCATGCTCACTTGTTGCTGCTCACCCTCAACCTTGCCGCTCCCCTCAACCTCACTGCTCATGTGCTCGAGCGCTCTCCGTCGACGGTCACCCTCGCATGCTCGCTTGCTATCTTCCGTTGACTGTCACCTTCGCGTGTTCGCTCACCTCCATCGTAGAAAAGTCACCGCCGTGAAACTTGTGGCTGCGAAAATCGTTTTCCCCCAAAGTCGAACAAGCACAAGAGGACATAGGCTTCGTTTGGGATGACTTTTCCAGACAGCAAATTTTATTCTTGAAAGCAGGCTTTTCCTTCTCTCTGAAAAAGCTATAAAAACTAATATTGCTGTGGTGGACAGCAAATGGTGGACAAAAGCACTGCTTTTTGGCCCTTCCCAAACGCAGCTATAGTGCTAAACCGCCCTTGTCATCCATTGAACCGTCCGATGAACCACACCTAAGAAGAGGATTAATGTAAGACGTCGATCCATCATCTGAAGGCCAGTGGCTTAAATGGGGAAACATATGTTAAACCCATACAAATATTCCTATTTATCATATTGATATTTTTGCATAAATTATGTAATCATACCTCAATTACAAATGCCTCCTACCATTAGTCACCCCGAAATATCACGGGTCAGTTTTGACCCTGACCCGGACGGACTCGGACATGACACATCCGATTTTGATCGGGCCAGATCAATCCTCCAAAGAAGGTTGGATCTGATCGGGTCGAGTGGTCGGATTACTTGACCACTATTTTTTTTTCATTTAATTTTTCTTACTTTTTTCTATTATTTAATATAAAAACATTATATAATTTTTATTTAAAAAACATAAAATAATGTATTAAATATTTAAATATTATTGTACACATTTAAAATATTTTATTTTAATATTTAATATATAAAATATAAGCTGAAAATTAAAAAAAATAAAAAATAAAAAATTCGGGTCTTAGGTCCGACCCTACCCAAGGTTAGACATTGGGTTTGTGCTGAACACCCCTACCCCGAAATTGCCTCTTTATCCTGTAATTTATCAATTTAATAGTTCCAAATGAACTGTTATAGGAAATCTATTTTATTTTGGTGGCACATAAACCCTAATTTTTTGTTGGTGAAGATCAAATATTAAATTAAACTTTTCAAAATTAATGCAGATCATCACGTGAGAGGTTGTGGTTGTTCAGCTAACAAATCTATTAGCATTTAATCAACTAAAAAATATATACTCGAGGGTGCGTGGAATCAAGACGGGCCAGAAATATTTTAAGGGACAAGATATATTATAAATAAAATAAAATAATAAAAATAATCATAAGAAATTAATATCTAATATTATAATTTTAATTTAAGTTAAGGGGACTAAATTTTAATTTATTTAACCTTAAACATATATAACACACCTAAAAATATACATTATACATAGTAAGTAGGTACAAAAAAATCTTAGGATTATTTTCATAAATCTTTCTTAAATTATCACAATTTTTCACATCTAACTTCAAATTCTAAACTTATTTTTTTATATCCCTAAACTATGACAACTTTTTCATTTTAGTCCTCACATTTTAGGTTTTCTTTACTTTTATTTTTTTCTATTTATGAAAAAATTAAATTAATTCCTCCTTCAAAAAAATATGAAATAGCAACTATATAAAATAAAAAAATCATTGAACGGATTAAATTGATAAAAAAATTATCATTTATGAGAAAGACTAAATTACTCTCCTCTGAGTTTTTTATATATTTATTATTTCATGTGTTATGAAGAGAGTGATAATATTTTTTTTTATAAATGAGAAAAATAAAAATAATAAAAAATATAATAAAAATAGATAGAAGAATTAAAATAAAAAATTTATGATAATTTAAGAATAAAAAATAAGTTCTTAGCTTCAGATGAGATTTATAAAAATAACTCAAAATCTCAACAAAAAATATCCTGTCGGTCTGATTTTTAAACACAATGGGTAGGGAGGGGAGGTGATCGATCCATCATAAAGTAGGCACATTATTATATCCTGATAGAATTTAATGGTGGAACAAAATGGATGGACCATGGCGTTATTAACTGTTGACCGCTCCCTTGAGATGGGTGCATTGCACCACTTTTGGTCCATGTTCATGAACTTAATCTAGAAGACGTACGACCATTTATCAACATGATATTGACAACTTTTTTTTTTGGATAAATATTAAATACTCACCGTGAGGGCGAAGTCATTAATGCTCGCAAATCATGCGTGCAAAGAAAATATTTATATGAAAGAAAAGAACAATAAAAAAAATTTAAATATTTTTGGTCCATAAAATTTGCTCGCTCCAACAAAATGCTAAGGGTCAGAGAGACTGGCGGAGTCTAATAAATTGGTGGGCGGCAGAATCACTTTCTAGAAAATAATGAAACCCCGTCTTAATTTTTATCCCAAATTCCATGCAGCAGCAGTTGGTTCATTTGTTATTTTATCTTCTTCACGCACGCATGTGAGAGAACGATAAGAGTTAAGATGAAATGATAAGTGATTTTATTATTATTTAAATAAAATTTCGAATTTAAATTTTTATAAATATAAAAAAGATTATTAAAATTTTTATTTGATGATGAGTCGATCTTTAATATATGGATAATACACTCTTTAATATTTCAAGAATTGAATCATTGACATGGTGCTCAGACATTAAAAAAATATGCGAGATGTTCATGTATGAATTAAATATGTATTAATAACATGGAACTTGGGGCCACAAAAATAAATGTAGGTACACCTTCTCAACCATATAGGGTTTCTTAATCATCTGTGGATATGCTTGGATTGAACGAAATGAAAGTAACGAATTCAACCCTTTTTTCAGTTCAATAAATAAAATGAATAAAGGGAAAGATCAATATTAATCTCTTTTTTTCCCTCCAAAAGTTCTCAAAATAACTTATTGCATTGAACGGCTTAACCTTTACTCTTTCTCCTTCCCCTCCACTCAATTTCTTTCCAATATCCAAACATACCTTAATTGTTTTGGCTATTTTGATTCAAGAAGTATAATATATATTGAAATTAATATAATCATATTAAAAGTTCTTATGAGAGATCATGACATCAATTTTACGAGTTCTTTCAAGCTGTTTACAATTATTTTAGAATGAACCTTTTATTAACTTTAATTAAAGGTTGTTTTATTTGTTTAATTATATCGTAACCCTTGATTATCATTTGAAAAGAAAAAGAAATATATATGCATTTAAAGGTTATTATTTTTAAATGCTAAACTATATTTTACATGATGATAAAATTTATATTTGAGTAAATAAAAAAAAGATAAAAAGTTAACAGATGTTAATATTTTTTGCTATGACACCAACTAAAGTATTTAGAATTCAATGATTATATTTTACTAAACCAATTTGAATATACATTTTTGTATACCTAAATTTGGAAGCAAAAGGCGAACAATTACTAATAAGGGTTGGGGTGGTTTTGGTATAGCTACTAAAATTTTGGTTTAAGCAGATAGTTTGAATTCTTATAACATAAATTTTTATTGGGAGTTTCATAGCCACATAACTCAGGACGATCTTACCGAATTACTTGAACTTGATGGTGAGATGATGGATCGAGTTCTAACTTGTGAAGAGTTTTTATAATCATAAATGATATATGAATTGGACCACCGATCCTAGACACCAGCAATCCAAAAAAATGAACAATTAAAATACTCGATAAATAATTAAAAAATAAACAAATAACAGGTCGCTTGCATTTTTACAAATTTGTGGAAGCACAAATCAAATGCACAGTCAACGCCATATGGTGGCAGTGGATGTTATTTCTCAACCTCTATAAATGGAGAGCTCATGGCATGCTTTTGCCTTAAGGCTTAAACCAATGGCGAGCTCCCAAATCCTCCCACGTCCGGCACCTGAAGCCAAACTCATGGCCGCTCCCGACTCCCCCGTCTCCCCTTCGAAGCTGCTCCACATCAATGCATTCCAGAGCGTCCTGCCGGGGAGGGTGGCAGAGCCCGGCCAGTCGCGCCGGATAGAGGTCCCCGGTGAGGGCCTCTGCGCCAACGCCCTGCAGAGCCACTTCCGCATGGTCCTGTACTACAACAAGCAGAGGGCGCAGCAGCAGGACGACCGGGATCAGGAGTCGGCGTGGACGCTGGCCGCATGGATGAAGGAGTCGCTCAGCGCGGCGCTGCCGGACCATCCGGTGCTGTGCGGCCGGCTGCGGAGAGACGGTGCCGGCGAGGGCGAGGGTGACAGTTGCTTGGAGATCAAGTTCAACGACGCCGGGGTTCGTCTGGTGCAGGCGACCGCCGACGCGACCATGGCCGAGTTCTTGGCCTCGGAGAAGAAGGATGAGATGGAAGGTCATCTGGCTTACTGGCTGGACATTGATGAAAAGAACCCAAACTTTTCACCTTTGTTTTATATCCAGGTTTGTGCTGAGTGCTGATCAAACATCTAATTATGATTTGTATAGTTTCTGTCAGTTTTCTGTTTTTTTTTCTTTTTCGTCACAGAAAACCTTTATTACTTAAATGATTGGAAATACGATTTAGAGTTTTTTAAATCAGCAGAAAAAAGGGATAAAATACACTCAAAATTGAATGAGATTATGTGGTCTATAAATTGACATCATTGGCTTAACACTAGAAATTTGAAAATGTATTACGTCTCGCTAGGACTCAAATTCTTGATATTATAAGAAGATTCAAAAGTTGGTTATAGTGACATACTCAATATTGCTAAATTATGAATGCATCAAAGTTTGGAGTAACAATTATGTGATAAATGTTTAATTTTTTATGTTCTACAAATGTTAAACTGAAACAGTCATGGATACTAGTCTTGTAAGCAACAAAGTTGCTAGTGAAAAAGAAATATGAAATTTTGTATATTTACATAAAATTATGATGTTTGTCTTCATTCCTCATGAGATTTTTCTTGAAGACAACAATTATTGAGGATAATAATCTCATGCAATACGTTATTGCAGGTAACCCAATTCCAAGGAGGTGGATATTCCATCGGAATAAGTTGCAGCCTTCTCTTGGCTGACCCTTTGTTCCTGACCGAGTTCCTCAAGTCTTGGGCTAAAACCCACGTCGACATGTTGGCTCAAGGCCTCCTTTCAAATCCTCCCATGTTCCACTTGAGTTACTTTCAACAATCCAAAAGACCGAACTATCTCAAATCGATCAAACTTGATTCTGCCAACACCGTTGTCAGCAACACCTCACTTTTCAAACTCAACGAAATGCAAAGCTGTGACATACTTACATCCAACAACATTCAGGAGGTAATAATGAGTCTCAAGTCAAAATGTTCAACCTCAGATATACTACTCATGATCAATGATCATTCAAGGGAGTTAAGGGTTGAGTCCAACCCTATGAGGGAGTCGAACACCAGCGTTGGCTCATTTAATGTGACTTGTTGGGGTGAATTGGGCATGGAAGATTTGGCTCTCTCCGAGGGAAACAAACCTATTCAAGTGTCCTATGGGATTGTGCACCCTGCCAAGGAAGGAGGACTTGTAGTGCTCATGATACCTACCAACAAGGAAGGAAACCCTAAAGTCTTTGTTAGTGTCACGATGCCCTAATAAAGACTTCGGTCTATGTCCTTATATATGTTTATGTGTATTTGATCCACATATTATTGAGTTTGCTGGTGATTGTTGATCTCACGCGTCTGTCAAATGTACAATGGGTGATCTCTATTAGAGTTTGACCAAAAGTCATACTAGGGCTTTTTAATTTGAGTTGTTGAGTTATGCCATTTAGATTTATATTTGTTATTAGAATTTTATTTTTTCTTACTTTGTGTGAGATTATGTTATCTCAATTGGTATATAAGTCTAGAGTCTTAAAACGTTTGAAAATGAACAATGAACTTATGTTTTAATTATCTAATTAATTGTTTCAAGCATTAAGATCATTATCACAAAACTAAAAGTTTTTTCTAATATAATGTTAAATAATTAGTATAAGAGCTTCAAGGCTAAAAAGAAACATTCCTTTCTTCATGATTCGTCCAAAAAGCAACAATGTTCATGATTAGCTCACATGATATGGTCTTCTTCTCATCAATGTTAAGAAAAGGGCATCTAGAGTCCCAAACTTTTCACTTGTTTTTTGAATTCCCATCATAAAAGCTTGTTGTTCCTTGACTTTTGGTGCCATTATTTTGAGATTATCATGGAATATTTTTTGTAAGTTTTGTCATGATCACAGATGCAAGTGGCATACATTGGATTAATTCTTGAGGCATAAGTCACAAAAGAGATGTGGTGTATATACTTTAACATGACATTCATCACACGTGACAAGTTTTAACGAAATCGTATGAGCCAAGGTCCATAGGAGTTACTCCGTTTAGACCTGTGCATTGTAAGGTGCGATCATTCAACAAGGACATTAAGTCCCTTAATGACAAAATATACAAGAGACGTGCCTTACATTAGTATCATATGCATAAGTCACAAGAAATATGTCTATTATATAGGAGAACATATATAAAAATACATAAAATTATTTATCCATTATTTCTATTATGGGTGAGTAAATTCAAATTTGGGACCAAGTCCCAACAGTCTCAGTTCCCATCCGATTCTATCCGAGTTTTTTAAAAGGTGTTCCGATGCCCTAGACCCAATCCGGACAGGACCGGGATGTCCTTATCGAAGACAAAAATAAATAAAAAAATTTGATCATCCTGCTTTGACCATTATTAATAAAAAATTAAATATAATAGTAAAAATCATTAATTCTATTATATAAATATAATAATTATGAATTAAATTACATATATAATAAGATAATATAATGTATATTTAATATATAATAAAATATACTTTTTAAATTAAAATAAATATACTATTTTAAAATAATTTAATATAATATATAATGTTGGGTCGTGACACAATCTAAATTTTTATAAACCAGGATTCGGTCCTGATCCGGTTACCTATCGGATTGGGAAAAATTTTGGGGAGTCATCTCAGCCCTTGCTCACCCACCCTAATTCCTATTGTCAACATGTTCTAATGTGTTATCTTATATTCATCTATTAGTCATATAGTAAAAAAAAAAGAAAGAAAATATGCAACTTTAAGAAATAATGAAAACTGAACTTTTTTTCAAAAGTTTGCAAAAAAGTATGACAATAGTCAAATTTATTTTGTAAAACAAAAAAAAAATGTTTATCTATTATCGTAAACAGTAACTTGTTTTGTGTATATCCTTTTGCATTTTGAGACTTTTAGCTTAGATGTTTGATATCCCAGAAGTCTCATTTATATAATAATTCATGACATGTTAATATCCTCTTCTTTAAAGTCTTCATCAGCCAGAGAAATTTTTATTATCCATTATCACTACAAGAAAAAGTCATATTTTCGACGGTCCATTTTCGACGGCCCGAAATCCGTCTTAAATATTGACGGTTTTTCCGGCGGATCTTCCAAACCGTCGATATTTTCGTCAGATAATTTTCGACGGTTTAACCCGTTTAAAATTTCGACGGTGATAAATTCGTCGGAAGATTCCGTCGAAAATATTTATACTTCGACGGTTATGACCGTCGATATTTTCGGCGGTTTATCTAACCTGTCGAAACTTCCAGCGGTCTGAACCGTCGAAAAATTTCAAGACTGGTTGCGCATAATTATTGAACTTATCGACGATTTTGACCGTCGAAATTTGTGACGTTCAAAGCAACCGTCGATATTTAGGCGGTCATAATCGTCGATAGTATTTAAATAAAATATTCCACCTTACTTTTTATCGACGGCCTCAACCGTCGAAAATGGAAATTTATAATTTACACAACCTATGTATCTGTCGATGTTTTTTAAAAATTATCATTAAGGGAATCGACGGCTAAAACCGTCGATATTTCGACGGTTTAAAGAACCGTCAAAATTATCGACGGCTAAAACCGTCGATATTTCGACGGTTTGAATACCGTCGAAACTATCGATGGTTTTTCCAGCGGATTGGAGCCATCGAAATGCGAATTAATATAATATTATATTTACCTATGTTGCGGCGGTTTCGACCGTCGAAAAGTGGTTATATAAAAACCTGACCGCATTCTTACTTAGAACGTTTCGAACGTTCGTCCGCCGCCGCCCGTTTCGTCCGCCGTTCGTCCGGCCGTCGACCACCTCCCGCCCGAAGCTTCCGCCGCCGACCATCTCCGGCGCAGGTAGGTCCGATCCCCGCCTCCTTTGATATATAATTTTTCTCTCCTTCGACCATCTTCGTGCGGCGGCCAGTTCCGGCCGCCATTCGCGCGCGGCGGCCAGATCCGGCCGCCATTCGCGCGCGGCGGCCAGATCCGGCCGCCATTCTTGCGCGGCGGCCAGATCCGGCCGCCATTCGCGCGCGGCGGCCAGATCCGGCCGCCAGTCGCCAGATCCGGCCGCCCTCCGCGCGCGACGGCCAGATCCGGCCGCCCTTGCGCGGCGGCGGCTAGATCCGGCCGCCCTCCGTATGTGGAATTTTCTCAGATAGAGTCAATTAGTTGCTCAAACGAATAACAAATTTCTAAATTTTAGCCTCAATTGATAAGAGTCAGTAATCTTCAATTCCATTTCTAAATTTTCGATTTGCTGAAACTTTATCCATTTTACTTTAATTTGAATATCGTATCAAATCAAATGCATATCTAAAGAGACTAACACCTATGAATCATCGACTTTTAACTAAAAAAGAAGTTATGCCTAAAGGTTTTTTCTCTATGCCCTTCTTAGCCCTAGACATGTAGTTCAAAGATGATGTGTCAAAAAAATTTACTCTCTGAACAAACATATATTTTTAGACTCCCAACCAATTTTCTTAAGAAATAAAAAATTGCTCTCTGTATAAAAAAAATCATGCATTCTAACCTATCGTTTCTAAGTAATATTCTCGAATATTTTAAACTATTGTTTACTTGAACCAACTGGGACCAATTAAGGTCAACTTGACCAAGAAGAATTTTGTTCTAGTTTCCAAATTAGCACTACCCAATCGTGTCCAGTTGACTCGGTAAGAAATCACTTTCCGACGTTTTATATGAAACCAGTAGGTCATCCACCAAACGAGAACTGTTCTAGATATATATAATATACTGATAGCCCTCCGTGCGGCGGCCAGATCCGGCCGCCCTTGCGCGGCGGCGGCCAGATCCGGCCGCCCTTGCGCGGCGGCGGCCAGATCCGGCCGCCCTTGCGCGGCGGCGGCTAGATCCGGCCGCCCTCCGCGCGTGGCATTTGAATTATAGTTGTAATATTTAGAATTATAGTTTAGAATTATAGTTGTAATATTTTTTTTCCTCCTTTTGTTTGATGGAAAACGATCATGAGCAAAAAGGGCCAAAACTGTTATATATACTTATTATATGCTATCTCTATACCTAGTAGAATGATTAGTAAACATTAGCTAAACAATCTGTTCTTCCTCAGTTGTTTCATATTCATTTTTCTTTCCTTATACAATTTTGTATGACTAAATTTTTTTATGATTTACAAATAATGCAGTCATTATGTCATACTTGAACGATCGTCGATGGATGTATAAAAGAAATAATCCTGGTCATAGAGGCTTGACACAAGAATTTATAGATGGCGTTGACTATTATGTTACTGTGACTTGTCAATCTTTACAATTTCAGCGGGAGGGAGCAATTAGGTGTCCTTGTTTGAAATGTGCTAGCACAAAGTTACAGACGATAGAGACTGTCAAAGTTCACTTATATAGAAAGAGTTTCAAACCCAATTATTGGGAATGGGATGATTTAGGCGAAGGAGCGCCTTCGACAAGCGTCCCAAATGAAGGTCTTCATTTTGTGGATCCTGAACCAATATTTGCTTCGCAATATGAACAGTTTGTTTATGACGCAACTGCAGCTGAGTATGGCAATATTAGATTTGAGCAGAATAAAGAGGCACCAAATCCAGAAGCAAGAGATTTTTATGGCTTACTAAACGCATCGAGCCAACCCTTATGGCCTGGGTGTGAAAGTCATTCGGAACTATCACTTGCTGTTAGACTGTTGAATCTGAAAGCCACCACAATATTTCACAAGCATGTTGAATCTGACGCGGACGATGCATTCTTATATTCACTACCATCTCGTGAGTGTTTGAAATAATGATCAGAAGAAGTCATTCGCAAAAGCTTATTCGAATTAATTTGTTTATTTTTTTATAAGCGCCTCCGGATATTAGGAATTGGTTCTCGAGTTATACGTACAATTCCGTTACTCAAGATGCAACACAAGATGTAGCCGAACATAGTCAGGTCGAGGCGTTGTGACATTTGAATTTTTTGTCAATTGTGAATTTGACTTGTAATAAATTTTCTACTATGCAGATGTATCGATTTGGTAAAAGTAAAAACAAAGGAAAGGAGCCGGTCGTCCCTAGAGCTCTCAGTACTCCGTGTGCTCCTCCGTCAGCCACGGGCATTCGTATAACAGAGCGTTCTTCTCCTCCGTCAGCTCCTCGATCAGCCACGGGCATTTACATAATAGAAGGTTCTACTCCGCCGGGTCCTTCCTCTCACGCTGATATTGCGGACTTGGATACACAATTGTCACAACAACCCGTCAGAGCTCATTGTTCCGTGGAAGACTCGGACCAAGCTTCGTCAAATCGTGTTTACAAAGCATACGTGCAGCCTGATGGGAATTTAGGGTAAGTGTTATTTTATGTATATCGAATCCTTATTCATGCTTTGATTCAGCCATGACATTTTATAATTTTGTGTCCTTCAAGATTTGTACCGTCGAAACTAGCGGCTGCAGCAGTTACTAAAGTATTGCGACATAGGTATACTGAAGCATGGCTTACATGGAGGGAAGTTCCTTATGCCACGAGACAGATGTTATTTAATGAATTTCAGGTATCATTAGAAGCCAACATCATCATTAATATTTTTCTTCGTCATGCACATTAATTATTTTTAAACACTTACAAGCTGATGTGTGGTGGGAGCCCGAGCATACGGAAAAAATGTGGAAGGCTTTTAACTCTCGGTGCTCAAAGAGATTGTCCGCGATGCTTTCTGAAGCTCGAGCTGACGGAGAACGACCCAATTGGATCCCCGAGGCCATTTGGATCGATTTGCTAGGAAAGTGGTCCACCGAGGAGTACAAAGTGAAATGCAAAAAAGCAAA
The DNA here is from genome assembly GCA_030549335.1 of Pontederia crassipes. Classification (NCBI taxonomy): domain Eukaryota; kingdom Viridiplantae; phylum Streptophyta; class Magnoliopsida; order Commelinales; family Pontederiaceae; genus Pontederia; species Pontederia crassipes. The sequence goes on from CM060193.1 coordinate 14,919,924, forward strand.
AACCAGTCGAGAGTCCGACCAGGGAGCGTGCTTGCATTCGGGCGGATGTCTATCCACGAGCACGATTGCTAAGAAAATGGTAAGGTCTTTCTCCGAACTCAGGACGAAATATTATACTTTAAGAAAATGGTAAGTAATTTGCAAATTTTAAAATATTATCTCATTGCTTTCTAGTTTTTATGGTGAAAATTTAGAAGTGTTACAAGAATCCTATAATTGGATTTGAAAAAAAATGATAAAAATAAGAGGAAATATAAGTTTCTCATAGGAGAATTCTAAAATCTATGAGGAAATCAGGGACTTAATATCACGAAATACATTTAAGGGGCTAAATACATTAAGATATCAATGTCGGATATGGGAGGGGGTATCAAAAAATTTGTTTGAGTTCATTTCATATATTGCTTTACATTGAAAATATGGTGCTGATAATAACATAAAATATCATCTTCACATCACATTAGTGCCCTCTAATGTAATTCTTTTGTCATGTCCCTAACATTAAAATATTATCTCATTGCAGGAGAAAGAGACGGGTAGACCACCGACTCAGGACGAAATATTTCTCCGAACCCATCAGAAGAAGAACAAAGAATGGGTCTCGAGTTATGCCCGGGAGACATATGTATGTAAATTTTTGTGCCTTTACTTTTTTTTAAATTGCAAGTTAATAATTAATTAACAAAATTTTGAAGTTGATCACCTAGTCGTCGTTTGTAGTTAATTATTTTCTTTATATTTCAGGAGTCTTATAAAACAAAAGAAGTTGATCATATTACGCAAGCCACGCAGGAGGGGACCACACCGTTGACCCCAAGACAACTTTGGACGGACCACGTCGGCGTGAAGAAGGGTCGCATTTACGGACTTGGATCTTCTGTGAGTGACACAGATATTGGATATGGTTGACGAAGTACTTCAGGTTCATCTCCTTCTACTATGCAAGAAATTGTGGATCAGGTGACCATCAAGATTAGGGAAGAGGTCAGACAGGAATTCGAAGAACGTGAACGTCGTAACAGGGATGAAATGAAGAAAATGATGCGTGCCTTCATGCGTGGCGAATTGAATGACGACGACGCCGAGGTAGATTCATATATAGTACATAATTATTTTTGGAATTTGCTTTAATCTGATGCATCATTGTACTCATTAGATTCATATGCACTTTGACACTAACTTAGATTTTTCTCTTCATCCCTTTCAGTTAGATCTGTAGGCTTTCAAAATTTTCGCCGAAAATGGAGTGCAGACAGTTGGATCATGTAAATGTCAGTACTTAGTATAAACTTGTTAGTTTATGCTCAATTTTGAGATGTCAGCGTTAGCTTGTTAGTTTACGCATCTTCTAGATTTATCAATTTTGAAGATGCTCAATCAATTATTTATCAAATTATGTTGATGTTAAATTGAAATAATGTTTTTATATTTTAGATTTTAGATTCAATTAGATTGTGATTACGCATCTTCAAAACTGAATTCATGTTTTTTTTGCATTTATATGTTATAACTTTTACTCCATTTTCAATTTTGTGCAGTGATGTTTTGCGACGAAGATGATATGCGAATTGAACTTCAGCTCTTCGTCGTGACGAAGACGTTATGCCGTTCAATTTGTGAATTAAGCACGCCGTTCCATTATCTCGTTCCACTATGGTTGACGTTATTGAATCTGTGAATTATGGATTATGTTTCATGTTTGGATACCCTTATGCCGAATTGAACTATCTGTGATGTGATGTGATGTGATGTGCTTTATATGTGAATTACGATATTGCTGTGATGGATTGCTGTGATGGATTATATTTCAATCTGTGCCGTTCAATTGAACTATCAAATGTGTTGTATTATCTGTGAATTCATTATTTTTTTTAAAATTTTTTACATTTCCGACGGTCCTGACCGTCGGAAACAGCTGAAATATTGCAATTTTCAGCGGATTTTTTCGATACTTACCGACGGTTATATCCGTCGGTACACAATTATCGACGGTCGTAGCCCACGAGTAAAAGCCGTCGATACTAGATTGTCGACGGTTTTAACCGTCGATAAAATCGACGGTTCAAGCCGCCGATATATATCGACAGTTAAAATCGTCGATAGTTTCCACGGTTCAAGCCGTCGATAGATATCGACGGCACGAACTGCCGATACTATCGACGGTTTAAGCCACCGATAAATATCGACGGCTCGAATCGTCAATACTATTGTCGGTTCAAACCGTCGATATATATCGGCGGTCCTGCCCGTCGATAATATTGACGGTTCACACCGTCGATATTTAACGTTCGACTGCCGAGCCCGCCAGCTAGACCGTCTGTAATACCGACGGTTTAGAAGAAATTATCGCAAAAAATTTGCGATGAGCCTTTTTCACACGATCATTGTCCGTCGAAAGAACCGTCGAAAATCGCGATTTCCGACGGATCTAGCAAATTTACCGACGGTTAGGACCGTCGGTAAAAGGCAATTTTCTTGTAGTGTATGTGGGCATCACATTTTTGTAGATAGAGATGTCTTCACTCTATTGGTAGTTTGTGTGGATTTCTAAAGTCATAATACAACTTATCACTTGAACTTAGTTGGTGCCTGAGCTTAGTCATCAGAAAGTTCAACAAAAGTCATAGGGTTAAGATAGTTTTGTCTACAAATGTAAGTACAAATTTCATATTCACTTTTCGATATAATTTATTAAGCTTCTTTTTACAAAGCTACTTACAAAAAAAATAAAACTAAGCTCAACCATGACTTCCTAGGTCTCGAAGTAATGTGAAGAAAACCACAACAAAATTTTATAATGTCGAAACTTGACCCGCACTTTCAAAACTCAGCTTGGGTTTTGTAGTGTTGCTCATTGTTCAACACTGACATTGTCAAATCTAATGCAGGTTCGCATCAACCCAACTTGGGTTCCCGTCCACATAGCTCACCTTATTTCATAGTATAGGAAAATTGTCAAGGGGCATTCGACGTTGATGACTCAGCCCGTGTGTCGCCACATCCGACCTAGTTTGTTTGAATCTGTCTCTTTGTGGGACTCTCTCAGAAAGTTCGTAAAATTGAGGAACAAGATCATTTGTTTCAAGCAAAATAAAAATTTGAGCAATGTTTGGAAGATGTTCAAGAAGCTATAAACATAATATACTCATTATGCAACACCATAATGACTATTCATTGGGACCTTTCACAATGGTCTCTCACTAAATATAAAGTTCGAGATTGATTCAACAAGAACATATGATTTCTTATGAACCTGCCAACTTACTCAATCATGTTTCTATAAATAATGGAGATTATGAAGAAGGTTCGTACAAGGCAACTTCTATGACTACAAAGACTTGGGTGCTTCTCTAGCACAATTAGTTGCCAACATGAACCAAGTCCCCACATCTCACAATTTCTATGCAAGATGTGGATGTCCTTATAGCAACTACGAATGCATGCAAATATAGCAAGCTAACTTTATGGTAAATTAGGATATGAAAAATAATCCATTGTCAATTACATACAATTCATGATGGAGGACTCATCCAAACTTTTCATAAAGAAATCAAGGAGGTCCGTCAGCAAGGCCACCACTTATAGGGATTTTGCTTAGATCACCCTACTAAGTTTAGTATCAAACTTCATATCAACAACTTTATCAACCTCCACCAAACGATCATCCACAAGTGGAGAATAAGCAATTATGAGAGTATGTAATAAAAAAGTTAACAACTGCTTCCAATGATAGCATTGAGAAGGTCGAAAAGGGTTAGAACAATTAATAACATCAAATAGTAATGTGGAGAACCAAGTGGGACCGACAATGAGTTCTACCAATTTCAAAGAAGAAGATAGTTTACCCAATAAGATCAAGTAAACCCCAAGGAGCATTGCAAAGCGACGGAATTGAGAGGTCTCCATAGACCCAATTAGAGTCATCTCGAAATGAGATTCAGGTTTTGGTAGTTAAATTGTCCAAAAGACTACCAATAGAGCCCAAACCGCATTGCCACTAGTCGGCCCACATCCCTATAATACTTGACTCTTGTTTGATCTTGCTTGAGTTGAGTTTTATTGATTTTTCAAAAGAAGTTAGTCTTCTTTTTTATTCATGTTGAATGACCATTTTACCTTATTTTGTTATCTTGCTAAATTGAAATCTACAAAGATATATAGCTAGGTCATAAATAAAAGTTATAGCACGAGGATTCATCATCTATTCACTATTGTCAAAATAAAAGTTCAAATTGAAAAAAAGTTAAAATTAAAGTTTGGGTCAAAGAAAATCCCACTCAGAATTGCACATGGCCCAAAAGTTAAATGTTGGGCCTAAAGTGCTCCCCCTAGTTTTTGTTTGATTCATCGTGATCCAAAATATACGAAAGTGTCATAGTAAACTCATAATAAAAATTGAAGAGCTCGTTTAGGACACTTCACATAGAAGTTATTAGATCATTGTGTTTAAAGTAAAAATCATAGTGTAGCTCACTATAGAAGATATTAGGGAGAAATGACGAAGAACAAGTTAAGAAAGTTCTATCATATTTGTCTTTCTCTATCTTATCATAGCTATTTGTTGAAGTTTAATTTTCTTCTATTAAGCAATTTTATTCATTTGCATTATTTTATGTAATGAGCATCGTTGTTAATAATTTTTTTTTATTTTTTTATATTTGAGTTTTTACAAATAATTGATTATGTCAACTAGGGTGGAGATGTGTGTGCAACAAAAAAGTTTGTGATGATGCAAAGTTACACATGAGTTTTGATTATTATATACTCTGACTTATATTTTAATGAAACAATTATTTTAATGTTAACTTTCGGAAGACTATTTCGCTTTTGCATTTTATTTATGTGAATAAGATTTTTCATTATTTATTGTTGTTGGGTTGATCGATTAAAGTTTTAAGTAGCAGTAATTGTAGAAAATGTCATCCTAAAAGAAACTTAATTGCCATGTATTAGAAGGGTAAATTTTGGGAATGTTACAATAATCATATAAATCCTCACTTCCATGAAAAATAAAATAACTATATCACCCTTGAGGTTAAATAAATTAACAAAATTTACTATCTAAAATTGTGTGATCACTTATAACACCATGAACAATCAGGTCTAATGATTTGGCTTTAGTGATATTATATTTCACTCGAACCCAGAATCAGTAGGGCATGCAATCTATCGACATTTTGGACTCTTGAAATGCAAACATATTGAAGCACAAGAATTCTCATAAGGCATCTGGATCTTTTGAAGAGAGCAATAAGTGGAGCTCACAATTCTTTGAATATTTGAACAAGTCTTGCATTGTCGCATCACTAGTAATGAAGTCTCATGGCTTTTGACGGCGGTTATAAACACTCTCAAATAGAAGGACCCTGTGGAGCTTCCTTAACAACATATCCCAATCAACTTCCTCCATCGACAAGCTCTTGATGGGTGATTTCAACCAATTTCTCAACAAGTCCGAGAAGTCCGAAGGAGGGCCAGTCAGGAAACTTATGATTTTCAAAACACTATAAACACTTCTGGTATCCTCGATCTGGTCCGTTTCTTTGGATCTCAATTCACATGGAAAGGAGCCTTGGTAGAACCCTCTTCAATGCTTACTGGCGTATAGAGTATCCAAATGCTATTCTCAAATCCTACTTAGGCTCCATTCAATTCACCATCCACTTTTGCTCATCCCCTCCCCTCATAATGAAAGATCCAACTATGAAGGCCTTTCATATGCGTTGCTTCATGACACACACGCACAGACTTCAGGGACTTCATTCAATATGTTTGAAACCTAAATGGAGCATTATGCCACAACCAACAATTCTTCAAGGACAAAGTCAAATATCGAACTATAAAGTTTTTAGGAACATCCAGAGTTTTATGTAACATCTTTGCACTTGCGTAGGATATTGTCCATTTTGAATCTCGACTCCACGTTTTTGCCAAAACACATCCTATCAAGACAATGTCTTGCTCTCATATATACTTCGCATCTCTTCTGTGACTTGTGCATGTGTTGCTAATCTAAGACATACCTCATGCACTCTTCCTCCTTAGGGGATTCAACGTCCTCATTGAGTGATCGTACTCCACCATGCACAGAGGTCCGCGCGGAGTGGCTTTGATATTTCCCCCCTCTAACAAAGGACTTAGCTCGAACGATCACTATCCATGGAGCTAAATTTAGCATTTTAATCCAGGAGGAGCTCTTATGGTTTCAAAAATCAAGATGCAATTGAGTTCAATTTGGCGATGACAACATACGCTTCTTTTACACCAAGGCAGTGACACAACGATGAAGGATACAAATCCACTCCCCACATGTCCTTAATGGAGATTGGAAGATGAGGACACACTCTAACTAATGGCAACCTCGCATTTCAAATAGCTCTACACAAAAGATGTGCCATGGATTTCCACACAATTGACAAACCATTTTTCATGCCACCTATCCTCCCTATTTAATTTCATTGAAGATCCATTGGATTTTTTAGAGGTAAAGAAAGACAATACCTTACAAGGCACCAGGATCCAAAAGTTTTCAAGCAATTTTCTACTACTAAAATTGGGATGTCGTTGAGCTCTGTATACTAATTTTCCAAAATCATCATTGAGAAGGGCACCCTATAGTAGAGGTCAACTAGATACTTCTGGTTCTCATACCAAAAGTGGAACTATGCGATCCTTTCACGACTTTCAGCCAATTAACTTGTGCAATATATCATACAAATTAATTACCATGCTGATTTCTAATCATCTGCAAACCTTTATAGGAGACCTAATCTCGTGAACTCAAGCTAATTTCATACCTGAAAGAAGCATCCAAGACAATATCATCATAACACAAGATATGGTTCATTCGTTAAACAAATGAGGGGCAAGCATAAATTCATGTCTATCAAGCTTGATCTCTCCATAGCCTTTGACAAACTTTGATGGAGTTACAGATATGCGACACTCATAGCATCCAACAACCCACTCAAAATATGCAACTTGATAATGGATAGTTTGACCTCACCTTCGTTGCAAGTACTCTGAAATGGAAGCCTCACAATGGAATTCCATACGGAGAGACGAAGCGAACAAGGATGCCCCCTCTCACCTTACACCCTACGCATAGAACGTCTTAGTCACCTTATTAATCTCTCTATTAACATGGACGACTGAAAACCAATGCAAGCTGCAAAGAATGGCCAAAGAATCTCACACCTCTTGTTTGCTGACGACTTCTCCTCTTGGTAGGAGCCTTCAGGAACAAATCCATACCACTCTCAAATCCTAGGAGTTTGAACATGCGACTGCCAGAAGGTGAATCCCAACAAATCATTCATCTTTTTCTCTATGTTTATATCACAACAAATCAGAGACAAAAACTGACCTTTGCAACTTCCAAATGGTACAAAAGATCACTTCATACAACTAATAGATTGAATCCGATCAAGGATCAACGACTGGACCGCCAAGATGCTCAACCTAGTCGAACGAATAACTCTGGTGCAATATATGGCTCAAGTGATACCCATCTACCAAATGCAAACCATGCAACTTCCAAAATCGATAACGAATCAACTTGGGAGAATGAGCCCAAACTTTTCTTGAGGCAGAAATCATTCAACTAGAAAGGTTCACTTGTTGAATTAGAATAAGGTCTCACAACCAAAAGAATTGGAAGAATCGGGACTCAAAAATCTTGACTGCCTCAACATTTCCCTCCTTGCAAAGCTCGGTTGGAGTATGCTCACAAAACCAAACCAGCTATGGGCACAAGTTCTTAGCAGCAAATACAAACACAAATCACAATTTGGGAGCAAGTAATAATATAAAAATTATGGAAATCCACATGCAAGTCTTGGAACATGTAGTGAGGAGCAAGCATATAAAAAATTGATAGGGGCACCCGAGTAAGTTTCTCGTATGATAATTGACCTCGGACAACGCATCAACTGCCACGAAACTCCTAGTGGCATTGTAACACCATTGATTTGATACCAAAACTAAAATGATGCATGATGCTTATTTTGGATTAGTCCCACATACATAAGTCACGAGAAATATGTTGAATATATATGAGAACATGTCCTTCATCAAATGTGAAGCGTTAGAAAATCATAAGCCCAAGGAGAGCAGAGCGGACAGTATCACATCATGTATAGAGGTGATCTATTGTACTACTCTAATATTGGGTGACACATTTTGGCAAAAACGTGCGGGTTGAGGACCAAAGTGGACAAAATCATGCAGTGTTTGGGAATGTTACCTATGGAATCAAAACTACTCTGCGTGAGTTTCTATATATGGTGGGGTGCAATTACTCAATGAGGATGTTGAATCTCTTTAGATTAGTCCACATACATAAGTTATGAGAGAGATGTTGGATATATATGGTAGTATCTCTTTGATTTGGTAGGACGTGTTTTGGTAAAACTATACAGGCTAAGGCCCAAAGCAGTGGTAGAGCCAGAGAATTTTTTAAGTGGGTTCACGACCTAATATTGCACTATCTAAATATTACAAAAATTAAAAATATGCATAAATATTTTAAGTATAAAATAGTATTAAAAATGAATATTCAAATATATGATCAAGAAATATATTCTCTTAATGATATCAAATGAAAAAGTAATATATTTGAATTATATAATTTAAATTACTTGAAATAAAAAAGTTTAGTATATTCTTCTAATGAAGATTATTTTTTTCAAACAATTACTCGTAATTGTTAATTATATTTAATTACTTTGTAATGTAAAAAATATTTATAACTATGAAATAGAATAATAATTATTTAAATATAGATTTAACATAATGATATATTTTATATTGATATGAAATTAACCATTTTATCAAAAGATAAATCAATAGGTGGGAAAAATTAAAAATTACAAAAATCATCTAAATATGAAATGAGTTTTGCATATATATATATATATATATATTATTGTGAATTCAAGCTGTGTAATAAAAATAAAATTAAAATAAAATTTCACTAACATAGTAAGTATAAATGAACAATTAGAGAGAGATAAGATAGCATTTATTGTAATTAATAAAATGTGATTGATATTTTATTATCTACTATAGTAATAGAAATAAATTGATAGTTTCTTGGAACAAAAAAAAAAGAGTTCTTATGTGGCTCAAGCCCATGACCTTAAAGAGATAAACTGATGTCTCTTAACAATAAGGCTAGCTAACATTTTAGAAATAATACTACTACTATATTATTTATCCAGTGGGTGCACGTGCACCCATGTGGCTCCGCCACTGGTCCAGAGCGAAAGGATATGTTGATATTGGCTAAGGTTCAAAGTGAATAATATCATAAGCCACTGCAAGAATGCGTTGATATTGAGGCAAAGCAAACAATATCCTACCAAGTTTAAAAGTGAGTCATTGCACTACTCTACTATTGGAGGACATGTTTTAATAAAATTGTATAGACTATGGTTCAAAATGGATATATCCACCTCTACGGGTAGGACACGTTTTGATAAAACCGTGCGAACTAAGGCTCAAAGCAGATAATACCCTACGCAAGTGCAACACCACACAAGAATTCCCTAATCTAGTGGTGGTGGATCTTGTTGATGACCACGGTAACTAGAATATAGATTCCATTGGGGCTGTTCTCCCATTTCATGAAACTAGTGTGACGCCCGCGCGATGCGCGGATGATGCAAAATTAGATGAATCAAATATTTATAAAATAAATAAATATTAGTTTGATAGGTAATATTACTTAAATAACGTGATAATTATAATTTAAAAAGATAATTTATTAGTTTATTGAATTCCCTTTGTGTCTCATTTAATTTTCTATTTTCTTAAAAAACAATTTTTTTCATTTAAGTTTGAGATATTAATTTATTAGCCTATTTATATATATATATATAATCATATATTATATTTCCTTCGATCACTACTCTAATTATCTAAAAGTGTGTTAAATTGTAATTACATGATGAATACTTGGTGATTCATGCAAATGTTGAATTCCTTCTTTTCTATAAATTTTCAAATCGTGCATGCAATTATGTTTTTAATAGTAAAAAAAATACGCAACTTGATATCATATATAAAATTTCAAATCGTGCATGCAATTATGTTTTTATCTAAATATATGTTATTTCAGTTTGTTCCTTTTCTTTCAAAATATAGTGCATATATAACATAAAATATTAATTATTGAGCAGGTATATTATATTATATTTTTAGTCATTTGTTTGTAAAAAGTTAATAATAGTTATATTTTCCTATTCATATAAATATAAAATTTATTTTCTATTGAAACACAATCTATAACTACTATCCAAAATATTTTATTTTCGTATTTATATCTCACCCATATGTGTTAATAAATTGATCTAGAAAAAACAAAATTTTTATTTGAAAATTTAAGTTAATAATTTATTAATAGACTGTTAGTAATATAGTGACTCCTATAAGAATAGCTAAAATCTTATTATAATTAATTCATAACTTACATAATTAATCATTTCAAAATGTTTAGTTACAAACTAACATCCAATCAACATGTTAACAACCATTTTAGTTAATTATAAAATTTTAGAGGACATGTGACGGTTTATGTATTGTTAATGGCATCAAATTAGTTCCTTTATATAATAAGCTATGTTGGCCATTATTGTAAATAGGTTTAAGTAAAACTTTTGTATCATGCTAAGAAATTGTTTCTAGTGTCCAAATCTCAATTATAATTATTTACCAATTAAATGTCATTTAGTTAAAATTTCCAATATGGGTAGTTTTTTAAAAAATGTGTACAATACAGAGAAAATTTGTATTAAAAATAATTTACACAATACTAATATTATCCTTAAAATTATTTAATATATTTATGTTTTTCATAATATTAGTATATTTTAATTTAATATCATTAATATTCCAAAGTTGTAGTTTTGTTTGTAATATTGAGTTAACTCAATAAAATACATGTTATTTAATTTTTTATTTAAATAAAAAATATATTAACTTTTATATATGTGAGATTATAATGTGCGTTGTGTATTTCAGTTATATTCTCTAGTTTAACCATTATGCTTTTATTTTGGAGTTTATCACATGACCCATGGAAAATTGTTCTAGTAGAAAGTTTGACTTCATAGCACATCATAAAGAATGTATATTGTAGTTTTTACATATTAGTTAGTTCAAGTTCTTAACAATTTAAAATAAATGTTTATTTTTAGTAACACTTAATACTAAAATATTTTTTAAAAAAATATTCATGCAGTATTGAATTATTATTATCCTCCATCAAAATGATGCTTCATACTTATGCATAAACATGAGTATAAGCCAACTAATGATGTTTGACTAATGAATATACCTTGATCTGATCAAATAACATTTTTTCTTGAATAAAATATAAATTGTTCCGCTACTGATAGAAAAATAAATGGGAAAAATGTCATTTAAAGGAGTAAATAATTTTTTATTTTAACTAATTTATTATCTGAAAATAATGATAAATTAATTGTGTACCTAAACCTTTACAGTAGTGGAAGTAGTGGGGTAGTAGTGGCACTCATTTTATGTGGCAAGTTAATTATTACTCTTCCTATGGTTTCTGTTGTGTAATCACACCATCACATTCATCTCATGATTTTGGGGGGAGTGCAATAAAAAATCAAATGAAAAATATTGGGTAAGAACATGACCCTTTATCAATCATTGGTGAACATTATTAATAAGAATCATAAATGTAAAACTAAATATTCTTATGAAATCGTACACACTCTAAAAGTTGACTACATAATACGTTGAATTTGTAAACTCCACCAAATATCATGACGCCAGTGCAATGATATGCTTTCTAACATGAGCACAGATAGATATATATCACTTAGATTAACTCTTGACTTTGTTTTCCCTTTTTCGCAAGATCATATAAATATGAGGACAAATCCTCTCATGCCATTATAATCAATGAAAAAGAGGCAAAGTGAAAGTTAATTACAAAAGAGTGATTCTAATGCCAAAATGTATGTAGCATATTCGTGGATGAGTTTGAACGAATAATTTTCCCAAATTGAAAAATGAAGATTGGAGAAAAAAAAAGAGATCATATTGCTAAGATTCTCACTTGATAAAACTTCTTATTATGCAATTATACTACGTATTAAATTGATCGGGATCATTAATAAAATGTATTTTTGAGTCATAACATGTAGATGATATTATACTGCTTAAGAAAAATATCATAATTAAAGGAAAAAAATTGATAGAAGATTTAAACAATAAGGAAACAAAAAAATAAACATGATACAAAATGATTGCTGGAATATGTAAATAATAAAGAATCAAAATAATGCTATCCATGCAAGGAAGTTCAACATTTCATATAACATGTTAAGAACTAAATTTGTAAAAATAAAAGAGTTGTGTGTTGAGAGAGAGAGAGAGAGAGAGAGAGAGAGAGAGAGAGAGAGAGAGAGAGAGAGAGAGAGAGAGAGAGAGAGAGAGAGAGAGAGAGAGAGAGAGAGAGAGAGAGAGAGAGAGAGAGAGAGAGAGAGAGAGAGATAAATTTTAAGTGAAGAAGAGAAAAATGTGGAGAGACATTGATTGAAGTTTATTTTCTCTAATCATTTATAAAGTGAATTGTGCTGAGAATAATGAATGCAGTTGCTGAATAAAATAACTACCACCCACTAATATTTTATATTTAGTAACCATCCAAAAACATTTATACATGATGTATTAACATTTTAGTTATATCATGTTAATTGATTTTACTTAAATAATTACATAATTAATTAATTCTATAACAAATTCTCATCATTAATCATTAAAACTTAGCTACACATTAATATTAATATTTAATTAATTATGAAAATGTAGTTGCAAAATATTTTTTAACTTACCATTAAAATTTTAAGGACACTTGTTAGCACTACTTTTCTTTTAATTTAGTATAGATATTAACTATTACTAACACATGTCGGATACTTAAAGATTTTTACAATTTTTTGTACTGCTAATTTTCTGCCAAATCATGTAAGATTCGTGGTGTCTCCAATAGATATACCTCATCTAAACTAATAATTTTTTTCTGATAAAGTTTACATATAAATTTAATTGTTTATAATATGTTTAATATTTACATATGTACTTAATCAATAATTATAAATCAACATATAATTGTCTCACGTATAAGAATAGATAAAATTTTATTATAAATTTTTTTTATGAGGAGACTACATAAATTTTTTTAAAGCATATTTGTCCAAAATAAATTTGTGTTACTAACTAACTAATTACTCACTCAAAAATAAATTTTTAAGGACATTTGTCACTTCCTACTTTTGCCAAATGTCAATCTCTTCTTGCAAACTTCTTTGCTTTTAATATAATATAGATATTACATATTGCAAACATACCAAGGATACCAACTAAAGCCTTTGAAGATTCTCTTTACTAGATGCTTGAGACCAACAGCCAGTTCAATATGAGATTAAAGGATATCTCAAATAACAGATACCCCTCTGAAAAAACAACTGAAATTGGGATGGCCCACAAAAAATATGAATTTTCTTCTAGCTCACAGCGCACAACAAACTCCTTACCAACAAGCAAAGATTCCTCTGACACCTCTCATCAAGAAGCTCATGCATAAGATGCCATGGGCCAATAGAATCGACACTCCATGCACTCTAGGACCGCCCCCAATTGCACGAACTTGGGATCCAATTATACCACCTCATATTGTAAGAGCTTTCTTCTCAGGTCCCATCTCAATTTGGCTGCTTAAGAACCTGCAAGAGCAAACAGAGACATCGAATGGAACGCCATGGTAAATCCTATTTGGTTCAACATGCTGGAATTTCTTGTTGTACAGAAACAAGGCAGTCTTTCACAATGAACTGTCACTACCAACATCTTTCATTCACATTATAACAAATATGGAAGCCAACTTCACTACTCAAAATTTTGGGAAATGCAACAAAGTAAGAGATCAAGACTGCAGGCTGAAATTGCATGGAGGAAACCAACCTCTGATTGGTTTAAATGCAACCCTACAGTAGGAGTTGGCGGTCTCCTCCGTGATCAGAATGATAACTGGATAATTGAGTTCTCATGTCATGTGCAAGCAAAGACCCCCTTGAGATGAACTTCATGCAAACATATGCAACCTTGACCATGCTTGGGAAGCAAACTTCAAGCATCTCAACATTGAAAGCGAAATAGATGAAAATACAAAGAGTAAATGTATATGATTAATATTTTATTATTAAGTTTATCGATGGGCCTCTTTTTTGAAATTACCGACGAATTTGATATATTTTTATTATATTATGCGTACATTATTATAAATATAATTAATTACCGATGGATCGGTTCGTTGGTAATTTTGAAGGCTATGCTCATCGATAATTTATCGACAAAGATTTTTGTTTGTAGTAGTGAAGGACTTTTGGGCCATCGGTGTTTTAGAAAATTCTTTTTATCCGTCACAAATGTCGTCGAAAAATATGAATTTTTTTTGTCCGTCCAGACAATTTTCTTGTAGTGTATATTTTAGCTTGGTTTGAGATCCTTCGGATGCATGGTAATGTTTTAAATTTTAATATATTTATGAAATGCAAAAAGGAAAAAGAAGAAAAATACTTATATATACAACCAATAAAATTTGTTCATCCAATTTGGTAAAACGTTTTAGCCGAGATCATATAATGAGAAAAAAAAATTAAAACGAGAATAAAAATATGATAAAAAAAGAGCAAAAATATGGTCGAAGTAAAAATAAAAATGAGATGCGATTTTCTTACCCTTTTGAGTAACAATAGAGATATCCTTATATTATTATATATTTAATTAATCTAACTCTGATCTGATCTTAATTTGTGTGGCTTAAATCTCGACATCGAATTGGATTGCTGATCAAATTGAACGGATCAATATTCACAACTATTTTTATATGGTATAATAATATTTATTTCTTATATATATATATATATATATATATATATTAATCTTACTGTTTTCATTATTGTTTAGATAAAAAAATATAATTGAATACATCCTATTAGGATTGGATCGATCCCAATATGTATGACTCATAATCTTTGCGTTATCTAATAATTAATAAAATCAGTCCACTTTCCCATTTGACTAGTGTACATCCCTGTAATCAAAGCGTTAATTACACATAACGACATCATGATAGTGACAATCTAAAATATATTATCATATGTAGTTGATGCTTAATTAACACTGTTTTGTCTAGCTTAGGGAAAGACATCATGAGATTGACACTTGAGTTATTATTTCATCAGTACGAAGATCATGGCATACAAATAATTCATGCTTAGTGTACTCGAAGCACAGACAATCACAGCTCTTGTTCTTTTAGTGTACTATTTTAAAACTTGTGAAAGATAATTTATGATCTGAATTGAGTTGGTCCGAAACCAATATCGTTAAGTGCAAGCTGTGCAGTATCTAAAAAATTAGACCACTTTCTGCTTTGACTACTGTTTGTGCATAAGCAAGGAGCTCAGTGGTAGGTGTTCATGAAAATATCATAATGTAAATATGACATATCTAACATAAATGAGCCTCCTAACGTTTAAATATATATAGTAACACTATCTTAATGAACTTTACATAAGTATAATATATTATTACATTTATAAAAATATTATGCAAATATGTATATATGATATAATATGTGTATAAATAAAAATGTAACATATATAGTCCACTTTAATTTTGAATCTTTTCAATAACGAATCAAATTAATTAGTTAAGTCCTAAAACAATTAGCTACATATATTAGTTTGTATATATGTGTGTGTTATTTTCTCATAAAATTTAAATTGAAGGATGAACATGAAAGCACAAAAGAAAAAAAAATATACATGATAGATAATATATATATATATAGTAAGTTAAATAAAATATCATTAGAATTATAAATTATTTTCTTAATATATATTAGTTCAGATAAATTTTTTATTTCTGGCTAATTTGTTTAAATTGTATTTATATCAATACATACATGCATATATTTATTTCACCTTATTTTGTCTATAGTCTATACTCTTTACATCAATTCTCCTACTGATTCCATCCCTGACATGAATGATATATGGCAACCTAATTAATATATGTTTAGATCGACGTAAAAAAAATAATGGTCATTTTGGCATGTCAGATTATGGCACATTGGCTAAGATCGAATGAATAAATTTGTTAGAGAAGACATCTTGGAGTCTCTCGCAAAAGTTGATCTTCCAACTTGTGGTGAATGTCTGGCTGGCAAGAAAACAAGAACACCATTTGGAAAGGGAAAAAGTGCTAAGTACTCATTACAATTAATCCATTCAAATATATATGATCCGATGAATGTTCACGCACGACATAATTTTTCTTACTTCATCACTTTTATAAATGATTATTTACGTTACAGTGTTGTATACTTGATTTCTCATAAATCCGAAGCTTTGAATTGTTTTGTACGATTCATGAACATGGTAGAAAATCAAGTGGATCACAAGATTAAAGCCTTGCGAATCGACCATGGACACGAATATCTCTCTGACTTATTCAAAAAGTTATGTAATGAAAGTAATATAGTTAGACAATTGATAGTCTAATAACTCCGCAACAAAATGGTGTTGCAGAAAGAAAGAATCGTACCTTATTTGATATGGTTCGATCCATGATGGCACAAGCTAATCTCCTAATTTCATATTAGGGAGATGCACTATTAACTGCTGCCTATATTTTAGCTTTGTACCATCGAAATTCTTTCATACCACTTCTTATGAACTTTGGACAGGTCGAAAGCCTAACTTAATTATTTGCGCTCTTGGAGTTGTGTAACTTATGTTCTAAACAACTATAGTAGGAAGTTGGGTACAAGAGGGCAGAAATATATCTTTATAAGATATTGTGACACCTCGAAAGGCTATGTATTCATAAGTGAAAGACAAGACGGTACGGTAAAATGAATCGAAAGTAGAGATGTGACATTCATATAGAATGAGTTTCTTAAGCAAGGCGAAATAGACAAATGACTTCTCCTAAATGAAGAAGAAGATCCCGAGTTGACGACACAAGCGGATCAACCCGTTGAGAAGTTTGTCTTCTTCGTCTCACAACTTGATCGGAGCGGGAGAGATTCGCAACTACCAACTGATCAACCTGAAAATTCTCTTCGACGGACTACTATAAAATATGTTATGCATAGACAATTTGAAATCGAAGGGCTACATGAACATGGATCACATGAGGCCCAGTAAGTCTGGAAGATAGACTTGAGCCCAAATCTGTCAAAGAGGCTATCTCATCCCCTGATAAGGAAGAATGAATTAAGACAATGAAGAAAGAGTTATGGTCCATGCAGAAAATCAAGTCTGGAACTTGGTTGATCTTTCGTTAGGTCGTAAGGCAATTAGGAACAAATGGGTTCTCAAAATCAAACGTGACATAGATTGATCAATTGAAAGATATAAAGCTCATATAGTGGCGAAAGGTTTCACTCAAACAGCGGGTGTTGACTATGAAGAAACTTTTCCGCCTATTATAAGGTTTGCTTCAATTTGTATAATATTAGCTATAGTCACACATATGGACTTAGAATTATATCAAATGAATGTAAAAATCATATTTCTCAATCGAGAACTAGATGAGAAAATTTACATGGAGCAACCTCAATGCTTCATTGTAAAAAGGACAAAAGGGAATGTCCAATGTTCCCTATGCAAGTGTGTTCGGTAGCTTAATGTACGCTATGATGTGTACTCAGTCGGACATATGTTTTGTCGTGGATCTAGTTAGTCGATATCAAGCTAGGATGCCAACATTGGAGGGCGGTGAAGAGAATCATGAGATACGTCAAGGGTACTCTAAATCTTGCACTGTCCTATCATGGAGGAAGTCTACGACCTGTTGGATTCACCGATGCCGATTGGGCTAGTGATGTTGATGAATGAAAATCCACATCCGGATACACTTTCTTGCTCAGCCATGATGTTATTACTTGGAGTAACAAGAAATAAGATTGTGTGGCACAATTAATTATGGAGGCAGAATTCATAGCTTGCAGTACAAGAGGCCTCATGACTTGAAAGATTTCTTTAAAATCTAAGGATTTCTGATAATGTAATGAAGAAGATGATCATTCACTTTGACAATCAAGCAATCACTTCCTATGTGAAGGACGAAAAATACCATTGTAAATGAAAGCATATCGACATGAAGTACAAATTTATACGAAATCAAGAAGTCAAAGAGGAGATCTCAATTAAGTACATATCAACGCGCATAATAATTGTCGATCTGTTCACCAAACCATTGTCAAGAGAGGCATTCTTGAGACATATAAATGCCTCAGGGCTGTATAGATTATAAACGTAATGATGTACACAAATTTTTCAATGAATAAAAGATTATTTTTCTTTGATAAATTTATTATTGTAAAGTCTTGTTATGATGTGAAAAGTATGTCGATTAGGCCTACATTTGTTCACTCACACGAACAAATGTCTCCGACGCTCACAAGATAGCGAGTGAATGAAACTATGTGAATCATGTGATTTTTAAAATATATTAAAACATGAGTTTTAGTAACTCAATGTTGCCTGATTAAGAGAGAGAGGTTAAATATGATATTCAAATTTGACGCTATAAGATAACGAGCAATTTGAAAACTCGGGTTAGGCGCTAAAAGTTAGCAACTGAACTTAAGTTTGTATAGTGTATAATTTAAAAAGAGCTAGACATATGTTCCTTTAGTGGGAGTCTTCACCGCAGTACTTGTGTTTAGTACTAAGTATGCAAAGTCAACTTAGAGACATGATGAATTGATTAGCTCGATGGTCATCATGGTGTGAGTCTCTGACAGATAATTTATCTACACGTGCCCTTATACTATGTCTTAAGGAAAGAAATTAGTGCTTGCTACTTTAGCGGGGTATTTAAAATGAAAAGTAAAGTAGCTTGTCGAGTCACGTCTAGAAAAGCAGCTAGTTCACTACTAAAAGACATGAGGACGAGAGAAAGAATTGTTATAAGCTGCATAAGAGTTTCACGTACATTTGGTCAACTATTTTTCATATGTTGAAAAATATGGTTATGTGAAATATAGTTATCGCGAAGCAAGACATAAGTTGTCTTGGCTATGCTGCAAAGACAGATCTAGGGTATAATGAGTTACATTATTTGAACATTTGTTGGCTCATGTGTGCGCCGTCATGAATTCCTAACTGGCATGACATACGCTCTAGAGCGATTGAACCTTAACAAGTATCTTTCTAGCTCCTATAAAATAGCGTACTTGTACTCGTAGGTCGTACGACACACTTATCAATTTTGGACAAACAAAGGTACAATGCCCAAATGTGGACAAGTGAAAGATTATTAAAAATAAGCCCTTTGGGCATATGGGCCGCGTGTGCATGCGGCCCACATGGGCGAGACGCACGCTGCGCACGGAGCATGCCGGTCGCATGCAGAGGGCGCTGATCGTACGCGGATTGATCGATCTGGATCTTGCGCCGTGAGAATTGCGGACTGCGCGGACAGGTCATCACGCGCGTGATGCGTTCTACTTACTTCTCGCCCAAGTCTCCCTACACTATAAAAGTGGACCCAAGTTCCAAACACGCTTTCATGGAGATTTTTCGAGAGGTACTTGTGCTGTGGCAAAGAGTTCTATTCTCTGAAGTTCGATTCCTGATCCCGAGGTGCAAATACGTTCATCATGAGTTCGTGAAAAAATTCCGACGATCTGCTCCTGCTCGAAGAGGTATTCAACATTTTTATAAATCCTTCGTGTTTGTATTAGATAAAGATATCATGATATTTGTACACTTGTACTATATTTTGAGTGCATAGGTCATGCCCGTGCAGATAATTAATAACGCCCCGCTGTCACATAGAATATTAAATAAAACGTGTTGTTGTCTAAACCCATGACATCTTCAAATCACCTTTAATTACTTAGGTGAGAAATATTGTTATCACCTTCGACCGTTCTTAATTGATTATGACGAGCTGTATAATTAAAGTACTGCGTGCAAGATCATTATTGAGCATAAAATACTAGAGAAAAAATATCAACGAAAGACTTCTACCGAAAAAAAAAACGAAAAGCATGTTTATTATCTTCTTATACTAAGTAGAATATAATATGGTTTCTGTTACGTAATCTCTACTTCTTACATAATGCATGCACAGCCATGCATACGGAGGATTCCTTAGCGTATACGCGCCAATAACTACGTCGAGGGTCATTTTTTAGATGAGAATATTCAAATTTTAATTTATTTTGAGAAACAAGAAGTAAACTAGAATTGTTGTATTAGTTATTGATAAAAAAGTACCTTTTATCGCTTTCAGTCCGATATCTAAGTAGTGAGTAAATTAAGTTGAACAATTATTAGAAAAGCTAAAATAGAAACTTTTAAAATGTATCTCGATGGCAATTTAAACTCATGCAGGTTAATAATTGAACGACTTTAGTCTTTTTCTGCAATACATACTTAAAGTATAAACAATTTAGACATATGTCACGCATGCATCATTTTATTAATCTAGAGTTGATTAATTGGCATGAACTGTTCACCGGAGTTAGCGAAGAAGGTAAATGTATAAATTAATATCCGACAAAGGCGAATGGCCAACCACCTACACTCAACGGCCGCTGCCAAACCCTCGGCTGCCTCATTCCGTCAAAGTTCCAACACCGACGCACACGTCAATTGCACAGTTTTAATTGCACGCTGCGACGGCAGCACCACCATGCAATCAGAAAAGGACTTGCGAATGCAAACTTTTAGGTTATCTAATGCCCCACAAGCCACAAGGCCACCATTTAAACCTTGGAGGGGGTGCCTCGCTTACTTTCCCCATAGTCACCCCCTTGGTTGGCCATGGCCAGACTTCTTCGTCTTCTTCTTCTGGTCGTCTGCGCCATTGCCGCCGTTCTTGAGCTCGTGCGGACCGGCGCTGAAGCCGCCTTGTTCACCGTAGGGGATGCCGCCGGCTGGGACGTCAGTGCAGACCTCGATTTGTGGCTCGTCAACAAGACCTTTCACGTAGGAGATACTCTACGTAAGTCCACGTTAAATATAGTTGTCATGCACTGCACTGCTTGCTTTGATCCGATCTCAATCTATAATTTATTCTGCAACACATGCTTGCGAGTCCATTACTGTGATATTTATACTCTACAGTAACACTCTATGTTTATTTACTATATATTCACATCAAAATTAACTTTGTATAGTTCTCCCGTAATATATATCTTGCAGTGTTCCAATACTCGAGCTACCACACCTTTAACGAGGTAGACAGTGGCGGCTACGATAACTGCAACAACGCCAGCTCCCTGCTTACGAGCAGCACCGGGAACACGTCGGTTCCCCTCGCTGCGCCCGGCCGGAGGTACTTCGTCTGCGGTGCCAAGTTGCACTGCTTGGGAGGGATGAGGCTTCAGGTGAACGTCGTCAACGAGGGCGGGGTGTCACTGCCACCGGCCGACGCACCTCGATCCCCAAGCTCGAACACTGCTCCTTCTCCGAGTTCGTCTAGTGGCCGCGGTCATCTTCTTGCGCGTTCATCGAGCTCGTTCCTTATTTGGCTGTGCATCTTGGGAGCTCTGGACTTGGTCTTTGGTTTGGGTTGATGCTTTGGAGTTACCAAGAGCAAATACATGTTTTGTGTTGAATGTTAATTAATTTGTTCTTCTGTAACTAGTCACTTGGCTAAGGAAGGTCAGGTGCCATTCTTCATCATGTTATAAGCAATTGAAAGAAAATAAGTAAGAAAACAATAAATCTGAGGAGATAAAAGATCTTTGATTGTGGAAATATATAAATATATTTAAGAAATTTACGCAACAAAAGACTACTTTTTCTTTGACAAATACATGGAAAAAGAACATGAAGCATTAGTTTGAATATAAAAGGTGGTTTGACTATTTGGCGGAAACAAAAGAGTGTAATTTTTTTTCTATTGAACAAAAGGTACCTTGGTGTCTACAAAAGAAACAATTAACTCAAAAAAAAAAAAGAAAAGAAAAAAGTACTTGAGCGTTTCACTGACTAGTAGACTTAAACAAACTATAAGGCTCATCTATGGAAACTTACCAATTCCCTTAAATTTCATTGAAACATTTGTTGGTTTTTTTAGTTTCTATTTATGGATACCTTTTTGTACCCATTCGGAAATTCGGAATATGACTAATTTGGAGTTGAAATAAAAAAAGTAAAATGATATTTCTCTAATCAAAATAATACCTTCAAAAATTAAACTTAGATCAATTAACACTAGTCGAATCACTTGAAATACAACTCTCCATCTAGACCGAAACCCATATTTTTATTTTCATATATTTTTCACAAGGAAATAAAAAAAACAAATATACACTATGGGATATAGTTTACTTGTAAACTAATGGATAAAAGCTTATTCCATATTTAGACGTTTGATTAGCTCAAAGGAATACTTGTTCCGTTTCGAAATCGATGAAGAAAAAAATAATTCCGAATCCTAAAATCTGATCAAGGTTTAATTCACTTTACTCCCGGCTGAATGATCACTAATAATCACTAATGAGTTCTTGACCTTGAACCAAAAGAAAAAAACTTCATGTTAATCGTGAACGTTGAAATCTATTTTGATGTGCGTGCTATAGAACTGGTGCACTAGACATTTCTTTTCTTCAGAATAAAAAGGAAACTCGTTCAATTTTATTTTTGGGGAAATATATAATTATGACAAAAAATGGAGCCTACCTAAAACATAATTTAATTTACTTTTTGAAAAAAAATAACTAATGCGAGGAAACGACTACAATATACATTTTTTTTATAATGTATGAAACCCAATTTACGTGTAATTTGAAATTTGTTATACTATATATCATGACACATGATACTCCTTTTTCCCAAAACAAAAAAATACGAACAATGTTAAGGTACAACACAAATGATAAATGGTGACCCGTTAATTTCATTTTTTAATATAAAACCATTAGTTGTTTTCATGTATAAATTCCAAACGATTTTATTCAAAAGCATTCAGTACAAGAAAATTGATGATTAGCGACGCCATGTAACGCCTCAATAATCTGTGACGTTATAAAGATGTCACTAGCGTCTCCATTGCGTCTACTTAGCGTCACCTGAATCAGACGCCACTTGCCTCTGGATAGCGTCTTCTTAGCTACTCAAAGAGTTGACGTTAAAAGTAGCGCAATAGAGACGCTACATGGACGCTCTTATTTCGCACCACGAATCGCAAATGCATGACAGCGCCTAGCGCCGTTCTGGCGTCGACAACTTTAGACGCGAAACTAGCGTCTCACGTCAGAAGACGCTAAAGAGACGCTATATGGCGTCTCAATCGAAGGAGACGCTAATGAGACGCTACTGTCTATATTTAAACGTTATATTATATATACTATATGTCAATCAATAAATTCATTAAATATTATATTAGTATTAATTACACGATTATCAACATATTATCAATAGCATAATATCAACATATATATGTATTAATTACACGATTATATATATGTATTTTTACATGATAAGAGTGTTCCTAAATATATAATTTTTTACCTATATTATTTATGTTATCTATACATATACTATATATAATATCTTAATTATGCGTCTTCTTAGCTATTCAGCGGGTTGATGTTAACTCTCTAGCGCAATCGAGACGCTAAGTAGACGCTATTATTTCGCGCCACGAACCGCAAATGCGCGGCAGCACCTAGCGTCGTTTTGTCGTCAACCATTTTAGACGCGACACTAGCATCTCATGTCTGAAGACTATAAAGCGACGCTATATGGCGTCTCATACAAAGGAGACGCTACTGTATATATTTAAACACTATATTATATATACTATATGTCAATCAATAAATTCATTAAATATTATATTAGTATTAAGTACACGATTATAAACATATTATCAATAGCATAATATCAATATATGTATTAATTACATGATTATATATATATGTATTTTTACATGATAAGCGTGTTCCTAAATATATAATTTTTTACCTATATTATTTATGTTATCTATACATATAATATATATAATATCTTAGTTATGCATATATTATTATTACATACTTAATCATGGGATTACGATGGTTGATTAAGTGAGTGATATGTTAACGTCACAGTAGACACACAATAGCGTTTACCTAGCGTTTAACGAGCGCCGCAGCTGATGTCGACACTATGGGCGTCTCTCTAGCGTCGCATGCTCGAGATGCCATATCGTTTGAGATGCTAGTTCGGCGCTACGGTGTCGCTAAATGTATCTAGCGACTCAATGGCGTCTGCATTGCGCCTCCTAAGCCGACTTTTTACCCCTCGCTTAATCGGGCACATATAGACATATAAATACGCGTATATGCTGATACCTATATATATAATAAGTGCATATATACATATTATTATAACCTAATCTGACACATATAAACAAATACACACACATATATATATTCACTTCGAATACGTATACATATACATGTTATCTATATATATATATATATATATATATATATATGACTCGCACATGTATAGACATATACAGACACATATATATTTATAATACATATATACGAAACACATTGTTCTAACTTAATCTCTCACACGTAGACATATATATATACGTACGCATATATTACATATGTATATATATACACACAATTGTGTTATATACACATATACATACATATTTATAATTTTGTATACATACATGATAGATTATCGGAAGAAAAAAAACAATTGGAACAGGGCATAATGCGATGCGATGAGACGTTACAATGATAAATAAAATTTCATACATACTAAAAAATTTGAAAAAAACTTTTAATCAGCGTCTCAATGGCGTCTCTATGTTGAGACGCTACAAACTAGAGACGTCCCGACGATGCTATGGTGTCGCTACGTTATCTTAGCGACACATTAGCTTCTCTATAGCGCCGCTCTAGCCGAAATGTGACAGTGTCGGCGCCTACATGGCGTCTACCTCGTTTCCTTGCGACACTAAAAAAATACTTAAATCCCTAACCCCTCTTTTTCGTTTTCACTTTTACTGTCGCTACTGTTTACCACCGCCGCCTCGTCCTGCCCGACGCGCCCCGATGCCCGACCTCCGACGTCCGTCGCTCGACGCTCGACCTCTGACGCCCTCCACCACCGCCCTTCGGCTCCACCGCCGTCGCAGGGTGCCTCCGCCGCGGTTCGCCTCCTCCGCGGTTCGCCTCTGCCGCAGTTCGCCTCCGCAGTAGGGTGCCTCCACCGTGATTCGCCTCCAGTGCCATCTCGGCCGCCCTCCGCTCTTTGCCTCCACCGCCGCCCATCGCGTCCACCGCCGCCTCGTCCGCCCTCCGCCGCGTCCTCCCTCCACCGCCGCCGACGTCCTCCTCCGCCGCCATTGCCCACTGCCTCCCTCCGTCGTCTCGGCCGCCCTCCGCAGTCTCGGCCGCCCTCCGTCGTCTCGGCCACCCTCCGTCCTCCTCCTCTACCGTCTCGGCCGCCCTCCGTCATCTCGGCCGCCCTCCGCCATCTCGGCCGCCCTCCACCCTCCTCCTCTGCCATCTCGGCCGCCCTCCGCCCTCCTCCTCCGTCGTCTCGGCCGCCCTCTGCCCTCCCCCTCTGCCGTCTCGGCCGCCCTCCTCCTCCGTCGTCTCGGCCGCCCTCTGCCCTCCTCCTCCGCCGTCTCGGCCGCCCTCCATCGTCTCGGCCACCCTCCGTCGTGTCGACCGCCCTCCGCCCTTCGTCGTCCTCCGGTTAAGATGGTACTAGCCCGTCACCATGTAAATTAAATTAATTATTAATGCATGAAGTTAAATTATGTTAATTATTCATGTTAATCTACACTAAGTATCCATCGAAAAGAACCAATGATGAATGGTGGGCGTCATGCAAGGTGAGGAGTAGACTATTCTTAGCAGAAACAATGGTAGATGAGAATGAAACATCATCCGTACAGAACGATGTGCCCATGGATGATTACTATCAAGAAGATAAAGTGTATGAGACGATTGATGTGGCCGATGGAGTTGAGAATTTTCAATTGGTCGATGACGCTGAGCCAATGGAAGAGTTCAATTCAAATGACCTCTTGGATGTGAACTTTGATATTTTCATTGATGATAACTCAAACCAAGATTATAGCGACGATAATGAAAATGAATCAGAATACGAAACAAGCGAATGAATCCCGTAGTTATTCTAATGACATAAGCTTTTTACTTTTTTTAAAAGTTATATATGGTTACCGATAATAAGAGGAGTTTCTTTCTTTTTTTTCAGTCATGGTTACTAGGGGTCAAGCATCTGGGTCATCTCGCTCTTCCAGACGTTCACTCCAGATGAGTCAGCCATCACAACCACAATGTAATATATTTATTGTGAGCTGCTTATTTATAATTGATTATAATAGTTAAATTCATTTTTTAATAATATTAGTTCGTCCGCCGCCGATGGGGCATGTAGCCGGATCGTCACATAGTATGCGATCCATTGGTGGGTCTGGTGAGCGTATCACTCCAGGTATGTGACACATTGTAGGCAATAGACAGTAGGAGATAGAGTTTTTTAAATATTTTGCTTTTGTGACAGTTGCTCCACCATCGACGGGGAATATAGTCGGTACGTCTCGATCGCACGACCACGATCGTCATATCACACCAGGTTATTTTTTGTACATTACTTAATTTTATGTAGGAGCTAAATTTTATGTATTTTTTTGTGATGACAGTTGCTACCCCACCGCCACCGCCGAGAATACCAGACGCTTCACCACAATCTAGCGTTGGCGAGCGACATCTTATGCCAGGTGATATATTTATTGTTATTGACATTTCTCAATTAATTATATTAATTATTTTTTAATAATGTCAGTTGCTACGCCGCCGATAGCACAAGCACTTGACTCAATTCATTCAGACGAGCGGACTGCTACTGATCATGCGGTACACATCAATCGAGGTGAGAACATTACTATACATCTATCAATTATCACAATTTTAATTTGGTATGACACTAATGATTTATTATGTATTAGGGCTCGTAGCCGATGTCGGACCTTCACAGCCTACCCCAGCTGTACCGGATGATGATTCCTCTTCGAGTGATGAAGAGGGGTTATACGATAATGGGATGGTCACTATGAATAATATTACTCGACCGTAAGTTAAATAAGTTGTACAAATTTTGTTATAGTTTTAGTTATCATTGAAAATTAATTCTTCTTTGTAATTAGCAGGACCACTTTCTTATCCGCTAGTACCGTCGGGATGTCAGTGCTCTCGTTCTTTCCCACTTGCCGAAAGCGGCAGGATCCTGGAAAGATGTCTCAATCCAAGTGCGGGATGACATCTTTCAAGCTTTTACGGTACGATCTTCTATTTGAGTTACATAATTCGATTTATATTTATTTTAAAATTACTAAGTTTTAACGTTCTATTTGTAGGAGGCAAATCAGTTTTATCCGGATCTTAGTTTAGGGACGATCCAGAGAGCTTTTGAGGAGGTCGCTGCGAAATACCTCCGAAATTGATTATACAAGTTTCGCAAGGTCGTCACGTCCGCCGGCCTCACTTTGGAGCATGATATATAAAGATGCTCAAGACATATTAGGTGCTCGGTTTGGGAGTCCCTCTGTAGGAAATGGTAAGTATGTATACTTTTACATTATTTTTATGAAAATTATAATTTTTTGAAAGTGCATACAAAGTTTCGCAAAGATGCCCAAGACATATTAGGCGCTCGGTTTGGGAGTCCCTCTGTAGGAAATGGTAAGTATGTATACTTTTACATTATTTTTATGAAAATTATAATTTTTTGAAAGTGTAAGTATTTGATGTTCACAAAGGACGGATGAACGATGACAAAGGAAGTCGGAAAAGGCAAGAGTTAATAGTCTTTCGAAGTCCGAGGCTCACATCTACACAGGGGGATCGATGCGATTTGACGAGCATCGACGGCGCATGATAATTTACATATAAATTCCATTAATCAAACTTTTGACTTATACTTATGTTATCAAATTTGAAACTTTATTGTAGGAGGAGAAAGAAGGCGGTCCCGTAGACTTTGTGTGGTCTATGAGGCCACGTATAAGAGCCGGAAGATAAACGACTTAGTCACGCCCACTGCTCGTAGGCTTCTGGTAAGTGTCATGATATAGTCATTTGGTTGTTGCCGCTAGTGCACTATTTTTGAAATACACAATGTTTAAATTTTTTAGTGAGTATAATGCAAAAATGGCTGAAAAGTATGGAGATGATCCGAGTACTCAGCCATCAGGTAATGTTTCTTCGTTGGTTTAGTCATGTTTTTAATTTACGTGATTCTTGATATATAATTTATATATTATATGATTTTATAATTTTTCTATTTCGTAGAGGACCCTACAGTTTGGGAAGAGGTGACCGGCACGACACGAGGGGATACTTGCGTGGCCTCGGCACAGTCGCTCAGATACCTAGGAGGATCGGAGGATATGCAGGAGGTGCATCTGCTCCGAGCTCATCCGCTGCACATGATCTGACGCAGCTATCACAACAATTATCGAAGCAGATATCGCAGCATGTGTCGTGGCAGGTGTCGCAGCAGTTATCGCAGTAGGTGTCGCAACAATTGGGTCCTTTATTGTAGGCGATTCAGGGATTAATCCCGATGCAGAATTCATCCCCACGAGGCCATGGACCGAGCACGTCTGGGTCGAAAGTCCGAAATGATAACTCCCAAACCTAGGATAGAAAACAAACTATGCATTTGTTACTTATAGAGTTAAACATACATATAGTTTGTTAGTTCGGTTTAGTAGTTTTCGTATTCTTATGTTATATATTATACCTGTGATGGTTTTATATTGTCTGTGATGGTTTTATATTTCCTATGATTATTTTATATTGCCTGTGATGAATATCAATGCATTTTGGGATGCATTATAAATTGTATGGTGTGGGAAGGGAAAAAATGAGGCTGGGGCGGGTAAAAAAAATGTGCAAGTAGCGACACCATAGCGTCTCAACGCATGTCGATGCTAATTTAAATATATCGCACTTAGCGCCATCTTAGCGTCTCATTGACGACAAATGCACGATCATATTTGCGTCAATATAGCGCCTTACTAGCGCCTACGTTAGCCACACGTGGGCGCCAGAATAGCGTCTCATATCTACCGCCCCTTGCGCGTCGACTTAGCGACGCGGTCCTACTTCGCGCAGCCACAAACATCGCATCTTAGTAATGTCGATATAGCATCAACATGTGGTGCTAGTTGCATCTCATTATCTTTGACTCTAGTACGACGCCACTAGCCACCGATTACCAGCGTCTCATTTTTGCGGCGCTAGTTAGACGCTAAGGAGACGCTCTTCACAACAGAGACGTAATAGCGTCTCCTTAGCGTCTCCAACCTTGAGTCGCTAATTGCTAATTTTCTTGTAGTGATTGATTCTTGTTCATGAATCACAGTATCCAATTGAATGGTTCTCCACTCCATTTCAGATGACCAATCAGTTTAATGGCTAATGGACCAGATTTCTTACCAAGAACTTGGTCCCTAACAATTATTTCCAAAGAGAATCTATAATGACAAAGTAGAATGGGCTGCCACAATATGAGTGTCCAAAGTTCATATTTACATCATATCTAAAAAAATATTTTTTTATTATGGATAAAATGAAGATGTTTCCTATCTCACCTTATTCCTTATCTTCTTCACCATCTTCATCCAATTGTGATAAACTATTTGAGAGATTTAATCATGAATCGTTGGATGGTGTAAAAATTAAGAAACAAGATTAGGTAGGGAACATTAAAATTGCATACAAATTTTCACCTATATTTTTCTCTCGAGGTGTGTTGTAACATGTAAAAATCTCTTACGATTAGATTTGAAAAATGTTCATTACTCTTTTTAACACCGTCACCTTATCCAACGTAAAAACTATTAATTTTTTTATAAACGTCGAAACTATAAAAGAATCCATGGTGGCAGAAATATTTTTAATTAAAAAAATGTTTAAATCCGAGTAATTTAGAGATTCATATTTGAATTTGATCAACTCCTTTTGGAAGTCAATTAGTTGTCAATTTTCTCTATCTTGTTGTAGTTGTTATCTTCTGTGAATTAATAATTCAAGCAGATCCTATCGAAAATGACTGCTAACTAATACCTCGCGTCCAAGTCGAGTTGGCTTTCTCCGTCTTTGTTGGTAAAAAAATCGAGATAACGGAGAGAATTGATACGTTTTTGCTAAATTGGTTATTTTGAAAATTTAATTTAAAATTATTAGATCCTAGGTATATATATATACATATATATATATATGAAATATTAGGTGTTATGGCACATTGTACAGCTGTTCAATTTGGGCTGTCGATCTGCATCAACGTATCAAAGTGTAACGCTTCAAAATTTGACTCGTCGCATGGTGAAATTTTCTTTCGATCATTACTTTTTTTGATTTTTCTTTAACTCTTTTGTTGACCCGAATGGTCAAGAAAAATGACACGTAAGCGAAAGACTTAATAATTAAATTAATACAATAAATGAAGAGAAATGCGAAAGTTAAATAGATAAGGTACTTTCAAATGTCTTATGAGGCATGCCATGGTTGATACAACTTGATAGGTCACATCCAAATAAACGTACAACTTGATAAAATGACAAAATAAAAAACTACAATAAAACTTTAAGATAACCATGTGCACACGCCATCCGAGCTGTAGTCGTCGCACATACATCAACTCAGCATGCAACCTCATCATGTACCTATGGGGATCACATAGGGAGCAACCTCAACCGTTAGCATAACGTTAAGTGTGAGTTTGTATATGCCATAAGATAGTTCTATTATAATAAGCATGAAGCAAACATATAAATCAAATAAGAGAGTAAATAATAATATGAAGTCGGTAAGGATATCATAACACTACTTCTGTGACGAATTTTTTGTGATGAAATAATTCTATCACAATATATGATAGACTTGTGAGAAATTTGTGATCGATACGAATTTGACATTTTAGTAATTGATGTGTGACGATAATATTTGTCACAAGATCATTTATAAAAAATTCGTCATAATTTTGTAACGATTTTGTCATCACTAACTTAATTAAAATATTAGTGACCTAAAAGTGATAAATATAAAAAGCGTCACAATAAATTTGTCATGTTATGGTCACATTTATTTATTTATTTATTTTATCTATGGTCACAACATTATCACAAATAGTAGCCTTGGGCACACAGCCCTACAACACGTTGCAGAATTGGCATTGCTATGCACTTTTTATTTTTTACAAATTCATATTTATTAAAAAAATAGAATAATATAATAACAATGTGGATCAATGCGGTAGGAGCTTCAAGTAAAGAGTATATGGATTTGGTGCCGAAAAATATGCTCAATCACTAGTAAATAATGTAAAGTTATGGGGGTTACCCTTCTTCAAATGTTGCTAGTGAGAATGATTTGCAACATATAACAGAAGAAGCCCGTGAAGAAGTGAGACAAAAATTGCAACAAGAATTAGTTGTTCACATTAAAAAAGTGAATGCTGAAATGGAAGAACGTGTTCGTG
The DNA here is from genome assembly GCA_030549335.1 of Pontederia crassipes. Taxonomy (NCBI): domain Eukaryota; kingdom Viridiplantae; phylum Streptophyta; class Magnoliopsida; order Commelinales; family Pontederiaceae; genus Pontederia; species Pontederia crassipes. The sequence goes on from CM060193.1 coordinate 14,951,522, forward strand.
CACTTGTATTACAAATTATTCAACAATGAAGTAGCCAATCACCTTTTAGAAATTTCGCTCCACGTTAGTAAGATAATTTATCTTATTTGCATATCACTTTCTTGTGATGCTTCATTATTTTAATATTTATTTATTTAAATCACTACAATTTAATATTTTATTTGGATGTTTGATTACAGGTTTCAACTTTTTATATGGAGACACTACAAAAAAAAGATGAGTTTTAGCGATGATAATTAACGAAGAGATATGAATCCGAATGTTAAAAATTACTATTAATGATCAAGAAAAAGTTTAGTTGTCGACAATAAGACTAGAAGAAAACTGGTCCTTAAATTTCATGACTGGTCATTAAAAGCTAATTATAAGAACAATATTCGACTTAATATTTAAGTTAATGACTACCATCTAATCGGTAAAAATGTATTAGTAAAATTCCAAATGGTAATTATTTATGTTAGCTTAAAAACTAATTTATTATTATAAACATTATGAAATATTTATATTGCATAAAAATATTTTTTCATATAGGTATACACACACATATATAATTATATTTTTTACATTTTTATTTAAGATCAAAATAAAAAATTAAGATATAAATATAGTCAAAATCAAACTATATTCATAAAACCATAATTCAAAAATATAAAAAATATTAATATATCTATTATACATCTTTTTGATAAAAAAATGTAACCCCATTTTTAGTCTGTCGCCACCTTTTTTTTCATTTCTCACTATTTTCTTTTTCTTTGGCTCCCCTTTTCCTCCCTTCCTCTCTCTGCAATGTCCCTCTCCCTACCTCCATCCTGCAATCTTCCCCTCTTTTTCTACAACTGGGATTTGAAATGGAAAATTTTGTTTTCAAATGATGAATTTTGATAGCTAAAAAAGATTGATAATTTATTTGAACATTTAGTTAGTATTCTGATTTGTCTAATGCATGTTGTTTCGACCTTTATTGAGCATATTGGTTTTTTTTATAGAATTAACTTCATTTGAGGATGTTTTGTGACTCTTTAAAACACAAGTGATTTAAAATCCATGTAAGCATAGGAATTTTGAGCTTCGAGCTGAACTAAAGTATCTGAAAACAATCTAATTTATGTTATGAAAATTGGATTTGTTGACCTGCATTCCATGGGTGTCTTGAATGTTGGGTGTTTATCTTAATGCTAATACTTTTCAGTCTTAAACAGGTTAGCCCAAGAAGTTAGCTAGCATTGACTACTAACACTGCCATAAGTTATGATCTCATTTCATTTAATTTTTTGTGTTAACGAAAGAGTCCATAGAACTAGGTATGTTATGTGTAATTTGACTATTTTGTCATATTTTATGCAAAACTTATCAACAACAAATATGTTCAGAGCTTCAGCTTAACTCTTGGAGTTTTCTCTAGGTATTATTTAGACTTTTTGTTTTTTCCTAAAGAGCTCATGCTTTGTGTGTGGCCCTTAAATTACTTATTAAAATTACATTGTCAATCTTCTGGTACTGAAATTATGTGTTCTCTATTTTCTTTTGAATAGTATGCATCCGGAGTCCGGCAAGTAGTCACAATTGCACCATACCATAATGGTCATGAATGGAGAAAAAAAATATAAGGATTTTAATTTCATGCCAATGAACATGTTCTTTAGTAATTTATGTACGAATTCTTTTTTAGTGGTTTCCTTTTTTTGTAGGTTGTTCAACGTATTAACTTGGATGTAAATGTTTATTCTTAGGATGATTTATATATGTATATAATACACACATATATGTATTGTATCTATGTATATATGTTGAAAATGGTTATATTTGTTTTTCATCCATGAAATATTTATATCTTACTATTGTTTTAGGATGGAAAACCACTATCTTGAACTGACTAGTCAGAAGAACTAAAAAGTGTGCCCAGAGCATTTGAAGTTGAGTTGATGAAGGGCCTGACTTACTCATCTCTCAACTTCGTGGCAAAGGTGGAAGTTGCGTCTTAGGAATATTAGACCTAACCTCCTTTTTGTTTTTGTTTTGACAACAAGTCACTTGGGTGGGGTTGGGGGGTTTAATTTGCAACTACATATATGTAAATAGTTGAATGCAAATGTCGATATGAATGTTGAATATGAATGATATGTAGTTATTAGTCAACAGATTTACTTGTGTGGAGAGTTTTTGTTATGTGATTATAATTTGCTAAAAGTTCATTGTTAAATTTAGATTAATCAAAACTCGTGTTGTGGATTTAATATTTTGACAAAATACAAATGTTTGAACTATATGATCTTTAGTATGTTAGAAATGAAAGTTTTAGTATCTTGCATTATATGATTTTTATTGTATAATTATTTATGTATAGTAACATATTTAGAAAATAAATTGTCACAATGTTTCATGAAAATAATCTGTAACAAATTTATCACACTAATTAATTGCATAAAGTTGCATCACAACTTCATTAAAATAATTAATAATGAATCATCACAATTTTATTACAGAATGTCGATGGAAATTTTGTGACAAGTTTATTACAATCATAATCATCACAAAATGATTACAACTAGTCATCACAAATCTGTCATAAAAAATCATCACAACATATATTCATCACAAATTAGTAGTCAATAATTTGTCATAAAATTGTCACATTTGTCATAGATTACTCATTTTATTAATTATTTTATCAAATTTTTGTGACAGAACTTTTTTAATTTTGTGACGATCGTAGCCGTCACAAATAATTTTGTAACAAAAAATATGTTACAACACAATTTGTGGGTCAAAAATCTGTGACGGATGTAGATTGTCACACATCCATCACGAAGGAACATTTGTAACGGAATATGCTTATGTTGTGTCAGAATTATTCGTCAAAGATACCTTATTTTCTTGTAGTGATAATTCATCCCCTTTTCATTTCGTTTCTTTTCCATATTCATATTCGTATTCATGATTCTCATTTATTTATATTCATATTCATAAAGACAAAGTTCTTTCATTCATCATTGGACATTTATATTATTTCATCTTATCCATAGGTTGGACGAGCTCTCCACTTGAAATATTATTGCAAACACATAAGTGCGTACTACCTAGATCATTAGTGGGCCAATGGGATCAGTGCCACGACAAATGTTCCATAAGGGAGGATGACCTCGCACTAGGCGGCGGCGTCTGTAAAGGTAAGGATTATCTCGCATAGGGGATGATAGAGATGACCGCACACTAAACGATAACATCCGTAGGGGTGAGGATGACCACACATTAGACGATAACATCCCTCGGTGGAGATGATCTCATATTAGGCGACAAAATCTGTAAGAAAGTGCCTCACACAAGACTGTCATAACTTCCCGTGTAGGTAGGCAATGGTAACCCTCATCTTTTATCTTTATTAAATCATGAACCTTTCTTTCGATCACTTGAATCAATCAAGGTTATAGGGAGAAAGGTGGCTCTGAATAATCTTTAATATCATATCAAATTGATATCAATCAAGTGGATAGAAATTTATCAAATCACGTGATTTATATTGAAGTCATAATCTTTTTGTCCACATGTCGAATGCTCGAAAGTCAAACGGTCGTCCAATTTTGGTTCATTCAGCGATAGTCTGATAGAGCGAACGCCAATTTTATCTGTGTTCATTGATTGACTAAAAATATTGCGATTGTCTATTCTGAGTTCATTCTTATCATTTCAATGTCTTCTACCGGGTCGATCGAGAGAGAATCGGTCGCCTGTTTTCACATGAGACTGTCAAACTTTCGGTAGAGAGTTTCGATCGGCCAAAACATGACCGGTCGTCCGCTAGGAATAGTGTCATCTTCTTCCTCGATCAATCGGGGTCGGTCCTTCCGACGTGGTCATCCAGATCGATCATCCAAAATAGTTTCAATCAATCGACTTATCATTGTCATTTTCGAGTCTCGACATTTTCTAGTTCGATCATCCGAAAAGATTTTGGAATTTCGTTCTGGTCTACATCGATCGTCCGATTGAGTTTCAAACGTAGTTGTCATTATACTCTTGTCGAGCTAGATCGATCGTCTGAAAAAGTTTCGATCATCCGCTTTAGATCGACATAGCGTAGATCATTGCGAATCTTTATGTTTTCAATCAAGTTTTCCAATACAATCAGAATCTAAACATCTTATGATGATTTCTAACAACTAGTATAATATAGGAATTATTTTAGAGCATGATTACATTTATCATGTAACTCACTTGAACATAAGCCAAGATCATCCTACCATGTCATAACACGTTTCATAATCATATCGCTATTCATTTCATATCAATTTATCTGATGTAAGCAGAGAACAACCTTCTTTTATCTACTCTAACATGCATTGCAAATAATATCAATAATCATGTCTACCACAGCTATGAATCAAATCTATATCATTCGGCAAACAAAATTTCGATACGAGACTTCTATGACTGATGTACATCTAGAACAACTATTGGGAGTTATATCATATTTTCTACTAATTCTAGCGTAGATTCTAAACACAAATCAATCCTTAAACATGCATGATTCTTTTAGAATTACCCATGACCCAGATTTCGAAAACACACTTTTAAGCTTGTGTTTTTTCGAATCTTCCATCGGTGTTTCAGCTTCGGCCGCGTCCTACTACGTCTCCTGCACCGCTGGATGTTGCAAGTTGTAGGTGTCGCCCTCTCGACCTCTGGCCGCAACCAGGGGCGCACCACACGAAGACGAAGAATGGAGCAAATGATAAAAAAAATGAAGATGAGGCCAAAACAGGGGAAAGGAGAACGGTGATGAGGTTTTAAGGTAATAGATTTGAACCTTTGCCTCTCATTTGGTCAATGGAATTTGTCATTACTTATGCAATGAAGAAAGGGAGAGAGAGTAAAGGTCATTTGATGGCTGCTCATTTTCATTTCCATTTTTTTTCCAAAACTGTGGTGCGTTACACAAAGCCTCACGTCTTCCTCCTCCTTCCAACCTTACAGGCACCCTGAGAGCATCCATGAAGCGATGCACTACTCCTTCCTCGCCTGCGGCAAGCATGTCCGTCCCATCCTCTGCAAGCTCGTCGGTGGCATCAACGACAAGCTCCCCATGCATGGATGGCATCATGTCCCTCATGCACGATGACCTCCCTTGCATAGATGATGACGACTACTCCCTCTTCGCCAGCGGCAAGCGTATCGACTCCGTCCTCTGCCTCTCTGCGTGCGAGTGTCACGGGATCATTCTCGGACACTAGACCACGTGCGGCAACTAGGCACCTAGCCAAGCATGTTTTGAGTTTACAGCGGAAGTTTTATGTTCGAGACGACTATACCGAGAGTCGCTCTTATAAGTATTCAATCATGGACATGACTAGAGTGTTGGACTACTCGTCATGGGACCGTGGCATTAGCGCGTTGTGACGCTAATGCAGACGCTTGGACGCTTAAAGTCCGAAGGGGCGACTAAGGGACCACGGGATGCCACGAAGGGACACCGATGTGGGTTACCACCCTACGCTCAAGGCCATGACACTAGAATTAAGGAAAGCTTACTTGTATTAAATATGATGAAACATAACATACAATTGGGCCTCGAAAGACATTAGTGAACTCCTCCCAGTGTACCGTAGGTATAGGAGTCTTATTACATATTAAAGATGCAAAAGACGTACCTTATGGGTAACGTCACCTACTTAGCCATTCATAAGGACGGCCTTACAAGATAAATGCCCTAAGGGCGGATAATTTGGTTCTCCGCAATATTACAAAGTGTGGGGTGGCTATGTAACGGATGCAATCTTCCTATAAGGAAACCAATGGAAAAATCAAAGCAGTTAATGGAAATCAATACAAAACTTAATCAGAATTTGAAACGAATTCGAAATAAAAAAAAGGAAGAACGGTCGATAGGGGAGGAAAATCCTCCCCTGATTGCCACTCGGAAATGGCCGGCCACCCTGGCCGGCCGAAGCTATAAAGAGGACGCGAAGGGGCGCCCTCTCGTCCCCTTCGACACTCTAGCTGACCGCCGCCCTTCTGCCTTCTTCTTCTTCCTTCGAACTGGCAACCGACGCATGATGAACGGACAAGCGAAACAGAGGCAGCGGGCGTAATCAATGATCCGCTGACTCTTCGACGCACGGCGACCCTCCTCGACGTGCGCAAGGACCAGACGCATCTTCCTACACCGGTCAAGGATGACCGGTGATCACTTGAACGATGACAGCGGCCCGATAAACTTTCGACCTCCAAAGTAGATGTACCTTAGCGTTTTAAATCCCTAGACGAAGAAATAGTGATCGTTTAATGCATAGGAATAGTTCATTGTGATCCTGATATGATTATCTACATTTTTCATATTCATGTCGTGATGATTCGATGGCCGGAAGACCGCCAGAAATGGAGAAAAAATTCGGCAGCCCTATTTTATCGCAGGGACCAGTTCATCGACTTTTGGAATGGTCGACCAGCCCGCACAAAGAACTCACGCAGATTCCTATTGATCGGTCGATCGGCCTCACCTTGGCAGTCGATCGATCTGTTTGTTAACGGACAGATCTGATTTCATGACCGGTTGACCGGACATCTGATCGATCGACCGATTCGAACGTGTAGAGCGTGACCTCACAACCTTACAACCGGTCGATCGATCACCAGAATGATCGACCGATCCTTTGCGCAGTGCGCATTTTTGTAAATCATGTGATCGGTCGACCGATCACCAGAACGGTCGACCGATCCAGTAGAGTAACCGGTTGACCGGCCCATGGGTGCGATCGATCGATCCATAGACGTCCAATCAAGAACATGGCCGATCGATCCAAGAGGTCGGTCGACCGGTGCCAGAGAATGGTCGACCGGTCCACCAGGAACGGTCGATCGGTTCGGTAGTCAGACCCATCAGTCTGAACTAATCGGATTGATATCACTCAAATCATAATCGGAGACTCTAATCAGTTCACATACGCTGACTGAGTCCTATTGTACAAATATTAATGCCCAATTGAGTTATAAATTGTAGATTTCATGATAAGCAAAGATAAATAAAGTAAAGATGAAGACGTGAGATTGCTATGTGCCGCCCCCAAAGCATGGAACAAAGATCAGAGTATAGTACAAAGAGGGGCAGGTAGTTAGCTAAGGAGACATCAAAGCTACTTGTCTTCGATGACCACTGTTCCTGAGATTTCAGGTCTTCTCTCACCTGTATCTCGAATGAAGAGTGATGCATTGGTCACACTCCTTCCTCCAAAGAATATAGAGTATTGAGCCAGAGGAACAGGTAGCTAACTGAGGAGACAGTGAACCTACAGGTTCTTAAATGACCATTGTTCCTAGGATATAGGTTCTCTCCCACCTACATTCCGAATTGGGTGATGTACTAACACACCCATTTTCCTTTATGGGCTTACTGACTTCAGAGATTCAGAGAGGCACCTCTGGCATCCCAATTAATAAAGTCGAACTCGCATAGGACAACTAACTTTAAGGATATTATAGTAATATAAAAGACGTAGTGCAACTCACAATAAAGTAATGTACTGTAAAGTAAAGCATAGAGTATGGTAAAGTAAAGTATGGTATAGTATAGCATATGGTACTATAAAACATGGAATATGGTATAGTAAAGATAATGCAGAGTAAAGACAAAGTACAGATATTGATATTGTCAGAGAATGATGTATTGATCTATTATAATCAATGCATGGAAATCAGAATATAGTATTGTTCATCATTGATGCATTAATTACATGATTATCATTGAGCTCTATTTCATCGTCTATTTTCATCGGATCAAGGGTCATCCTCCACGAACAAGCTAGAAGTAAAGATGGAAAAATATATGTCGAAACAAGACACTCTGATGCAGAAAATGTTTGAGAAGATTGAAAGTCTTTCCAACAACAACAACAACAACAACAAAGCCTTATCCCACTAGGTGGGGTCGGCTACATGGATCATACAACGTCATTCCGCTCTATTAGTAACCAAACCTTTCGGTATATTATTCACCAATAGATCTTGCTCTATTAGTTCGCCAAGTGTCCGCCTTGGCCTCCCTCTCCCTCTTTTAATCGGACTCCAGATTATTTGATCTACTCTTCTTACTAGCGCATCTAATGGTCTTCTCTGAACATGACCAAACCATCTCAAGCGATTCTCTACCATTTTCTCACTAATAGGAGCCACTCCGACTCGTTCACGTATATGGTCATTCCTAATCTTATCTAATCTTGTATGACCACACATCCATCTCAACATCCTCATTTCGGCTACCCCCACTTTACGTTCATGTTGTCCCTTCATAGCCCAACATTCACTACCATATAACACTGCTGGCCTTATAGCAGTACGATTGAAAGTCTTTCCATTCATAACAAAATGCTGGAAACTCAGATAGCTCAACAAGCTGCATCCTCTTCTAGACAATCGGGAATTCTACCTGGACAGCCAGAGAAGAATCCAAAGGAGCAAGTTCAAGCTGTGACCTTAAGAAGTGGGAAAACAATAGACAATACTAAAAGAACAAGATCAGAGGTCTCGACAGAGGAAAATGAGGGGATTGGTGAACAAGATCAAATGGTTCAACCAAAGGTTACATCGAATGAACAAAGTAAATCCAAACAACCACTTATTGAAGGACATCTCAGCTATTCTTCTCGGATACCATTTCCTAAAGCTCTGGAAAAATCTCGACAGGATCAACAGTTTGGCAAGTTTGTGGAAATTCTAAAGAAACTCTATATTAATGTACCTTTCGTGGAAGCTATACAAGAAATGCCAACATATGTGAAATTCCTCAAGGACATCCTATCGAAGAAGAGGAGGATACAAGGAAATGAAACAGTTGCAATAACTGTTGAAGCAAGCGTTGTAATTCAAAACAAATTGCCCCCAAAGCTAAAAGATCTTGAGAGTTTCTCTATACCTTGTGAAATTGGAAATCGAAGCATACAAAGAGCTTTGTGTGATCTTGGTGCTTCAGTGAGTGTTATTCCTCTGTCATTATGTAAAAAGCTCAAAATGGGTGATATTAAGCCCATGAATATGTCTCTCCAATTAGCAGACCGATCTATAAAAATTTCATAAAGAATTCTAGAGAATATACCAATCAAGGTAGGAAATTTCTACATACCAGCTGACTTTGTGATTTTAGACATGGATGAAGATAATCAAACTCCCATTCTGTTCGGAAGACCTTTCTTAGCTACCGCAGGAGCAGTGATAGACGTTAAACAAGGTCGTCTTATTTTTCAAATAGGTGATGACACAGTCGAATTTCGACTGAACCACATTATTACTTATCCAGACATGGAAGGTCACCATATTCAACCTGAGCAATTGGATTCACTGATACAGAAAGTGGCGTCAGTTATTCATATATCTAATCCTTTAGAAGTATCCCTTGATGCTCAAGAATCATCTTTGTGGACAGAAGAAGAAGCAAGCATTCTTACAAGTCATATGCTCTCGACAACAATACAACACTCCGACAATTCACTAGAGGACCAATCAACAAACTTCATGCTACCAGCTAATTTAAAGAAGCCAACGAAGCCTGAGTTAAAGAAACTTCCTCAAAATCTCAAGTTTGAATTTTTAGGAGAAGATTTCACTTATCCAATGATTGTCAGTGCCGATTTAAAGACAACTCAACTTCAACAGCTAGTGGACAAATTAAAAGCTTACAAGCATGTCATCGGATTCACATTGGACGATCTCAAAGGAATCAATCCTGTTATATGCGTGCATCATATCCATGTGAACACAAAGATTACAAACCTTCTATAGAAGGACAAAGAAGACTTAATCCAGCAATGAAATAAGTAGTGAAAAAAGAGGTGATTAAACTTTTGGATGCAGAAATCATCTATCCCATATCAAACAGTCAGTGGGTGAGCCCTGTGCAGGTCGTGCCAAAAAAGCGTGGAATGACTGTAGTAAAGACCGAGTCGAACAAACTCATTTCCACACGAACGGTAACCGGGTGGAGGATGTGTATCGACTTCAGAAAGCTCAACAAAGCCACTCGTAAGGACCATTTCCACTACCTTTTATCGATCAGATGTTAGAAAGGCTAACAAACCACTCTTATTTCTACTACCTAGATGGATTTTTCGGATTCCATCAAATCCCTATTCATTCAGATGATTAGGAAAAGATCACCTTTACTTGCCCGTATGGAACCTTTGCATATAGAAGAATGACTTTGGGCTATGTAATGCTCCAGCAAGCTTTCAAAGGTACATGATGTCAATTTTTTCTGATTATATTGAAGAAATAATGGAGGTATTCATGGATGACTTTTCAGTGTATGGCACTTCTTTTGAAATCTGCCTGCAAAATCTAGGAAAAGTATTACAGAGATGTGCTGAATCTAATCTAGTGTTGAACTGGGAGAAATGTCACTTCATGGTATAAGGAATAGTCTTGGGGCATATTGTTTCAGACAGAGGCATCGAAGTTGTTAAAGCCAAGACGGAAGTAATTGAAAAATTACCTCCACCTACTAACATTAATTATTTGATTTCTGATCCTGATGGTTTTACTAGGAGGAAAATATTCTAACAAAAATGCTTTTACTAGTCGAGGTTCCAATGATTATAACCATTGCTTGGCTTTACCTCTTAATGAAAAAGAGAAGACCCTTAACGTCAATGCCTCTAGTGATACTCCATTCAACTTGGTTGTCTCGCGTATTTTCAGAAAATCTTTAAGGTGTTGATTTGGGTCCTCATCTGGAGTTCCTCCAAATTGGTTATGTTGGATTGTAGAGATTAAAGATGATTTTAACTCGAAATTGTTAGCTTGAATGGTCGGCTTCAAAATCGCAGACTCCAGCCCATTTGCAGTGGGAGTATAGAGTTCTTCCAATGAAGGGACTGGTGGTCGTGGTTGAAGTGGCTCCTGTTGTTGAGCCATCATTTTTACTTCCAGATCAAAATTATCCTCGAGATCTATGGATTGAGTGCTGCTTGTGCCTTCAAGAAAGGATGTTCTATTCTTATATTCTCGCACCCTTCTTTTAAAAGTTCGATCAATCTCAGGGTCTAGTTCAATCAATTGTTTGCGAATGTTTCTGGGCATATACTAATCCCTGAAATCAAAAGAAAAGACTCAGCAGTGAATATTACTAAATCAACTAAGCAAGGATATAAATAAGGAGTAAAAAATCTAAAACCCCGGCAATGGCGCCAAAAATTTGACGTGAACTTATCGTAGTTATAGAATTATGAATTCTCACACTGAAAGTAATTCTAGTCGTGTTTTAAATTTACTCTAGAGTTCACGCAACTGCAAGTGCATAGGTCGAGTAGAAACCCTGAGTGTCGTAACCCCGTTGATTTAGATTGATTACTTGTTCTAATTATATCCCAGGAATTGTCACTAAAAGATTAAGAATAAATCGGATGAAAGAATGAACATGAATTAAAATAACAAAGGAGAATAAAAAAAGGGTTGAGGAGTGATAGAGGATATTCTCTTGTAATAAGCTCGTTGATGCTTTTGCGAATGTCGTGTTCGACTTACTAATTTTATAATTTCATTAAGACGCGAATGATATATTCTATCTCTCAGCCTATCGATGTACCTATAACTCAAGAAGAGAGTAATTGCTAATCACTAAATTAAGATTACTGACTAATAGGATCCTCATCCTTAATCCGAAGAAGAGTTCGATCTCTTGATCTCCTACAACTCACTCTTTTAATCTTAATCAAAGTGATCAAAATATAGTTGACACCTCTCACGACTGTTAAGGGTTCTCACCTTGTAACAGTCACTATAACAGATCTCTCGATCTTTAAATCAACAATAAATCAACAACCATTAGAAACATAGCAAGTAAGGTAACTAATTTCTCTTCTCAAATGAAATTAGTTAAAGCAGAGAACAATTGATCTCTCGATCTAATTGAAATCTAGCATAAATTTTAAATAGCCATGCATCACATAAATATAAAGGAGGAGTCAAATTCGTAGTATCAAAAAGTCGAAACAAAAGTTAGCATCAACCAAGTTTCATCACAAGGGAATCAAGAAATTCTTCTTTAGTTCATCTTCAATCTTCACCCCTCTCTGCCTTCTTCTTCTTCTTCTTTTTTAGCCTCCTCCGTCTGTCCCTCGTCCGAGTTCTCTTCCTGACCTTTTTGTTTCCCCCTGTAACGAAAATCAAATTTCAAAAAGTAGTTAGTCTCCCTTTTGACTTCTTCCCATTTTCCTTTAATAATAAAGAAAAATGTTTAAATGTGCTGAATTTTATGTGAATTTGTGAGTTTAACTATGATAATTATGAGCTTAATAAGAGACTATCAGTAGCATCTCCCTCCCCCACTGCTCCCACTTCACCTCCATCTACAGTGCCCCATGCACCTCCCACAAGAACCTTACGTCCTAGACAATTTGCAGGACTAAAGGTTCTATCTATTCACACTTTTCCGCCCCTAAAGAACCATCATGCTTCTCTTCTGCCAATAAAATCAAGGAATGGAAGACTGTCATGTCAGAGGAGTTCAATGCTCTTCAACGCAATGGCACTTGGACTCTTGTCCCTTGTCATCCGACTATGAATGTAATTGGTTGTCGTTGGATTTTTCGCATCAAGCACAAAATTGATGGCGATACAAAGTGCATCTTGTGGCTAAAAGATTTCATTAAATGCCTGGATTAGAATACTTTGACACTTTTAGTCCTATAATCAAGCCTACGACTATACGTCTAATTTTGTTCATTGCAGTCACTCATTGTTGGCCTCTCCATCAACTTGATATCGGGAATGCCTTTTTACACGGCACTCTTAACGAGCAAGTATTCATGCAACAACCACCAAGATTTGTTGATGCATCACGGCCAACACATGTCTATCATCTACTGAAATCTCTGTATGGTCTCAAGCAGGCCCCCCGAGCTTGATTCCATACACTCACCATCGCCCCCAAGCCGTTGCTTTTGTTCTAATATAATGCTTTTGTTGATGACTTAATTATTACCGGGTCATCTCTAAAGTTGTTGGCTGATGTCACCCATTCTCTAAGTACCAAATTTGCAGTTCGAGACCTTGGCCATCTCCACTTCTTCCTCGGCATTGAAGTGCTTCATCAATCCCTTGGCCTCATTCTCTCACAAAAGCACTACATTTTAAAACTCTTGGAGCACACCGGAATGATCAAATGTCAAATCTATCAAGACACCCATGGCTGTAGGAACTCAACTTTCACCCACAACTCCCTTGTGTCAAAATCCTACATTATATCGTCAAATTGTTGGCGCTTTACAGTATTTAGTCATCACTCGCCCAAATATTGCCTACTCTGTCAGCACTGTCAGCCAGTTTATGCATGCACTAGCCGACATTCACTGGCGAGCCATTAAAAGAATTATGTGGTATCTCAACTCAACAGTTCACATTGGTCTTCATGTTACTTCAGCGTCAAATATGCAACTTCTATCATTTACTAATGCCAATTGGGCTAGTAACATCCATGATCGAAAGTCAATTGGTGGCTTTGCTATTTATCATGGTCCACTTAATTTCCTAGTCTACTAAGAAACAACGGACTATTTCTCGCTCATTTACAGAATCTGAGTATAAGGCGCTTGCTGACGCAACTGCAAAACTAATTTGGCTTCACCAGCTTCTCCACACAACTGTAGAACTAATTTGGCTTCACCAACTTGTCCACAAACTTGGGCACACATCTCATACCCCTCCGATCTATGGTGTGAAAATATTGGGGCCATGTACTTGTCTGCGAATCCTATTTTTCATGCCCGCACAAAGCATGTTGAAATCGGCTTCCACTTCATTTGCGATGAAGTTGCCAACCGACGCCTTTTTGTACAATATATATATCGACAAAAAATTAGATAGCTGATATGATGACTAAAGCTTTGCCTAGTACACACTTCTGGTTCCTTAGAGACAAGCTCCGCCTTAGACATAGACCTCGTCGGACTTGTGGGGGAATGTTGACACACGTCACCTATAGGAATGAGTCATCCATAGGCTTACAAGCTCAAGCATCACAAACAACGTGACCCACATTACTAAGCTTCTATTATGGTCTTCTTTGTAACTACTTGCATTATATATATGTCATGTATTCTGTTTGAACAACATATAAAAAATAAACCAATACTCCTGTAGTTCTAAGTTGTCGGATAAGATGGCACAACTCTTGCTTGTTGTCAACATGTGGTAGGGTCTGGTCAACTATCCGGCCACCTCTTTAGCTCATCTCAGGTCAACATTAGCATTTTTTTCATAAAATGAGGTCATTCCCGACTCGCGAAGTGAAGCTCGACCGAAGCATATGAAAACTAAGGCTTTATGTGATAGGGCGTTTAAGGCTTTTAGGCTCTACAAGAGGACTTGAATGAAACTTATAAGGTAGAGATGAGAGGAGAAGATGTGAAATGAAATCTATAAGGTAGACAGTTTGAACCATGATAGATAGTGAAAGGCGAGATTGAAAAAGTAAGTGTTGGGTCTCCTTAAACTATAGTTTACTGCATGGTCTTCAAGATCTCTTCACAATCACAGGATGTAGTCACAACACTAAAAACTAAAGGGGATAACAAAAGAACTCGCCAACAAGATTCAGAGGAGAAAGAAAGAAAATAGAAAGAGGAACATTCGAGCAGTTGCAAAGCTCCAAAAATCCACACAATGGATCTGTATAAAGATTCAGAGATAATCTCTCTTCCTAGAATATTCTTCTATTTATAATTTTCTGTTACAATTGAAATCTTATTCTTATATGCTAAATATGTTATATGCTAAAGTTGTTACATGTCTAATATCAAAGCTAAATTGTAATCTTTGTAACTATTCAAATGGACTTATTACAAAATCTCTAAGATATGAAAGCTTCTTCTTCTTCTTTCTGTTGTTATTTCATATTTTGTCAACGGATGCCTCATCTATTGTTTGATGTCTTATGTTTTGCTATGTAATAGTGTACCTTATATTGTGCTTCGTCGTGACACTTATTGTTTGTTTGATGAATGCTTCTTTTGTAGGATAATAATGACCATATGAAAAATAAGAAAAAATAATGTGTGTATATGTTATAAATGAATGAGAATCCATAAATCTCCAAGTGTGATCATGGTTACAATTTACAAAGCATCCGAAGAAATTAACCACATGCAACTAAAGATATATGTGATGGTGCATGGTCTATGAATGAATCATGGTCCATGATGTATTAAGGAATC
The DNA here is from genome assembly GCA_030549335.1 of Pontederia crassipes. Classification (NCBI taxonomy): domain Eukaryota; kingdom Viridiplantae; phylum Streptophyta; class Magnoliopsida; order Commelinales; family Pontederiaceae; genus Pontederia; species Pontederia crassipes. The sequence continues at coordinate 14,966,719 of CM060193.1, forward strand.
AAATAGTGGATCATAAATGGTTCATCAATCATTGTCAAAGAAATCTTCAATTAAGAGGGTACCATATAGTGGGTAGACTCGAGATGGATGGCCCCTAAAAGGAATCACATGTCACATGATGAATCATCATGGTCTTCGATTTTGTATGGATCACAAGCAACACCTCCTTATCTACATTATAAGAAAGAATGAGGTTCGGGGAAAAGGACAACAGTAAAAATGTTGTAAAAAAACAAAGAAAAACTGATAAATCAAGTAATAGGAAGTTTAAAATAATTTGTTAAAAAATGTATGAAATATATACAAAATTGAAATGAAATATTCTAAGATTGAAAAATACTGCACATTAAGTTGAATTGTTACTTTTATAATTATATTAATCAATGTTGAAAAAAATATTATTAACTATAATGATATCATATATGACGAGAATATGTGAAACTCACACCAATTCAAAATCTTAAATTGGAATATACTTAGTTAGGATCACACTTTATTTATATGGCATTGTCTCATATTCAAGATATGAAGGCGAAACATATAAAATTAATATAGTCAATCAATTAATTTTATGAGCCATAGAAAATGAAATGAGAACTTATCTCAAGTCATTCAAAATTATTTCGATAACGTGATTAAATAAGAAAATATCATCACATGAATTTTTTTATATAACATTTAGAAAATTAAGAAAAGAATACTCATAACTAAAATGCTGAAATGTGAAAGAAGAATATGCTTTGAAAACATAATTGTTTTTGTAGACAAATCATATTGTTTAGTTATATTAATCAAATCATGAACACTTTCTCGATATCTATTATGATTATAATAGTACTTTACATTTGATAATTTTACTATTATTTGAATCAATATATAAATTAAAAGTGACAAAATAATTGAGTGGAACATTGAATGGGTAATTATTAATATTGTTGTGACAACCAATGACTAATTATATTTTTTTCAAATTGAAATTTTGTAAAATTTAGTGAAAACAATAATACGATTTAAATAACTTCTCTCTATGATTAAATCATGCATATATATGATATTAGATAAAATCAACAATAACATAATTTTACCATGAAGAGGGAGTCGTCACATAATGATGAGCCTAATTTTGTCAATTAAATCTATATTAAGTGAGTATTGATTTAATATATAGATCATATAATAAGGGAAAACTTGGGTATTGGAAGAGTAATAAAGTATATTTTTTTACCTTCTAACTCTTAAGTAAATTTATATTTGATGCTCAACTTATATTTCTCAAATTAAAATTATATTATATGTTCAACTCATAATACAAAATCATTTTCCTTTAATATATGATGACTACTGTTGGCATGCCATTGTTTTATAATTATATGATTTCATGCATCAAGCACCTCTATCCTTCCTCCATTGTTAATTTTTTTCTATTTTAAATTATTTTAATATTTATCTTTGACTTCATTATTGTGATAACTTAAGTCTATTGATTATTTTTAACTTAAAAAGTCACAAAATTTATACCTACTTAACATCATTAATATTTGATTAGAATCATAATTATTTTGAATTTCAAAAATCACATATGTTAACATGTGACCTTTCATTCACGTTAATCATTTATGTATTACATTTTAGTATCATGATTAAATGTTCATATATTACATACTTACTATTCACATTCCATTAAAACAATTATTTATAAAAGAACAAATAATAATATATAAATGTATGCTTAATTAATGTGTATTCAATTATATATACACATATATAATTTCATGTATCAACACCTCTTCTCCTTTCACTATTCTTCAATATTTTATAAATTTATAATTTATAATTTTTATAACGTATTAATTATTGCATGATTTAACTTTTTGTGTAGTCATTTGATATTCTCATTATTAAATATATTATAAATTAATTGCATCATTTAAATTTTATCAACACTTGATATTCTAATTTTTAATTTGTGTATTAAAATTTTAACTTTACAAATTACATATTGAAATTTTATATTTTGTTAATTTTTACTTATAATAAAAATCATATATAAATGCATCCTTAATTAATGTATATTAACTTTAACATCGTGATTAAATTTTCATAAATTGTAACTTGGCTCTTTATATATATACACATATATAATTTCATGCATCAAGGTATCTTCTCCTTTCTCTATTCTTTCTATTTTTTTTGTGATTTTTTCAATTTGTAATTTTTACAATTATTATATCAAGATATGTTAATTTACTACATTATTTAATAATATGTATTGCTAGGTATTCTTATTATGAAATATGATATTAACTAATTGCATCATTTATTGTTTTTCAACACTTCATGTTTTCATTATTAATTTGTAAACTAAAATTTTAATTTACAAATTACATATTGACTCTTTATAATCCATCAATTTTAATATTTATAATAACAAGTAATCATATATAATTGCATTCTTAATTAACGATTTCATTTAATATCATGATTAAATTTTCGTAAATTATAGCTTGACTCTATATATTTCATTATATATATCTTCAAAGCTTCCTATTTTTCTTTCTTTTTTCTTCTTTCTTATATTTTTTGGTTCACCTTAGCAGCTGAAAGTATTAAATTTCAACCATAATTAATGGAAATGAAGATCTCTTGGTGGAAGATAAACCTACACTATTTTTTTGGAAGATGAATAGAACACCTCATGTTTAAAACCATTCCAAACAAGCAAGCATAGCAAAATGAAGCATCATGTGGCTGCGTCCTTGGCAACAACCATCCAGAGGAGCTCCCCCATGATCACGACGCACATCAACATGGCGAACATTCTCATTTTAATCGATAAGATGAAACTATGCTATTTTAGTTATTTTTTTTGCATAATTATACAAATAAGATTATTTTAAAAAACTAAAATAATTATCTACACTTTTTTATGCTCACCTTTTAATAAAATTCTAATGAAAACAATCATATAAATGTAATGTACAAAAATATTCATTAAAAGTTAAACTTGTTTTGAGTTTAATGTTTGTACTACCACTTTTAAAAGATAGCATTATCAAACCTCTATTCCTCACCATTAGATTCATAATGGATGATCAATTTATTAATTAAAATTATTTTTTATTCATCATCCATCATAAATTTAATGATAATGAATAGATATTTAACCATGCTACAACACAATCATTTTTTTCACTTCTTTTATACTACAATATTGTATGCATAGATTTCTTAATACTAATTTTTTTAAAAAAGATGATAATTTTTTATTCGCTTCTCAATCCAAATTTAACGAAAATAAACTTAAATATTAAATTTAAAACAAGTGAATAATATTATTCATTTCAAGTCAACCTTCTCACTACATCATATTATTAATCATAAATACCAAAAATTTATATCATCAATATACAATTAATTAATGTATAAAACTTGTGTTCTAATAATAATAATAATATATATATACGTGAAATATTAGATTAAAAAAATACTTATTTACATAATAAATTATGTAGAAAAATTGATGGTATATATTTCAAATTTAATATCTTTGGGAATTGCCTTCGAAATATAATGATTTATATGATGCTAATAGAAATTTAAAATAAGAGATCATGTAACATAGGCGGTATGTGAGGTGTAGTATTTTTTTCGCTAGTTAATATGTTATATATGCATACATTTTATATGTGTGTATGTATACTTGTAGAAGGACCCGCAAATGTCATTTGAAGCAAAATTACTCTATGAAACTACATCGATATATCCACATAAATAGAAATATTATGAATTTTTTTGTCAATGTTTATTATAATTTTATTAAACTGAAATTATTTATTTATTTGATTATGGAAAAACAGAAAATATGAAAAAATAAAGCAATACCACATTAACAAATATTACAAATGAAGAACATCTTTAAAAAAATGATAAAAGAGATGAAAATCGTTAAAAACACGAGATTAATGTGTGTATATATATATACATATAAGTAAAAAATAAGGTAAATAAATTGTATATTGTACTATAAAATGTTTTCTTAGATACTCTTATATATAAACACCCAAAACATCTACATGAAAGAGAATATGACAAAAATAAGATATGTAATAAATAAACATATGGCGGTCTAGGCAAGTTATAAAAGAATGTTAGAAGGATAGAAAAGCATAAATAGAACAATTAAATTACAGTAATCAACATTATTATTATTTTTTATATTGTGAGCTTATAAGATGATTCTTGTGATGAAAAAAAATCACTATTGACTATTTTGTGCCTCTTTGGAATTGCTTAAATTTAAATTTAATCATGGGTCATAGTGTTAAATTTAAATTCATTCCAGGCGGGATCAAATTGGATTGAGCGACTCCGGATAAGCTTGGATTGGATGACTGAGTCTTTTAACTATCATTTTTCTATATTTTTAATATAAAACAATATATGTAATAATTTGTTTTTAAGTCTTAAAGAGTTCTAAATGTTTTATCTATTTAAAACAATTTATTTTTATATATTTATATCTTGAATTATAAAAAACAATTTAAATAAAAATAAAAAACTAAGGCCTTGGATGAATTTGGATTGAAAATTTTTTAATCAATATCCAATCTTTGGATCGGATGATCCGACCATAAAATAAACTTAACCTAATATGCGTTGAATTAATACTTAGGAATTGTTTGATTGGAGAATAAACAATGAAATATTGAAATATTCTCGAAATACAATCAAGCAAATGTAGAAAAATGTATAATTAGATGTGCTAACTAATTTTTTTAAAAAAATAAACCACTAGAGAAAACGTCATACTTTTATTTATAATATTAAGTTGCCGCAAAAAATGGGTACACACTCTCTTTTATGTGGGTACTACTGTTAACTTTTGATTTAGTCCAACTCATTATAAGATTTTTTTTAAAAATAAATCAACTATATTTGAAGTAACTCTGATACCGTATAAAATTAAATGTGTTAACATATTTTTCGTAAATTTTAAATCCTTAATAAGGAGATCATCTTTTTTATTTATAAACCACTAGAGAAAAACGTCATACTTTTATTTATAATATTAAGTTGCCGCAAAAAATGGGTACACACTCTCTTTTATGTGGGTACTACTGTTAACTTTTGATTTAGTCCAACTCATTATAAGATTTTTTTTAAAAATAAATCAACTATATTTGAAGTAACTCTGATACCGTATAAAATTAAATGTGTTAACATATTTTTCGTAAATTTTAAATCCTTAATAAGGAGATCATCTTTTTTATTTATAATCTTAACACACTCGGTGAGCTACTAAGAACTTTTTATTTAGCTCAGCTCACGTAGACAAGTATGAAAGCAAATAATAATAATAATAATAATAATAATAATAATAATAATAATAATAATAATAATAATAATAATAATAATAATAATAATAATAATAATAATAATAATAATAATAAAATGATATTATTACTGACTTGCATCCATGGCCATAAGTAGGATGTGAACTCTTCCCCCTGGACGAGGTGAAAATTAGCAAAACATGAATCGAGTGCCTCAACTAAATAAGCCATACACAATTTTTTTTTTTTTATTACAAAGAGAGGTCCATGGATTAATGGAAGAAAACTAAAAATAAAAAATAAAAAACACATATGTTGGCAAATTCGTGACCTTTCCATTTTAAAATGATGGTATGCGCCTATATTTTGTTAAGGGTTTAGGAAAGCTAAACTGCAAAAAATGGGTACTTGTACTTTGGTTTGTCATGTGAGAAGAATTTGATCCCCTTAACCCTCCTCCATGAAGGAATGACAGATATGCAAAGCAATGAAAAAAGAATAAAATTACATAAATCACTATTAGGTTTGATAATATTTTTAATCACCGTGCATCATAATTTTCATACTTATTTTACTTATAAATTTTATTTCATATTATTTTTATAACATTTTTCTCTCTCATATACCAGTTTCGTTTTCCTTATCTTTTAATTACTATATTGTTATAATTATCTATTTCTCCAATATTCTTATTTCCCTACTCACCTTTTCTCTTGTGGTTTTATCTTTCGTAAAATATTTTTATTTTCTTTCTTATAGATTTTTTCTTCCTTTAATACCTTCATTTTCTCTCCTATCAAATATTCTTATTTTTCTCCATCATTTAACATTCCTCCCTTTCTCTCTCCAAAATTTTCTCTCTTTCTTTCTCCTCCAATATTCTCATTTTCTCTCTTATAATATTTTAAATTATCTATCCTTTATTTTTTTTCCTAATATCCTCCTTCTCTCTTTTCTTAATATTATCTTTTACAATGTCTCACTTATTCTCTCCTACAACTTATTCTCTCCTTCAATAATTTTAATTTCTTTCATATAACACTCCATTTTCCAATATCCTCACTTTCTTTCTTGTCCCATTTTTTTTGTAGGGATCCCAGATGAGGTGAATTGGTATTTAAATATGAAAATATAAATTTTACTAAAATCATCGCAGAAGCTTAAAATCGATTTGTTAAATTTTAAATCAATACAAATCAAATCATATCACACGCATAATAAAATAGGAAGAAAAAAGAGAGATAATACAAACATAAATAATACGATGATTTGTTGACGAGGTTCGGTCATACTTTGATCTACGTTCTCACCCCGACTTCTCGATCTTGAGACTGCATTCCACTAATCACTTTTCCTTCATTCCAAATGAGGCAAAGAAGAAATCTTTTACAACACCATATTTTCTCCACTTCGAGAGGTAAGACATAGCTCCTCCTATAAAGCTTACATTTTCTCTAGCCTGAGAGATAAGATAGAAACTTTTTACACAAGAACTCACACTCAATTTTTTCAGAAGACGTTTCTCTCTTTTATAATGCCAAACTCACAAGAAGAGTAAAGAGAAATAAGAAAAAATATAACAATAACTACAGAGATAACGATTCTTTCCCTTGAGTGCTTGATGAATTCTGAAACCTTTGATCTTCTTTCATAGACACGTATTGATAATATGATCGTTGCTCTTTGATGTGGTAAAAAATAATCATTAATGTTCATTTCAGCCAAGGACTGATCGACTGCACTAATGGATCAGTCGACCGATCTATATGATTGTTGTGTGATTTAATCAGTTGACATCAGCTGATTGGTCAATTGGTTTATCGACCAGTATAGTCTCATCATTTTTAGTTTTCGACATTTGAGCTAATTGATCGATCAGTGTGACGATCGGACTATAGATCGGTATAGTCGCGACATTTGAGCTAGACAATATGTGCATTGACCAGTCGACCGGTATGCATGATTGGTCGACCGGTGTTTCGCCTTCACTGCTTCGATCGGTAGATTGATCGCCATGTACTATTTTGAGCATAACTTTCTGCATGATTATCCAAATGAGATAATCTTGAATTCTATGGAAAGGTAACAAAATTCTCTACAACTTTGATATTCACCTCTTAATGTAAATCTTACGAAAATATAGACAGTTACAATTAATCGAAAGTTTAATACATAAAATAATTTATTTCTATTTAAACTTTTCAACATATAACTCTTATATTTTCATATTTGTATCATCAAATTATAATTATATATGGCATAAAACTTTGCTCCAACATTATTCTCTCTCTTAGTATTCCAATTTTTAAATTATCCCGTTATTTGTTTCTCTAATATTCTCATGTCCTCTCTACTTTAATAATTTTATTTTTCTTGTTCCTATAATATCTCACATTTTTTAACTTTTTTTCACTAACATCATCACTTTCTATCTTCTTCGGTATAAATTATACAATTAAAATTGACATGAATTGATTAGAACTAAATATACTAACATTAGATCCATGCTGTAAAATACAGCCCAACCGGTCGAACCGGTGTCTAACCATGAAAACGATCTGCGGGTCACCTCAAATCTGTCATTGAGGTTGACCTGCTTTGACCCAGTCAGAACCTAGATTCAATCGGCCGACGATGGGTTTGGATGATTCGGTCCGGCTAAGATAAAAAATAAGTTTGAAAAAAAATTAGGACATATTACTTGTATATATATTTATTTTAAAATCATGCTCTAACTTTTCTTCATTTTACATAATATATCACAGATATTTCTTTAATTTATAATTATGAAAATGTTATCATCTTTTAAAAAATAATTATTCAATTGATAATTACTTTATTATATTATTTGATTATTATATTATTTTATTTTACTTATTATGTTTTTATTTATTTATTATGCATCTTGAATAGGAAAGAAATTTATTTAACATATTTTATTTTTATTAACTTATATCGTTCGATTCGATCGATATGATCCAATCCGACCAGTTCAATCTAACCCGACCTGATGGCCAGGTCAAATTTTACGTCATTGCATTGGATAGATAAAAATATAATCCAAAGAATCGCTTTCCTTAAAATTTAATATCCCCTGAAATATTATATTCTGAGATCATACTCTAATCTTTAAGTTTCCTTTTATATCAGAGTTCAAGTTCTCATTTAACACTAATATGTTATGTGATGACTAAGTAGACATGATGCAATTTGTCATGCCAGGCGACGCGGTTTTTTTTTTGTTTGCCAAGCCAACATTATTTTATTAGCATATCTTTCAATAGATCAAACATTTATTTTATAATTACTTTTACAGAGAAAACATTTGCAGAAATTTGATGTTACAAGTGGATGTTTTTTTTTCTTCACATTATTCTGTTAATGTTTAACCATTCATCTAATGATATGAATTAAAATTTAATGTCCTTACACGCAGACAACGCTCGTGAATTTGTGATTTAAATCATATAGCATATCAAATATATATAATTTGATTAAAAAAAATCCAGACTTTCACAAAAGAAAAGATAATGATTCGCTTGACTTTATGATAGCATATCAATTATCATATATATATATATATATATATATATATATGTTTTACTATTTATGATAGCATATAAAAAATATTTTTTAAATTTTTAATATAAAAATCGACTCCAGGATAAGATTTTGTTGTTGTTCTAAATCAAATCTTGAAGCCAAATAATGTGCATGACTCAACCCAACTCTTAATTTGAATCCAACCGAAGGAACGACTAGAATCGAAATGAACCCGGTTCACCAGTGGCAGCACACAGATAATAGATACATCTGTCGGTGGCAAAAGAGGAATAAAATATCCCTTCAAATAATTTATCAGTTCTTGCGTTTTGGACTTCTCTTCCTCTTCTTTCTTCTTACTCATAAATAGGCGAAGAGTTAGGGTTTTGCTCGCGCCGTCGCGAAGTAAGTGGAACTCAGCAGCAAAGCCGAGATCTGAAGGAGAGGAACAAGAAAGAAAAATGGAGCAGACCTTCATCATGATCAAGCCCGATGGCGTCCAACGAGGCCTGGTGATATATCTCGCTAGGAAAAAAATAATGCCTTTGCCGAAATCTAATCTGCATTTTCTTTTCGGTGTGTTTCTAGAGGGGTTATCGCATTCTTTTATGTTTTTTCCCTCTTTCAGGTTGGAGAAATCATCAGTCGCTTTGAGAAGAAGGGATTCTATTTGAAGGGTAATTATTTTCCAACCGATTTGCGATTTTTTCGGATTCTTTTTTTGTCTCCAATTGTTTTCGTATTTCGGATATTTAGGCTTCGATTTCTATCAAATACATTCATTGTCCGAAAATTCTATCTTTTGGCGTTATCAAGTGTAAAGGTCGAATTTTTACGCGAAATTAGCGTTGCTTGGATTCTCATAGGCCTGAAGCTGTTGAACGTGGAGCGCTCCTTCGCCGAGAAGCACTACGCCGACCTCTCCGCGAAGCCCTTCTTCCCGGGGCTAGTGGAGTATATCATTTCTGGCCCCGTCGTTGCCATGATTTGGGAGGGCAAGAACGTCGTCGTCACTGGCCGCAAGATCATCGGCGCCACCAACCCAGCAGACTCCGCCCCTGGCACAATCCGTGGGGACTTCGCCATTGAGATCGGAAGGTATGCATGTCGATTCTTTTATCATTGTCCCTTCTCTTACACGAAGAGATAAACACTCCTCTTAGTCTTCTTTTGGTACAGACATGCCATCCTTGAGAAATTGATATAGAACTGTGGTGTTGGAGGGACTGAATGCCTTGTGAATTGAGTTGATTTGATTCCAATAATATGAAAGTGATACTGAGGCCGTTCCACTTGTGTTGAATTATTTATGGTCGTTTTGATTTATGATCTAGTTCTATTATCTTTGTACATACCGTGAATGACTTCGTTTGGGGAATGGTGGTTTTGAGTAGCTTTCTAGTAATTGATCTAACACGCCTATGATGCAAAACTCATCAGAGCTGTTTCCATTTCATGTTATTTATTTTTTGGTGACCGTTCTATTTTGTTTGTCTATTACATGCTTTCAGTTCGTTTTAGTGCATCCTGTGGTTAACAGGTCTTCTATGTTTTTTTGTTACTGCAGTTTTTTGTCTTTACCGGTTTTGTCTACCATTTGAGTTTTATTTGATTGAACGATTAGACGCACACTTTCTTTTTTAACTGCGTTTGTATCCAATCTTGACATCACCTTGTGCCCTTTTCTTTGTTAATATACAGGAATGTTATTCACGGTAGCGACTCGATTGAGAGTGCGAGGAAGGAGATCGCGTTGTGGTTCCCTGCAGGAGCTGCTGAATGGCAGAGCAGTGTCCACCCTTGGATCTACGAGTAGATTAATGGCTGCTGCTGCCTGATACTTCTCTTGTGCTTTCAATTTGCTTGCTTGCTGTCTGCTTTTTTGTTATGGGGCTTCTGAAAACTTGCAACTTTGGAATCTAATTCAACTTTGAGTTTTGTTACTTAGTTGTGTGCTTGTTGCCTTGGCATTTTTACCCTCCCTCCGTCTTGATGCTTCGACCTGGAATCTTGGTTCTATAACTGTATTGAAAATAAAAATTCAAAAAATCCGGGAGCTTTTGGTAACTATCTTCAGTTAGTGGTACTCTGTTATCAGAAACTACGTCCATTTCTACTTGAGCTTTAAGAAATAATGATCCCAGGTGAAAACTCAGCAAGAATAATTGTTATATCATGAGCCATATCAACTGCAAAGTGCAAACAATGCGCATTCCCTTGCGAAGTTCAAGTACGTGGTGTTATTGATGTCTCCACGGTTTTGCTCTTGAGTACAATTGTGTTTATGTATATCTGGTGGTCACACCTCCATGAGAGAGAAAGTATTTAATATTTTTTTTAAAAAAATAGAATTTAAAGGTTAGAAAATAAAACTGTAGTCTAGTCCTTTAAAAATAATAGGCTTGACATTTCATTTTTAATAATTTTTAGTGCTCAACAAAAAAAATATATTTTTTAAGCATTCATCTAACATTTTCTATTTTGATATTTTGTATTTTTTTAATTTTATTTATCAACACAAATAAAATCTTTTATATTTTATTTTAAATAATCAGCATCTTTATATGATAAAGTAATATTTTAAAAATGTTATTATCCAAAGTAAAATATTGCAAATTTATTATTATTATACATATTAGTTTGTTATATTTAACACTTAATATTTATTAAACTTGCAATTAAATTAATAGTAATCATTATAACTTCTAATTAAATTGTTATAAAAAACCGATTTTGTTATTCAAAGAAATCCCAACATTTCTTCACAATGGATTACATAATCATGAAGACTGGCGCTTGCATGTTATATTAAAGGTGAACCGCTTCATGAGTATGCTTTTATGCACTACTCACAACATAGAAATTAGAAAGACTTGAAAATTCAACTGAAAAGAACTCAAACTTCAAAAGCTGATTAAGAAGTGCAGCCATTAGTGAAAAAGAGAAAATTCATGGCAACCAAACTAAATGTCGAATTACAGGGAAGCTCTTGCCAAAAGGAAGCAGCTAACTGGTTGTTTACTGCAAAAACAAGGAGAATCAAAGCAAGAATTGCTGTCGACAAAGCAGCCTGTAGGAAGGCATATCCTCAATTCTTTGGATATCTTCTAGTAGAAGCTCTCTTTCTAGTTGGCGTCGAGTTGACTTCATAACCGTCTAAAGAAACAGCACAGAAGTTAGAGTATGAAGTCAACAGCAAAAGCTTCAAAAGTAGTAATAGCTAACGCACACATACATTAAACTCCATGTATGTGGCACGCATCGCGAGCCACTGTTGATCCATCATCTTGAAGGTTATGCAGTACAGAATGTCAAACGCGCGTTCATTTTCTATAACAATGAGAATTGCTATCCTCGTTAAAAACAAGTATTCTCATGAATATTAGCAAAATGACCAAAATAAGCTATATCAATAATCTGCACGCAGAAATTGAACATCTGCACTTAAACTGACATAAAATTTTGGGTTCTTCTCCATCTCTACTTTATCCTTCTGTTCAGTTCTAACGTTGAGTTCACTTTTTGCCTTTTCTAATTACATCTTTAAGTTGATAATTTTGGTAGAAATGTGTTGTCAACTTGCATGATATGCACCAACAATAATCAGTGAGGGTGATTCACATAAGAGGTAAGTGACTAGTCATAATTACTTCCATTGCTTGCATGGAAGAATTAATATTTAACACGAACGAAAATCTTTGAAAGCCGTAAGTCCAAGTTGTACTACACTTACCAGCCAATAGCTTCAAAAAAATGGCTCCCAATATCGATCTTGGCTTTACTGCAGATATTATTAACGATAACCGTCAGATGTGTCTTGACAGTGTGATAAGCACATAATAGAAAGAAAACTTCAACAATGTACAACTACAATCAACCTAATCTTGCACATAATAGAAAGAAAACTTCAACAATGTACAACTACAATCAACCTAATCTACAAAGACTAGCAATGCCAACAGCAAAACCTAAAGAGTTACGAATACAAACCAGCCCGAAGATCAAGCATCTGTATTAGCATGAATGTAATGTTTACACCAGCTACGGCAAATGGGTACTCCCACAAGGCTCTGTCACCCTCCTGCTTTCGTAATAGATCATGAAAGGATTTCTGTATGACAATAGATCAATTAATTTCTTCAATAGAGAAACGGAAAAAAACAGATATATTATTGTTTTCAATAAACTCCGCCTATGTTTTATAGCTGGTCCCAAGCCCGGATAAAGGAGGAGAGTTGTGTTAGGCCCCGACAGCCAACGTAAAACCCTGTCGAATCTCATGAACATGGATTAAACCATGCAGTCGACCCCACCTAGTGGGATAAGGCTTTGTTGTTGTTGTATTTTTGTTTTCAATAACATAGTAACAATATCAATCAATATCAATATTTTATCAATTATAAACCTCTGAAAGAGTTGGATAGAGATTTCAAATCTTGCATGATACAAGAAATTATTCAAATTCTGAAGGAGGAAAATGACATAAAGTATGTTCTGAGGGTGCTAGAAACAGGGTTTACTATAGCTCAAGATTAGCAGCGGCTACTAAATCATCCATCAAGGTTTCCAGTTCACAGTGCAACAAGAGATAACCTATTTAGTTTATCCAAATTTATTTTAGTTACAAACCAATATTATTGAAGTGCCAAACATGAACGGCCTCTTCTCATTCCAGAGCATGGCCCAAAAACCAATGGCCAGAAAAATTGACAACCCATAGAAGTGATTCACTTTCTATCTCAAAGTGCATTGCAAATACACTACTGTATTTTAACATAATCCCACAAAGTGTTCGTCAATCAACAAATTTTCAACTGAGATGAAGTGTGATAGTGTGATATTGAACCTGTATTAGCAGCATTAACTGATACTTACCGGATAGTTCTTCGCAAAGAAAAGTAAATTTTCTAAAGATATGAAACCACCTCCCCTGTAATGCAGGACAGGAATCCATTTGTCAATAATGTAAATAAACTGAATGAAATTGAGAATATAGGAGGTAAAAAAGATGTCACTACCTAAAGTCTGTAGACGGATCTTTTCCTTGCCATCCCATTTCCTTCCACTGCTCAGATACTAAACCAAGGAGCTCAATTTCAGGATAAGAAGTACGCCAAAGAGACCTTAGGGCTTCCTGTTGATGAATTTGTGTTATTAGGATGACTAATATGAACAAACGGGTTCATGGAGTAACGAGAGCAGATTCTTCCAACAGACTAGATGCATCCAGAGCCAAGATGAAATCAATTAACTTTGATTTTATCAATTTAATTCTAGGCCTCCACCAAATGTGAAGCAGAGATTGTAGCCCATCATAGGAAATGGATTCTCCTAAGTCCTAAGTTCCATTCATCATTAATCAGCACAACCATATTTTTATATCTGCATATAGTCACTATAGCATTAAACTTTATGCGAGAAGTTCGTGTGAACCGATGATTTTTCATGCAGCAAATTGCAGTTGGTCACATGAAGACGAGAGCCTGAACTATCATGATCTCTCGCAAGAAAGTGCCCTCACAATCATCAACAAAACAGCTTCACAAGCTACTTTGCCAAAATTATTTTGCCTGTTGGTGGTAAGAAGTAACTCCGCCTATGCTTTATAGCCGGTCCCAAGCCCGGATAAAGGAGGAGGGTTGTGTTAGGCCCCGACAGCCAGTGTAAAACCCTGTCGAATCTTATGAACATGGATCAACGAATATAGTTACTAATAGAGCGGAATGACGTCGTATGATCCATGTAGCCGACCCCACCTAGTGGGATAAGGCTTTGTTGTTGTTGTTGTATATAGTCACTATAGGTGTGTACAATTGGTACCTAAATCTTATAGTTTTCAAGTTTTTAATACAAATATATAACTATCAAAAGTGCAGTCATCCTGTCACCCCTAAAAGAAAACAATTGGTACCTCAAACTCTGTGAACAATCTTTCTAAAAAAACTCTCCTGAACATCATATTTCGTAACAGACAACTGATTAGCACAATAAATAGAAACACATGCCAACAATCTAGAATTGCAAGACTGAAGCAACGAAACAATTTAGGCACCTGATGCACTTTATTTGAACCATCGTACGAAACATCTATTCGACTTTGCAACCTTAGCAAGCTTTCCTCCTGACAAATTATAACATCATTAATACATTTTCTTACAATTCAACTTTTAATGCCAGGACAATGACGATGCATGGCTGTCAATGTAACTACAGCTAAAAAAGCATACAAGTAGCAAGGTGTTCTTAAAAAATATAAGTTAATTGGTGTTTTCAGTTATATCCACACATGATAAGTCGATAAATTGGCCATTACTCATATGTCTGCGCAATTAGTTTGTGGCGAGTAAAAAATGGAGATGTTAGAAAGAAATTCTAAAGTACTTTGTACTCGGTGGATTAACATATTACAGATTTTTCAGCTGACCTGACGAGGTGTTAGGTCAAATGATAGACGGGCATCACTTTCCCTTCCTTGAACACAAACACATGAAAACCCTCTTCCAATCCACGCTGTTGACCCTGTTACAACACCAGCAGCAAAAGAAATCACTACCTGATATCATCCCATTGTATGATCTGGCAAAAAGAAATAATACACAACACTGAACTTCAAGGTGAGCCTAAGGTACAGGAATAGCGAACAACAACAACAACAACAAAGCCTTATCCCACTAGGTGGGGTCGGCTCAAATACTGAATAGCGAACAAATCAACAAATAAGAAAATTATAAAAGTTGATAACTAAGACAATGCAAGTTCTTTAGCAAGATCCAAGTTGAAGGAAATACTGAATTTAGGCAGAGTATCATGTAGTTTATGTAATTATGCAAAGTCAGACATCTACAGCTAGAAAAGGACTACTACTACAACGTTGAAGATGATTGTATTTCTCTTATATGGATCATTTTAAAGAAGCCACATTGGCCTTTTTGCAGGGTATTTTTTTGTGCACAAAAAACTAGGGAACACAATTGTTTCGAGGAACGTAATCAGTTGGAGAAGTGATCTATAGAATAGTTTGCAATACTTTGAAGGTTTTTAATTTTTGGTGCCAAGTGATCTGTAGAATAGCTGGGTTTGACCATCAACAGTTTACCCAATAAACATTTGAAACCAGACAAACAATAGTAGCAAAATTAGGCACCTTGTGCAAGATGGCCTCACCAAGAATTTAAATCAGTTTTTCATATAATGAACAACCATATTTGTTCTTTTTTAGTTTCACAAGTCACATCCATCTATCAGAAATTTATTTCATTTTATGAAGGGAAACATCTTATTCATACAACTTTAATCCTTTTTAAAAGTGAGTCATGTAATATTATTGCAATGTTTTCCTTACAAGCAGAAATGGGACAATGTTAAATCTTTCTCAAGCATCATGCATCCTCCAAACTAGGATGTCCACTTTGTATAAAGTATGCACATTTCACTCTAAAAAATGAAAAAATGTTTTGGCAAACATTGGCAATAGTAAAACTTCACAATTAATACAAACATTCAGTTTACTCAACCGAAGATTCTCCATGCATCAACTGTTTTGAACAACATAAGCCATGAATAATGGATTATCTTCATTGAAAAAAGTCTCTATATCTTGCAATGTTGTAAAACCCGTTTTGGCCATCAACCCAAATTGTTCAACGGGCCAGATCGGAGTAGTTAAACCATATGGGCTTATCATAAATTAATATTTTTTCCTTTGAAGAAATGAACATACACCATTGCCCATGCCAACTCAAATAAAATATAATAAGATGAATATTATCTATATTGAGTCAATAAATAATTTTAAGGAAGAATAATATAATGTGGTATATATTTTATTTTGAAAAAATTCTTATGTGTATAAATAGTATTCTAATTATATTATCATTGGAGCCAAAATATAATTTTTGACAGATAACCAATAATTTAATTTATTTCAAGAACTCGTGCTCGAAAATAAACTCTTCTTCAAACATTTCTTTTAATATTGAGAATTATATTATGGCAAAAAACTTAGTTATTATTTTTTTATATGATAGTTATCATTTAAATGAATAAGAAAATAATTAATTCTATCAATGAAGTTGGGTGATCCGATTTCCTCAAAAATTGTGTGATCCAATTTATTCTAATTTGATCAAAACGCCTATTTGAACTATAGAATTTTTTCCCAGCCAGGTTGGCAAAAGGCTAAAATCTGTTGGGTCGCCAGTTCAACCCGGCTTTGACCAGTCCAACATGTTTCAATTTTTAATATGTGTTTCGATTGACAATTGCCGAATTTTAAACCCAGACCAAGCTGGGTTTTACAGCAAGATATTTTCTACAGCTTGCATAACTGACAACATTCAATCCAATGAGACAACTTTCCTTGAGTTCTTCTTTAGAGGTTCAAATTCCATACAAACTTTTGCTGAACTGTCAAAGGACTTGATGATATATGTGATCAATTTTCTAAAACCAATCAACTGATGCAATAGATTTTCTAAAACCTCCCAATTGATAGCAATATTTGTTTTAGTTAACCTAAGATTCTCTATAGCCTATATATCCACTGCCTACAACAACATAATTCATGGATAATGGATTATCTTCATTGAATTAAAAAATGATAGTATACTGCTTGCATAACTTATAACATTCAATCCAGTGGAACAACTTTCCTCGAGTTCTTCTCTAGATGTTCAAATCCCAAACAATTTTTTGCTGAACTGTCAAAAAACATGACTATACACACAATCAATTTTCTAAAACCATATCAACCATAAGAAAATGTCAAAGATAGGTTCTGATTTATCATGAAAGGTTCTGAAATTCAAAATAAAAAAAGATGTTAATTCCTTTTTTGTATCTGTGTAACCCTTGATTAAATCAGATAAATATCAGAGCTGTAATATTCATATAAGACTGAAAAATTAAGGTTGGGCATCCAAAGATGACAATGCCATACAACACAGGAATATTACAGAAAAAACAAACTAAACTAACGATACATTAACCATATGCTTCAACAATTGACACAAATTAACGCTTCAACAGTCAGATTAGTAGGCAATTAAACAAACACATTACCGTGCGATGAATGGTATAGACCATTCCCTCGTCCCGGGCCCTGCGCCAACCTCCTCACAGCGACAAATGACCCGCCATTCTCATCCATTTCCCGCCGCTATTACTACCGAATCAAAATCCTCTCATTCCCACACAACCCTCGCCGAAGCCATCCCTCCAAACGACCTCCTATAAAAATCGTCCCCCATGAGCACCAAGAACCAAATTTGAGCACCCAAACCCTTCAAAGAAAAAAAAAATACCAAAAAATTGCCATATTTAGTTTAACAAAGAAAAGAACAAAATTTCGCACAAAACCGGAAGCAGAAGACATGTCTGCAATGAGAAGTTGATACCTACGTCAAAATATAGAGCTTCGTCCAAGCCAACAGGGACAGAATGGCGAAATGGGGATCAACAGGGGGCGCGAGCGCAGAGGAAAGTACGGAATGCGAACAACAGGATTCCCCGAGGAAGAAGAAGGGAGCCACGGGGCTTTCTTGGGAGCCGGGAAGATCAGGATTCCAAAGGGCGCCGGAGACAACGCCCGGCGGAGGAAAAGGAGGCGGAGGAGGAGAGAACGGTGGAGAGGCAGCGGTCGGAGAGCTCTCGCCTCCTCTTTACCTCCCTTTTTAGCTCCTCCTTTTAACAACCTTCATTACTTTATTAACGCCTTTAATTGTTATATATATGCAGAAGCACTATTTATGGAAAATTACTTTTTCTCCTATCGTTTTAATTATTATTTATATTTCATTATTTTGTCTATTAGTTCCGTTATTTGTGCATAATAGTAACCGCCAAATGCAGACCATTCGAAATAAAAAATCTTCTAATAAATCACAAATGATAATTGGGACTCTCCAATTTAATTTAGAGTTATTTCTATAAATCTCTCCTATGATTTTTTGCATTTAACGTCAAATTAGAAACTTATATTTTTTATCTCTAAACTATTACGATTTTTTCACTTTAGTCATTCCGTCTACTTTTATTACGTTTTCAGTACTTTTGATTTTTTTTATTTATAAAAAAATTAAATTATCCCTTCTTCGTAACACATCAAATAATAAATATAAAAAAAGAAAAAAGAATTGAAGGAGGGAGAGATAATTTAGTCTTTTTATAAATAAAAAAAAATAAAAGTAATGAAAAATATAACAGAAATAAAGGGAATGATTAAAATAAAAAAATCGTAATAATTTAAGCATAAAAATAAATAAATTCGTACTTTAAAATTAGATGCAGAAAATTATGATAGTTTAAGAAAGATTTATAAAGTAACTCTTTAATTTATTATCTCTGGTCACTAGACCAGTTGGGCAAGATGTTATTTTGGACGAGAAATGGAAATTGTTCGATAAAGTAAAAAAAATGCATATTAGTGTAATGCAGCACATGTCATAAAAAATTATAAATTTATTATAATTAGATTAAGAAAAAATAGAGGTGTAAAAAAGGGCACCATGTTCTTTATCCTTTTATTCATTGAATTAAAACTTTATAGATAATATTCTACTCATTTTCATTTTAAAATTTTTAACATGATTCATAGATTTTTTTATCCAATATAAATAATAAAAAGGAGGAACATGCAAGTTTAGTACAGGGATCCTTGCTTTCAAAAAATTAGTTCTGCACATAAGTATATCATTGTCAAGATTATTAACATCGAGAATCATATAGATCGAGGATCGTGGGATCCTACTTATTAATAAAATAAATATATTTTTTAGAATAATAAATATTTTAAAATAAATTTATCACATTAAAATCTTAATCACACCACACTAAGTTTTTTTATTGATTTTAAGCCAAATTATACACATATTAAATTTTATTTGAATTAATTAATTATTATAAATATAGTTTTAAAATAATAATTGAATAATTATATTAAGATTAAGATCAAATTAAGATCGTATTAATAAAATCAAGATCAATTAGGGGTAGAAAAATTTTAAGATCGCGATGGTGATCTTGATAACTATGAGTGCTGCTGACAATTGCAATAAGTTAGAATTGGATTCTATTTCTGGCGGGAAATAATTAGGCTAAACGCTAACAGTTAAACGGATTTAATGGCGATGTTGGCTCCAGATGTGCTGTTGAGAGTCACGTGCAATACACATGGGCAAGAGACATGAATCATGACGAGGACCCACGTGCTGTTGATACATAGGCTTTTTTATATATTTTGGGGTTATTAATATATGACGAACTTGAAGCTGATCTATTCTTGTTTTACATAAAAAGACATTAAAAAAACAAAGTCCGGGATATAGAAGGTGATATCACACGCTTGGATCCACTCGTGACACTTGGTGCATTATCAGTAGCACTATATAATTTTGAAAATTTTCTCTTGATTATTCCCGTGTTGTAAAATGCTCATGTGAAAAAAAAGGTAAAACGTTAGGCAGTGTGTTCGAGGCGAATGAGCCCATCAGAAGGGACAAGAGACCCGATGAAGGTACAAAAAGAAGCCCAAAGGACTAAAGAGGGCCCACAAGAAAAAAAGGAACCGATTAACTAACTAGGCATACGAAAGTTACTTGTATAAATCAATTCAATTCCAAGATGATGTTTCTTTGGGGACGACTAACAGTGGCATCTCTTGACTCATAAATTAAGAAGTCTCATATTCAAATCTCATTAACCAAAGTTATGTGTTATTTTACTTTTATGTTTATCCTTCTTTATATTAGAACTTTAGGTTTCTCTTTATTATGGGTGTTCACCGGGTCGAACCCCAGTACCCGACCCGGCCCGAACCCTTTTGGATCGGGTCGGGTTCGGATTGGATTTTTCCAACCCGATTTGACCGGACCCGGCCCGTCAACCCAATTTTTTTATTTTTTTTGAATTTTAAATATTTTTTATTCAATTTAAGTAGTGTATACCATCTAAAATTAATATATATAATGTATTTTAAATAGAGAATAATATGTACATATTTAAAACAATATTTTTTATGCCTAAAAATACTTTATTATATATTTAAAATAAATTAGTAAATACTTTTTGTATTAAAAATTAAAAAAAAATAAAAAAAGAAAAAGGGTGGTCGGGTCCTTTCATAAAAAAAATTGAAACCCGACCCAACCCGACCCGACCAAACTCGGCCGGGTTAGGTCGGATTTGGTCACGAGTCGGGTCAAACCCGACCCGTGAACACCCTTACTCTTTATCATAAGAAACTATTTCTTTCTACCCAAAAAAAGGGGAAAAAACAAGTTTCTAGGTATGAAAAATACGATATATACATGTCTCTATATTGTGGTTCTAATTGTCATTTTTTCCTTAAAATTCCTTTTTTTTCTAATGCTTACTCTCATCGATGTTTTGAAGCTGAATGCTGCAAATGATTCAGTGGATGTGTCAAAATTCAGATTTTTTGAGGCGTGAGCGCTCATCTATGTCAAAGGCAAAATGGGGAACGCAAGAAGAACAAACAATGATACGATAGTCATCAAGAAGGGTGCATGCAAGAGTTAATAATATTGAATTACTAGTCGCCTAATGTAAACCGTCATCACCAATCTCACATTGAACTAGTTGCTTCATGGTTGAGTATACTATGCACAAGTACGCCTCGAACATGTTCGTGTACATGATCCTCATCAACTAGGATGTTGGGGAAGGTAGCATCCTTGAGGGTGAGGACGACGAACTACATGGCATGGAGGAGGCATGAGATGAGTTGAAAGTGAACAAAGTTGGGTGTAGAGGCAAAAGGTGTCACACCCAACTCCGTGATTAAGTTCTAATCTCAACTATTACACCCCTTAATCGAATTCTTTCTTTGTATTAAAAAAGGATTTCTATTTAATCAAATGTTATAAATAAAATTGGCAAAACATCCTCCCTCACTTATCTTGTGGGCCAATACATTATATATATATATATATATATATATATATATATCATAGTTTAATCAAAATATATAAGACAATATTCACATATTGTTACTATTTTTTTTTCACAAACCATCTCACATATAACACCCCATATAATCAAGTTCCATCAACCTTACAAAAATGTTTCTAATAAACTTCATTACAACATCTATGATTATCTATTACATACAAGCTTTCAAAAATAAAAGTGAGGGAAAATAAAAATGCTCCAATAGCTCAAACTCTTCTTTCTATATGCAGCAAAACAAGCTCTGAGTCAATTCAACTAGAAAAGTTAAAGTATCTAAAAAATTTAAGAAAAGTGCCCCTATGTTGTACTTTTATTTCACTCATTAAGCAAATATTCACATTTCTTTCATATGATAAAATATTTAAATCATAACAAATATAGCATAAGTTGTCAAAAAATATGAACTTCCACATAAATAAAGTAACTCGAAATATCATTATATTCATAATTAAACTCCACACTTGTGTCATTACGCATACTCAACATGATCAATACGTGTCTCTCCATGATCATGTGTCATACAATTAAGTAGAGCTTCATAATCATGACTCTCTAATATGCAGAGCATGTCATATGTTAATGTGTATCTCTCCATGATCATGTGTCATACAATTAAGTAGAGCTTCACAATAATGAGTCTCGGATGCACATAGCATATCATGGGTCCATACGTATCCCTCCATTATCATATGTCAGTTAAGCAGAACTTCACAATCATGAGACTCGAATACGTAGTCCATAATATAAATCAATACATGCATGCAAAGAAACCATCAAAGGAACACTCAATATACATCCCAAAGGCATCATGTATATTGAATGCGATCCCGAAGACATTTTTCAACTAGCATGACCAATGCACACATGGAATTTGATGATATCAAAATATACATGTCACAATCATATATTAATATCAAATAAAGCTCATTTTAATATCACAAGCTCTTTGAAAACATTTTGATGTAAGAGTTTCTCCATCTTATATGAAATTCTTGAAACATATAATAAATATTTTTCATAGCTTAAAATGTGTTTCAACAATATTAATAGTAATCTTTGCTTGAAATAATACCATAAATAAAAGAAGTAACATATAACATTTTTTTGTACTGTAAATTTATCCACTCACCTTATACTTTATCTTTTTAAAAAGATTTAATAGATTTCCTCCCTTCCACTTGTAACTTGTTTCCTGCAAGCAATAATGCCCTTTTACTTTTCAATTACTAATAAAATAATATGCAATGCATGCTCATGATGCATGAATGCTTATGCACCATGCGTATAATCTCTTCTAGTACTAATGTCTAATTCCATGTATTTATATTCATAAGCTATTTCACACTTAAAACAACTCAATCTTTCAAACTTAACTAGGTGCTATTTTAGAATTCCAAATTGAACATCTGTCAAGAAATAATTTATAACTTCTTAGTCATTAGGTCAACTCTTATGATTATTGATGAATTAGGAAGTAGACTTACTAAGGTTTTTAATTTCCAAATATCATTAAATAATTCTAAGTGAGTAAGTAAAAAAGGTTAAGACAATTGGACTTAAGGTTTGGGTTCTAATAGATTGTGTGTGTCTGAAAGAATAATTTATATATCGTTCTGAATACTTGTTTATTTGATGAGATACTAATTTTTTTGAAAACTAGACTTTAATATTATTTAATCATAAAAAATTAGAATTTAACTTCTTATATGTCCTTCTAACAAAAATAATCAATTGGGTTCATGTTAATTTCCTAAAACCTAACAAAAAAGGGTATACAAAATGAAAAATTCACTTATCCAAACATACACGTTCAAATTGGATGATTTCATCTCTTACCAAACCCTTGCAATGTCTAATTAAATATATACAAATTTAGAATCATAATTCGAACAATTCTAGTCATGCTCTAATTTACAAGGTGAATAAGTATCTGTCTCGAGACAGAATAGGCGACCTATGAAGATTGAATCGTAACTTCCTCTATACAAAGAGTTTTAGATGATTCCTGTGACATGGAAAAATAATTTCGAAAAGAGTCCCCATACAAAATTTCAAAATTTATGAGTTGAAAATCACAAAAAAATGAACATCTCAATTACAAGGTCGATTTCCAAGTTAAGAACTCACCTGAAACGGTCGGCCTTGCTAATTTTTTCTTCTCAGTTTTGCTCGATATTTACCTCTGATAACTTTTCGCCCATGAAAGGCTAAATATAGGTTGCTTATATATGTTTTTTCTAAATTTGTGGAGGTCACATGGTAGTTCAGAAAAATATCTCATTAAGTAGTTGTTCACCTGCTTCAACTGTTTTGAACCAAGTGATGTTCAAACACATTTTTTTATCGTAACTAAATGTTTTAACCTCAATTAAGCTTACTTAATCATATTTTAAACATATATATTACAACATTTATGAGTTTTTATAATTTATTCTTAAATAACATTATATTATTACTTTATAAGGTTTATTAATAATTAAGTACTCATTATGCTCTAATCGAAATATTAATTACTATATCCAAATATTACTAAATGGTCATTCAAACTAACTTAATATGTTAGTTAAATGCATGATTATGCAAAGATGACGTTTGTGGAGCATGTATGTGACAAAGGGCGTAGATGTCCTCATTTCTAAATATGATGTCGGTGTAACATAGATGATATGCGAGTTGGAGTCGAGGAGCTTGATCATCCCTTATTTTACTTATGATTGTTAATGTCAAACTGCCACATTTAAATTAAAATCCTGTTACATTTACAACATTTGAGTTATTGTCTTATCCCTTTTTGAATGAGTCTGAAGTTAAGTACTTTTCAAAATTTGAACTTGAACATGAGAGAAAAGGGGAGGATTAAGGGCTGAAAAACAGAAGACGTAGACATCACAGACAAACAGAGAGGAGGGGAAGACAAGGAGGGATCTAGTGACGAGGAAGGAGAAGGAGAGAAGATGTCTAAAAACTAGTTGATTCATTGAAGCTGATGGTTGACTAATCTCTATTTTTTTTTTGTGGTGTCATTGTGTTGATGTTGTGGTTCTGAACGTTTTGATGCCGTGTCTCTGACTTCTAGTTTGTTATGCTTTTGATATACTACAATTTCTTTAATCGTATTTAATCTCTATTTGATCGAGAGATCTATTTATCATTATCATCCTGCCTCATTCGAGAGAAGGGACATGCCATTCCTTTCCACAGTATTTCATTTAGCATAGTACCGTCAATTAACAATGGCTGAGAAGCCCATTTTGATATCTATTGTGAGGCGAGATTCATAATAGTGACTAGCCATCTTAGATTTATTTTAATTGTTCGGATTAGAACTAAGGGTTGATATTTTGACGGTCGAGAGAATGACTTCCTATCTGGTTAGGGTGAGAGTTCAACTAACCAATTATTTCTAATCCATATATTAACAACCCATCCCCTTTTTACTCAAGGAGAAATCGGCGAGTTTAGGGAGAGAGTGATTGGTTCATAACGTCAAGATCGAGAGATCATTTACCTCAAGACAGAGAGTTGAACCCAAAAGCATCAACCAATTCATCATGAAAGAATCCTTTCTTCTAACTTCTAGTTTTCTTCGTTGATTCCCCACTTATTCTATTTCTTGTCTTGTAAGATTTCGTGACAACATTTAGGATATAATTAGGTTAACATTCGATCTAAATCAACGGAGTTACGACACTCATTATTTCTACTCGACCTGTGCACTTGTAGTAGTGTGGGCTTTAGGATAAAATTTAAATACAACTAGAACTATATTGAACAGTGTGAGAAATTACATCTTCTAAAATTCACGTAAGAACTTAATGCGGTCTATGATGATGCGCTCCTTAAATAATTTAGTGCTTTCCTTAGAGCTTGTGGTTGGATTGCCCGCATCTAACTTTCTCTATTGCCCAACCACATGATGGGTGTCTCTTTCTTCACCTTAAACCTTATTGAGTGGCTACAATCTAACTTGCGGATTAAAACACCTGCATTTAGCATGGTGGTATGGGTGACAATATTTGGAGTAGAGTGCTGGAGTATATGGCAATGGAGGAATAAATTAGTCTTTGAAGCAAATTATCATGAGCATCTTGATACATCAAGAGTTATAATTAACGAAGCACTAGCACTCTTCACTTCAAACAATTGGAATTATGCTGGTCATCCGAGACATTTGGTGAAAGCCACCATAGGAATATGGGTAAAATGCAATATAGATGCTTCACTCACTATGCCCACTTTATGCCAAGGAGGAATTGGTGAGCTCATTAGAGATGATGATCAATGGTTAGTTTAGTTCCTTCAAGGTGTTAGGACCAACTTTCCCTTGGAAGTCAAGCTTTGAATCTCTGGCTACTCTCGAACTCATTTGATCGTAGGTGCATAATACCAATGTTATTAAAATCGGATCGGCCATCCGACCGGACGACCAACTGGGTCGTGGTTGGACTGGTTTGATCGGATTCAACCGGGTTCAATCGGATTTTATTAAATTAATATTTTTAAAATAATTATATATATAATAAATATTACATAATGCTTATAATTCATAATAAAATATAATAAACAAATATTTAATTAAATATTAATATTCATAAAAAGAGTTTGTTTTTTTATTAATATAGCATATTAATTCTTTTATTTTATTCTTCAATACTATTTTAAGGTGATAATATATTAATTAATTTTGACATATATCACTCTCATGTTTATTTTATTTCTTTACTTTCATTTTAATATTTCTATTTTTTTATTTCCATTAATTTCTCTATCCCCATTAATTCCCATATTTATTTACTTTTTTATAATAAAAAGATATTAGAAATTTTAATATTCATAAAAAACTTTAAATTATTATTATTGATATACTATATTAATTCTTTTATTTTATTCTTTGATACTATTTTGTGATGATAATAAATTAATTTAATTTAATTTTTTCATACACCACACTTACTTCCTTTTATTTTCTTCTCTATTTTCATTTTAATACTTTCTTTTTTATTTCCATTAATTCCTCTCCCATACTGATTTTCCCACATTTATTTCCTTTTTAATTTTTACCAAGTCTAATTCAAAATTCAAATACTTTTTCATTTTTACCTTCCTCTCTAACTTTTTATTTCCTATTTTTTTCACTTTAAATGTTGAACCCGGTTTTTCCGATTTAGTGATTGAACCGGTTTTTACCGGTTGAACCGATTTTTGGCCGGTTCAACTTCAATTCCATTTTTTATATTAATTCGGACCGGACCGGTAGCCGGTTCGTGGTTGAACCGGCCGGTCCGGTCCGGTTTTAATAACCATGCATAATACTAAAACCTTGGTTCAACTACTTAATAGTTGCACTTCGACAACCTCCCATATTGCCGACTTAGTCGTGACTACATAAGTTTGTTCAATAGGGCTTCAAACGTCATTGCACACCACATGTATCAAAATGCCAATATGATAGCAGTTTACCTCTCAAAGAAAGGGCTTGGCTACATTTACAACAGTTCTCTACTCTCCCACCCCTTGTAGATTTTGAGCTTGTTTTATTTTGTGATTGTGCTAGTCTTTCAACACCTCCTTATGTTTTTAGTTAATTAACTAATACATTCCTGAAAAAATAATTTGATGATGTCAGCTAAAAAAGGTTGACCATAGTGTACATGGGCGTAGGTGAAGCAGCTCAAGCTAGTTGGAAAATGAAATTGTTGAAGATTGGTCCTTAATTCCATTTGAAACTATAGCTCCATCTATTTATCCAAGGGCACCGTTGATAAACTCGAAAAACAATACAAAATTTTAATTTGGTCAACTAAGGGAAAGAGAAAAACACAACTTATAAGTTGGGAAACCAACAAAAATGGAGTAGGTTTGAGCATAAGGAATTCAACTAACATGCCGCTACTGAATGAAAAGAAGGACAAATGTCATCAATAAGTGAAATATAAATACGGATCAATACACTCGTGGAAGATGAATAACTCTATTAAGGAGAAGGTTTGGTGCTGAAAAATGATCACCCACAACCTAGATATTATTAAACCTAGTCTCATAAAGCATATTGTCAATGGTTCCTCCATCAAAGTCATGCTCGGTCCTTGGCTCTTCTGCAAACCTCTTTCTCTTATGCCTACTTTTATTAACATACATTCCCCAATTTTTGAGTTATTTGTTAGTGATTTACTACATGATGGCAATTGGAATAATGATTTATTGTTTAAATATTTTGGTGTGACTCTAGGATCTTTAATTTCCACAATACACTTGCTTCAATGTCCTCAGAATGACAATTTGATATGGATGTTCACAATATTATTACTACAAACTCAGTTTTTTACTTCCTAAATTGTGCCCCTACTCCTCCCACACATGGTGGTAATAGATGGACTACTCGACTCGGTGAATCCGATGATCCAATCGGACCCGACCATGAGTCGGGTCGGATATGAGTTGAAGAAATCCAACCCAAGTCGACCCGTCGACCCAATTTTTTTTATTATTTCCTTTTTATTTAAACATAAGCTTATATTTGATTAAATACCTTTTAAATAATTGAAATAAATATTTAAATACAAAAATAATATTTAAGTAGTTAGAAAACTTATTTTATGATTTAAAATATTATTAAATAATATTTTATATTGAATAATTATAAAATAGTAAGAAAAAAATACAAATTAGGTGGTCGGATTAATTTCGAGAGACCACCCATCCCTAGTCTAGTTGGGTCGGATATCCCTAGTCTAGTTGGTTCCTACTTTGGGATAATTTCGGCCTCCTTCAAAGTGCAAAATCTTTTATGAAAATTATGTCATAGTAAATTGCCTACAAGAATTTGGACAACCTCTTTCGATCATTCAAGAACTACTTCTTGTATGATACACAATCAATGTCCAGAAACCATTGATCACCTCTTCTTCTCTTGTTCTTTCAACCTACAACTGTGATCCCTTTCTTAGTCTAAATTATCTTACTCCACCTTCTTCAACTACTAGGCTCAAGGGGGTTGGCTACTCGAGGGTAATTAGTTAAGCCCATCTTATCTCATATACCTTACTGTCGAGAGCGCCTCTTCTGTGTGGGCCCCTTCTAGGGACAATTTTGAGGAATTTATAAAAATCTACTATCCCAAGAGACCACCCATCCTTGACTATATAATTTGGGTCCGGTGGGACCCCTCCTTGCTCTATGGCAAACTTAACTTAGATGGATTTTTTCTGATGTAGTGGAGGGTGCATGCTATCTACTCCACCATTCGTCTAATGGGAATCATATTTTTGTTGGCATGCTAACAAGAGGTTTACAACATCACTTGAGACGAAGGCATGGTCTAGGAATCACAAATGTATGGGTAGAAAGGTACTCTACTAACTTGATATCTAGTTTTCTCCAAAAATATCCTTGGGCATTTGGAAAACATCTTGGAAGATTGTTGGACTTTCTCCAAAAGCTTAAGTTTTGTTTGTAACTAAACACATTTGCTGCAAGACAAATCGAACCGCAAATTTTTTGACAAATCTAATGAGGATGCACACCACTGATCTTTTTTGGGGAGAGGATCCACCTAACCCATTGTATATGGATATTTTAGGCTCTTATTCTAATAGATACCTCTTTTTTTTTAACCAGGCTTGGTGTCTGGAAAGTGATGTTGACGACTCAATCCACGTTAGATTGCCCCACGTGTGCTTATTAGTGACAGATGATACTCCCAATAAAAAAATTATGCACTCACAAAAATTCAAACTCGAGATCTTATTTAAACGAGGAGGAGCCCCTTACCACTCCACTTCAACTTTTGTTGGTTCTAATAGATATCTCTTATTTATTTGAAAAAAGGGGTCGTGATAAGAGATGGCATGTAAGTTTTTTTATTGTGACAAGAACTTTGAAAATTTATGAGATATTTTATGTTCTATAACTTTGATGAAAATTTAAAATGATAGTATGCAACTTTTTAAAGATATTATATTAAATTCATATATTTGTTGTAAATATGCTTTTACTTTTTTTAGAATGTTTTTTATTAAAAAAATAATCTTATTATGTTAAATTTTGAATAAATTTTAGTCATCATCATCCAACTTAGGAGATATTCCCAGTAAGGTTATCAAACTTCACTTTGTAACATCACGGTCATCGAACTTTAGAAACATTTCAGCTGCAGTAATCGCAATCGATTATAGACAGTAAACTGTAAATCGCTGACGTGACATCACTCATTATTTTCTCTCCTTCACGTCAAATAAAAAAATAAAAAATACCATGTCAGCATTTTTGCTCTCTACTATGGCCATCCAACTTTTCAAAACTTTCATATAAGGTTATTCAACTTTTCATATTTTCAATCGCGATCATCATTAAAAGTTAAAATAATAAATAATAAATATAAAAAATAAAAAAATTGAAGGCACTTAACTGACTTGATATATTTTTTGGCACGACCCATTCAGATTGATCGCCCAATTTTTTATACGTATTAAATATATAATATTATAATAATTAATAATTTTTTAATTAAGGAAATAATAAAATTAGAAAAGTAATAAAATGTAATACCGATTATATTTTTTTCTCTAAATTTTGAAATAACAAAAAATATTATAATTAGAAAATAAAATATTTTTTCGCGCGAGATTTTATCGGGGCAGAGCCAAATCGTACAAGATCGTCTAGCTTTGATTTTTAATGTTCTGATAGTTAATAATTTAGCTCAACAACACGTTGGATGTCGGGTCATGCCCAGCACCCCGCTAGACGATCTTGTACGATTTGGCTCGGCCTTGATAAAATCTCGCACGAAAAAAATATTTTTATTTTCTACTATAATATTTTTTGTTATTTTAAATTTTAGGGCAAAAATATAATCGGTATGTTATTATTTTAATTTTACCTTAATTAAAAATTATTCATTATCATAATATTATATATTTAATACACTTCAAAAATTTGGTCGGTTTGATCCGAGTGGGTCGTGCTAAAAAATGTACCGAGTTGGTCTAAGTGCCTTCAATTTTTTTATTGTTATTATTTATTATTTTAAGTTTTTAATGATGATCGCAATTGAAAATTTGAATAACCTTATTTGAAAGTTTTGAAAAGTTGGATGACCATGTCGATACAAAATTAATTTTGAATAGAGTAGAGAGAAAATGCTGACGTGGAATTCTTATTTTTTTAATTTGACGTGGATGAGAGAGAAAATGCTGACGTGATGTCACGCCAGCGATTTATAGGTTTAGTGCTATAATCAATTGTGGTGACCACGGTTGAAACATTTTTAAAATTCGATAACGATGTTGTTACGTAGTGAAGTTAGATAACTTTATTGAGAATATACATTGCTAAAATTTACTCATTAAATTTGGGAAGATCTGAAATTAACGAGGACCCACTAGGATAGATAGAGAGGTGAGAAACTAAATTCTCCCACCACGGGGATTCAAGGCCGGGGCGGGATTCGGTCACCCGTGGCCACGGAGACAAGGAGAAGAAGCAGTTGCACTGACGAGAGACGGATGAGAAGCTGTATTTGTGAGAAACAAAAGTGGCGCCTACCATCGACCCCTTCATCGAGGGATATATGATTCACATATATCTATGCGTTTATGTATCAACGTTAATGCTTCTGTTCATAGTCAAAACTGTTTGACGATTACCTTTAAATTTTACTTATGTGTTAATATTTCTTTTCTCAAAGACCTTTTGTTCCAACAACGTCAGAAGTCCAAATCATTTTTTTTTTTGAACGAAGAAGTTCGTGAAGAGTTATACGTGACAATCAAACTTCCGATTCACAAATTAAATGATGTACCACCAACCCCCCTCTTCCACCATCTTATGATGTTTCCAATTGCTTATTGTGAAACAACCACTAGTCTTGTTCATTGCCATTTTAATTTTTATTAATTAAAGAAAGCTTTATTAGTTATTATTGTCCAAAATGTACACTTTGGATCCGCATATATAAAAAGATAAAAAAAGTGAGTACCGATATGACAAGACAAAAGGGGATAGGATACCATTGGATACAGTCATATAGCTTCCTCATATCCATCCTTTTTATGTCCCCGGATCTAGTTTACTTTCAGGACATATATGGAGATAGCCACTGAAACAATGACGTCGAAATCACAATCACAGGCAGATGTGCAATAAATTATCACCGTGCTTCAAACTTTAACATCAGAAGTGCATGATGGGATTCGTTCTAAATTCCCATTGTTCAAGTTGACCTCCAGCATGAGGACCACACCTCACTGTGCAGAGACAAGTGAAAAAACATGAAGGAAGCAGGCAAGGCACAGCAGCAGGTCTCTGCGTCCTTCCTGCGCATGATACTTAGAATGGAATAAGCACTTTGTGATCGCCATGAAAGCCTACACAAAGGTCCACCACCAGCTACTGATGGAAGCATATTTAGAATTATTTGGCTCCATCACTAGTGGTTGATGCCTCAGTGGCCACTCTTCTCCAGTTACTGCTCACAAGAATTGTTGTCATACTTTAAATGGCCAAAGTTACCATTTCATTCTTTTACATGAACGATAGAAATATATGTTAATCTAAGCCACGCTGATAACCTTTGTCTAGCAACGGACAACTTCATGTAGCCTGATAACCTGGTAGGAAAAGAATTCATAAGCCACATGACCTTTCCAAATGAGAAAGGACAATATTTATAGTGAAGTACTCATTGAAGGCATGCACTCATGAGCAGTATCCATCGCATGGCAAACACTTTGTCGTTTTCATCTGATTGACAACAAGTACTCCGACCACAAAAAGGTTTCCAGCTGGTGGTTGCAATGGCCTGTTTAGTTGTTGTTATCATTTTCGGATATGAACAAGTTTTCTTGTAATCAATAGTGATTGAAGACAGCAACACAAATTATGGTGTTCAGTGTTCACTGTAGTTTGATCGCAGAAGTTGTCAGTCTGCACAGTTGCAGTCAAGGGTCCTCTTTCAACCCAATCAGGGACGCATTAGTCCATATTGATGTCGGTAGAATAATCATATGATTTCATCACATGGGTTCGCATGACATTATCAAGTCGTTTCTATCAGAAAACTAGTTACCTCCAAACAACAAAATATACTGGAAATATGCAGAACAAAACAGAGGTGACAAATGAAGGTGAAATAATCTGGCAAATGAATATATGAGAAATAATTTGCATATCAAGCCGTGCTTCTTAGTTACCTTTCTATGACACACACTTGTACATGAGGAAGGAAAAGAACATAGCACAGCAAACCATGTTTAAATACATCCTTCTGTTGCTTCTTTTCTGCACAATGACACATAATAACAGAAGCATAATATATTTAGTTATAAAGAAACAAAGAAGAAAAGATGAACTGCCAACTTCTTTGTGGTTCACTAATGAAGAAAAAATTCCTAAAGTATAGAGAAGTTCAAACCCATCTGTTTATCCAAGAGAAATGTTCAAGGCTGCAATTGATGGTTCATGCACTTGGTGGCGTAGATAATGTGAGGTTTAATAAGAAGCCCGCCATCAAACCAATAAGACCAGCAAATGCAGCAAAGGTCAAGGAAAATCCATTTCTTTTATGGTTTCTGCGCCTCTTCAAAACATCCTGAAACAATTTCATAAAAAATCCATAAAGATAGAGAAAACGCTTCAGAAAAATCTCAATTTTCCCTTTTTTGACATGCAAATTTTAGAATAACGATAATTTTGATAGCCAATGCGGACATAGGCAAATGTGATTTAGTTAATGTACATAAATGATCATGCATTTTAAAATCCACCAATTACTGGATGATTGGGAGGAGGTAACTTGTGTTATATTTGAGGGATAAAAGAACTAAAGAGGTAAGCGAAAAGTAAGTTTGCTGATTGGAGTAGTATTATTTACAAAAATAATGTTGAAACTGATAGTAAGCAAACATACTCTCAAAATAAAATAAAATACTTGGGGCTCATCACCATATAAAAATGTAATAAAGAACCAACTCACTAAAGAGTAAAGTCAGTGTTAACTTTCTTATCATTCAACAGTGGCACAATTCATCTATACTAGTCAGGTCAGGTTTGCAGATTTCTTGCTGCTTGCTAAATTAGAGTATTTCAAATATTTCTCCAAGATAGATAAGAACTTGGCCACAAAGTACAGTTTGTGTGCCATTTCAGTTAATTGGGTTCTAAGATACAGATATTTACTATCCCCACTAGTTGCAACTATGGCAAACTTACGTGCGCATTAAGTCAACACAAATCTAACAAACATACAAAAATAACTTAAATTTTATGAATTTATGCAAATCTGACCAGTTCCCTTTTTAGATGGTTAGTTTGTTGTATAGTGGCATCCCTTTCCTCCTTCAACCGTTGGATTGTTTGGTTCTGCACCAGAAAAAGTTCAAATATAGATGAGATAAAAAGAAAGCCATTAAATGTATAGCAGAAGGGTCCGAAGAAAATGGAAACTAGCATATGAAATTATGATTATCAAGAATTCAAAATTTGTTTCGAGAGTCTCAAGTTCTCTGGTAGCAAGTACGGTGTATGAGCTAATGCTATAACATGCTTGCTTCAATTTGTAATGATTATCTGGGTTAATGTCAATGTGTGATTTTCCACTAATCTAAGAGAGCCAAAAAGTAAGTTATGTATTCAACATAATATATCTCTCTCCCTCTCTCTTTAAAAAGAAATCTTGGAAGAATTCAAGGATCACTTGTCATGTCGTTGAGTTTGTTTATCAATCTAGATCTTCTTTGGCAATATCCTGAGTCATAATCATTTCATTCCCACGAAAACAATTGCTTGCGGGAGAAACAATAAACTCTTGCAAAAGCATGCATTGAAACGCATGTTTATTTTTTTCTCCAGCTTCTGAAACAGAATCATCCAAAAGAGAATGACTCTCCATTATCCATTCTTTTCTTAAGACGACTAATGGTCTGAAAGAAGCCACCATGGCCAGAGTGAATTTTTAATATTGTTTATCAACTCAACATTTACCCTTTGAATTGTTGTACTTTTACTAGAAAGTACAAACTAAAGGTAAAAGGTGAAGTGCAAAAGAGAACACTAACAGGCTACTTGGATGGGGAGAAGTTCTACAAAAAGCATAATCCTCTAGAATTCTACCAGGTTTGAAATGGTCCATAGGAATACAGCTTGAATGCTCTTCAGCTTAGAGGTGAATAACCTAAAAGCTTAAAGTCTAAGGCCATGTTTGGCTAAAAAAAAATTTTCACCCATGGATTTTAAAATTCTATAGTATAACACTTTTCAAAAAGTGGCATGCCACAGAAAAAATTTTAAAAGAAAAAATTCATCTGAGAAGGTTTGGAAGCAAAAAGATTACCATGGTAAGAACTAAAAAAAATGACAATAAATTTCTCTTTCGCTTTCTACTGACGCAAGTCACTGTCGAAAGAAAAAAAAATCGGAGGTCTAACATCCCAATTCTTTTACACTAGAATTGACCCTATACTTTAGTATTCAATCCCATCAAAATAATATCCAAACACTTATTTGTAACTTTTCTTACTATAGAAAAATATACTGCAGTTTTTTCTACTTTCTTTACTTTGACATTGATCCCAAACAGGGCCTAACTTGTGACCAAGTTGAAGATGACTATGTTTTGAAGGTTGAGTAAGAATCTCCTCTGTTAACATAAAATCAGAGAGACTTGCATGTTTAGAGATAAAGCTACATTTTGCAATTTTGGATCTAGATAGAAAAGTAAATATATGAAGACAATATTTTGAGAAGGCTTGATTCTCACATTTTCCAATCATGTTCGTGAAACAGAACGGAAGATGCAGGAATTATAAAACAAAAAGCCTAAGAAATAAAAATAATGAAATTCTTAACTAATATTCATGGAGTTAAAACTTAAGGCAAGTACACATGATTCAGGTTGTCTTGCCACTAAAATAGCTTTCGTCTAAGT
Organism: Pontederia crassipes; assembly: GCA_030549335.1. NCBI lineage: Eukaryota > Viridiplantae > Streptophyta > Magnoliopsida > Commelinales > Pontederiaceae > Pontederia > Pontederia crassipes. The sequence continues at coordinate 15,002,488 of CM060193.1, forward strand.
TATGTTATATTTTTATCAGTATTTCAGGATTTTAAAGGTCATCATAGGATGCTTAATAGCATTGAATCCCAAAAGATACATGGACTTCATGAATGTTAAGCCTTGTCAAATGAAAATGTGCAACTCTAAATGCATCTTTATTTCTTTTTTGCCGTTATATATTTCTTTTTTGCCATTAGTGCCAATCATAGAATCCAAGAAAAGTTATAATGCAGTCTTCTGTAGCTATACTCCATTGACATACAAGCTAATTACAAAACGTGTATGAAACCCTGATAAATGATAATACAACCATTGTTCTACCAACATAACACAAGCAAAGCAACCCCCTAATACTTGTGTCTTTAATCTCTCACAGAATACACTTTAGGGGTACAATCTAATTAGAGATTGAAAAATGGGAACAAGGGTCTGGAGCAACCTCTTTTCTTAGCCCAAAACTGGAAAAAAGTTTGAGCTTAGTTGTGGGAGTGTGGGACGATGGATTCGAACTTTGGGTCGTCCCAACCTGCTAATGCTGTACATGGCTGTTTTAGAAAGGCAACTTTTTCCTGCTTACTAAATTAAATGAAAAATAGAATAGAAGGGCCCAGTCCATTATCAATCTCTAAATGTAATCCAATGTTCATATAAACTGAATATGTTATCTTACTATGAAAGTGAAACAAGGCAAGGATTGAAAAAAGTACGGAATTAGTTACATACAACTTAAGAGTACAATTAAAAATCAAAGATAAGGAACTTTTTAAGTTTACCTCTTCAGTAAAACTGTTCATCATCTGCAATAAGAAATAAATGAAATAACACATTAGATAATATGCACAATAGCAAAGTCGAAAAGGATAATAAATCGAACTTAGAATTACAAAACAGCTAAGCAAACAAAGAGCCATTGGAGAATCTCACATCAGTGCTCCCTCTTCTTGAAGCCGCTGAAGTAAGATCAGATTCATCATCTGAATTTCCTTGGCCTGATTGTCGTGGAGCCATAGAAGTCACACTTAGCTTCATTTCCTCTATCACTTTATTGTCGTCTTTGATAAACTGAAAGAAAGAAAATGCATCAGAAAGAATGAAACTGTCAGTGAATGAAGCTGGCACTACAAGGAGCTCACTGTATCAGGAGGCAGCTCATCAATGTCAGCAACTGGGGGTACCTTCGTACTCTGAAGCAGGAATTTGTCTTTACGTTGCATGTCAGGTGGATACTCCTTTTGCGCTTGTAGTGTGACTACAATCAACAATCAGCCCAGTTGATTTGTCACCAACCCCGTCTTCATAAGGTTTCTTTCCTCACAATATATTTACGGATAGAAGACATAGAACATGAGTGTGCAACTGTGCATGATGTTAGTTATAAAATTCACCTGTTATAGTACACGAGTCCCAGGGTTGGACCACACTCGTGTTGGGACGAACAGCATATTTCTTGGGAGATGTTATTTTCACAATGAAATTATGAGAAAAAGTGATTGAGCATAGATCGAGAATGGAGACTAGTATTTCTGAGAGACAATTTGGGTTCATGCCAGGAAGATCCACTACAGAGGCGATTTATTTACTAAGGGGGATGATGGAAAAGTATCGAAGTAGGAGAAGAGACTTACATATGGCTTTCATCGACTTAGAGAAGGCGTATGATCGGGTACCAAGGGATGTACTTTGGAAAGCCTTGCAAAAGAAGAGGGTGAGTGTTGCCTACATTAAGGTAATACAAGATATGTACGATGGGGCATTGACTAGGGTTAGGACACCCGGAGGTGAGACAAATGAATTTCCTATAGGAATTGGCCTACATCAAGGATCAACTTTAAGTCCGTATCTATTTAACTTAGTTATCGATGCTATAATCGAGAGTATCACAGAGGAGGTACCTAAGTGCATGCTATTTGCGGATGATATAGTACTTTTAGCGGATTCAAGAGAAGATATTAATACAAAATTGGAAATATGGAGAAATACGTTGGAGTCAAAAGGTTTTCGTTTAAGTAGGAATAAAACAGAATATATGCATAGCAATTTCACAAATAAATAACTTAGAGACGATATGAAAGTTAGGCTAGGGGAGGATATAATTCCTCAAGTGACAAGGTTTAAATATTTAGGATCAATTGTAATGCAAGATGGTGAGATTGATGACGATGTTAATCATAGAATTCAAGCTGGTTGGTGTAAGTGGAGGAAAACCACTGGAGTTCTTTGTGATAGAAAAGTACCCAATAAAGTTAAAGGAAAATTCTATCGTACTGCTATAAGGCCAGCAGTGTTATATGGTAGTGAATGTTGGGCTATGAAGGGACAACATGAACGTAAAGTGGGGGTAGCCGAAATGAGGATTTTGAGATGGATGTGTGGTCATACAAGATTAGATAAGATTAGGAGTGACCATATACGTGAACGAGTCGGAGTGGCTCCTATTAGTGAGAAAATGGTAGAGAATCGTTTGAGATGGTTTGGTCATGTTCAGATAAGACCATTAGATGCGCCAGTAAGAAGAGTAGATCAAATAATCTGGAGTCCGATTAAAAGAGAGAGAGGGAGGCCAAGGCGGACACTTGGCGAACTAATAGAGCAAGATCTATTGGTGAATAATATACCGAAAGGTTCGGTTACTAATAGAGCGGAATGGCGTCGTATGATCCACATATCCGACCCCACCTAGTGGGATAAGACTTTGTTGTTGTTGTTGATGTTGTTTTCACCTGTTTTTACAAATAAATCGCCATGCATCATGACTTCTTACTTACACTATGTTTGGCTAAGGCCTTATTAAAGGGAAGGGAAGAAAATGAGAGGAAAGGAAAAAGGAGGAAAAGGAAGAGAAATTGTACATCCCAATTTGAGGTTCCCCCTCCGTTCCTTTCCTTTGAAATTCTTTCCTTTGAAATTCTATCCATACAAGGGAAAAAAAAATTTCTCTTCCCCTCCCCCTCTTTACCTTCTTCCACCTCAATCCAAACAGTGTGTTAGACTCGAACCCTCTCAGAACTATGAAAAAGAAGTCTGCTTTTGTTGAGGACAACACAAAGACATCAACCGTCGTATAAAGCGATGGAAATACGAGATAGGCTAACATGGAAACATGAAACAGATCGGAATACCTTGAAAGCAACATGGTATTGGGTGTTGTTAACGACCATGATGTTGCACGTAGATTGCTTCTGCAACTCCACTGTTTAGCAAGAAATCAACTTTGCATCATTTTTCAACACAAAATCGAATTTTTAGCGAAAAGTGAACCAAAAAAAAAATTTGATGAGCTCAGTAGGAAAAACTGCGCTTACATCCGAAGGTGAGTTCTTCCAGGTAAACAGAGATAAGCTGGCCGCCGCCCCCCATCGCTGCGAATTGGTAAATAGAATCCTGGATCAATGAGAGGTAATTATGGCAGACGAACTAAAGAATCTGCCCAGGATTTAGGAAAAAGAATTGGACGAGAAGACTGAGCAAAAATGCGACCTTTACGACAAGAATTGAGCAAGGAGCGAAGGAATGCAGGAAAGGGAGACAACGGGGAGAATGAAATGACTTATTAGAGTTCATTTCAACCCGAGAAGAACGGGTCAGCGCTGATTAGTACACCCCCACCGGCGACAGCCATTTTTTTTCCTTTGACTTTAGTCGAGTACAAAGTTTAATTCGATAAATACCCAATAATCAACGCGTATCAGATTTGAAGTTTTTGAAGACGACACTAATAAAATTAGGATATTGTGAGTTTATGTTTCTTCATTTTTTTTCCTTAAAACTTGTAACGTTTTCATTTTTTTAACAAAAGATAGAAATAAATTTCGTGGAAATTGGCGGGTTCATTGTTTATCATTCTATATTGTTTTTTTTTATTTGCAAGTAAGGAATGGAAAATGTCAAGTTAGAGGTTCTAACTTCTAAGTTTTTTATTTCAAATGAAAAAGAGAAAGCGATGATGTGCTACCGAATTAAGAAAATATATTGTTTTTTTATTTCACTTAACCTAAAAAATATAAATGGATAATTATGTAGAAACGAAAAATAATAGAACAAGATATATGTGTTCTTATATGGCAGGGTTTTCATAGACAATTATTAATATAAATTGATTTTACATATTGAAGAGAAAAAAAAGCTTATAGATGATATTAAATTATATAACATGTGAGTAAAATATTGTCGAAACTAGAGTGCGCGAAAAAGATGAAAAAAAACTTTTGAATATTCTCAAATAAAAAGTCACTTTGCTCAACTTATGGGTGAATTCTTTTGTTTAAGAGACCATCCGAATATCGTTTTCATTTCTTTTACAAAAAAAAACAAACAAACAAACAAACTTGGTGAAAATTAGACGGTTCATCGTTCTTCATTGTACTGTTTTTTTTTTACTTGTTAAGGAAATGGAAAATATCGAGTTTAATTTTTTTTAGGTTCGAAATCTTTTTATTCGCAAATAAAAAGAGAAAACGATTATGGCCACCAAATTAAGAATATATCTATGTTTTTTTATTCACTTAAGACAAAAAGCATATAAATGAATAATTATATTGAAATGAAAAACAATAGAACAGGATATTTGTGTTTTTATAGATAAATATTAATGTAAATTAATTTTACATATTAACAAGAATTGGATAGATTAGATTAAATTATATCACATGCGATTGCTCTCAAACGTGAGTAAAATATTGCTTAGTATTGTCATGTCGTAACTATAGAGGTCGAAAAAGATAAAGAAATATCTTTTGAAGATTTTCAAATAAAAAGATCATTTTACTCGACTTATGGGTGAATTCTTTTTCGTTTCGGAAGCCGTCCGAATTTTAACGGTAATGATTATAATATGGAAGCATTTGACCCAATTAAATATGGTGGATAGAATTAGACCTAGGGATGTTCACCGGGTCGAGTCGACCCGATGAACCCGACAATGCGACCCGACCCGACCTAGTTTGGGTCGGGTCGGATCTTGGTCGGGTCGGACCTGACCCGACCCAAACCCAACCCGATGAGGGTTCGGGTCGGGTACGGGTTGGAAAATCCCAACCCGACCCGATGACCCGGTCTTTATTATTATTTTTTTTACTTATTTTTAATCCTATAGTTGATTTAAAATGGAAAAAAATATTAAAATAAAATATTTTAATTATGAAAATAATGCTCAAATATTCAAAAAAACATATTTTATATTTTATAATAATTATTAATTATTTTTTATATTAAAATAAATATAAAAAAGTAAGACAAAAAATTAAAAAAAAAAGAAAAAAAAGTGGTCGGGTGACCCGACCACCCGATCCGACCCAACCCGACCCGTGAACACCCCTGATTAGACCTGATCCAACTCATGAACAACTATACGAAAGAAGACAACGACAAATATAATATCAAAGGTTCAACTGTTTTAAGTCATGGTCACTCACTCGGATGAATGATTCGTCCATTGTTTATTTATTTATTTATTAATATGGCAGTTGGATGTCCCATTAAACTCGTAGCATTTGATATCGTATTAGACGACTTTTTTTGTCATAGATAAAAAAGATGGGGTCTCTTCTCAAAAGAGGCTGAAGACTAGGAACAAAATAGAATAAATAACTCTTCAAAATAAATAAGAACATAAAATATACATTTCTAAGAACCCGAAATCATCCATCAAGTAAATAGCAAAAATGGTTGATGTTCTACCCCATATTTTTTTTTCCAGGGAAAAACAACGGGGAAAGGCGGAATGATCAACTCCTGTATATATGGTTTTGTTCCAAGCCACTTTACAACAACGAATTACATCGGTGAAAGTTTGAGATGGGAATTCGCAGGAATTTGAAAAGTTCGGAAACTATGAAATCAAGGTTAAGTCGAGATGATGGAGACTAAATGGAAAGGTAAACATATTTAAGAAGCCTTCTTCAAATAAGTGTGCAAGCCACTTGAGGTGAAGTATCCATCCGAGAAAATTTCAAGAAGCATGTCAAGAAGCAACCGAAGGAAGGTATAGTGACCATAGTCTGGAAGATCGATAGATGAACCATGTCACTTGAAGGTTGAGAGTCGGGGAAGCTTGTCTCTCAAGTAATATAGTCTTGCTCTCCGTACCTTCCTGTGACTGACAACTTTGATCTCCTTGATATTAGGCGAGTACCTAAGAAAACCATCTCAAAGTGTTCAGTTTATAGCAATACATGATGTACGAGAAAATGAATTATGTTGAGTAGTAAGTAGAGGATGATGGACAATGAAAAAATCCAGTCTGGATAAATAACAGCCCCATGGATGCATTTTAATTGCCGTTGATGGTTGAGGATCATTGTTATTTGACGGCTGACGTATATTTAATCTGTTATCCACACATTCCTTCCATCATTGATACTTGATTAAGATTCAGTGCTATAGCTGTTTCTTGTTTACATTTTAAGGGCAGTGCTGCTAGGCAAACTGCAGTTGTTGATCAAATACAGACATTATTAACTGATACAATGTGCTTAAGAAATTATAAAGGTAAGGAGTACATAATAATGAAAAAAAATAAAGCCCAAGTATAATATGGATGAACACTGATGCACTAAGTTATGAATATAAAACTATTCTGAAGTATTTATCCAGAAAATAGATTACCATCTCAAGAGGAAGGAAGCAAAATTATTCAGTTTGTAATTCCATTGAAAAATCAACAACAGGAGAGCAGGTGTGCTCCATTTTACTTATCAAGTGGACAGTCAAGAGAAAGTAGTGCTGGAGATCAATATCTTCAGCACTAGTTTTCTTTTATCACAAATAGCTGATACGGCTTAAGGAATTATAACAATGAAATGTTTGTAGATTTATTTTCAATTTAAAGTTAAACTACTTGCTACCTTTCAGTCACTAGACAAATTCATCTCCTTTGCAAATGGCAATTAATTTATAATAGCCAAATCATAATGTTGCTTGATTGTATAAGGACAGAATTGTTTCATAATATAAATCATTAGAGGTGCAAAGTTATTGCAATTTTATTTTGGTGTCCGAACAGTTTTTGATCGAAAGATCAAGTGGTGGCAGTTAAAGGGGGAGAAGCGAGAGACTTTTAGAAGTAAGTTATTAGAGGAAAGTGTGTGGGAGTTAGAAGGAGATGCTAGTATCATGTGGAAGAATGTGGCAAAAAAGGTTGAAATGGTTGCTAAAGCCATTTTAGGAGAATCAAAAGGTTTTGGACCACGAGATAAGGAGACTTGGTGGTGGAATGAGGAGGTCCAAGAAAAGGTGCGTAATAAGAAGAATTGTTTCAAGACGATACACTTGGACAATAGTTCTGACAATTGGGAAAAGTATCGTTTGGCGAAAAGGGAGGCTAAGAAGGCAGTTAGTGATGCTCGTGCTAAAGCATACGAGGGGTTTTATAAGGAGTTAGGGACAAAGGCGGGTGAACAAAGGATTTACAAGATTGCAAGGAACAAAGAGGAGTCGAGAGATTTGGATCAAGTAAGATGCATAAAAAATGAAGTTGGCAAGGTTTTAGTTACTGAAGGAGATATTAAGAACAGATGGGAAGAGTATTTCTATAAGCTATTTAATGATGGATGTGAAGGTTCGCGTTGTGATTTGGAGGACTTGACAGTTAGCGAATGTGAGCTTAATAGGTCATTTTATCGTAGAATTAGAGTCTCGGAGGTTAGCGAAGCTCTTAAGAAAATGGAGAATGGTAAAGCCGTTGGACCGGATGGTATACCGATTGAAGTTTGGAAATGTTTAGGAGAAAAAGGTGTGTTGTGGTTATGTAAACTATTTAATGAGATTTTACGGTCGAAAAAGATGCCTGATGATTGGAGATTAAGTACATTAGTTCCTATTTACAAAAATAAAGGGGATATTCAGAATTGTGCAAATTATAGAGGGATTAAACTTATGAGTCACACTATGAAATTATGGGAAAAAGTGATTGAGCATAGATTGAGAATGGAGACTAGTATTTCTGAGAGACAATTTGGGTTCATGCCAGGAAGATCCACTACAGAGGCGATTTATTTACTAAGGGGGATGATGGAGAAGTATCGAAGTAGGAGAAGAGACTTACATATGGCTTTCATTGACTTAGAGAAGGCGTATGATCGGGTACCAAGGGATGTACTTTGGAAAGCCTTGCAAAAGAAGAGGGTGAATGTTGCCTACATTAAGGTAATACAAGATATGTACGATGGGGCATTGACTAGGGTTAGGACACCCGAAGGTGAGACAAATGAATTTCCTATAGGAATTGGCCTACATCAAGGATCAGCTTTAAGCCCGTATCTATTTAACTTAGTTATCGATGCTATAACCGAGAGTATCACAGAGGAGGTACCTAAGTGCATGCTATTTGCGGATGATATAGTACTTTTAGCGGATTCAAGAGAAGAGATTAATACAAAATTGGAAATATGGAGAAATACGTTGGAGTCAAAGGGTTTTCGTTTAAGTAGGAATAAAACAGAATATATGCATAGCAATTTCACAAATAAACAACTTAGAGACGATTTGAAAGTTAGGTTAGGGGAGGATATAATTCCTCAAGTGACAAAGTTTAAATATTTAGGATCAATTGTAAGACAAGATGGTGAGATTGATGACGATGTTAATCATAGAATTCAAGCTGGTTGGTGTAAGTGGAGGAAAGCCACTGGAGTTCTTTGTGATAGAAAAGTACCCAATAAAGTTAAAGAAAAATTCTATCGTACTGCTATAAGGCCAGCAGTGTTATATGGTAGTGAATGTTGGGCTATGAAGGGACAACATGAACGTAAAGTGGGGGTAGCCGAAATGAGGATGTTGAGATGGATGTGTGGTCATACAAGATTAGATAAGATTAGGAATGACCATATACGTGAACGAGTCGGAGTGGCTCCTATTAGTGAGAAAATGGTAGAGAATCGTTTGAGATGGTTTGGTCATGTTCAGAGAAGACCATTAGATGCGCCAGTAAGAAGAGTAGATCAAATAATCTGGAGTCCGATTAAAAGAGGGAGAGGGAGGCCAAGGCGGACACTTGACGAACTAATAGAGCAAGATCTATTGGTGAATAATATACCGAAAGGTTTGGTTACTAATAGAGCGGAATGGCGTCGTATGATCCATGTAGCCGACCCCACCTAGTGGGATAAGGCTTTGTTGTTGTTGTTGTTGTTGTTGTTGTTGATGTTTTGTAAACAAAAGTTCTGCAGAACTGTCAAAGAAATTAATTTTATCAATCAAAGAGAAAGTAAGCATGACTAACACAGCATATTAACATGCTAAATTGAAATGATACATCACTCTTACAAAGATATGAACTACCTCCTGAAGCTGGTTTTGAGTTAAAAACATTGGAAATTATCATTGTGTGGGAAAGCATGTGTTACTTTTGGTCTAACTCTCATTGCTGACTCTAATATTCTGTGTTGGGATATAGTATCTCATGAAATCTATGTAATGCTATCATCTAATACCTTCGGAAGTACCATGTCTCAGCACCTTCGTACAAATGTAGACGAATGAAGATACAACAGATAAAAAAGTTAATGACATTCTATATAGGTTTCATCGATACAAGTCAAGCATCCATGTATAAATGCAAACACAGGATCATGCACTTAGTATGACTAAAACGAAATTGTACATATACAAGGTCAACGATACATGTGGGGTTATCTGTAACCCGCACTACTTCAGTTGGGCAGTTGCAACAATACTTCAGTAATTGTTCACAAATTAAGCATACCATGCAGTTAAATCCCAGGGGAAGTGGAGAAAAATTCATTGTGCAAATTACGGTAAGAAACAAACTTACACAGGGAAGACGATCTCAACGCCTACACCAGCGATGATTCTCCTGATGCGAATGGTTGTGTGGATACCTGCATTTTGCTTCGACATAACGATACCTTTATAAGTTGATGCCCGCCGCCTGTTCTCTGGAACTTCCTGCCATACACATTCCGAACAGTGACAATGCGCATTACAAACAAGTGAATGCCAACATAAGAACAATAAAAGTTATGGAATTTTACCAACTTAATCTCGACAATATCCCCAACCCTAATGTCTGGCACCGTCCTCTGTTTCTCTACCTCTTCAATTGCCCTTTTATTCAGTATCTACCTCGAAACCGAATAAAAAGAGCTCGCAGATTAGTTCATTTTCTCGATATTATAATTTCTATGAGGGGAAAAAAAGGCAAAGGAGTCAAATTTCGATTGTTACCCCCATGATATCACCAAGTTTAATTATTGGTTTTCTCGGAGATTTCTCCTCCTCGTCGGCATCTGCTGGTGCTTCCTCCGCCGGCGTTTCGCCTTCCTCCGCTTCGGCAGCCTCCGGCTCCACGGGCACGGAGTCTTCCCCCGAGCTGGACTTGGCTACTGGCAACTGTAAACGCCTGCTACTGCTACCAGGGATGAGTCTGGAGCCGGAGATGGAGAGCCGAGAGGAGGACGAAGACGAGAGGAAGAGGCATGGATTCGAAGAGCGCGGAGACGAGGCGGGGGCGGAAATGGCCAAGGAGAGAAGAGGGCGAAGGAGCGAGGAGGCCATGGGAGGGCGAGGTGGAAGTGGGACTCGGAGGCGCGGAGGAGATAAGAGTGCGGATAAAACGACGCCCCGAGTTATACCACCACGCGAAAGTTTCTAGATTACCAAAAAATATTAATAATTAGTGGTTAATTATATAAGAACTGGGAAAAAAATGAATTTTTTTGACGCTAAAAACGGAACTGATCCGGTAATGAATCATTGAAATTCTTACGAAAATACATGTACAAAATAATTAAACTTCATAGGAAATGAAGGATATTTAGTTGAAAGATTATTAAGAGAAAGAAAATATTATACAGGGGAACGGTAATCTTGTTTGGATGGAAAAATTAAAGAGATGAGAAGAAAATAAAAGTTAGAATAAAATTTTTTATTTAGAAAAACATGTTCTACATTTATATCTAATTAAATATGATCAAAATATGGAATATGTGATGACTAGTTATTTCTTCTTTTTTCACCTTTTCAATTTGAAAAAAAAAGATTTAAAACAGAATAAAAATAGAAGGACTAAATTGATATAATATAATACATTATTTTTATTGTAACCTAATGTAGTTCTGAACGTCTAAATATGCAATGTTTAAATCTTGGTTTAATTCATGTCATTTGATCTATTACGGCCAATCAGTTTAATGTAATGAAAACATTTTGTTTATCAAATAAATCCATACACAAATATCAATTACTTTATTGGCCAAATACATCCGCAAAGCAAAGATACGCTAGTTATAACGTATATGTTATAAAGTGAACTTAGCGTATAATATTTTATACACTAAATTATACATTAAAAACAGGGTTATTTCCTCAAACCACCCCTAAACTATTATAAATTTTCAAATTTAACTTCAAATTACGAACTTCTTTTTTTTTATTTTTAAACTATCATGATTTTTTCAATTTGATTTTTTCGTCAACTTTTCAATTATTTTTTATTTTTTGCATTTGTGAAAAGTTCATTTATACCCTTAGTGTAAGTGTTAGTCTATTTTTTAACTCACTTAGGGGGTGCGCCCCCTCCCCCTTCTTCCTCGTCGCGTGCGAGGAAACAAAAAAGAGGAGGGGAGGGGGTGCGAGTTCGCCGGCTGCCGAGCTCGTTCGGGGGCCACCCCCTCCCCCCTTTCGCTTTGGCGATACGGAGGGGAGCCCTCTGTCCCATCGTCTTTTTTTAATTATTTTTATATATTATTTTAAGGAAAATAGAGTAACACTTGTAACAGGAGTATAATGAACTTTTTACAAAAGTGAAAAATAAAAAATAATCAAGAAATTGACAGAATTAGACGGAAAAGATCAAATTAAAAAATCATGATAGTTTAAGGACTCAAAAAATGAAGTTCATAGTTTAGAATTAAATTAAAAAAATGTGATAGTTTAGGGATGATTTAAGGAAATAACCCTTAAAAATATCACATTTCATATCAATTCAATTATTTCCTGGTCATATTTCATATCAAATTTTAAAAGGCAACATTATCAATGATAATATATTTTTAGTACTCCTAAATGCACTAACTACTTGACTGCTACAAAATTTAAAATGCATAACAATTGATAATCACACTTTTATTCTAATAATGCAAAATTTGTTGCAAAATTTGAAAAAAAACTAAAATTTAAACTTCTTGTGTGAATATTGTGTTTTGAATTTTCAAGAAATTAGACATTCAGAGGTTGAACCGACTTGAACCTATACAAATTTCTTAATTTTGTTTACCCATGTTGTTTAGGAAATTTTCATATGCCCATGTTCTTCAACATATTATGTGATGTGTGATGCAAAATCACATATGGAAGGTGATTGCAGTTGGATCACTTTAAATCTTTGTAATATATAAGTTACTTTCAATCGTGACTATCGTTAAAAGCTTAAAATAAAAATAATAATAAATAAAATTTTAAGGCACATAAATTGACTTGGTACATATTTTGACATGACCCACTTATATCGAGCGTATTAAATAGATAATATTTTGATAATTAATAAGTTTTAATTAAGGAAATAAAAAATAAATAATAAAATATCGATTATATTTTTTGCCCTAAAATTTAAAATAATAAAAAATATTATAATTATAAAATAAAAATATTTTTTCACATGAAATTTTATCGAGACCAAGCCAAATTGTATAGGGTCATCTAGTAGGGTGCTGGACACAACCCGACATCCAGTGGATTATTGAGCTAAATTATTAATTATTATAATATTAAAAATCAAAATATTAATTATAAAAATATTATATAAAAAATCATATTTGGTTCGTCAACTCGTTCGATGTTGGGTGGTGCCTAGCACCCCGCTGGACCACCTAGTACAATTTGGCTCGACCCCGATAGAATCTCGTGCAAAAAAAAATTCTAATTATTTCAAATTTTAGGACAAAAAATATAATCGATATGTTATTTTTCTAATTAAAAAATATTAATTATTATAATATTATATATTTAATATGCATAAAAAATGTGCTAAAAATGTGCCAAGTCGGTCTGTCTTCAATTTTTATATTTTTATTTTAAACTTTTAACATTGACCACGATTGAAAAATTAAATGACCTTGTCTCAAAATTTTAAATTTGGATAGAAAATAAAAAGGAAATGCTGATGTACCATTTTTATTTTTAATCTATGCTGACGTGGTACACATCATGACCACAACTAAAATGCTTCTACAATTCGATAACCGTGATATTATAAAATGAAGTTGGATGCCTATAAAATTTACTATGAGTTTCCTATATTTATTTCAGGTATACAATTAAGATTGCCCGTCTCAGAAACAATAATAATTACCAGGGACAAACCCATTAATTTGTCCTTCAAGTAGAACTGCCCATCAGAGAGAACAAAGTAACAAACCCTAATTCGAGGAGCAATTCCCTTCCTCAACGATTGTCAAACATAAAGCTCTTTACACGTTATCTCAATATTCCAACTCATGCACATCACAAGATTCGTGTCATTTTGATCTCCAATCAATATGAACGCTCAACCATGCATATTACAAGTTAATAATTGGACAAGGTCTTCATATCCCCAAAACTTGTCCATCCCATTAGCCTGATCTGTCCTATATTTCAAACATTATACAAGCGAATAAAGAAAACAAAAAACTGGTAGTTCCATAACATGGGATATCTCACCCTAAACAAAAGAAAATAGCATGAAGCACGCATACAGCTACATAATCACATCTGAAAGGACAAATCATGCTACCGCTGTATGAACAAGCAATCAGGTTAATTTTCTCGAAAACTACTGGATTGGCTTAATCTTGAAATGGAGGGAAATCAGAGAGAAGACGAAGCACTTCAGATCCTGCAAACAACAAAGTGGTGAAGTTAGAATATTAAGTCACACAACAAAAATGTCCAGAAGATTGTAAAATTTCTAACAAAGATTAACATTTATAATAATATGTTACAATAGGGAAGAGAAGCAAGTGCTTGGCAAGATCCACAAATCATAGTACGTAAACATGCTAATATGGTCACCTATGTATCACCGCTGACATTTATTGTTGCTTTTAAGGCTAGTGTTAATATATTTTTTAGGGGAAGGTTAGTGTTGATATTTTATGCAATCTACAGATTATTATTAAATAAGGGAGGAGTGCACTGCACAAGCTTATCTAATAAGATTTTCTTATGCAGGTGAAACGAAAAAGTAAGTGGAAAAGGTCACTGAAATGCAGAGAAAAAAAGATTTTTTTAGAGAGAAAAAAGATTTTGGAACCCAGAAAAGATGAGCCCCTAGAAAAAGGATACACACTAAGTAACAACCAAAACAACAATGTAGTGCAAAACTACCAAACATGAAGATAACCATCAATGTCATCATCCCTTGATCTAGGTGGCAAGAAGAGCCCAGCTCACGTACAAGCCATCTACTCCACCCTATTAAAAATCTCATTGTCTTACCTTTCTGTCTTTGATCTACATTTGTTTCCCTCTGATTCCTTCCAATCTTTGTAGATATCAGTATAGTCCTACTCAATGAAGAACTAAGAATTCACGCCATGTTTTAAATGGATGGAAGGACATTTTCCCCAAGTTCCTTTAAACCATGATTTAAGTGCAGAAGTCCATAAGGACCAAGATGAATGGACAGGAACTATTGGAATCATCATGGGAGATTATCCACAGAATATGAAAATATTACTAGTCACCATGTTTTATTTTTTTGACGAAACAAAGAATGATGATGACTACTAGCAATAAAGAACATGTAATGGCACCTAGTAACACAGTGCACGTGTATTTTGAGGGGTAATAAAGTGAACATATGAGGCCACCTACTTTGATTTTTGGGTTGTCAGTTGTTTCTGAAAGAAATGATGATTCACGCTTAGTGCATTTTGATGTCAATTTGACACCAGAGAACCAATTCATGTAGTGAGGAAAATAAGTTGCTAACATGCAAGCTTAAAGCTATTATGAATTTCATGTTAATGCTCATATCATGTAGCTCTTCAGCTGGAAATCAGCACCGTTACCTATTAATTTTCCATGTTTCATTAGCCCAAACTTTTCATCACCATGATATGCAACTACATTCATGTATTAAATGGTATATATCAACTACACTATCTTACCGCTAATGAAATTTCCTAATCGTTGTTCAGTTATCAAGATATGTCCACTTTCTTTCTACAACTTTACATGATTATCAAAATTTAGTCTGCCTCTTTCACCCAACCGCTTGCTGATATATCTGAACCCTGAAACTGGTAAGGTTTGTTTTGCTAAACATTTCCTTCACCTATGACATGCAAACTACAATATCTTACGAAGAAAACGCTCTTGTACAAAAACTTCAAAAGGTAACATTACGAAATTATCATGTGAAACAAAATAATGGCAAGGAAAATTATTGAGAAGATAAAAGGAAACGAGACGGAAAAAATGGGGACATCAAACCTGGACGAGGTAATAGAAGACGCGGAGGCCTTCGGGGTCCTTGCTGTTCTGGACGTCGACGAGAGATCCGATCTTAGCGGTGGTGAAGGATATGTGCTGGTTCCCCATCACGATTTCCAGCTCCTGCCGCCCAACGATGTCCGGCTCCGGCCAGTTGTTGTCGTCCTCCTTCATTATCTACGTTTTTTATCCCAAAACCGACGAATCATACATTGGTACACAGAAGGGGGAAAAATCAAACAAAAAGTGAAAACCTAAAATTTGGGATCCTCGATAAAACCCTCGAGGAGGAGAAGGCAGACCTCAGAGTCGGCGATGATGCGGCGGCACTCGCGGAAAACGGCCGGGGTGAGGAAGACCTCCTTCCGGATCATGGTGTCGTTCTTGTAGTTCGAATTGTTGGCGTAGCGGAGCTTGCCATCGGGGCGGAACTCGAACTCCAGAAACTCGTGGCCGAACTTACCCTTGTGCCCCACGTAGTATCGCAGGTAGAACTCCTCCTGCTGCTCGCCGGCCATCGCTCAACGTCTAACTCTTCTCGTCGCTTCGTCGTCCTCACCCGCTGACGCCGGCCGGCTTCCCTCTCTCAGTTATTCTTATCGCTGCCTCTGCCCGGGGTTTCGGGCCTTCGACCAGTGTTGCGGGAGCACACCAAAGGACGGGCGTAAAGACTGAAGAGGAAGCAAGGGTCCGGGGGGTCCCACGCTTGCGCTTCGTGCCAAATTTATGGGCCTCTGAGGCCTTAAAATTTTTGCTATATTTGGCCCATGGAAACGATAAGGTGGGTTTTGAGATGTAAGGATTGGCCTGTTTGGTATTGGAATTAACCAAGAACAAAAGTTTTGTTCTAAAACAATTGATCAAATAATGTTTTTTTATATCTATGGGTACCACCTATAATCATGATGAGAATAGAAAAAAAGTAAGAGTAACTAAGTTTACGGTGAAGATTAGAATTCACTTGCTCCTGCTGGAACAAAAATGAGAGCTAGCAGTTGGGTCAAAGTAATAATGTTTTGGGATAAATATTTTTCATTCAAACAACTCAATTGTGAGCAACGACGGATCAAGAATACATACTCCGATTGGCATGGAATAATGTCCGTCGCGATATTCCCAATAGATGCATCAACACCGGTCGTAAACTTACCGGAAAAAACACAATCCTACTTCAAACATTCATTTACTTTCTTTCTTTCTTCATGCATTGATAATACTTTCATTTGTTTAATGTATTGATAATGCATGACGTTCCAAAATTGAAGAATAAATTTTGATCATTCAAAATACAAAATAAGAAGTAAAATTTTGCACTAAGTGTGCTTCAAAGACAAAGAGTCCTAGAAGTACAATCTTGTAGAATAATTTTTTTCTTCAGAAATGATGTGCATATTTTTGAAAAATAATCAAGAAAGAGTATGTGTTCTTAAAAATGCTTGGTGGTAGGGTATGGAGCCTGACTAATTTATGTGACTATATTGACATAATTCTTTAATAAAGTCAAATATAATTATAATGAATATGAAAGAAAGATGAAGTATAATATTTCATGATAAAAACCGGAAGACGAAAAAAAATTCAAAATGTCATAAAACAATCCCAGGGAATGTTAACCAAATAATGAAAAAAAGGAAAAAAAAATCAAGGATGTCAAATAATAAGTATAATTAAAGGAGTTATAAAGTAACTTGCATGATAATTAAAGAAGAAAAAATGAAATGGCAAGACAGAATGTTTCTATGTTTATGATATAGTAAATGATGTGATGAATGTATTTTATGACATGATTGCTAAATATTTATACAAGAGGAATGTTATATATTGTTACGAGAGGAGCCGAATAATGTTATTCTTGATCCATATGAAACTATACAATTCTAAATAGTAAAAACTATTAAATACTATTCTAGTTAATGTTTTGGCTGTACGTATTTTAAAATAACTTTATGATTTATACAGTAATATTTTTTCTGATATCTTTTAAATGATATAATAAAATGTATATGCAGGTAAGAAATTGTTCCGTATTAAAGCCACGTAAAACAAATGGCGTCTCCCGTCCTCTCTCTCCTAATTCGCCACGTTCCCCGCCAACTTTTGCCTCCTCTCGAACTCCGACACACGACACATCTTTCTCTCTCTCTCTCTTTCCAATTATCTCGCCGCCTTCTTTCTCCCCCTCCGTCTCATTATCCAGTACCATATAACTTGTTTGCGATCGAAATTCGAATAGCATTGGAAACAGCAGTTCTACAGGCGTATTCTTGCACCTCAAAGAAGAGTGCAGTTCAAATTTCCACGTGCACACATGGGGTTTTGGTGCTCTGGACGCGGCAGAGTTCAATTCCTAACTCACGAGAAGCATTAAAGATTCAATTTCTTGATCGAATTAGAAGCATTCAAGATCGGAGTTAGACGCCCCGAAGCAGCAGTATTTGTTTCGAACGATCTTCCAAGAAAGAAAGAGAATGGATAGATGGAAAATGGTATTTAGGATCAGAGTTCGATGCATTTTTTAGTTGAGATAAAGAGGCTTCTAGTTGCAGTGTTCAGTTCAACCTTCCGAAGCCGGAGAAAGATGGCTCATCTCCCTCCTGGTTACCAGCTCTTGCGAAGGCTCGGGCGCCGTGAGTGGAGCTGCAAGGCCCACAGAGCGCTCGTCCTCGCCCTCACGTTCTTTGCCTACGCCTGCTACCACGTTTCCCGCAAGTCCACCAGCATCGTGAAGAGCGTCCTCGTCCCCGGCGCCTGCTCGTCGCCCGCCTGGACCGTCTTCGTCGCCGATCGCCCCGCCGCGCCGTCGCATTGCGGCGCTGGTTGGGCGCCCTTCAATGGCCCAGACGGCACGTCCAAGCTCGGGGAGATCGATGTCGCATTCCTTGCCTGCTACTCTTTAGCGCTGTTCTTCACCGGGCATCTTGGGGACCGCCTCAACCTCCGGCTCTTCCTCGCCTTGGGGATGATCGGAAGCGGCGTCTTCGCGGTGCTCTTCGGGATGGGATATTTCTGGGGCGTCCATTCCTTCGCCTTTTACCTTGCAATGCAGATGTTTGCAGGAATTCCGCAGGCGACCGGATGGCCTTCCGTGGTGGCCGCGGTGGGGAATTGGTTCGGGATGCATAGGAGAGGATTCATCATGGGGATATGGAACGCCCACACCTCTGTTGGGAACATTGCAGGATCCCTGCTCGCTGCAAGTGTGCTGCAATACGGGTGGGGATGGTCATTCATCCTGCCTGGGGCTTTGATTATTTGCGGCGGGTTTCTGGTGTACCTGTTCCTGATGCCGTACCCGGAGGACGTAGGATGTGACGGTACATGCAATTACCATAGAAGGAGGGAGATTGAAGATGGAGATCAACATGTGGAGGGAGCAAGAGGAAGAGGGCGTGCAGTGGGCATCATTAACGCTTGTTCGATACCTGGGGTGATACCGTTCTCTCTGTGCCTCTTCTTCTCAAAGCTTGTTGCTTACACCTTCTTGTACTGGTTACCATTTTACCTCAGCCAGACTGGTACGCGTTCTTTATCCTCTTTCCTCCCCTTTTGAATACATGTGGTCGTATTACTAGTTCTTGTCGTAGATCCTACTATAAGTTGCTAGGTGGTTCTCTGTTTTTCTTCTGCACGTAGTCTAACTGATAGAGACAACTTGAGGGTGAAAGATTATAAGTGGTCATCATGAGAATGTCATGAATACATCTCTCATCATTCAATAAAGAAGATCAGAATTGAGGGTATGACATTTTTTTCGTCCGTGGTCATGTGCCCCACCTCACGTGGTGAATTTGGAAATTGAATCTGGCCTATTAGCACCCAACGACCCCAAGAAATAGTTTCGCCATCCAGCTGAGGCTATGGCCTTTTTGCTAGTATGTAGTTTTTGCTCTCTTGAGAAGATATGTTTTTACTTTATATCTTTAAGCGTTAACAAAACTTGTATATGCTCTCACTTTCATAGAACCTTAATAAGAACCTGTTCACAGTGCTTCATGGATCAAGCTACATTGTTAGTTAAACCTTAATAAGAATCATCATTACTTGAACATAATATTTGTAAAGACCGCAAAATCTGAGTTACATTGTTAGCTAAACCTGTGGGCAGATAGTGATGCGATATCAAACTATCTATAGGACTTTCTAATAGAAATTCAACAAACTCGAGAATGCCATGATTGATAAACATGTTTCTGATTTTAAAAGAAGTGTGTAGTTAGATTTTGATGTGACGAGTGTTTTTAAGACAGATATCAAAATTACTGTGAGGTCCAATTTTTTGCACTAAACTGTGTATCAAAAGTTAAAGAACATTCCAATATATTAGTTGCATTCCAATGTAGCATTTCACCGTTGCTGCAATATGATTAGTGATTTCTGAATTGTTCCAGCCATTGGAGGGGAATATTTGTCGGTCAAGTCTGCTGGAAATTTCTCAACTTTTTTTGACATTGGCGGAATAGTTGGTGGGATTCTTGCTGGATTGATCTCTGATAAACTCAATTCTAGAGCCATTACAGCTGCTGCCTTCATGTATTTAGCAATTCCTTCACTTTACGTCTACCGCACATATGGGAACACTACGTGGCTTATGAATATTATACTGATGATGGTCTCTGGGTTGTTTGTCAATGGACCATATGCCCTCATTACAACTGCTGTTTCAGCTGATCTTGGCACTCACGAATCGCTCCATGGAGATTCTAGAGCATTGGCAACTGTGACAGCCATTATAGATGGTACTGGATCACTCGGTGCTGCTCTTGGACCTCTTCTCACGGGATATCTCTCAAGATATAGTTGGACTTTGGTTTTCAGAATGCTTATGATTGGGGCATTTATTTCGGCTTCACTGTTGTTTGGTTTAGTTAGAGCTGAAATATCACAGCTAGTGTCTGATAGGAGAAGGCCTTCAAATAATACTTCAGTGCAACAAGGAGCAGAAGGTAATCAAAAGCTTCAATACTTCCTTTCTACGCAAGCTTCTGACTCTCCTTTCTCTGCATTAAGAATATAATCGGATTCTAAGAAAATTGCTCACATTATTATAATATAAATGCAGGTCCTGTTGACACACCACTTCTTTTGGAAGATAGTTGATACCAATGATCTCTAGTCCATGATGTGATTCAGGTAAAAATTGCAACTAGGTTAGTAGTTTTGGTTTTGAAAATGAAATATACAACAACGAGAGGGCTAAAGAAAAAAAATTCCATATTACAGAGGAATAGATCATTTGTCTCTTTTTCTTCATTGCTTCCGCCCTTATGATAAAACCTGTTTCTAGCCCGTGCTATCCGAAGAAAAAAAAGCATATATACATCTGGAAAGATTTTGTAGCGAACTCGAATTTTGGCCCATTCCTCCTTTCGTCTCTTTTTTTCATCGCATTGGGATCACCTGTTCATTTGCGCACGTCATCAATTGTATCAACTTTCTTATTGATTAGAACCGACTTTGGGCTTAACAACATGTTACAAAAAACCTAAATGACGCATCGAACTTGCTTGCTAGTTCTATTAGGAGAATGTTTTTTCCCAATTTCAGTCACAGGCTAAAACTAGCCTGTGCTTTGAAGTCTGCTCACTTCGATCATATTTATGACGTTATTTACCATGGACGGTTCACATGTGCTGTGAGTTCACAAATATTCACCGTGACGAGTCCTAACAAGTAATGAGATAATCTGTCATCATTAGTCTCTCAGATGATCATATCGGTCATCAAGTCGACAGCTACCAACCAAAATTGGTATATGTATTAGAATTGTGATGCTATGATTAACTGTTTGTTCTGCCTTCATGTAAAATGAAATTACCCAATTCCGTCACTTGGGAAGAGAAGATTCACCAAACAGAGGAGCTGGATAGGTGATAGTGAGGCTTCATATTAAGATCTAATTGACGATTGGTATGTTGTTAGTAGTTTTGAATCTCGGCACTAATTAGGTGCTCTATCCCCTCAGCTGATCAATCGTCTAATAATCTCGGCACTAATAAGCATGTTGGCGATGGAAAGTTTTACGTAAGCTTTTTTTTTCTTAGGCGAAAAAGTTTTTATAAGCTTTGCTTTCAAGGTAGACTGCTCACCTCGACAACTAGCCCTTTTTTTCTATCTCCATCGCAAGGAGAAATAAAGTGCATGCTGTCCTCGTTTTGGATATAAAATTATGCTTCTTTTGCATAATGGATTCTTTTCCTTTTCCCTTGATTACTTTCTAGGTTTCCTCTATAATAGTGTTCGATGGTTGGGGAAAATGGACGATCAATGACAGACAACTTTACGTAACTTGCAATTGAGGATTCACCTTTTAACGTTCCACATGAAAATTTTGCATAGAAGCTATGCATGAACCCGTTACAGTTTCTATGCGGAAAGATTATCATTTGAAACACAATTTCTATGATTTCATATTTTACCTTTTTTTCAATTTCAAATCATCATTATTAGACGCTATATAAAATAACTAAATTTAAGTTGCATGTGCGTTCATATCATTGTATGCTTTATCGTTTTGAACTAATAAATGATGCAATTGGGGCTTCCATCACTGGCCAACATTACGCGGCGGTTTTATACATTTATCAAAAGAAACGAGCTGTTTTACAAGGAAAAAAAAAAACTTGAGCTGCAGAGCACGTTCTCCACACGATTGTAGTACATTCTGTTCCTTACGTTGATGTAATAATCATTTATCATATTATGTTATTAGTTAATAAGCACGTTTGTTACTGATCATTATCTTTAGATTATTTGGTCGTCATGATCAAAATAGTTTGTTTAACTAATTTGACTGTCATAATTTATTTATTCTTATATGTTATTTTAGATCATCAAATTAATCCGATTGGCATACAACACTTTATAGGTTACGAGTTCGATTGTGTTTCATGATCATCATATTAAACACGTGTCGCTTCATTTTATTATAATCATAGTTGAAAAATGATTTCACGCGTTAAAGAAGAGAAACTAGAATATCATCTTTCGACTACCTAATACTTAATTACATCTTATTTGGGCTATCTCTAAAAAATTAAGGCTCGAACTAACTCACCTAAGAACTGATTAACGAGTCATCTAAGACTATTATGAATACCCGACGTATGGGTCCTCCATTCATCCGTGCATCTTGCAAGTGTCGTGCATGCCATCGAGGTAGGAAACAAAAGCCCATTGCACGACTTCAAGTTCGTAAATAACTTATTCACAATTGATATGTATGATAGAATATCCCTGTACTCCATTTATCTCTTTCTATAAAATAATTAAAAGAGTGACGCAATCATAATCTATATTTTTCGTACGTAAATGCTGGTATCCGTCCTTAATTAATTGAGTTTGGGTCGAAAAGTGTAAAGGCTTAACATGATATTTTTTCGATATATTATTTAAGGGTTCAAATTTATTAACCACTTGGATCAACTTATATTATTGTGTAAGATCCAATGTGGTTTAGGGCACATGTTATGCTACATTATTCGGATTACTCGGTAGTCTAACACACGCTACAACTAATATGATAATTTTAGCTACATACTATGCTTACTTCATTAATAGTGAAGAGATCTATCATAATGATATTTATTTTCCCTTTCTTTTTTATACTAAAAGATTATGTGATTTCATTAAATTGGCATATATAAGAAAAATGCATCAGAAGAAAAGGAGAGAGCTCAGAAACTTTTTGGGCAGAAAGTTGAAGCAGGAAAAGAAAAAGGAAACTGGAGTCCAGCAGAGCTGCAGGTGGGCTGTCAAGCAGCTTCTGGTCACTCTGGTTGTTGCCGTGAGGTCTCGATGAAATGACTTGTTACCAAATCAACTTTATTACATTTGCCAGCACATACCAATTTCTTCTATTCCCCAAGAATATGGCAAATGCATCAACTCACATATGTCTTTAAACCTTAAATTGAAAGTAATTTGCTATTTGATCTATTTGTGGACTGCAGTATGTTTTAGGTATGTTTGGTATTCTAGTGTTCATCAATTCTTTTGGCAGGGTATCTGTAAAATGAATCATGAAACAACTTGTAGATCCATGTAGGAGCTATTGAACTATGAACATTAATGTAAAATACATATGGTGGATTAGGTTCACATGTTGATGTTAGGTCATTAGCACAGCAAATTGTATATAAGTTTTAAGGGCTAGTTGGTAGAGAGTACCGACACAAAGCTTGCGCCAACTAAAGTGATCGAGGATCGATCATGCGGTAGTTTAAGTCACCACCCCACAGCACAGTGATACAGGATCCTCTCTCTCTCTCTCTCTCGCGCGCGCGCGCGCGCAATATATATAATCTCTGAACTGCTTCAATTCTCTCCATCCCATTCTACCAATAGTAGCAGGCACTCGCATTCTCCTACTGTTGGCTACAGCCTCTCTCTTACACTTGCTTTGAAGCGGTAGAGAAGATGGCTTCTCATGCACCAATGCTGGCATTGGCCATCTCCCTCGCCCTCGTGGCCACCTGCATTGCTCAGGCCCCGGCCGGAGCGCCCGCGAACGCCCCGCCGAGCCCCGCCACCCCTCCCTCTACCACTGCTGCGCCGCCGCCGACAGCCACTCCTCCCACTGCCACTTCCCCGCCCCCTGCCACTCCTCCGCCTTCCACCCCTCCTCCAGCTGCCGCTCCCCCGCCCGCCACGCCTCCCCCAGCCGCCACTCCCCCGCCGGCCTCCCCTCCTCCAGCTGCCGCTCCCCCGCCGGCCACCCCTCCTCCGGCTGCAGCTCCCCCGCCGGCCACCCCTCCTCCAGCTGCATCTCCCCCTCCGGCCACCCCTCCTCCGGCTGCATCTCCCCCTCCGGCCACCCCTCCTCCGGCTGCATCTCCCCCTCCGGCCACCCCTCCTCCAGTGGCTACTCCTCCTCCGGCTGCTGCCCCCACGCCCGTTTCTCCTGTGTCGACTCCCGCCTCGGCCCCGACGACAGAATCTCCTACCCCGTCACCTTCGGCGGAGGCTCCTGGCCCGGCATCTGGGAGTCCGGCGACCGCTTCGCCGACGCCGGCTCCTGCCACTTCCACCCCGGCGGACGGTACTTCGGGAGCTTACGTGCATAGGATCAGCATGGGCGCGATTCTGGCGTTGCTTGGTGGCGCCGCCGCGATGCTGGTGTAGAGCGAGGGAACGAACACATATGATCTTGGTTTGACACGTCATTCATTTGGTGCTCTTGATTAGTTTGTATAGAGCCGTGATGCATTGCTATTTGGTGTAATAATTGCTATTCTTCCTTCCTTTTTGCTTTTTATAATCCATATGCTTTCTTATACATTCTTTCTCTTTCTCGTCATTTTGCTGAGCGGATATTTCGATCCGTTTTTATACCAATACAATTTTTCTCGTATTCTTATTCTTTTCAATTTTCTTATTCTTTTCACTTTGTTTAAATTTTGATTTATACCAATATTCAAAGAATATAACTAAACGATCACATTTATTCCACAATATAAAGAGCGTTGTTGTCATTTTAAAAATATATAATCATGTAAACAGTATTCTTTTTTTACAAAGATAACTTATTCTTTCAAAGTGATAGAATACATAATCCAAAAATTAAAAAAATTAACCCCTCGAATTAAATATATTTATTCTCATCGTTATATTCCCATTCTCATGCCAAATATCCTAATCAAGGTTATATTAGGCGTTTTTTCTACTTTCACTTTATTTTTATTTTTTATTTACATTGAACCGATAAAATGGGAAGGGAAATTTGGAGATTGAGGAGGGCTATCTCCATCTCCATAATTGATTCAATAAATAAATAAATAAAACTCTTCCAATGGCAACACAAAAACTTTTGTTCCGTGAGAAAGGAAGGTAATTAATTGGTCTAATATATAGAAAATAGAAAAGAAAAAATCTCATTCGAAACAATAATATATATATATATATACATATATATATATATATATATATATACGGAATAATGGATGTTTCCCCAATTGAAATGGGGGACACTTCACCCATTTAAAGGCGTCCGTCCGATGCGCATCGGACGGGCGCCGATGAAAAAAGGATTTTTTCATGATGAACCGGGTGACGGCGGGCAGTTCACCATGAAAAATTCGGACGACATCATGCGAACGTTGTTCAGCTGTCGGTCGCGGAGTACAATAGGGCGGGGTAAAAATATTTTTATCCCTTTTACTCTCGCTCTCTCTCTCTCTCACCTTTCTCGCTCTTCAGATCCATCGCAAGCCCGAGATCGCCGTGTCCGTCAAGATCTCTGCCGCCAACGAGATCTCCTCGAGTACGACCACGTCTGTCAAGCTTAGATATGCGTGAGAGCGACCACCGACGAGATCTTCGCATCCGACCTGATCTGACAGTCACCGATCAGATCTGCGCCTTGACGACCTCATCCGCCCAGATCCGCATGGAGCCGACGAGATCTGACCCTTGGCAACCAGATCTGAGCATCGGATCTCACCCTTCGCCTACCGCCGACCATATGCGCGTGAAGAGGGCCCAATCCAACTGTCGATGAGCAGATCCGCACGGTCCTGACATCGAGCACCCCGCCTCGATCCCGCCGAGCATTACCGACCTCACCCTAGCCGTGGTGCTGTCGACCTCCGCGAGGACCTCCCGCGACCCCGCACCACCGCCGCCACCACCTCACGCCGTTGAGTTCGACCGACCCGCCGCCGACCCCACACACCACGACCCCGCCGTCGCCCCCTCATCCCGAGCTCCCGCCGCCGCCGTGCTCGTGTACCGCTACTGCAACCGCCGAGCTCGCCCGCCTCGCCGAGCTCGCTGTTAATAGACGTTGTTAATCCGTTAATCCTTCGTGCCGTAAATTTTGTTGTAAACTATTTAAACTTAATTAATCCATCATTAGTTACACTTTTGAAATTTTTTGTTGATAATTCATGTTGTAAATTAGTTAAACTTCCTTTTCTGTTATGAAAATGTTCTTATATGTTCTTATCATGTAAAGCATATATTTGTGTGATCCTCCAAAACTTCAAAACTTCTGAAAATGTTTGTTGATGTTCTGAACGAGATTGACCTTTCGTATAGCTTATTGAACATGTTAGAATTAATATGATTTTCAATATGTTCAACTCAAATTGTGTACATGGAGAGGATTTTGTTAACATGGAGAGGATTATAATGCAGTCCGCTCCACATGTTGTCGGAGCTCGACGGAAAGTGAGATAGAGATGGTTTAGTATGTCTGAAATGAGCCTCAACGCAATGTTTTACACCATTGTTTTCCGCCGAGCTCCGCAAGCTCTTCCACAACAATTTAGTTGAACTTATTTAATTCTAACATAAAAGGTCAATCTCTGAGAAAATTTCATGCTCATCCTTATGAGAAAACAGCCTAATAAGAACATTTTGATAAATCACACTAATTTACAACATACATTATCAATAAAAAATTTACAAAAGTGTTACTAATCACACTATTACATAATGGATTATTTTACAGCACGAAGAATTAACGGATAAAAAACATGGATTAACAGTAGCACGGTGACGATGGGGAAGGCGAGCTCGGCGGCGGCGGGGCGGACGAGCTCGATGGCAGCGGTGGCAGTGGGGTTGGCGTGTGGGGTCAGCAGCGGGCCGGTCGAACTCGGCGGCGACCGGGCGACGCTCGACATGCTCGTGGCATGAGGGGGTGGCGGCGTGCGGGGTCGGCGGTGGTGCGAGGTCGTGGGAGGTCAGCAGCACCACGGAGGAGGTGATAGGAGGTCGGCGACGCTCGGCGGGATCGAGGTGGGGTGCTCGATGTTAGGACCATGCGGATCTGCTCGCCGACGGTTGGATCGGGCCCTCTTCACGTGCTGATTTGGTCAGTGGTCGGGGAAGGGCGAGATCCGGTGCTCGAGGTCATCGCTGCACAGGGGGCAACCGTCTGCCATGCGAGATGAGAACGACCGTCTCCGCACCCATCCGCCATGCGCGGAGAGAGAGCAGAGGAGAGGAGAGCGGGGGATAGGAGAGGAGAGGAGAGCGAGGGTCAGCGGCGGGCAGATCTGCGACGATGGGTGTGGGAGGAGGTCGCCGCGCGGAGGTGAAACGCGGGGTCGGCGGCAGGCAGATCTGCCATGAGGCTCGTCGCGTCGGGCAGCCGTGTGCGGAGAGGAGAGAGAGAGAGGAGACGGCACGGAAGAGAAACGAAGAGGAGAGAGAGAGGAGAGAAGAAAATGAAAGGTTTTTATCTTTTTATACCTCTTAAAACCGATCCGTGCGAACCGCGACAAATCGAATCCCGAACCGCACATTCGACCATGTCGGTTGGCTCCAAATCTCACTGATCTACGCCAGCCGTCGGATGCATCCGACGGCTGGTGCATTATAGGGGGACAATCCCATTATTCCCATATATATATATATATATATATATATTATCGGACCATGCTACCAATCGTTATACTTAAAAATTGGTGATCAATTATCAAATTAGTTTAATCTATCCTCCACGAATTTATAGGTAATTTTTGTTTGTCCGAGTGACCAAATTGAAGAAAACCATTCCCCTAAAACTTCTGTCTACTTCTCTGGGACTCGCATAAGAAAATTATCTTAAAATAGTCGATAAAATTATAACTTTGCGCGTGTGGAAGGATTTTTACTCACATCCCAAGTTATTTTTTTTAAAATTAATAAAAATTATAACTAGTGCAATTCGGGTGGATGAATTTTAGAAGAAAAAATATTAGGATGCCACAACATTCTTTCTTTCTCTCTAGTTTATAAAAAGATTCTAAAATGAGAAATGACCATGTATGAAATAAGGGGAATGATAAAGAGTGTTATTTTCTTATTTTTAGTTTAGCATTTACTTGTTATTAAATAAAAAATGAAAAGGCGTTCATTTGACATTCTATTAGCAAAACCATCCGAATAGAATTTTTATGACAAGTGAAAGTTGGGTTGGGTTGGGTTGTAGGTGCTAGGGGTATTCACCGGGTCGGATCGGTCAGATCGATCCGGTCCGAAGATCCAACCCGATTTGATCCGATCATGATCTGATCTCGGGTTCGGCTTGCAGAATTCCAACACCCGACCCAATCCGATGATCCAAATTTTTTTTTAATTTTAAATGTTTTTTTATTAATTTAAAAGTTTTATATTATTAAAAATTGAAAAAAATATAAAATAAACTATTTTAAATATAAAAAATATATAAATATTTAAAGCAATATTTTTTGGTATTTAAAATATTTTATTTAGTATTAAAAATAAAGTAATAAATGTTTTTTATATTAAAAAAATAAAAAGAAAAATTTAAAATAATGGTGGTCGGATAACTCGACCACCCGATTCGGATCGGGTTGGGTCAGGTCGCAAAGGAGAAAATTGGCAAACCCGACCCGATCCGGTCAATGGCCGGGTCGCAAAGGAGAAAATTGGCAAACCCGACCCGACCCGATCCGACCAATGGCCGGGTCGCAAAGGAGAAAAAAATTGACAAATCCGACCCGACCCGATCCGATCAAACTCGACTCGTGAACACTCATAGTAGGTGCAACAAAATGGAAACTCAAGTGGACTTCCACGTTGAAGTTTTGAGAAGATTTTGAAACCGAACATTATCAAGAGAGATATCAAGTGGGCTTCCATGTCTGAATGTTGGCCTTTCTTGACTCAAAATTAAGACTATATACGCGCAACTTGAGAATTTGGACAAGCCATTCTTGAGTTTTACAGCAATAAAGCTCATTTCTATTTTATTGTCCTCGTTCTATGTTTCACTTTATTTAAATAGTTTGACATAAGTTCTACTTGCCAAAAGCATCTTATCCATTTGCGATAACAAAGTTCAACAATTGTAAATCAAACAATTGGTTGGTTAATTGATTAGTGATATATATGCAGGCCAGGTCGTCTCCATGCCGTCGGGGCGCTCGTGTCACGAGGCATTTTCTCATGACACAAAGCATGAAGCCTCGCGGCACCAGTGCCGCTCAACTTATAGTTCTCGACCATTCATCGTCGAAACCATGGAACACATGCAGCCTATAACACTTTCAAAATCGTCTCTCCTGCCACGTAGCAGTCAGGTTGACCCCGGAAATGTTACACTGCCTATTGCACTATTGACCATGACCATTCAATAAAATGACATACGCGACATCAATATAATAAGAAAATAATCAAAGACTTTAATGCGGAAGTTCAAACGGTGGAATGTCAAGAGGCATTGATAATTAATATAATCTATAACAAGAAAAGAAAAGATAGTAGCTTTAAGAAGTTCGATAAGCGGAAGACCATGATGTCTTTAAACAAACTATAATAACATGAAATGAATATAACAGTGAAAGCTTGGAGCAAAATATCAGTCATGTGCAGCATTCTCCAAACTCTGTGCCCTCCAACACCTCATCAGTTAGCATTCTCGCTTGCAAAATCTCATTACAGGAGAATCGAATACCCGTGAGCAAAAAGCCCAGTACAATATCAAAATAGACGGTGAAATAGAGCTCAATGATAATCATGTAATCAATGCATCAATGATGAACAATACTATACTCTGATTTCTATGCATTGCTTATAATGGATCGATACATCATTCTTTGACAATATCAATATCTGTACTTTGTTCTTTACTATGACTCTACTTTGTCTTTACTCTGCATTATCTTTACTATATCATATTCCATGCTTTATAATACCATATGCTATACTATACCATATTTTACTTTACCATACTCTATGCTTTACTTTACAGTACATTGCTTTACATTGCTTTATTATGAGTTGCACTACATCTTTTATATTACTATCCTTAAAGTTAGTTGTCCTATGCGAGCTCGACTTTATTAATTGGGATGCCAGAAGTGCCTCTCTGAATCTCTGAAGCCAGGAAGCCCATAAAGGGAAAGGGGTGTGTTACCCAATTCGGAATGTAGGTGGGAGAGAACCTACATCCCAGGAACAATGGTCATTTAAGAACCTGTAGGCTCACTGTCTCCTCAGTTAGCTACCTGTTCATCTGACTCAATACTCTATATTCTCCGGAGGAAGGAGTGTGACCAATGCATCACCCTTTATTCGAGATACAGGTGGGAGAAGACTTAAATATCAAAACAGTGGTCATCGAAGACTAGTAGCTTCGCTGTCTCTTTAGCTAACTACTTGCCCCTCTCTGTACAATACTCTGATCTTTGTTCCATGCTTTGGGGGCGGCACATAGCAATCCCATGTCTTCATCTTTACTTTATTTATTTTTGCTTATCATGAAATCTATAATTTAGGACTCAATTGGGCGTTAATCTCTGTACAATATGAATCAGTCAACGTAGGTGAACTGATTATGATTTGAGTGATGTCAATCTGGTTAGTTCAGATCGATGGGTCTGACTACCGGATCGATCGACCATTCTCTGCCATCGGTCGACCGGTCCTTTTGGATCGGTCGGCTGTGTTCATGATTGGACATCTGTGGATCAGTCGACCGCACGCGTAGGCCGGTCGACCGCACGCGTAGGCCGGTCGACCGGTTACTCTACTGGATCGGTCGACCGTTTTGGTGATCGATCGACCGATCGCATGATTTACACAAATGCGCACTGCGCAAAGTATCGGTCGACCATTCTGGTGATCAGTTGATCGGTTGTAAGGTTGTGAGGTCACGCTCTATGCGTTCGGATCGGTCGACCGATCAGATGTTCGGTCGGCCGATCGTGAAATTAGATCTGTCCGTTAATAGACAGATCGGTCGACCGCCAAGGTGAGGCCGGTCGACCGATCAATAGGAACTCGCGTGAGTTCTTTGTGCTTATCCAAAAGTCGGTCGATCGATCCCTACGATAAAACAGGATCGCCAAATTTCTTCTCTGTTTTCGGCGATCTTTCGGCCATCGAATCATCACGACATGAATATGAAAAATGTAGATAATCATCTCAAGATCATAATGAACTATTCCTATGCATTAAACGATCACTATTTCTTCGTCTAGGGATTTAAAACGCTAAGGTACCTCTACTTTGGACTTCGGAAGTTTGTCGGGCCGCTGTCGTCGTTCATGTGATCACCGATCGTCGAAGAATCGACCGGTGTAGGAAGATGCGCCTGGCCTTTGCGCACGTCGAGGAGGGTCACCGTGCGTCGAAGAATCGACGGATCATTGATTACGCCCGTTGCTTCTGTTTCGCTCGTCCGTTCGTCGTGCGTCGGTCGCCGATTCGAAGAAAGAAGAAGAAGGCATAAGGGCGACGGTCAGCTAGGGTATCGAAGGGGACGCGAGGGCGCCCCTTCGCGTCCTCTTTATAGCTTCAGCTGGCCAGGGTGGCCGGCCGTTTCCAAGCGGCAATCAGGGGAGGATTTTCCTCCCCTGTCGGCCGTTCTTCCTTTTTTTATTTCGAATTCGTTTCAAATTCTGATTAAATTTTGTATTGATTTCCATTAATTGCTTTGATTTTTCCATTGATTTCCTTATGGAAAGATTGCATCCCTTACATTATTACCCTCTTAAAAGAAAATTCGTCCTCGAATTTTGATAAGAGTTATGACTTACCGAATAATTGTGAAAATTTTTCTCGCATCTCTGATTCTACTTCCCAGGTTGCCTTCTTTCCTTGGTGATGCTTCCATGCTACTTTGACTAGTGATATCCTCTTCTTCCCTTGTTGGTGTTCTTGGTATTCTAGTATCTCCGTGGGTTGTTCTTCATATGTCAGATCCTCATTGAGCTTTGGTTCCTCAATTTGGACACGTTGACATAGTCATGATTGTACTTCCGAAGTAATAAAACGTGGAAGACATTGTGTACTATAGCATACGCTGGGGGTAGGGCCAACCTGCATGTTGAGTCCCCGACCATATCCAAGATTTCAAATGGACCTACATACATTGGACTCAATTTCTCACGCTTACTAAAATGCATCACTCCTTTGATGGGGGAGACCTTAAGCAGAACTTGATCTACTGCCTTGTGTAGGATCGAAAGCACCAAGAGGGGGGGGGGTGAATTGGTGAAATTAAAATTTCTAAAAATTCACCTTCGGAGAAAAAAATGATAAAACTGATCACAAGCAAATAAAGATAATGCGTAGATGAAGAATAAAGAACAAACACAAGAAGACACGATATGTTGACGAGGTTCGGTCCCAACGCTTTGGCATACGTCCTCGTTCTGACTTCTCGATCTCGAGACCGCCGGAGATTTACTATCTTTCTTTTTTCTTGTAGGGAGAGAACAACCATCTTAATACAATTACACCTTCTTCTCCGCTTAAGAGGCAAGGCACACCTCTCTTACAAAGAGCTCTCAATCTCACTATATTTCAAAAAGTGAATGTTTCCCTCTAACTCTTTTCTTTTACAAAACTTTTTCACACTCAAGGCTAAGAAAAAAAAGGGAAGAAATTGAAATTCTATGGTAAAAAACTTGAGAGGAGCTCTAGGACGTTCCTTCTTGCTTGGATGAGTTTTTTTCTAGCTTTGACACTCTTTTTATAGGCTCCTAGAGGTGAGAATCCATTGAAAAAGTCTCCCCCATTTTTCTCCTCATAATTCTAGTCGTTACTGTTCATTTGATTGAAGGGTCGGTCGACCGCTGGGATGGGCCGGTCGACCAGTCTATGTGATCGCTGTCTCATTTCTGTGCTTTGACGCTGTCCGGTCGACCGGTCCTTCGACCGATATAACGACCGGTAATGTCTCGTCGTTGATCGATCTTTTTGCTGTCGATCGGTCTATCGACCGGTGCAGTCTCGACGTCGACCGATATCTTATCATCTTTCCTTTCACCGAATATCAGTCGACCGGTGCTTTTGGTCGGTCGACCGATGTGTCGATCGGTATCTTATCGTCTTTCCTTTCACCGAATATCAGTCGACCGGAGCTTCTGGTCGGTCGACCGATGTATCGACCGATCGTGCTGAAAACTTTTCTTCCAACTTTAAATTTGGCGATTTCTTCGGCGAATCTGTTCATATCAATTCTACACCTGCATTATCACTACTTGAGCATATATTAGTATCTTTTATGTCCATTTTAATTTGTTATCATCAAAACATAGGATTCAACAATCTCCCCCTTTTGACGATGGCAAATCAATTTGGACGATAAGGAGAAGAAAGAGATAAATTGAAATATAAGTTTTACATATAAAGGAATAAACAAGCTCCCCCTACATTTATGCGTATTTAATTTTTCTCCCCCTAAATCGATGGCATTTATAGTTTCACAATTGATATGAACATATGACAAGAAATAAATATGGAATCAAATGTAAAAAAAAGTCATCATATAAGAAGAGTCATTACATTATATAGTCCATAAAACATCATGCACTAACAAATGTGACTGAAGTCAATACAAAATGGTGCACGATATGCACGATACAAATGTAAGCACTAGGACACATAACATACTAAGACATATAAAACACATAACATCGTCCTAGACTTCTCCCCCTTTTGACATCAACAAAGAGGGAAATAACCCAACTACTCCTCATCGGGACTATCATCCTCACGGGTTATAGGCGGAATAAAACCCTGTGATGTGTAGTATGCCTGAAGTGAACCGACAAGGTAACGAGAATCATGCTCCATCCGTCAAACACGATGATCCATCTGAGTCACACGCTAATCTATGACAGCCACCTGCTGTGAAAGAGCTATGAAGTCAAAATTGCCATGGAAGTCGGAAGTACTGTGCTGAGAAGGTCCAAACTGCGCAGCGGATGCCGATGGTGGCGGGAAGCTGGGGCCAGCCTCAGGTGCATCCTGAGTGTTCAGTGGTGCTGGCTCGCGATCTGTGGCATCGTCTCTATCATCAGAATCTGACGCTGCCTGCTCATTAAACTTAAGACCCTTCCGGTGCAGGGTCCCAGAACTAATGACGTCAGTGGGTCAAGGTCGAATGTACTCCTCGTCTGCAGGAATCTCGACTTCAGAATAGAGTAAAATCCTCGTAATGCAGGCACCGAAATATAAGTGGTACCGATCACGAGCACCAGAGAAAATTTTCTGAAATGTGTAGTCCATATGATAGAAGACGCAATGGCCGAAGTGAAGAAATGAGGCATCACGAATGCAGAGACAGTGAAGAAACAAAAGGTCGAAGTGAGTGACCTATGTATAGTGCCCGGCCCGGGGAGTGATCATACAATTGAGAATGTGATGTGCCATCTTCATGATCGGATGAAAATGTCGATGGGCTATTTCGACAGTATATTGGACATCCTGTCCAGCAAAAATCGTACGAATGCCTTCTGCGATAGAAAGATAATCGGAAGGCCAGCCGTGGGTAACAAATGAATAAAGGCCAGGTAAGGGACATGTTATGCCAAAGATGTGACAGAGATGGTTGGGGTCCAATCGAATGGGTATACCAAGGACATAGGTAATAATGAACTCTCGAGTGATAGTCATGTTCATATAAAAATGACGAACAAGATGATGGTACACCCGGTCTGTGAGGGAGAGAAGTGGCAGCCAACCTATGGTTGCAAACATTTCTTGAACATCGGGAATGTTCAGAGCGTTTCAATCAATGGTATAGGCACGCCAGACTTCGCGAGAGGCGTACAAGGCTTTGAAGCTGACATAGACTTCCCTGGAGACAAAGAGATGGCTACCAAACTCAATGGGCTCGGTGGAAGATGGCTGACAAGTACGTCCACGGGATCTTCCTCGTCCACGACTACGTTGGGTGGGCTCGGGTTCAGGTTCAGGTTCAGGTTCATGTCAGAGGACATGAATGGTGCCACCGAAGCCAGAAAAGTGATGACGATGCTTAAAGACCAACTTAGTACGCAAATGACTATCATTGTCGGCCATGGATTCAACAATGGAGTTCGGAAAGATGGTCGGCCGGAAAGAGATCGGCCGGAGAGTGAGAGAGTGGCCGGAAAAGAGAGGGAGAGACGACGGTCGACCGGAGAGAGTGATCGACCGAGAGAGATAGAGAAAGACCGATGGGATAGTCGGCCGATGGTGGCAGGACGGCTAGCCGGAGAGAGAAACTGATGAGGGAGACAGAGAGAGGGCCAGCGGATGATTGGCCGGAGAGAGAGACTGGCGAGGGAGACAGAGAGAGGGCCGATGATGCGGCCAGAGAGAACGACGGACGTGGCCGGTCAAAGAGATGCGACCGAGGAGGGACGGCCGGCGAATGTGGTTGATTTAGGAGGCGGCTGGTCGGAGTTAGGTCACAGGGGGTGCCGCACAGGAGGAGGACAATTGTTGCGCGAAGAAGAAAAAAAATTTTGGCCGACCGGTTCGAGCGGTTGATGCTTATATCGTGCGATTTGGGCATATATCAGTTACACCTCGCGGTCGACCGGACACTTTTTTCCAAGCGATCATATAGCGGTCGATTCGATGTCAGCCGGTCGTAGTATATACCGGTCGATCGGTTTTGTCATATAGGTCGACCGATTGTTTGTATGCGTATTGAACCTTCTATTGCATTCGACCGGTCCTTTCAGGCGGTCGACCGGTCCTGCAAGTAGATCGACTGATCCCTGTATTTTTCAGATTTTGAACCATTTAAAAATATTAAAAAATCATAAAAAACATATTCCAAAAAGGATCATACAAATGTAAGTGTTGTGCAACACTTTTAATGTTCAATTCATGTCAAAAGTAATATTGTATAACCAAGTCACTTTTACTTTGAATTGATATTCAATCAAGAGTTAACAATTCCTAATTCTCTTCTAAGCATGCAGAATCGTTCTTCACTCAAGGGTTTTGTAAATATGTCTGCAAGTTGAACTTCGATGGGTACATGTTTAATGGCGATATCCTTAAGGGTCACATGTTCTCTAATAAAATGATATCGTAAGTCAATGTGTTTAGTCCTAAAGTGTTGAATTGAATTTTTGGTCATTTCTATAACACTTGTGTTATCGCACTTCATGGGTACATTTGAACAATTTACTCCATAATCAAACAATTATTGTTTCACACATAGTATTTGTGCACAACAACTACCGACGGCTATATATTCGGCATCGGCGGTAGAGAGTGCGATGGAGTTTTGTTTCTTGCTAGCCCATGAAATAAGAGAACTACCAAGAAAAGAACACATCCCACTAGTGCTTTTTCTGTCAACTTTACACCCGACAAAATCTGCATCGGTGTAGGTATGCAATTCAAATGGGGAATTTCTATCATACCAAATGCCTAAGTCACTTGTATGCTTTAAGTAACGCAATATTCTTTTTACAGCAATTAAGTGCGATTCTTTGGGAGCAGATTGAAATCTAGCATACAAACACACACTAAACATTATGTCTGGCCTAGATGCCGTTAAATAGAGCAAACTATCAATCATACCTATGTACCTTTTTTATCAATGGACTTACCTTTTTTGTTTTTATCCAATTTTGTAGTAGTGCTCATAGGTGTTGTACTTGGCTTGCAGTCGTTCATCCCAAATCTTTTAAGCAGCTCCCTTGTATATTTTCCTTGATTGAGAAAGATGCCTTCCTTGGATTGTTTTACTTGTAGGCCTAGAAAGTAAGTGAGCTCTCATACAAGACTCATTTCAAATTCTTGTTGCATAAGAATTTCAAATTCTTTGCATAGGCATTCATTAGTGGCACCATAAACAATATCATCAACATAAATGTGAACTATTAAAATATTATTTTTAAAATGTTTTAAAAACAATGTGGTGTCAACTTTCTCTTTTTGAAAACCATTTTCAATTAAAAATGAACTCAATCTTCATACCAAACTCGAGGGGCTTGTTTCAATCCATAAAGAGCTTTTGAGAGTTTGAAAACATGACGGGAAAAATCTGGATTTTCAAAACATTGAGGTTGTTCGACATAAACTTTCTCATTTATAAAACCATTCAAGAAAGCCGATTTAACATCCTATTGAAAAAATTTAAAACCTTTATAGCATGCAAAAGCCAAAAGCATTCGAATTGCCTCAAGTATAGCAACAGGAGCAAAAGTTTCATCAAAACCAATCCCTTCAATTTGTGAGTAACCCTTGGTCACTAATCTAGCCTTGTTCCTCACAATGACACCATTTTCATCTAACTTGTTTCGAAAGACCCATTTGGTTCCAACGATAGGATGGTCCTTGGGTCTTTCTACAAGTTTTCATACTTGATTTCTTTCAAAATTATTTAATTCCTCATGCATTGCATTTATCCAGTTTGGATCTTCAAGTGCTTCATCTATATTATTGGGCTCATAATTTGCAAGAATAATCGAAAAAACATAGATTTTTTAGAGAATTTTTAGTTTTTATACCTTCATTTATATTACCTATAATTTGGTCAAGTGGATATGATGAGGCATGTCTCCAATTTCTTGGGATGATTTGATTCTCTTCTCTTTGAGGTACTTTCATTTCCTCCACCTTTGGAGTGTTATCTTTTGCTTCTTCTATGTTAACAACTTCAAGTTTTCTTTGTACTTCAATAATTTTTTCATCATCATCATGTGCTTGTTTGCTCAAAGAATAATTAGTTTCATTGAATTTAACATTAATAGACTCTTCAACAACTAATGTTCTTATATTATATACTCTATATGCTTTACTTGTATTAGAATAATCAAGAAAAATACCATCATCACATTTATCGTCAAATTTGCCTAATTTATCTTTAATGTTCAAGATATAACATTTACATAAAAAAACTTTGAAATAGGAGATGTTTGGTTTCTTACTAAATAGCATTTCAAAACATATTTTCTTTTCAAGAGGTCTAAGTAGAATTCTATTGAAAACATAGCAAGATGTGTTTATGGCTTCCGCCCAAAAATATTTTGGTAATTTACTTTCATTTAAGATTGTTCTAGCCATTTCTTGTATAGTTCTATTTTTTTCTTTCTACTACTCCATTTTGTTGAGGTGTTCTAGGAGTAGAAAAATTATGAGTAATTCCATTTTCTTCGCAGAATAATTCAAATTTATGATTTTCAAATTCTCCTCCATGGTCACTTCTAATTTTTGAAATCTTTTGTTCAAATTCGTTTTGAACTCTTTTTGCAAATTTGGAAAACATGTTTAACGTTTCATCTTTACTAACGAGAAAAATTGAAATCATCAATAATTACAAATACATATCTTTTTCCTCCTAAACTAGTCACATCAATAGGCCCAAAGAAATCAAGATGTAAAAGTTCCAAGGCCCTATGCGTACTAATAACTCCTTTTAATTTAAAAGAACTTTTAGTTTGTTTACCTTTTAAACATGAATCACAAACATTGTTTTTCTCAAATTTGATCTTAGGTAAGCCTCTAACCAATTCATGATTTGATGGTTTATTTAGCAATTTATAATTTGCATGTCCTCTATGCCACAAGTTTATGTCATCATGCATGACACTAAGACATTTTTCATTTTTCAAGTTATCAATATCAATTTTGTATACATATTGTACCTAAATCCTATGTATAAAACTTTGTTATTTTCATCTACTATCAAACATTTATCCTTTTCAAATTTAACTAAATAATTTTTATCACAAAGTTGACTTATGTTAATTAGATTATGTTTTAGATTTTCAACAAGCTAAACATTTTCTAAATACACTTTGTCATTCTTACCAATATTACCTATACCAATTACTCTTCCTTTGCTATTGTCTCCAAAAATGATTTTACCTCCATTTTTCTTTTCCAAATTGATGAAATTTGAGGCATCGTCGATCATATGTCTTGAGTATCCACTATCCAAATACCATTTACCTTCATTGTACATAGAAGCTTCCTACAAAAAAGAAGTTAGGAGTTTCATGTTTTTGGTACCCAAACTTGTTTGGGTCCATCTTGATTAGTCATGGTCCTTTTCGGAACCCAAATTTTCTTCATTCCTTTACTTATTCCTTTCCTAATTCTGCAATCATAAGAATAGTGCCCTTCATATTCACAATGGAAACAAACAATTTGTGATCTTGTGTAATCATGCGATGCTTTAACAAATAAAATTCTTTTGTCATTCTTCTTTTCAAAAGAGGTGAAACCAAGTTTCTTTTTGTTTGAAGATATTCTAGATCCACTAAGCATTGTGTCTAACATTTTACTTCCATTTGAGAATTTTTCAAGTTCAAGTTTCAATTGATTAATTTCTTTGTTCAAACATGCACTTTCTACAATTTGTCTTTTACATATTGATTTTAGTGCATTATTTTCCATTTTCAATTCTTCAATTGAGAATTCTAAGCTAGAGTTTTCTTTATTCAATATATCACACTTTTCACATGCTTTAACATTCTTATTTTTCTTTTACAAATTTTCAAACTCTATTTTTATCTCATCGTATTTTTTTAGACATCCATATTTATTAATTAGACATCTAAACTCCTTATGCACATTAAAAGATTCACTATCACTATAGTTAGAGGAGTTAGATGATACATCATGGCTATTAGCCATTAGACATATGTAGGCTTCCTCGTCATCACTGGAAGAGGTGTTGGAGTCGTTCTCTTCATCTTCACTTTCGTCCCAAGTGGCTTGGAAAGCATTTTTCTTCCTTCTTGAGCTTTCTCCATCTTTCTCCTTTTTGACCAAATTTGCACATTCATTTTTGTAGTGTCCAATCTTTTTGCATTCAAAGCAAGTTATTTAACTTTTGCTTAATGATCTTCTCTTGGAATAGCCTTCTTCTTAACGAACCTGAGATATTTGTCAAGCTTCTTTGCATATAGAGAAAATTTCATTTCATCAAGATACTCATCTTCACTTGTATCTTCCTCATCTTTGTTTGCTTTCAATACAAGTGTTTTTCTTTTTGGAGTGTTTTCTTCTTTATCCTCCTTGATCCCGATCTCATAGGTCAAGAGTGAACCTATAAGATTATCAAAATCCAATTTGTTTAAGTCATTTTCTTCAATCACCGTCCTTTTTGTATGCCACTTGGAGAAGAAAGACCTGAGAAACTTTTTCACTTCTTGAGGATTAGTCCTTGGCTTGTCCAAAGAGGCTAAGACATTTATAATATCATTAAAGCGAACAACCATCTCATTAATAGATTCATTTTCAAGTATTTTAAAAGAATCATATTGATTATTTAAAATATTTAATCTAGACTCCTTAACTCTATCCGTTCCTTCATGAGTAATAATGAGTTTTTTTCAAATATCATTAGCACTTTCACAACTAGAAATCTGATTAAACTCCGTTGGATCCAAAGCACAATAAAAAATATTTTTAGCTTTCCAATCTAGTTTTACTAAAAGTTTTTCTCCATCGGTATATTCTGAAGGCTTTTTCTTACTTAAATCAAAACTATTTTGAATAATATCCCACATATCAATATCAATATCAATAGAATAAACGTAGGCTTGCATCCTAATTTTCCAATAAGCAAAATTTGAGGCATTGAAAAGTGGAGGACGATTAATAAATTGCCCTTCGGAAAAATCGAAACCACTTGATGCCATAGCTCTAAAGATATTTCAAATCTTAAAGCTAGAGCAACTTGGCTCTGATACCAATTGTAGGATCGAAAGCACCAAGAGGGGAGGATTAATTGGTGAAATTAAAATTTCAAAAAATTTACCTTCGGAGAAAAAATGATAAAACTGATCACAAGAAAATAAAGATAATGCGTAGATGAAGAATAAAGAACAAACACAAGAAGGCACGATATGTTGACGAGGTTCGGCCCCAACGCTTTGCCCTACGTCCCCGCTCCGACTTCTCGACCTCGAGACCGCAGGAGATTCACTATCTTTCTCTTTTCTTGTTGGGAGAGAACAACCTTCTTAATACAATTACACCTTCTTCTCCGCTCAAGAGGCAAGGCGCACCTCTCTTACAAAGAGCTCTCAATCTCACTACATTTCAGAAAGTGAATGTTTCCCTCTAACTCTTTTCTTTTACAAAACTTTTTCACACTCAAGGTTAAGAAAAGAAAAGGGAAGAAATTGCAATTTTATGCTAAAAAACTTGAGAGGAGCTCTAGGATGTTCCTTCTTGCTTGGATGAGTTTTCGTCTGACTTTTGCACTCCTTTTATAGGCTCCTAGGGGTGAGAATCCGTTCAAAAAGTCTCTCCCTTTTTCTCCTCATAATTCTAGCCGTTACTGTTCATTTGACTAAAGGGTCGGTCAACCGCTGGGATGGGCCGGTCGATCGGTCTATGTGACCGTTGTCTCATTTCTGTGCTTTGACACTGTCCGGTCGACACATAAAGTAATGTCCTTCGACCGATACAATGATCGGTAATGTCTCGTTGTTAACCGATTTTTTTGCTGTCGATCGGTCTATCGACCGGTATACTCTCGACGTCGACCGGTATCTTGTCGTCTTTCCTTTCACCAAATATCAGTCGACCGGTGCTTCTGGTCGGTCGACCGATGTGTCGACCGGTATCTTGTTGTCTTTCCTTTCACCGAATATCAGTCGACCAGAGCTTCTGGTCGGTCGACCGATGTATCAACCGGTCGTGCTGAAAACTTTTCTTCCAACTTTAAATTTGACGATTTCTTCGGCGAATCTGTTCATATCAATTCTACACCTGCATTATCACTACTTGAGCATAGATTAGTATCTTTTATGTCCATTTTAATTTGTTATCATTAAAACATAGGATTCAACACCTTGAATGTATGTTCACGGCGTTTCTTATCTGCATAGGCATTCTTACGATCTTGAGCAGATTTCATTCTTTTCTTTATCAATTCCACCATGTCTGTGTACTCCTAGGTCTGTTTCTGTAATTCAGCACTCAAGATCTTTCTTTCGCCCACTTCGCCCCAACATGCTGGGGAGCGACATGGTCGACCATATAGTGCTTCGAAGGGGGACATCTCTATGCTATCATGGAAGCTTTTGTTATAAGAGAACTCAATAAGAGATAGGTGCTTGTCCCAATTACCGTGTCAATCTAGGGCGCATGCTCTAAGCATGTCCTCTAGTATCTGGATCATCCTCTCTTATTGTCCGTCCGTCTGGGGATGGAAGACTGTACTATAGCGAAATCTTGTCTCAAAAGCATTCTAGAGACTCTTCCAGAATCTGGATGTGAACCTGGGATCTCTATTAGACACGACGGTTGATGGGATCCCATGAAGTCTAACCATCTCCTGCACATACAAGTCCATTAAACTTTCAAGAGATTGCTTTACCTTGATGGGTAGGAAGTGCACCGATTTAGTGAGTCGATCCACTATCACTCAGATGGCATCATGCCCTTTCTGAGTCCGGGATAAACCGGTGATGAAGTCTATTGATATCTCTTTCCACTTCCACTGTGGGATGCCCAGACTCTTCAAGGTTCCTTGGAGTTTCTGGTGCTCCACCTTAACTTATTGGCACACTATGCATCTGGAGACATATTCTGCTATTTCCTTCTTGATATCTGGCCACCAGAAATTCCTCTGCACATCCTTGTACATTTTTGTGCTCCCTGGGTGAATTGCAAACTCTAACTTGTGGCATTCATCTAATACTTTCCTTCGAAGTTCAGGGTTATTCGGTACCCATAGACGATCACAGTACCTTATGTCACCGTCTGCTGAGACATTAAAGTTTGTAGTCTTAAGACTAGTCTTTAGCATCATAATTTGATAATCTGAGTCGTCCACTTGTGCTTCAATTATCCTCCCTATAATATCTGGTACTATACGCTGCATCATCATTAGTGATCCATCATGTCTTATCCTTGGTGTCCACTTGAAAAGTTCTTCCATCATTTCGAATTGTCGAAGGCACATGAAGGCGACAGATCCTTCCCACTTTCGACTAAGGGCATCTGCTACAGAATTTGCTTTACCCGGATGATAGTTGATAGAGAACTCATAATCCTTTAAGAACTCCATCCATCATCTTTGGCACATATTTAGGTCCTTCTGCGTGAAGACATACTTTAAACTCTTGTGATCAGTGTAGATCACAAATTCTTCTCCATACAAGTAGTGGCGCCAAAGTTTAAGGGCAAACATTACTGCTGCCAATTCGAGGTCATGAGTGAGATAATTGACCTCCTGTTTCTTCAGCTGTCTGGATGCGTATGCCACTACTTTCCCATGTCGCATCAGTACGCACCCCAATCTTGTACC
This sequence comes from Pontederia crassipes, assembly GCA_030549335.1. Lineage (NCBI taxonomy): Eukaryota > Viridiplantae > Streptophyta > Magnoliopsida > Commelinales > Pontederiaceae > Pontederia > Pontederia crassipes. The sequence goes on from CM060193.1 coordinate 15,045,863, forward strand.
ACTAGCATCACTGTAAACTACGTAACCACCGTTGCCCGATGGTAACGTCAGGATTGGTGCTGAAATTAGTCGCTTCTTTAATTCTTGAAAGCTTTCTTCACACTTGGCCGACCAGATAAATTTTTTTCCTTTTCTTGTAAGTTTGGTTAGTGATAATGCAATTCTAGAGAAGTCCTTGATGAAACATCTGTAGTATCCTGCTAGACCAAGAAAGCTTCTGATTTCGGAAACATTCTTTGGTTGAGTTCAGTTTGATACTGCTTCTACCTTTACCGGATCTACTGCAATTCCATTTTTGGAGATGATGTGACCAAGAAACATCATCTGTTCTAGCCAAAATTCACATTTGGAAAACTTTGCGTATAATTTCTTTGTTCGCAAAGTTTCTAATACTATTCTCAGATGTTCCATGTGTTGCTTTATGCTTGGCGAGTAGATGAGGATGTCGTCAACGAAGACAATTACAAACTTATCCAGGTGTTTGTGGAAAGTTCGATTCATGAGGTCCGTGAATGCTGCCGGAGTATTTGTTAACCCAAACGACATTATTAGGAACTCGTAATGTCCATACCGTGACCTGAATGCTGTCTTTGGGATGTCTTCTTTTGTTACCCTTAGCTGATGATATCCGCTCCTATCGATCTTGGAGAAAACTTTTGCTTTGGACAACTAATCAAACAGATCATCGATGCGAGGTAGCGGTTACTTGTTCTTTATCGTTACTTTGTTCAACATCATGTAGTCGATACAAAGTCTCAACGATCCGTCCTTTTTAACAAAGAGGACTGGTGCACCCCATGACGATACACTAGGTCTGATGAAACATTTGTCCAACAGCTCCTGAATCTGATTCTTCAATTCCTTCATCTCTATTGGGACTATGCGGTATGGAGCTTTGGAGATCGGTGATGTGCCGGTGCCACTTCAATATGGAAGTCTATCTCCCTTCTAGGCGGTAGACCACTAATGTCATCAGGGAATACCTCAGGAAATTCCCTCGCAACTTCTATATCTTGAGGGGTCTTGGCTGGTTCTGTTATCTTGGTAACACTTGTCAAATAACCTCTACACCCCTTTTGGAGTACTTTATGTGTCTTGATCGCAGGCACTATGATATTTGGTTCTTTTTATGCAATGCCTCTGACAATGACTTTATCTGTACTCTGCGTAGTACCTATAATCACTTTCTTTTGTTTACACAAGATAGAAGCATCATGGGAGGTTAGTCAATTCATGCCCAAAATTATATCATAATCTCTCATAGGGATAATGATAAGATTTACAGGAAAGTTTTTTTCTCTATCTCTATGGGTACATTAGGGAGATATTTTGTGGTAATCAGGGTTCCTTGTGGGTCAAGATGTTCATCTTATGCTCTAAGTTCATTGCAGTTAATCATAATATTTTGGCACATTCTTCAGATATAAAGGAATGTGAGGCACTGGAATGGAACAATACTGTGGTTGGTAGTTCAGCTACAAATAGCGTACCTCGAATGACCTCAGCGTCATTCTGTGGAGTATACTCTTCTAAATTGAAGAGTCTTCCCTGCACTAACTGTTGTTGTCCACGTCTTGAACAGTTTACTGCGATGTGGCCCATTCTACCGCAATAGTAGCATGCTTCAGACTTTATGCGGCATTCCCCAGCGTGGGTCCTACCATAGGTATTGCATAAGATCCGCTCACCTTGTGCGGGTGGTGCTTGAGGGGCTCTCGGAGGCTGCTGCTGAGCAGGACGCCTTGGCGCCTGCTGAGGGGTCTCTCCTGTTACTGCTGTTGTTGTGGTTGCTGTTGCTGTTGGGGAGGAGTTTGTTGTGGAGGATGGTAGGGTTTTTGTTGCGGACGATTGTATTGCTGAGGCATTGGGTAGGGGCGGTACCGGTTGTCCCGTCGTTGTTACTGACGGTTGTTCCCACGAAATTGTTGCTATTAGTAGGAACTCTGCCCTACACGGGCTCTCTTTTCTTTCAGGAGATCCTGGTGATCCTTCTCAGCCATTGTTGCAAGGCTGACAACTTCATCCAGGGTTTTGCAATTCCCTGGTCTTATTTGAGACCTCAGAGTGGGGCTCAGTCCATCCACAAAAGTGTTTAGTCAAGGCAAATTCATCCATGATGAGATTTGAGTATTTCTTCAAATGGACGAATTTGGTCATGTAATGGGACACTGTCATGGTCCCTTGCTCCAGATGCAAAAATTCTTTTTGCTTCAAGTCCCTCTGGAAGGTAGGGAAGAAGCGCGTATCAAACGCCTTTCGGAAGTCTCCCCATGCAATAGTTCTGACCTTCTTCTTTCCTTTTCATCATTCCTTCGTATCTTTCTGGAAAGTGTCTCCAGCGAATAGTACCTTCTTGTTCTCTGAAACATCGATGATATCGAACTTCTCCTTCAATGTCTCTATCCATTGTTTAGCTACCTCTATACCTCCCTCCCCATTGAACGTCGAAGGTTTCGACCTCCAAAATTCTTGTAGGATTCAAGTGATGGGAGCTTGGCGTTCTTGCTGTACTGCTGGTTCGGGTAAAGGAGGAGAAGGCGGAGGTGGATAAGCTGGAGTTGGGGGAACAAAAGGGGTCTCCCCTTCGTTATACATTTCGTTTTCATTGGTTGACGCTGATATCCTTCTTTGAGAAGACATCTATAAAAAGACCATGAGAATAACTGAGAGATAGCAAATAATCAAAGATCTTTAATCATAATAAAAATCTTAGATCAAAATTGAGACTTTATGGCTCAACATTCACTAAAGCAAAGGTTAATCTCATGATAGAGTTAATCAAAACCAAAACTTAAGCATTCGTCTAAGGCACCCTAAGGCCTTCACATCCAGAAAACTAGACACTAATTGCTAAGTCGCGAAGGTTCTCCAGGTTTATTCCCGGGATCCTTCTCATGCTTAGGAAGATTCGGACATTCATCTTCGAAATGCCCGTCTTGATTACAATAGCTGCAGAATGGTTCTAGATCCGTCTGGCTTATAGGGCTGTCCTCACGACTTTGTAATTCTCTTCTTGGTTCAGGAGCTTCTTCGTCTTCATCCGAAGATAAACAAATAGGGTTGCTAATGCGTCCCCCTAGAATCTGTAAGTGCCTCTTTCGTTTCCTTTCTTCAGATATCTCAATTGGCGGGGAAGGCTTTTTGCTCACGAGTATTCGATTCCCTGCAATGGGATTTTGCAGGTGAGAATGCTAACTAATGAGGTGATGGAGGGCACAGAGCTTGGAGAATGCTGTACATGATTGATATTTTGCTCCAAGCTTTCACTGCTATATTCCTTTCATGTTATTGTAGTTTGTTTAAAGACATCATAGTCTTCCGCTTATCGAACTTCTTAAAGCTACTATATTTTCTTATCTTGTTATAGACTATATTAATTATCAATATCTCTTGACATTCCATCGTTTGAACTTTCGCATTAAAGTCTTTGATTATTTTCTTATTATATTGATGTCACGTATGTCATTTTATTGAATGGTCATGGTCAATAGTGCAATAGGCAGTGTAGCATTTCCGGGGTCAACCTGACTGCCTACGTGGCAGGAGGGGCGATTTTGGGGGTGTTACAGAATGGTATCAGAGCCTAAGTTCTTGGTTCTCTCATTAATCATAGTAGAGTAGATATTCTTGCATAGTCATTATTGTTCATAGTTTAAAGTAAAGTCATGTGCAAGCTTCTCAAGTGTCTGCGGCTCCACTCATCAAGTAAGTATTAAGTATATTCTCATATGAAGGATACTTATATTATTGAGCTAATTTGTTCTCATAGATGCCTCCGCGCCGCATAACGTCCAGAGTGGTACGTGGTGGGAGAAGAGTTTTCTGGGTAATGAAGCTGTCATGCACCCACCAATGACACATGCTCAAGAACAGGAGCAGGTGCAAGTACCAGCACCGGGTCGCGGACGGGGTCGCGGACATGGCCCTGACACTTTTACCATAACCTTTGTGCCTTCACATTTTCACTTCCTCTTGTGCTTTGATGTGAGGCACACCTGAAAAATAATCAAGCGACTTTTGGTATTCAAATTTCTTTGGGTCCTATTTTGTTAGTCAATGTTCCTTTCGGAACCCAAATCTTGCCATGTTGTAATGATTTTCTCATTTTACATTGATATGCATAGTGACCATAAAATTCACATGTAAAACATTTGAGATGTGATTTTCTACAATATGAATGATTGGATTTCCAATAAAAGTTTTCATGTCCAAAGTAGTTTTTACTACAATCTCAGCAGACTCAAAGTCGATTGTTAAACTCTTCAAAGATATAATATTATCAAGGTTTTGGGTGCCCAAATTGGTCATCAGTGATGGAGGATCACATTTTATTGAACGAAGTTTTGAAAAATTGTTGCTCAAATATGGAGTCAAACATCGAATTTCTACCGCCTATCACCCTCAAACCAACGGGCAAGTAGAAATCTCGAATAGAGAGATCAAAATTATCCTCGAGAAAACCGTCTCAATAACTAGGAAGGATTAGAGCCTGAAACTTAATGAAGCACTGTGGGCATATCGGACTGCATATAAAATACCAATTGGAACAACATCATTCAAGTTGATTTACGGCAAGCACTGTCACCTACCAGTAGAACTAGAGCACAAGACTTTTTGGGCAATCAAAACACTGAACTATGATCTCCAAGCAGCCTCTGGAAATCGACTATTGCAGCTCAACGAGTTAGATGAACTGAGATTAGATGTCTATAACAATTCTCGCATCTATAAAGAAAGAACAAAGAAATGACATAATATGCACATATTAAGAAAGAGTTTTAAGGAAGGCAACCAGATTCTGTTATTCAACTCCCGACTATGACTTTTCCCAGGAAACTAAGAACGCGATGGTTTGGATCGTTTATCGTTGAAAAAATATATCCCCATGGAGCAGTGGATATAAAAAATAGTAAGTCAGAAATTTTTAAGGTCAATGGGCAAAGATTAAAACACTACAATCCAGATGCAACAAAGTTCGAAGAAGTTTTGAACCTGCAATCGAACCACTAAAAGAAATAAGGTCGGACCAACGACGTTAAAAAAAAGGCGCTACAGGAGGCAACCCAACCAAATTAAAGGTCATCAGCCACGTCAGCACTCACAAGATCAAAAGTATCAGAAAACACACCTGAAAGTACACCTGTTAGATTTAGTTGAGAATCCCAACAGAATCTAGTACCATATCTACCTAAATATCCACTTTTCCCAATCCCACACAATGTTGCGTCGTCTCGTTCTCCACCCCACCCACTATCTCTCCTTCAAACATCTACTACCCATCGGCTCCCCAAAATCCCTAAACAACGCGCATCCTCAGACTCCGCGACCAACAGCTCCTCTAAGTCCATCCGACGCCGACTACGTCCAAACGAACTCCTGCGTCCAACATCCAACATACGATGGCCAGAGAATAGCGAGGAAGCCCACCGCCTTATACAAACCAGGTGCAGAATTTTCTCCTCCACCAGATTCCTAGACCTTTCTGCTCTTGAACCTCTCGGATTATTCGATGATGTTAGAACCATACTCCACCGATCCCGTCTTCTACCCTTCTTCATGAAACATTGGGACCTCTATGAGGAGATATCAGCCGAGTTCTTATGAACTCTATATCCCATCAATTTTGATGAAGATGGTGCTCCAGACCACATCGAGTTTTGTTTGTGCAATCACAGAACCCCTACACCTTCCTTCCCAGCATTTGAGGTTTGGTATCAACTTACTGGCTGACGTATAAATGACATTCTACATCTAGTCGGCCTAGATCTTAAGAACCTTGTTCTTCGATTTCTCCATATTCTTCTCACCAATATCATCCTAATTCGTCCCAATGATTACGAGAAGGATTTTGTTTCTACTGATGAACTTTTCATCCTCTAGTGTTTGCTGTCCAACACAGAGGTTAACCTTGCATCATTTTTCTTGCAAAGTTTGATTACAGAGTCAACCCGCGAATATTAGGAGATACCACCCCCACAGTTGCAACATTGATTGATTTGGATTTCTTGACAAAGGAAGGTGTTCTTCTCACGGTCAACGGCCGACATTTTTTGCGCCAATCTAACCAATCTACCCTCTTCCAATTCCCTAACCCTCGATGAACTTCAATCTTGGAAGGCCAGAATTGGTGGATGAATGACTTCATCCAAGTCACGAGGCCTACCCCAACACTACCCCTGTTACTTTTGGATTACAAGACAACCTCGCGAATTCCTTTTGGTCCTAGAACTCCTAGAACACGCATTGTCTCCTCTTCCTCCTCATCAGCTCCAGATGCCTCTCAATCTTCACCACTTACCACATCCAACAAACTGAATCTTATCCTAGACCAAGTGACACAACTTGCTGAAGCCGCAGCTCGTAATCACCAAGACATCCAAGCACTTAAGGATCAACTGCATAACTTGGAACAACAAAACTTGGTGCACCAACATCGAGTACAAGGAGTGGAAGTTGTACAGAACTCTGTCCTAACAACCCTCAGTGACATTCAGCAAGTCACTGACCGCATATTAGAGCTTCAATCAACTCCTGGTCCCTCTTCCTGGCATGATCGACACTGAGGACTCTGAGTCGATATTAAGCTTGGGAGAGAGGGCAACATGGTACATTTCTACTCTCTCTTTGATATATTCACTTACAAATTTCAAATTACAAATTTCCACATTGCAAGTTTACACTGCACCAATCCAAGTTTACACCACAGTAGTCAGTTCCAATCCAAGCAATACAGTAAGAGACTTCAAATTTACCTTGTAGCTATAGCCTCTTTTGCAACCTCCTGAAACTTTGTTCAAGAGCATCTTACTAATCTCTCCAACATTTTAACATACTAAGCAACCAAATTCAATGCTTAAAGTGAAAGGGTCAAGTCTAGCAGGAAGTGACTATTTTGATATATTAAAAGCTTGACGACCAATCTTATTTAAGCTCGCCTCTCAATTCTAATAATTGCTAATAGGATTGTTAATGCTATATCTTCGAGTGCAGTATGGAACTCAATGAAAAGGAAAAATTTGAAAATAAGCAAAACAAAAAAAAATCAAAAGCAATAGAAAAGAGGGCCACTGAAGCCCCAGAAGGTACAAAAAGGGTGCGTTCCTAAACTAGGGTGAATTTGGGTGAGTAGATCCGTAGGGATTCATGCCTGGTACCCTAAAAGCAATTGTCCTAGGCTGTGCCGATAAAAAACCTACTACATAGATTCCCCTGAATGTTATAGATAATCACATGAGTACCGGACAAATGAAAAAAAAAGAATCAAAAGAGATTTTATACTGTACATGCAGATTCAACATTAACATTCCTATTTTCTGTTTATATTATTTGATTTCTCTGGCTCGAGCTAAGTAGGAGGAAGTTAAAAATGTCTTGTTCTTAATATCTTCATTAAAGTCAGAGAACGAAGGAAGAGAGAAGGCACTTAGGCAAATAATATCAGGTTGGTATATTAAAAGGTTGACTGAAAAGCAAGATGAAGATTACTCTTACCTTGAACATTGCTTGAGGACAAACAAAAAGTTAAGCTTGGGGGAATTTGATAGCCTCTTATTAAGCTCATAATTATCATAATCAAACTCACAAATTCACTTAAAATTGAGCACATTTAAACAGTTTTCTTTATTATTAAAGGAAAATGGGGAGAAGTCAAAAGGGAGACACTACTTTTTGAAATTTGATTTTCGTTATAGGGGGATACAAAAAGGTTAGGAGGAGAACTCGGACGAGGGGCAGACGGAGGAGGCTAAAAAAAAAAGAAGAAGAAGAAGATAGAGAGGGGTGAAGATTGAAGATGAACTAAAGAAGAATTTCTTGATTCTCTTGTGATGAAACTTGGTTGATGCTAACTTTTGTTTCGACTTTTTGATACTACGAATTTAACTCCTTTATATTTATGTGATGCATGACTATTTAGATTTTATGCTAGATTTCAATTAGATCGAAAGATCAATTGTTCTCTGCTTTAACTAATTTCATCTGAGAAGAGGAATTAGTTACCTTATTTGCTATGTTTCTAATGGTTGCTAATTTATTGTTGATTTAAAGATCGAGAGATCTGTTATAGTGACTGGTACGAGGTGAGAACCCTTAACAATCGTGAGAGGTGTCAACTATATTTTGATCACTTTGATTAAGATTAAAAGAGTGAGTTGTAGGAGATCGAGAGATCGAACTCTTCTTCGGATTAAGGATGAGGATCCTATTAGTCAGTAATCTTAATTTAATGATTAGCAGCTACACTCTTCTTGAGTTATAGGTACATTGATAGGCTGAGAGATAGAATATATCATTCGCGTCTTAATGAAATTATAAAATCAGTAAGTCGAACACGACATTCGCAAAAGCATCAACGAGCTCATTACAAGGGAATCTCCTCTATCACTCCTCGACCCTTTTCTTATTCTCCTTTGTTATTTTAATTCATGTTCATTCTTTCATCCGATTTATTCTTAATCTTTTAGTGATAATTCCTGGGATATAATTAGAACAAGTAATCAATCTAAATCAATGAAATTATGACACTCAGGATTTCTACTCGACCTGTGCACTTGCAGTTGCGTGAACTCTAGAGTAAATTTAAAACGTGACTATAATTACTTTCAGTGTGAGAATTCATAATTCTATAACTACGATAAGTTCACGTCAGCTACTATCTTGGAGAAGCAAGTTAATGAGGATGCAGATGTAGGCATAGGTAGTGGGATGGCTAAATAATGGAGTGACGGTGGAGTGATAGAGGAAGGTTGCAGAGGTGTACTAAAGGGAAAGACATCCTCAATAAACTTGATATGGTGAGCTATGAAAAATTTTCCTAAGGGCTGATGGTAGCAACGATACCCAAAAAACTTATTGGAGTAGCCAAGGAAAACACATGGAAGGGAATGAACATCAAATTTGTGGAGATTGTATGGGCGTGTGTAAGGATAAGCAACACATCCAAAAGGTTGAAGAAAATTATAGTCTGGTTGTTATCAACGTCAAAGTGCCAAAAACACTTAGGCACATGAGCATGAATTAAAAGCGTGAGAGTTGTCTCAACAACGTGGCGTAATTTTTGTCCAGCAGTGCCATTTTGAGCACTAGTGTGCGCACATGAGAGACGATGAAAGATACACTGTGTCTTAAAATAAGGATCAAGCGCAACAAATTCTCCGCTATGATCCGTATGAACAGTGTAGATTTTTGCATTAAATGATCGTTAACGTAGGAAAAATGCTCATTACATTAGATTTTTTATTTAATGGAAAAGACCAAGAATATCGGGAATAGTCGTCAACAAGAATGAGGAAATATTTATTGTGGTTCTTGTCCCCAAACGTCGGCGTGGAGTAGCTACAGTGGTGCTGAGCTAATATTATTAGTGCCGGAAAGAGGTTGCTTGCTGGACTTGCCTTGTAAACATGCTGAGCAAGGCATAGCTTCTTTGCAGGGAGATGGTGAGAAGGCTTGCAAAAGATGCCGAAGAACTTTGTTATTTGGGTGGCCAAGGTGGGCATGCCATGTGGAAGAGGAAAGGGTGCTGACAAGTGTTGGAGGCACGGTGGAGGGACATAAGAGATGATATAAACCATCTCTAATTTTGTTGCGAAGAAGTTGTTGGTTTGTGAGGCGATCCTTGACAACAAAAAAAAGTGGGGTGAAATTCAAAGATACAATCATTATTTGTTATAAATTTTGGAACAAAAAGAAGAGGCTTAGTAATAAGAGGAACATGCAAAATGGATTTTAAAAGAAGAGAGCGACCATAAGAGTTTAATATGGCCTGACCAACATACTGAATGGGAAGAGTATTACCATTTCCAACTTAAACTTGATCGGTCCCAATGTAAGGTTCAGCAGCTTGAAAAGATTGAATGTCTGGGGTAGTGTGATGGATTATATAGTGTCTGGGGAAGATTATAGGAATCCTGGTATATTTTTATTATGTTGTTTAAAGCAAAATACATGACATATATACAATGCAAGTGGTTACAAAGAATACCATAACAAAAGCCTACGAATGACTTATGCTTGTAAGCCTATGGATGACTCATTCCTATAGGTGACGTGTGTTAACACGGCAAATACTATTACCACCCTAAGGCTGTGTTTGGATGAGAACAAATCATCAGAACAAAAGAATGTTCTGCCAAACACACCCGCGAGTTGAGGTGGGGCCCGCGCAATTTTTTGTTCTGGTCAACGATGAATGTTCCCGAACCAAAGTTCTTGCTCGCGTCAAGAACTTTGGATTGTTCGCGATGGCTAGCGAACAACCTCGAATCCCACGCCGCTCGTTGGGAAAAGGCCGATGTCTTCCCCATTTCGCACCCTCTGCCTGCGCAGCTCTCGTCCGCCTCGCTTATCGCTCTCCGCTGGCAACTGCAGGACCCGCCTCCGGTTGCTTTAAGACCGATCTATAGCCCCGGACGACATGGCGAAACGGCAAAGATCGTGGTCGCAGTTTAGTCCTCTCATTGGCGTCTTTCATTCATTGCATATCCCGATTTCATTTTCCGTCTAGAAGAATTTTTTGAGTCGTCTTTTGAAATTTCTACCGCCGATCGATTTCTTGGCCGCAACCTCTGTCGTCGGACATTTTTATTGCCTTTCCCGAGTGGCCTTGGTGTAGGTCGACATTTGTTTTTCTCAGATCTGTGATTTCGCTCGCCATCGGCCGTTGTTATTCATCTTCACGAAAATGTTTGCCCGTCGGCTACCTAGGTTTTTCATGATCGTTTGGTAGACGCCTGATTTTCGTACAAAGCTTCACGATCCGTGCTTTCCTGATTTAGGGTTTCCAGATCGCGGTCGGAACTTCCATTTTTTTGGGGCCGTAGAACATGATTTCGACCCCTTTTGTCTTCTAAGTTCCACACATTTTGATAAAATTTCTTCAGTGAATTTTCTGTTGCAGAGATTGAACCCTATTGGGAGTTAGTGTCTAAGAACTGACCTCCGAAGCACCCAAACTGGAATTCTCTTTCAGATAATCGCCAAAGCTAGTACAAAGTGGATTTTTGTCAAGATAACACTCGTGTCAGAAGAAATAAAGCATATCTATGCTACTCAGCATACAATCAGTGAATTTCGTTTTAGATTCTAAAGAGAGAAGGTTCCATATTATGAAAGAGTAAAGTGCATCAAACCAAAAGAAACAAATTTTTGTGAAGATTAAATAGAGTTAAAAGTTTGACAATGATGATAGTGTTTTACTCATTATTCCAACTTTTTATGTAAAACACTATCATCTCACAGGCTTAGCATAACCATCATAAATCCCCTATTGGAAGTGTAATTCCTTTACTGATAAAATTAACAAGTATTATGCATGCACCAAGGAAACTAGATTCATCATCCCATAATCTAACCCATGATCAATCGTCTGTGCAGAATCTTTAAACAAGAGATCACTCAAAACTTCAAGAACATGGAACCTCTAAGATATTGTTTGTATTCTTAAACAAGATAACGATAGGTGTCGATTGCTTTTGAATGTTATCATATTGGCTCCTAAGGAGGATAAAAAGCTGAGCAAGTTTGATATAAAGCAATTACTTGACAATTAATTCATCCTCTTATAAGCGGCATGCAACTTTTTCTCTTTTGTTTTTATTCTTTTACATGCTTGAATTTAGTGGTCTGATGTAGGTAAAATGCTCATGTCAGTGTTCAGTTTTTTGACACGGTGTCGCGTGCAAGTAGAGTCCTCTGTCTATGGATCAAAGGCAATGAGCTCTTCTATGAATGCAACTCGTCATATTAAAATCCATGGCACACATATATCTGAAGTATGGAATTCTAGATATATGTCACATTTATGCTTCTTCTGAGTCATTGTCATTGTCATTACTTAGTTTACTATTTTGTTCTGTGTCATTCTTATTACTTACTTTACTACCAAACAACATTCGTAGAAGAGCTTAGATGAGTTATACAATGACTTGTGGACATTGTTGTCATGATGCTATATTAACGTATCTCTTTTAATGTCTCATATTTGGGCAGGTCAGACAAGAGAAATTAGGGATCCCGCAGTGCCCTTCCACGATGAGTTCCCTGCCAGCAACATCCGTCGAGGTAATTCCGTAATGCTATGTATTAGTTGAATGACAAAAGTTTCAGCTGTCTTAAAATGTTTTAGAACTATGCTTCAATTTGGTTTGCTTTGTTTGGGTTCGCCATTTACTTGACTTTTTCCTACGTGTTGTAGAATGCGCTCGGTGCCGTCGATGGGACCCACATACCTGCTCACGTGTAAAAATCAAATGCAATACCGTATCGGAATCGTAAGGGATTCCTTTCACAGAACATGATGGCAGCAGTAGCCTTCGATCGCACTTTTCTCTTTGTATGCGCTGGTTGGGAGGGATCCGTTGACGATATGAAGATTTTGCGTTGGTGCTTGAATAGGAATGAATTTCGTGTGCCTGATGGTATGATTCTGTAGACCTCAGTCCCAAAATACCTCTTTCCAATTCACTATTTGGTTGCCCTAACTCAATTTCACATGTCCGATATAGGAAAGTACTATCTTGTAGATTCCGGCTACGCAAACTCCGATAAGTTCATAGCATCTTATCGGGGTGGGAGGTACCATATGGGGACCTTTACAGAGAGCACCTCAGCAGGTCGGTATCGCGATGCGAAGGATATTTTCAATCATATACATGTGCAGCTGCGAAACTGTGTGGAGAAGTCATTCAGAATTTTGAAAAAAAGATTTAGGTTGCTTCGTAGCCCCTGCCAGTATCCATTGAAGCTACAGAAGTACATCGTCATCGCTTGTTGCATCATTTATAATTTTGTAAGACATCATGCCGGGGATGACAAATACTTCAACATGATAATTTTGCCACAACCAGTAGCGGTACGTGCGGGTGACCTGCTGCCATCTATGCCCGCCTCTACGTCTGAGAAAACCAGAGGGGGAATGTTGTGGGATGGGATAACTTCGAGGATTTGGGTTGATCATCGGAGGCGTAGAGGTGAGAATTTTGTGTAATTTGTTGTATTACTTTTCTATATCTCTTACACATCCTTTTAACATATATTGATCCATGTCTGTACTTCATATTCAAGCTACTTCCTTGTGGACATTATCGTTATAGTGGACCTGCTAGACTATTTCATTGTAGCATCTTGTAGTTTCTTTATGAAATTGTGTTTGCTCAGCTTAAATTTCCTCTTTCCTGTAATATCTTAATATTGTGTCATGTAGTCGGACTTCCAATTAGCTTGTACTTTGCGTTCCAATAATTGTGTCATGTAGTCGGACTTCCTATTAGCTTGTACTTTGTGTCATGTATTACTTAGTTTGCTGAGATGTTGAAATGGCAGGACCTGAAGACGCCGATAGTTAGCATGTCAACGAGAAAATTTTACGTTGTCTACGAAGGTCGCAATACCGACATATTTGACACGTGGGCAGATTGTCAAGCACAAGTGTTGGGATATCGTGGTTGCGCGTATAAAAAATTCGATAGCTACTATGCCGCCTATTCTTCTTTGCAGAGTTACTTTAGTATGCGCTCTTTTGAACCAGTTACTGATTTCTCTATGAACTCTCCAGCTTCGCACGGGGTTATTGGAGCCGAGGACAGACCCTCTTCCGTGAATTGCATATGCAAGCATAGGGTTAATACGTTGGTGTTAGCGCTTACTGTTGCATTCGCATATGTACTAGGTTTCTATATTGGAAAGAGTTGTAGGCGTGATTGAGTGACTGAAGTTCTTGTTGCTGTGGTATTTCTCTTTTGCATACTTATGTGTGATGTGGGTCTAAGTTTATATAAGACCCGAATGTTGTGTTGTGCAAGTGTGGCATCTTCGAACTAGATCCGGATTGTGTTAGACCCGTTAACTTCCTAAGAATGTGGATGCTATCATTTTGTATTCAGGAACCAGCATTATCCGAACTTATGTTAGTGTTACCTGTAATATTATCCGAACTTCGCTAGTGGGACGATATGTTATAATGTTGCCTGCAATTATTGTTCTCAATTATCACTGGTTGTGCTTAAAATGTGGTTGCAATTATCACTCGGTTATCAATTGGTTGTGCTTGTTGAATGTATAAGTGTTATAACATTTCAGTCAAATGGATGCTTGTGTTTGTTACTGACTTGCTGCTCATTTTTTGTTGCAAGTTATTTATATATCACAAGCCTTCTTATTTCAGTTTTACTATTATGCTGTGAAACAATTTTTGTTGAGGCCTAGCATTATGATGTATGTTTTGCCCCTATCAGTGTGTATGCAATTGTCTTCATGTTAGCTGAGATGTGCTACAGGCTCTCATCTTGTCGCATTTTTTTGTGCTTGCTTGCTAAATACGGTTGTGTTTATAATTTTCGATTTGCTTAGTAGATAATTGCAGAGGGTAGTATGTTTGTCTTCAATTGTCTATATTGCGAGTTTCAGTTAATCTAAAAAATATTGTTGTCTTTTTCATTGAGATGAATTCGTTCAATTTTCGTGCATGGAAAAAATTCTTGTTTGTTTTCATACATGTTGTTAGTGTTCAGTATTGTTATACGACAGTGCAGGTCGGGTTCAGGTCATTTTTTGTTTTGGCGCCAGGGGATGGAACTTTGCCAAACAGGCAGGAGAACAAAAACGAACTTTACTGTCATGTTACGTGGTATAGTTCACGTCGGATGTGGAATATGTCCAAACGTATTTCAAGAACTTCTGTGTCAAATCAAAAAGTTCTTAGAACTAAAGTTCTCAACCTATATTGCATCCAAACGCAGCCTAAATGCTACTACCTCTTTGCTAATTACAGGAATGCTTGATCGAGAAAAGCAAGCAAAGAAGCAGCATGATATGGATTGGCCCCTCTTAATCCTTGTCATCATTTTTATCTTTCACTTATTAAGCTAAAATTAATCAAATTTTAATTTATTATTTTTTAAATTATATAATTTTATAATATATGTTCGCCTTCCTTGAAAAAATTCTAGTTGCATCCCTGGCGGGCTAGGACGAGCTTTAACATACACACAAAATAAAAAAAAAGAAAATATCATTTAATTAAATACGGTGATGCACATAGTTTAATTTGATCGTAGCCCGCAAGTTCGGAAAATATGTCAAGTTTGGCAAAAATACAGACATACTGATCACTATCATGTGTATGTATTTCTTTTCTGAACAGACAAGACTACAAGTTTACTGTTATTTATGTTTTCTATAGCTTTTTTCTTCAATTTATCGAAATAAACAAAACAAAGAAACGATGAACAGTGATGTCACAACTAAAGGCCCATCAGGCCCAGACAATGAAGTTGACAAAGTGAAGGCTGTCAGGATACAGAATGGAAGACACACAGTAAACAAAGTGAGAGAATGTGGGGCAGCGCCATTGCAGGAAGCTGCGGTGTGTGTGTGAGAGAGAGAGGAGAGAGAGAGAGGAACAGGAGGAATGGCTCACACAGCACCAGAGAACACCCCAGTATCATGATTCATTTGTTGAGACAGTAACTCATTGGAAGCAGGTTGGCGCGAGTTCTTTCGGCATGATGACTCTCATGGAATTCAAACTGCTGCACTGACAGCAGGACCATGGAGGACGAGAGGGGGGGACTTATTGGCAGATGGATGTCTCAGAAATGTTGCTGCCGCCCAACTTGCCTTTTTCCATTGGTGGCCCTGACGCCTCTCTCCCGCTCTGGTTCTCTTCCTCCCTTGACAGGATAGTTGCAATATTTCATATTGCAATTCCAGGCTTCTATTCAGCTTAATTATTTTTTTAGTCTTTAGGCCAACTAATCCAGACAGAATCGATATAGATAAACTTTAGTCAACCCGCAACTATAGGACGTACACAACTCCCCCGCCTTGGTTTTTTATTTTATTTTTTTTCTTCTTTGCCTTTATGGGCATATGGCACACCAGTAGATTAATTAATTTCTATGTTTTACTTTATAGCGGTATTTGGCAGTAAGTAAGGAATCAGAAGCAGAAACAAACATCTATGCAACATCATCCCAAAGAAGGACTTCGTTGAGTACGTACTTATGTCGCAGACATGATGATTAAAGGTTTGTCTTATGATTCAGATGGTGTCATGTAGCTATAAGATTGGAAGGAACGTACGTACTACGCACGTAGCGTAGCTCTATATAACTACTTCAACTTAATTGCTATTAATATGTACGGTATTCGCTCAGAACAGCATTGCACTATGTCGACCTGAACTACTCCTCATGTTGAACGTACAGAAGGATACGTTTAGTTGCATATGGCATTGAATCATTTCCTCCAAATTATCAGATTAAAGCTATATCTAGAAGCATATCTTGATTTCTTCATATCTTTTGATCTTGTTTCGGAGGTACCTCTTTGTCTGAATGAGTTGAGAACCTATACATGCACCCTTTTCTGCTTGGAAGGGCCAACGGACTTGTGGAGGGTCCAAATTAAGGCAGAGAAAGACCAAAATGGTGGTGACAGAATTTAGTGGGAAAGGAGGCAAGACTTTGCAGCAGGTACTATACTACTACATACATATAAACATGATATATAGCTTGGTTAGGGCGGTCGAGTGGGGGAGAATGCTTCGGTGACCATGCCATTTGGATTCATTTGAGCAGCTCATGATTTCATAGAAACAAGGATAAGATGGCATTGCTGACGAGCACATATATCTGGAGCATATCCCCTGATCTCTGTGTATTTATTGCATGCCACTCATTCCTAGGAGGAAAAGAATGTCAAAACATATATGAGGCGCAAATGGATCTTGACGCTGCGACTCAGTAATTATGGTTGCGGCAATGACGATGACAATGAAAGCAACAATGGCAGTGCACGGGGACGAAACAGAACCAGACACCGAAGGGCCACAGTTTGGTAATTCCTGCATCTTCTCGTAACTGTTGCTGCTGATTATTCTCTTGCAGTGACAACGCACAGCAAAAGTGAAAAGAGTTCCTGAGCAGCTTCAAACAAAGTGTATATAGCATCCGAAGTTATCTAAGCTGATCGGCCAGCTGCTGATAACAATAAACAGCTGTTTTAGGATTATAAAGACAAGCATATTAATTAATATTCTAGAGTAGTAGTCTTCCAGAGTCTTATGATTAACTATCGAAAATATTCTCTACGTATGTAAGAGAACATATCCATATTATATCTTAGATATATATAGTATCATTGAAATAATTAAGGTGGAATTAATAGAGGCATCCTTTTGCATCATGATAGGATTTCTTAAAACTCTTAGCTGGAACAGAATTACAGCTTTAGTGCATGCACAGGCAGCATGCATTTTGGAGTTTCTGCTCCATGCTGGTCAGGATTTAATGATTGAATAAGACAAACCAGGTTGAGTTCTATTTTAATGAAAAAGAATGGGAAACCCATTATGTTCGTGTGAAGCTTTTGTCATGCATCTGATCTTGCTATACTTTTTTATTATACCGACGAGAGAGAAAGAAAGAGATGGGGAGGGATAGAGAAAGGCATGTAATTATCAGCAACTGAGTCGGTCGTTATCACAAAGAAATTGAAAAGAAAAAAAATACAATTAATGAGGAAAAGAGAAGACAATGAAGACTTCCAGTAAGGTACTGATGACTTAGTTTCGGACAAATATTATATATACGTGTGCCCAAATAACCAAATCTAGTGCCTTAATACATATACAGATACATTTATGTGGTCATGTAAGAGCGACAGCAACCAAAAAGCAATTTGAACTGCTAGTGATAAGAAAACACTACCTCTGTGCATGTCTCCTCCCAATGACCACAAGATACATCTCAAAGTGACCTAAACAAAATATAAAGCCTGACATCTTTTTTTCTTTCTCCTTTTCCTGAAGGGAGAAGACAAGAAGCCAGCGACCATTTGCATGCCGGCCATCGCCCATGGAGGAAGACCGAGGTGTTGGGGCTTCAAGCTGCTATGATCTGCTGGAACCTCCTTCTGCTTCCAGATCGGTAGAGATGGAAGCATTGCACCAGATGGAGTTTGGACAGCAAGAAGGTTGCAGCCAGCACGGCTTGGGCCTCATGTTCCCCTCTCATGGAGTTCCATTCGCAACTGCAGCCATATTCGACAACCCCACTGCGCAGATGACGAACAGTGAGGAGGTATGGCCGCATGGATGATAGGGATAAGCAGCAGCATGCAATTGTTTGAACTGATCTGTGTTTTGACCTCCTTCCTTCCATCGATCCCTTCAGGTCTCATTTGCTGACCATTGTCATAATTATCAGGTGAGTGGCTCGGATCCAAAAGTGGCTCATCATCAGATTAGCTCCGGCAAGGAAGGTTCAAATTCTTGGTATTTCTTCTTCTTCTTCTTCTTCTTCTTCTTCTTCTTCTTCTTCTTCTTCTTCTTCTTCTTCTTCTTCTTCTTCTTCTTCTTCTTCTTCTTCTTCTTCTTCTTCTTCTTCTTCTTCTTCTTTCTCTCTCTCTCTCTCACTCTCTCACTCTCTCTCTCAAACACTCACGTGTGGTACCTATGTGGCATTGAAATTGTTCACAAGTCAGGTGGAAGAACTCTTCTTCAGAGAAGGGCAAGATGAAGGTGAGACGGAAGATGAGGGAGCCCAGGTTCTGCTTTCAGACAAGAAGTGATGTGGATGTGTTGGATGATGGCTACAAATGGAGAAAATATGGGCAAAAGGTTGTGAAAAATAGCCTCCATCCAAGGTAACATTTTTTTGTTTACTTCCTTGGGTCACTCCTTAGGTTAACATATCTACAATATAGATATATGCCTCTACTGTAAACTACATCAGATAAAAAAAATAGAGAAAACAACGAATCAAAATATTAGAGAAAGCAAAATGCATGAAATCCAATAATGAGTACTAGAGAAGAAAAAAATTAAAACAGAGAACAAGATTCATGGAGCTCCAATAATGGCTGGAGAACACATCATTTTCATCATTGTCGCTATGACTTCTCAGTCAGAAATGCATCCATTATTCAGGGCCAAACAGAAATAGCGCTTTTATTGGTCTTTTCCTCGCGGCTTAAGAATCTTTGTCAATGTGATCTTTCTTTTATCTTGGAAACAATTATTTACAATCCCTTATGACAGATTTAAGATGAATAATTAAATCAGATGTTGCCATGAGAAACGGATAAATCCATCGCAAACGTCTTAAATTAATTATAGTCTAATCCCAAAGTTACTAAAATGACTTATTTTTCACAAGAGACTAAAGAGAGTTAATTATGTATAGAAAAACAAAGCATAAAGGAGAACAAGTAGTTCAATATCCATTTGTGTAATAATCCTTAAAAGAGGTTTCCACACGCAAGTACAACAACTTGAATACACTAAAAATAGTTCTCATTTTTTTATTGGAATAATTTCTTCTTATATCCGTATGTAATTTAATTAATTAGCTTTAACTAATACACCTTTGGTTTCAACAATATTATTGTACGTATGATATATGGATGATCTGGTGTGCAAAGTGTTTGTTAATTGACTTGAAATAGGACATTGGCTAACACTAGCTCATTTCATGGTATTGTACGAAGCAATAATTCTATTTTTTTTCCCCCAGGAGATGGCTTTCGTTTTCGCCTATTTTAATTTTTCTCGAAATTGAATCAAGGCAATTTATATTCCACCGGAAAATTTGAATCCTATAATTACTTTTTGGAAATTTACTTAAGATGCTCACTTAATACTATTGCAGTATTAGTCCATATTATTGTAGGAATACAATAAGTACACATGCACAATGTATTGTGTACATACGTGATAACTTTTCTTAATTCATCACTTGCCTTAGATATTATTATTATTATTATTATTATTATTATTATTATTATTATTATTATTATTATTATTATTATTATTATTATTATTATTATTATTATTATTATTATTATTATTATTATCGTGAGAAGAAAATTTTCTTATTTCAAACCTTGTGGTTCCTAAAGTTCACTAATTAGTTTATTTAACTGCATGTTCGTTTATTTATCTAGGAAATCTAAAATATATAGGATATTCATAGTTCACTTGAAAACTCCGCGACGATGGCGAAAATGAATTATTTGGGTAAAAAGAATTAATTACCTGCAAAATAACTACTTACTACTTAGTTGTTTTTTTAAAGATTCCTTTGGCTTATTTCATAAATTATAATAGTGATAGACACTTTATGTGTTGAAGTTAATTTTTAAAATTAAGCAGTTAAATGTGTTGATAATAAAAATAAATTATGCAATGCTTGGCTAATAAAATGGCTGAAAATTTATTTTTATAATTACAAAAATTTGAGTGTCCTTGAAGATTATAAACTAAAAATAATAATGATTGTATATAAATAAAGGTGTTATAAGGTTATGATTTAACATATATCGATACCCATCCGCTGATGCCAAGAGAGAAAAAAATATTTTAAATGGTGCAAATATTTAGAGAAATTGAATATTATAATGATAAATTAGTTACTTTGACCAAATGACCTAAATAATATATAAATTGAGACTAATTCTTATTTTTTACTTATAAGTTGTCAAATACAATTTATGAATCACTTATATCTTTTAAAACTTATCAATAACTAAATTTAACTTATAAGCTAATTAATCAAACATGTTCTCTTCGTCGTCTCGTTTTTGCATCCTTCTTAATTAACTACTAGGCTTCTCCCTTATTAGTATCAATTCGCAATATATAAAAGATCGATCTTATTTGTTGTGGATTAGACTACTGAATCAACTATGAGTCTATCTTTTATTTGGATTTAATATTTGTACTCATGGTTACAATTTGAAAAAGTAGCACTCGATAATACTGTGACATTGAAGGTGATATCTTGACCTTGCAACCTGGTTTTATCAGTATTTATTTGATCAAACATCGGATGTTATGGTGCAGTGACTTGGTTAATTAGAAGAGATCGATGTCAATTACTTGACCTATGTAAACTATTAAACTCATATATTTAATCTATCAGGAAAAGGAACTGATATGTGACAAAGTATATATGAAATGTGCATGCGTTCATATTATATATAATTCCTTTTGTTTTTCTTTCTTACATGGCCGGCATGCAATATATATGTTCGTGTTGCAGAAGTTATTATCGTTGCACCCACAGCAACTGCCGAGTGAAGAAGAGGATCGAGAGACTGTCGGAAGACTGCAGGATGGTGATCACGACCTACGAAGGCAGGCACACCCACTCTCCCTGTGATGAAACCACATCATGCGACCATGAATGCTTCAACACTTTTTAGATTTAATTTGATGATGACGATGATAATAATAATAATAATGATAATAGCATCCATCCATCAAGCTCATGATGATCCATTTGGTATCTGCACGTACCTTGTGTTATTTCATATGTATCGATTTTTATCAACATTATTACTTGAAAGAAGAACGACATTTCTTTTTTTTATTATTTATTTAGTGGATTATATTAATTTCTACAACTTCGATGCTGTATGTGTTGTAAAAAAAAATTATGCTTACCCCGAAAGATTAGTCTTAGAATTGATGAGATTTGAATTAAATAATGAATATAAAAATTATAAATAACTCTCATATATTTTTATATAATCAAGAATCACCTTATTTGGATAACCACGTAAAAAGTTGTGTAAAAAAGTGAAGTTCAAAAAATTCAATTTGAACTTATTGTATTTAATATTTGATTACTTTATATTAGATTTTAGATAAAAAATAAATATCATTGTAGTTAGTTCTATTAGCTTTTCATAAAATAAGAAATAATCTTATTTGTATAATTATACAAAAAGATCTGTAGAAAAAGTGCAGATCTATCATGCTGATAATAAGCGTAGTAGAGGACCATTTTAAGAAAAGGACACCTGCTTCTGAGAAAACACAAGTGCAACGATTAGTCTTGAACGGACATCCGCTAAGAGGAGTGGACATCCGCTTCAATGCTGAAAAGTACAAAACGACTAGTTTTGAATACCAATGGTTGCGGAAAAGCTTGGAAAACATAATAGAAGTCCAAAATACATCAAGAAAGTCAAGTCCCCTGAGGAAAATAAAGGAGAACCTTTATGAAGTTGATTTGAGCTCAAAGTTGCAATTTTTTTTATTTCTTTCTTACTTTGTGTGAGATTTCAAATTGTAAAAAAAATATTGAGGATTCTTCTTGTGACCTTGTAATAATTTTTAGTGCTTTACCTCTTGAGCAGAGAAAAGGCGAAAATTTTTTTTGAGTCAGAGATGTGCGCATTACCTCTCAAAGTGAAAAAAACGACATATGATGTAAAGAGATTTCTTTTTTACCCCATTTGGAATGAATGAAGAGTTAATGAAATCTTCGACCTATGACAAATAAAAAATAGAGGTCAAAATGGCTCTTATTGGCAGTTAACAAGATATGTTCGAAGTCGGAGCAGAAATATAGATCAAGACGTGGTAGAACCTCGTCAACAATCCTCTTGCTTCTTGTGTTTGTTCTTTCTATCTCTCTTTCCTTTCTACTCTATTATGTATATAATTTGACTTTTATTGTGTTGATTTAAAATTTCATGAATTGATTTTAAACTTCTATGATGATTTTTATAAAATCAATATTTTTCGATTTCAAACTAATTCAATTAAGAGGTGCCTTATCATCCAACACACACACACAGATATAATGGAGGTATGAAGCACCTTTTACTTGACACCCTGTGAAGCGAATCTTTAGTCGTCCAGATCCGATCATATGATTTAAATCAAATCTGATAAGATCTAATCCGATGTCATCCAAATCTAATTTCGCGATTGACATTCATCTCGTAAGATGAACCTTCCCTCCCTCCCTCTCTCTCGATGCAGACCACCGATCACTGGATGACCTCGTGATGCATACCCTCGATCGTCGGTGACCCTTGCCCTGAATCATCGACGCCCTCGCCCTTGATCGCCAACCGACCTCGATCGTCGGTTGCTCCCCCTCCCTCTCGGGATCCAGACATTACAAGAAAATCGCGATTTTCCGGCGGATAATTTTCGACGATTCTAAATCCGTCGTAATTTGCGACAGATTTTTCGACGGTTCCGTTTCCGACGGTTTTTTCGACGGTTATGACCGTCAGACATAATTTATATTATTATTTAATTTTTCGACGATTAGGAACGTCGATATTTCCGACGGATATCCATCCGTCGCAATTTCTGACGACTTTTCCGACGGTTACGACCGTCGGAAATAAAAAAATTAAATTATGTATTTTTTATATTATTATTAAATTTTTTCGACAGATTTTCCGACGGTCATGATCGTCGGAAATAAAAAAATTAATTATATTATTATTTAAGTTTTCGACGATTAGGAACGTCGATATTTTCGACGGATATCCATCCGTCGCAAAATCCGTCGCAATTTCAGAAGGTCGTAACCGTCAGTAAATGTATAATAATATCATATAAAGAGTATTTTATTAATATAACTAGCGACGGTCCAAACCATCGCAATTACCGACGGTTTTGACCGTCGGTAACGATTACCGACGGTTCAAACCGTCGGTAAAATAAAAAATAAATATTATATATAACTAAATATAATTTTGACGGTTACAACCGTCGGTAATTATAAAAATATTTAATATTTACATTTTCGATGGCCGAAATCGTCGATAATTAAAATTTTGTTATCCCGCTTTTTTTACCCTTTTCCCGCTTTCTTTCCACTTTTTCCCTTCATATATGTTCCTCCTCCCTCCTCCCTCCTCCCTCCACTCCTCTCTCTCTCCCTCCTCTCCTCTCTCTCTCTCCCGACCGCGAACACCCTCTCCCGTGCGCCGGACGCCGGCGACCCTCCCACGCCGGACACCGGCGACCCTCTCCCGCACCGGCGACCCTCTCCCGCGCCGGCGTATCTCTCTCTCTCCCGCTCCGCGCCGGCGTATCTCTCTCTCCCGCTCTGCGTCGGCGTCTCTCTCTCTCTGCTGTCGGTCGGATCCGGCCGTGGCCGTTCAGATCCGGCCCCCAGCGGCCGGATTGGCGGCCGATCCGGCCGCCTGGTGGCGGATCCGGCCTCCAGCGGCCGGATCCGGCCGCCTGGCAGCGGATCCAGCCCCAGCGGCCGGATCGACCGGCTTGCGGCCGCGACAATCCGGCCGCTAATTTTTTTTTATATTTAAAAAATTATTTGCGACGGTTGCGATCGTCAAAAGATCGACGGTTGCGACATCCGTTCAAAGTTTTGACAGTTGCGACCGTCGAAAAGTTGCGACGGCTCGAATCGCCGGCCTTTTCTGGCGGTTGCAACCGTCGGAAATTTCGACGGTTCGGACCGCCGGCCTTTTTCGACGGTTGCAACCGTCGAAAATATCAACGGTTCGGACCGCCGGCCTTTTTCGGCGGTTGCAACTGTCGGAAATATCGACGGTTCGAACCGCCGGGGACTTTTCCGGCGGTTCGAGCCAGAAAAGGCCGGCGGTTCCGACGGCCAGAACCGTCGATATTTTCGACGAATTTTTTTCAACCGTCGCAAATCCGTTTGCGACGAGCGTTTTTTCGACGGATCGATTCCGACTGAAAAACCGTCGGTAATTGCGTTACCGACGGTTTTCGGGCTGATTACCGACGGTCCGGACCGTCGGTAATCAACGTTTTTCTAGTAGTGAGAACTATGCCTCGATAGTTCACTTGAGACCCTCACCTCATCGTCGCATCGTCTCACCCTCCCGATCGATCACCACCGATGTCTCCTCTCCATTCGCCCTCACCCTTCAGGTCGCCTCGCCGCCGCAGCCTCAAGAGAAAGAGAGGGACACAAAAAGAGTAGAGCCATGCCAAAATCTTGCGAGATGACGTGATGATCTGATCTGCTTTGGACAGCTAAATATCCGCTTCACACTTTCACTTTACTATATATATAATATATATATATATATTATAAATGGCGATGAAACAACTAGGAAAATAAAAAAAATTGCTCAATAATTTTCATCCTACTGGTCCGAAAGATCGAAATCCACATTAAGCAGCAATTGCCAGGCCGCAAGTTATTCCTTCAGTTTGTTGGGCCAAGCCACTTAGCGAGGAAACGTAATTTCTTGTTTTCTTTACAAATAGTAAATTAGTAGTTAACTAATAAAATAAGAAAAACAATTAATGCTGTAAAGAGTTCGTATTATACACGTATATATATATTATATAATATTATGTATATTGAAATTTTAGTCGCCATCAGCCCAAGAATCCACATGCTATCAACAAAGCATTAATTAGGTCAATTACTTCAAATCACAACCTTGGCCGGTCAATTTCCATAAATGTTGGCAACTGATTAATTTGATCTAGTTTAAAACAAAAAGTTTTAAATGAACCTATTTTTCTACATGTAAACTAATATTGCAAAATCGTATCGCGAACTCCTAAATTTTTTTAGTGAAATAAATTTAATTATAAAATAATTAATATGCGTCTATGATGCAAAAGTATGCACCTATCTAAAAGTTCTATAAGGATAAAATATCTAATAGATTACACTAATATAATAAAAAACATAAAATAATTCAATGATAATTTCACCCTTATAGAAATTAGATTAGTTAAACAAAAATATCTGACACTTATCATTCTTTTCTATAAAATAAATTCATATAAATTAATATGAATTTATATAAGACACATGTTCACATAGAATCACATAAATTCATATAAGACTCCATACAAAATTACATAATTTTAAAATTAATTTTGGAATGAAATATAAAAGTTTAAGTCACATAAGAGTTTATTTCGATTTAACTTATTTTTTTTCTAAATTCTTAAATTAGCAAGTGTTAAACATTGACCCTAGAGTTTAACAAATATGGTCATCAACGTGAATCCGTGCACTCATGATGGAAGCTCACATCAGCTCAGGCAATTAGGGCACGAATCATAATTAATTCTTTGACGTTGAATGAAACCTATCAAGTAATGGTAGAGCCACAAAACTATATTTTTCTAATGTGATCTTATATTTTTATTTATTTTAATTTTACTATTATGATTATCGTTTTTATTATTTCACAAAAATATAATATAATTATTAGTCAAAATAATTATCTTGAACATTGGAGATATTAAATAGTTATTATCATTAAATTTAAAAAATATGTCAATAAATTTTAAAATATATTTGTGTAATTTATTAATTTTATGTTTTTTTTGGTTTGGCTTTTTAGTCAAATTATATAAAATTTTCACTTGACGTTGTTAGTAAATTGTATTTTGATTTAAAAAAATACATGCTAACAAATAATATTTATTATAAATAAAAAATATTTGAATTTATAGATAAATTATTTGTGCATAATATATAAACAAAGTAATACACGTTAATTATAATTTAATAAGAACATTTTTTTGATAGATAATATAAATTACTGTGAAAATATGATGAGGTAAATACTCTTCCATTATTTATAACTTAAATGGTCATTAATGATGCTCCAAAAATAATTTAAACTATCAACAAGTATTTTATTTCCATTTTTAAAATTTTAAAACTTCGTATGGTTATATGTAAAACAGCCTAGACATTGATATCTTGGTTTGGTTAAAATTACTGTTCCAATATCTACTACCTTTTCTCAAGCCAATTGTTGTAGATTCCTTACTTCGGCAACCGTGGTGTAGGCGGCTACTTTTCCCCATCCAAAGCAAAGCAAGGCATGCCATAGTGATGGCTGAGACAAAATAATAATAATAATAATAATAATAATAATAATAATAATAATAATAATAATAATAATAATAATAATAATAATAATAATAATAATAATAATAATAATAATAATAATAATAATAAAAGAAAGAGAAAAATGGTTTAACCAAGAAATAAGTAAGTTAACCTATTGGAAAAGGAAATATAACTTTTTGAATTTTCACAAAGCAATAATCTTCATAATGTTTGTTTCCTTGCCAAAGGGGAAAATATCTTCAGAGTGTCGAATCATATATAGAAAAGAATTCGCCTAAATTATTGACAGAAGATGATATTTGGGTGAGGTGTTTCTTGGATGGTCATGGTCCGGATGTAGGATAGGAATATCGTTTGAGAGTTGGTGACCCATGATACCATCTCAACCTCATAACTTTTTTCAGTCATTAGATAAAATGCAAATATATATAAAAAAATTTATTATTCGAAGACAATTAACCTGCAAGGCACCTTAAATTTGCATATATATATATATATATATATATATATATATAAGTATATATATGGATTAATACACTCCGGGCAGGGGCGGACCCGAGGTTTGAGGGAGGCCTTGGTCCCCCCAAAATTTTTTATCCCATATATAATATATATATTTAATATAAAATTTTGTAAAAAAATAAAATAAGTATAATACTTATACATATGGCCCCTCTAATTTGTGGGCACGGATCATTCACTGACCCACCATGATTTAGGTAGCTACAAACTTGTGTGTTTGCAAAGGTACTCCATAAACATGGAGATCTCTTTCAACTCATGAATAAGATGAAAGATTATTAATGACTAAAAATGAATGGAAGGACTGTGTCCTTATGAACATGATATCAACCATGAACATGAAATTGAAAGAAAAAAATATGGAAATATGATCTCCTTTACTATCATACATATTCTTTATGATTGTTTTATGCTTATTCTCATAGAACTTTCTTATAACCTATATGAAATCACATTTAATTTTATACCAACAATTGAGCTTACTCTCTTGTGTGATCCCCACAGGTACATAATGTGATTGTTGATTTCTTGATGTGTGTGCGCGGCTACTGCATTTCGAGTGGTACTTGGACATGGTTATAATTTAGATGGAGCCTATTTTTTTCATAATATCGAGTTGTATCTTGATTATGTATGGCGCCCATTGAGTTGTATTATGACATGAACTTTTATATGCATTGTGTTGAGATATATTAATGTATTTTTTATTTATTTAGCTACCACACTTTTCGATTATATATTGTAAGATTTTAGTTTTAGTATTTCGATTATGCATCACATTTCTTGGCCATTTGGGTTAATGAAAGAGTAGAAAAAGGACCAAAGAAAATAGCACACGAAAGAAGATTTGGGTCAATTTTTGAGACGTTATAATGACAATTAGAGGACCGGGTGAGAGAAGGGAGGACGAGGGCCGCAATCAGAGGAAGGGGGCGAGAGCGGGGAGGAGGAAGAAGAACTTCCAGGTGTTGACGACGATCGGGGAAGATGAATTTCTCATTCCAAGTAACGACGACGAAAGGAGGGGACAGGAGGTGAACAAAGATCTTGACGGCACTCGGAGGGGAGTAGGAGGTTGCAGAGTTCTCGACGGTGGCGACACTTGGAGGGAGGAGGGGACGAGGAAGGCGGCAGCAGCGGAGGGGAGGCAAAGATGGAGCAATGCAAGAGAGAGATGAGAAAATTTTGGACCGTAGATGCAAAACGAATGGCCTAGATTGAGGTGCTTTGAATTGCATCCCATTAATCCCATATATATATATATATATATATTATGATATGACAAAAAGTAAAGCACAACTTCGACGTGTTTGAAGCTTTTGCTGACCATCGAACAGGTCCATAAGTTGAGGTTTCAACTGGTTCAATCGTTCAACTCAACGTCATTTACTAGTTCTACTCTCGGGTCACTTTAACTATTTACCGACCATCATTTTGCAACATGAAATAATAGAGTTTGAAAAAAACTCGTTCTATTAAAACGCTTATCCTTCACTTTTTAATTTTTACTAGTCAAACTATTCTTTTTTCAACTAATTAAATTAGTATCAACTATTCAAAATCTCAACCACATTAAATATAACGAGGAATGAAAATGAGATTATACTATTGTAATGTCATAAGGTGTAAGGATTAAGATGGTTTAATTGAATAGTCCCACATGATCAAAATACAGAGGTGGTCATGGACATATGTAACTACTCTTTTACCTTTGAAGACGCGTTTTAAATTCGTGTAGATAAAAAACTCAAAGCAAATAATATCTTGATGGGCCAAGAGGGGGTTGCAAAATGATATCAGAGTCAACCTCACGTGCTCACTTGAGTCATGTGAGAAACATCGGCCATGGACCAACGCAGATTGTTCAACAAGCACGTTGAGCGCCTAAGGGGGAAATATTATAATGATATGAGGTCTAAGGATCAAGATGATTTGATTGAATAGTTTCACTCTCGTCAAGCTCCTAAGGGGGAAATATTATAATGATATAAGGTCTAAGGATCAAGATGATTTGATTGAATAATTCCACATGAGCAAAATATAGAGATGATTATGGATTTATATGTAGCTATTCTCTTTATCTTTCAAGATATATTTTAAATTCATATGGGTCAATAATTCAAAGGGAACAATATTTTGATTGGGCCGGGAATGTTACAAGATGGTATAAATTAAACCTCGCGTGCTCACTTGAGTCATGTGGGAAACATGGACGATGGACCAATACATATCGCTCAACGAGGACATTGAGCCCGCTAATGGGAAGATTGTCACCACATGAGGTTCAAAAACCTATATGGTTTGATTGGATAATTCCACATAGATAGAACACAGAAGTGATCATGAACTTATATGTATCTATCCTTTTACCTATCAAGACACATTTTAAATTTATGCAGGACAAAAGCTCAAAACAAGCAACATCTTGATTGGGGGAGGAGGTTACAAATAGAGAAACATTAAGAAATTTTAAATTCAATTCACAAGAATATAAAGATATGATATATAACTTAATTATCTATCAGTATACTTAGCTCAAGGAATATTGTACTAAAACACCTTGACTGATTACAAACGAATGAATATATTTAGGGGCGAACCCACATGTATGGTGTGGGGGACCTGGCCACCTTCAAATTTTTAAATTTTAATCAAATATATACATCAATATATAAGTTTTAGGATTAAAATTCAGTATCATGATTACGACATAAAATATGCTTTGTGTTGATGGTTTGACGTTGTTCCATTGACCTCACTTATTCTTTACTCTATAATCCTCCTTGAGTGTATTTATAATATGAAGAATAGGATATGGAGTTATTTACTTGGAAATACATGCACAATATGAATAAGTCATGAGCACGTAGTGTAGATTGGATAGTATGTTGTGACGTGTCCCATTATGCTCCCTCAACTCTGGCATTGCTTTAGGGTTTAGGGTTACGCAACTCTAGAGGTGACTACGCAGAAATTATAAAAAAATGTGCAAAATCTACTTTGATATGGTGCCAATTACCTGGCCTTTAGTGGAAATGAAACAATCTTAAAGGTGACGATAAGCATTTTCATCACAAACAAAATGAAAGTCAATATCAACATTGTTTTGTTCGTGCATGAAAAATGAGATTTCCACATAGATAAGTAGCGCGGATGTGTATTACATTAGAGAACTGGTGAAGTATAGGATCATAAGACACCAAGAGGAGGGAGGGGGGAGGTATGGATGTTTAAATCGAAAATATCGATTTCACAAAAATCATCATGAAAACTTTAAATTGATTCGTTAATGTTTAAACCAATACAATAGTAATCATATCACATGCATACTAAAGTAGGAAGGAGAGGGAAAGACAAAGATAAATACAAGATGCACAGTGGTTTGTTGACGAAGTTCGGACACACCTTAATCTACGTCCCCGCTCTGACTTCTTGACCTTGAGATCGTCGGAGATTTCACTAACACCCTTCCTTCATTCCAAATGTGGTGAGTAATAAATTCTTTACAACTCTTGTCTTTTCTCATTTTCAAGATGTAAGGAACACATTTTTCACTCGTAGGCTTTCTCTCATTTTTTATTCGTTGAGCTAAACAGTTATTACAATATCACAAAAGCACTTCACAATATTCCTTTTAAAATTTAAAACCTCACACAAAGAGTAAGAGATAAAGAAATAAGAGATTTGCAACTTTGAGCTCAAGATGACTTTTTGGATGAATACAAGTGTTTGCCTATCTGTTTTTTTTAGGAAGTCTTAGCGTTCTTGATGTGTTTTGAAGCCTTTTTATAGTATCCAATCTTTCTCATAATCATTGGTATTTAAAACTAGCCGTTATGTGCTTTTCTGCATTGAAATGGGTGCACGTTTTGAATTTCGAACATTTGTTTTAGAATTAGTCATTGAAATATAGTCATTGCATACATCTTTCGAGCATCCATTTTGAATTTTGAGAAATCGTATGAAAACTGTTATGAAAATTTTTGGGTGTCTCTTTTATCTCTGGCGGTAAATCGAAAAATTTTTTATCGTCCATTTTATCATCAACAGCCTGACACCTGCACTCTTTTATACATAATGTTTTTCACCATTATCTAAATGAGATGGTTTTTTATTCTTAGGAAAGCTAACAAAATTTTCTACAACTTTAATATTCACCATTCATCCAAAATCTAATGGTATCATAGTCAAATATTCAATCAAATTTCAGTGCATAAAGTTATTAATTTCAAATTAAAATTTTTAGATATTTACTTTTTTATACATAACTTTTGATATGAGAATCCAAATGAGATGATGTTTTAATTTATGGAAAGCTAACAGAATTTTCTACAACTTTGATATTCATCATTCATTCAAAATATAATGAGATAGACAAATATAATTCAAACTTCAATACACAAAGTTGTTCATTTCAAATGAAACATTTTAGACATTTATCTTTTATACATAATTTTTCATAATAGTATTCAAATGAGATAATATTTAATTCTATAAAAACCTAACAACTTTATCTACAACTTTAATGTTCGCCTCTTATTTCAAATTTATTGATAAAGTAATCAAATATTAAATGTAAATTCATCACATAAAAATATCAACTTCAAATAGAACTTTATCGACCTTCACTTTGTTTTGGCATAATTTTTTATACGGTTGTCTAAATGAGGTGATTTTTAATTCTCTAAAATATAAGAGAATTATCTATAACTTTTATATTAATCTCTTTATACAAATCTCATGATAGAATACTCAAATATTAAGTGCAAACTTGGTACATAAAAAAATCAACTTAATTTGAACTTTTTGAGCTTCACTTATTTATGTAATTATACAAATGAGATGATTCTTAATTCTCTACAAAGATAATAAAAATATCTATAACTTTTATATCTCTTATTATAAATCTTTTGGGAATATAGACAAATATTAATTGAAATATTAGTGCATGAAGTGACTCATTTCTATTTAAACTTTTTTCGACATTTTAAATATAATTCCATTCTTTTAAGGTTTATATCATCAAAATATAATTATACAGAGAATAAAAACTTTTCTCCAACATGAAGTTGAACAATGGACATTAAGTTCGTGAAGTAATGAATGTAATTACAAACGTTGCATCAGCAATGGCTTTATATTTTGACTTTGTGGAAGATCAGAACTTTTTTCATTGTTTCTTAGCAGTCCAAGACACAAGGTTAGAACCGAGATAAATGATAAAATCACAGATAAATTTATCGATCGGGCAGCTCGCCCAGTCAACATCGAAGAAGACATGTAGTTGAGAGCACTTGGAGCAGTTGATGCTAGGACAAGGTCCTATGTGTGGTTGAGATACTGCAAAATTTGTTTAACAAGTTGCAAGTTGTTTAACAATTTGCCAATGTGCTTGGATTGGCGACTACATGAATTGACACATGTGATTGATGACAAAAGCAATGTCGGATCAGGTAAGCTGGAGATATTGTGGTGAGCCAACAACTTGTTGATAGAGTGTAGGATGTCGAAATAAAGCACTCTTCATAGGTGCTTTTAGGGGTGTTCACGGGTCGGGTTTGACCCGACCCGTGAACAAACCCAACCCGACCCGGTCAAGGTTGGCCGGGTCGGGTCGGGTCTCCTCCCTTTTTGGGCTATGACCTGAACCGACCAGATCCGGGTCGGGTCGGGTCGGATGGTCGAATTATTCGACCACCCTTTTTCTTTTTCTTTTAATTTTTCGTTTATTTTTAATATAAAAAGTATTTATTCTTTTATTTTTAATACAAAATAAAGTATTTTTAAATACCAAAAATATTATTTTAAATATCTATATATTTTTCTACATTTAAAATAATTTATTTCATATTATTTTAGATTTTAAATGATATAAAACTATACATTTAAGTAAAAAAATTAAAAAGAAAAAAACCGGGTCGTCGGGTCGGGTCGAGTCAACTCGGGTTGGAAAATTCCAACCCGAACCCGACCCGACCCTTGGTCGGGACTTGGTCGGGTCGAGTCAGATTTCCGGGTTCACCGGGTCGACCCAACCCGGTGAACATCCCTAGGTGCTTTGATAATGATCATTGATGTAGAGATTGACTTGGAATCAAACATGTTGGCCATCACTAATATATCACAAATATATTTAGTTTGACTGAGCACAAGATCATGAGGTGTTCAATACACTTCGACACCAAGGAAAAAATAAAGATGTCCACAAATTGTATAGCGAGCACACAGATGACAAAGAACATCATTGACAAGTGACAAGCCAGTTACAATTATGTCATCGACATAGATTAGAAGATAAGCCGTTGCAACAGGGGTAGTATAAATAAACAACGAAGTGTCTATTGCAGATGCTCGAAAGCCGAAGGAGAAGAGTGTCTCTCCACCTACACCAACTCTGCCATCTCCACTACAATTTCGACCATGCAACATCGTAGACTATCATTTACTCGCTAGTCTTCGTACTCTCACCGCCTCCACCAATCCGAGTTCCATACTCACTTATTTCTTAGAAGTCGTCAAACACAAACATTAGCGTAAAGCCATGTCCGACGAATTCGTGGCTCTTCTCACTAACGACACATGGTCGTTGGTTCCTCAAACTTCTAATATGAACATTATGGGATGTAGATGGATCTATTGGACCAAAATTCAAAGTTGAAGACATTATCAAATGATACAAAGCCTGAATTGTCGCAAAGGAATTCCATCACACACCAGTCATTGATTATGTAGAGACGCTCAATCCCATTATTAAACCAACCACAATCCACTTAGTTCTTGCTCTCTTTGTATCACATGAATGGCCACTTTGCTAGCTTGACGTTAGTAATGCCTTCATATGGAACAACCTCCCGATTTGATTAATCCAATGCATGCCCATCATGTATGTCTCCTACATAAATATCTTTATGGGCTAAAACATTCTCCGTGAGCATTAGAGAAGAATTGCACAGGATAGAGGTAGGAGGCTACTTAGTAAGGTGGATGAAAATCTCGACGGCATAATTCCAATACTACAGAGCATAGGCAACATGAGTGTCATTTTGATGACATGACATATTTTGCGCTAGACTGTGCCATTCTGCTCATCTGTATGTGCGCAAGTGAGGCGATAACAAACACCAAGCGATCCTAGGTGACGATCAAGTGCAAGAAATTCACCTCGATCACCTATCATTTCGTAATGCCATGCAAAAATTTACAATTAAACTAACATTCTAGAAACATTTGAAAAGTAGGAAATACTGTTAGGACATCAGACTTATGACAAATTAGAAAAAAATCCAAGAATAATGAGAAAATCATTGACAAATAACACAAAATAGACATGTCCGTCGATGGGTTGTAGAGGTGTTGGACCCCAAACGTCAACAAAAATAATTGCAACAATCTGGTGCTTATGTTAGGACTAGAGGGAAGGTGTGGCTTGGTTTCTTTCCCTTGCAATCAAGAATAGCATTAAGCATAGGATTGCAGATGACTGTGTGGTAGGGGATGCTTATTCAAAAGTAGTTGCAATGTTCGATGATAAGGGTGATCAAGCTAGTTATGTTAGGTAGAGGTGATGACAAAGCTGGTGAAGACCTACGGCGAGAGAGAAGTCCGAAGGTGGTACATGCCTTCTTTAATTTGACCGAGAAGAAGAGGTATGTTTGTTATGCGATCCTTGACAACAAAAGTATTAGGATGGAATTCAAAGAAGCAATCATTGTCACAAGTAAATTGATGGCCAAAAAGTAAAGGTTTTGAAATATTTGGAACATGTAATACATTGGTGACATTGGTGAGTTGAACTGGTCGTGGAATTGAAGTTTTACCAATGTGATGGATATGCAACTGAGCACCATTACCGACTTGTACATGATCCCCACCATTATGTGTCATAAGCTTGAATAGAGGCAAGGTCAGGAGTAACATGATATGTAATGTCTCGACATTTTTTTTTCTTTTGGCTGCCCAAAAGGTTATCTGAGCGACGTCACTCAATGTTATGACTTAACTATGATCAGTCAACATGCTAATTTACAATAGTGGAATACTTAATTCACAATAATTTATACAATATGCGAAAGACATTTATACAGCATCCAATAACCTGTGGGTTATGGCCCATGTCTATATAATAATGGACATTATATCCATGTGCATGTCACCCGTCAGAGGAGCCACCAACCGTCTCACCATCGCCATCTCCATCATCTGTACGGATCCAAGTACATGGACAAATCGTAGTGAGATAAACTCAATACGTAGGGACACCCATAACAATAAACAATATGAACCATGTCAATAATAATAATCATATGCATAATAATAAGTAATATTATCATATCAATGCAATCCCAATTATCAATATGCATTATCCATCAGTCATATTAATTGGCTAGAATCAATAATTATATGATCATTTATCGTCAACCATAAAGGCAATAACAATTCCATTAATAATAGCATTAACCATATGTACTGCAATCAATTATCTTAACAATCAATCAATCTTTACTTTACTTCAACCATAGAGGCTGTAATTCAATAGTCTTTTATCATACATCAACCACGAATGTTGCAATTCAATTATTCCTTTCAATTAATTATCTCTTTATACTTCAACCATAAATACTGCAATTATCTTTTTATCTTTAACTGCAACCATAAAGATTGTTTCAACCACAAGGGTTGCATTATACTTCAACCATAACGACTATTTTAACCACAAGGGTTGCATTGTGCTTCAACCATAACGGATGCTTGTTATTTATTCTTATCTTTTGAATTATTCTTCAACCATATAGGCTACTTTGAGAGTTCTTCCAATTTTAGGTACTTTACATTTTTTATCTTGATTAACTTATGACGTCTATCTTTATTTTTATTTAAACTTTTTTTCCAATCTTAGACGCACAAGACATCAATCAATATATCATAATCGTAGAATCAATATTATCTCAATGAGATCAATATTATAATAATATGATCCGATATAAATAATAACACAATCATCATAATTAAACATACTTTAATAACTTAAAAATCCCTTTTTTGAACTTCAGAACCCGAGCCGATTCCTATACCGAATCATACCCATCTTTCTATAGAACTTGGGCGGGGTAGGGTGAGGTTCCTACGGTTTCATACAGGTTCCAATCAAACTAAACCCGATCTGGGTGGGACGAAAATCGGGCCGGTTTGTTCATATTTTCCTATCAATTCTAAACATTGTCAGAACCCAGGTCGGATCCATCAAAACTTGAGCCGAGCCTGTTGACTTTTCAATTCAATCTCATCTTCTTTTTGAAACCTAGGCCGAGCTAGCCGGAACCCGGTCTAGATTCATCCCAATTTATCATGCATGCTAGGGCCTCCAAAACCTGGGCCACGTGCCATGAAATCATGGCCGGATTCTTACAACTCGGTCTGGATCAATCCGATTGCCACCCGGATTCCAAGGAACTTGGGCCGGGCAGTGGTGGTGATGATGATGATGATGATGATGATGATTTACTAACAAGGAGTGGCATAAAATTTTGTATCATCACCAAATTGCGAAAGTTAAGACTCTTAGTTGTTACTACTTGCCACTTTGTTAAGAATTAGGGGGATCAAATTTTCTAGGAACAACCTATTTTCTACTATGTTTCTTTTATTATTTGTAGAAATAAAGAACTTAAATTTTATAGGTCATGCATTTTATATTTTTCTATGAATAAGTTTATCAAGTTTTAATTCGTACTAATTAACATGTTTAGAATGGATGAGTATTGATAATGACTTGAATTTTAAGCCAATTATAAACTATTTTCCTATTCGTATGTTACACAAAACTCAAATAATTGGGGCAATGAAATTGTTCGTCTCATACAGAGGATCTCTCTATTTTATATTTTGTCTCGTATGGGGAATCTTGTAATAATTAATAAGATACGATGCTCGCCTTTCAACTTCTCCTAATTGTTAGACAAGTTAAATATTTAGGAGTTGTTTCTTACCAGTTAATTCAAATTATATTATTTTTCATTTTATTTAAAACTTTTAGGACACACTTTATTATATTTTATTATAATAATTACTAAAAAAATCATTTGTCTGAAAATCTTAATTCAATCTCATTGATAATCCTCGTTAAGGATGAAAGTGGTATAGTTGAGATGATATCTTTTCATTTAAAGGATCATCATATATTTTTGGGTGTTTTTTTTGTAGAATAAAAAACTTTGCCAAATTTTTAACTGATTTTCTAAGGCCATATTTTATTCTATTAATTGAAATTGATAGCACAAGGTATGAAACTGAAATAGTTAATACTACTATTCTATCAGTTGATATAATAGAGAGGTTCACGTAGAATTGACAATATAATCCAATGTGATCGGAAAGAGCACAACCAAATTTGAAATTCTTTGATTTGATGATATAAATTTTTATACGGTAAAAATTAGAAAAGATATGAAAAGCATGATGGTCAATAAGAGAAGAAAATTGGAAGAGATGGTTGATATATAATTTGTTGAAAAGGATGAATTAACATTAACAAATATTCTTTTGACTTTGAAAGTTTTAATTTGTTTTGACATTAGGTCTAAAATTATTGTTAAGGGAAAGAAAATTATTTGGACATTAAGATTTTTCTATGATGGTAATTGTAGATGATGGACAAGGCAACAATTCAAGGATACCTGTAGGTTTTTAATTTTCTCGTCAACAAACTAATGACTCTTGGAATCAAAATTGATGATGAAAACATTAGTCTTTAATTTTCTTACATCATAATCATAGGATAATATGACCATACTTTTCTTTATGTGCTTGACTAAGTTCCTAGAAAACAAAGTTTCAAGCTTGAAATAATTTTAGAAGATGTATCTTTTTAGCTATGCTATAGGAATAAAAGGGCATAGACCATGAAATCCTAATATACTTATGGTTATTTAGTTGAGATATTATTTTTAATGAAAATCTTTTACATGTTACATAAAAAGAACATGAAAATAGAAATATTCCAATCAAGCATATTATTCAAAATTATTGTGAGTAATATATTATGAGATCATTGACCAAGAGAAGATAGTTGAAGAAGATGAATCTGATAGTGATGCTTCACATATCAAAGAATGTTATAGTTTCCAAAAGAAATATTTATTTGGCGATCAGGTATAATGATATGACACTTTTCATGCTACATATGTTATATATCAGAGGACAATGAGTCTATTTCCTTTTGAAAGTTTGTGAATTAGTATGCATAGAAAAATAGTAGAGATGAAATTTTGCATAGATCGCTTGGGCCAACACGGTGCACATGGAATTTCGTCAGATTGGCTCAACTTGAGTACAATCTTTGGGTTGAGCCCATGTCAAATCATGTCGAGCTGCTCAACGGGATGCTGGACATAAGATGACTTGATCTTGAGAAGCACGGTCCTGATCCCATGTCAGACTATACATTATGATTATATTTATGTATCTAAATATTTTTATTGTATATCTAATTATTATAATATCATGTACTATAAAATTTAGGACAGAAGGGTGCACCACCCAACTTGATCTATCAGACCGGAATCATGTCAGAATCATGTCTAGTTGGCCTAAGGACCATCTAACACGGCATGCCACGGAAAAGAAAATAGGCCATGCCGACTTGGCCCAATTTGGGTACTATCAAAATCAAATTGACTGATTCGAGCATAGCTCAACATAACTCTTTCTGGCGTATGCTTCAACTTTGTTCTAAGAATATGGTTTCAAAGTTGTTATCTTATTTATATTCATATTTCTTTACATCTTTTTTCTGTTTGGATGGAATGAGAACATCTGCCTTTTTTGGATGAAAAAATTGTTAACCCAGAACATCTGCTTTTAATTATTGTTCTCGTGTTCACTTATAACATAAGAACAAAAAATATGAGGGCCACGTGATTAAATTTATGGTTGCTTTATAATCTGGGTTATGCACTTTGTTTTCCTTGATATTCTTCTATGAAACAGTCCATAAAAGCATAAATTGTGCTTTTAATGAAACTTGGGATAATTTATGACTTCAAGGAATATATTGACACATTTAAAGTCAAATTAGTGATTGAAGTGTATGTTAAAAATTAGCTATTGATTTTCACGAGATATTTTTTTAGTTATTTGCTTTGCTCACATTTATGATGTCGTTGTTCTTACTAAAAAGTTATATTATTCATGTAGGTCACTTATGTCCCTATCACAATATAAAAAAATTCGTAAAATTCGTGTCAATAACAAATCATTCTAAGAAGATCAAATTGGATTAAATTTTATATTTGAACGATCAGTTGTTATAACTAAAAAGTATGCGACTAACTTGTTGCAAGTAAAACTAAAGTGAATACTTTATTAATTACTCACTTTGATATATTTTACTTTGCAACATAAAAGCGTTAACTATTTTTTATTATGGTCACACATGATAGTCTATTTTTATTCTATACCAATTCTTTTTTTAATTATCTTATTGTCACTCTTAACACAAATAATTTTACTCATTATTATTATTATTATTATTATTATTATTATTATTATTATTATTATTATTTTAATGGTATATAAAATATTTTTAAATATGATAAAAAATGATCTGACATCAAAATTTTATGAGTGATAGTGAGAAGATTCCTTCTTTTTCCTATTACAAAAAGAGATATAAAGAACTCCTCAGAGATGGACCCACATATTATTACAAAAGTGAAGGCTTTGAAGAGAGTGAAAGTATAATGCCATAATTTAATGTTATTTGTTAATTCTTAGAAATAGAAAACAAGAACCTAGTAATACAATTATTTAGTAATTTAATGTTTTTATAAGAATAATAATGTTTATGAAAATCTAATAGACAAAATAAAAAGTAAAAATTATTTCTAATTTAAAATTAATTAACTACCTCACAATAACTCTAGTAATAGATCTTACAATGAGGATGAAAATAAGAATGCACAAATCTATTATAATAATAATAATAATAATAATAATAATAATAATAATAATAATAATAATAATAATAATAATAATAATAATAATGATGATGATGATGATGATGATGATGATGATGATGATGATGATGATGATGATGATGATGATGATAAATCACTAATATACTAATGATAACAAGCTTTATCTTCCAACCTCTAAACACAATCACATATCTCTTCCAATTTTTATGTTTTTTCTATGAGCCTAATATAAGAAAAAAATAAATTAAAAAAAAAGAACCCATAACTTCCTCTGTTTTGAGCTAAAAAAAACTTCAGAAAGTTCCTCAGTATGAACCGAGCGAATGCAATTAAATGTCTTAGTTAAAAGTTCAACCCTTTCTTTCTGCTTGATGCAGTAGCACATATCTTAAATTATAATCCGAAATTATGATTTATGTGTCTCTACTCTTTTAACATTTCTAATTTATTTTTTTCTTGTGTTAACTTTGGAGCAACGGGAAAAATGCAATCCACTTTCCTTTCCTTTTATTATATTTTATTATTTTTTTAACAACTCCTAAATTAGAACTGAACTATGTTTGTGAATTAAACAACTGATCTAGTACTTTATCTAGGAGTGTTCATAGGTCGAGTTTTCGGATTGAATCGAGTCGACTCGGGTCAAAAAATTTCAACCCATACCTGACCTGACCTAAGGTTGGGCTTGAAGTCGGGTCCGACTTAACCACGGACCCGATCCGACCCAAACCAATTGTTAACTTTGGAGCAACGGAAAAAATGCAATCCACTTTCCTTTACTTTTATTATATTTTATTGTTTTTTAATAACTCCTAAATTAGAATTGAACTATGTTTACGGATTAAACGACTGATTTAGTACTCTATTTAGGAGTGTTCATAAGTCGAGTTTTCGGATTGAATCGAGTCGAAAAATTTTAACCCTTACCCAATCTGACCTAAGGTTGGGCTTGAAGTCGGGTCCGACTTGACCACGGACCCGATCCGACCCAAATTGGTTTGGGTCGGATCGCGTCGTCGGGTACGCGGGTTGACTCGACCATCTGAGCACTCCTAACTTTATCACCAAATACTAATTTAGTAAAGACAGTCGGAAAAGAAGCGTTTTTAAGTAACTTTTAATGTGACAAATCTTGCTTAATAAATTATTAATCCTTATTAGATTTGACTAATTAGTAGAGTAAACTCTATAAAAATAGACCACAAGATCGCTTTTCAAGATTCAGATTTATAAGTAGACCTGTGCCTATTAAGTAAATGGATTTTTATTTATTCAAATATTTTATAAATAAAGTTTTTTGGGCTTTTAAAGTGTTTCTAACTTTGACTAGTTTATTTAAGGATGGAAATTTGGTTGTGAACTAAATATATTAGTTGAGTAAAAACATGACTATTAATATTTAAAAGTGGCGTATAAGAACCCTCTACAATGTTTTAATATTAGTGTTTTGACACTAACAAACAAAAAACTAGTAAATGAAAATGCTAGCTATTTCATTTAGTTCATTTTAACTCCACTACTTATTGTTTTTTTGCTTTAGCTCCACTACTCACTCAGTGTCATATGTTTAAGAGGTCTTTTGTGCATTGTCACAAGCATGACCAAGGGGTCATTGACACACAAAGCAGATTGCAACAAAAAGAAAGAAACATATAGGGAAAAAAAAGAAGGAAGAAAAAGGCTTTTCTCCTTCCATTTCATTACGCACATCCTCTTCTCACCAAAAAAGTATTCACATCCTCCTCTCCCTTCTTTTATTAGTCTTCTTCTCCTTTCTTCTTCTCCTCCTCTTCCTCCTCCTCCTCCATACCTCATTTAATTTGATTCCGAAATGGTCTTCTCAAGTCCATTGGATTGTACAGATTCCCATCTGCACTTCAATCTTCCCCTGTGAAAAATTCTCTCTCCACGTCTTTCCTCTTACCTTCTTCTTTTACTCTCTCTCTCTCTCTTGTTTCGCCTTTCATTTTTTTTTGGTTTCTTCTTTGACTGGAAAGGGGAAGAACAGTGGTTTCAGGAAGTCTTACCACTTGCCAGAGATATTATTATTTGCGTTGTTACTAATTTTTTGTGTGCCAAAAAAAGCTGAAGATATAAATCTTTCTAATATCAGCACAAATACTTTGCACATAAAAAAAAAGAGAAAGAAAAAGACCTTCTCATTCCTCTTCTCAAATTTTCTTCTCTGTTATTTTTTTTTCCTCTTAATTTCTCGTTGAGGATTTCGGAAGGGGAAAGGGGAGAGGAGGGTTGTTGAGATGGTAAAGAGTGGACCTTGCCACCATTGTGGAGTAACAAGTGAGCTCCTGTCTCTAAGATTTGGTCCTTTTGTGCTTTTTTCTTCTTCTTTTGACTGATTTAGTCCCTCATTTCTATGCTCATTTGTTAGTTAGTTCCCTTCTCGTTAAATTTTCTGATGTTACTCTTCTGTGTTGGAGTATTTGGTTGCTTTCCAATTGAATTATGGGGGTATGCGGAAGTTGTAGCGAGATGCAATAGTGCAGACTGCAGATGCTGGACAAGTGTTTCTTCAAACAACTGGTTGATGGATTCTTTTGCTTATGGAAGTCTGGGATATTTGATGCTGTTGGTTTTACCTTTTGAATTGAAGTCTAACAGTCGAATTAATCGGGGAAGTGATATTGATCATATCAAATTTGAGCATGTAGATGAACGCCAATCCGTTGCCAGTTTCAATTTCCATCTCTATGGACAATTTCTATCAATCACAGGCTATTGGATGTCGTCCCAAACTGGAAACTGAGGAGTTCAGAGGCATAAATCAAGGGGACCAATCTTGGAAATTAGAGTGGTCTCTGCAAGAGTTTGTGTTGAATTCTGAGTTTGCTGAGAGGGCAATCGCATTTTCTCATTACAGCATTCTTAGTCTGATTGCCCTGTCATATATTCCGTATTCAGATGTTTGTATCAGCAAACAAATTCAATCCAATAGCAGAGAATCTGCAATTGATTTTAGATTGACAATATTTGTATGTCTCAGTTGGGTAGCATGTCCGTCTCACTGTGAAGGGTAGTCACTTAAAAGCTGAATGTGGCTTAAATGCATGACTTACCTGCTAATTGATACTATATTCCAAATTGTCACGCTTGATATACCATCATTTTGGAACTAGGTGAAGTGGTTAAGATTTACTTCGGTCAAAGAATACATTAGCTTGCTTAGAATCTGCAATCATAGATTCTTGAGCTAGATCTTCTTTACCATATGCCCAGCAAAGTCAGGACTTCACCATTATTTTTGTTCCTCATTCTGATGATGGAACTTTTCTTTTTTTCTTCTTGGAAAAACTGATTGGTTCTTGACATTTGCACAATCATTGTTAACAGCTTAATTCATTGGATTTATACTCAGAAGTTCTGTTCTGATGTCAAAATATTCTTGCAACGATCTAGTCATTATATGATCCTTAATTATATTCGTGTATGCCCCGCTCTCTGGGTTGATCATCTTGAGGGTTGTTGAATATGCATTTGCTTTTCTTTTTCTTACCTGATTGCATTTTTTCTTTCTGTTTCCTTTACTATTCTGTTGGCATTTGCATTTTTAGGTCCAATTAAAAATTTTAAAGTTTAACACAACGATGTGGATTATATCATTGTTTGATTATCTCATTCTTTTGGTTAAAATGCTGACCGAGGATGTAACACAGAGGAAGTATATACACGTGTTGGTTTCATGGAATGAAATGCAAGTAATAAAAAAATATTTACCTTCTAAAAAAAATGTTATTTAAGAATGATCCTTTTTTTTTTGTGTAAACCCCCACATCATCACAATCAACTGGGATCCTTATGCAAATTTGCATGTCCTAGGTTCAATATATATCCAAGATTAATGTGTTTTTTGCAATTTATATGGATACTCATACTTGATTTTTTTGCAATAGGCACACCTCTTTGGCGCAATGGGCCACCTGACAAGCCAGTTTTATGCAATGCATGTGGATCAAGGTGGCGAACAAAGGGCTCACTGATAAATTATACCCCTCTTCATGCTCGTGAAGCCTGTGATTCAGAGGAGTTAAAAGTTTATAAAACCAATAATATATCCTTGAAAACCAATGAGCAGAAGTCACATAAGAAAAAACATGTCAGCATCCCTGTGCAAAGGGATCATGAATCACGATATTGTGACCAGAACTTCCGTAAGGTTGTCGACAGGGATACAAGCAATCGATCTAGCTCAGGGTCAGCCATATCATATTCAGAGAGTTCTGCACATTTTGGAACTATTGAAACAAGTGATATGGCAGGTTGAATATCTTAAGTTACAATAATTGGAGCATTTATTATTATTTCTTTGTTATATGAAAAAGGATGGCTAGCTAGTTTTGTTATCATCCATATACATTACATA
The DNA here is from genome assembly GCA_030549335.1 of Pontederia crassipes. Taxonomy (NCBI): domain Eukaryota; kingdom Viridiplantae; phylum Streptophyta; class Magnoliopsida; order Commelinales; family Pontederiaceae; genus Pontederia; species Pontederia crassipes. Next base: position 15,090,373 of record CM060193.1, read on the forward strand.
ATGTAAGAATGTACATGTTTTATAGCCGCCTATGTTTTATAGCCGCCTATGAAAAACTCCGCCTATGTTTTATAGCCGGTCCCAAGCTCGGATAAAGGAGGAGGGTTGTGTTAGGCCCCGACAGCCAACGTAAAACCCTGACGAATCTCATGAACATGGATCAACGAATGCGGAATGGTGTCGTATGATCCATGTAGCCGACCCTACCTAGTGGGATAAGGCTTTGTTGATGATGAATGTAAGAATGTACATGTGTGGTTTGACTATAAGTGTTGTGTCAAATGCCCAAAAACTGTATCTCACACCTGTGCTAGTCATCCATTTATATATTTAAGTATTTTTTGCTTGTCTGTTAAAGTTTCAATGAACAGGAAGTCAGCAAGTATGAATAATGGATTTCCTAGATTGTTGAAATTGGTGTTCCACCTCATATGTTATCTGACATCTCATGTCATCAATAGTTAAAACTTTTTTGGTGAAGTAATGTCTCTTCTACATATTACCGCAACAACAAAATAAGGCAGATTGCCTCTTAAGGTTACTATTCTGTGGAAGGTAACACTGATTTGGTAGGAATTATGATCAGGATAAACTGATGAACCAATACTGCATTACAAAATTTCTCACATCACGAAAACTTTTTCCCTTGTCATTTTTCCTGTTTTTCATTGCAAAATTATATATGTTGGTCTGTTCTGAATGATGACTTTTCAAGCTTCTTTAAAATTCTTTTATTTCAAATAATGACCAAAACAATCTCTTGTTTCATCTCAATTGTAATTTGGACAACTACAAATGAATTGTATTTGTTTCAGTATTCCTGACATCCATTCTTTTTGCTTAATAAATCCTAAGCTTGATTAAATTGCTCCTCCAACACCAACATGAAGCTCTTGATGGGTTACATGTAATTCTTTTTGTTGCATGAGAAGTTGAATGAACCACTTCCTATCTAACAATAATCTCTTTTAAGAGTTGATACCTTAACTTCTAATTTCTGTATGTTTTTGTTGTCAGGTTCTGTCCAGTCAAATGTCTGGGATTCATTAGTCCCATCCAAGAAAAGGACATTTATGACTCATACAAAGTCCTCACCCATCGAGAAGCTGACAAAGGACCTTTGTTCAATCTTGCATGAGCAGCAGTCATCTAACCTTTCAGGATCAATAGAAGATGATCTGATTTATGAAAGTGGAACTCCATTCGATTCTGAAATTGGTTATGGAGGTGTGCTCATTAGACATTCAAATTCAAAATTTTTAGAAGAGGAATCAGAGGCAAGCTCATTTCCATTAAGCAATAAACAATGTGTTGTTGGTGAGTCCCACTCAGGGTCAGTGCTGCATCATGATAACAAGGGGAAAATCTTGATGCATACTGGGATTGATAAAACAACAAAGCTGAAATCGGCTCAGGAAGACTCTAAAAAGTGACGTCCTTAAAACAGTTGATGTTTGTTTCCCGTTGATGTTTTCATAAGTTTTCAACATTCTAATTTCAAGTATGGATGCATTTCTTTGTACATAAATGATTTACGAATGCTCATCCATGGTTCACTTTCTCCACCTTGCAGGGATCATTTTTTTAGCCTTTTGCAGGAAAGAAATTCACCTTTGTGTTCTGCGGATCTAAATGTAAGAAAGGAAATATATTGAATATATCAGATATGTCATTTCAGTCCTTAATATAAGAATATAAAAATTTTAAAATGATCAAATCAAGTTTCTCATGATTATAGCTGACCTTTTCTTTATGATTTATGTCTTTGGTGTAGGATGTAATCAACTTTGATGTGTTTCTGAAATACTTTACACATGAGGAACAAAGTCAGTTAATGAAATATCTTCCTTCTATGGATATTTGCAAACCTCCTGAAAGGTTATTTAATGTTGCTGCACTTTTATTTGTTCGAGTGATTGGTCAATGCTCATCATTGCTTATTATCCCTCCTTTACGCATCATGCAGCCTTAATGCAATGTTTCAAGGTTCCCAGTTCTTGAAGACAATGTCAGACTACCAAAAACTTCTTCAGGAGGGAATTTTTGATCTCTCCTTTTCAGGAGCAAATTTAGAACAGTGTAGGGAAGTAAAGAGGCGTGCATTACTTAATGTCAATAGATCTGAATGGGTGAAGTCCTATAATGACCTAATGGTATGGTCCGTTTGGCACCATCCAAGAATAGACTTAACAATAGTGTTTACAATCTTATCTCATAATAGTGTCATTTAGTCATTGAAATTGAAAGAGAAGATAACTTACCATTAATCTTTCATTTCTAATTTCTCAGGAAAGAACTCACAAGCAGATAAAAGCAGGAAAAAAATCAGTTACCAGGCCAAGTTTTCCTGGAGTTACAAATTTGATCTCCTTGAAAAGACCCCATAACATTCAAAATCAGAAAACCTCAGGTTTGTTTTTGTCACTTTTTTATTGGATGCATAATTAGTTCTTAAGCTCTACAAAGATTATGAAGTTATCACATGTTCTCCTATCCATTTCTGCATTATTTATCATGTTTCCTCTCGTCTTATTTCTGAATGTCTGCTTGAGACGTTAGAGTTTTGCACAATTTCTATTTTTCAATGAACGCAATCTTGATTAATGACTTAGACGTGCTACTTAGAAACATAATTTGGATAGAATCTAGTTATAATGAAAATTATATCGAAAATTGTTAGTGTCTTAACTGTGACTTTGAATCTTGCTATTATTATTTTATCTGGGTATTTTTGCTAACATATGTAAGTCTGTAACTGTTGTAAAGAGATTATAAGTTCCACATGTAAACTAATGCATGATTTAAAGTAAATTTGTTTCTCAAACTAATCAATGATGTGTTGAAAATTTCAGTGCGGAAAGATATCATGAGAAGCCCTAAGAGAATGTGCAGAATTGTGGCTCCTCATCTGTATTCAAAATGTTCATCTGAGCTGGTTTCCTTTGGAACCGGCTCAAAGTTAACTATTGAACCAGATGATGATGAAGACGGAGGGGTTTCCTTCAGTCGAGGAGCCCTATTTGCATCTTCTCTTGACCATAGTACCATGCTGGTGTCTCAGTTCACTGCAGAGAGTTCAGACCATGACATACTCCTCGATGTCCCGTGCAATTCATCGTTTGCAGAAGCAGAGCTCCTATACCACCCATGGAAGGACAAACCGGTGGCACATGGTTCTCCTTCGGAGAGTGCAACTGCTGAAGGAGAAGATAGACTTTCCAGCTTTCACCAATAAATATTCAGACCATGATATAATATAGGAAGAGAAGCATTGCTCCTTCCTTCTAAGTATTAGTGCTAAATGAAGGAGATATCATACTCTTTATGACTCTTCTCCGTCTTTAACCGATAATAGTAACTTTTTTGTAGTAGCCAGAAACCAACTTATTATGTTGAAGTGGCATGGATATTTTTCCCTTGTATAGCCTGGCGATAAATTTGTACTATAGTTGCAGGGTCAAAAATCAAATTCCCATTAGGAGGAAAGATGAATCTGCAGTTGTATGTCGCTTCAATAAAACACACACAAACGCTGCAATTTTATACTTGTTTGATCAGAAGACCTCAAACTAGTTGTAAGTATTGTGCTTGATCCACTAGTAGAGGGCTCATGAATGATTTTAAAATGAGCATTTGGCAAAATCCTGTTATCGATAAAAGAAAGTAATGGACAAAATCTAAGTACAATGCATATCTTGTGATGAAGTGTGCTTATTTTCTGTTTTATGCCTTAGTTGCAGAACTGTGCTAGGATCGATTTGATCGAATAATTGTCCATTCACTTAATAGCTTAAATCTGTTGGACGTTTGCATTTATTTTATATGGATTCTCTTTGGCAGGTATTATGATTCTCTTTTGATCATTATGAGAATTAATATTAGATTAGGACTATCATTTTTCTTTTATTTGTTTTTTAATTTCATTTAATATTTTGATTCTATTGTTATTCGGGTTTACCCAGAAATATTTTGTGATCAAATTATATTCCTTGGAGATGGAAACAATTTATATTTGTCGGGATTTGAATTCGTTGACTGTCATCCTTTACTTCCAAGGTCAAAAGGTTTGGTTGATATTTCATTTTAGCTTTCGGTGATCAGGGCGGTGGATGATGTCTTTGAAACAGGAACCATTTGTAGTAATGAGACAACGCCACGTTTAGCTTCTAACTGAGAAGATATCAATAAGCCAATTATAGTTTCAGTGCCTGAAAATTTTAATTTTGTATTAGTGTTTTTTGCGGGATTCTCTAATTTTAATTTTATTTATTTATTACGAGTGTTGTTCTTACTAATAATTTAAGTTTTAGAAAAATTGATTAGCGTTATGGTATCAAAGGTCTTCAAATTTCGGTTAAGTTCTTATTAAAAAATTCAAGAATAATTTTTTCTTGGTATTTAAGAATTTTATTGGGTAAAAGTTATATTTTCGTCTTTTCTATTGTCACATTTGAATTCGTTTTATATAATAAAATTAACGGATGTATAATTTAATTCTGAATTAACGCCATATATATATATATATATATATATAAGTTCAACGGATAGTAATAAATTACTTCTGGATTCTAAATAATCGCGTTTTCATTTATTACAAAATCTCAATTATTATTTATATTCAACATTTCATGTAGTGCTCGCACAAGCCCGAAGTTTCGAATAAAACGCGTACAAGAATTTATTGGTAATTTTCTACACCTAATAGGATGTACGAGGGTTGAATCCCAAGTTCAATTAGAAATATTATTAAAAAAAATACGCCCTTTGATTTAACACATTTGAGGATAATGTTTTCACTACACAAAAATAGATTGAAATAATAAAAAGAACATATATAGGTATTGTTAAAATTTAGAGAAATAATTGATTTTTTTAATAGACAGAAATGCAGTGGTAAATGAAATTAGGATACTTTGTTCCCATTTTCTTTGTAAATTTTCTCTTTACCTGAAGTATGATGTCGATCATTACTTGGACTCCTCTTAGATCGGTCAGCAGACTAATCAACTTACTGACCCTGGTTACATTTGTTTAACTGAAAAGAATTCTTTTTGGAAAAAATAAATTGACGAAAATGTTAATTTAAAACATAATTATATTTTCTGTGTACAATTCTTTCAAAAAGCCAATTATCTACTTATTTCATCTATAATATGTGAGATAGTGTCAAGGCGTGAATTTTAAAAAATAAATAAATAGAGGCAGATTAAGCCCCAAGAATTTAGGAGTCTAAATTTCATCAGTAAAATTTATCTGCCCTTTTATTTTCAATTTTATTTAATTATATAAAACCATGAACCTCCCAAAATGATATATTAGATTAAAGAGACTGTGACCATACTTAAAAGAGTCGAGGGAAAAAATTAATTGTGGTTCAAGAGTCGAATTATTTAGAGTTATGATCGCTTCAAGTTCATTATCTCCACTTTTACATTGAAATCTAACATTATAAAAAATATTGCTCCTAATGACTCAAACTTTTAGAAAACTTGATTAACACGTCAAAATTCATGACGTGCTAACCAGTTTTTCTAAAATCTTAAACCGTTAGGAAAAGCAACATTAATGATTTTATATTCTTAACAACCCTCTCACGTGTGGATTGTCTGACAATTTTGATCTAACTCAACTCATCACATTGACAACAAAGGGAGGAAATATTTTTTTCAATAAGAACTTAACAAGGTTCGAACTTTTGACAATCGACTCTGATACTATATTAAATTTGATGTGCTAATTAATTTTCTTAAAACTTTAAGTCGTTAAAAAGAACATCATTGATTTTATATTCTTAACACTAATCGTCATCATCGTTATTGGAGATGAGTAACTTTGAATGCCATTTACTGCTGGGTAAATGTCCTGATTAGCTGGCTAGTTTGCAGGTATCAAACACATTTTTAAGCAATGCCATAGATGCACTTTAGGCGTGGAATATGTCAAAGATGAATGACTCATGCATGCAATGCAGATTGTTTGAAATGTTCCTAAGTTTATGCTTAATTTCGTTTGTTTCCTCCAGATTTGTTGCGTTGTGTTGCCTGGATGTTATTACCTTTTACTAGGTTGATTGATGCAGCTGCTTTAAAGGTTAGTGCTTTGTTCTGATTTGTTAAGTTCCTTGCTTTCAGACTTGCTTGCACTTTGCTTAGCGGATGCTGTAATTAATCTTTCCCAATGACTATACGTTACATATCAAGAAGAAAGTATGAGCTGACATAATTTTGATCTTTCTGTAAGTTGCCAGGGAGTTAACTATAATAAGTTTCTTGTACTCTATACTCAGATTGTCTTTACCTGGTTGAATCTTTCTATCAAAGAAGAGGAGGATAAAGAGAGAGTTATCTTTATCAATCCTTTTCTATACATCAACAAGTAGCATGAAGAAGGACAAACATTAATCACGATGCCTTTCATATCTCGAGACATGAAACTTCTCTCAAATCTCCAGAGAGAGAAAACAAACAGGCATACATTGTACCATTTTGAATGTTTCTGATGAAAGAGAAGGCCAGAGGCAATCGACAGGGCAGTGAAAAACTGGGGTTATTGTTGAATACTGTTCCTTCCTTTCAACGTGATAGTGCCCTGCCTCTCTCTCTCTCTCTCTCTCTCTCTATATATATATATATATATATATATATATATATATATATATATATATCTATCTCTATCTCTATGTGTGTGTGTATGTATGAATGTTGAGCTGGGATTCTATGAACTTTCTGATGCATGAGCTGATAATGGTAATGATGAGTACATCTGATATATGGCATGGATTGATGAAATTGATATGCTAATCAATTTCTTTTAAAGGATTAAGTTGTTAAAGAAGAGTAATATTATTTATTTATATTCTTAACAATTTTCTCACGTGTGAGTTGTAACTCAACTCATCAAGAGGACAACAAAAAAAGAACAATATTTTTTTTAAAAAAAATAAGAACTTAACAAAATTTGAGCTCTTAATTTTTTTGCTCTCATACTATTAATTATTTCTTTAAAAACTTAAATGTCTTCGGTTAGTGGAAAACATGCTCCCATCTGTTTTCTATGAGACGACTGGAAGCACTTAACAGTGGAGTTTCTCCCAAGAAATCTCATTTGAGTAGAATCAACTTATGACGTTTGGCAAATGGAAATATATTTTTTCTACATTTTGAATTAATGAATAGTTGAATTGGTATACTATTGTGTTTATTTGAAATTGAACGATAAAAAAGAAATAATTTAATATATTAATTTTAGTGAATATTTGAAAAAAAACTTGAAATTAGAAATAAGAACGAAAGCCCAATTGACTCGTGCGTCGGTGACTTAAAAATTAGATAATTCGGTATTTCTTTATAATATATACTTTAGTGATGAATGGTTCTCATAATAAAAACATAAATGTTGAATAATCTACTGTAGTTACCATTTTTTTATAATTTCGTTAATCAAATATTGTTTTCAGTTAAATTCAATTTAACAAAAGCTGATCTATTTTATATTATCATATGACCATTATTTTTTATAATTTCATAAACAATTAACAATTAATGATATTTCATCATTATCTAATTATTAGTTTTAGTTAAGTTTACATTAGCTAAAAATAACTTATTTTATATAATAATTATATTTTTTTTGGGGATTTTAAATAAATAAAATTTACAATTGCTCATCCTCAAGTAATATTGATTAATGAATTCATAAATGATGGTAACCAATAAAATTAATTCATTATTAATTTATTAATGATGGAGTAATGAGGGGAAATAAGAAAAAAATGATAACAAAACAATTCCAGCAGTAATTAATAATAAATCAAGTTGCTTCTATTAAAATGATGAAACCAAATAATTTAATAGAAATCGAGTTTCACCGTGTTCGATTTTTTTTTGGTCGTTAGATGGAACCAATTGAAAGTAAGTTCATTATAATTATCCTTATGTATAGGCAGTACTAGCCTAGTATGGAGCAGAAATGAGCATATATAAGCATCAAATCTGCTGGTGTAGGCAAATACAATGAAGTCCCTGAAGAAGAATTTCACAAGGATATTTTCAGGAAATGGAGTAGCCTAAGTAATAAGTTAAAACTTAACTACATTAAGTCGGAGAAATAACAGATATAATGAGTGTCTAATATACCTCATTTTGGAAAGTTCTGTAGATCATGGTTCTATATCTGAGAACTGATGGGTCTTTTTTTTTTCTTTTCTGAAGATGACTTTAGGAAATGCTTTCTAGTTTCTTCAGCTGTGTGAGTTTCTTCAGAAGGTCACGGCAGATCTTTGATGGTCTAGAGTTGTCAAGTTCACATACTTTGTTATGGACGCCACAGTGATTGATCTCCTTGCGAGTTACCACAAATGCTATGTCATCCTCAGCTCATTCAAAACTATATATCTTAACAGGGGGATCACCACACTGTATGGAACCGCATATAATGTGCTTTGTCAACTACTGATCTGTTTCTTTAATCAGAATGCTCTCTAGATCTTATTTAACTCACAGTCTGTTGTCACAGATACTTGCAGCAAGGATCTGTATCATATAATGATCCTTTGCATGCAGAATGACACGATATAGTGAGAGACAGAGCGGGTTATTAGTCATGTGACAATTTGTGCCCCCATCTTATGAAACTGTCTGTCGGCTTGAAGCATCTACAGCTGTGCCCACTTGCTGCAGAGAAAACATCAAGTGTCCTGTAATTTGTCACATGACCTTGATCACACCGGGCATCCAGTTAACACTTTTGCTTCTCAGAGCTGGCATGACACACTAGTTCCCTGAATCCATATGGAACCTTCGCAGTTAATTATCGATGTGTTTGCAAAACAGCTGCAGTGCAACGTGCAAGGACAGACACTTTCTCTAGTTCGACCCTCATCCATAAGATTTCCGACATTACTTATTACTTAGGCATCCATTTCTACTGGTAGAATGAAAGCTTTCAATTAGTTATTTGTGCTTTTCAGTGTATTCAACAGCTGCAGTTCCTGTCTTATGGAGCCAAAGCTTCCTGTCAAAACTCTTATAATCGACACCTCCGTATATAAAAGGGTTAAATGCGGCATTTGTGTAACGCCCCCAAATCGATCAATGTCACGTAACGAGGATCTATTCGAAGGCGCTACGAAAAACACTATGACATTGACTTAAACTTGACCAAATCTCAAATAAAAATAATGGCATGCCAATAATAAGAACACGAAAGGAAAGATAGAAATATCACAAAAGTAAAAGTCCCAAAATATTACAAAATCCATGATAACCATAATGTCTGAATTACATCAAACTCAAAATGCGGAAATAAAGATAAAGATAACTAGGCCCTCTCTTGGTTCATGTGCTTTAGCATCGCTGATCGCGGCACACGATCTCGACACCATCATTGACCTGACCCTGTGAAAATCAACACAGGGGAGAAGGTCCTTCCGTAAGCTATACAGTCTAGTGGGAATCCATAAGTGCACAATTCATAATAATAAATAGCAATTAACAGAATTAGTAATCACTAGCAATAAGATCAGATTTGAGAGCATAAGTTCATTCGATTGAGATATCGATGGATAAAAGATATAGAGATCATGAGACAATCATATAATCATAAAAGATTTCAGAGATCATGCTGGATAAATAATCATGCTTGGTTCATCATGTTCATGTTACTTGTTCTTATTTTTCGTGCTCTTACTTTCACTTAACATTATGTGCCTTTGGGTGTTTTCATCCTGGGAGATTTACGTCAGAGCAAGAGTCAATGGGGGATCAAGTCATGACTAAGGGAGCGACCCTAACAAGAAAACACTTAACACAAACTCTGACCACCACTCCCATAAATATATTCATGTCTTTCTTACTTAATCACTTTAACACTTGGTCATACTTGCATGTCATAATAGGATTGGATCATAGGACAGATCAAAACAAGATCAAGAATTCACTCACATAACATTTCAAATAGTAAGGAGTAGCACAACACAAGCATATAATGAATCTCAACCAAAACAAGAATCAATATGCAATCTGGACAGATATCGGTCGACCGATCATCACTGATCGGTCGATCATTTTTCGAACACTGGTCGACCGATATCTCTGGATCGATCGACCGGTTGGTCTTCACACAATACAGTGAACAAGAGTTACAAACCGGTCGTCCGATATCTCTGGATCGGTCGACCGATAACACAGACTAAAAAATGAGCTTCGATCGGTCGTTCGGTCGATCGATACAAGACTCTGGAGGAATGATCGATCGACCGGTCTCTATGGATCGGTCGACCGATAACCTCATCATCGGTTGACGGATATACAGGATCGGTCAACCGGTCCACATGAAAAATAGAATCGACATAATCATCAACTAAAGCGATTTTTCGATCCAAAAATGAAATCAAGGCATACAATCAGTCATTTAAGCATGGAGGACAATACAGAACATATCTACAGTCATATGAATCACAAAATATGCATTAAACACAAGAAAAGCATTCAATCATCCATTTTCCATTCATTCTCATCAATCAAGAGCACAATCATAAGAACCTTAATTCCATACAATTACTAATCATGTTATGCAGGGGAATTTCGGTATCACCCACCTTATTTCGTGATTGATCCTAGTTTAAGCATTTCCAAACACCAATCACACTTCTCCTTATCGTTCTTCACCTAGGAAACAATCCAAATGAGGGGAGAGGGAATGAGTAATGGCCCTAATGATTAAAGATGCAGAAATATAGATAAACCTAGATGAAGACCTTGCTGGAGTGCCCCCTTCTTGCTGGATGAGATGCTTTAGGGAGGAAGAGAGAGAAGTGAGGGAGAAAAATGGTGGTTAAAAAAGAGCTTTAGGGCAATTAGCTCTTTTATAACGTAGTTGTAGGACTATTAGGCTAATGAGCTTAATAATTGAATTATTGATTGGTCTTCACAATTGGTTTTCTTTTCTAATTCTTTTATTTATTTTTATTTTTTTAAAAAACCAGGCCGGGTATTACATTATTACCCCCTTAAAAAAAATTCGTCCTCGAATTTTGTACTAGGTAGAGATCTTACCGAATATATGCGGAAACTCCTAGTGCATCTCGGACTCGAGTTCCCATGTGGCCTCATTGTCGTGATGATAACGCTAGGCTAATCTAACCATGGGCACATCTTTATCCTTCTGGCAAAGTACCTTCCACTCCACTATGTGTCGGATACTCTGCGAAGGTCAAATCCGCAGCTAAATTTGGCTCTTCGATCTGTAATACATTAGCAGCATCGTGCTTGTACTTCTTACGCATGGAAACATGAAACACATTATGCACTCGCCCATAGGAAGGTGGCAATGCTAGCCTGCACGCTGCTTCACCTACTAACTCGAGTATCTCGAAAGGTCCCACGTACCGAGGACTGAGCTTCTCTCGCTTACTGAACCTCATCACTCCCTTCATAGGAGACACCTTCAACAGAACCTGATCGCCAGCCTGAAAGATCTGTTCACGTCTGCTCTTATCCGCATAACTCTTCTGCCTGCCATGAGCTGTCTTTATTCTCTGTTTGATCAGCTCTACTGTCATAGCATACTCTACAGCCTCATTCACCTCTTCCTTGTTATGATCTTCTCTTCACCTACTTCACCCCAATGAGCGGGTGAACGACAAGATCGGCCATATAAAGCCTCGAAGGATACCATGCCGATACAGGAATGGTAGCTGTTATTATAAGCAAATTCGATCAGATGAATATGCTCATCCAGCTGCCCTGCCAATTCAGTGCACAAGCTCGCAACATGCCGTATAGTGTCTGTATAGTCCTCTCAGACTGCCCATCGGTCTGAGGATGGAAAGCAGTGCTGAAATTCAGCCTGGTGCTGAATGCCTCCTACATACTCTTCCAAAATCTAGCAGTGAATTTGAGATCTCAGTCTGAAACAATAGATGCTGGAATACCATGTAGTCTAATCACCTCCCTAACATATAAGTCCAATAGACTCTCTACCGACTGCTTCCACAGGATAGGATGAAGTGCGCTGCCTTAATGAATCTGTCTACTACTACCCATATGGCATCATGACCCTTCTTGGTCCTAAGTAAGTTGGATACAAAATTTATAGTGATGTTATCCCACTTTCACTGTGGGACATCTAGAGACTTCAACTTTCCGTACGGCCTTTGATGCTCAATCTTCACTTGCTGGCACACTAGACATCTGGACACGTACTCAGTTATCTCCCTCTTCATGTACGACCACCAGTAGATGTGCTCCACATCCTTATACATCTTCGTGCTTCTAGGATGAATAGCAAACTCGGACTAATGACACTCGTCCATAACCTCCCGTCTGATGGTGGCATCTGAGGGAACCCATAATATGTCCCTATACTGAATTCCTCCATCTGCTGATATCTGGAAGTCATTCGGCTCCTGCTGACATCTCTTCAGCATCTTCTGATACTCTGGGTCCTCCTTCTAGGCGGCTATAATCCTGTCTATCATGCTGGGCCTCATCTGGTGCAGAATCCACAACGCTCCATTATTGTCAAGCCTGGGACACCACTGATCTATCTCTTGTAGCATCTCGTACTCCCGCACTCGGATGTAGGCTAAGAATCCTTCATATTTCCTGCTCAGTGCATCCGCTACTAAATTTGCTTTACCGGGTGATAATTAATAGCAAATTCATAATCCTTCAACAGCTCTAACCAACGGCGCTGCCTCATGTTAAGGTCTCTCTGGTCAAAGATATATTTGAGACTCTTATGATCTGTGAAGATCTCAAAAGTCTCTCCATAAAGATAGTGCCTCCAAATCTTCAAAGCAAAAACTATAGCAACTAACTCCAAGTCATGCGTGGGGTAGTTAACATTATGCTTCTTCAGCTGGCGTGAAGCATATGCCACTACTTTATCATGCGGCATCATCACACACCCTAAGCATGTCCCACATGCATCATTGTAGACTACATATCCTCTGCTGCCCGTCGGAATAGTGAGGACAGGTGCTGATGTCAGACGATCCTTCAAGGTCTGGAAGCTCTGCTCACACTTGTCAGACCAGATGAACTTCTCCGCTTTCCTCGTGAGGTTCGTGAGTGGTGCTGCAATCTTGGAGAAGTCTATGATGAACCTCTTGTAATAACCTGCTAATCCGAGAAAGCTACGGATCTCGGAAGCATTCTTCGGCCTCGCCCAATTGGTCAATGCTTTCACTTTTGCGGGATCCACTGAAATGCTCTTCTTGGAAATTATATGTCCAAGAAACATGATCTCCTTCAGCCAAAATTCACACTTCGAGAGTTTGCCGTACAACTTGTGTTGGCGCAGAGTCTCCAATACTATCCTGAGATGCTCCCGATGCTGCTCTAGGCTGGATGAGTAGATCAGTATGTTGTTCACAAACACTATGACGAACTGATCTAGGTAGGGCCGAAAAGTCTTGTTCATCATGTCCATAAATGCTACAGGAGCATTCGTCAGTCCAAACGGCATCACTAAAAACTCATAGTGACCATACCTAGACCGGAAAGCTGTCTTCGGTATGTCCTCCTCAGCAACCCTCAACTGATGATAGCCACTCCGTAGATCGATCTTAGAGAATACGGATGCCTTCAACAACTGATCGAAGAGATCATCAATGCGAGGTAGTGGATACTTATTCTTCACCGTCACCTTATTAAGCAACATGTAATCAATGCAAGCCGCATTGAAACATCCTTCTTCTTCACGAACAGTACAAGTGCTCCCCACGGCGAGACACTCGGTCGAATAAAGCCTTTGTCTAACAATTCCTAGATCTACTTCTTCAACTCATGCATCTCGGCAGGTGCCATACTGTACAGTGCCTTGGAGATGGGTGCGGTGCCAGGTAGAAGATCGATCTTGAAGTCCACCTCACACCTTGGTGGCAATCCTGAAGTGTCTTCAGGAAAAATATCTGGGAACTCACGCATAACATCTATCTGTTGCAGTGCGGTGACTGGTGCATCGGTATTCATCACATTTGCCAAGTAGACATATCATCCCTTCTGGATCATCTTTTACGCCTTCATAGTCGAAACAATCACATTTTTGCTCTCCGATGGGGTACCCCTGATGACTGCCTTGCCCTGTGCACCTATTATAATATTCTTCTGTTTGCAATGTAGAGCTGCATCATGGTAAGAAAACCAATCCATCCCTAGGATGACGTCGTAGTCTGTCAATAGAATGACAATGAGATCTGCAGAAAAATTATTCTTCTCCACAGTGACAGGTACATTCGGGATGTACCTGATCGTGTGAAGGTCTCCCATGGGGGTGCTCACCCTCATGGTATGAGGCATCTGCTGCAAAGGCAAGCTAAAAGCTTGGGCGCACAACTTCGAAATAAACGAGTGTGTGGCCCCTGAATCAAACAAAATAATGACAGACACACCAGCAATAGGAAGAGTACCTCTGATAACATCGTTATCATTCTGCTCAGCATTTGCCTCCATGTGATGCACCCTCCCCTGGGCTACAGGGTTTGCGCCTCCTGCGCTCTGGGGCAGTTTCGGGCAAAATGCACGAACTGTTCGCATAGGATGCATGCAACAGTCCTCCTGCGGCATTCGTCATCATGATATCACTCGCAATGTGGACAGCGAGGCCTCGGTGGAACTACTGGCGCTGGTGGCTGAGACTGACGTGGAGGAGGTGGCAACTGTCTCAGAGGCTATTACATGAGACGTGAATTAATTTCCGCGCTTACATATTCTTAGTTAATATTTTGAAATTTTTATACCTGGTGTTGTGCTAGTGCTGGACGAAGAGAATGTGGAGCATAGCGATGGGCCTCTCTCTGATGATAAGGCCTGTAGCGACGATCGCAACGATCATCCCTCCTGAATGGTCGGTGATCAACGATCCGAAATCGCTATGGCTCCGCTGGCCTGGCTGGTGCTCTGGCCCTGCACTCAGCCTAGTCCCTCTCCATGCGGGTGGCCAGTCTCACCGCCTTTTTCAAGGTATCGCTATCCCCAGTCAGGACTTCAATCTTCAGATTCAGTCGTAGACCATTGATGAACTTGTTTGTCCTTATGCGTCCTTCAAACGGCATAGGACAATATTGCTCTAGCGTGACAAACTGTGCATGGTATTCCCTCACTGTCATTGTCCCCTGGACGAGCTCTAAAAAGTCCTCATGCTTGCTTTCCCGATCGTGAGCAGGTGTGTATCGCTCTGCAAAGGCCAACTTAAACTCCTCCCATGATATCTCTTCTTCCTCCAATCCCCTGAACCTGGTGGCTCTAGTAGTCTTCCACCAACTCATGGCAGAGTCGGTGATCAGATGAGCAGCGTATAGCACCTCTCGTCCTTCGGCACACCTCATTAGCTTAAAGATTCGGTCCAGGGCCTCTATCCACTGTTCGGCTTTGAAGAAATCTGGCTTGCCCTCAAACTGAGACGGTTTCAGCCTCAAAAATGCCTCTAAAATATCCTCGGGATCCTCCTGTCGTGGTTCTCGCGTGCGACGTCTGGTCGCAAGCTGGCTACCTCCAATTTGACTATCCCAAATGGGTCAGTCTCATCCACGTACTCATCATGTACTTGCGCCTTCGCGCTGCGGCCTCGTCCTCAGCCACGGGTGGGGGTGCGGCCTCGACCACGGCCTCGTCCCCGACCTCGCTGGGCTACAATATGTGAATCAATGATTGGGCCCTTCGGGCCCTCTAGCACTTCAATAGCAATACGAGCCGAGCCGGCCTCTCGCTCCTGAATCATCTCTAATCGCCTCAACATTCTTATCATTTAATCATGAAAGAATAATACATTCAAAATCAATACCATATAATAAACATGAATTTGATTTACAGTCCTCTTTTGATGGAGTGTGGCGACAGCTCAACGATAGCACATAAGTCTCTCTTATACCATACCATACAATAAGACATCAAAATAGTCCGAACAACGGCTCTGATATCATAAATGTAACGTCCCCAAATCAACCAACGCCACGTGACGAGGATCTATTCGAAGGCGCTACGAAAAACACTATGACATTGACTTAAACTTGATCAAATCTTAAATAAAAACAATGACATACCAATAATAAGAACAAGAAAGGAAAGATAGAAATATCACAAAAGTGAAAGTCCACAAATATTACAAAGTCCATGATAACCATAATGTCTGAATTACATCAAACTCAAAATGCGAAAATAAAGATAAAGATAACTAGGCCCTCTCTTGTTTTATGTGCTTTAGCATCGTTGGTCGCGGCACACGATCTCGACATCATCACTGACCTGGCCCTGTGAAAATCAACACAGGGGAGAAGGTCATCTCGTAAGCTATACAGCCTAGTGGGGATCCATAAGTGCACAATGCATAACAATAAATAGTAATTAACAGAATTAGTAATCATTTGCAATAAGATCATATTTGAGAGCATAAGATCATTCGATTGATATATCGATGGATAAAAGAGATAAAGATCATGAGTCAATCATATAATCATAAAAGATTTCAGAGATCATGCTGGATCAATAATCATGCTTGGTTCATCATGTTCATGTTACTTGTCCATGCTTTTCGTGCTCTTACTTTCACTTAACATTAGGTGCCTTTGGGTGTTTTCATCCTGGGGAATTTATGTCAGAGCAAGAGCCAATGGGGGATCAAGCCATGGCTAAGGGAGCGATCCTAACATGAAAACACTTAACACAAGATCTGACCACCACTCCCATAAACATGTTCATGTCTTTCTTACTTAATCACTTTAACACTTGATCATGCTTGCATGTCATGATAGGATTGGATCATAAGACAGATCAAAACAAGATTAAGAATTTACTCACATAACATTCCAAACAGTAAGGAGTAGTACAACACAAGTATAGAATGAATCTCAACTAAAACAAGAATCAATATGCAATCTGAACAGATATCGGTCGACCGGTCCTCACTAGTCGGTCGACCATTTTTCGGACACCGATCGACCGATATCTCTAGCCTTCACACAATACAGTGAACAAGAGTTACACACCACTTAGACTAAAAAATGAGCTTCGATCGACCATTCGATCGATCGATACAAGACTCTGGAGGAATGATCGGTCGACCGATAACCTCATCACCGGTTGACGGATATACAGGATCGGTCGACCGGTCCGCATGAAAAATAGAATCGGAATAATCATCAACTAAAGCGATTTTTCAATCCAAAAACGAAATCAAGGCATAAAATCAGTCATTTAAGCATGGAGGACAATACCGAACATATCTACAATCATATGAATCACAAAATATGCATTAAACACAAGAAAAACATTCAATCATCCATTTTCCATTCATTCTCATCAATCAAGAGCACAATCATAAGAACCTTAATTCCATACAATTACTAATCATGTTATCCAGGGGAATTTCGGTATCACCCACCTTATTTCGTGATTGATCCTAGTTTGAGCATTTCCAAACACCAATCACACTTCTCCTTATCGTTCTTCACCTATGAAACAATCCAAATGAGGGGAGAGGGAATGAGTAATGGCCCTAATGATTAAAGATGCAGAAATATAGATAAACCTAGATGAAGACCTTGATGGAGTATCCCCTTCTTGCTGGATGAGATACCTTAGGGAGGAAGAGAGAGAAGTGAGGGAGAAAAATGGTGATTAAAAAAGAGCTTTAGAGTAATTAGCTCTTTTATAGCGTAGTTGTAAGACTATTAGGCTAATGAGCTCAATAATTGAATTATTGATTGGTCTTTACAATTAGTTTTCTTTTCTAATTCTTTTATTTATTTTTATTTTTTTAAAAAACCAGGCTGGGTATTACAATTTGTATGCAGAGCCGCAGAGGATCTACAAAGTACAGCCTGTTGGGAAATTTAAAGCCACAAGTTTGTGCGATGGACCCCGCTTTTGGTTGCCAATCTAAGCATGCACAGCACACTCCACTGGATTCGACACTGTTGCAGCCAGTATCCCACTACGCCACGTGGTAGACAGCCAGACAGGTCATGAAATAGAAGCAAGAACAACAATATAATAATACCATCCACCCCCCCATTTATCCGGATTTCGGTATCCGTGCCGAGAAGAGAATTTGGTACGGGAAAATTAATGTACCGACAACCCATTAAGAGGCCATTAGGATACACTAATCGAAGCTTAAGAATTTTACATAAGAACTCTTTTTTAAAACAAAAACGAAGATATGTCACCATCCAGAATTTGATGTTTTCCTAATATAATAGGGGAAAATAAAAAAAAGTAAAAGTAACGACAATAATAATATGATGGGAGATAAAATAGAGATGGATTGTCTTTCACATGGCGTGCAACATAGATAACGTGCATGCGTGCCCATATGGGCATATGCCACGCATTTGCTCAGATAACTGTGGGCACAACCAAAAAGTGTTGAGAAATAATAATAATAATAATAATAATAATAATAATAATAATAATTCTCTCATGTTGGCATTAATTTTTTTTATTAACGAGTCCATTTCATCCACCCACGTTAAAGGGCAATTGCATGCTGGATCGCTGGGCAGCTGGTTCCACTCACCAACATCTGCATGCAATAAATGACGAGTCAAGATCAACCAATGGCAATACGGATCGGCGATCGCATCTGCCACAATTTATTTTCTTTGTAATTAATTGTGCTTATTGCGCCATTGAGAGAAATTAGTTAAGTCCACTGTTTTCCTTTTAGATAAAATAAAATTTCGTCAAAAGAAAATGGTCGCGACGAAAAATAAAATAGAAGAATATTATGTTTTTTAACGTTTTATCTGTTCCAAATATTTGACCAGCGCATATATTATGAATTTTTAATTACGACGAAGATTAATATTATATTAATGTGTATTAATTACAAAAAAAAGAAAAAAAAACACACATACACATAGTTGTAGTTGTCGGTGGCGGTAGCTGGACCAAGTCGATGGATATGGATCATCAGATCATGCGCTGTCCCATAGTATGAAATGGCAAGATCTTACAACTTAAAGAGAAAGCTAGTTGATTAAACCTTATAAATTCATAATTAACATGCAATTTGTACCGAAATCGTTAAGATGGGGGATCTTAATCCAGATCGTAAAAGGACGTAAAGTTTTTATGAATTAGATCGAAAGAGGTTCAATTATATATGATAAAGTAATAAAAGTTCTAGCTAGATTGTATATATATACATGATATCTATGATGTGCATAATTTGTGCTAATTAATTAAGAGTATGTTAATATGATGATGAAATTAATTACTGTGGCAGGCAAAAGTTGTTGAAGTGATTCTGGATCAAGAGCCTCTGCAGCTGGCTGCCAACTAAAATTTATGTTCTTGCAACCCTTTTTTTTATTCTGTGAATTGTGATGATGAGGGTGGTGGTAATGTACGTAGGTTGTGGGGATGGATGCATTTGCATTTGCATTTGCATCTGGATTTCTGTGGGTTGCCAGAGATGAACATGGTGGCTTTGTGCTGTAAAGTCTTTGTTTTCTTCCTCCTCCTCATCCCCTTAATTCCATGATTCCTCCGTTGCGTTTTGTCAAATCCAACATTCTACAAAAGCTACACATATCTTTCTGATATGAATGATGATGGGGAGGGGAAGTTTACATATGATCATGTCACATGATTATAACTATAACTTTATCTTTTGTTCCTCCCACATAGGTGGATATGAGAAAATAAATATTATCTAAAGGTAATCGATTTTTTTTATTCCAGCACTTATTGGAAAATGAGACCCCGAAAAAAATTACTGCGTTGTGACTTTGCTTTACTCTATTATTATTATTATTATTATTATTATTATTATTATTATTATTATTATTATTATTATTATTATTACCAGTGCCTTCAATAATTAAATAAAGATCGATGTAACCTATTCTCTTGACATCTACTATATAAAATACAAACAATAATTAACCTGAGCTTAACTTGGATTTTTAGTAGCCTTTACTCATGTCTACATATATAACATGTCAGAAACATACCAGACACCCTCCATAAGAAGAAGCAAAAATGTTCTACATGTGCCTGCAGCTGCATTTTTCATATAAAAGGAATTAAATTACATATCTTGATTATCACATGTCTTATCTTCTGTGTCACAACATTTTCATCACATTTCAAGCCAGCTGGGTTTTAGAATATCTTATTGAATTTTGTCATCCCATGACCTTTTCACTAATCTTGTCCGAAATTTAATTAATCTTTTAAAGCGAGGAAGATTCAAGAAAAAAAATGAATTAATATATGTCAACCTCCCTCAATCTCACTCAATTCTCAATTTTGAACTATGATCGATCATTAGATTTTTTTTAACTATGTCTTATCTTAAAAGCTTTTCTAGACAAAACTTCGTTTCTTCTCTATATATGTTGCAATCAATTATTTCTTTTTTAACTATATTTTCAATATTTTTTACTATAAACAACAAAAGTATTGTCATCAAACTTTGATGTGCTTCTAAAATATAATTTGACAGTAAATAATTACGCCATTATCTAATAATTATAGTTATACATTCGAGTCGTGCTATTAAACTAGGAAAACGATTAAAACTTGTTATCGAAAAAAATAATAAAAAAATCTCTTTCCCTTGGTCCAATTAACCTCCCGCTGTAAGAAGATTCTTTGCTTTCCAGCTGCATGCCATTTATATATATACATATGAGAACTTGGAGCTCTGCGCCTTGTCCCTCCACCCACTGTTAGCAGCTGATCGAGCCAATTGGAGGAGGACGAGGACCCAGCGATGGCGCTGGAGCTGGCGGAGGACGTCGACGGCAATGGCGTCCCGAGGGTGGTCGCCGTCGTCTCGTCCATCCTCGAGAGGCTGACGGAGCACAACGACGCGGTGGTCCGGCGACGCCAGCTGGATGCTCCACCGGCGCCGCACAGCCGGGCGTCGGCCTTCCGCGGCCTGACGAAGCCCCCCATCTCGGTGCGCAGCTACCTGGAGCGCATCTTCCGGTACGCCAACTGCAGCGTCTCCTGCTACGCCGTGGCGTACATCTACCTCGACCGCTTCGTCCAGCGCCACCCGGACGTCTCCCTCGACTCCCTCAACGTCCACCGCCTCCTCATCACCAGCGTCCTCACCGCCGTCAAGTTCATGGACGACATGTAAGCGGCTCCCACCGATCATTACAGTTTATAGTAATATATTAACTCCATGTTTCTACACAGCACAAAGTTTTAGAGTTAAGAGAGAAATCAGAGCGAGTTAAAAAGACGGCTGATGGAACACACTCCAAACAGTTTGAATTATTAACGTGTCGCATGAGTGATCGTTTCGCAGGCTCATTAGATCCTTTATTATTTTATCAAAATTAATTTAAACTTTGTTGAGTGTTATGTTCTAAGCATTGTGCAGTATACTTGTTATTTAGAAGTCTGATCACCGTAATAATTAAGTTGCCTGCACGCTAACAAGATGATGCTTGCTTCTACTTCTAAACTTCCCAGACACACACATCAGAGAGAGAGAGAGAGAGAGAGAGAGAGAGAGAGAGAGAGAGAGAGAGAGAGAGAGAGAGAGAGACGTATGGAAAGGGTTCAGCCATGTGTTGTGATCTAATGATCGGTTTAGTATCTTTCACTCTTCTTCTCATGCCCGTCTGCCAACTAAGGATGAGTTGGACGTGCCATCAAAGGACACCATTGAATCATTCTAATCCCACCAGTATTCTCATAAACCAGGAAACAAATTATTTTTTTTGGTAGCTTTCACCGATAGATCTCCGCAATTAGTTGATTCCTGTTGCTGGATTTTGACAGTAGCGAGACAATTTCTTTCGCACGGGCTTGATGCCCCACTTAAGTCCATGGATTTATTTCTCACATCATGCTCAAACGACTCAGTCCGAAGGAAATTAAAAAAACCTGTAGCACTAAATAGATATTGGAAAAATGAACTTAAAATGCAATGATATAATATAACCCATTAGACACGTTTGTATATTGTTTTGAGACTTTGACTTCCGTCACTATTGCCTTCTAGCTGTAATTTCTATTTTTTTCAGTTAATAATCTTCAGAAAAGAAAATTAGCCTAACATGCATACATTCCTCGACACAAAGTCGTATCCCAATCCTTTTGTTGCTGTTTGAATTGTGAGTGCGAAACAGAGTGGAGCCGGCATTTATAATAAACAGACAAATACGTTTACCCATGTACTGGTTCTGATCTTATATTCTCTCCAAAATTGATGCTAAATATTGCTTATCCATCTTGCCTTCCCCTACTTGAATGCAAATGCATTTACGACCTCGCTCACTTTGGATGTAGATGTCACTAGTCTTGTTTCACGAGTTGCAATCGACTATCACTAATTACTGTTTTTTTTTCTATCCGTCTGCAGATACTACAACAATGCGTACTTTGCAAAGGTCGGAGGAATCAGCTTGATGGAGATGAACTACTTAGAAGTCGATTTCCTATTCGGCCTTGGGTTTGAGCTGAACGTGTCTCCGATGCTCTTCAGCTCCTACTGCTCAATTCTGAAGAGAGAGATGTACTTGGAATTGCCCCCTGTTCCCAAGAGATCGTTACACTGCTATGCGACTGATGAAGAGGCCAGCAACTGCCAACAGAAGCAGCTAGCTGTGTGATTGATGTTTTTTGGTACATAGATAATTAGTATAGTGAGCTTTACTATTAGGATGAACAGATCGTCACCAATCTCTGTAGCTTCAAGTTTGATTCCTTGGTCTGGATCTCTTTGTGCATCTGAACAGTGATCCAGTCCAGTTATCCTTTTCTCTTCCATTAAAGATTGAGTTGAACTTTGGTAGCTTTCGTTTGGATGTTTGTACAGAAATTTTATCTGTTATCAGAACGGGGAAAGTTTTCAGATGCTAACTATGATGATTCAGCGAACATCCAAGCTAACTATTGTTGGCACTTAGAAGGCAAAAAAAGTGGTGAAATCACCATCATTACTGCGCCTTCTTCATGCAAATAGTATATAACGTCTGTACTTGTCTGCTCTTCTCTGAGGGCAGCATGGTATCAGCACTAACAGCTGACCATTTCAAGGTGATGTCCTCAACATTTAAACCCCACGTGGCTCTGAAGCCTCTGATCTAAGGCTTTATGCATCCGGCTTGTGACTAGTGAGTTCCTCCATTGATTGGACCAACCTCCTGTTGAGAACATGATCAGATTCTGTACTTGCCATTAGCCCATTTTATTCCCCATGTCAAGTAGGAATTTAGCGAAATTGCTTCTGGAACTTCCTGCACAATATTTTCTTTAGATTCATAGTTGATACTTGATGGAGCTGGATATTTTGTGTTAGCTTCAATTCCTCTTGCATTGCACATGTTTTTTATTTATTTATTTTGCAATTATAAAAAAGGACATCATACCCATCTACAGCTCTCTTCCCCCACTTGACTTTCCTACCAAACTTTTGCATTCATGGATCCCTCTGTCTATGCAATTTTAACATGCTTAATTGGAAGGTTGTTAGCCTCTTGAAGTGATAGACCAACCTCACAAGAAATCAAAGCCCTGTTCTATCTTTCAATAAGCACAGTATGCATCATGACTCAGTTTATTCATGGAAAATATTTTAAGCCATTTTCTTTTACACAACTTGGAAATTATTGATGATCTCTATAAGTGGTTGACAGATCAAGTTCGTGCAAACCGAGATATGCTCAACTCAACCTCCAAAATAAATGCTCAGAGAAAAAAAAAAGAATGAAGGACTAAGTAAGATGTGTAGTTACTCTTCCACTTGAATGCAGAATATTTTCATATGTTAATATATGATGTGGATCTGCAAATCAGAATAGCTGATCTGTGCGCCTTTGAGATATACCATAATCGTTTAGAAATATAACTTTTGTTTTGTACTTTTTACAACTACAAAAATTCGGTCAACCCTTTTTTCTATTGACCAACAAATTGTACACTATTTTGAAGAAGAATATTCCTTTTCTCTTTTTTTTTTAACTTTTTTCGTCTCCTACCATCTCCCATGGTGGAAACGGCACACACCTTGAACTTTAAGCCCTTATTCTCACCTTTTTTTTTTCTAACCAAAAAGCACACTACTTCTTTTGAACTGCTTATTTCACGTCATTTATTGCAAAATATTACTCAAGAACATGATATTGCAAGTGAGTTAAGCTAACATTATTAAGTGGCTGTTTGGCATTCATCTCTGTCTTAGGATAAAAAAAATTTATTCTTATAGGCTGTGTTTAGATTGAGAATTTGTAGTTCTCATTAGTTCTCAAGAACTAACTCATTTGATAGAATAGTTTAAGTGTGGTATTTGGTTGAAAAGTGTAATAATGAGAATTTAAAAAGTTGATTTGATAGATAAGTTTTAGTGGGTGTTTGGATAAAAAATAAGAATTAAGAATATAATTTATTATTTTATTATGTATAAAATTATAATAAAATAAAATAAAATATTTTTATTTAGTTAAATAATTATTTATGAAAAATATTTATATTAATATTATAATTTATGAAAAATATTTATGTATATATTATAAATTATAATTTGCGAAAATAAGAATATTATAAATTTTTATATTCATGTGTTTTTAATATTATAGTTTTTTTAAAAAATATTCATATTAAGTTAGAAAGTTTATTTTATAAACTGAATAATATTATAGTAATAAAGAATTGAAAGAAAAAAAGAAAAAGAAAAAAGAAACGCAAAAAAAAAAGTGGCACGTTCTCGCTGGAAGTTCTCACCTAACTTCCAACGAGAACTTAATGTTCTTCAAAATGGAGAACAACCATCACGTGACATATAGCGTTTGGCAAAAAGTATCGGAACTTGGGTCAAGTTTTGGCTCAAGTTCCGGTACCAAACACAGTCATGATATTTTTGCAACAAGAACATCAGGACTATATGAGTTTTTGGTAGGAGTTAGAACATATTAGCTCTTTTTTTTTTATTTCAGCATTTAATGATGTGGGACCTATCTAAGACTGCTTGATTAAAAATTGTTCCCATACCAAACAGCTCTTAAGCGTTATCAAAATAATAATTCATGTGAAAAGAAATTTGAACTTTTTTCAGAAAGAAAAAAGTAGTAATAAAAAATAAGCTCGACCGTCGAATCAGGAATCCAAGGACAGATAACGGGACGTGCAATCGGGGGTGCTCGTTCTTCTGCCACTCCTCTGTTTTGCTGCACGTGTTCCGACCTCCTCCTCGACGTCTCCGCTCGGAGCTTTTCTCATCACTAGCACAGAATCTGATGCTCCTATTAAATTCAGTTTCAGCATTGATATGTCTGATTCGGTTCATAAACAGTAATGCCCAGACGCAAATGCATGGCAGCATGAACGAAGGAGGAAAAAAAAAGTAAAATCAGTAAATCACAAAGGTACAACAAGAACGATTGAGTGTACAAGTTCCTGATTAAGATGTTTTTCGGAGAATACTGACATGCTCCACAGCAAATCGCTGCAGCAGCATCGGCAAATCCCCTTCCGAGCTCAAGATTGCCAGATGTAATCTGCCCAGGATTGTGACGGCCATGTCATCTGAAGAAAGCTGACACTCGTGCTGCTGCGGCTGCAGTACTTCCTGTCAGATCACAGAGTTTGATGTGAAGGTGACAATTTCTTTGGGGCTTTTTTTTAAGAAAATGTTTTTACTTCGAAATGGATTTGAATGAATGAACCAATTAATTGGGCGTTTGACGAATCAGTTGAAGCTAATTTTTCACTAAACGGGTCCTAAGTAATTTCTTCAATGAAATTTTGATACAAAAATTGAATAAGACCGAAAAATGAATCATCAGTTCAAAAAGTGTCGTCGTATTTGTACTATATATAAAAATGTTGAAAAAGTCAACTGTCCAATTTGCATAACGAGGACAATGAGATATAATGGTTGAGTTTAGCCTAAAAGTAAGTGCCCAGATGTCAGGAGCCCCTTCAATCTCCGCGGGCAATTGGATTCCCTCTTGAGAACAATAACAGTACAAAGCGATTGATAAATAAATATTTCTCCGATTGACAAAGAAGATATATATAAAGTTTGGGTGGATTGGTAGGGAAAGTTTCGAGTTCGAAGATATATAAAAAAATATTTTAAAATTTTTTTATTGAGTCTCATTTATTGTTGTCAAATACGTATCTATATTAAATTAATTGGACTCGATGATGAATCGATCTTTTAATATGATCAATGTGTATAACCGTTAACATCACGTGAATTGAACAGTCGATATCGCATTTTAAATATCGACGACTGATTATATGCTTTCGTTATTTTGACGAATAATTAAATTGATTATTTTAAAAATTGGATCTGAATTCATTAATTTATGAACTCTTATATATAACCACAGGGATGGTCGTGACTGAGGATTCTGGAAATGGTTCTCACAAAATATATGCTTTTACATTTTCTTTAAGTATCTCTTGTGCATGTAATATGGCTGGTAACAGAATGAGAAGTTTTTTTTTTCAAAATTCCATTGTGTTTTAGCTTCCATAACTACCCTGTTTGAAGAGAGAGATCGAAAGAAAAAAAAAATCTGCTCCCGAGAAATCTTGCACAAACACATTTTCTTCAACACATATTTTCATTATTTTGGCGTCAGTTTGTTTAGAAAGAATTCTTAATATATATATATATATATATATATATAATATTCTTTAATCTTTCTGTAACTGAAAATACAATAAAAATTGATCGACAAATAAATGCAAATTTAGGAGCGGTTTTTCATCGGATCTACTGCTGAAACATGGAAGAATTGAAATCTTAGATCAAAATACGACTTTTGATTCCCTGATTAGTAATTAGTTTCTAGCTTTTCACGCATACCATACGTGTGCATGTTACGGGGCATTTTCCCGTGACACGAAACGTGAAGCCTCGCGACATCAGTGCTGCTCAACTTATAAATCTCGGTCACTCAGCGTCGAAATCATGGAACACATGCAGCCGCCCCGCACTGCGTAATATTGCGGAGTACCAAGTTATCCGCCCTTAGGACATTTATCTTATAAGGACGTCCTTATGAATGGCCAAATAAGTGACGTTCTCGTAGGGTACATCTTTTGCATCTTTAATATGTAATAAAACTTTTATACCTACGGTACACTAGGAGGAATTCATTAGTGCCTTCTGAGGCCTAATTGTATGTTATGTTTCATCATATTGAATACAAGTAAGCTTTCATTTAATTCTAATGTCATGACATTGAGTGTGGGATGGCAACCCACATCAGTGTCCCTTCGTGGCGTCTTGTGGTCTCTTAGTCGCCCCTTCGGACTTTAAGCGCTCAAGCGCCTGCATTGGTGTCGCAACGCGCTAATGTCACGGTCCCATGAAGAGTAGTCCAACACTCTAGTCATGTCCATGATTGAATGCCTATAAGAGCGACTCTCGACATAGTCGTCTCGAACATAAATCTTCCGTTGCAAACTCAAAACAGGCTTGGCTAAGTGCCTATCTGCCTAGTCGCCGCACGTGGTCTAGTGTCCGAGAATGATCCCGTGATAAGTGATATCAGAGCAGTTCTTCCTGCTCGGATTACCCAGCGACGATGACTCGCTTGTGTCATCGTGATGTGCTCTGGCGTAAGAAAAGTGCTTCTGCTCAAAAACTTTGTGATGCCCAGGCGCACTGGTACCATGATCCCCGATCATGGACGCCAACATGGAATGCGTGGCAAGGTTCTTCGCCGCACGTCCAGTCGTGCCCCGCAGCATGTTCCTCATACACTCGTGTCATGTCAAGGAGCGTCCGTCATGCACTATGGTGACGGATTGATCGCCCCGCCAAATCGGGACGGTCACGCGTCGCTCACTCGAGCAGATCAACCACCCCAGGTATACAGTCGAGAATTTTGAAGTGTCGCACTGCGTCAAGAGAGGCCATATGTTCCGCATGATGGTCTTGCGCTACCCATACTAGGAGGTCGCTTACACAAACGTTGTGTAATTCGGAGGACCCGTGTCACATTCAAGGACCGTCGATCATGCACTATCATGACAATCTGACGCTACTCGGTATTTCGTGACGTCGCACCGCATGCCCATTCATGCAACGTGAGTGCACAACCGCTTCACGGGAGAAGTTGGCTCAAGTTTAAGCATCAGAGTTCATGGTCCCTTTTCGGCTAAGAAATATCATCCTTTCGGCTAAGGTGCATCAATCACAAGCATCTTGTCGTGCCGTAGCATTGCTTGCCACGCCACGATGACTTTCAAGAATGGAACAAAACATTGATTACTTGCAACCACTCGCGGACGAGCTATCATCCTTGCCTTCCTCGTCAAGTGTCGTCCCGCAAGCGGCGTGATGTCATCCATCAAGGGTTGAGACGAACTTGCTACATGCCAACGCAAATCGATGCCTCAATTCAACGACCAACTTGGCAAATGGTCTGAGCGTCGAGCATCGGCGAACCTTGGCATGCTGCTGTCAAGTGTTCCGCCGCCAACCGAAGGAAAGAGTACCCTTCCCTCTCAGACAGTGCCTCGAGCAATCGAAACGGCCTCCAAGGATCGCAATACAGATGTTTTGAAGGACACACTGGAGATGTCGTCCCTTCGAATGGAGATGGAGGTGATGTTGGGAGCTCATGCCATGAGTTCACCATCTTCACGAACACCCCATGGTTCGTTGAAGATCCGGAGCGACTATTCTTTCATAAGGGTCAGTCGCTCGGTGGACAAGTATGTCAAAGGCGCATGATCCCTGCCAACAAGCGCAATGGCATTACTTCGTTCAAGTTGCGGACAGACGAGCATCTAAGGTGCATCCTCTTCGTGAACGAGCACAAAGATCTCGCCCCGTCCATACCCCAAAGGTGTGCCTAAGCTTCAAGGAGGTCCCAGGATCGGAAGAATGCATATCCCAAAAATCCTGCAAGATGTGGCAAACTCAGGATGGCGTTGCCATCGCGACGATGTGAAATGTGGCAAACATGGATCCCATCGAGACGTGGGATAGAGAAAGTGGCAGCTCATCAATTATGCAAGCCTTGACAAGTTGGGGACTGGAGGTCAAAATCACTTTGTTCAGCATTAGCCAGATGGACATGTTGAAGGAGGACGTGAAAAATATCACCAAGCTCCGCCTACAGTGTTCCCAAGAAGATAAAGATCCAGCGTTGGTGTTCTTCAAGCAAAGGGGTTGATGCTCTGGACTAGGACGGAGTTGAAACGACAGGATCGCCCAACCTCCGCTCGTTAGTCGATGTTGCCAAGACGTTCATGCCAAGACATGTGTCAACCACCAAAGTCCTTGGATAAGGGCAATGGTGGGGGAGAGAAGTGCAAGTCGCACAGGAGAAGTTATCATGCCAGAGGCAAAGACAACCCATCGAAGCAGGAGGATCGAGTTGAACCACAAGAATGTGGAGAGACACCCGTCGCTCACTATAGCGACTTGAAGTGGACAAGGTAGAAAATGTCATATCCGAGAACCTTGTTCTACTTCAGACCGTCGAGACATTAGACAACCGCCAAGGATGAGGTGGTCTCTCACTTGACACTCGACGGATGAAGAACTCCACGTCGCAGCCATCTGCAACTCGGAGACAGTGAGTGAACCCCAAGGGAACAGGGGGAGACTCTCGTCGCCCACTATGACGACTCGAAAGAGACAAGGCATGGATCGCTATATCAAAGAACCTTGTGCCGCCTCAAGACCGTCGAACCATCAGGTGATCACCAAGAGGAGGTGGTCCTGCGCTCTTCACTCGGCGGAGGAATGGAAGACTCTACGTTGTAACCACTTGCAACATAGAGACGTTGAATCAAACCCACAAATATACCTGAAGCGTCCCGAAGTATTCGTAGGAAGACTCTTGTCGCTCATCATAGTGACCCAAAGCACCCGAAGCAGACAAGTTGCAAATGTCATCATCAAAGAGCTTGTGCTGTTTCAAGTCGTTGAAATCTAAGAACGATCATCGAGGGTGAGATGGTTCCACACTTCGCATTCGACGGAAGGGAGAATTTATGCTGCGACTGTCCGCAACATGAAGGCATTGAGTCAAGTCATGCATGACGAATGATGAGACTCTTCACCGTGTTCTGCACGATCCTGAAGCAACTTTTTACAAGCTACTTGTGAAGGCATACAAGAGTTGTTTCACCCCAAAGAAGCCAAACCTCACAAGTTGACACTGCGCAAATCGAAGAGAAGTGAAACCAACAAAGACTTGATGGACGGATAGTTGCTTGATGAAGTCAGACCTCTCATGACGGACTCCACTGGCGCTGCACAAGTGATGACTCCGGATCAGTAAGCGAAGCAGACCTGAGGGAGGAGTCCTCAGCGAGACCCCAAGGAGCGGACATTCCTAACGCTGCGCGATGCTGGTGAAGTAAAAGTCAAGGCAAAGAAGGCAAAATTAAATGAGAAGCGAAGTCCATACTGAAGACGAAGGCCCCGAGGAAGTTCGGACAACGGTGTCGAGGGCGTCGCCGACTTTAGTGGGGGAGAATGTTACGGGGCGTTTTTCCGTAACACGAAGCGTGAAGCCTTGCGGCACCAGTACCGCTCAACTTATAGCTCTCGACCGCTCAACGTCGAAACCATGGAACACATGCAGCCGCCCCGCACTGCGTAATATTGCGGAGTACCAAGTTATCCGTCTTTAGGACATTTATCTTGTAAGGCCGTCCTTATGAATGGCCAAGTAGGTGACGTTTCCGTAGGGTACGTCTTTCGCATCTTCAATATATAATAAGACTCATATACCTACGGTACACTGGGAGGAGTTCACTAGTGCCTTCTGAGACCTAATTGTATGTTATGTTTCATCATATTGAATACAAATAAGCTTTCCTTTAATTCTAATGTCATGAACTTGAGCGTGGGGTGGCAACCCACATCGATGTCCCTTCGTGGCGTCCCGTGGTCCTTTAGTCGCCCCTTCGGACTTTAAGCGCCTGCATAGGTGCCGCAACACGCTAATGACATGGTCCCATGACGAGTAGTCCAACACTCTAGTAATGTCCATGATTGAATACCTATAAGAGCGACTCTCGGCATAGTCGTCTCGAACATAAATCTTTCGTTGCAAACTCAATCACGTGGTCTAGTGTCCGAGAATGACCCCGTGACATGCGCATAATTTATATTTATATTTTCGTACAGTACAATTAATGTTCTTGATTTTCAGCAATTGTTTGGCATACACATAATGATAGAATAGGAGGTGAATAGATCCAAATACATTTAAAAAAACATACATAGTGGACTTCAGTGGATTAGTAATCTGGTAAATGCTTTAAAAATTGCTTTGAAAATTGAAAATGTTGAGACCAAATATTCCTTCATTCATCAGAATTACTTATCCATCAATTGCTCATTCAGTTTTCACTTTATGCACTGTTTAATCAAACAAAAAAATTATTTCATCCTGAATAAATTTCAAAGAATAGTAAAATCAATAAAAGAATATTAACCTTCAAACAAACGCCCTAAGATAATACAATACATACATATATATACACACACATCAAATATAATCCTTTTTTATCATTCAACATTTATAGATCGGATATTTCAGATATGAAATGTCAATATAGTATATCACACAAACCTTAAATTAAACCACCACTGAACAACTTTAAAGCCTTCCATGAGAGCTCAGCTCGTGAATATAAGAAGCACAAAAGTAGGGGATTTCAGTAGACCATGTGGTACACAACTTCGGCACCTTTTGATTCAAAACTAAAACTTGGGTATACCCGAGGGGTGCGGGTATTAGTTTTACCTCATTTCTCTACATGGTAATACAAATATAAGAAGCACAAAAGTAGGGGATTTCAGTATAAACTAGAGGATGAAATGCTTATCCCATAGTTTTATATCACAGACAAATACTAATCAATGAGCGAAACGGCCAAAGCATACAACAATCTTGGTGAACATAAACTTGACCAGAAATGAGATATTTTTCTCAGAATTGGAGGAAGGATAACAAATTTTAAGTT
This sequence comes from Pontederia crassipes, assembly GCA_030549335.1. Classification (NCBI taxonomy): domain Eukaryota; kingdom Viridiplantae; phylum Streptophyta; class Magnoliopsida; order Commelinales; family Pontederiaceae; genus Pontederia; species Pontederia crassipes. Next base: position 15,122,295 of record CM060193.1, read on the forward strand.
CAAATCGACACATATGTATAATTTTATTTCATACACTGCAATAACAAATGTTCTGACAACAGAATGTTTAGTTTGTCCAGGAGCCCCATAATGTAACTAAAGTTCTCATTTCTTATTTAATCCCAATCCTCGATATACTCCCCGAGTCCCCGTCCAACATAAACACTGGCATGCCTGGGGACCAAAGGTCACTTGTTCTCATTTGGAAATCACACCTTCAAAAGCCCACACTGATGTTGCATCAATCATCTTCTGTTTGCTCTCATCAACTCGATGAAATCCCCGAAAGCTGAACATGAAAGTTGTGTGACATTAAATTGTGCTTACGCTCAAGAAGATGAAGAAAAATGTGATCTAACTTTCAAAATGAACTTAATAAGTAAAACGAACTTGTATATGTATTAAACTCTAAATGTCATAAGATAATTTGTACACCATTAGTAACATAAATTTGTCAGCAGCGTTTATGCAATGGCAGACATTAATAATGCGAACAAGAAAGTCAACACCTTAAAACTGTCAGTAAATCGGCCTAAAAAGATGTGATCATGGTTAAATACCGATAAAGGCAAAACTGCTCAGGAAAAAAAAAATGTATCAATTTACAAATTTGGGGCAGTAAATTTGCACACGTACATGCAGCAATCTAAAAAAGCATGCAATTGGTACACGCGTAAATACCTGAAGCATATATTGTTATCTTAGATCTACAAATATTGGTGGCAGCACAAATTAATTTGTGACTGCAACGGAGACCAACACATCCAAATAGAAATGAACATTCAACCGGAATATGGCCTTTGCTGGTTATGTCTAGATATAAAGTCAATGCTAAATATCAGAACTAAATGTTGATTCATGAGCTGCAAAAGCTTGGATTCCTTATCTTGCACTGCCAGATATGTCCATGAATAACTTTTCCAAGTGTATCAAAGCAAGTTTTTGAAACTGTGCAGAAGTTTTATCTGATTTTGACATCACAGGTAATCACAGATAAAATAACAAAAAAACTTACAAGGATCAGAGTCATGAGGCCCAGGTGATGCTTCAGGGTGATACTGAAGAGACATGAGATTTAAATCTGGGCAGGCAAGACCAGCACAACTTCCGTCATTCAAATTTATATGTGTTACCTCAACACCAGCAGGGAGTGATGCAGGGTCAACAGCATAATTATGATTCTGCTCAATTAACAATTTTATTACATACCAGAAAAGAAGACAATTTTGAACCAGATAAACAACCAGATTCATATGATAGAAATAAAACAAAGCCATATAAGCAATGTGGATTTTGAGAGAGGACAATATGATCCTAAGAGGGGAAACAGTTAATAACGTTACCACGCTACTTAAGGTAAAAAATACAGATATCGAACCATTTCGAATAATACTGGTTGAAAAACAACATTTGGCACTGAGAAATAAATAACATATATTGAACTCTAATTAGGATGCATAAAATAAATGTCCTCAAATGGTATAGGTATCATATTAGTAGCCAAATCCCTATTTCATAATTTCATCAGTCAGATGGTTAAATCTGTTATCATAAACTATCAGTTGGCTTCTACGATCGATGATGGATTCTTTTTTCTTAGAGAAGATTAATGATGGATATAACATTAGCCAAATAGTAATAACCTTAAGCCTCTGAATATTGCAAGCTCAACAGCATTGCTTTCTTGTTCCTTTTTTCCTTATTAGGAAAAGAATAATCACAAACCTGAGCACTTATCTCAACACGCCCATTCCGAAGATTGCAAACTGGGTGGTTTCCTCCATGATGACCAAATTTCATCTTAAATGTCTTCCCACCCAATGCCTGGCCTATCAACTGGTGACCCATACAAATTCCAAAAACAGGAACCTTCCCAATGATCTCTTTTACTGTTTCAACAGCATAAGGTACTGCCGAGGGGTCTCCTGGACCATTGCTAAACAGAACACCATCAGGTTTCATGCTAAGTATATTCTTGGCAGGCCATTTTGAAGGGACAACTGTGATTTTGCATCCGTTTGATGCCAAACGTCTCAAAATATTATGCTTAATACCAAAATCATATGCAACAACCTGTCATGGACAGAAATAAGTTAAAAAAAGAATGTTGAATTTAATGACAGAATATAGAATCATAGGAAGTGCTACACTATCCAGGAAGAAATAAGGATGGCTAAGGAGGTTATATAAAATCATAGGAAGTGCACACTTTCCAAGGAGATAAAGGGATGGAAGGTTAGCTAGCCATCTACTGGTGTTGATCTGTGGGCACATAGGAAGTTACTAACATGGAAATTTTCAGCATCTTTTGGTTCTGTATTGAATTCCCATCCGTCGTCCGTTTTTTCTTTCCATTCGTATGGCGCTTCACACGAAACACCACTTATCAAATCAACACCTTCAAGAAAGAAAAGGTGAATAAGAACTAATTTCTTGTTTTGGAAAAAAAGATTATCAACATGGACTACACTGTTGTATTAATTGGCTAGAAACATCAGTAAATAAAAATATTATCTTCATTGAAATCACAATGAATATGTCAAGTCAGCAAATTTAAGTAATTTATACTAAATCCAAAATATAGAGGGATTAAACTTATGAGTCACACAATGAAATTATGGGAAAAAGTGATTGAGCATAGATTGAGAATGAAGACTAGTATTTCTGAAAGACAATTTGGGTTCATGCCAGGAAGATCCACTACAGAGGCGATTTATTTACTAAGGGGGATGATGGAGAAGTATCGAAGTAGGAGAAGAGACTTACATATGGCTTTCATTGACTTAGAGAAGGCGTATGATCGGGTACCAAGGGATGTACTTTGGAAAGCCTTGCAAAAGAAAAGGGTGAGTGTTGCCTACATTAAGGTAATACAAGATATGTACGATGGGGCATTGACTAGGGTTAGGACACCCGGAGGTGAGACAAATGAATTTCCTATAGGAATTGGCCTACATCAAGGATCAGCTTTAAGCCCGTATCTATTTAACTTAGTTATCGATGCTATAACCGAGAGTATCACAGATGAGGTACCTAAGTGCATGCTATTTGCGGATGATATAGTACTTTTAGCGGATTCAAGAGAAGAGATTAATACAAAATTGGAAATATGGAGAAATACGTTGGAGTCAAAGGGTTTTCGTTTAAGTAGGAATAAAACAGAATATATGCATAGCAATTTCACAAATAAACAACTTAGAGACGATTTGAAAGTTAGGCTAGGGGAGGATATAATTCCTCAAGTGACAAAGTTTAAATATTTAGGATCAATTGTAAGACAAGATGGTGAGATTGATGACGATGTTAATCATAGAATTCAAGCTGGTTGGTGTAAGTGGAGGAAAGCCACTGGAATTCTTTGTGATAGAAAAGTATCCAATAAAGTTAAAGGAAAATTCTATCGTACTACTATAAGGCCAGCAGTGTTATATGGTAGTGAATGTTGGGCTATGAAGGGACAACATGAACGTAAAGTGGGGGTAGCCGAAATGAGAATGTTGAGATGGATGTGTGGTCATACAAGATTAGATAAGATTAGGAATGACCATATACGTGAACGAGTCGGAGTGGCTCCTATTAGTGAGAAAATGGTAGAGAATCGTTTGAGATGGTTTGGTCATGTTCAGAGAAGACCATTAGATGCGCCAGTAAGAAGAGTAGATCAAATAATTTGGAGTCCGATTAAAAAAGGGAGAGGGAGGCCAAGGCGGACACTTGGCGAACTAATAGAGCAAGATCTATTGGTGAATAATATACCGAAAGGTTTGGTTACTAATAGAGCGGAATGGCGTCGTATGATCCATGTAGCCGACCCCACCTAGTGGGATAAGGCTTTGTTGTTGTTGTATACTAAATCCAAAATAAATTCCACAAAACTTTAAGCTCGTATAAGAGGACAAACATCATGTGTTGTCCTTATGGAGTAAAGGGCAGGGGGAGTGAGTTGCAAGCCATTTTCTTTACATGATTATATCTTTTGGCAAGTTCTAAATATATGTGACATAGAATTGTCATTCCATCCTCAATCCATAAGTTCAAAGAGTTTGTGATCTTCCAAAATTAATTTCCCGCTATGGACACATTTAACACTTTTTCAGTAATTCTAATTCTTCGCCAAATTGCAAATGAAAATTACTGAAAATCTGATACATAAAGCAAAACTATATATACACGCCTCATTTGCCTCAGCATGTAGGTTGTCAGTTGGTGCCAACCTATAAATTGTAAAGAGTCTTAAAAGGAAATAGATAAAACCTTAAAAGCAATGATATTTTGGTAAAATAAAAGCACAGAGTTTCCCTACAATCTTAAAAAGTCCCCATAAACCAAATATACGAACTGCAGAACCATATTGATTGTTAATATGGAAGCCACCTTCATGTGGAAAAAGAGTAAGCCACATCCCCATAATCCTTGTTAAATGGGAAAGCTCTTTTTCTATGGGAACGCTCTTTTTTTATGGTAAACCTGGGCCCGCTTAACATACAGATTTTCCCTTTCAAGCATCATCATGGAGTACATATGATAAGAAGAGCTTTAACTAGTGGTTAAAAAACATGTTATCTCAAAAAAAATTGAAGGTAAGAAGTCACATTTTTTCATGAAATAAATCTAAACTTCATGGGAAAAAATGCTTCATTGCAATGGAAGAAAATCAGTCCACAAGCAAAAGGACAAGACATATATTGGATGACATTAATGAGAATAATAAAGATAAAATCAGCATGCTCTTCCCGTGCATGTAAAAAAGTACTAAACAATTCAACTTTTTTTGTGAATCAAATCTTACCAACAATTTTCCATTTGCGTGCAATTTCAAGCAGCTCTTCATCTGTTTGAGTTTCTTCAGTGCTCAGGACACCTATAAGGCTCCCATCTTGTCTCAATCTGCGGGTTATTGCTCGAGTATCCACATCATCTTTTATAAACAAAAATAAGGGATGTTAGCGAAGTGGTCATTTTTTGACAATGAGAAGGATAAAGGCCATGTGCCTTCATCCAGGAAGTGGTCTAATTTTAAGTTCACTATTATTTAGGTAATGACTTTACATATGCCCATGATGTTCCTTTTAGACAGGTAGTCACCAAGTGTTTCAGTGCATCGCCAGTTAGATGTACTGAAAACAAAGAAGTATAAAAGACAGTATTACCAATATATTGGATGAAAAAACTAAGTGTATCATCTGTTTAACGAGAAACCGATAGTAGAACATAATACCAGATGCTAAGACTTTTGATTACCAATCCAGCAAGGAAGCATTGACTTGATTCTTCATCATCTGCAGAAGCACATATTGCCAGTCTTTAGATCTTCAAAGTTATGAAAAGTAAGTAGTAACCAGTTAAGTACTGGAAATGAGATGATAGACCCACCAGGGTTAACACCAGTATTTCCAATATGAGGATTTGTCATCAAGACAAATTGACCAGCATAACTTGGGTCTGTTAGAATCTCTTGGTACCTGAGGAAAAAGAGATGACGGTGAAGATTAAAAATCGAAATTAAGAAGTTGAAATGTTAAATTTAAATAAAGGTATGCCAACTCAAAGAAATAAAATCTAAGATGAATTTGTTTCTTCGACAAAAAATTTTGGCAAATAATGAATCATATTTCTTCTACTAAAAAAATGAATTCTATTTCTTGAAAAATATCAGTTTGATTATGTACAAAAAAACTAAGTGGAAAAATATAAATTAATGAATTATTTAATTGACAAATGAGTGGCAGACTTCAGACAAAATATTTTCCCATCTAGAATGCATACAAGTTTTTGGTCAACAAGCTCTTTCCCTATGATCAAGATCTTCCGTATTGTCAAATGCAATAAAATGAAGAAAATATTTTTTCCTGAAAAAAATATTCCCCAGACAAACACACCTTAGAAGAATAGTAAACTTTCCAAGAAAACTCATCATGAAATTATCCTGATAGCACAATTAGTGCACAAGAAGATACTGGAGTAAATGATAAGAAACAATGAATGTTGTAGTAACCCCATATCAAAAATAATTTTGAACAATAGAGAGTTGAAAATCCATACCCTGTTAAGGAGGTATTGAAGACTACTTCTCCAACCTGTGTACCCAAAGCACCAAAAGACTTAGCTTTCCATATAGAGCCATCTTCAAGCACAAGTCTGGCATCATTTGTTTTCCATGGCCTCTCTACTGAATATACACAGAGAATACGAATGAAACCAAAGTGAGTTTCTCGCCTAATGAGCGGCATTGCAATTTGTAATGCATACTGATACCACAACAAAAGAATGCTACAAAATCTGATACCTTCGGCAGTGGAAGACTTGCTGGCAGTGATTCTGGAGATTTTCTGATGCATTTCCACCGGCCCGTTCACCATGAATCTCTTGTACCTTGCCCCACTAAGCGGTTGCACTGACGCCGATCAGAAGCCAATCGACGTCAGAAACGAAGCCACAAAAACTCATTTGCAAGGAAGCCCTAATGCAAACAACAAGAGACCAATCGAGACGGTACCCATGCGGAGATCCCCGGCATTCCTCGAGGAGAAGGCGACGGGTGCGCAGTGGCCCTCTGATCGCTTAGGCAGTTCCACCATCGCCGCCGCCGGTGTCGACGAGGCCAGCGCCGCCATCGCCATCGTCGTCGAGCACTCGAGAAGCAGATATTTTCCTTCAATTACTTTTTTCTTAAATTTTTGCACGAGGGTTTGAATTTTATTAAGAGCAACAAAAACCCTAGTAAACGGCCAGTTAATGGGGTTTGCGTAACGGTAGGTGCTTTTATTTAGCGCATTATTTATCAACAGGTATTTAGTTGGAGTGGTCTTTTCTTTGTTTAAATGATGCTTTGAGTTTGAATTTTTGTAAAAATAAATTTTTTTTTCGCTTGAGCTCAACGATGGACTAAATTCTAATTTGTGGAATGGCAATTTTGTTTTTGTTTTTTTCTCATAGATGATTTACTCTTCCTTTCAGCGTAGCTTTTCTTCACAATTGTTTTTCTAAACAAGTGTCCCAACACAGTCTTATTTTGGGTTCTCATCCCAAGAAGTATCAATTGCACATAATCGATCAAATTTGATAAGATAATCAACTGCTGGATTTTAATTTTCTAATAGCAATGCCGAATTTTCCAATTTGATACAATATCACAAATGTAATGCTTGATGCGCTATGGGTGTATGAGTTTGTAACCCATCTTCCGACAGTTAGCCTATGTTTGGATTGAGATGAAGAGAAATTTTTTCCTTATTTAGATAAAATTTTGAAAGAGGAGAATGAAAAAAATCTTTATTTTTTTTTATTTTTTTCATTTGTTCTATTTTGTTTCAACTCCAATTTAGAGTGTAATTTTTTTTTTCCTTTTCTTTTATTTTTTTTTCTTTTTATTTTTTTCCATTTCTTTTAATGAGTCATCATCCAAACAGGCCTTAGAGTTTATTTTGCAATTAATTAATGAAGGGTGGAATGGGATGGAGATGAAATAATGGAGTGTGGTGTGTTATTAAAAATTTCATATTTGGATAGTAAGTTGTAAAAAATAATGTAGAGAGAATAAAAAATTTATTTACTAAAAAGTCATTTTTACTCTTTATTATATATAAACTATTTATAATATAAAATAAGTAATAAAATATTTATTACTTTATCACTTAATTTATTTTTCTCTTTTATTTTTGTTTTTTTTTCTATTTTTTTTTATTTTTATTATATTATTTTTTGAACTATTTTATTTTAATAGATATATATATTAGAGAAAAAGATAACTTAGAGAGATTTTATTATATTATTTTTTGAACTGTTTTATTCTAATAGATATATATTCATACGAGAGAAAAAATAACTTAGAGAGATTATTTATTTTGATAACAAGAGAAATAATTTTATTTAATAATAAAAAAGATTTAATTTGATTTAAAATTATTTATTTCTTTTCATTCCATCAATAAAAAAATAATATTTAAAAGACTTAATTATTCTACACCACTCCTCTTTATAATATTTAGTAACTAATTTCATTTTTTCATATTTTGCATACATCAATTCAAAGTAATATCCGTCGAAAAGTTCGAGCGCCTCCGATTCTAAAATAGTAGAAACGTCCCCTTGAAGTGTCTCGAAAGATCTAGATGATCTAAGAAAAGCAAGTCCTGCTCTTCCTACCTCATTGACCACAACAAATGAGTCACTGTAGTTAATGTTGATTTGAGAATGAGGAGGGGTCTCCCACTTGACGCAAATTGTGTCATGGGAGTACTACGAGCCAAAGTGCTCCGACTGGAGAAAAATTGGTATATTCAAAAGAGATTTTAAAAGGAAGCAATTGAAAATTTAGCCAAGATGTTTCCTGTTTTTGAAAAGTTTCAAAACACTTCCAAACAAAGCCTTATTACCAAACAACTATGATATCTTAATTTTTGTATAGATAATAATATGTTCCTGGAGTAATTTTTAATATTAGTATCCTAATTCTTTTCTATTAACAAAGATTTATTAAAGTTGCAGAAATAAATTATCTAGTTGAAATGTTTTAAGAACTTAAAATTTGTATTCATATTATATACTAAAATGAGTAGTCTAATGGAACATAGTATGCTATAAAATTTTCTACGAAAATTTAATAAAGTTGCTATCTTCAGTTAAAATTTTAGAGACTAAAAAAAATACATGATACGCGTGAAGAATTAAAAATATTATTGATAAGTTTATAAATGAATATAAGTCCTTCACTGATTAATTGTTCTACTTAATGTCATGATGATTAAATATAATATTAACTAATGAGGAAAAATCATTTTAGCTTGTTAATATTGAAAATATAGAGTTGACATTTAAAGTGTTATCTTTTTCTTACAAGAATAAAATGATATTTTACCTATTGTTTTAATGACTCGACTGAAACGAAACCACAAATGACTGATTCTTCCATTGTTATAACTTATAACTAAACATTTATTAGCGATAATGAAAAACTATCAATCTTTTATGAGGAGAAAAAAAAGAAAGAAAACAGTGAAACTATTGAGCTTCTTGATCTAATTATAAAATGTCATTGTGTATGACTTCATATTAACTTATAACTAAACATTTATTAGCGATAATGAAAAACTATCAATCTTTTATGAGGAGAAAAAAAGAAAGAAAACAGTGAAACTATTGAGCTTCTTGATCTAATTATAAAATGTCATTGTGTATGACTTCATATTATATGTTGATTTATAACAAAAGGCAAGAGAGGGCTTTGTCCCTGAATAATTTAACAACCACTCATTAAGGCTGTGGCATCCGAATGGTGCACACCCTAAAGACGATATAAAAAACACACCTCAACATTGTCCCTGGAGGATTGATAAATGAACGACCATCAAAGACCACATTTAACCAACTCGTAAAAGCAATCAATTAGCACTCTGTAAACGTCTGCCAAGATTCTAACTAAGCTACGACATGAATGAGTAATTTACGCCAAAATGTAGAAGCCAAAACTCCACGCCATTAGATAGGTGACCGGGGGCACCTAAAGTCCCGAAAATGAATCAAGATTGTATTCTGCCGAGGCTGTGCTTTGGTTGTCCTTGCTCTCTTCTGGTTTTGGTTTCTCAACAGAACCAAGAGACTGCAAGTAAGAGTAAGATGCGCTCATATTCAAGGACGGGCCAGGATTGCTTATTCTGCTGGCAAGGAACCGCCGGATGAGACCCCTTAAAAATGGAGCCATGGTGTCTGGTTCATGTTCTAAGTAATACATGATCCCACCCATGCATACACAGAAAAGAGGCACCTGTGATATCAACAAGATGATAATAAGGAGGGGCAGTATAAAGTTGTTCCATATATTATTATCCACTTTATAGAAACAGAATCTTCCATAGTTATGAGTGAGAAAAATACCTCAGCGTTTTTTATGACAGGAAGTAGGTGTCGGTTGACTAAAATATACCACAAAGAATCTGCTGCTCGAGGAAGAACATAAAGTGCCAATTCTCCTCTCCTAGCTTTCTTCTCGAGAAGTACAGATAATCCGGCCATTGCGCCAGCAAACCAATATAGAAGTTTGTGATCCTTTGTTGCAACCTTTCGATGCACACATATGGCAGCCTAGCATCAAGCAAGTTCACAATCAAGAAATGTGACCAAATACCAGGAACTTTTTATTCATTAGACAAATACCTGGAAGATTCCAACAAAAGCAGATAAGAATGTTGTTGACCGAACAGCACCATGAAGGGCACGCCAACATGTCCAAGCAGGAGATTCCAGGAACTAGTTTTGAATAAATAAGATTGCAAGAACAAGGAATGCAGTCAGTCAAACACATGTATGTCTTTCCACAAGAAAATAAAATATAAATCAACAATATTAAAAATGGCTGTTGAATTCAATACAGTAGAAACATGTTCTATTTATATCATCCATATCTTACTAACAAAGGATTAATCTATATCAAGTAAAAGAAGACCTATTGAGACATCATTACTTGAAGTCAATTCACACTTCAGAAGGATCATATTTGGTTATCATGCGAAGTACCAGCTACAAAACAACATGCTAGCTTTGTTTCCAGTACAGTGTCATACATAACTGATGACACCAATTAAAGTATAAAACTTCTTTGTGAGGGTTAAACAGAATTAAGGTGTATAATCAAGAGGCACATGTATAAAACAGATTAGCCAAACAATAATGATACCTCTTTAATTTTGATTTAATCATAAAATTAAGGATTTCTGAAAAAGGACGATGACCTAACCCCCCCCCCCCCTCCCTCCCTCTTCCCGCCTCCGGCAATCCCTGCCGGCGGCGCCACAAACCAAACAGGAATATGCCTTCTGCGCGCTATGTGGAGGAGGTGGACCAGCCCGGAGGATCAGGCAACAGCCGCTTGCTTGAGACGTGCTGTGCTTTCGCTGCCGAGGTCGCGGCCATCTCCAGCGCCATTGCAGAGAGCCGATGCGGTGCCTCCAGTGTGGGGGCTTTGGACACAGGCGTGCCTCTTGCCCTTTGCGGGAGCGCCGCCCCATGATGACCTGCGGTGGGCCACCGGAGGCGGCAGCGGCCAGCACGCCGTCACTGCAAGCACCTGTTGTGAATGCGCCCTGGGGTCCTGATGCGGATAATACCAAGCATTTCCTCACCCAATGTCTGATTGGGGAGCTTTCTTTGCCATCGGACCAGCTGGACAAGATACAGGGGGCCATTGAGCGACATATCTGGGCGCCTCTTCGTCTTTCCCCATCCTACCTCTCCCCATCTAGTGTCCTTTTGTGGCTCGGATCGGCCGAGCAGCACCAATGGTTGGTGGCTGACCCTGTGTGGCTGAGTGACACATTGTCGATCCGCTGGTCGCCATGGTCGGCTGTCAACATCCGGTCAACTGCACTCGATCTCCATTGGTGGTGTCCCTCTTCACCTCAGATACGCCGAGGCCCTATCAGCCATCGCCCGCCCATTTGCGACCTTGCGCGACGTCGTCGTGCCGGCCATCGGATCTCGGGACATCTCTTGTGTTCACGCACGGGTGGAGCTGGGGTGTCAGGCGCGGATCCCTGCCTTCATTGAGCTCTGCACTGATGGCCGGATTTTCACCATTTTTGTGCACGAAGCTGAGGCCGGCTCTCGGCGCCGCTCTTGGGCAGCTGTTGTGACCGGTAGTGGCCCCCAGCCGCCGACGGCGACGCTTTGGGAGTGGCGCCCACGGCTGCCTCCACGATCACGTGTCCGCCGGCCGATGTGCATCTCACGCAGCATGACCAGCATGCTGGCTCTGGTGGCGCCGCCCAACACACAGATGCCACGTGTTTGCTCTCTGCCACTGCCAGCCACGTAACTGTGGAATCCGAGGAGTCTGGGCTGCAGAATCTTAGTGAGGATGCTCCACTGCCCCCAACAACTTGCGGTGCGGTGGACGGGGCTTAGGTTCCCGAGGTGCAGTTGGGAAACGAAATGTCACATATCTCTCTGGCTGAGGGTGTTCCCCACGTTTTGGGGTCACGTGATGATGCCCCACTGCCCCCAACAAGTCGCAGTGCGGTGGACGAGGCTCAGGTTCACAAGGTGCAGTTGGGAAACGAAACGTCACATATTTCTCTGGCTGAGGGTGTTGCCCACGTTTTGGGGTCACGTGGTGCATCTTATGACCCTTCGGCTCCTCCCTCCATCCTTGTGTATGCGACTCAGGGGAACAGCATCCCCATCATAAAAACTTTTGAGGATGGGGAGGTGGTGCCAGATACGTTAGGCCCACTGTCGCCGACCGCCTCTCCGGTGCAGCGGCCACCAGACGTCCGATCTCCCTCTCCGGCAGTGCTTGCGTCTCGGCCGCCTGATGATCAACCCACGGACATGGGACGGGCTGCCGGCGTGTCCGCCCCTTTTTCTGCGGTGGTTCAGGAGAAGGCGGATCCTGTGGGTTTCAGGCGTGTCCCTCGGCGTCCTGGTGCCAGACCTGGTGTGCCCCGGCGATTTCTGATGATGGGCCGGCCAATCCAACGGTTTCTTTTGCACTCACGGGGCGGTGTAAGTCGGAGGACAGCAGTGGGCAGGGCCCCGTCCACCTGCGGGGCGGGTACGGTGCCCTTACGCTGTCCCTGCAAGACGAACAACAGCTCTGGATCAGTTTCATCTGTGGTGGATCAACGGGCTGACGATGGGAAAAATCTGACCGCAGGTCTTGCTCCTGACCTCGCGGGCGCCACGACAGCGTCAGGGACAGATGTGATAAGCCGGAACTCAGGACTTGTGGCACCAGCTGAGAAGCTCTGTGCCGCAGATGTGGCAGGTGACTCTGTGACAGTAGCTGAATGCGATCCCCCTTCAGTTCTCGACCTGGACGAGCTTGCCTTGGTGGCTCAGGCTTGTGGTATCCGGCGAAAGTGTGTCCGCAATCCAATCGGTCAACAACAGTGTGTCGCCCAAATGTGGGGATGAATCTAGTCTCGTGTCCTCTCCTGTGTGGGCATCGGCTGCTTGTGGTTGCTGATGTGCAGGGTTGTGAAGTCATTTTTGGTTCAGAGTAATGTGCTGTTGTCATGTTGACTTCATGGCCATGTTATATTGGTCTCTATATCAAACCTATTGTAATCTCTACTATTATTAATGAAACTCCTGGATGACTACCCTCTTTGCTAGTCGTCCTTTCTCGTTTCAAAAAAAGGATGTCATTTCTTTCACATGTAAAATATCATTAGATGTAACAATAGTGCAAAACATGCTTCCTATCAGCTCATGAAGCTCCCCCTTAAACTGTCACATTCTTGGCAAAAGTTCTCTAAATTTTCTAGTCAAGAGAACCTCAAAGAACCAGATGAAAGAATACTTGTTTGCCTAATCGTCTAATACATTATCCAATCCAAAACAATAAATCCAACTTTTTTTTTCTTCCTTTTCTTTGAGGGGAATGAATTTGCTTCTACAGGGTAAACTTTAAGAAAGTTTTGTACCTTCAGGAAATTCCTAAACACTCAATCATCTCAGAAGAGTATTCTAATAACACCAATAAAGAACTGCTACATGTATTATTCATGATCAGAGAAAGTTAACCATTCACCTAAAGCTTGACACAGTCCAATAGAAAATTAAGCAAATAAAGAAGACATAACTGCGTTAGCACCAAGTTTGGGATAAATCGGAGCAAACCTCTACATTGAAACATGTAGAGCATAACTTCTATGCAATCAATGAATATAATGAGGAGAAAGAGAAACAAATCAAATTATTATGAAGAATACCTTTTGTAGATGTAGAACCACAAATGGAACGAATGTCAATGAAAAATACAGGGGAAAAGTTTTCCTGAATGTCGCTGACAAAGCATTGAAATTTTGAGCTACACAAGAATTTGTGTGAGGATGAATCACAGAACATGGGATGATGGGAGGATGTTCCATTAGTTCTATAGAGCTGGATCCCTTTTTGTTCGACAGGTATGATGACAAAGAAAGGATATCTACGGGGGCGCCTCTACAACTGTTCCTAACTGCCTCGTAGACAGGCTTAGCAACTGGACCCGTTTTTTGAATAAAATCCTGGTATGCTTTAGGCAAGCTTTCAGGACGCATTACGAAGGCATACATGACCTGCAACAGGAGGAAGTCCAATGAAAAAATACTGTGTGTGCAAAAAGATTATCATCTAAAGAGTTCTTTGCTCAATCTTTAAAACAGATAAAAACATTTTCCATGACAAAATTTGAAGTTACCGATGCAGTAAAAGTTATTTCAGAGAACAAACAATCAATGAAAGTTTTCCCAACAGCCACATAAAAGTGACTTGTAATTTAGTATACGAGAATGTATATCATAGGTATAGCATGTTAAGATTTGACTTAAATAGATAATTATTCATTTTAATTTGGAAATTTGACTACCATGTTTAAGATAATATATGCTGATGTTGCCTCAACCAAAAGAATACTCTTAAACTTTAAAACAGATAAAAACATTTTCCATGACAAAATTTGAAGTTACTGATGCAGTAAAAGTTATTTTCAGAAAAAAGCAATCAATGAAAGTTTTCCGAACAACCACATAAAAGTGACTTGTAATTCAGTATACGAGAATGTATGTCATAGATGTGCCATGTTAAGATTTGATTTAAATAGCTAATTATTCATCTTAATTTGGAAATTCGACTACCATGTTTAAGATAATATCACTTCAAAAAATGTTTAAGATAATATATGCTGATGTTACCATAACCAAAAGAACACTGGGTTAAAGTAAAAACTCTTAATTCTTCAAGGAGTTTCCAGTTCATTTTCTCATTTCAAGCCTGAGTAACATATACACTTCACATTCAAATGAAATTAACCATTTGGCCAGATTGTTTATAGGATGTTATGTTCTTTAGCCTTCCATTCTTATCCAATACTACTGTCTATAATACAGCAAACACCTTGTAATATTATGCATGTATATGCTATCACTCACCTGGGCGCATGCCAAAGAAAAAAGCAAAGAATCCCCATGTCCCCAATGGCTTCCCCAAAGATGAAACTTATTCTTCGACTTGGCAGAGTTATATGCACACTACAACAATTAAACTATAAGACAAAGATAAAAAAGCAACCCTTTTCAGAGAAATGTAATACCACACACCTGTGCAAGCCTGGCCAAAAGATATAAAGCAAGAGTCCGCCTTCTACTTGAATCGTCCAGTGCTAATATAGACAATCCTGCCAAAGAACCTGCCAAAATTCTGCTCCATCATGTCCTTCAATTAAGTCATGAACTTTGTTGGCGAATCAGAGAACAAAAGAAATATAGCTAATTGATAACATCACAACAACTAGGCATCTAAGAAATTGAATTTGGATCATCTAGTAATTTGTGGGGTAAATTTCAGCAATTGCCCTCGAACTTTATCCTCTTTCCCAACTTGGTCCTCAAATTTTAATTTGTAACGAGATTATTCCAAATATTAACTTATTTCACTAACTTTTGATCAGCTACTGCCGGTTTATCAGTATTATTGATGATGTGGCACCATATTAAAAAAATAATAATACAATAACACAATAATAAAAAAAAAGAGGGATGGCAACAACATGAGGGATTGTCGCCCCTGTCACCTGCGAAAGCATAGCCGGAGCAGGACTAATCTGCCGGCATTGTTAGATCCATCACCGGAGCAGGACTAGAAGAAGAGAGACAGGCGAAAGCATCACCATTGGTGCCTTCTCCTCCAGCAAAGAGTGCAAAGGCAGAGGCAATGGTGTCAGTGGCAGCCAGTGGGTGATTCTTCACCATGGGATTCGTAATGCTGTGGTATTCGCCCAACATCGTCCCTTCTCAATAAATACAGTGCACTCGCGTGCCTAATTTCTCAAGATCGTCGATCTCAGCCTCATCTTCTGTGGCTCAGTCGTCAGTGGTAAAATCTCGCTCCGCCCACCGGAGGAGAGAGGGGGAATGGGGCACCCCGTCTATCACCGTGGGCTTCTTCCTCCGACAAGATTGTTGCTTCTGTGCCATGGGCACTTCCATCTCTTCGGATTTGCCGATTTCCCCTCGGCCTATCCTCCTTTTCATCTTCCTCCTCCGCCATGAGCCGCCGGCAACCCAGCTCTCGCTGACTTGACTTCAGAAGGGGTGGTGGGCCCTTTGTTCATCATTGACGACGGAGGGGGAGGCACCCCTCTCCATCTTGTTTTTTATTAATTTTATTTTATTAGTTTATTATTTCTTAATTATTGTATTATTTTATTGGGTTTTTTATTCTGTAATATAATCAAGAAATTGATTATAAGTTAGCAGTTGGAAGACAGTCTCATTACAAATTAAAATTTGAGAACAGAGTTGAGAAAGAGGGAAAATTTTGAGAGCAATTGTTGACCCTATTCTGTTTAACAAAAGCTTACACAATTGTTAAAAAAGAACAAACTTACGCATTATATGATGTCTCTTTCTTCTGGAGCTTTCTCATAAGACATCTAAGAGCATGATAAGAACCAGTAAAACCACCAAAAAGCAATCCAACACGGCAAGCTTCTTCTCTTACTATTAAGTCTTTCTCTGACACAAGTTGCTGTACGAAACAATAATTTTAGATATGAATACAATGTTTGCATATCCAGAGTTTACTATGGTTGGATGAAATATGACACAAGCTCCTTCTCTTACAATGTTTACTATTAAGATCAATAAATCACAGACTGATGCTTTAGGGAGGAGATTTCCAAAGAATGAAAAGAAAGGTCAGGAAAATTTAAAACTATTTGCCAACTTATCTCTTTGGTTGGATCTCAAAGTCAGGCCGTTGAGCATTTGAAATGACATATTTTGTTCTCATTTGAATATGACATAATTTTGATCTTTCTTTGATGCAAATATAATGGGAATATGTTAAGTAACTATTTAATAGAAGTTCATATTTGGACATGAACAATAATTGGATCCAATAATATAGGAAATGAGATCCAATCATGTGGGCTCATGAAAAGCCTATCTTGGTTATCACTAATACAAGGACTCATGTGACAGCTGCATTATGTTGACACTGATACTTATTAAGACAAGGTTTTAACCAAAATAAATGGAAATGCCTAACTCAAAAATCACGAAATGTGATAATGTTTACCAAATATGTTATGGGCAAAAAGTTGGATCAACAAGAAGCACAAACAAAATATCTTCTCCCTGACTTTTACCTTCTTTATTTGTACAATTTAATTATTCTAATTAGTCATGAATCATAATAGGTTTCAAAAAATGTTACATCTGAAAAATTAGGTTCTAAAGGAACGTGGCATAGATGTTGTTGTTAGTGATCTTGATGCAACAGTACAGTCAAACAGGTAAAATGTTCTACCGTACTTGTTATTTTTGTTAGAATTTCTATGGGAAAAGTAATTGCTTCTCATTTTTAGATAATAAAGTAGCATCATGGCACAATCTTTGCAACATAACCTGAATTGTTGAGCATATCTATGACATGCATGCTTTATTTGAAATTACATTTCGAGAAGTCTATGAAGGCTGACAAATTCTTTGTCTCCTAATTTTCCTTTATTTGCTGACTCGTCATTAGATTTTTATTCTTGTAACATGGGGTCTTAGAGGAAGAAAAAATGTATCGATTCCTGAGATTTTGTTGCATGGAGAAGCCCCTATGTTGGAACATGTAAATCTGTGTACATCCAATAAGTTTTATCACCTCTTTTGAATTTGCAAGATTCTCAACTTTGTTATTGAATATTCTCAATGATATATCAGGAGCTGTCATTTTCTCTAACTTATTCATTCTCATCTCCGCCTATGTTTTATAGCCGGTCTCAAGCCCGGATAAAGGAGGAGGGTTGTGTTAGGCTCCGACAGCCAGCGTAAAACTCTGTCGAATCTCATGAACATGGATCAACGAATATGGCGTCGTATGATCCATGTAGCCGACCCCACCTAGTGGGATAAGGCTTTGTTGTTGTTGTTGTTGTTGTTGTTTGCATATCCAATGGCATAATTATAAAACTAGAACTTCCTATGATAAGAAAATATCACAACTTGACCACCCTGAACAAGAGACGATGGATATAAGAAGCCAGAAATATGTCAGAAACAATGTAACTCGTAAAGTACCATATAAATTGATGTTCCAAATTCGTTTATCACAAGCCTTAAGAAAGTATAACTGAACTAATTGATCTAGAATTATTAAAATGAAAGCATGTATTATTATCAACTCCATGTGATTTGACTATACTCTGAAATCAAGCACCACTTTTGTGGAACTTCTACAATGTTAACCACATATCTATCAAACAACTCATGCACAAAGGAAAATAAGCTATGTTTTCAGGACAAAGAAATTTGTCAAATGGACTGACATGGTTGACAAAAGAGTCAATATTACTGGAAAATAATTAAGAAAAGAAAAAAATATATTACTTTTTGTCACATAAAGGTGCATTGATTCAGTGAGAACCTTTAAAAGTTATGAAGAAAGTAGAACAGCATTGAAGTAATAAATATGTTGTGATATCATTCAACAATAACTGAACATCAGAGTGACATAATCTTTCATGTTAACTAAATCATAATTGTGCTTTTATCATGCTCGCTCACAGCTAGTGTAGGATTCATCCAGAGGTTATATAGATGAAATGAAGATTTTGGTACAATTTGATGATAAAATGAATCCTTAAATAGCTAATAGTCTCCAGATCATGTAACTGCTAATGTGTGCTCAAGTGTGACAGTAAAGATTGGATGTCAAATTTGGATCGATCAAAGACTACTGAGACGAGCTGATAAGACAGTGATCACATGAAAACCAGATTACATCCAGAAAAAGATAAGAACAAACTTAAATGTGCTGAATCAATGAAATAATCGTGCAATTAAGCTTGAAAATCGCACTCTAGTCCACAACCTTCCATCACTAGATTTACGAAGCCTAAAAAATTAGCTTAAACAGTTGCACCAGAGGTTTTAAAAACTTGTGCTTTGAACAAATAAATGGAGAAAAACCCCAATGGATAACCAAATTTATCGTCCATATACCAAAATTTTTCATATGCAATCACATTAGCAAGCATGTCAATACTTATTTCTCATAATGAAGAGAAATGATTTGGCCCATCAATTAATGGTCGTTTACAACAAGAAAGACACCGAACTCACCTTCAGATCGAGCAGGGACGAGTAGGACCGGCGACGCAGGAGCTTGAAGGCACGAAGGAGGATTCCAATCCCGACCCTAACCCCGTAGGAGAGGAGAAAGCTCTGACAGAGATTGCCCAGTGCGTGGGCGACGCAGGACTCGTCGGCGTGATCGCAGGAGGGGCGGATGCCACCGTCATCGCCGCAGCCGGCGTGGTGGCGCTGGAGCTCCTCGATAGCCTCGCGGAGCCGCTCCTCCGCCTCCCTCAGACGCCGTTCGGCGGCTTCCGAGGCCCCAGCGCTAGCGCGGCCCAGCAGAATAGGCGGAGGCGACGGCAGATCCGACCCGACGGCCGGGGCAGAGGGGCGGGAGGGCATGGCGGTGGTGAGCCGGCGGGAGAGGCCGAAGCCTTCTCGGCATCAAAGGCGAGCTCCGCGAGGAGGAGAGGAAAAAGAACAAAACGGGGGAGAGAAATGGCGTGGCGGAGTTCAGAATATATCGGCTTTTCTCGATGTTGATGATGGTGATGACGTGATAAAATCGGGATAGAGGTGGTAATGTAACGAACGGGATATCGACTTTATTTTTTAATGCACATGATTCATCATTTAAAGATGAATCTTATTTTCTTAAAACAATCGTGGATGGTCATATTTTTTTCTATTTAAGGATAAACTAAAATGTTCAAAATCGTCGACAATTAGATAGCAGCCAAGAAAAAGTCAAAATAAATAAATCCAAAATAAAATCACTGCATATTTTGCATAGTTTATACTTGAATTTCACAAGTTTTGGCAATAATACAATTGAAATAAATTTATTTATTATTGCTTGAAATATGATAGAAATTAGAAGAAAAGCAAATAAAATTAGAAACTAGAAGACTAAGATACTATGTATGTGATTTTATGCCCACACAATGATAAAATCTTGGTCTACTTTTTTATGAATTAATAAAATTAATGACCTCTTAATGGTCACTTCAAAAAATTTAAAATTAGGAGTGTAAGAAAAACCCGATCAATTCGAAAAATCTACTCATCCGAAAAAAATGGATGGAAAAAATTGAAAATTAGAATTCTGATTATGATTTAGGATGATTTTTAATAAATTAAAATTCACTAGCTAAAATTAGGGCCCATCCGAAAAATCGTAGGGGCCCATGGAGCCCATTTTTTATTTATATAATTAATACATATGTTATTAATTCTTTTATTATAGATATAATATTATTTGTATAAAATTTCATACTTTTCTATCACATTATCAAACTCTAATTTAATAACTTTAAAATTTTATTAGTATATTTAATATTTAGTATAAAATTAAATATTCTATATTAATTTTAATTTATTATATATTTTTAAAATATAATTATATAAAAGTTGGATCCTGAAAAAATTGACCCGTCATAGGGTGAATTTTATTTTTTCAAAATGTTTTTAGAATGATTTTTTCAATTTTAAAAATTGATCCGAAAAGTAATGATTGTTTTTTTTTAAATCGAAAATTCGATCCCACCAAACTACTTTTACTCCTACATTTTATATGCCCAAAAATTCGATCCGACCCGAACTACTTTCACTCCTACATCTTATATGCAGTTAATTACTCTAGTATGTTGTTAAATTTTCATTATACATTTTAAGCAATTGAGAAATTGGTGCATGAAATATTTTATGATTAGATAATTTAGTTGACTTTTTTATATAGAGAATTTAAATAGAAGAAATCATGAAAATAAAATAAAAACGAGTAACAAGAACAAAGCTGAATCTTTATTTTCTTCCCAAATTAGAAGAAATACTTCAAAAGAAAATGAAAACCGAAAAGAATGTAAAATAAATCTTAAAATAAAAACAACTAAAAGAAATTTTATTTATAATTTAAAAGGGAAAAATGAACTGACATTTTATTTAAATGATTATAATTTATAACTGGTATTATCCATAAAAAAACCATATCATTCGTATATGAACAATTATAGTCATGAATCATAATCGCATATCTAATTTATTCTTAAGATTATATATATTATGACGTTAATAAAAATGGTGTACAAAATGACAAAAAAAATGTTTTCAATATTTTGCAATGACTAAATAAAAGATTAAATATCGTTTGAATATATTAAGAGTGGAGTAAATGACTCATGCACAAATTTACAAAATAAATAAAATATCTCGCTCCAAACGAATCTGCTCACTTGAATTCCACAAAAATCTCGCTGACCCAAAGAAAAAAAAACGTAAAAACTAAATCTGTTTAGTAATTGTAATGATCGCACCAATCAAATTAAAAAATCACAAACCCTCCTTGTTTTAAGCATCTACTGCATGGCTTCTACAGGAGGCGTTCCTCGCCGGCGGACCCCCGGCCATCCTCCTTATGCCCTGGTACATGTCATGGTTTGCTCGCTCCTTCTTTGCGGTGACACATATATAGTTTTCAGGCTGTTTCCATGGTGCAAATATTCTTCTTTTTCATGCACAGTTCTCCTTTCATTCCCCTTCGTCGTTTACAGTTCTTGCACTGTTGCACTCTTCACATCCTAACCCTGGTGTCCTGCTCGAGCACTTGGCTCTTCATGGCAGGAACGGAGCCATCACAGAGAGGGGGTGCATTAATAATGCTCGCTTTCTGTTTCGCTATAGATTTGGTCCATAAATCTCCCTCGTTGATCCATAGATTTTTACTGATGCTTATTTCTCTCTGTTCGGAAGATGATAGGCACGGCGTTGAGATCCCTGTCGGAGGAAGGCGGCTCGTCTCAGGAGGCGATTTCCGCTTACATCGTCGCAAACTACGATGATCTCCCGTGGGGGCACGACAAACTCCTGCCGTACTACCTTCGGAAACTTACTGAGCAGGGGGAGTTCGTCGCCGTCGCGCCGGGTCGCTACTCGATCGCCGGCGGAGACAACGAACCAAGGCCTGGTTTCGCCGTCCCGGAAGACAATGGCGGCGCTCTCCGGATGTCCGAGCCTGAAAGAGACCACGCCGACCTCAGAGCCACAGAGGCCAAGACTCCACAGAATGCTGAATCCGGCACCTCCTCGGCGGCCAAGCGCCGTGGACGGCCGCCTAAAAGGAAAAAGCTGATCGCGGGAACAGGGACAGATGGCGAAGGTGACCGAGGTGGAACAGAGTGGGCGCAGGCGCCGGTACCGGCAGGAACGCGGGGCTGGAATACGTCAGCTTAGATCATTGCCGATGGCGCCGAAGAAGAGGGATGCGATGGGCTTCTGATGCCAGGATTTGATCTGTAGCGATTGGTGTCCCTGGCGGCCCGGAGGCCAATGACGACAACATTTGTTCGTGGAGACATCTTTGCGGTGTGTGAAAGAACTGAGAAGCCTTCGGGGACAGAGCAGCTTTTGCTCTACTTCTTTTTCCCCTTGTTGTCTTGTGATCTATTGTGGGTTGGAAGGAATATGGAAGTGTTGTTCGTATTGCCCCCAAAATAAAATCTACACAAATCGAGATGACAGAAAAAGTTGACTCACTTTCACGTGGATAAATTTCGCGATCTCTTTATTCTTGTGGGTGTGTGATCGATAGAACGCATGTTCTTGCCGACAAACATAGATTTCTCATTTGGCATCTATTACGATTTCACACAAAACACTGACACGTTCGAGGAAAGAATTCTCATTCATTAATCGTACGAGTCAGACCACAATTTGCCCATTTGAAAAATCACAGCGCATATTTGGTAGAACTCGGTAACAACAGCATACAATATTTTGCTGTTTTGGGGTGTGATATCCTCTGTGTATCAAAAGTCCCAAAAATAGAGAAGAAATCCAATGATGCGAGGGAGGGGCCTTCGTCCGTAGCTGTCAAAAGGACTAGCACGAGCGACCCTGTTCAACCCCAAAGTAAATGCACCCATCCTCAGGTTGCGAATTGCAATCATGTGCCCTGTACATTGTCTTGATATTGTTGAAGCTCCATGTACACCTTAGATGAATCCTGGGATGCTTTTTGAAATTCATTATGCAAATGAAAACTATATTTGGCAGCAAATAAAAATGAATCTCCAATAAACTACCTTTTTCTGAATAAAAGAAAAAAAATTTCTATTTTGTTATATTCCAGCCCGGGTCCTTAAAATACATCAAATGGATCAACCCTGAAGATGGATAGTGCCCCCCAAAAATGTCAACATCTCCCAGTCGATCACAGTTGGCAAAAAAAAAAAAAAGTAGATCTATTATATTCTATGTAACTTTTGAGTAAGCTTAGACTCGGTAAGAAGAGTCAATAAAACTAAAATATCGTTCATGATTTAAAAAATGCGCCAAGGATTTCTGAGCTTCTTTCGAAGAATCAAAATGAGGTTTTCAAAATCAGACTCCACCTGCACTCTCATGAATCCCAGCTGTCGGCACATCCAGTGCTCAAGAAGTGCAAAACCCTCTAGCTTGAGAATGATATATGCATGGTCTTTGAGCACCTGCCACAATAAGAGAAGAATCGGCCGATCCAATTATATACTCAGCTCTTCTTTTTCTATGGAATATGAGGGATCCGTTTGAGTTGAGCTTAATCCAATCAGAGATGGAGCCTTTCACTAGACCCACAAGGGGTTTGGGAGTTGGAGGCCTATCATCATACTCATCAAAAGCTGCTAAAGCCTTCATCCAAATCGAGGTGACAGTTAGCGGAAGTGTGTTTCATTCCTCATGTGTCAGATTTCCCAAAATACGAAAGCGCAAAGTTTGAAGGATCATCCAGGTCAAAACCCTCCAAAAAGTCAAAAGCCAAAGGTCAAGAATGCATGAAATGAAAATATTATTTAAGTTCGTCATGGAGCAAGACCCAAGGTTGCCTAGCGATGGGACAATAAAAAAAATAGATGTGCATTTATTTCCAAGGATGGCCCACAAAGATACAAGAACCGGGTCAAAATTAAGAACAATGTCAAGGCTAGAAAGATTAGTAGGTAAAAGTTTCAAAAAAAAAAGAAATGAATTTTTGGAAGGAGAGGAATGTGCCTCACTGCCTTCCAATTGGGCCATCCAGCCACTAAGGCAAGTGTCGCCTTCAGTTGATGAAAACAAACTTGACATTATGTAAGTCATGGCTATCAGAGTTCACTTGTCACATAATAGGCTTACATAAATCATCAACAAAACATTATAGTAGGGCAGAGTTTCAAGATTGATCGTTGCACAAACCATTAACATTTTGATTAAGGATTGGTGATTGCACGGAAAATCATGCGTTAATTTAGATTATTTGATTAGCATTGTAGAAGGTTTTTTACGTTTTGATTATTTCTATATTAATTTAAATTTGATTTTTATTTAAATTTGAAAATTTTATGGTAGCATATAATGTCACACCCCACTTTGTGACTAAGTTTCAATTTCAATTATCATAAATCTTAATTACGTTTAGTCATTCTAAAAATAAAATTGGCAAAATCTCCCTCCTTTACTTTATTGTGTTATTAGCCAACACATACAAAAGATGAATATATATTCATCAAAGTTTAATTAAAAAAACTATAAGATATGACATCCGCATATGGTCATTATATTTTTTTTCCACAAACCATTTCACATATAATCCCACAGGATCAAGTCTTTACAACCTTAAAAAATAATTCTAATAAACTCTAGTACAAATCTCGAGTTTATCTATTACATGCATGTTTTTTAAAAATGAAAGTGGAGAGAAAATAAAAGTGCTCCAACGGCTCGACATCTTCTATATGCATCAAAGGCAAGCTTCGAGTCAACTCAACTTGAGAATTTATGAGTATTTGAAAATTTTAAAATGGGTACCAAACATTTGCTCAGTGAGTGGAATAAAAGTACAACATAGGAAAACGATACGAGTGCATATAATATTTAAATAATCATATTTCTTTCATAGGAAAAAACATTTAAAGCATAACTCATATCACATAACTTTTCAAATCATATGAACTTTTACATAAATATCAATTATTCAAGATATCATCGTATTCACAATTAAACTTCACACATGTGTCATTGTACATACTCATCATGGGTCAATACGCATCCCTCTATGATCATGTGTCATACAGCTAAGCAGAGCTTCATAATCAAGAGTATCAGATACGCAGAGCAAATCATGGGTCAATACGTATCCATCTATGCTTGTGTGTCATACAGTTAAGCAGAGCTCTACAATCAAGAGTCTCATATACGCAGAATAAATCATGGGTCAATACGTATCCCAATCATCACCCAATCATGATTCTCATATACGTAGAGCAATCATGGGTCAATACGTGCACGCAGAGCAACCCCCAAAGGATAAAGACACCTGATATACGTCTCAAAGGCTTTATACATATCGAATGCGATCCCAAAGACCTTTTTCAAAAAGCATGGCTAATGAACACATGGAGTTTAATAATATCAAAATACACATGTCATAATCACATATCATTATCAAGTAAAATTTATTTTCACTTCACAAGCATTGTTCCCTGAAAATATTTTTGTATAAAATGTTACTCCATCTCATATGAAATCTTTGAAACATATCATAAATATTTTTCATAGCTCAAGATATGTTTCAATAATAACAATTATAAGTTTTGCTTGAGGTAATATCATAAATAAAAGAACTAACATATAACATTTTGCTATATTGTAAATTTACCCACTCACCTTATGGTTTATGTTTTCAAAGAGGTTTACTAGATTTTCCTCCTTTCACTTGTAACTTATTGGTTTCCTACAAGCAAGGATGCTATTTCACTTTTCAATTACTAATAATAATAATATGCAATGCATGCTCATGCATGAACCCTTGTTCAACTTAAAATGCATATAATCCCCTCTGGTACTAATATCTAACTTCAAATATCTATATTCATAGACTATTTCACACTTGGAACATCTCAATCTTTCATAACTTAACTAGGTGTTGTCTCAGAATTTCAGACTGAGTGTGTGTCAATAAATAATTCATAACTTCTTAATCCTAAGTGCAAATCTCATG
Organism: Pontederia crassipes; assembly: GCA_030549335.1. NCBI lineage: Eukaryota > Viridiplantae > Streptophyta > Magnoliopsida > Commelinales > Pontederiaceae > Pontederia > Pontederia crassipes. The sequence goes on from CM060193.1 coordinate 15,148,356, forward strand.
ATTCTAGATAATTTAGAAACTAGACTTATTAAGGTTTCCAATCCCAAAATATCACTAACTAATTCGAAGTGATCAAGTCATAAAAATCAAGACAATCTGCCCTAGCGTTTATGTTTTGGCAGACTGTGTATCACCGAATGATTAATTTATATCTTTAACAATACTTATCCATTTGACGAGATCCTAATTTTACTAGAATATAGACTTCCTTAGTTAAGCATAAAAATTATAGAATTTAACTCCTTGTATGACCCTATAACAAAAATAGTTAATTAGGGTCATGATCTGTCCATGTCCTGGAACATGACAGAAAACTTACTATGAAATGAAAAATTAATTTCGCCACATCTACGTATTCAAATTGGATGATTCCACTTCTCACCGAACCTTGTGAAGTATAATTTAACATGTATAAATTTCAAACCCTAATTCGATTTACCCTAATCATACTCTAATCTACAAGGTGGACCTCTCTCTGACTCGGGACAGAGTGAGCGACCTACGGTTCTCGATTCATAACTTTCTCTACAGAAGTTCTTTTTACATGATTCTTATGGTCATGGAAAGCTAACATCTATAGGATGAACCATGAATATTTTCAGAATTTATGAAGAACTTACGAAGATATGATTATATAAAGTTGAAGGTCCATTTCGGATCCACAGATTCACCCTAACCCAGCAAACTTGTCGAATTTTCTCAGATTGTTCGGCAATGGATCTGATCTTGAAAAATTTTCGGCTTTCAAATAATACGAATAAATGATTTATATATTTTTTACAGAATTTCGACACGTCATATGACGGTTTGGAAAAATCATTTTCTAAGCAATTGGTGAGCTGCCTACTTCAGCTGCTTGAAACCCTATTGGTTGAAATGGAGGTCCAATCATATTATTTGGTTAAAAGTTAGTATTAAACTTCTAATTAACATTAGTTAATCATAATTAAACATGTTTATTATAATATTTACAAATATTAGAATTAATTCCTAATAATCTTATATAATTTCTTTATAACGCTTATCGATAATTTAATTTTGATTATGCTTTAATTCAAAAATTAATTGCTACACGCAATCATAACTATATAAGCATCTAAACTTACTTAAAATGATAATTAAAAGTAAGATTATGTTAAAATGATATTTGTGAAGCACGTCCGTGACATATAAGAAAACATCAAAATCAAGATAAAAAGGCGCAAACTCATCTCAAAAGAGAAGCAATGCATGACCATGACAGTCAAAAGTATGGCCGTGACATGTTTTATCACGATCGTTCCATGAGGTGTCGTGGCTATTACAAGAAGATTGTGCAACAAAAAAATCTGTCGTTGTCATGATCATGACAATGATAGCTCACTATCACTGTCTCGGCCGTTCCATTCTTGTAATTACAAAGACGACGGTCTGTTGAACGTCGATCTTTTCTTTTGGCTGACGAGAAAATCTATAAAATGGGGACGAAAAGAACTTAAAAAATAATCTGTTGAGCATTATTTTGAAGGCTAGAAGAGAAGTGTTGGGACAATAGTAAAGTTTTGTAGGAAACTCGAGAGAGAGCGTGCTCAGTCTATGCAAGAGTATATTTTTTTTTCCTAAACTTTGATTTTAGATTTGATGTTATTTTTATTAGATTTGTTCCTTCATTAGGGTCATCCTAATTAAACCCTATTTATGTATTAAAATTCTTCTTAATCTTAATTTAGTTAGAATCTTTAATTACATTGCAAGTTGTATTTACAGCTTTCCTTTCATTCGATGGTTTTATGAATTGATTGCTATTTGAGAAGAAGTAATTATTTTAATAATTATAAGATTGATTCTATTTCTTGCATGTCATAATTACAAAAATTGAAATAGACCTAATTTTTGTAATTGTTAAAGAGACTTAAAAAAGCCCTTAATCATAATTTCAATTTAATGCATCTTTTGATTAATTAGATAAGTTAAAATTTGAAATGATTCATTTATTCTAATTATTCTTAATATAGTAGTTAAAGTCTGAAATATTAGTTAACTAATTTTAGGAATTCAACTTTATTATTGATTCGGTTAATTCTAATTTGAGAAGATCCATTATAGTTAGATGCCTTAATCATCAAATCATTATTTTTTTTGAGTGATCATTTTCTTCAATTTATTTTCTTTCTTTTATTTTATCTAACTTCAAACTTTTTATTAATTTCTCAACAAGGTTAAGATAAGATCTTAGTTGTCTTCATAGAAACGATGCTCTATTCATCATTTTATTACTTAAGCGACTAGTGGACTTGCTACAGTTAGCTAGCATTTTGGTTGCATCAATTGGCTCGTGAATGTTAACGTATGCAAGCTTAAAAGAGAGCAGAATATGAAATATTCAAGGTCGTTCATAATAGATGTGTTAATTCCATTCCCGATCATTTTTAAAATTCCCATGCGTAGCTTAGGAAGAAACTCGATAAGGAGACATCAACCCCATGTAGTCGTCTGATTTGGTTCGTGTCCGATCTGCCAAGGATGCATGTGAGCATATTTACTCTTAACAAGGTTTGCCAAGGGAGCTACTAGCATTGTTTAACATCTCAAAAATTCTTCTAGAAATCTAGGAGAGGCGTATAGAGAGAAGGTTTTCTAATGCCCACATCCCCTATACATTTTAGTAAGTTACCATCTCCCACCGTAGGAGATGGGCAACTCGTTGATTACTACCATTTTCTCAATCCAATTGATGGGCAAGCCGCTCAATCGATTCAATAGTTTAACGCTCATTATATGGACCAATCTTGGGTCTCAATTTTTTTAAGAGATTCATGTGCTTTGTTCTCAAGATTACCTAGTATTGTTTTGTTCCATCTCAAGATCCTAGCCTTAATCTCATTTAACTCTCATTGTATGGACCAATCTAGGTGCCTATGATTCCAGACATGCTGCACAATGGTTTTGGTCTCTTATAAACTACCTAAACCCACTCTAAGTAGCTGACTATCACACCCCCCTTTGTTTGCATATGTCAGGTACAACGACACCCTTTTAAGATAGTATATGTACCAGTAAAACATATGAGTTTGAAAAAGTCATTGATGAACATTGATGATGGATGATGGAACAGACGAAGAACTTAACAAATCCTTACGAAATCTTATTAAATCTAACGAAAGAATCACCACATCCGAAGTCCCTCGAATTAGGAGGCATCACATCAAACATGATAATGCCACTTCTATGACTCATAATTTGACCATTTTAGGAGCCAAACTAAATATTCAATGTGTTCACATAAAATTCTAACAATTTTAAAATTATTATTAACATATATTATAAAAAATTCACATTTTTTAACTATAATGTATAAGTGTATTAATTTTAATTACTAAAATTATATTGACTTTATATCTAAATCTGAAAAAAAAACTCTATACATATTTTAAGCACCAAATAATGTTATAAAATCAAGATTATGTGTATGATCATGAAATATATTCTCCTAATAATATATAAATGATATTTTTTTTATATAAAAAATTATATAGTTTAAGATAATTGAGATAAAAAGCTAATTGTGAAATATATTATTCTATTTTATTATACAATACTATAATACTCTTAAAAAATATAATAAGGAGAAATACATAATTTAAGATAGAAATGATATTTCTCATAATAATTATTCTAACTTGCTTCATATTATAATAAAACTAATTAATTGCAAGAAAAAAACATTTATCTTTTTAGTTAGTGGATCATTTGAAGCCGCACCCTCAATATGACGGCCATTGCGCCCAACCCTCAATATGCAAAGAGATTAATGTACCTCCTAATTATCTTTATCTTTCGCTTTGAAGAGATGCTGAGTGCAATCCTTCATCGACTGATCAAATGATGTAGTACTAATATTATATTTTGAGGTTAATGAGTATGTACAGCATCCTGCTCTAGAGCGTTTATTTTTTATCATTTAATGATTATAATTTATGATTAAATTAATTATGTACTTCTTAAATAAAATAATATATATATTTATTTATTTGAAAAATTTAATAATAAAACTATATCATATAAAATTAAATAAATTATAACCGTTGAATAGTCATATTTATTAATTGATCGTAGTAATTATATTGTTTTCCTTCTCCTGACATATTTTCTTCTTATATTTCAATGGATATGATTTAAACATGGGAATATGCAAATATCACAAAAAAGCATGTAAAAAAATCGTAAACAAATTTAAAAGAGATAATTAATTAAAAATTCATTTTTTACTTTTGTTTTCTTCAACTATTTTAAAATCCTCTCTTAACGTGAATAAGGAGTAGAATGAAAAGAAACGTCATTTATTTTATTTTTTGTTTAAAACAGTGGTAGAGGATGAGGGGTCCATATTTTGTTTACTATTAGTCATCATTTTTTCTATTAAGAGCTTTGTATAATTTAATATTCTTAAAAAATATATTTTATTTATTTTATTAATTACTTTTTTAAAAAAATATTATCGTATGAAAGTAGGAGACCAAAACTAACCCATCAAAGTTTTTTTAGAAATTATTTTAGAGTGTTTTTTTTAACCGACCCAAAAAAAGTATCTAGTGTAATTTTTAAATCTAGAACCGATGTGTCCCAAATCCGATCTTTATTTTTTCATTTTATTTATTTAACGTTATCCCCTAATCACTAATAAGAAAAAATACCATTGGTTAAGTAAACTACTGACCATTAATCTTGTCAAGCCTATCCTTATTTTTTAGGTTGCTCTTATTCCAAATCTTAACTTTTAATGACACTCGGTTAAACTATTTCCACTCTTTCCTAATACTTGATAATTGTAAAAAAATTTATCACTTCATCTACATTATTAAAAAATGGCACATAAAATAAAAATAGAGAAAAGTCCTTAATTTGTATAATAATATGTTTCTCTTGTCTAATGATGTAAAACAATATAGATATACACATTTTTCTCTGTATGAATTTGTTTTACCATTTCTAAAAAACTTCCATTTTCTATTTATTCTATGCAAAACAAAAAAAAATGTTAACTTGCATAAGTCAAAATATGATATTGTAATAAAAAGTAAATATAAATAAGAAGTTGTTAAAAACTCTGATACAATTCTCATGCACCATAAGTCAAACATTATTACCATAAGTTATATTTTTATTTTAAAAAAATAAATATAATTTTAGAAAGAAAAAATAAATCATTATTCGAGATAAATTTACACATATAAAATTATAATTTCAAAATATAAAAGAAAATTTTTATAATATTTTTTTGTATCCACTCGAAGCCTTCGGTGCTCAGAATCAATGTTACAAAACCATACCAGACCGGACCAGTCAGTTCAAACGTGAATCGGCCGATAATCTCATTCGATTTGATATTAAAATCATTTTTTATGTTGAACCGTCCAAAATTAGTTGCACCGGGCCAATTGAATCAGTTCAATTCAAATTTTGAAAAAAAAATAAAAAAATGATGAAAATAGGAAAGTTAAAAAAGGAAATGAATATAAGAAAGGTAAAAAAAGGAGTATGATATGTATAAAATCAAATAAAAAAAGTATGTATTCAAAATTGATTAACATTAAAATGGAAAATTATTTAAGGGCATAAATAAAGGAAATAAAAAGGAAAGTGTTAAAGAAAAAAGAATAGTTTAGGATAAAATTTATTAATATAGCATCTATCATTAATAAATAATAGATACCAAATTAATAATAATCTATTTATATTTATATTATTATTATTATTATTAAAAATTTTATAAATAAAATATATTATATTAGTTTTTAAAAATTTTAATAGATTATTAGTACAATATTCATATATTATATTGTATAACTTATATTATATCCTTAATATTATTATACAACAACAACAAAGCCTTATCCCACTAGGTGGGATCGGCTACATGGATCATACGACGTCATTCCGCTCTATTCGTTGATCCATGTTCATAAGATTCGACATGATTTTATGCTGGCTGTCGGGGCCTAACACAATCCTCCTCCTTTATCCGGGCTTGGGACCGGTTATAAAATATAGGCGGAGTTTCCTGTAACATAAACTAAATTAAAAGTAATATTAATTGTTTTTTATCCATATAACACTAGCCAGTAGAGGAAAATGTTTTCACTTTTCGCAAGGGGATAACATGATCTCCAAATTTGTATACAACTTCTTGATTAAACACATGGAAACCAAGAAAGCATTTCCTTCAAAACCATCACAAGAAGCATGTTTAAAGTTTAAACTCAAAATACTCAACCGCAACTGGTATTCAAGTTTCATTTCCAGGCGAAAAATCATTAAGTGTCAAGTTTTATGATAGAAGTAGCATCAGTAGAAGATGAATACAAAACCTGGAGGGAGGATTCAGGCGACCTCTTGCAGTGTTTGCTACCGCGCCACTACGCGCGAACAGATGACCAACTGAAACAACTTCCTCCCCGGAATAAACAAATAGAAACCTTTTGCAAGCCGGGAGAAAAGAACCAACTCGCGGAAGCCGACGCCCCAAAAGCCGAGCCATAATTTTTTTTTCTACTACTACACTTTTTCTTCCATTTACGCCTTCTCAAACCTGATGCAGGATTCAATTGAAGGGAACAAAGAAGCCATGCTAAAGAGAGAACAAACAATACTCTCTTTACCCATGTCCCGCAAGAGGTGTTCGTGAAGCGATGCAAAGGCGTAGAAAATAACATATTCCCAGCCCGGCGGTCGTCATCTATCTCCTGCCGCCGAAGAGCTTAAGAGACGAAAAACACCACAATGGAGAGTCCTCCTCACCTTCGCTTGCAGGAGGCGGACAAACGACGACGCCGCGGCTGGCTGGCTGGCTGGCTGCTGCTGCGGTCGCGGTGGCGCTGGAGAAAGATGCGGTGCGCTGCTTGCGGGGTTAATAATTTGTTCACACGCTTTTTAAACCGTCCGAAGAGATCGGGTCGGGACGAGGGAGAAAACGAAAAGAAAGAGGGAGAAAGAACCTTCGAGCTCGAAGAGGGGTCGCGGCGTGCGTGAGGGGGGTCAGGTCGCTCGGACGAGCTCGCACCGCCGCGCGGAGAGGGGAAACGGAGAGGAGAGAGGCGGCGCGGAGGAAACGGAGAGGAGAGAGAGAGAAGAGAAAAGAAAATGGTCACACGAGGGATTTCGAGTACACCTTCGAACCGGTCGATTCGTCGAACCACGGCCGCGAATCGTCGAACCCGTCACGCGAAAGCGAAAACCCGGCACCAATAAACTCAATATTTAACTGAGCTAAATCATCCCATCACGACGGGGAAATTCATATCCAATGCAAAATTGGATGACAAATCTTCAGATCTATCCAAAACGTCCAAAGTTCGATTTTCAACCACTTCAGTCAATGGACTAGGATTAAGAACAAAGCCGATCCAAATCCCCTGTTCAAGCACCGGGAAGGCTGCCACCGTCGGAAGGTTTGCGACGTAAAGAGTTTGGGAGAGGAAAGGAGGAAGGAACACTGACCGAGAGAGGAGCACTTGTTGACGCCCTCGAGGGTGACGAGGGCGGTGAGGATGAACACGAAGGGGAGGAGGAATGCGAGGGGCGAGGGCGAGGATCGTGTGGAAGAGCGTGCGGTAGTAAATGTGGCGCCCCGCGACCCGGACCCTCTCCAAAATACATAATCCTTAATATTATTATAAATAATATTATTTTAATAAAGTTAAGTTCAATCCGGTCCGATTGGACCGATAAAAAATCCGATCCGATCGTGTGTCCGGTTCTGAAAATATTGCTAAGAATCACTACTAATTGAAAGAACAGTGGACTAATAGCTATCGAAACTCGGACACAATCCTTTGATAATGCCATAAGTTTCATAATTAAAATTAAGGCAGCTTGTTTTTTTAATTTAATTTAATTTGGTTTGATATAATCCTGTTCTTAAAAGATTATTGTAGAGTACTACTTAGAATGAAATTTCTATCATACGTAAACAATTAGGGGTGATATCAAAATCCTTATTATTGTACAATTTCTCCTGAAAGCCGATAGATGTATTATTACTATTTATGATAGTGTCAAAATTATAAAATAAAAATTACAGGAACTAGACTCATTATAGAAGAGGGCCCAATAAAAATATCTGCTTTGGTAAGAAATTGCTCAGTTATGCTCCACAAATGAGAATTGCTTTGATGTGTTGCTTGTTCAAAAGCATGATAGACTGTTTCCAAGTTTTTTTCATCGAGAAAGATATAACTATGTTTTAGTAGATTAAGACTAATAAGGGTAAAAGATATATTAGAATAGTCAATTCTTATAGAAAGCATTCCTCGACTAATACATGAATAGTTCAAATTTAATTTACCAAGGGCTTAGAAAGAACAGAAACCCAAAGTTCTCAGCATTCTGAATCTAAATATATTCCAGACGATATAATAATCAGCATAAGTTATATGAAGTAGAGACTGGCTATCTGCAACAGGAAGAGCGATCATTTTCTCCCGGAATGAGATTATTCAACCTTCTTTCCTGCAGTTTAAAAATAATGTTATTACCATGACTGATAAACGCACATTTCTGCAAAACAAAATATTTGTTCAAATAAGATCAATAGGAACTCAAAAAGTCTGTACAAAGCACTAATCATTGCATGTTAGCAACATCATTAAGAAACATTTGCCCCACGTACGCTCTTTAATATATACCATAGATCATATTTTTCATTGAGATTTTCTTCATAAATATACTTGAAGATTAACTGACAGTTTTATCATGACGGCATTGCTCATCACCATCATGTAAATCAAATTACACATCGTATATTCATCTGAACAAATTATTGAAACGATATTAGAGGCAGGTACTTTTTGCATCGAAGAAATAACCTATTGGTTTCCAAACTAGATTTCGTACCTTGGGAGTCAACTGCAGGCAAAAACCGACTAAAAATTAACTATTTGTAATCCTACTTTCAAAAAAACTTTTCTAATCCATATTCAACTATTCGTTATCATACACTCCCTAAATCCTCTTGCAATCTGGTAGTGTCCATTACTGTTGAATTCTTTACATATATATGGAATGCAGGATGCTGTTACTTAAAGTAAACTGAATAACCCTTTCTACTCTCTGAGTATTTGAAACACCATAAAAATATACAGTGAAGCAAGAAAATGGTATAATAAAGTAAACAATCAACAGGTTCATCATGAAACTTTATGTTAAACGAGAATCAGGAAATCAAGAGTCAAACAAGACAAACAAAGCGTACTTTCTCTTCCTGCGATCTCCCATTGTATTTCTGATGTCAGCCTTTGGAAGGGAAGCAGATTGACCGACAAACTGCATGGGAGAATGTGCTGGTGCAGTAGACGTTATAGATGACATTTGTGCAGGTGATGGAGCTGAGGCAGGGGCAGGAGCAGGAGCCGGAGCCGGAGGTGCAGGAGGTTCAGGAAGAGGACGTGGTAGAATGTGTTTAAGTCTGTTGTTCCTGTAATTTTTCCAATAATAGTACTGTTGTCGATGAGCTATCTCCTAAACAAGTAACAGACCATTGTTGGTGAGATTAGCAGAGGTTATAATTCACAAAGAAACATATTACATAAATTTGTTTCAATCATTCTTTGGATTTGATTTTTTAAACTAATATGTATGTCAAAAAAATTTAAAAAGAAATGTGGGACAAATCTTGCTATATTGTTTTGCATCAAGAAAACCAAATAAGCTGATTTTAGTGGTCATATATCAAGTGTGGATGAAAGTGAATGACTGGCATCAGGACAGCAACATTCAGTTAATAAAACTCATAGTTCATTGTTACAGCTTACAAATATATAAAAAAAAGTGCACTGTAGCAATCATAACCAGGCTAGTGACTCCATTATCAGTTTTGAAAAGAGATTCTGCTATTAAAAAACTCTACAGTTAATTATTATTCTTTTCTTCTGCCTTAGGTGACAAATTGTTTCTGTGAAAACATTTCAAAAAAATTTTGTTTCTGTAAAAAAATGAAAGTATTTTTTTGAAACAAGAAAAATGAAAGTAATAACATAAAAACATCAAATATGAATGTCTCTAGTTAATACTAGAGAATACAATGGCTTTGAGATCTAAAGGAAGTTATTAGACTCGAATTTTGGTGCCTTTTCATCTTATTAAGTGTCCATTTTTTTAGATTAAGTCTTATGACTAGGATTTAGGGTTTACAAAGTTGATCGAATGGTGCAATCCTGGCCTTTGACCCCCGTTATTAAGTGTCCATTGCATCCTAAAACCACATAACATGCCAATATGTTTGTTTTCCTCAAGTTCAAATTGGTACAAGCACATTACATATATAAAACAGCAATCGCCTAAAAGTTTTTTTTTTTTAGGGGATCCAAACAAAAAGATAATAAGCTCCTATGAACTTGCATTCATTTGATATGACGACAAAATCTGCTGAAGCACAGGTCTAACTTTTTTTGAAAGAGAAAAATGGATGAGTAGGAATTAATAGCAATCCAACTTATAATTAAAATAAAACCTTGCTTCCAGGATGTGCCATTGCATTGCGGAAGTTTGCATTTTGAAGGAGTTCAAGAAAGAAAAGACAATGAGGGTACCTGTAACATCCAGAGAAATGCAAAACTTGGATGATCAAATTAATGAAAGGAAAGCTTCACATCGGAATAATATTACCAATTATTTATGGTCATCCAAGTTAAAATGACAAAGAAAGTTTTAGTTTAATAACTTACATTATGAACTTTATATACTCGGGTCTTTGCCAGTACTGGAGATATTTCAAGTATCCAATGAAAGCCTCATCCTCAAAGTAACGGTTTTGAGCTAGATCTATACATCATAAAAAGAAAAAGAAAACATACCTCAAGTAAGACAAAAGATCATAAAAGACAAACAAAAGATCAATCATGATGCTTATTCTGGATACATTACTCACGCCTAAAGGCTCACCAATTTTTTTTTATAGAAAAGAGAATGATTACCAAGTGTAATCATTCATATTCTTGAGATAGCGCTAGGTGGCATTGGTTTGTTACATTAAAATCAAAGCTCAAATTTTCATCCACTCACCCACTAAACTCATAACTACAGCCATAATGTTTTCAACATACACTCCCTCCCGTCAATCTTTGCAAAAAAGATTCCAACTAAACTGATCCCCAACTGTTTGTCTTACATCCATTGTATATTAGTTACAACTTACAACTATCACTTAAAAACAGAGCTTCATGACAATTATAAGGTGAGATTATTTTTTGCAGTAACTATCTTGTTCGTGCTACAAAAATGAAGTTAAAGCTATCTGATTATTTTACTAACATTTATTATGATAGTTTCTACTATCCTAATTGATTCATAGGCTAACAAAAAGATTAGCTTCTCTCAAAAAAGAAGTTAGCCACCCAGATTTCCTTATGAGAGTTAATCGAGAGCGTGTGCCACTTTCTTTTCTATCCAAAATGTCCTCATAGAAACAAAGCTTTATTAAACAGTACGCTATTTTTTCCCTTACACCAACTTCATCTCACAACGGTTTAACCTCAGGGGAATTGGAAATCTTGTCTTCTACCAAGGGACCTTAATTTTAACCCCAAAAGTTGCTGCTGCTAAAAACAGATCTCACTCTACCACAATGTTTTAGATTTTAAATTCGAGAATACTCTGCCTCATTCTATCGCATGTCTAATATGATATAGGATGTCATTTTCTTTTCTATCCAAAATGTCCTCATAGAAACAAAGCTTTATTAAACAGTACGCTATTTTTTCCCTTACACCAACTTCATCTCACAACAGTTTAACCTCAGGGGAATTGGAAATCTTGTCTTCTACCAAGGGACCTTAATTTTAACCCCAAAAGTTGCTGCTGCTAAAAGACAGATCTCACTCTACCACAATGTTTTAGATTTTAAATTCGAGAATACTCTGCTTCATTCTATCGCATGTCTAATATGATATAGGATGTCATTTTCCTATATTAGTCTCTTTTATAGTGCCAAAGGTTCTAGAATCCCTCTTTGGGAAATATGAACAAAGAAGAATACAATTTTAATTTAATGGATGAAATCTACCTGGAAACCCCACATTTCCTAAGATGAAAACAGAATAACAAACAAACCAGAAAAGCACGAACTGGATAAAAAAATTAAAGTAATTACCAAGGTTTTTTATTCTATTTATTTTTTAATCTTTTTTTAGGAGACTTTGTTTTGAATCTTTGAAGAACTTGAAACCAAATAGAAACAAAAATACCAATAAACGTACTTATAATAGAAAGATTAAACTTCCCATTGCTGAAAAAAGTATATTAGAAAAGCAAAAAAAAAACATATTATTCATTTGTTTAAATTATCCAGCAGGAATCTCATTGAACCAAATTTCCCTTCTTTATTACTGTAAATGAGTAATCAAACTAAAATCAAGTGATTAAGAAACTGTGTTAGTGGCATTGGAAAGCAACAAAATATTGCAACAAAATTTATTTTTCATTCTCTTAATTCAAGGATTTTGTGTAAAATGGTTTCTTAGTTCCCCGCTTTGGTTTCCAGTCTTCGGTCCCTCTATATTCATGAAGGACATAGTTCAGCCATCTAAATTCCAAATTTCCTACAAGACTTGCTTCGCCTCGATGACACAAAAGTCTTCGATAGATGCCACGCGAACATCATGCTAATGCGAAAAGAAAGGAAAAGACAATGGAACAAGATGACCTTTTTCACCTAGTCTTAGAACTCACAGTGTATGTAAGTAGGGTTGGCGAGACACTGGACGAACTCCAACTCGAGTAAGAATCTCTGGCGACCATCATCAGGATCCTTGTAAGTGTTTTTCACGCTGCATCGCAAATTCTTCGCCTTTTAGACCAAAAAAAAAAATCGAAACTTTCGAACAAATTCCTCCAGAACAACAAAAAAAAGAACCCTAGAGATCAGAGATCATGACAAAGAATAGAGAAGAGATCAGAGGGGACACTTGCGGATTCTGTAACTCGGCAGCGCCACCGGCGTCGTCGTTGACAGCGGCCATCGCAGCTTCGCGGGGCCTTCGGAGCAGACGCCGGATGGCTAATCGAGAGCGCTTCGACCCAATCGAAGTCTCTCGCAAGTGCAGTTACATTAAATAAGTATGGATCAAAAGAAGTGACGGTGATGCTGCACAACCCAAGTCGATCCAACGGATGAGAGCGGCGGCGGGGATGAGAGCGGCGGTGGCGGGGCGAGAGAGCGGCGGAGGGGGCGAGAGAGCGGCGGCGGGGGCGAGAGCGGCGGCGGCGGGGCGAGAGACCGGCGGAGGGGGCGAGAGAGCGGCGGCGGGGGCGAGAGAGCGGCCGGCGGCGGGGAGAACGCGCAGATTTGGCCGGAGAACTCGTAGACTGATAGGATCATTAGCTATTTACTTTCTAGTTTCGTTAGCATTCTTATTTACTTCTTAATTTAATTAATATTTTATTTCTAATTCTATTAGAACTCTTTTAAGTTTATCTTATAAATAGAGCCTTTAGATTCTTTTTAAAGGTATATATGAAAATATAATCTTATTTGATAATTGCTTAAAACAAGTATCTTGAAGATTTGACCCCCTCAAAGTGGTCTATTGGATGCTTGATGAAGCGATATAATTAGAATCCTAGTTGAACTAAGAACCTATCAATTGGTATCAAAGTTGTTCGATCTTCATCGGACAATTGTGATATCTCGAGTTTTTAATTGGACCAATAACCTATTTATCTTCGTCTTCCGCTGCCATCTATCGCATTCGCTGCCATTTATCGCATCTGCTGTTGCCATCGTCTTCCTCTGTCATTTATCGCATCCGCTACTATCACTACATCACAATCACCATCGTTTACTATTATCAACCAATCTCTATCATAACTTATTAATAGTTTATATTCATAATCTAATATTTCAAATGTGTAAGAAAAATCTAAGACTTCACAGGATTTATCAACTTCAGAGATTTTAACACTAGCCTATTGTCTTACTCGAATCGAAGAATGATTTTAACGAATTTTATAAGTATTCAACGACAAAAATAAATACCAACAAGTAAACAAGGGAAATCACGTAGAAGATGAGCTTGCAAATATTCAACAATTAAGTATGATCGAGGAGTATCAGACTCGCTTCGAATTATTATCAAGTCAAATTAAAAATTGGAGCGAACATCGATTGGTGGAAACTTTTGTTGAAGGACTTCTTTCCGATCTTCGACGAGAAGTGAAAGCTCGACGGCCCATTACTATAGTTGCTGCTATTTCTTTTGTTCGATGGGAAGAAGAACGTTTAAATGAAGAGAGGCATAGATCAAGTCGACACTTGAGCAAATCATTCAAAAGCACAAGTGCAATAATATTTTCATAAAAAACAGAAGAGTCCAAGACTTCAGTTTCTTCAAAAATCTTTACTAAAACTTTATCTCAACAAGAACCGAAGAATATTGAAGATAATTCAGTTGAAGTTCAACCTTCAAATTCATCTACTGACACATCTTTTAAAGATGAGACATTTATAATTCTACCATCCAATAAGCAAACAACTTTTGAAGAATCTACTACAAAATGCATTATTATCATGCAGTCATCACGTATTGAAGAGTGGACTTATTCATGCTTATGACGGTTAACTCAGCCTCAAGAAAATTTGAAGATTGCGATGTTCAAAAGGCTCAAGATCAATTTTATTCATGCGAAAAAAATTTGATCAATTTCAAATTCTCTTTCTTCAGCGAATGCAAGCTTGTTCCAAAGCTACTAATGCCTAGCCAAAGCTACGTTATGAAGATGGATATTTATTTTATTCAAATTATCAAGAGGCATCATTCGATTAAGCATCGAAAGAAAAAATTCTCTCATATGTTTTTGCATAGCCTTGAGGACAAGGCTATTTTGAAGAGGGCGGAAATGATAGAAACCTAATTTCTAATATTAGTAGAAATAGTTAATTTTTCTTTGATTAGAATTAGCTATTTACTTCCTAATTTAATTAGCACTCTAGTTATTTACTTCCTAATTTGATTAGCACTTTATTTCTTTATTTCTAATTCTATTAGGACTTGTTTCAGTTTACCCTATAAATAAGGCCCCTTGAAACTCTTTTTAAAAATATATATGATAATATAATCTTATTTGATAGTTGCTTAGAGCAAGTATCTTGGAGGTTTGACCCCCTCAAAGTGGTCTATTGGAGGCTTGATCCCCTCGAAGCGATCTAATTAAGATCCTAGTTGGACTAGGAACCTATCATAGACCTCGTCCCGACAAAGATGACTGTAGATCTGTGCGGATCTGGTCGGATCACGCGTCGGATGCGACCAATCTCGGCGAGAGGGCGGAAGGCGACGGGGCGAGAGATCGGCGGAGGGGGGCGATCGAGCACACGACGACTGTCGATGTCGGCTGGCGGATGGCTTGAGTGCACGGCGACTGTCGATGTCGGCTGGCGGATGGCTCGAGTGCACGGCGACTGTCGATGTCGGTTGGCGGATGGCTCGAGCACACGACGCCGTGGACGAAGAAGAGAGAGAGGAGCTGCTGCGCGCGGAGGAACGTCTGAGGGCGAGCGGCGGAGGCGCGATCACGCAGCGCGGCGGAGAGCGGCGGAGTGCGCTATCTGGACGAAGAAGAGAGACAGAGAGGAGAGGGGACAGGCTGCCCGAGGTCATTAAGAAGAAAAAAATAATCTCGGTCGTCGATCAAGGATCGGACGGCCGAGACAGATAATTAAACGTACGCCGTGGATGAAGGATTGGGCGGCCGATAGCACCATGCTACCAACTTAAGTTGGTAGCATATGAATTAAACCCTTCATGTATTGGGTGCATGTTCCGTTTGGGTTGTTCCGTTTGGGTGAAGGAAACTTACCTGCAGAGGCAGAGCGGAAAAAAGTTTTTTTACACACTCTTTTTTCCAACTTCAAATCAAAATAAAAAAAAGAAAAATAATTAACATAAGTTTTTATCTTTAATATTATAAATTAAATATATAAATACATATAAAGAATATAATGATTCAAATAAAATTATCATTTGACTTTTATTTTTATGTTATCATCCAAATAAAATTAATTATTCATCTCCACTCTTTTCTAATTTTCGTTCTTTTACCTTTTCTTCCTTTTTCTTACTTTGCAACCAAATAAAATCTAAATTCAAAACTATTAGAAATGTTCAAGTGACTAATTTCGCACTTGAGCAAAAAAAAACTTCCATCATATTTGTAAAAAAAATTAAATTAAAAGTTAATTTTCGTAATTAAAATAAATCTAAAATTTTAGGATTTTTTTAAAGAAGGTTAAAGTTTGAAAATAAATAAAAGTATATTTAGAGGAAGGATAAAAAATAGAAGAAAATAGTGTCAAAAAGTTTGAATAAGAATAAAAGTGTTATTATATATAAAAGATAGAACATGATAATTTTTATTAGATTAGCAATTGAAATTATAATAAGATTAGGAATTCAAAATTGAATTTGAATCTAAACATAATTTTAGAAATTAAAGGATTTCTAATGGGAGTTTAGATAAGAGATTTATGTTCAAAAATATTTAAAATATAAAATAATATTATTTTATTACAAGAGTAAAAGATAAGAACAATATTTATTTTAATTTAAAACTTCAAGAATAATTATGTTTAGGAGAGATAGAATAAAAAAAAGAGGAGTTAGAAGAGGATTATATATAAAGTTTGTTAAAGTATTGAATTAGGACTCTTGAGGGGGTTGAAATTAGAAATTTTAAAGATAAAAATAATAATTTATTATTTTAAATCTGAAAATTAATAAATAAATGATATTAATTTGTTATTTAAAATTGGAAGTTTGTGAAAAATAAAAAATAAATTATGAATAAGAAGTATAATTAAGAGTTCTAATTAAACCTAAGGGACTTTTCCTTATAAATAGAACCTCAAAGTCATCTTTCTTTCTTTCAAGTTTTTCTCATCTTTCAGCTATGTGGTTCTTCCTTTTTGGTGCACGTGTGTGGTTGACACTTTCGGTCATCTCTTCGTGGAGCATCCTTTTGTCAAAAAATGTCAGAGTTTATCGTCAAAAAATAAATGTGGTCACCGAAAAACTTGTCTAAAGTTTTGGCCTAGACAGGCACATACAGTTTTCGAGTTCACTTTTTGATGAGTTTTATGATAGAATAATAAATTTAGAGAAATTAAAATATATTTTACGTTCTCCTATAAACCATGAATAAGATAGTTGATTGAGTCGTAAAAAATCGTGTGATATGAGGGGATCATAATAATAAAAAATAATGTACTTCGTGTAAAAGGGGCACATATTAGGAGTTACCCTTAGATGTATGATTACCCATAATGGGCAATTACCCTTACTTCAGAAAAAAATATAGAATTAAGCTTTAAAGTTTATAAATCCTCAACACAACCGCAAGTAGACGTACTCTAAAAATATTATTTGTGCATAATCATGCATTTAATTAACATACTAAGTTATTTTGGATGTCCATTTAGTGATATTTGTATATAGTAATTAATAATTCAATTAGTGCATAATGATTATTTAATTATCGATAAATTTTACAAAGTAATTATACAGGGTTATTAGGAATAAATCATAAAGTTTATAAATAATACGATATATATGTTTAAATAGGATTAAGTAAGCTTAATTATGATTAAAACACTTAGTTATGACAAAAAATGTGATTGATCATCACTTAAGTTCCAAGCAGCTGAAGTAGACAGGTGAGAGCTGCTCAAATAGATATTTTTTCCAAACCACCATAAGACCTCAGAAAATTCTGAAAACAATATATAAGCCACTTAACATTATATTTTCATCGTAGATAAATTACCAAAGTAAGAACTCGAGCGAACTGACCTGGGGAAAATCGGGAACATCGGCTGTTCTAGGTGAGTTTTGATCCGAAAAGTTTTCTTCTAATTGAGAGAATCATTGCTTGATGATAAACGAACCATAAATTATGAACTTTTGTATGATTCATCCATTCGAAGTTAGCTGTCCATGGCCTCTGGAATCACCTAAATAGAAGTTTTATAGAGGAAGTTATGAACTTACCTTCGCAAGTCACTCAGCATGTCCCGAGTCTGATACAAGTTCCATTTGTAAATTATGGAACGACTAGAATATAGTGAATTAGGGTTTGAAATTTGTATATTCTTAAATAGACATTCCAAGGGTTCGGTGAGAGGTGGAATCATCCTAGTTGAACTTGTATTTTGGGAGAAATGAATTTTTCATTTCATAGTGATGCTTCTGTCAGATTTCAGGACATTGACAGAATGCGACCCGAATTAACTATTTTTGTTTTAAGTCTATATAGCGAGTTAAATTCTCTATTTTTTATGAAAAAACGTTAATGAAGTCTAGTTTTCAGGAAATTATGCTCTAGTTAAATGGACAAGTATGAAGAAATATATAAATCAATATTTGAGTGACACACGGTCTGTCAGGGTACAAACCCTAGGTCAGATTGTTTGGGATGTTCTGACTTACTCACTTGGATTTAGATAATGATATTTGGGGGTTGGAAACCTTAGTATGTATAGTTTCTAATTAATCCAGAATCATAAGATTTTTCTATGTGGTTAAGAAGTTATGAATTATTGATTGACAGGCACTCACTCTAAAATCCTGAAATAGCTCCTAGTTAAGCTTTTGAGAATTAAAAAGTTCTAAGTGTAGAATAGCTTGTGAATGTAAATGTCTGAAGTTAGAAATTGATATTAGAGATGATTACATACATTTTAGGGTGCATAATCATTCATGCATTGCATATTATCTTATTAGTGATTGAGAAGTAAAAAGACATTATTGCTTGTAGGAAAATATCAAGTTGCAAGTGAAAGGGAGGAAATCTAATAAACCTCCTTGAAGTGATAAAGTACAAGGTGAGTGGTTAATTTACAACATAGCAAAATGTTATATGTTAGTTTTTTTATTTATGGTATTACCTCAAACAAAGCTTATTATTGTTATTATTGAAACATATTTTGAGATATGAAAAGAATTTATGATATGTTTCAAGGATTTCATATGAGATGGAGTAACATCTTATACAAAAATGTTTTCAGGGAACAATGCTTGTGAAGTGAAAATAAGTTTTACTTTATAATGATATGAGATTATGGCATTTGTATTTTGATTTTGTTAAACTTCATGTGTTCATTAGCCATACTATTTGAAAAAGGTCTTTGAGACCGCATTCGATATATATGAAGCCTTTGGGGCGTATATCGGGTGTCTTTATTCTTTGGAGGCTGCTCTGCGTGCACGTATTGACCTATGATCGCTCTGCGTATTTGAGAATCATGAATGGGTGGCACACAATCATGCTTGGGATACGTATTGACTCATGATTTGCTCTGCGTATCCGTGACTCTTGATTATGAAGCTCTGCTTAACTGTATGACACATGATCATAGATGGATACGTATTGACCCATGATGAGTATGCGCAATGATACATGTGTGGAGTTTAATTATGAAAATAATGATATTTTGAGTTACTTTTACTTATATGCAAGTTCATATGAATTGACAAGTTATGTTATATGTGCTATGCTTTAAATGTCTTCTCATATGCAAGAAATGTGGTTATTTAAATGTTATATGCTATATGCACTCGTATTGTTCTCCTATGTTGTATTTTTATTCCACTCACTGAGCAAATGATTGTTGCTCATAATACCCATTTTAAATTTTTCAGATACTCGTAAGTTCTCGAGTTGAGTCGACTTGGAGCTTATTTTTAGAAAAGAGGTCGAGCCGCTGGAGCACTTTAATCTCCCTTAACTTTTGTCTTTTTAAAGCATGCATGTGTAATAGATCTTCTTAGATGTTGTAATTAAGTTTGTGAGAAACTTTTTGTAAGATTGTATAAGACTTGATCCTGTGGGATTATATGTGAGATGGTTTGTGGAAAAAATATATAATGAAAATATGCGAATGTCCTATCTTATAGTTTTTTTATTAAACTTTGATGTTTATATATGTGTCTTTTGTATGTATTGATAAATAATATAAGATAAGTAAGGGAGGAGGTTTTGCCAATTTTATTTTTGGAATTGCTAAACATACCTAAGAGTATGATCATTGGGATTAGAACTTAACACGGAGTTGGGTGTGACAGTTTTTGGTATCAGAGCTTAGGTTATAAGATTCTGTAGACAGTATAATCTAAGTTAAGGCTAGGTGACATTATATGCATTAGATTGATAGTGCATGCTTTTGACTTTCTTTTTATTTTTATTTTGAAGGGGTAAAAATGCCACCACGTAGGCGTCGTGGCGATGGCCATGGCCCAAGTCATTCTGCTCCACCAGGCGGTCGACCGGATAGGAGTCCATCAGTTTCATCTCATGCATCGGTACAAGGTGTGGCACGAGATGTGAATGTTAACCCTCCCTTACATGATGATGAGATCCCAGCGGGTCCATCAAGACTTCCTCATGTTGTTGAGCAAGTCAATCCTATTGAGAATCAAAGTGTTGCACAAGTTCTTGCACAAACTTTAAGGGCTATTATGAGTGGAGTAAATCCGACCTCCCAAATTATGCAAAGAAATAGATTCTACGACAAAATTAGAAAATAAGGTGCAGTTGATTTTGAAGGTACAATTGACCCATTAGAGACAGAGGCATGATTAAAGCGTATGGATAGAATATTTAATCAGATGAGGTGCTCCAATGAAGAAAGGTTTGATTATATTGTGTCTTTGTTGCAAAAAGATGCTTTGGATTGGTGGAAGACAATTCCTGAAAGTCAAAACTTTTCGGCTACTCTTGGATGGTAGGACTTTCTTCGGGAATTTTGAAAAAAATATTTGCCCAAAGTATATACTGATAGGAAGCAGAAGGAATTCCTAAATCTGACACAAGGAGCATTATCAGTTGCTGAGTATGAATTAAAGTTCACACAACTATCAAAATATGCACCGAGCTTAGTGTCAGATGAAAGTGACAAGTGTAAGCAATTCGAAGGAGGACTTCACTTGAACATCAGAGAAAAAGTTGAAGTGTTAGAGTTCATTGACTACTCCAAATTGGTGGCAGCAGCACTAAGAGCTGAAAAGCTTATAGAAAAAAGAAATAAAGTTAGTCAACATTTGAAAAGACCAAACTCAAACTTTACTCAGACTGCGCCAAGTAATAAAATGGCAAGATATGGTGATAGTACATTTCAGTCTCATGGTAACTTTTACAATAATAGGAAACATGGAAATTGATCACAAGGTACACAAAGATATCATACCAACCAGAAAAATATGAGTACACAAGCAAGTGCAGTCAGAAGAACATTTTCAGAAAATCAAAGTAGAGTGGGACCAAGACAAGAACAATATCGCACAAATGCATATTGCACAACTTGTGAAAAATATCATTTTGAAAAATGCTCGGTATTCATAGGAACCTGCTTTAAATATGGTCAAAGGGGACACAAGATGCAAGATTGTCGATTCATGAAAAAGGGTAAAAGTATTTTTGAAACAGTAGTCTATCCTCCTGTGAAGTCTCAAATCAAAGCTACTCCTGGTGCAAGCATGAAAGCGAGTAATCAAAATATTCCAAGTACATCGAAATCGACGAATCCACCAGGGAGACCACAAACTCAAGCACGTGCCTGATGCTTTGGCTACTCCTGACGTAGTGATGGGTATGTTGACTATCTTTGATAAAAGTGCACATGTTCTTATTGATCCTGGATCTACTCATTCATTCATATCAAAAGACTTTTCCATACACGCCGATAGAAAACTTAGTCCTTTAGAATGTTCCATGTTAGTACATACACCCGTGGGAGATTCTATTATTGTTGCACAATCATATAAGGATTGTAGAGTCAAAGTTGCTGAGCAAGACATGATAGCAGATCTCATTCCTCTAAATATTCAAGACTTTGATGTCATACTGGGAATGGATTGGTTAGCTCGTCATTATGCCACTATAAATTGTTTTAAGAAAGAAGTTTACTTTGAGTCACCCGAAAAAGAGAGAGTTATCTTTTGTGGTAAACGTCAAATTCTTTCCTCTTGTATTATTTCTGCAATGGTGGCACAGGAATTAATCAAGAAGGGATGTGAAGCTTACCTTGCTTCTATTATTGACACTAAGATAGAAGGACCATGATTGGAAGATATTCCAATCGTATCTGAATTTGTAAATGTTTTCCTATAGGATCTTCCTGGATTACCATCGCAAAGAGAGATTGAGTTCAGTATTGACCTTATTACAGGAACAACACCCATATCTATTGCTCCTTATCGAATGGCACCAGCAGAACTGAAAAAGTTAAAGCTACAATTACAAGAATTATTAGACAAAGGTTTCATCCGGCCGAGTGTTTTTCTTTGGGGTGCACTAGTATTATTTGTGAAAAAAAAAGATGGCACATTAAGGTTGTGCATCGATTATAGACAATTAAATAGAGTTACTATAAAGAATAAATATTCTTTGCCGCGGATCGATGATCTTTTTGATCAATTGCAAGGAGCAAGTATTTTCAAAAATAGACTTGAGATCAGGATATCATCAGTTGAGAATTAAAGATGCTGATATTGCCAAAACTACATTCAGAACTCGGTATTGACACTATGAATTTCTGGTGATGCCATTTGATTTAACAAATGTGCCCGCAACTTTTATGGATCTCATGAACCGTGTTTTCAAACCTTATTTGGATAAGTTTGTGATTGTTTTTATTAATGATATACTAGTTTATTCTCAAAGCGAAGAAGGGCATGAAGAACATTTAAGAATTATTTTGCGAATACTTCGAGAGAAACAATTATTTGCAAAGTTTAGCAAATGTGAATTTTAGCTCAACTCAGTGGTATTTCTTGGACATGTAATCTCAGCAGAGGGCATTTGTGTAGACCCAGCAAAGGTTGATGCAATATTGAAGTGGGAGCCTCCAAAAAGTGTACCAGAAGTGAGAAGTTTTTTGGGTTTAGCAGGATATTATCGACGTTTTATTGAATATTTCTCTATGATTGCAGTTTCATTAACTAGACTTTTTCGAAAGAATGTAAAATTCGAATGGACAGAGCAATGTCAAGATAGCTTCGAAAGGTTAAAGAGATGTTTAACATCTGCTCCAGTGTTAACACTCCCAACAGATAATGAAGGTTATGTGGTGTATAGTGATGCTTCTAGACAAGGGTTGGGTTGTGCTCTAATGCAACATGAAAAGGTTATTGCCTACGCTTCTCGACAACTCAAACCACATGAGTTAAACTATCCAACACATAATTTAGAGTTGGCAGCAATTATTTTTGCTCTTAAAATATGGAGACATTACCTCTATGGAGAGACATGTCTCATTTTTACGGATCACAAGAGTTTGAAATATCTCCTTACACAAAAAGAATTAAATTTACGCCAAAGAAGGTTGATGAAGTTACTAAAGAACTATGATTGCATAATTGATCATCATCCAGGTAAAGCTAATGTGGTTGCAGATGCACTTAGCCGAAAATCATCGAGTCTTCTAGCCCATATAAAAGTTTATCAGTTACCACTACTACTTGAACTGAAATTCTTAGGAGTTGAGCTGAAGACAAGTGAGAAAGGAGCACTTTTGGCACACTTTAGAATTAGACTCATTCTAGCCGAGAAGATACGTGAAGTACAAAATCAAGACAAAGAGTTAGTGAAAATCATTAATCAAGTAAAGAACGGAGAGTAAACACAATTCTCATTAAAGGATGATGTGGCTTTAATGTTTGGCAGCAAGTTATGTGTTCCTAATGTTGGAAATCTTAGGTAAGAAATAATTAAGGAAGCTCATTGTTCGCCTTATACTATACATCCAGGAAGTACTAAGATGTATAAAGATTTGAGGAGAAACTTTTGGTGACACGGTATGAAGAAGGACATAGCAGAATACATTTCTCGATGTTTAATATGTCAGCAACTAAAAGCAGAACACAAATCTCCAGCTGAAACTCTTCAATCAATTCCGATACCACAATACAAGTGGGATGAAATCACTATGAATTTTGTAACGAATTTGCCAAGGACGAAATGAAATCATGACACTATTTGGGTTATAGTTGATCGTCTTACCAAGTCAGCACATTTTATACTAATTCGAAAGGATGATTCTCTTAATACATTAGCCAAGTTATACATTGATGAAATTGTGAGACTACATGGTATTCCAAAATCTATCATTTCTGATAGAGATCATCGATTTACCTCATGATTCTGGCATAGTTTACAAAATGCCTTAAGCACCAAACTAAAGTTTGGTACTTCATTTCATCTTCAAACAGATGGTCAATCAGATAGAATAATTCAGACACTTGAAGAAATGCTCAGAACTTGTATTCTAGAATTTAAGGGATCTTGAGATGAACACTTGCCATTAACAGAGTTTGCCTATAATAATAACTTTCATTCAAGTATCGAGATGGCTTCTTTTGAAGCATTATATGGTAAAAAATGTAGAACACCGATATGTTGTGATGAAGAAGGTACAAGAGTCCTTTTGGGACCATAAAAAGTGCAAGAGACTGTTAACAACCTGAAAATCATTAAGTAAAAGTTAAAGGCAACACAAGATCGATAAGAGTTATGCAGATCAACATCGTCGAGAAATGGAGTATGAATTGGGCAGTAAGGTTTTCTTAAAAGTTTCACCTTGGAAAGGTGTCATACGATTTGAAAAGAAAGGAAAGTTAAGTCCGAGATATGTAGGACCGTATGAAATTTTAGAGCGTATTGGACCAGTTGCATATTGATTAGCGCTACCATCAGAATTATCACGTATTCATGATGTCTTTCATGTCTTTATGCTTCGACAATATCGATCAGATCCTTCACATGTATTACAGCCCCAATCTATTCAAGTACGAGAGGATTTGTCATATGAAGAGAATCTAGTGCAAATTATCGGAAGAAAGGAAAAAGAACTACGGAATCGAAAAATTCCACTAGTTTTGGTGATTTGGAGAAACCATTCAAGAGAAGAGGCAACTTGGGAGCGAGATGATCAAATAAGAGAAAAGTATTCATTCTTATTCCCTTAAACAGGTAACCAAATTTCGGGGACGAAATTTTTTTTAAGGAGGGGAGAATTGTCACGGACGTGTTATAGAAACATCATTTATGCATAATCATGCATTTAATTAACATACTAAGTTATTTTGGATGTCCATTTAGTGATATTTGTATATAGTAATTAATACTTCGATTAGTGCATAATGATTACTTAATTATCAATAAACTTTATAAAGTAATTATATAGGGTTATTAGGAATAAATCATAAAATTTCTCAATAATATGATATATATTTAAATAGGATTAAGTAAGCGTAATTATGGTTAAAACACTTAGTTATGACAAAAAATGTGATTGATCATCATTTAAGTTCCAAGCAGCTGAAGTAGACAGGTGAGAGCTGCTCAAATAGATATTTTTTCCAAACCACCATAAGACCTCAGAAAATTCTGAAAACAATATATAAGCCACTTAACATTATATTGTCACCGTAGAAAAATTACCAGAGGAAGAACTCGAGCGAACCGACTTGGGGAAAATCGGGAACATCGGCTGTTCCAGGTGAGTTTTGATCCGAAAAATTTTCTTCTAATTGAGAGAATCATTACTTGGTGATAAACGAACCATAAATTATGAACTTTTGTATGGTTCATCCATTCGAAGTTAACTGTTCATGGCCTCTGGAATCACCTAAATAGAAGTTTTATAGAGGAAGTTATGAACTTACCTTCACAAGTCACTCAGCCTATCCCGAGTCTGATACAAGTTCCATTTGTAAATTAGGGCACGACTAGAATATAGTGAATTAGGTTTTGAAATTTGATATGATTAAATAGACATTCCAAGGGTTCGGTGAGAGGTGGAATCATACTAGTTGAACTTGTATTTTGGGAGAAATGAATTTTTCTTTTCATAGTGATGCTTCTGTCAGATTCTAGGACATTGACAAATTGCGACCCGAATTAACTATTTTTGTTTTAAGTCTATATAGTGAGTTAAATTCTCTAATTTTTATGAAAAAACACTAATGAAGTCTAGTTTTCATAAAAATTATGCCCTAGTTAAATGGACAAGTATTAAGAAACATATAAATCAATATTTGAGTGACACACGGTCTGCCAGGGCACAAACCCTAGATCAGATTGTTTGGGATGTTTTGACTTACTCACTTGGATTTAGATAATGATATTTGGGGGTTGGAAACCTTAGTATATCTAGGTTTTAATTAATCTAGAATCATAAAATTTTCCCATGTGGTTAAGAAGTTATGAATTATTGATTAACAGACACTCAGTCTGAAATCCTGAAATAGATCTTAGTTAAGCTTTTGAGAATTAAAAAGTTCTAAGTGTGGAATTGCTTATGAATATAAATGTCTGAAGTTAGAAATTGGTATTAGAGATGATTACATGCATTTTAGGGTGCATAATTATTCATGCATCATGAGCATGCGTTGCATATTATCTTATTAGTGATTGAGAAGTAAAAAGGCATTATTGCTTGTAGGAAAACATCAAGTTGCAAGGGAAGAAATCTAATAAACTTCCTTGAAGTGATAAAGTACAAGGTGAGTGGATAAATTTACAACAAAGCAAAATGTTATATGTTAGTTTTTTTATTTATGGTATTACCTCAAGCAAAGCTTATTATTATTATTATTATTGAAATATATCTTGAGATATGAAAAATATTTATGATATGTTTCAAGGATTTCATATGAGATGGAGTAACATCTTATACAAAAATATTTTTCAGAGAACAATGCTTGTGAAGTGAAAATAAATTTTACTTTATAATGAATATGAGATTATGGCATTTGTATTTTGATTTTGTTAAACTCATGTGTTCATTAGCCATACTATTTGAAAATGGTCTTTGGGACTACACTCGATATACATGAAGTCTTTGGGGCGTATATCGGGTGTCTTTGTCCTTTGGGGGCTGCTTTGCGTGCACATATTGACCCGTGATCGCTCTGCGTATCTGAGAATCATGATTTAGTGGCATACAATCATGATTGGGATACGTATTGACCCATGATTTGCTCTGCGTATCTGAGACTCTTGATTGTGAAGCTTTGCTTAACTATATGACACACACTCATAGAGGGATACGTATTGACCGATGATTTGCTCTGCGTATCCGTGACTCTTGATTATGAAGCTCTGCTTAACTGTATGACACATGATCATAGAGGGATACGTATTGACACATGATGAGTATGCACAATGATACATGCGTGGAGTTTAATTATGAAAAGAATGATATTTTGAGTTACTTTTACTTATAGGCAAGTTCATATGAATTGACAAGTTATGTTATATGTGCTATGCTTTAAATGTATTCTCATATGCAAGAAATGTGGTTATTTAAATGTTATATGCTATATGCACTCGTATTGTTCTCCTATGTTGTACTTTTATTCTACTCACTGAGCAAATGATTGTTGCTCATAATACCCATTTTAAATTTTTCAGATACTCGTAAGTTCTCGAGTTGAGTCGACTTGGAGCTTATTTTGTTTTGCATATAGAAAAGAGGTCGAGCCGCTGGAGCACTTTAATCTCTCTTCACTTTTGTCTTTTTGAAGCATGCATATGTAATAGATCTTCTTAGATGTTGTAATTAAGTTTGTGAGAAATTTTTTGTAAGGTTGTATAAGACTTGATCCTGTGGGTTATATGTGAGATGGTTTGTTGAAAAAATATATAATGAAAATATGCGAATGTCCTATCTTATAGTTTTTTTATTAAACTTTGATGATTATATATGTGTCTTTTGTATGTATTGACAAATAACATAAGATAAGTAAGGGAGGATGTTTTGCCAATTTTATTTTTAAAATTGCTAAACATAGCTAAGAGTATGATAATTGGGATTAGAACTTAGTCATGGAGTTGTGTGTGACAAGTGTAGTACGTGAGAGTCGATTCATAGGGACAAAGCTTGAAAAGTTCATGCTTGAATAAAATTATTTCGAACAAAAAACTCAAGTCTATGGAAAGTCGATCAAAATGAATATTAAAAACTAAAAACCACAATAAATAAAACTACTCTAATTTTTTTGGTTTTTCAATGCAAAAAGCAAACAAACAGTATAGATAAAACACTAGAGTTGAGGGGATGTTTTCACTCGGAATTAGTATTTTTTGTGCTTTAAATTATGGTTAAGATTTC
This sequence comes from Pontederia crassipes, assembly GCA_030549335.1. Lineage (NCBI taxonomy): Eukaryota > Viridiplantae > Streptophyta > Magnoliopsida > Commelinales > Pontederiaceae > Pontederia > Pontederia crassipes. The sequence goes on from CM060193.1 coordinate 15,176,491, forward strand.
AGAATGAGTATGTAATCATGATACACATCACTTAGTTCATTAGTGATACTCTCGGGCACACAGATGGCTCAGCTCACGCATGCTGATGGGATCATCCATTCAACACAAGCAACACTCCCGTGTACATCGAGCAGATAAATGAACTGAATCCTCTCTACAGGGATCGAGCAAGGTTTCACGTCGTCTCTACTCGGTGGGTTCTTTAAGAAATAATTGGAGATAAAAAACAATCTATCGGCCTGAGTTGAACTCTAGTTCGTGAAGATGACCTCTTGGGCAAGGACCTCTGTGATCAAGAATTGCTTGAAAAACATATTGAGTTCGGGCGATTAAGATCTAATTAATCTAAACATGAAGACTATGACTTTAGTGACCACTCTAAATATGACTTTGTGGATGTGTGCCCTCTCAAATCCTTCGTAGTCGCAAAGGATGGACGTTCCCTTTAGGGTAGGAGGTTATGGAATCAATAAAAGCAACATCAAAATGAAAAGGTAATGACGATGCAAGGTGAGAGGATAACAAGTTCAACTCCAAAATGCACAGTTCATGAGTCTGTCTTTGATGATTGAAATCTTTGTCCCACCTCTCGGTCAATGTGAAGATGGAAATTGCTTGAACTGCATGTAAATAGCTCTGTCCAGACTCTATACCCCTCGGCATTCAGCTTGACAGAGTATGAAAAGTCTCTCTTGGGTTGCATTCAGGACAGATTTCAAAGTTCAATAAAAATGCGAAATCAACACAAAAATTGAACAGAATAAAACATAAGATGATTTCAATAAAACAATAGAGTGTTTGACGGTCATTTAAACAGAGGAAAGTCGTAAAGATAAACACAACAAAAATAATTAAAGATCAACATCCCCCAGTCACTAGTTGACTAATTTAATTACACATGAGGAAAACTAGAAAAGAGGAAAATGAAAAAAATGAAAAAAAAGAACAAGGAGGGAGACTCTGGCCGCAACCTCCTTTAGCAGCAAATGGAATCCAGATTCAACCAAAATCGCCCCTCTTTTTCTTGAGCAGTCACCTTGCTCTTTATAGTCTTGTAGTTCAGTGCCACCTGTCCAACTTTTGTTCACCAACTCCCTTGTCTTTTTTTGTCAGCTTTCCAGTAAAAAAGAATCTTGTGATCCCTCTCCCTCTTAGCTATCACTTGTCCATTGCTTCAACAAAAAGGAATTTGCTTCTGGTGCTTCTTGGCTATTTCCATTCAATTGTCTCACCTGTATAACTTTTTCAACAATTATTTTGTTCACATCTCTCTATAAAGGTGTAAAGGAAGTTTCCTTCCTCTTGTACAAAAAATTTGCTAGGCCGACGTAGAAAGAACATCCTTTTCTTTATTATTTATTGTTTTGGACAACTATCATGGTGAATCTGTATCATTTGCTCTCAAATTCGTTTAAGTGTCTAGGTTGGAAGTATTTATCTGTGTGCCTCTATGCGTGCATGTGGGGGCATATCGTATTCCCTCGTGTGTTGTCGGCTGAGATTTTTACATGAAAAATAATCAAAACAAGGAATAATATCTCAGGAATGCAGATTATGAGATAGATATGGAGAAATAATAAAAGTTGCATTACGTCAGTAAATAATATGTTGGAGCATAAGAATATATCAAAATATGAGACTAATGCATGTTGAACATGAATGAAAAGTATATATAACATCAATAGTTTTTCAAGATCATGTCATTATGGTACTCAAAATCTCGGCCAAAGTTGACAAAAAAACATCCGAGTCTGCTTTTCCAGAACCGGCTTGAGTTGCTCCAAATCAGTCCTAGGTTTGATGATATTTTCTCAACATCTTTGCTAACGCTGAATTCGACTCGGATTCGATCCAAACTCGACCCGATTTTCATGCAACCCACACTGAGTTTCATTGTAGAGTTTAAATAAATGTTTTTGAATTCTGACCCGACCCATGTTGGCCATAGACTTGGCTCAGTTTCCAAGTAGAATAGGAAAAGGTATGTTCAAATATTTCGTTCGATGTTCGATCGAGACGATTTGAGTTTCTGGTAGCTCGACTTGGGTTTCCTAGTTAGGAAAGTTTAAAAAGTTGTCAAAAACATATCTGGACCGAGCCACACTTGAAACTGACCTGAGTTTTGAAGCCACTCGACTCGAGTCTTATCTCACCAAGACCGAGTTCTTATTATTGTTAAAGAAGTAATATTTTATGATTGGATTTTTTCCGCTGACCCCTCTTGAATTATGAACTTTTTCCGTGTCTACCCATGTCTTTCGAATATTCTGCTGACTCCTCTTGAACTATACCGTCTTTTCCACTTAAGTCCATCCGTCAACCTCTAACAACTTTTCCGTTAATTTTTATTTTTTAATTTATGAAATGACCAAATTACCCCTCACTCGTATCATCTAATTAAAAGATAAAAAATAATATATTATAAAAAAATTTACTTCACCCAAATATCAGGCGAGGTCGCAACCGACGAGATGGAGGGCATCACCGTTGAAGTAAACTTTTTTTTATATAATATATTTTTTAATATTAGATGATATGAGGGAGGGGTAGTTTGGTCATTTCTTAAATTAAAAAAATAAAAATTAATGGAAAAGTTGATAGAGATTGATGGATGGACTTAAGTGGAAAAGACGGTATAATTCAAGTGCACTGATAAAAATTATAACACGAGCTTCATCATGTGCACTGATTGTCAAGTTCAAAGTGAAAAAAATTGGGCATTTAATGTCCTAAAGTTTTTGAGGTTGAGGTACTCATCCTTGATCTTGGCTTGATCAATGATGACTTAAAGATACATGAGAGTGACATGGTGTTATCCATAATAAAATATTAAAGAGCTTGTGTAGGATAACACATATAGATGTCTATAAGAAGTTGTGTCTAGAGTAAAAGATGTAGTGCAACTCATTAAAGAAAGAAAGAATGAAAGAAAGTAAGTAAGAAAAGAAAGTAAGAAAAGTAAATAAGAAATATGGAAAGGAAAGGTTAAGTAAAGAAAATTATTATTTTAATTATTTGTCGGTGTATAAAATTGTTTAAGTTAAATTGTCATCCATTTGTATTATCTTGCATACTGAGCTTCATTGCTCATGAAAATTCTATTTTTCTGTATTTGAACTCCACGGATATAATTGGACTAAGAATTAAGGACGAAGGACAATGTTCGTCGTGATGTAAAGTGCACATGGCCAAGTCGTTAGACTCTTTAATTTAAAATTATTTGAAAGTTAGTTAACTTTTGGAGGATTATTAAGGAAGAAAAGTTAGAAAGGTGATTCAGTTTTAAAGAAAAATGAATAGTTATTTCGCTTTCACATTATATATGAGAAAGACCCAAATAAATCCAATTTTCACATGACAAATGTGTGAAAATTTTGGGTCACTACAATATTACACACCATGGAAGATGTTAATGTCTTATTCGATTAAGCTGAGAAGTAGCTTATGTTTGAAATTTATTTATCACTGAGAAAATTAAGTAGAAGACGATTGCTCATTTTTTAGAAAAATAAGTTAATTAGTTTAGTCATAATTAATTAACTCAATCATTTTATTCAAATGCTTAACTACTTGTTTTGAAAAATCAATTTTAGTTAATAAATTATTTATCATAAATTAAAATTTATTAATTATCTTTTTATTAACTAAATCAAATGGACAGTAACTTTAGTCCATCTCTATTAAATGATGATAATCAAACTATGGAGCTTTTTTCTTATTAAATTTGAAGTCTTGTTTGATTTCTTTCTCTTTTAGCTGGACTTCTGTTGAACTGCTAATCCAACATTAAAGCAGACTTAATTTTTATCATTGATATTTAGTCTCTCAAACTTGCTTCGCCCGCCACAATAATAGATTTAGGTCATAAGAGTAGAGAATGACTAGTTTGTATTTTTTTTTATTATAAGAGACATGTAGAGGGTAAGAAAAGTTCATATCATATAATGTCATGTCATAAAAAATTTAGCGACATAAAGCATTATGTTGGGGTAAATACTTTTAGACAATATGAAGAAGGGGTAACTATAATCCATCATTTATATGGTTATACTTAAAATGAAACGAAATATCCATGTGTGACAATTAAATAGTAATGGTGGTTTAAATCATTGATATGATAATTAGAAAAGAAAAGCCAAACAATTTGGATTAGGGGTGAAAGTAGTTCGGGTCAGGTTGGGTTTTTGGTCTAAAAAACCAATCGCTACTTTTTGGGTTGATTTTTAAAATTAAAAAACCACCTTAAAATCATTTTGAAAAACTAAAAACCACCCTCTAGCGGGTCGGTTTTTCAGGTGATTTTTTCAGAGCCTAATTTTATGTATTTTTATTTTAAAAATATATTTAATAACTTAAAATTAATATAAAAATATTTAATTTTATATTAAATATAAAAATATACTACTAAAATTTGAAATTTATTAAATTATAGTTTGATAATGTGATAGAAAAGTATGAAATTTTATACAAAAAATATTATATCTATAATAAAAGAATTAATAACATATGTATTAATTATATAAATAAAAAATTATAAATAAACAATGGAATCCACGGGCCCTATGATTTTTTCGGTCGGGGTCCTAATTTTAGCGGGCTGATTTTAATTTATTAAAAACCACCCTAAATCATATTCGGGCCCCTAATTTTTTGTTTTTTCGATTTAATTTTTTCGGGTTGGATGGATTTTTCGGGTTGGTAGGGTTTTTCTTACATCCTTAATTTGGATTTGAAAAACCTATGTTTTAACATTTTTCAAGTAATTTTGATTATCAAAATAATTTTGAATGGCCTTCACACTGATAGACTTTAGAGTCTATATGCCACAATGTTAGGATACATTCCAATTAGTTGTATGGATAAGAAGATAGGAAGAAATGTTAAACATTTAGTTATATTGTCCTGAATAATATGAAAATCAATTTTGAAATGTGTCTAAAATTTTAGTATGTTACTTATGAAAATCTTATAGATAAGTAAATACTTGTTTAATACAAATTTGGATTCATCATTGTTAGGTATGTGCATATATAATTACGAGCTATCATTTTCAGGTTTGAAAACATTAAAGAGGAATAATATTATGTGTGCTTACAAAAAATTTAGTGGGACAATCAATAAGGGGAATAGATTATAAATTTATTATGACAATATGCAGTGTATATATTTTAAGGAATTGTAAACATATGTGCGAAATAGAAAAGATAACACCACAAAATGATGTATAAGAGTTGAAGAACTAATATTGAATTTGTTTAATGTTGAAAAGTGATACTTACTTGGTAGGGTCGAAATCATTTGATGATCAGTAAAGTATGTAGATGTGAATCATTATTAATAATATTCAAAGTATTGTAAATCTTTGATATTGAAATCATTGCTAACCCCCACTCATCACTAAAGATTCTTGATTGATCATTATCGATTGCAATTTAATCTTTCTTTTAGATTGTCTTTGTTTGTTACATCTTACATTATCTAAGTGATTGAATCATTATACATAATTACAAATTTTGAAATCATCAATGATCCTTTAATAACCATTCGAAGTTACCATCTTTGAGCATAATTTAAAATTGATCTTTACTTCATCTTTCTTGCCCCATCTCATTTATCCTAATTGATTGAATCATCATTGTCACTCTTCTACGAGTGGTAAATGATTTGTCATTGCTGGCTGTTGTATATTAACAGACCTTGAAAGTTTAAAGAATGGTTATGAAGTTTTTCGAAAGATGTATTGGAGTGAGAGCTCCTCGGGTCATCATTCGGACACTTGAGCAGAACCAAAAAGTTCACTATCATGGAATGTTGGTTAAGAGCTTAGTGAAAGAATGATTGTAAAGGGATGTCTTTTTTATCCTCGATCGTGAACTCGAGCTGACATTTCACTATTTTAAACCAATAAGAAAAAAAAACAAAATCATATTCACAAATTTTATCAATGCTCAAGCTATCTCCTGATAGTCTTTAACTTATGAATGTGTATCGTTTGTTGTTCTTTTATCCAACATGCATTCTCTTCCAAATGTTATGATTGCTTTATCTACCTATTAGCATTTTACCCATTACTGGAGTTATGTGTAGGCCTGCCAAAACATTTGAAAATTTTCTAAATTCATGTCGCACTCATAACTTTTATGTTCATGTTTATTTGAATTTTGCATAAACTCAAGCACATGTGTCAAGATTGAATGAAAGAATGCTAGATATTGAGATAGAAAAATAATCTTGTCAAATCAAACTTTGGACTCCATCATGTGTCGATATTGTTTTAAAGTCTTACAATAATATATATATATATATATATATATATATATATATATATTTCGGGGGAACTTTTTATGGAATTTTTAAGTCAACAACTTCTCATATATGGAAATAAAGTTGGGGATAGGAAAACTAAGGAACTTCAGAGCAAATTATAATTTTTAAATTATTTAATAAGTTGGATCATATCAAAATTCTAGAATGAATTTTATTTAACTGGGGAAGAATGTAATAATCAAGCTTTTATGTAAGATAATTAATTTATCCGAGAATTTATTTGAGGTAATTACTCATTTGAGTAGCTTAGAATTAATTATTTAGTGAGTAACTAAATTGGTATTAGTTAATTTAACATATGTGATACTAAGTTAACTTACTTAACATAGTTAATTGAATATGAACTAAGTGACTTAATTATTTAGTTAGCTTAAACTAATTAACTTGACTGATTAATATTTGGATAATCACATGAAGTCACCTACGTACCAAGTTGTTCAAAGGTGAATTCAAAATTTAATGATAATGCTATTGATATTTTTATTAATTACAAGGTCCATGAATGTTTAATTAGTTATATATATGCCTGTAAATTTAGTTAAAGTTAAATTAATGTACTTTTGTCTCCACGTCACCAATAGCATAGCAGCTCCTCCTTTAATTTCCACCGCCTTACATTGTCCACCTCATCTTGTAATCCTCCAAATAGTGACAGCTCATGCTCTAGCGGCAAAACACACAATTGTTATCGTACGTTTGTTTAGCCATCTCCTATGGATGGAAAGAAAAAAGTAAGAATGGAAGGAAAATTCTGCAACTTCCTTACTGGCTAAGTGACATGGGTGGCCAAGGAAACCAATGTTGTTAAAATCGGATCGGATCGGACCGGCTGGTTCAACTGGTTCAATCGCAAATCAATCAGTGATCCGGTCCAATTTGGTGTTAAAACCTATTTTGACATTGAATCGGCAAAAGCAGTTGAACTAGCCGGTTGAATCGGTTCAACTCGGTTCAATGTAGATTTTGAAAAAAATAATTTAAATAAGAAAAAAAGGAAAAGAATATAAAGAAACTTAAAGAGGAGGGAGTATCATATGTATACAATTAAATAGGAATTGAAATAAAAAAGGCAAGTATTTAAAATTGAATAATATTAGAATAGAAACTTATCAAAGGGCATAAAATAAAGGAAATAAAAATGAAAGTATTAAACAAAAAAAGAAATAAAAATATTTCAAGATAAAATTTATTAATATAATATCTATCATAATTAAATAGTAAATATTAAATTATTAATAATTATTTGTATTACCATTATAAAAACTTTTAATTAATAAAAATTATGTTATATTATTTTCTAATACTTTTAATAAGTTATTAATACAATATTCATATACTATATCATATAACTTATACTATATCTTTATAATTATTATAAATAATATTATTTTAATAAAATTTGATTCAATCTGGTCAAATCCGATTGGACCGGTCCAGTGGTACATCATGGAGCTCGAGCATAAAGAATTGATTCATTTATCAAGGGGAAGAATCTAGGGTTAGTGACAATCAATAAGTTAGACCAACTTGTGATAAATCTGGTCCGGTCGCCAGTCTAGTTATGAAAACATTGGAGGAAACAAAGGAAATTTCCTTCCTTCTTGATTGTTGTCCGTCCATAAGAGGAAATAAAAAGGCATGGAAAGGATTTTTTCTTTCTTTTATTTTGTTGTCAACCAGGAGAAGAAGGGAAGAAATTATTATCTTCATTATTGTTGGCTGATTAGAAGAGAGAGGGAAGAGGGAAAGGAAGGTTTTTTTTTCCTTTTTTTTTCTTTTGTTGTCAACAACAAGAAGAAGGAAATAAATTATTATCTTCCTTGCTGGCCGATTAGAAGAGAGGGAAGAGAGAAAGGAAAGGTATAATATGGTCTAAAAGAATAACATGGAAAAGAAAAGGGAAAAGTCTTTCGATATTATCATAAGAGATAAGTTGGTTTCTCATACTCTATATATTTACATCTTTTGAATTCGGTGTAACATTAATTATTGTATATATTGAATATGTTTGAATATATTCTTATGAAAATTATATTGGAATGGTTGATCAATTTGATGTACATTGAAAAGCATATATGATATGTTATGAATTAGTTTTATAAATGCAATCATTTTCCAATTGAATGGGTATTGGATATGATCATCTTACATATTTAACAATCTTTGCAAAAGTTCATATGAAAATTATGTCAGAATGATCAACCAATTGATTGCACCTTGAAAAGCATGTGTGAAATGTTTATAAATTGTTACTGTAAAGTACAATCATGTTTCGCTCAAATGAATGATCGATATGTTTTATATTCTGATATTCGAGATATAAATTGTTATCTGATGAATCCTGCATCTGCATACATTGCATGTATGATAGTTGAAACTAAGTGCTACATCGCTGATCACAATGTGAGCGACCTCTAAAATCCAATGCATCATTTTGTTCTTCAGAAATGAGATGAGATAGATTAGAGCTAAGTGCCATGCGGACCTAAGTGCTACATCATGAGTAGTCGCGATTTGGCCACCTCTAGAATTCATAGGGCCACATCTAGAATCCACCTATCGCTATATGTTCCCCGAAAAAGATGAGATTGAATGAAGTTAAGTGCTATATCACTAATCACGATGAGAGTCACATCTAGAATTCATCTATTGATATATGATATGTTCCCCCAAAAGAACGAAGTAGAATGGAGCTAAGTGCTACATCGCTGATCACGATGGGAGCTACCTTTATAATCCACCTACCGTCCACTGACCAGTTGGTGATCCATGCGTTCATATGAGAGTGTTGCATTTGTATACATATGTTTGATATGATATAGATTGCATATTGAGTGTGATGTTTCTGATTAGTATGATATATATGTAATTATTAAATATATGAAAATACTTATTTTGATATTATAAGTATTGCATGTTTTTTCATGTCTCTCTGAATTGATTAGCTGGTAACACATAGGCTATGAGTTATCAAGTTATTGAGTTATTTTAGCTCACTTTATTGTTTTCAATATTTTTTAGATTAATATAAATGTTTGGTGATCGTGAAAGGTGATAGTCTTAGATGGGTTCTATAACGACCTTGGTGGTAAGACATTAAGAAAGAAGTGTGTCTCTCGTGTCTTTCTTTTAGGATGTCGAGAGGTTTGGTTATGTGTAATGCATATGTAATGTTTTATATGTTGTAAGAAGGCAAAATCATTTTATGAAATGTAAAGCTTAAGAATTATTGGTTTGCTCTGAAGGATCATTATAAATTCTGTAGTTTGTCTTATGATATCTTCATTCATATGTATGTTATAAAAAAATTTACATCACATTTTCGCAATATTTTTCAATTTTATTCGTTTGTTCGTAATGAGTCGTGAACTCCGATTTAAATCATGGTTTAAATCGAGGTCGTGACACTTATAATTTTAGTTTACGAGACATTTGATATGTAGTTCCAATGTTCTTATAATTTTAGTTTACGAAACATTTGGTACGTTTTGTTCTTGTAGGATGTCTTGTTCTTGTTCCCATGTCGTTCGGATGGAAGAGTAGAACAAGTCTTTTGCTTCCATACCAAAAAGTCATTCACTTTGTTTCATGGTCGTAACTCATCCCCATTGTTACACATAAAAGTCTGAAAGTGTATCTACCACTTATCATTTTGTTCCACCTATTCTCTCTCTATGATTACCTCGTCTCTCAAGTGATGCTCAATTAATCTCATCGAAAATGAATGATATGCTTCTATCAATCTTCGATGAACGAATGATCTGTCTCACTTTCTATCAATTATCTATCTTGAAAATGCACTATGATGAGCTAAGGGAATGAAAGTTGGCACATGATATACCTAGGTGTTCAACATCCCTCCCTCTATGTGCAGTCATCATGCTCCTAGTTGTGCATTTCATCGCAAAGTCCCAACCATCAAAGAACTTGCTTATGAAATGCATCATTATTTATTTTTCTACTACTTTTGATCATATAAGAAAGAATAAGCATAAAAGATATTATTATTTTGATTCAAGATAGGGAACTCTAATTTCTTAAATAAGACACTATCATATACAAGATTCTCCCGTGCTAGTGCCAAGTTAAAGCCCTCTTAATTAGGGAATACAATTAAATAAAGCTCTCATGACTACTTTTCAGCATTGCATGTGCTTGGAATTACTAATTTCCTTATGCATTTCTTACAATTTTGTAATAGTCCAGTTACATCTCTATAACACAATATTGGAAAGACCATTTTATTGAGAAATATTACAAGATGCAAGCATTTCCTTGTAGCAAGTGATAGTCTTATGAACTACAAGGGAGCATGCAATTGAAGGTCTAATTCAAACTCATAAATAAGAAGTCATTGGTTTGATATGATAATTACTAGTATATTAAAAAGATTGTCATGATATAGATGTGCTTGCAATTCAATGTATCTGTATTATTGGACTTATGAAAGATTACCACCAAGTTAGTAAAAGTTTTGTACTTGTGTCATTAGGCAACTAGTGAAACACAAAACTAGCGAGTTAGTAAAATGAATCACACATGGTAGATTGATTATTGACGAGACAAAAAAGTTAAGTATATCACATTCTCGAACTTGACATATAGAAAAATAATAAAAGAGAGAGTAAATAATGTAGGTTAGTAATTCCTGCCATGTAGAAAAATAATAATACTATTTAAACACATCTTTTTTATGTGTTGACTAAATTATTAATTCAAAATAATTTTTTAGCATTTGGTTTAATATGCATGGATAAAAGCTTATTCAACTACTCATCCACTTACCAAGCAAGGCCTAAGCTCCTTGTTCCAATAGAGTAGGTCAAACTAGAACTAGGTTTGAGTTTGAGTGAGCCTAGACCACATTTTAAATTAGTTTCTGTTAGATCTAGAAGTCCGGGAACTGGTACTAATATAGTGTATTATAGGGCCTATTTTATCCCAATAGACCAGGAACAAATGCCTTGTTCTCGAACATTCACCAAAACAACTTTTTTTTATCTGTGGGCCCTACATATAATAATGACCAGGAACAACAAAAAGGTGGAACAAATGAGTTCTTGATGATGCCTTGAAACTCTTGTTGGAACAAAGAGGGACAATCGTGGGGTCAAAACAAAGATGTTTGGGACAAAACTTTTTCATCCAAACAACTCCATAGGGTCTAATATGAGAAAAATTAAAATGAGTCTAAAAACGAATCAAGAATAAACCATTACGAAATTTTTTGAAAAACACTGTGTTTCACAATGGGAGCTAGAAGCCAATCGTGAGATCCCTCGAAGCAACACTCGCTACATTTTGTCAACTCTTAATTACAACTCACATATCGTTCACTTTGAGATTCATTAGAGTGGATGGGAACCACCCAATAGAGTCTCGGACAAAGCTAACGATGGGGGCATGTGGAAGAGAAGAGAAGATATTTGAGATTTGACCTTTGCCGTAGGAAAAATAGCATTACGCCGAAATGGGGAAGGGTCAACGGGAAGAGCAACCACAATCACGAGGGATTTAGGCCAAGCACATTATGAATTTCATAACTAAATAAGTTATATATTATATTTTAACTTTAATTGGATCGAGTTTCCATTACTTCCTATCATGGCCCTTGGAATTGGTCATGGATTAGTTATACACGTGCCAATTTTTTTTTTTTTTGAAAGTTAGGTCAATGTGATTTGGATCAAGTTAATTGATTTTTTTTGTGGTAAAAAGTGATGCTACCAATTTATAAAAACACCATAAGAGTCAAAATACATATATTGAAGAATACTCTAAGGTGGTTTATTTTTCCAAAAAAATGTCACTACTTATAGAGCAATCAAAATTAGCCAAATAATCTACAACTTGGTTGGCTTCTCTAAAATAATATTTAAGTTGCCAATGACAATGGTTGATTTTGGCCATGCTCACCCTTAACTATAAGAATACTAAGCTACTTGTATCTTATCCATTCTACTACATGATAAATATGCCATAGATAACATGGAAAGCATCAATTTGGTTGCCAAATATGTCAAGGAGAATCAAGCATGTTGAGTGCATGAGGTAAAGATTCGCAAATTCTAATTCAAAACTAATTGTTTGTTAGTGATATCCACAATGATGATGATTAGGAGGCAAGAAATTTGTAAATAAAAAGGTTGGACTTCTAACAACTATACTTAAAAAAATAGTGATGTTTTAAGGGTTTTATACATGTAACAATGGGAATGGAATTAAATTCTAATGATCATGATGTTGTCTACTCTTAGTTTCTTTTAAGTGAGATTAAATCGAACATTCAATAAACTTTGACAACCAAGATGTGTTATACACTAATGAGTAGAGCATCGTATTCTACATATCCATTTACTTCAAACGAATAGATCATTAACATCCTAACTTGGTGTGAACATAAACAATCATTTAAGGTTTTATAAATTGGGACTAAACTTTTTGATTGTATAAGTGGAAATATAAATTAAAAACATTAAACTGACATTATTCTTTGTGCATATAAAACTATTTACTTTTTTCACAATTAGGATGCAATTGTTTTGCTAAACAAAAATTTTGGAAGAAAAATAATTTCAGATGCACTAGAAAATCATAAAATATTTTTTGTTATTTGGGTGGATACGGAAAATAATGAACATGAATGAGGTTAAAAGTTTTAGGGAATATTTCTCATTCCATTCATATGAAATATCTTTAATTTCAAAAATAAGAGTTATGATATATAACTTTTAAGTTAAAGTGTGATTCTTTTTTTAGTGTCATATTTTAATCATTAGTCTTTTAATCAATGTTGTTTTATATTTATAAAGTAAAAACTTACTCAATATATTTCTTATTTAAGAGCGAAATATATGTATTCCTGGGTAGACATATGATGTATATACATGCATGTGTGTCATGAGGCATTTTCTCATGACATAATGTGCAAAATCTCGTAGCATCAATATCGCTCAGTTTCGTCCTAAAGAACACATGCAATCATCTCGCACTACGTAATCTTGCGGAGTACCAAGTTATTCGGCCTAGTAACATGATCTTGTAAGGTCATATTTATGAATGGCCAAATTATCCATAGATCATTAGTCTTTTATATTTTCACTTTTGTATTGAAACTCTCTTACCTACGATACATTAGGAAGGAGTTCAATAGTGCATTCCTAAACCCATATGTATTTTACGTTCTTAGATAACACAAGCGAGTTTTTCTAATTCTAGTGTATGGCCTTGAGTATAGGATGACAACTCATATAGGTGACCCTTCTCAGTACTCCGTGATTCTCCGAATACCCCTTCAGACATTAAGCCGCCAAGTGCATGCATTAGTGCCTCAATACGTTAATACCACAATCACCTCGATGACTTGTTAAACACTCTCATCATGTCCGTGATTAAAAGTCTATAAGAGCGACTCTCGATAAGTCATCTCGATCATAATACTTATGCTTCTTATTCAGAACAAGCTTGGTTAGGTGCCCCATCGCCTAATCGTCGCATGTGGTCTTGTGTCCGGGAATGATCCCATGGCAACGAGTATTAGAATAATTCATCATGTTTGGATCCATACGACGATGTCCTGCTCGTATCGCAATGTGCCTTGGAATGGGAAAGTGTTTCCGCCTACAAAATCCCACTACGTCCCAGCGCATTAATGCCATGATATCTGATCATGGACGTCAACGATGAATGCTTGGCAAGCATTGTCGTCGTACATCTAGTCATACCCCGCAGAAAGTTTCGTATGCGTCCATGTCACACTATCATGGCGGATCGATTGCCTGCCTAATCGGGACATACATGTGTCGTTCACTCGAGTGAATCACCACTCACATGTACAGTTAGGAATTCAGAAGTGCCGTGCTGCATCAAGAAGAGCGTCCTCATGCCTAGGTCACTCATACCATGAGGTCACACTATATGCCTAGTCGTATAACTTAAAGTACCCATGTAATATTCAGGGATTGCCATCATGTCCAGCTATGATAATTTGGTGCTACTCAACGCTTTTGTGATGTTGCATCTCATGTCCAGTCATACAACACACCCAATCGCTCCACGATAAAAGTTGGCCAAATATCAAGCATTTAGGTTTAATGTCTCTTTCGACTACGGAATATCATTCACAAGCATTTTGTTGTGTTGCCAACCTAATCTACTGCATCAAGATGACTTTCACAAATGGACTAAAGTGTCGACCTCTTAAAATTTAGTCTTTTACATTTCTACTTTTGTAGCGAGACTCTCTTACTTGTGGTACTTTAGGAAGGAGTTCTGTCTTCCTAGGGCCATATGTATTTTATGTTTTTACTTTTTAATAATAGAAGCATTTTTTAATTCTAATGTCTAACTTTGAGCATCGAGTGTCAACCCACGTTGGTGACCCTTCTCGGTATTGTATGATTCTCCGGATGCCCTTTCAAAGGTTAAGCACTCAAGCGCTTAGCGCCTCAACGCACTAATGACACGGTTCCATGACGAATCGTTGAACATATTCGTAATTGAAAGCTTATAAGAGCGACTCTCGATAAGTCATCACGACCATAATACTTTCGCTGCTTGCTCAGAACAAGCTTGGCTAGGTGCTCCCTTCGTCTAATTGCCGCACATGATCTTATGTTTGAAAATATTCCCGTGACATGTGTTTATTTCTTAGAAAAATAGGTTTTCTTCTGTTTACAAGTTATATATATTTTAATTAATAAGAACTTCTGCTGACAAAATCTACTTATAAAAAGAAAAATAAATTTTTTTATAAATATTTCTTACAAAATATTTTTTCTTCTAACAAGCATAGCCTTATCCATAACAGAAAAGTTTATATTCAATTCTATAAATAAAGAAAAAAAATAACTCTGCCAATTAAAGCTTATGCTTAGCCCACTAGCAATATAACTAATGGATAGAAGTCTACCCAAAGAATAGTTAGTTTAAATGATGAAAAGATATTAATAATGATAAATATAGGACTTAGTTAAATATACAATAACTTAAACGGATGTGTAATCTGATTCAAATTTTTTCTTATTTATTTTAATTATTATTTTAAAATAATAGAAAACTCTTTTTCATTTTAAAAAATAATGTACTCTTATTACGAAGGGAAAAAATCAAACTAAGATTTTAAAAGATGCGTTTTTTTCTTCTACAATTTTTAATAATTTAAAACTATATTTAAACATTTTTTCTTTTTATTGGTTCTTATTATCACTCCTAAATATTTAACACCACTTCTTTTAAGATAATTTTAATTTTGACAATCCATTTTTTATCTGCATAAAATATTATAAATATACGAATAAAATGGAATGATTCTCAAACTTGGGAAATGATAACAAAGATATTTATAAGCTCTTTGTTTTCAATCAATGACCTTTTGTGATCTAAAAGGGCATATATAGCGTAACACAATTGATTGATTCAACTTAGGGGTGGCAATATTCCCCACCCCCGCGGGGATTCCCCATTCGGGGCCCATCTTCGGGGAATTTTTTCCCCGCGGGGGCCGGGATGGGGGCCAAACTGCCCCCGCCCCCTCTTTCGGGGATCGGGGCGGGGGTAGTTTCCTCCGCCCCGTCGGGGCCCCGATTCTCCGATGGGGGTCAAATGTCGATATTTCTTGGCCATTCGATGCTTGATCGACGGTCGAGATTACCCTTTTTTTCTTTCAATGATCTCGATCGCAGGCTGCCCTCCTCTCTCTCTCTCTTCCTCTCTTCTTCGTCCGCACAGTCGCCCCCTCCTCTCTCTCTTCTTCGTCCACGGCGTCATCTGCCTCTGCCATCGAAGAAGAGATCGGTCGCATTCGAGATCCCCCTCCTCTCTCTCTTCTTCTTCTTCGTCCGCCTCCGAGATCGGCTGCATCCGACGCGGATCCGGCCAGATCCGCACGGATCTGCCGCATCCGATATCCCCCTCCTCTCTCTCTTCTTCTTCTTCGTCCGCCTCCAAGATCGGCTGCATCCGACGCGGATACGGCCAGATCCGCACGGATCTGCCGCTCTCTCGCACCCGCCGGCTCTCTCTCACCCCCCTCCGCCGGTCTCTTGACCCGCCGCCGCTCTCGACCGCCGCTGCTCTCGCCCCCACCGCCGTGCTCTCGCCCGCCGCGGCCGCGCTCTCGCCCGCCGTGGCCGCTCTCTCGCCCCGCCTCCACCGCGCTCTTGCCCGCCGCCGTGCTCTCTCGCCCCTTTTCGCCGCCGTTCTCTCGCCCTCGCCGCCGTTCTCTAGCCCCCGCCGCCGCTCTCGCCCCCCTCCGCGGGGATTCGGATTCCCCGCGGCCCCGCGAGGATCGGGGCGGAGGTTAAAATTTCCCCCGAATCGGGGATTCGGGGTGGGGTCGGGGGCGGAGGCGAGTTGTCGGGGTCGGGACGGGGGTGGTGTCCCCCGCCCCGAACAGCGGCGGTTGCCACCACTAATTCAACTAGAACATTGGAATGGGAACATATTATCATCAAATATTATATAATCAAGAGTTGGGGTGAAATTATAAATAGGTTCTTTCGCTTAACCAATATCTCAATTTCAAATTTTTACGAATGTAAAATAGTTTTATTGAAAATCTTATTTATATGACGCGAGATGATTTAATCAAATTAATTATACAAATTAGATCATTAGTAATTGTTAGGTACAAAACGTAAAATGACTTAATCAAATTAATTATGCAAATTAGACCGTCAGGGCAAATTGCAGGAGACCGACGATAAGAAAATATTATAAAATCATGAATATCTGATATTATAAAATCATCGGACCCTGTACTTTATTATATATATATTTTTTAAAAAATAATAATTATTTTTTTAATAATCAAACAAACAATCGGTGTCTCCCACTATCAAACTAATCAACTCGCCAACAGCAAGTTACAAGTAGTACTCCCATAAGCCCTCCCGGAATCAGCCATCAAATAAGGGAATCAACCATCTTCCCCTTTCCTCCTACCCTCGCCATTCGCACGAAGCCACCACCACCCAAACCTCCACTGCTCGCTCACCGCCCACCACCCGGTCAAAACACCTCCTACTCCGCGCGGCGGCCCCCGCCCCCCTCCCCTCTCGAGCGCCCGCGGTTGCGGCGCGCCCAACGCCCACACTCTTCGCGTGCGCCGCTCCCAGGCGGTGCCCCGACTCCTCACTCCCCCTCACCCTTCCACCGCTACCAAACAAAACATCAAACCAATGCTCCCACTTTTCCCCATCCATCCACCGCCACCACCACCTCCTCCTCCTATTCCTCCTCATGGCCGCTTCCCCAGTCGCCGGCAACGGCGAATCCTCCTCTTCCGCTCACCCTACCCGAAGCCCTCGACCACTCCCTCCCCCCTCTTCGGCCAGACCCACTTCTCCCTTCCTCCGTCCCGTAACAGCTCCGGCACCGCCCTCCTCCCGGCGCCTCGCCGTCCCCTGCTGGACCCACGAGGAGACGCTGGCACTCGTCGACGCTTTCCGCGACAAGTGGTACGCCCTCAAGCGCGGCAGCGTCCGCGCCTCCGACTGGCAAGATGTCGCCGACGGCCTCGCGCGCATCTGCGCCTCCTCCTCCGCCGCGCCTAAGACCTCCGTCCAGTGCCGCCATAAGGTCGAGAAGCTCCGCAAGCGCTATCGGAGCGAGCTGTACAAGTCCCTCCAGCGTGATCCTTCTCGCCTTCCGAACTCCTCCTGGCTCTACTTCAGCAAGATGGATTCACTCGAGGGCGGAGGCGTCGCGGCTGGTGTCCACGGCTTCTGTGCGAACGCTGCTGCCTCCAGCTTGCGCCGGCCCTTCCCATCCACGATGCCCCCTCTTTTGGACGACGATGTTGACGAACATGAAGACGCCAGCGACCACATATATGAGAGTCGCCGAGGCCCAAACACCGGCAGAAACGCCCATACCCTCCAACGCCTTATGGCCAACGGCCGTAACGGCATCCCCGGCGGCGTGCTGCACTTCACCATACCTAAGGCGATTCGATCCAAAATCTCCCAGGCAGAGGTGCGTGGCCCCTCCGCGGCCGCCCGTTTCTTCAATGGGCACAATTGACAAGCGTGTAGCCAGGAATGAGTCCCGGTGGAAGCTCGGGAAGCGGAGGCAGAGGGACGAGAAGGAGTCGGACGCGCTAGCTGGGATGGTCGGTGCACTAAGGATGCTCAGTGAAGGGTTTGTGAGGATGGAACTCCAGAAGATGGAGTTGACCATGGAGATGGAGAGGGCGAGGATGGAGATGGAGCTGAAGCGGATTGAGCTCGTCCTCGACTCCCAGCGCCGGATCTTGGACGCGTTTCTGAAAGGATTCCTTGGGAGGAAGAAGGCGAAGGTCTCCACCGAGGATGAGAAACTTTAGAAAAGGTCTAACTAATCTTTCTTTACCCTGAACATGTCTGACTCCTCCCTTTATATATTTTGGATAAGTGGCATAGTTTGTAGATTGTCCTGCTTAGTTTGGAGCACAAGGTCGATGTTATCATTGGCCTACTGTGATATTTGTTGTTCTTTGGAAAATTTCTTGTGTAACATAAATGACAAGCTTTTTGCTTAAAGTCTTGGATTTTAGGGACTCATGGAAATATGTAAATTTAACTTCTTTTGGTTTATTTTGAATTTTTAATGGCATTGCTCTCTCATGGCTTGGGATCTTGTATGAAGTCCCTTTCTCATTTCACTATTTGTTCTATTCATTGTCATGTTATTAAGATTGTTGTTTACAGTTGTACAATTTGTTGAATGATGCCTTTTTTATTAGAAGTGAATGATGCCTCTTTTACCTGGCTATAAGTTGTCCCCATGCCATATTTGAACTGTTATTATTGTCTGAATGTACAATTTATTAATGTGATGCAGTACCTAATATTTGCTGCTTATCCTGCTTGTGTGGTACTTAATGACTACCAATGGTGGATCAGTTGTTACATTATACCTTATGAGCTCTTATTTTTTGTATGTAGCGTTTTGACCTTTTTCTGTAATTGCCCAATTTATACTTCTTTGAAGGTTTGATTGAAGCCACAATGCAACTTTTGTGAGATGTAAAGACCAACTTTTAGTAATGTTCGTAAGAAAAAAAAACTTTTATTAATGCCCTTGCGTTTCTGGGTTTACTTGACACAAAATGATCCTTGCTCCTTCCGGGGAACTTATTGCTATTCTGATTATATGGCTTGGCTATTGCTTTTGCTGCATATGTTGGATGGTGAAATTTTGATTGAAAACAATTGTTGCCAATAAGGATTTTTTTTTTTTTGTGTGTGTTCTGATGACTGCAGACTTATTTATTTGGAGCATTGCAATCGGATAGAAGCAAATGTGAGCTGCTTCCATTATTTCTTTTCATATGATGTGAATAATAGATGTCACTTGTTAAAACGTCGAGGTGGAGCTATTATTTCTAAAAAAACTGCCATTGTTTATGGCATTAAAGGCAGTTATAATGTGTTTTCCAATTTTTTGTAAGTTTTATTACCTCCTCTATTTATTGTTTTATTTATGTGATATCAGATTGTCTCTTTCTTGGCAAGATAATGATGGTGGTTTCCTGTCTTCTGGATGGAAAGGATTTCTGTTAACGTTTAACATCATGGTCTTGTGCCGTTTCTCTTTTCTTCTTTTAAATCAGACATGGTGAGCACTAGATGTTGACACTGTAACTTAAAAAACTGCTTTTACCGATTAAAACAGTTCTTTATAAATTTCGAAACAAATTTGTGCCCTGATGGCTGACTCGGCACTTTATTGGCGAGCTCTTCAGATGTTGCAATGAGATAAAACTGGAGTTGGCAGAAGCCAAGAAAAAGTTGGACAATATATTGTCACGGGGACTGATGTGCCTCAACATCCAATTTAACTTGCTGCAGGGAAGCTGCATTTGTGCTACCATCAGCCACCGCCCTCTCCGTCCCCATTTCTTCTGCATGGTACGTGGAATGAACTCCATACAACATATAGAACATTGTGATAGCAAGAGTCCACAGGCCAAACCTGATGAAAGACTTCTGTTTAAGGCTGGCCATGAGGAACACATTGAGGAAGATGGAGAGAGCAGCAGGCCATGGCATCAGCGGTACCGACCACCCTGAAGAGTTGCCTTGCTGTCCAGGGAATCGTCCGTGGAATATCCCAGTGATGAATATGGATGCCACACCGAACATGGCCAAGCACCACCAGCTTCCTTCTTTGAACTTCCAGCACAGAGAAAACCCGATGGAGATTGAGGTGAGGAGCACAAGGAAGATCAGAACAGGAAGAGTGTGATTCATGCCCATCTTGGCATGTCTTCGGTAGATGAGTGCATTCGCGACCAGGTAGAACACAAGTAGTGTCCCAATGGATATCATATCCAGCACTATATCTAGCTCTGTGAAGAGTGCAATTGATGCTGTGCACAATCCTGCGTGCACCATGGATAACTGGCTTAATTGTCACAGCTGTAGAGGTATCCGGAATGGATTCACAGTAACATGTATGTATCTTGATGTGAGATGAGAAGAAACATTGCCGACTCATTACTTGTTCTTTCCTTTCTTCTTCTTTTTGCCTTGTTATTAAATGCATTATAGTTATGTCTGAGATGCATCACCATCACGACAATAATTGCGTGAGAACTACCATAAATCATCATAATTCGTTTGTGGAACTATATTTTTCAAAGCATGCATGACCAGTGCCATTTTTTTAATGCCTTGCGGATTCTTGGGGTTACACTTACCTAAGAAGATGGTTGCATTCATGGGAGTTCCAGTGGAAGGGTGCACCTTGGCCAGCCAGAATGGCACAAGATGAGCCCTTCCAAACACACAAAGGTACCTGGCCTGGCCTAGCATGGCAACTAAGAGGGAAGCGACTATGCCCAAGCTTGCACCCACCGCTATCACATTACTAGCCCACTTCCAACCTACAGTCTCCTGGAACGCCGAAGCGAACGACGCATCATCTGATATCTGAAATTAATACAAGATCAGCATCTTTTTCCTAAAGCATAATATTACCACATTTTTCTCAAGTTACTGCTACCATTCCAAAACATATAGCAAATTTCAGTATATTAACATAGGAATTTCAAATTGGTATCTGAAATGGATATGGGTTCAGCTTAAGTTCGACCATGCTATACAAGATTTAATTTCTTATTACATATCAGGCAAAAACAGAGCTTTTTTCCCCCACAAACTTAGTGCATCAATTTGAT
Organism: Pontederia crassipes; assembly: GCA_030549335.1. Classification (NCBI taxonomy): domain Eukaryota; kingdom Viridiplantae; phylum Streptophyta; class Magnoliopsida; order Commelinales; family Pontederiaceae; genus Pontederia; species Pontederia crassipes. The sequence goes on from CM060193.1 coordinate 15,197,981, forward strand.
GAGGGACATAGTACCTTATTATAGGGAATCATGGAGGACAAAGCCAAAGCCATGAGACAATAAAGTGTGCAGACAATGAGCACCGACCCAGCAATTCCAACAGGTAGGCTCCTCGAGGGCTCCCTTATCTCTTCTGCCATGGTTGACACTGAGTCATATCCAATGTAACTGAAGTACACCATGGCCGCGCCATCAAGTATGCCCCTCGTCCCGAAAGGTGCCAACCCTCCGGGCTCGATGAGGTTCCGTGGACTCCCGTTGCAGAAGCAGGCGACGATGATGAAGGCAAAGAAGATTACATGAAACACTGTCATGACAAGGTTCAGAATGGAACTCTCCTTGGTGCTGAAATTAAAAAAAAAAAACCAGAATGATTTTCCTTTCACTGGTATAAGTTGTGCGACCAACGTCAATCAACAAGATCAATATAGCCTATATGGTATGTATAATGAATAAAGACATGGAGGTTTCATACATCCAAGAAGCAATGAACCCCACAACCCTTTAGAAAAATTGGTATTTTTCTTGGATCTGTTTCTATTCATTCAAAGTTGACAGTACTATGCACGTATTAGAATCTGACCAGAACAGATTACTGGTGTTAATTACATATATCTAGAGGAAACTTAATTGAATGAATGCTCATTCAATAACCATATGCATATCATACAAGTCTCTATTGAAAAAAAAATCGAATATAAATCGAAGCAGATACTGACTTGAACACCCACTATGACATGCTCAAAGCAGCAACAGGATAAAGAATTTCCGCCAAGAAATCGGCACAGGAAAAAAAAAAAAAAGATGGCCAAGAAAAGAAGGCATAGACATGCAGCTCCATGATAGAAATAGCTTGATTACCTGTGGCACAGGCACAGAGTGATGACAAGAATAAGGGCAACAGCTGGAAGATCCAGCATGTTGTAGCCTTTAGCCAGTCCATCCACTTCAACCCTCCATGCATTTGGATCACGCAAACCAAAAGCACAAGTCAAGTACTCTGTAAAATTTCTTGCCACTGCTGCATTCGATAGCACATACTCCATCAGTATGTTTGCTCCTCCAAAGTATCCAACAAACTCCCCTACATAGCATTCAATACACAAACTTAAAGTGCGGACATGGAGACATAGAGTAAGCATCCATTTCGATGCAAAAAACGTACCAAACGTTACCCTCAGATAACTAAAAGCGCCGCCGGCGACCGGGACCTCGACGGAGAATTCAGTGTAACACAGGGAAGAAAGAAGGGCTGATACCCCCGCGATGATGTAGGAGATGAACACAGCAGGGCCTGATACCTTATGGGCAACCCTCCCGGTGGTGACAAAAACGCCGGCGCCAAGCATTCCTCCAACGCCAAGGGCCACGAGGTCATGCCACTCCAGCTTCCTCTTCATGTCTGCCCCTGATCTTTCTCTCACTTGGTTCAGCTCCTGGTCTGGAGTCCACGTCGCCAGCATCCTCCGCCTCAGCCTGTGGGGCGTTTGACGGAGGGCGTGGAGGATGGTGGAGAGAGGGAGGTGGAGGGATGGTGACAGGGTGGCCATGCTTGGTGCACATAACCCAGTAATGGGGTTGCTGTATGAGAGGGTTTTATACATGAGGATCTTTCCACAAAAGTATTTCTTATACTTCAACTTTTAACCAACAGTGCCGAGTGACGTTACAAGTTTTAACCACTTTACCGAGATATTTCATATTTCAATGCTTTGAAGGGACGAGATTAGAACATGACATACTACTAAGATTTCGGAAATCCCATAAACATGAGGCAAAAAACGACACACAAGAACTCCATGTAAAGGGAGAAAAATCTTGCTAAGTGATATTGACTGAGAAGGTTTTAATTTTCTTCTTCTTCCTAATCAACAACAACAACAACAACAACAAAGCCTTGTCCCACTAGGTGGGGTCGACTACATGGATCATATGACGTAATTCCGTTCTATTAGTAACCAAACCTTTCGGTATATTATTCACCAATAGATCCTGCTCTATTAGTTCGCCAAGTGTCCGCCTTGGCCTCCCTCTCCCTCTTTTAATCGGATTTCAGATTATTTGATCTACTCATCTTACTGGCGCATCTAATGATCTTCTCTGAACATGACCAAACCATCTCAAACGATTCTCTACCATTTTCTCACTAATATGAGCCACTCCGACTCGTTCACGTATATGGTCATTCCTAATCTTATCTAATCTTGTATGACCACACATCCATCTCAACATCCTCATTTCGGCTACCCCCACTTTACGTTCATGTTGTCCCTTCATAGCCCAACATTCACTACCATATAACACTGCTGGTCTTATAGCAGTACGATAGAATTTTCTTTTAACTTTATTGGGTACTTTTCTATCACAAAGAACTCCAGTGGCTTTCCTCCACTTACACCAACCAGCTTGAATTCTATGATTAACATCGTCATCAATCTCACCATCTTGTCTTACAATTGATCCTAAATATTTAAACTTTGTCACTTGAGGAATTATATCCTCCCCTAACTTTCAAATCGTCTCTAAGTTGTTTATTTGTGAAATTGTTATACGTATATTCTGTTTTATTCCTACTTAAACGAAAACCCTTTGACTCCAACGTATTTCTCCATATTTCCAATTTTGTATTAATCTCTTCTCTTGAATCTGCTAAAAGTACTATATCATCCGCAAATAGCATGCACTTAGGTACCTCCTCTGTGATACTCTCGGTTATAGCATCGATAACTAAGTTAAATAGATACGGGCTTAAAGCTGATCCTTGATGTAGGCCAATTCCTATAGGAAATTCATTTGTCTCACCTCCGGGTGTCCTAACCCTAGTCAATGCCCCATCGTACATATCTTGTATTACCTTAATGTAGGCAACACTCACCCTATTCTTTTGCAAGGCTTTCCAAAGTACATCCCTTGGTACCCGATCATACGCCTTCTCTAAGTCAATGAAAGCCATATGTAAGTCTCTTCTCCTACTTCGATACTTCTCCATCATCCCCCTTAGTAAATAAATCGTCTCTGTAGTGGATCTTCCTGGCATGAACCCAAATTGTCTCTCAGAAATACTAGTCTCCATTCTCAATCTATGCTCAATCACTTTTTTCCATAATTTCATTGTGTGACTCATAAGTTTAATCCCTCTATAATTTGCACAATTCTGAATATCCCCTTTATTTTTGTAAATAGGAACTAATGTACTTAATCTCCAATCATCAGACATCTTTTTCGATCGTAAAATCTCATTAAATAGTTTACATAATCACAACACACATTTTTCTCCTAAACATTTCCAAACTTCAATCGGTATACCATCCGGTCCAACGGCTTTACCATTCTCCATTTTCTTAAGAGCTTCGCTAACATCCGAGACTCTAATTCTACGATAAAATGACCTATTAAGCTCACATTCGTTAATTGTCAAGTCCTCCAAATCATAACGGGAACCTTCACATCCATCATTAAATAGCTTATAGAAATACTCTTCCCATCTGTTCTTAATATCTCCTTCAGTAACTAAAACCTTGTCAACTTCATTTTTTATGTATCTTACTTGATCCAAATCTCTCGACTCATTCTCTTTATTCCTTGCAATCTTGTAAATCCTTTGTTCACCAGCCTTTGTCCCTAACTCCTTATAAAACTCCTCATATGCTTTAGCACGAGCATCACTAACTGCCTTCTTAGCCTCCCCTTTCGCCAAACGATACTTTTTCCAATTGTCAGAATTATTGTTCAAGTGTATCGCCTTGAAACAATTCTTCTTATTACGCATCTTTTCTTGGACCTCCTCATTCCACCACCAAGTCTCCTTATCTCATGGTCCAAAACCTTTTGATTCTCCTAAAATAGCTTTAGCAACCATTTCAACCTTTTTTGCCACATTCTCCCACATGATACTAGCATCTCCTTCTAACTCCCATACACTTTCCTCTAATAACTTACTTCTAAAAGTCTCTCGCTTCTCCCCATTTAACTGCCACCACTTGATCTTTCGATCAAAAACTGTTCGAGATTTTGGTTTTATACATTTCATCTGCATATCAAGAACTAACAATCTATGTTGTGTAGTCACCCCATGCCCAGGAATTACTTTGCAATTAGTACAGCGTCTTTTATCAGTATTTCTTGTCAAGAAAAAATCGATTTGAGACCTATGAGTTCCACTTTTGTATGTGATTAAATGTTCATCTCTCTTCCTAAAATAAGTGTTGATAATCTTAAGGTCGTATGCTAAAGAAAAATCAATAATAGTTTGTCCTTCCTCATTCAACTCTCCAAAACCAAAACCACCATGAACCCTTGCATGTGGTCCTGCCTCTTTACCAACATGTCCATTAAGGCCTCTCCCAATATAAACTTTCTTGGTTGTTGGTATACTTTCAATCAAACCCTCCATATCTGCCCAAAACTTCTCCTTGAGATGTGATTCTGCTCCTACTTGGGGTGCATATGCACTAATAATGTTCATGGTATCCTTTCCAACAATTACTTTCACGGATATGATTCGATCCTCAATCCTTTTAACTTCCATAACATTCTTCCTCCATTCTGCATCCGCGATAATACCAACATCATTCCTTCCATTTACCTTACCTGTGTACCAAAGTTTGGAACCATTTAACCTAATCTCTTTACTTCCCTCTCCTACCCATCTAGTTTCTTGCAAGCATAAGATACTAATCTTACGCTGGTTCATTACTTGTGCCACCTCGAGGCGCTTCCCATTCAACGTCCCAATATTCCAAGAACCTAATCTAACCTTAGTCTTATGAACTAGCTTCTTTAACCGCCTCCGTCCATTAGAGTGCGGTAGCCCTTGCTCATTTAACACTGCATTCAGGCGAGGATGCAGCGGCTCTTGCTCTCTTATCACTGTACCCGAGATGTACAGTGCGTTACTTACGGGTAACGACCTAGCATTAACACAATATATTCGTTGATCCATATTCATAAGATTCGACATGATTTTATGCTGACTGTCGGGGCCTAACACAACCCTCCTCCTTTATCCGGACTTGAGACCGGCTATAAAATATAGGCGGAGTTTGTCGTTACAACCAACCTGCATATTAATAAGCCATGGAGGCGGAGCACCATCAGGCATTCCAAGAGCTTCCTTAAGCTCTCTTGACAACATGCCTGGCTTCATTTCCCTAAGTTTGACCTCAAACTCTTTCCCCTCAACATGCTATGCAAATTTGATTAGATAATTATGATTAAAATTGTGTTTTCATTTTTGAGAGAAATAGATGGAGTGATCAAATGTGTTATAAATATCATCACTATACTATGTGTAAACACTGTTCATGCATTAGTACTTTTCATAAATTATAAATTGTATCATTTTCATGGTGTGGATTTAACTCTAAAACAAAAATTTTAAGCTTTTAAGAAAAGAATATATAATCAAGACATCGAATTTAAAGTATGACTTAAAGTCTTCTATTTCTAGTGGACACTACTATATATGGCAGTCGCAGATGACAAGCATTAACTTTTGCTTTGATGCTTCCTTTATTAATACTTGAAACATGTACGAGGATCATAATGCCCTTGCTATTTTTTTTTCTTTTCAATGCCCTTGCTACTTGCCACCTGCAAGAACATGCAAGCTATAAAACTAATAAGGCAGTATAATAGGTGACCTACCTGATGCATGTCTCAAATGGGTAACAAACATGAATGAAAGTGGCATATACACAATTGTACTAGATTTATATATTGTATATATTCATAATTCATTTTGAAATAATCAAAAGAATCAACTGCACATGAATAATATCATAATTACATTATCAAATTACTTCATGATCTAATTATGAATTTACATGTGCAAGCTCTCTTGAAATCTGAACCTTCGTACTGCAGCCTGGAAGTGTTAATGGATTAATTATCTAAGATGTTCATATAAATTAAAGACTAAAAAGGACGGGCAGAAGTTGGCTCGTGAATTTATTGTGAGAATTATCTTTTATTTTAAACTTATGTTCTTCAGTTTACAAGTCTCATGGCATCTATTACAGTCGAAAAAAAAATGTAAAGAAAGAAGTTAAGTGCATAATATTTCAAACCTTTTGATATATCATCTTACATGAATGAGCAAAAGTTTAACGACTTTGACATGATCGACTCACACCGAAGTGGTTGAGGGCATCTTTGTTTTTTTGTTTCTCCCAGAGAGTCAGATGGGAGCCGATCGAACCCAAATATTTTACAGACAAAGATGAGCATCCAAATAAAATAGGTAAAGCTTTTGCATGTAAATTTCATGGCCCTCCTGTCATCATTGAACTCAAAGTCTTTTATTGGTGATGGATGTCCAACATTGGATAATACTAATGGCTGTTTGAGTACAGCAAGCAATCATGATCGCCGCGAATGAGATGTATGTGATTTAATATATCATGATCCATTAATGAACAAAAAGTCGAGTTCATTATATATCATTCATCATGCATCTATGCGATACAAAGCTAAACTCCTTGCATAGTCCAAAGTTCCTAAAAGCATGGTTCAAAGTAGTTTGAAAATTAGAGATATGGAGTGCCGTAATATATTAAATCCAAAATGCATGATGACTTTGGCCTAATGGTTCTTGGGGCCTGTTGTTAATGTTAAGCAACTTCATATTATGCATCCTTCATTAGTCAGAGGGAAAGCCACTTGACGAAGATTGCCAGCTGAGCTAGCCAACTTGGCTGCTTACTTTTGAAGGCTTAAAGACAGGGCACCTTATAACTTTATATGGAACTGGCCTTGAATGCTGAACTACTTAAATGGAATTCGAATCCTATATACAGAGATATCTACCTCATATCTATCCTTAAAGTGGAGAACATTTATCATGCTTTCCAAGAGACGGGAGTCCTGCTGCACAATCGAGGATATTTGAAGAGGTATCATTGGATTGGATGGCATAAAAGTGCATCATCCATTGACTCGTATAAAAAAAAAAGCCAAGGCAAAGCAAAGTGGAGGTTGTTTCTGTGGATGCAATTGGTGCGGCATGTCTTAGCTTGTACATTTTGATTTCACATAAAAGCCCCCCATTGGATGCTAATTTATAGCCTTTTCTTACCAATTTGTTGTGCGCCTAGCTATGGCATTAATTTGTGTCTTAATCTAGTCACTAGATTGCTTTAGAGAGCATATGTTATGGAAAGTGGACAAGAGGAAGGAGAGGCTCAAGAACAATTGAGTGAGTACCTTTTACATGACCTTCACATCACAGGAACAAAGGGGCTCCTATGAAGTCATCGGGGCATAAGTATTGTTTTGCCCAAAATCTTTTTGGTTCTCATGAACAGTGGCAAAAGAAACAAACCACCACAACATGTTGTGACACCTAAGCATTTTTTCCAGGTCCACTACTGTTATGTAGATTACAGGGAACTGCAACACCACCATAGAATAAAACTGGAACTAAAGCCACGGTTCCATTCTGTGATCGATTTCTCTGGTCTTGTGTATGCCTACTCTGAGGTGCAACCGTGCCGGCTCACCTAGTTTTTCTTTATGTTGTGAAGGAGTGCTGGACATCCCTTTTTACTTTTTTAGACTTTTGTTAGGGAACTAGAATGTAGGACTTTATTATGATATTTGCATGCTTTTCATGGCGATCTAATTTGCATGATATAGTTATAATTCCACAGAGAAGACACAGGAATCTTGCACTGACCACTTGGCTCTTGGAATTGAGCACTAAGAATCCAAGTTCCTTCTTTTTATATCCTTATGCTATGGAGACTCAAGAGCTAATCTAGCCAAGAGATGTCTCCAAGTTTTGCCTGCCATTGGTCATTTTGTTTTAGCCGCAGATTACGGCATCAAATTGTTTTTTATTTTTCGACCAAAAAATATCAGTATTTTATGTCGCCCATAAACTTTGAGGCCAAAAGTGATGGTTATCCACATAACAACTTAAAGAATGGTGGGTTTTGTTGGGGGTAATCAGGATGAACACAAAAATAAAATCCTCTTGATCTTGATTAATGTGAACAAAAGGCAAATGAAGTCGCCGCCAAAAGAAATTTACTATGAACAAAAAGAGTATGATAAAACCCTAATGACCTAAGCCCAGATATTCTCATTTTTTTCTTTTTCTTATTTTTTTCATAATTTTAAATACAGAATACATAATTCAAAGCACATCAACATATTTTGATTAATTTGTTCGTGAATCCATGTGTTCATTCCTAGTCTCTGGTCTTAAGCACACACTTCGTTCCCCCATATTTCTCAAAGCTTTGTAATAGGCTAAGATCAAAGATTTCAAGGTCACAAGTATAATAAGAACATCTTTGTTCTTGAGATGCCCCGATCGCAAGCTGCACAGGTATCTGACGCATGAGCACAAGGATAGCTACTTCTGCACATATTGCTTTACAAAAAAAAGTGGATGAACTTTAGAATAAAAAGTTTAGGTAGCCACAGACCTTACAATGAAGTCGGGAAGAACAACTGGAGACTAACCGATGAGAGCATAAACAAAAGTTGGAACAAAGAGCAGTTGGTGGCACTTATTGCTGGTATCCAATGCCTCTTCTGATTCTGTCACATTGCCGTTTAATCTGCAATAATATCAGAACTGATGGAGATAGAAAATTTTGGCCAAGAGACTAGTAATCGACAGATATCGGATCCAAACATTTACTATTTAGTTTGGTAGGCAAAGTATATATTCGCACAATTATATGATAGATATAAAAGAATATGGAGTGTTGATTGATAATGTCGTCTGAATGATAGTCACAGTTGCTTTCGCAGTTATTTAGATTAGTCCAAGTATAGTTCTCAATAATAGGAATGCTGTATCTATATACAATCATATATGTATTTACAGTAACCCACATTAAACAGGGAAGGACGTGCATCGATCATAGTGTTTCCAATATATCAACCATCCACCTTTGCAAAGTGCACTCATTGTGTCAGACATCAAATGGATTCCAAAAAATCACCACTGCTATCAACCTCTTCGAGTTCATCCTCCATGTGTGCTTCCATTGATCCCGACGCAGATTGGCTAACATTTTTTGATACTTCTGCGGGCTTTCTGGCCTCCTCTATGATGCTCATTATCTCCTCGATACTTTGATTCGGTTGATCACCCGACTTTTGCTGTTTCATTGCTTTCTCCCCATCTATAACTTCTTTAGTCATGTTCTTCAGAAACCAAGGATGTTTTTTTATCTCCGAAATTGAAATTCTCTGTCAGGTAATATAATTCACAAGGCGCTTAGAATCTCCATTATAGATTAAAGATGGAATTATGTGAAGAGAAACATACCTTTGATGGGTTGGCAACAAAAATTTGAGAAAGAAGCTTTCTGCACTCTGGAGACACACGGACATAATCGGGAATGGAATATTGAACACTTAATATCCTCTGCTTGACCAGAGACGATTGTTTCTATGAGCATTTTAGTAGAGAAAAGAAATAGAAGCATGTCAGAAGCTATGAGACTTGCCGTAATTGTGTTCTTGAAGTTCCTTGGTTCCTCAGGGTCCTCAAATGGGTATGAGCCGACCAACATTACATACAATGTGACACCACAGGACCATACATCTGCAACCTAAGTTAAGAAATCAAAATATCACTAACTGCCAATGAAAACCAATAACTTGAACTCCCATGCTTGAACCTACGAGGGTGCAATATGGTCCCTCAAAACTAGAGTAGAAGTGAAAGGAGGAGAAAGTTAAACTCAGAATGTATGATCCACATTGGCCGAAGACTAAATGATGTAAGCACAATACATAAGTAACTGAATAGGGGAACACTTGTTAGACGAATTGAATGTGAGGACCTTCTCTAATATCTAATTTGTGAAAATGTTCCTTTGACTTGTGAAATTTACAATAACCCAACATATATAATGATTGAAAATCTTAGAATTTCATTGTTTCTGTTAGTCCCAATAGAAACTTATTGTATAGCATTTGATTAATTCACTCCAGCTTTCCCATTAAAAGATTTCAAGTAGTCTATCAGTTCATAATCGTTAAATTCTAACTACATCACAATCACTATCGACGGGAAAGAGAGTTACCTTGCCATCATATTCTTTTCTTGATAGGACCTCTGGTGCAATGTATGCTGGAGTACCTACTGCCGACTTGGGTTGTGAATGTAAAACAGACTACAATCCAAAAAAAAAGCAATTGAAGAATATTTACGGTGAAAAAAATCAAGTCAACAAAAGTCTACCTTTGAGTAACCAAAATCACATATTTTAAGGCGTGGTGTCGGACTTCCATCTAAGAGTGTATTTTCAAGTTTAAGATCACGGTGGCAGATTTCCTGTGCAAAAAGAAGTGCGTCAAATTGTTTTTCACCCCTACAAAAGATGAGCCATGTCTAATATCTAATGGCATACCATAGAATGACAATAACTGACGCCTGATATCAGCTGCTGAAAGAAAAACCTGGCCTATTTAAAATGTCATTGGAAGTAGACAACATCATAAGCAACAAATATCCTTCAAGTTAACTAGATGCATATGATAATGATATGCATCAGTTGCAAAAAGAGTATTTTTGGCAAACCTCATCTTCACTAAACCGACCAGCACCACATATCCTCTCAAAGAGCTCCCCTCCAGCAGCATATTCCATGACTATAGCTAGGTGAGTTGGTGTCAATAACACCTGCAAATGATTCATATCTCACATTATGATATACCTTCTTTTCTTATGAGAGGGACATGGTGATACATTTAATTAGTAAATAAAAGGTATCATAGAGAGAACTGGAGTTGCCAGTATAGTAAAAAAATTGTATGCTTAGTTTGCCATTTAACAGACATATCTGTGTGTGAATGAGAATCACAAAATGAATACTGATAGTTTGAAAGTCTTCGATTTTTCATTAACCATTAAAGGCAACTCTATGTGTTATTGGCTACAACCAAACCACTCGAAAGGCAAAATGATATGATCATATTAAATTGACAGAAAGGAATATTCAACAATGTTAAATGTTCAAGTGCTCTTTGTTATTAATGCTCTTAAGTCCACACGCAAACATTAGACAAAGGTTATCTCCTAAAAAGAGAACAAAAAAATAAAGGTCTAAAGATAAGTTATTGGTTTCTTTTCAAGTAGTTCTAAGATTGACGTTACACATAAAATATCCTCAGGTATTGAGATGCTATCATTTTTCCCTAAGATATTTTCACTTATAGTTGTCTTATCTAGAAGGGGCTAACTTAGTTGAAGATGCTCAGAATAGAGCATGTTTTTGGAACTCATTGGAACATACCATGACAATGAATGTCAGAACTTCATGCGGGGCTGGCACAAATCAGTGTGTGAAATGGTCACAAATGACAGACAAAGTGAGGTATTCCAAAGACAATGCCAGAGCTATCAGCTGTGCCGACATAAATTAAATTCAGCCAAGATTTGTGTCTCTAATTCAATGCTTTAATCATTCAACTACTGGAATATAGATAGTTGAATATCCCTATTGACATCTTCCATACGTCCATATGTTCCAAGAGAAAATATATATCCTCCTTCTACAAACTGTACAAATAGTGAATAGTAAGGTCTTTTAGCAGAGGCGTTCCAGAACTTTTCGATCTTATTATGTTTCAGTCAAAAAACAAAATAAAATAAATGAAAATTTCCCCATACAACTCCTGACTATAACATATTTTTCATTGACCCCAATCTACAGAAGGATGACAACCAACTCCTTAAGCTTTCTTAGTATTTCCATTTTTCCCTTTCCATCAACATTTCTGTTATTTCAATATACTCATTTGTTTATTTAATTACAATTTTACCCTTTACAATTAAGAAAAAAGGGGTTCTCTCCATTTCTCTGCATCACTGAGGGGATTAGGAGGTTGGCCCCTCAATTTTTTAGTTGTTAGGAACAAATATATGATTGCATAAAGGGTTCAACTTCAAAATGATGAAAAAATTTGATAGAGAGGATAAAGCTAAAGTACAAGAAAAGTTTGAGACATCATTTTTAGAAACATTCAAATATGGTGTCGTTCAAGGTTGTAAGTGAAATTAACTCAAAATGGAAAAGAGTCTGATACATGCCCTTGGGTTCTGTATTTCTTAACAAAATAATACAATAAATGAAAGAGGAAATAGAATACATGGTAGTACTATCAAACAAAGGCAAAGACTAATAATTGGCTTTTCGACAAGGAAGTACTACCGTACAAAGGCAAAGACTAGTAATTGGCTTTTAGAGAAGGAAATACTACCATACAAAATCAAAGACTAATAATTGGCTTTTTTGCAAGCAAGATATATTTATTGTATAAGACATCAGATTGGGGTACAATCCGTGTTATAAACACAAAACTGCAAGTCCACAAGACATTGTGTGTAGCACAGTGATAAGTGAGTTCTCATATTTCATTCTCGCAAGACTTCTTTTCACATAATAAGCTCATGGCTCTACCTACTCTTATAAATGAAAAGAAAAGGACTTCAAACCCAGTTATGATGCACAGTTGCACTCTCACCTCTTTAAATGCAATGATGTTAGGATGCCTTAGGGACATGTGGTTGATGATTTCCCTCGGAACATTTGCATCAATCTGCATAGTAAAAAAGTATAAAAACTCGACACTACAGCTAAAAAAGGTATCAATAGAATCAGGTCGTATCAGTAATTGAATGCTTTGAACACCCAAATTATAATTCCAAAACATCTATAGACTATAGAATAAGCAAAACCTGCTGTTTTATTTATACTTTCCATCTCTCTCTAAAGAACTAGAACATCAAGAATATCACGCATCAAACTGTTCATTTGAGGCACAAATATTAGACTTTTGACACAAGTTGCTCAGGAAAAGAAATCAAAGAACATATTTTGAGCTTTGTAACGTATACCTTCTTCCCCCGCTCGATGTACTTGACAGCCACCAGCTCCCCGGTGCTCTTGTCCCTCTCCAACTTCGTCACCCCAAAGTTTCCGGATCCCAATTCCTTCAGCTTTTCGTACTTTTCCATCTCGGAACAAGCAACTCGCACCAGATGCGAACCAAAAGAAATGAAGACGAGGCCTCTTTATAGACGCCCCCGCGCCTTCCCTCCTCGCCAGGCCGCTCGAGGACTTCACTTCACTTGGACGGGCAGCAAGCGGAGGCCGCAAAGGAAGGAGGCGCTTCGGGGACACGTTACGACTGCGGAGAGCGAGGGGGACAGGACTGGGGACAGGGACGGGGGACACGCGGTGCAGAAAAAAAGGGGGGGATTGAAGAAGGGGAAGGGCGACCTCTGCGGGCGTTGGATGCTTCGGATGCTGTGGGAGGAGTTGGCCTGTGAGGCGAAAAATTCTGCCGTCACTGTCCGCCTGCGATCCCAAATAACTAAATAAGTCGTCGACGTTGACATATGGACCGCTTCAGATTAAATAAATACTTGGGCCCCACTTGCCACATATACATGTGTTTAGAAACATTTTTTTTCCTTTATTATAGAGGAATATCCAGAGAAGATAAATTAAAAAAACACAAAGAGATATATTTTTTTATTGTAACTTTGAAGTGCTGATTCTTGAATTATGTATCATTATTTCGCTCTTGTTTTTAAAGTCTTCTGTACCTTAATAATAACTATCTCAATATTATTACAGAAAGAAAAAAAATCTTAATATTATTTTATTTGGAATTTTCGAATGATCGCACACTTATCATTTTATCTTAGTATCTAAGACTATACCTTGAGGAAAATTAATAGAGTATTAAACACTGGAAAATTTAACCATCTCCAGAACTAATTCGCATATATATATGAGATAGGAAAGCCATATATATTCTCTGCAATCTACGTACAACAATGATGCTGAGAATAATATATAGTCGCAAACAAATCCCGGTCTGATGCTTTGTCGTAAAGGTCTTGAGCACAAAATCGAACAAGTACAAACACCAGGCCACGTCAGATTCACAGATTGCTTTCAGGGTTCAGTTCTCGCACGGGTCGCCTTCCTTCGAGTTCCTTTGCCTCTCTGTAACTGCAAGGGGTTCAATCTTCTGAACTCTGATGCAGAAGAACAATCAGACAAAAACACACACACGTTTGCAGTGCATTAAATGCCAGGTGTGGATCTGCCCTGCCGAGCAACTTAACATAAATGCCATTCTAAGGATCAGTGCCACGTACTCGTGGAAAAAATTTATGGCGTTGATAATATTTTGATCTTTTTTGTTCGACTGTTGATGTCCATAACGATGATGGGGCGGCAAAAACTGTTCTTCATGAAAATATAATTGATTGGAAGCTGAATTTATTTTCTCAAAATATGTTTTTTTTCATTATAACGATTACTGTATCATCTTTTTCTTATCGGTTACAAAGAGATGTGATAAACTACACTCATATCAGAAGATTCCAAACAGAAATATTTCTCATTAACAAAAATTCAAACTCGAGATCAAAATATTTTTTTTTCTTATAAGGATTGATGTATCATCTTTTTCTGAGCAGTTACAAAGAGACGTGATAAACTGGTCATAATGTTATCTATAATCCTCTTATTTAAATCAGCTCAATCGGTACGTATTAACATGAATCTACTTCTTTATCATTTATCCGCAATATACGAATCAAAGAGAAAAACGTGTCTGTAATGTAAGTGTAGAAGTTTTCGTTGTTGCTTACCGAGAACTGTGTGTAGAAAAATTCATCTTTATTGTTCATGAACACGCATCCAATTATGCTGGCAATGATAATAAAGAAAACTTAGTTTCCGGAGGTGCTCAACAAACACCGGCACGCAAAAAAGATTACACATAAATACTTTTTATTGACTATATTAATAAAGAAAAATGAGAGTGTCAAGTTACAGGCAGGTCAAATTATGCATATTTTTTTCGACATCTTTCTTTACTAATGACTTTGAAGATTAAAAAAATAATTTTGTAGTATAAGAAATAAAAAATGATTACATCTATTATACATGATAATAATACACAGAAGTTTGTAAAATTTTAAAATTAACTAATATAATTGTTGTTATGATTTGAATCACGTTTTTGTTATTATCAATCAGGCTCTATTTTATCAATGAAGAAAGATATCCATACAAATAAAAAAATATCTAAAGTCGTTTGACATATCCATTTAGTAATATTATATTTATGCAATTTATATATGGATTAATGGGGTTGTAATATTCTTTAGGTGAAACATTGTGTAACACTTAGATGTGAGCCCTTCATTTCACATCTACGGTTGTAATATGCAATTTGGCATTCTCTCTCTCTCTCTCTCTCTCTCTCTCTCTCTCTCTCTCTCTCTCTCTCTCTCTCTCTCTTCTATGATCTGCCACTGATCGTTGATGTTTCTCTCTCTATCTTATCTCTTGCGTCTCTTCTCCGCGGATCATCTCTCCTCCCCTCCGAGCGCCGGCGACGACAATCCCATGCAAGACCTCCTTTCTTCTTCTGCTCCAACGACCAAATTGCGACGATCCCTGCGAGCGCCTCCCCCGACCCCAACCTTCCCTCTTCTTTCGATCCAACGATGAACACCTATGAGCGCCCCCCCCCCACCCTGACTTCCCCTCTTCTTTTGATCCGACGACCCACCGGTGGCGTTACCATGACCTCCTCTCTTCAGAGCCGGCGTGTGCAAGATGCCCCCTTTTTCATGCTCATTGTCGCATGCAGAGACATTGCCGACGCGCGTGAAGGAGGAGGAGGCCGCCGGGATGGAGGAGGAGCAGCAGCAACCCAATGCGAGAGAGAAGAGAGAGTGTTACCACCCGGCCACTCGATTTGATCTGGACCCTTAGATTAGGTTTTATACCCCCATCAATCCCATATTTTATATATGTGTGTGACTGTGTGTGTTTATATATCATCAATTAATTGACTGATTGGGAAGATATAGGTTGAAATTTTAGTGTGTATTATTTTAGTTGAATAAAAATTTATAGAAAAATCAATTTACATAAGATAAAATAGGCAAGAAAAAAATCCAATACACCATAATAAGACAAAGTTGAAAACTTCTCTGTATTGCCATTTAGATCAGTTCCATCGTGAACCAGTAACCAGTCTTGTTTGGTGGCAAAATTTGATTTTGAAAAATTACAATGAATTATGTCAAATTGGGTAAAATTACATGCAAACTAATTAGTACCTACAGGAATCAACACAAGAAAAACATTACAATCCCATAAGTAATTTATGCTTAGTGTATTAACAAGTAAGTCATAAAACATGTCCTTCAAGTATAAGCATCAATAAATATTTTTTATGCTATCATGTTCCATAGAAAGAACACATAAAATGTAAAAGAGGCATAATCTAGTCATGAATTTAATATTAAACAACATAGTCCATTTTTTAAGAGCAATATAAAAGTAAAGATTATGCGAGAGAAAATCATCAATAAGGTCTTTCATATAAGAGCCATATCTCTCTCAAATGGGAGGGTCTTAGTTTCCTCCATGAATGTAAACATTACCAAACTATTAGGAAAGAAGTTTCTCCATCAAATGTACCGTTACGACTAGGTTCTTCTATCTTTAAATCATTAGGAACTAAGTTCCTCCATCTTTAAATCATTTTATGTGATGTTTTAAAAATGATTCGGACCGGCTAGTTCAACCGACCCGATCATGAATCGATTATAAATTTAGACTGGTTCATTATTAAAGTAAGAATAGTAAAAATGGGTGGACTCGAAAAAAATTGGAGTGAACTCGTAAACGGGTTCAACTTGATTTTTTATTCTAGTTTTTAAAGATAAGATATGATATGGAGAGAGAGGGGGATTTTATAGGATATGGAGAGAGAGGACTTTGTAGAGAGAGAGAAAAAAAGAATGTGGGAGAGAGAGAGAGGGAGGGAGGATTTCATAGGATATAGAGAGAGGACTTAGAAGGTAGGGTTGAGGGGAGAAGAAGTTTACTAAAATGATTTTATATGAAAATAAAAGGAAAGATGTTATCGAAGAAAATAAATAAAATAAAAAATAATTAGAAATAAAAAGAAAATATAATATAATTACGATTTTATGTTAAAAATAAATTTAGATTATTATATTAATAATATATATAATAAATTACTATTATTATAAAATTACTAATATATATAATAAAATTACTATTATTAAAAATAAAATTACTATTATTAATAATATAATATAAAATTACTATTTAATCTAACATCTCATAATATATAATAATTATTAAATTGATTTAATATTTTTTCTAGTAATTTTTGTATTATATTATTCATAAATAATTGTAAATAATATTATTATACCTCGACTCAGTTGGCATGCCGATTCAATTTTCGATTCGATTTTTAAAACGTTGATTTTAGGTTATATAAATTTTGTATTCTTATTTATTAAAAGAACTAAATATTGTATTCTTATTTATTGAAAGAACTCTCCTCTTGTTAAGGGTATGCCTTGTGAAACGATACAACTTAATCATAAGTCATGAGCATCAGTTCCATGACAATGTCCTTAATTCAAAGAGGAGAATTGCATTACAAAATTATGACAATCCTTTTATGATGGAGCAATCCTGCACCACAAAAATAGAAGCACATGACTATAAGGTGGCTACATGTCTTTACATTTAACATATTTATTTAGTTCTCCATTTGTATAGGCAATTGCAATCCACATCTTACATCTTTTTTTTTCCTCAACATTAAGTTATTTTTGAACCACACGGGTCAAATCAAATCATAAGAAGTAAGGGTAACTCTAGATCACATGTAAGAGAGATATAAAAATATATGAAATGGGTAAACAAGATTGAATGTGGATCAAATCGAGTAAAAGATCATATTAATTTTTCATCTGAGTTTTAGGCGTTCGGTTCATGGAGCGAAAGTTTGATTTTCTTTCGGACACTCTCGACGAGTTGTACCGTTCGAACGATTGATGAGCGAACATTTGTTTAATAAAAGTGCAAGAGATGTCTCGACCATATGGGGGTCTTCGGGCATTCGTCAGGATGAGTGGGCATCCATTAATAAATATTCAACTTTCTATCTATTTCGGGCATTCAACCTATGGAGCAAAAGTCTGATGTTCTAGACTACTAGGTACTTGGTCTAGTGAGTGGTCGCCCATTAAATCAAGGTGCAAGTCTTTGTCTAATAGGACGTCTGATCTCGTAATTGGTCATCGAATCTTGAATAGGATTTCAACATCTATCTTATGGTCATGACATTCCATCAATGGCCAATCGGTTAACTTCAAAACGGTCATCAGACTGTCTACTCACCACTGAAACTTTCAGATGCTTGATTTTTCAATTGTTTATCCAATAGATCGATTGAGGTGCATATCATTATAGTCCTTAAATTTTCAATCAAGTTTTTAACACCCAAATCGCTTTAAAAGTCCATTACAACATATATCTATAAAATATCAACAATAAGAAGCATCCAAGTATCGTTCAAGTCTTTTAGTTACATGTACAAACTCATAAATACAAGTCCATTCTCATAATACTCATAAAGTTGACATAAGGTCCATCCCATAACAAAATAGTAAACTTAAGCATGCAAAAATATCACCAATCCCAAGAGATAACACCTATAAGCAACCTAGGCCCTTGGAATAAATAATAATCCATTTTTTATCATTTCATCATGCAACATGGCCTAATTTGAAATTCTAACATGCTTATCAACAAAAAGCATTGATTTCAATTATCAACAATACATCATATGTCATTAATATATCATTCTAAGCACAAAATCTTACTTGACAAAAAAATCATATTGAACACAAAGATAAAATCATATTAATATAGAAAATTTTCCAAAATCATGCATGCTACTCTTCTAAGCATAATAACATAATTTTTAGCCATGCTTTATTATTTGAAACACTAAATAAACTTTTCTAATCATGCTACTACTCTTAGAAACAAGTCCTATGGCAAAGATCTCATTTAACACGTCTTTCTATCGAAAATGTTATTTGTCTTGGTTCCTCCTTCTCTTTAGGTTCTCTTCTTCCTCCTCCCTCTCTTACATCTTGGCCACATCCTAAGTCCTCTCATTCACTCTTTGGTTCGTCCACAACAAGAGGCACAAGTGCACCAAGAACAAGAGAGGGTGGAATGAGTAATATGTCAAAAGAGAGGAGAAATGAGGTAATAGGTGATGTTAAATTAGTTTTTTAAGTAGTGGAATTAGTGCACCTTCATTCAAGAATTACAATTACCCTTGAAAGTAATTTTCCGGATTGTTATTTCATTTGAATTTGGAAGGAAAATCGATTGAATTCATGCATTTTTGATAAAAATTACAAACTAGTAAACATTCGTTTCTCCAAATTGGTGTTTGTTTTGATGATGTCATCATCATTTTTTTTTAAAGAGTGATGTGTTACAATGTACATTTTTATAACATTCTTAAATATTCTTGAATTGTCGATTAATTTTAACGCAGCTCCTAATAATTCCATAGACACACCATTAACAAAAGCAATTAATTCACAAATAGTAGATATTGTTATACACCATCCTCCTCGTGTGAAATCAAAAGGAAGGCCCAAAAAAGCAAATAGAATTAATTTCAGCATTAAGATTTCAATGTTACAAACCAAGAAGAAAGTAGCAAAAAGTAAAAGTAACAAAAAGAGTCATCACACAATCATTGGTTACTCTTCTCAGGTTTTCTTTGCAATAATAAGTATTTTATTTCTTTGACCCTTTGATTTTGTGACTCATAAGTATTTTATTGTAGGTTTTTTATACACAATTGGAAGAAAACATATCATTCTCATGCACATCTCCATAGGTATCACATGCATGTAGTCTATTTCTCCCCCTCTACTGCATCAACTAGTTGTTTGATGCTGATTATTATATTTTGGGTATTTTTTTGTAGTAGAAGTATTAAATATAGAGCCTGATGCATATTATGTCATTTTGCAGTCAAAGTATTAAAAATTCTTGATGAAAAATGATATCTTTACAACTGTCTTTTGGTGCAATTTTTCTTGTTAACACTTCTGAGACTTCTTTTATGCCTTTTTTTGTCCTTGGGCCTCTTCATTAGCAGGATTTTTAATCCATGTAACTATTCTTTTACGCATGCTAACCACTACGCCACAAATTTCATCTCCATAATCAAATTGTTCGCCAATCATTGCCAACAACTAGTATGGAAAAGTTGATATTAGAATCCGATATTCATTGTCGCATGTACTAAAGTGTTCAGTTAGAAACAATAATACAATGAAACCAGTGACTAGCTTGCTTGGGTGATGGATACTATTGTAAAGGCTGAACATATTATTTTTTGTGTTTAATCAATATCACAAACTACACTCGAAGAATTCCATTTGGCACAAAACGTTATAGGAGCATATTAGTCTATGATTATGACGATATGTATTTTCAAAAACAAAAGGAACTGTAACACAATGACACAAAAATCACAAAATCACGTATTGATACATCCATCCTTCTAATACATAATGAGAAAGGCAATTCCCAAACAACAAAATATTCATATCACATCAACTAATATATCATAACAATCTTCGTAGCACCTACTAATACATCATGACATAGTAACTAAAACAAGTCCATTTTGCAAACAACATAACAAGATAACTCCAAAATTAAAAATACAAGATTTTTAGTTGTTCCATTCTTCGAATTTTTTCTTGTTTTTCCACAACATTATTGAGCAATCCTATAAAAATCATTCTTTCTTTGTCTCCTTTACGTCTCGAGTTTTGTGGCATTTCAACTTCTGTGAGCAATCCTATTAAGATGTTCTTACATCCATCTTCTATGTCCGGATCGAACCATTGGAAAAAATCTGCAATCATGGACATTTGGTTTGAAAAAATATTATCAAAGCACACATTAGGAACTATTATTTATCTTATTACAAATAAAAAATGAACTTTACATATCCGATAATTTGGATAATCCCAAAATCGTCTTCTTGGATTTTTGTTTGTCCATGAAGTATTTAATTTTGCTTTCTCCCCACATGCACAAAATGGAGTATCATAGCCTAAAGATGACATCTTTGATAAATAATAAAAAAAACTTGTTACACAATAATTCATCAAATAATAATAGGAATTAGTAACATAATGAAAGTCTTACTAATGAACTAGGAAAACAACATGAACTAGGATATTAACAAAAGGAAAATAACTTGGCAACGTTGCAAGCATAACAATATGAAATGTGTACATAAAAACATTTACATAACAACATGAAATGTGACAGCATAAACATTTACATAACAATATGAAATGTGGAACTACTTTACATACTGCCATTTGATACATGAAACTGCATGAAATGTCTTTCGAGAGCAAATTTCAAAACAACATGAAACTGCCATTTGATACATGGTGCTCACGTTTACATACTTGAAAGACCAGCAATCATGTCCATGTAAAAGAAGATGGAACAAATCTCAACATGTTGGAAATACAACTATCCATCAACTTCGGCATAAATTTTTTTTTGAACAAAACATGGAGTAAAAGAAATGAAATACAATTCATATGAAAAGAACCTTGCAGACCGGCGGCGTCCAAGGCAGGTTGTCAGGTTCCGAGGTGGCGACGTCCAAGGCAGTGTGACGGGTTTCGAGGTGACGGCGTCCAAGGCAGGGTGGCGGGTTATGGGGCGGTAGCATCCAAGGCAGGGTAGCGGGTTTCGGGGCGGCAGCGTCCAAGGCAGGCTGGCAGGTTCGATAGGTCCCGCCATTTCGGGGCGGGAGCATCCAAGGCGGGCTGGCGGGTTCTGGGGCTGCGGCGTCCAAGGCAAGTTGTCCGGGTTCAGGGCGGCGGCGTCGAAGGCTGCACGCGGGGTTCGAGTTCAGGGAGGCGTCATCGAAGGCAAGTAGTGAACGGAGGGCCTGCGGCGTGCAGGATCCGGGTCCGGGGAGGCATCCTCGAAGGCAAGCAATGAACAGAAGCCTGTGGCACATGGAGTCCGGGTCCGGGGAGGCATTGTCGAAGGCGGCAGCGAACGAAGGCCAGTTGTGCACGGAACATCGACTTTTTGATTTGCCGTTCCGGGCAGAAGCATGAATGCCCATGTTCAGGCCGGCAACGTGCGAGCAACATCGGCTATCGACAACTCGAGTCGAGCGGGCAATTGGGTTGGAGAGGGAAACCACAATTTCGTGCAAAAATAGAGCCTTCGTGCGAAAATGGAGCACTGCCTGATGGAGTAGATGGTGAACCAAACCCTCCCCACTCTCTAACTGGGCGTTGTCCTTGAATCCATCTGTTATTTTTGGTGGACTGTGCAAATAATCCCACCGTGAATTTTTAGATCTAAAAAGGACCACAACTATGAATCCTTTTAGGATCCACATGATCCTTTTTCCATAAGAAGAAAACACAATTGGATTTGTTTGGTATGAAGATAGAAGACAATGACCTTATTCTCATAATTCCATCCAAACACTCTTTTTTTCTTCCCACTTATAATGATAGTAAAAAAAATAAGGTTCATAGGTTCTTGGAGTTGGAAGCATGTTCTGGATGAAGCTAAAAAAGAAGATTAGAGTGGGATTAAAAAAATTATTCTGGGACATTTATTTTGCATTCAAAGATGCCTAAACGCACTTGTTCCACTTTTTTGAACAAGGGTTCTTCTTTTTTCAATTTTTTAAAATTTTTATTGTTTAAGAGTAAAAGGTAATCTAATATAATAAAATATATAACTCAGAAAAAGTAATAATGTTAGTCAGTGAAAATGTTAATACTTTGTGTTTTGTTTTGAAAATAAAAACTTAGAATTTGTAACCAGATGGTTTAGGAGGCCTTCCCCCACCCCCTCGCAGACCACTTTTTTATAACAAGTACAGTGACAGTACGACAATTATGCAAAAAGAATTTAAAACACTATATAGTTTTTAGGTATTATGTTATTATAACATTATATTCAAACCACTCGAATTAACCTGTAAAAATATATTTAGGGCATTTCCTACAAGTAATTTAAAAATTACTAATAATTGGAAGTTAAATTATTTACACCCATCGCATTTACCTTCACTTTGTTTAATTTGTATTGCTTGTGACAATATAATTTTTATCTTCTTTTCATTTCTTTTCTTTCAATGTCAGACAAATAAAATATAAAATAATATAAAAAGTCATATAATAACAACAAAAAATATTATTATCATTGTTACTATCATAATTAATAATATTAATTTACTTAAATTATTATTTTATTATTATTCATATGAATATCATATTATTAGTTATTATTTTGAGTAATACATATCTTTATTATAATTATTTCTATTTAAAATATATAAATATTTATAACTATATTTATATAATTTATCAATTTTATGACTTTTTATTCGAGTTTTAGTTGAATTAGATAAACTTTAACTTCATTATAAAAAATATTTTAGTAAAATTTATTCATTACTTGTTTTTTTTGTTATAAGTCAATAATAGTATTATAATGATAGGAGATATTAGTTGTACATAGTAGATAAGATAATGTACATAAGCAATCTTTATATCATTGTATAAAGGTTTTAAATGTTTATAAGCAGTTTAATCCCACATTGTAGTTTGGAGTTACTGCCCAAACACTTAAAACATAAGTTTACATTGTAAAAGAAGTTAAATAAAAAATTCTTAATTACCAATTTTAAAACGTCAGAAATTACAACTTTCCCAAATAGGCCATTAATGTCATGGTTTACAAAACTAGAGAAAAAATATGGATATTATATTTATAATATATTGACGTTTATCTTGTTTTCATTCATCCGGTTGATTTACTCGTTAACATATTAAAACATCAGAGTATTAAAAACCGAGTTTTAATGAATATACTACTAGGTAGAATCATACTATGTTAATAATCGTTGAATTATAATTTAATATCAACTTTGAATGTAAAAAGAAATGGATTATAATTTTAAATAAAAGAAAGATTATGAATCGTTTATAATAAATTCAATAATATGATCCTATTTACTTAAGTGGATAGTATATTTATTAAATCTAAAAAATGGGGTCTTCCTTTTTTTTTATTTTGCGAAATAGTTCTCTAAATTTAAAGGTTAGTCACTTGTCTCCTCTCAATTATTAAAATTTAACATGTCTTTCACCACATCTCGAATTGCCAACGACGTCAACGTTTTTTATTATTCATTTTATTTGACCATTAAAATTAAAAAAATAAAACCTAAAAGGTAGGAAAAAACGCACTTCGATGTAGGGGGTTGGAGGCTTTCGATGAACAAGGACCGCTCCATTTCAGATTTTACTATTTTTATTATTTAAGATTAAAAATTAGTTTAATAAATAACAAGTCTAAAATAATTGAGACAAAAATTAATAAATGTTAGTAAATAAAAAATATTAATATTATTTTTTTGGATTTATTTTGAAAAAAACTATTAGTTAAGAAATAGCGTAACTAAAAGATTTTTTTGTTTGTCCCATTTTATTACTTGGATTTTGGTCGTTGAATGACCCTTAAATATACATAGTTACATATATCTCACGTTTGATTCAGTTCGTTTATCCTTCAATTAACACATTATTAATCCATAAACGAGCATTATGTTCCTGGTTGATGAAAGAACATATTGATGTTTGGATGAAAAATAAATAAATAAGAGATTAATTCAGGTGTTATTACATAAGCAAACGGCTAAAGGAGCAAACTTTTGGGGCTATTTGGATGAAGGTTATCTCGGTGAATAAGTAGTTATTCGGTCGAATATCGTCAAACAGATAGTGGAATAAGGATAAAGTGGTCAAACTTCATTCTTGATAAAATCGTCTTGAGAATCGAGAAATCACTATCGTAATCTACAATATTCCAATATTTATATTCCATCTAAACAAAAGAATAAACTCTATTCTCACGTTTTTTCATCTTTTCATTATTTTTTATTTTCTATAATTTAGCCAGATATTATTATATTATTAAAAAAATGTAATGCATTTATAATAAAATATTTTATATTTAAAATTTATTCTTTTTAAACCAAACATAAAGAAGAATATTTATATTCTTCAGAATAAATTTTATTATTCTTTTTCAAATATCTCAGAACCAAACGGGTCTTAATATTTATAAAAATTAAGTTATTCGTTTCAGTCTTATTAGAATAATATATTTATTAAGTTAACAGTATTAGAAAAATGGCGAGTAAAAAAATACTAAGATGTTAATGACGCAACACACAGAAAATAGTATTATATCGTATTTGCAAAACTGATATTTATAAAAAAGAAATCCTGTACCAATTAACATAATAAACAACTCCAAGAAATCATAAAATCATCACACATTTTTATTATACGTCGAGAAAAAGAAACATTTTAATACAATGATAGAATAATAGAAAAGGGTACAACAAGTCCGTCCACGTCACCAGAAAACAAAACACTACGGCGGTCCGCCGCGTAAGAGGCCACGTGGCGGCGCCAGCATCGTTGACGGAGCGACCGTCGACATCTCCGCCCGCTCTTTCGAAATGCAAAGTTAAGATTTAATTTAAGAACGCGTTGTCGAATTAAAGTAAAAAGAAATAAATGGGGAGACAAAATTAAGAGCCTCCCTCTTTGCTATATTTGACGCTGCGCTCGCCGCTTTCCTGTTCCTGCGCTGTGGCGGTGATCTCTGTTCTCCGTTCGCGCCTCATATTCTCCAGCCTCTTTTGTGCATTCCTGGTGGAGCTCCGTCCGGTACGCAACTCCTTCTCTCCTTGTTCGATGTCTGGAATCGATTAGTTTTGCTCATGTTTTGGTTGCGCTTCTTTTTTTTTTCCCTTTGGGTGATGCGATAATCTGGTCTTGTTCATGTCGATTTCGTTCAAGGGTGATTAGTTCTCCTAGCATTATTTACGGAGTTTGGGCTATTAGATTTGTGCCTCTACATTTGACTGTTACTCGGATACTTTCGCATGTTTGTCTGTTCTTTCTAAAGGAAATATGTCTTTCCTCAAATCAACTTTTTGAGCGATTGCTTTGGTTAAACATGGGATTCTCAATATAGGATACAATCTTTCGTACTTCATTCTTCTCAAATTCTAATGCACATATGTCTATCAGAATAATAAAAAAAATCAAAATCGAATGTTCTTCCGTGTTGCTTTTTCAGCATCTTTTGCGTCAAATTTTCAGATTTTCCATAATCTTTTTGAGGCGATATTTGCCGCAAGATTGCAGTCTTAATGTTTTTTTTTTTCAAAAATGTTGTGTTATGTATGCCTAATACAACAACAACAACAACAAAGCCTTATCCCACTAGGTGGGGTCGGCTACATGGATCATACGACGCCATTCCGCTCTATTAGTAACCAAACCTTTCGGTATATTATTCACCAATAGATCTTGCTCTATTAGTTCGCAAGTGTCCGCCTTGGCCTCCCTCTCCCTATTTTAATCGGACTCCAGATTATTTGATCTACTCTTCTTACTGGCGCATCTAATGGTCTTCTCTGAACATGACCAAACCATCTCAAACGATTCTCTACCATTTTCTCACTAATAGGAGCCACTCCGACTCGTTCACGTATATGGTCATTCCTAATCTTATCTAATCTTGTATGACCACACATTCATCTCAACATCCTCATTTAATCTGTTAAAAAATATAACTTTTAAATTAACTTATATATTTGGTTGTTTCTTTTTAGCTTTAATTTGTGGCTTTGATATAAAGTTGCACTTTTGCA
Source organism: Pontederia crassipes (assembly GCA_030549335.1). Lineage (NCBI taxonomy): Eukaryota > Viridiplantae > Streptophyta > Magnoliopsida > Commelinales > Pontederiaceae > Pontederia > Pontederia crassipes. Next base: position 15,224,651 of record CM060193.1, read on the forward strand.
GCATCCTTTTAGAATCATGAACTTCGGTTGATCTTTAAGAACAGTACAGTTTTATCTGTTATCCAGTATGTGATTATATCTCAGCTGTTTTTTTTTCTTTTTTCTCCAGATAGATTAGTTAGAAGATAGGAATGAACCTATGAAGCTAAGCTGTAACTTGGGAGATTAGATCCCATATAGCCCTCAGCAGGCAATACATGGGCTGCTTTCATTCCACAAGTCGAAAGCATTTCCCTGGTTATGAGGACCCAATGCTTCTTGCCTCCCAGACGTCATGTAAGCTGGAAGTTCTGGTTCTCATATTTGTAGAAAATCGTTTTTTGTAGTTCATTGAAAATTTTTATGTTGGAAGCGATATACTCTCCTCCTGACCGACCAAACAAACAAATTATATGTTGGTACAGAGGAATATGTGAAAATTTGATCAGATATTCCCGATAATTGTCAATCAGGAACTTCATGCAAACGAATTGTCAAGATTAATTACTCGGCTAATGTTGTTGCTATCCATTGTATTTGTAGTCAGCGTTAGCGAAGTTGAGGCGCTTTTTGAACTATTCAAAGGCATTAGCAGTTCCGTGATTGATGATGGGCTGATAAGCAAGGTAACTTACAACTCTATTCCTGGCTTCTGTTCTATTGTCTTTCATACATGAAAAGTTCCATCAGCATCTTCCATGGGCAATCTTTACTTAGTCAAGGATATATGTTTGCAAACACAAGGGCTGATTTATTTACTTTGAAGTACCTCTTGGACACAGTCACTTGCACAAAAGATGCTCAGTTTCGAATTGGTCAAAATGGTGAAATATATTTTAAAGAACATATTATTATGATTTTAGTTTTAGACCATATTTAGGATATGACTGAAGATCTTAACATAATACAAAGGTCTTACAACTGAGAATATAACATAGTTTAACACAAACGTTTGATTCAGAAAATGCTACTAGCCTCTAACTGATCCACTTCGACAAGGGAATTGTAATGGACTGATTCAACAATTGGAACCATAAACTTGTGAGCAATTTCCTCAACAAAAACCTACTTGGTTTAGGCTCGAATTAGCTTGACATATTGCACACCTAAGATGCTAACCTTTAGTTAGATTTATATGCCATCCGATGGCAGATGGAACACACAGAGGATTTGGAAAAGCTAAGGTGACTATCCTGTTCACTAATCTCCATATGTCTGACAATGTTTACAAATGGTTAAACCAATGAAAGCCTGTGGATACATTCGGTAGTTTAGGGTCTGATGGCAATAGATGATTTGGTGGACATAAAAGCAAAAAGAAAAAAACATAACTTTCGAGTAGCTTGTGACTACTCTTACAGGTTTCATATTTTTCTAACAAGGACACGAGTAATGACACTTAAAGTTCTCTAACATAATTGGATCGCTGATACCATTCCTAAGGTTCATAAGAGGTCTTGGCAACCTGGAGAATTCTCAGTACCATTTTCCAAGAAACCCCAATGTCTTTACAAGACATTTTGTTATTTCTTTGCCCCTACTATGTCCTCTCTGGATTGCACTATCACATATGAACTTCAATCACTTTAATGAAAGAGATCTGTAAGTGAGCAAGTTGCATTTGTGAACTTTTCTGAGGAGCAATTTCAAATGTGATCTTGGTCTCTAGTCTAGACATTGTCAGCTATTACAAAACCATGCTTGCCTTTCTGACTTAGTTGTTGGAAATACATTTCTGAGATACAATCGAATGTTCAATCTAGTATTACAATGGTGTAGACTCATTCTTGAAGAAACAAAAGGATATCTCTGATTCCGACAGTAATTTGATCTTGTTCATTTTTAGGTTTAATTTTTTGTATACCATTTCCATTTGAGTTGAGCATCATTCTTCAATGTTTTTGCCCATTAGTATTGAGATCATTTCTTTTAATCCATGTAATGAACAAGTGTTCCCGAGACAATATCAGCCAATCAATTACGACTTATATGGTTTATCTTTCCAACAAGACATATGTAGCTCCATTTACAAACGTTTCCTCACTTGGGGTCTTCTCTGAAGAGAGATTGCAAATTTGTCCAGCTTGTGCGTAATCTACTCTGATTCTGTTTCGTCTGAGAACAAAAAAGTACCTGCCTAGATTGCTAATTAGTTATTGCATATTCTGATTTTCCTTGCAATACTTGACTATAAACATTGGGGGTGATGTTCCATTTTGTAGGAAGAGTTTCAGCTCGCACTATTCAAGAATAGGAAAAAGGAAAATCTCTTTGCAAATCGGGTATATTTCTTTTGATTTCCTTATTCACGCCTTGTGCCTTGTGCAGAATTACATCTGAAGTTTCCCTTCTTTTATTTCATCAATTCGAAAGATTCTTATCTTTCTCTCAAAAAAATCCAAGGATGTTTATGATGACATGCATATACATACAAATTCCAAGATTGGGAAAAGTATTGATTTGTTTTTGTTGTTCCAACTTTTTCCATCAATCTCCATCTAGAACTTGTTTTGAGCCATAACTACATGAAGTCAACTTACATATGTTGTCCTCGACTTTGCAACTTTAAATCTTATAATTGCATGTCAATTGGATTCAGCATTGGTATTTTAGAGTGGGAATAATTAAAGCCCTAAAATTTGGATCCAATGGATCAATCTGTACTTACTCCACAGTGCCGTGCACTATTTGCACTATACCATCCCTTTTTTCTTATGTGATTTTCCATTTAATAAATGAACATTGGGATCAAGTCTAGCTTTTTGCAGAATCAATGTTCCTTACCAAATTCAACGGTGCGAACTAGTAGTTTTGTATGGATATCACCACTATGGAGGCAAACATCTTTTACCTATAACGATTTCAGAATTTTTTAGCTCTCTACTTCATCTTTAATTTACACTTGACTTTGAATTGATGGTATGTTGATAGCTTCCATTATATCCTACAAATTGTGGTTGTGTTCTTTATTTCGGTCAGTACCAAACATGGGAGTAGTTCATTTATATGTTTTGCTGTCTTCACAATTGTAGTCTGCTCACTCAAATCTGGATGCAGATCTTCTATCTTTTTGATGTTAAAGGAAAAGGACTCATTGATTTTGGAGACTTTGTTCGAGCACTCACCGTCTTTCATCCCAATGCTCCGCATGAGGATAAAGTTGATTGTAAGTCAGTATTTATACTCTTCATTTTTGTTAAAAATATATGTTTTCAATATTTGGTTTATTCCACAGTCTGCTTCAAACTTTATGACCTGGATGGTAAAGGATCCATTGGGCGGCAAGAGGTACTATGATGTTCTTTTGAATGGTTACACATAAATGTGCTATATGCGCGCCTGTAACTCCTTTTTAAATGCTTTGAGCTTTCCATGCAAAAAACAAAACGAAGTGGCTTAGCATATGAATAAGCTGACTGTAGTCCTTTTTGCAAACAAATAAGGATAAAAGAATGCAACAGTTGGATGCCATAAAACGAAAGTTTGCATCAACTGTAGTTGGTTCATTTATGATATGATATGATAATAAATAGATCCTGAAAGATCTTGTTTCATTAAATTATCCGCTCACCTTTACCCTAGGCATGATCAATTTTTTTTGTTGAATTGTTAATGATGTCCATATGCCATAATAACATCAAATGGAACTAACAATTGATATATTGTATTACAGGTCAAGCAGATGTTGATGGCTCTTCTATCTGAATCAGAGATGAGATTATCTGATGAGACTATTGACATAATACTAAACAAGGTATTCAATACCAGTTCATATTACAAATGAGCCTACTAGATTTTGTAAGATTGTTTCCTGTATGATGGTGCCTTGGGTTTCATCTGAAATTTCTGCTACTTCTAAGCAGACATTCCTTGAAGCTGATCTGAAGCAAGATGGGATAATAGACAAGGAAGAATGGGAAAATTTTGTTTCTCAAAATCCATCATTATTGAGGATCATGAATCTTCCATATCTTAGGCAAGTTTAATTATTTGCACCAGACAGTTATTTCCATCATATATCTAACTATGTTTGTTTGGATGATAATCTTGAAAATTCATTTTCTGCTATAAGTGCAATTTCAGTCCAAGTTAGTCCATGAACATATCATCAATTTTTCTTTTCATCTAATTCCCCACCTGAGGATTCATAGCAAACTGACACTTGGCTATGAACTGTACGGCTTCATTGTTGCACAAGAGCAGTGCAATAATCACTAACAAAATGACCTCAGAACATTGTTTCTCACTTTTGACTTATCTAAAGCAATGGCCTGACACGCCCGACTGCATAGCATTAATCTTTTTCTAGAGATAATGTATTGCATTCATTGCACAAGTAAGATGATGGTCATCCCGATCTACTTTTGGACTCTTATTTCTGTTGTATGCATAATGTTCGATATCTTCAAATAGAGCACGGCTAATGTAACTCTGATACAGAACCGCTGAATGATATCTCCTATTTTGTTTGGTTTTTGCTTTTCTTGGAGGACTTGTTGCTGAGGCCCCTTATCCTCATGCTTGCAGGGACATAACCACGATATTCCCAAGTTTTGTCTTTAACTCCAAGGTTGATGACATCGTGGCATGAGACACATTCCTACTGTTCTTCGCCCGCAATGAGAGCACCTAAATGTACGAGAGCCCACCAGGGATTGAACGCATGTTTCGTCAACCTAATTTTGAATGTATCGTTACCCAGTTTTGTGAGGCGTATGGCAGGTGTATGCGATGAGCAAAAACAAGCCTCAGTTGAGGCAATGTTTCGAAAATGCATTCCGGCGTGTATGTGAAATGTTCAATCTTGAGTTTCATGAGCACAAATTCACAGGTTCACACAACCCGTTTGGATGTCTGTCTTTCCATTCGAATCACATGATTCCATTGGTTCTTAGTCTTCAACCTCATTTTTCTTTCCGGAGCGTTCTGAGCCGTCATGTCGTTAGTGCGTGCATCCTTCTTCCTCTTCGCTACAGTTTACTATTTGCAAATAGCTTATTTTACACTCTTTTTTTCTTTCTGCAACTCTTTCTTTCATTATGCAGTCTTCTTCTCTTCCGTCCCTCCCCTTTTTCTCATTTTGTTCATCCTCCGGCATCTTTTTTTCTCCTCTTTCTTTTTTTCTCATTCACCAACGACTACTCACAGCGTCTCCATCTCCCCCTCTCTTGTTTTGTAATATAATTTAAGAATATAAATTTGTATCTCTGTTTTCGGACTATGGCTCTGTTTGATATTACTAATACTAGCAATTTGATAAGCGCATAGGGGTTTGATAAGCAGTATTACTAATACTAGCAGTTTGATATAAATTGGTATAAGTTTGATATAAATTGGTATTACTAATACTAGCAGTTTGATAAGCGGATAGGGGTTCAACTAACGGATAGCAAATTAATTAGCGAATGATGATTAACGGTTAAATAAATATAAAATAATATAATTAAACATATTATAAATTATTTAATTTAAGCATTATATAAATTCTATTATAATATAATAAATTAAATATTATGATATGAAAATATTAATTGTGAAATTGTTTTTTATTCATTGTTAACATAAATAATTTGTAATTAATTAAACATGAATATGAAAAGAAATATAGTTAAATGATTATAAAATAAAAAAGAGAAAATAATAAAATAAGTTAGAAAGAAATAATATATTTGGATAAGGGCAAAATTAAAAAAAATTATAAAACGCTAATCTCTAATCGCTTTAATCGCTAAATGCTAGTAGAAGTAACTTTTTGAAACGCTAAACGTTATTTATTTTAATTATTTACCAAATAAAACAATTAACCTTTGAACCGTTAAATGTTAAACAGAGCCTATGCCTTTTCGGTTTTATGGAAAGCTTCCACTATCTTGAATACCCAAACATGTAAAAAGAAAAAATTGTGATGCAAAGAAAACTTAAGTCAATTTTTGAAAAGTGATTTTCGTTAGAAAGATTTGAAGCTTTGAAATTTTTCCTACCTATTTTGCCAAACGGGACCTAAGTATTGAAAATTCCAAAACCCATTGGAAATCAGAATGATGAGCTTTAATTTTTAACAATGATTATTTAGCAGTTATTTGCTCTTATAATAAATAATAGCACAAGCTAAAGCAGTCTCTCGGGACCGAGCGTAAAATATCTAATCGAACTTGAACTCCAATACTTCTTATAAATATGTATTCTTGACATAAACAGGGTCGAAAATATCAACTTCAACTTTGAACTTCAATCAATTATATTAAATTCCATGTCGGGTTTAGCGTGGTTTGCTTGTTTTATATTTTCGTGTAGACAACTATTCAAGATTAACAAATGATATTCCATTGCATATGAACTGCATTATTCTTGGCAGGGCTCAGATCGATACCTGACCCGTTTGGCCCTAATTATTTTTAGTGGTTCATTAGGTCTATGAATATAAATAAATTCAAATTTAGTTTATTTATTATATTTTTAATATATACACACACACAGTGTGTGTGTGTTATCAATCATACGAAACTCCCGGAGGGACGTGGACAAGGAAAAAGAAGTCGACGATCATCTAGTTGTTGCGTATAAATTAACTTTGCTGTATTATTCAGCACGGCATGCAGGAATCACGCCAACTTTTACAGCAATATCGTTTCAGAACAGATATCGAGGTGAAGTCGCAACACCTTGTTTGGATCAATTTGCAATCTACATGTTTACATGCTCAACTTGGAATATGAGAACGAAGCAGCATCAAGCACGCAAGCAAAATACCCTCATCAAATTCACTACAACCATAGTACAGTCAATACAGCAAGGACTCGTTGCATGAAGCATAAAGGTAGATATCAAATTACAACCTTCTCCACATGAATTAAACTGATTTACTCAATGATACATTTACATGTGTTCTGTAGTAAAAAACTGTATGAGAGGCAGTTATAACCTTCCAATTAAGTGGGCAACCATCTAACTGACGTATGTGAGATTTAACCATTCAAATTGGCAACTATCATTGATTAAATTATGATAAATTAATTTATACAATTCATCCACTATTAAATCTGTCTTGAGCTGACACTTGAAACCTAGTTGGAACGATAGAAAAAAAAAACAGCAAAAACAGAATCACAACACGCAACTACAAACAACATTAGTAATGTTTCCAAAAAATATGTGGCTGATCAGCACCTGCACAACACTAGCATGATGGAAGCCACAACCTTCATTTTGAAATTGTGGTTAAATTACCCCAGAAAGGTTTGTATAAACACTATAACACAGATGAAAGGAGCAAAGACAGTACTAATAATTCAATTTTTACCTCCATAATAGAAATCGAGACAACACGTTCCCTTCAACTAATGTCCACAACCTTTACCTTCAGATCTCAAGTGCCCTGAACAAAAATTAGAGCACGCAAAGCCATCTTCAAAGCAAAAGAAAACTTGATAGAGCTGAAACGATTTTACCTCACCACCCTGAAGGTCATCTTCCTTCCAGAGGGGCATTTATATACAGCAGCACTTAAAAACAATACATGGAAATGGCGAATAAGGTATGATTACTGTGCATAGTTTGATTTAAGATATGAAGAGGCAGAAGGGAGAAAGTATGTGCTTGTGTGCGGGAGATCCAACAAAGTATGGTCGAAGGAAAATAAACCCTAAGCTCAACTAAAGGCAGTTGATAACAATACAAAAAGGATGTCAGTGAAAAATGACAGAAATCAGCATTTAATTAGCCATCACCAGACCAAGAAAACTATCTGCAGATGCAAAGAATTTTAAGATGAACAACAATTCCACAGGTTGCAGTTTCACCAGAAAGCACTTTCTAAAATTCTACTTGCACATTAATGACACTACAAACAGCATTACAGGGTAGGCATCTTCAAGCAATTTAGGAACAAAAGTTAAGTAGCAATATGGCTTGACTACCCAAGAAGTTTTTTTTTTCTTTTGAAGAAATAAGCAAGTAGATATTAAGTATTAACATCCTGGGGGAATCCTCCACAGGTAACATTGTATAGTCACTAACGGAATCTACAACTTGCAACAGATCAATTAATAGATTTGTTCTTCAGAACCTCATCCTGTATCATCTTATGAATGCATTCCTTCCCTTTGCTTAGAACAGAAGTAATCACTTCTTGATAATCAACAAAACAGCTGTCGTCTGGAGCATTTGACATTTTCCAATAATGCCAATTCTCACTCATCAGATTTTCTGGCTGAATTGCTATGTAAATTGACTTCCATACGCAAGTTATAATATTTCTACCTGATAAAATATATCATGTGATCTAATCTTAAAATCAGAATGTGCTCGTCTACATCCTATGCATAAAACAAATATCCTATGGTCAGATTGTAGCCACATTAACTCTGGTCACCTACCAGTCAGACGTTGAATTCGAATGTACATCTTTTGAACCAAGTATCCTATGCATAAACAACCCTACAACAGAACCAAATAGATCATCCAACTGTGATGGTAATTTAAAGTATTTTTATCCCCATGCTTCAGGATATCTTAATTAGCCAATTCATGAATAAACCTGAAGAACCATCATGGGCTGCTATTGGGGAACATGAAAGACAACCCCAAATCTTTAGTACCAGTGATGATTTGCTGACAAAACTTCCTGAGAGAATAATGAATAGGATAATTCCACAAAATGTTCCATGTTAACACATAAGCAAATTAGTTTTCTTTTCCTTGTTCTTACAACAGCATCAGCTGATCCTCAACTAGTTATGCCACTGGGATTTCTTATGCAAATAAGTGGGAACCACTTTCTCATAATAAGTTTAAACCCAGAAATTATGGCAAAATGTCAAGCTGATAACTTCTCTCATACCACACATGTTGCTCATAAGAAAACTCAAGTGCACGAACCTCATCCAATGAAAGTCTAAACGATGACAAAAAAAGATGTCTCAGACCATAATGTTGCTCGAAAGGAAACCGCATGAACATCATGGTTCATCCAATGAATGTCTTAACAACGAGAACAAAATATGTTTCATACATAGCACACTGGTTTTCTAGATACTCTCAATCATTTGAGCAACCATATCCCTAAATTCCCAGATGGGAAACAGCATAAGATAGGGATCCCATTTGCAGAACCATGGTCAGGAAATTGGCATGCCTTCGATCATATAACTTGATAGTTTCAACGGACAAACAAGCTATGTCTTCTTGGCACAAGGTTATCTTTCCAATAGTGTAGCCATTGATTTAATCCCTCTTTTCCCATTGTGTAGGCATCATATTGAGAAGCTTCTTATCATCCAGCCCACAACGGAAATAATATCGAATCTGTGCCATAAAGACATCTTATATGTGATCGCCGATACACCAAACAGGCCACTATCAAATATAAAGCAGTACCTTCTCCACAAGGATTATAAGCAAACAAAGAATATTCGTGGATGAAACAAAGAAAACTTTATATGACCAAAACATAAAAGGAATACATCTCAAGATCAAGGGAAGAGACTTTAGCACCTTAATAGTATGAGCTGGACCCATTGCCGCGCAAGTATCCACTTCCACCTAGGCTTCGACTTGAGTAAAGGGATGAATAAGAACTACCTCCAACCTGTGAAGAGAGAAAAGTAAATTTAGCATGCAGAAACCACTAAAAAATGCAAAGCAAGAACTTACATCAGATCCACGTGACATATAGTTGTCATTGAAGTCTGATGAGTACATTCCACCTATATCGCTTCCGCTTACTGAACCTGAATGAAAACCAATAAACAGTGAGAACCAGGCATATTACATTGTCATTACTGAAACGTCATCCAACACATGCCTCCATAATTCATTCCATGACGCCCTGCATATAAGCTATCATGATTAGAGATGGGAGCACGACTGCTACTGTATGTCACATGAGATCGGCCAAGCCTGTATAAATGCATGAGCATTTGGTAAGACATCAGGAAATTGATGGACAACCGAACAACGAAATAACAGAAACAACTAAAATTGAAATTCAGACCTGTCGCCATAATTATCTCCATATTGAGCATTGCTGCTAGTAATGCCATAATCCATCCGCGCCCTTGAATGGCGCACGTTAACATCAGCATACCGAGAATCATCCTACACAAAATACCAAAAGAACATTGTCTATGCTTGAGAATTGTTAACAGTATGTAGATAACATCAAATCAGACATTTTAATATTTAATTTTACCAAGTCCGAATAGGGGCGTTTAGATCCAGAAACTGAATCATATTCATGGCTGTGTCCTTCCCGATAGGTTGGGAGAGGCCGTTCAAGTTTTCTTCCATAACCATCATCAACATAGGCACGCCTATCAACAGGGCGAGAAATATTTCTGGGTGGTATATCAGAATAGGCTGATTCACGAGAAGAATAACTCTCCCTATAAGATGGACGTCTCTCAGAGGGAATTCTAGGGCCATATTCGGCAGGTGGTCTGTTTCTTGCCGGAGGAATCTCCTCACGTCTTCCATAATCCCTTCTGGTACTCGTCTTGGCATATGGAGGGACTGCTAAAAGCAAAAAATATAGAAGTTCAGATAACAAAAAACAAAACAACTGACAGCATAGAAATTTTAGCAAAAACCAGGACCTGGTGGCCTTCTTTCATAAGGCCTCTCTGGGGGAGGCAAACGCCTAGGTCTCTCCACAACCATTACCGCACGCCTATCTCTATGTCCAAGAGGTCTCCTCAATGTGCGACCACTTCCACCTGCCACGCTGCGATTACTAACTGATTTTGGGGGACGAACTGGGATTCGGCGAGGCGGAGGACGAGGGTTAACTGCACGTCCAACTCGTGGAGCTCCACGACTGATCCTGAAATTTCCTCTGATACCATGTTTTGCTCTCCCTCTTTTATGTGGTCTTGACAATCTAGCCCTAACTTTTACCTGCAGTTACAAGAATTAAGCAACAGTTCAAACTAAAGAACTATGCCCTATGAAATCTTACAAAAGTATGCTGGCATAAAATACTAAGAGGACATATGCACTTGCCGCAGAAAAACAGACCTTATTACCACCTTCTCCTAGCTCTTTATCATTGATACCATCAGCACAAGCAACAGCATTATCATGTGTGTCAAAGGTAACAAATCCAAAGTTCTTTCTCTTAGCAGCTGGCATATTACGAGCAAGTTGTATTTTCTCAATAACACCATATTTCTTGAGGTACTCATTTACACGGTCCTCATCCCAAGAAGCTGGCAGACCGTCAATAAAAACAGTGCTGACCTGATATATATTGGGAAAAAGAACAAAAAATCATGATATCTGCATGCAATCTGAATTAAAGAAACCGCAATATAATAACTGTGCTCCAGGGCAATAAATATATATTATATTAACAGTGCACGCAATTTTCTTTGTAACAGAAGAAGGATAGTCGATAAAACGAATAATTATGTCATGATCCCATGAAGACTGAAAATTAAGCTACCTTTGCCATGATTTCCTCATCTGGTTCATTGAAGGAATCCGCAAGAGCAACTTTAGCACTTCGATCAAGTCCAAATACCACATCTCTCTTCTGCAAACGCCTATACGCCTCCATTGCAGTAGAACGCGATGAGAATTCTAGGAAGGCAAAACCACGACTCATTCCTTCATTTTTCGTATCCGCAACAAGTGTTATATCTTCCATATTTTCCACTCCGTAAGTTTTTAATTGTTCCGTCAGCTGTGATCCAACAAAATACAATAAACAGAGGAACCCCAAAAAAGTCAGATGGAAAATAGAAAAACCACATCCAGCACTTACACGTTCTTTTGTCCATGTCTTACATATATTTCCAAGAAAAAGTGTGTCACTGTCTTGACTTGGTGCTATACCGCATTGTTTGCCGCGAACCTGAAAATGAGATTCTAAAATAGTCAAGTGACTAACAAGATAAAGGCATAATCGAAAGCATAAGGAAGTCATGGAGAACAAACCACAGGATGCTTCATCTCTGAAAGAACACGTTTTGCTTGATCTACAGTTGCAAAGCGCAAGAATGCAAAGCCTTTATTTTTCTTTGTCAATGGATTGATCACTAGCCTAACCTCAGTAATCTCACCAAATTGGGTGAAAACTTTCCTCAAATCATCTTCAGTTGCGTCTTTGTCAAGTCCACCAACAAAGACTTCAAACTCCTTGCTTTTCCTGTGTTCCTTCACCACCTTATGATGTTCTTCTTCTTCAGCCTCAATTTCATGTTCTTCATCAGCATTACCATCTTCTTCACCTTCTACCTCTTCCACAACATCATCAATCTCATTAGCAAGGTCTGCTTCTTCCTCTTCACCGTCATCGCCCTCTCCACCATCCTCCTCATCCTCATCTCCATCGACTTCTTCACCATCATGATCTATATCCCTCTCCCCATAATCCACAGCAGTCACATCCTCAGGATCATATTCCACAGCGGTCTCATCATCAGGCTCATCTTCTGGCTCATTATCCTCCAATTCCAGTCTCTCTGCGGTGTCTTCTTCCTCAAAAGCTTCTTTCATATCATTTTCATCTGTTGTCACATTGAATTTTGAATCTATATCACACTATGTTATACCAAGCGCATTTAACCAATCAAACAATGAAAATCCAATGGACAGTGTTCAAGGAAAATAAATACACAATATGCAGAGAATATTTCTTGAGAGATGCATGGAGCACTATGGCAATCAGGCACAAAAACTAGTAAGACAATAAAAACATAAATAATATCATGATAAAGGAAATACAACAAATGAACTTAGCTACAAAAAGGAAATTTCTACTTATTAAACAAAGAAGATGCCATCATAATAATCATCTATAGCAGATAAGAAAGAAATATGATGATATTGAAAGAACTCCTGGACCACCTGTTCTATATTAAAGATGTCAAGGTATACTTGCTTGGTGTAAACCAAATGAGAACATATCCGACATAACTATAAAAACTCCAATAGTTTCTTCAAGTTAATAGCCTAGTATCCAAATACAACACGGTGAAAAGTTAGAGATGAAACTCTGTACACCAAAACAAGTTTAGCACAATTTGCATGCATGATCCTCTTAACAAGCAAGCATGAAATTAAGGGAGGCTACAAAAAAGGGCGATAGAAAGCATCTGGAAACAGACGAAAGGGATAAAAAATATAAAATTTGAGAAAATAACCACCTTCGCCTTCTATCAACCATGAGTAATTATAAGATATGCATTAAACGATTCAATAAGAAAGCACCTACCCAAATATGCATGGAAAATACACAAAACAAAAAGACAGGAGCCCTTACTCTCAGCATCCATGGAACCAGATGCCCTAGTATTCAAGTCCAAGATGACTGGCTTCTCTTCGACGACCTCTTCCGTCCTGATCTCCTCCTTCGTCTCCTCCACAACAGGCGCCGCCGGAACTTGTTCTACTTTGACCTCCTCCACCTCCACATCAGACGCTGGTGCCTCCGCTCGGCTCGCCGCCTTCGGGGCGCCCTTACCCGTCCTGCCAGCGGGCTTCTTCGCAGCGCTACCCGCTGATTTCCGTGCTGAACGAGGAGGCATGCCTGTTCAAGCGTAACAATCCATAGATCAGAACCCAGCTCAATATATATCAAAATCGAACTATTTCTTCCCCGAAGTATGCCTTCAACAAGGAGAAAAAATCCAAATATTGAAGATTCCTGTCCAATAGAAAACGAAACAATCCAAATAAACCAAATCACATCGAAGATTTCAGGAAAATTTACCTTCGAAATTGTTCCAAACCCCTCAAACGCGCAACAAAGAAGCGAACTTTGATTCCAAGCCCTCGAAGAACCCAGCTCAATATATATCAAAATCAAACTATTTCTTCCCCGAAGTATGCCTTCAACAAGGAGAAAAAATCCAAATATTGAAGATTCCTGTCCAATAGAAAACGAAACAATCCAAATAAACCAAATCACATGGAAGATTTCAGGAAAATTTACCTTCGAAATTGTTCCAAACCCCTCAAACGCGCAACAAAGAAGCGAACTTTGATTCCAAGCCCTCGATTGTTTGCTGCAGGGACAAACCCTAGAACTTAGACGGCCCTCAACCGATAAACTAGGGAACAAGTAAATGACGAAACTGGCCCTGTTATAGCGGTTCTGGCCTGGGGATCGACCGGACCATACGACGTGTAACTAGGAATTTGGATCCAAAATACGTGTACTTAGAATAGCACAAAATCCAAGACCAAATTTCATCCCCTTTTTTTTGCTTTGATCTCAAATATATAGGATGATAATAAAAGAGCTACAAGCCTAAAAATTAAAGAAGATTCAATTTTACTATAAGTAGGAACATTTGTTTGATTAGACAAAAAAATATAATATTTTAAATTTTTTTGTTAGAACATAAGATTTGTATACGTAAAGGGAAAAGGATTAAATAAAAAAATAACCTAATTTGACAACAAGTAGGAGACTTATTTAATTAAAATGAAATATTTGGCAAACTTTTGTTATGTACACACTTATCTTATTATTTTTTATTAAAAAAAATATTCAAATATAAAATACTATAATAGCATTTAAATTTTTTTATTTTTCGTTTATATAAGATAATAATATTATTCATTTATATACCTAAAAGCAAAGAAGAATCGGCGTAATTTAATTTGGATCAAATGAGAGTCCCGATTCAATTAAACGAATAGAATTTTATTTAGATAATGAAATTAAAGGGGTGCCTTTAGCCATGTCTTGCTCCCCTCTTTCTCTTCATTAAATTAAAAAATTACGAAACAAACCAGTGTTTTAAAAAATGGAATATGATATAATTATAGAACAAAGCCTAATTTTAAATAATCTCTGACAAATTAAATATATAAATAATATAAAAGTTGAAAATATATAATATGATTCTAAGGTGCTTTCATATTGATACAATTTTTATGAGATGTCGCGCCTAAACGCGGTCCGACATGAAAGTTTATCTCTAATGCGAATGAAAAAAAAATTTTGTCTACAATTTAAAAGCTAAGACCGTTCATTATAAAACTAAAACTACAATTGAAGTCAGACATAATAGATATTTTATTTAATTAACCAAGGAAAGTTAAATTTATTTCCTTCGATTGAATTTTTTTAAAACGTACCAACATTGTTATCTAAATAATCAGACTATTCTTCTAATTTAAGATTGGATCTTATTTTTTTACGTATAGAAATAATAATACTTAAAGATAAAACAAACGTGTCCCTCCTTTAAAGGAGAAAGTATATCCATTTTTTTAGTATACAGTTAAAATTTTGTGCCTGGGTGTTGAAGAATATTATATAACTCATTCAATGTTCATTAATTGTATATATTAAAGTGTCATCTTTACTCGTGTTAAAACATTTTCTTCTGGGTAACTTTGATTATTCTTCATATTATTAGAGACAAATTTCTAAGAAAACTTTCATATTTTCAAAAAAAATAATAAACTTTAAAATTAGAACAAAATAGAGTTCAATTTTTTGCTGGAGCTCCAACTGAAACAGTTACTAACACGATATTTTGTCGAGTTGCACTCTCATTGAGTCGGATTTGTTCCAAACTGAGCAACCTAAAATATCTCATTGTCTGACATGGTCAGAAAAGCAAAGATCCGGCCTAGTTTGACATAACATTTTTTTATTATTATTATATATATCTAAATATTTGATATTATAATAATATACTTTAATTTGTGTTTTCTTATTTGTATTATATTATAAATCCAGTACACAATTATTCATTTTACAATGAACTGAAAATTGAATATTAATTGGGTTGGTGTTTAAATGACAAAATTAATTTTGTACACAAACGCACAAAAATGATTTATAAAAGTTAAGTTATAACGCAATAATGATCAAATTATAAACACAACAAAGTGAAAAATGAGAAAGAACAAACACGATGGTGAGTAATCTATGTGATGAGATTCGATCACATTTAAGCTTTCATTCCTACTTTTTAATCTCGAAATAGACAATGATTTCATTAGCACCCTTTCTTATTTTCTAATAGGATATGAAAAAATATATATTTACATAATTTTGCTTCACTTCGAGTGATAATGCAACATGTTATTCTTGAAAGTTTTGGATTACATCTTTTTTTTCCAATCAAAAAGTATGATACAATCTCTTATCACTAAGTAACTTATCCACCTATTACAATGGTATCGTAATACTTGTGAATCTTTATTTTATAATTTAGAAACTCACACATGAGAGTAAGAGACAAATAATACAAAATTTACAACTTTGAACTCAAATGATCTTCACACTATGTGTTGCTTAAGTATCTTCATATGTCTTGGTCTCCATATGTTTTTGAATCTTCTATATAGCATCCTCCAACCTTCTTTATAGTCGCCTATCGAAATTAGCCATTTTTTACTTTTTCAAAAAAAGTTTTAGATGTATGAGCCCTTTTCTACTTGTTCTTTTACAAGTCTTAGATCTATTAGAAACTTTTGAGATGTTCGAAAAAATATATTGTTATCATAAGCTTTGTGTATTCACCTTTTTCTATATAATAATTTTCTTTTTTCCATGTGAGGCACACTCAAACAAGAAATTTTGAACTTTTATACTTAAAATTGTTTTGGTCCTATTAGTCATAATTTATTTTAGAATCCATATCAATTTCATTTGTTTATAAATTGATCTCCTTAATGTGTACGAATGGATAATAGACATGTAATCTACATGCATGAGAAGTAAAATAGAATCTCAGTGAGTTATCATGAGCTTGTGTAGATTTTCAAAAATAAATATGATAATGTTCAAAAAATTCTTCCAATTATCTTTCTTTTGTGACTTTTTTTTCAAAATTCCTTCTTTCATTCTTCTAACATGAATGGCAATTTTAAAAATTTCACATTTAAAAATCATAACATGCATGTCTAGGTTTCAAATAATTAATTTTATTGTTCAATTTTATAAATTTCAATTAGGTATGTGTATTTTTATTTCTTTAAATTAACAAAAATTACTAGCAATATTTTATTATTCTTTTTAAGTGTCATATTTTTTGAAAAAGAAGAAAATTCTTTATGCATATTAACTAAAAGTTCAACATCATTATCATCGAAATGAGAAGGATTAGAACATATCTCATCTCTACGTGACATTAAGCATAATTAGGCATCATCACTTGATGGAAAATTCAAAAAATTACTTTTTAACTTTCACTTAACTCTTCATATTTTTTTCCTTTTTAACTTTTTTCTCATTTGCCCTTATTGGTAGGATTTAAAGATCTTTATCACATAATCTTTCACTTACATAATCCTTTCGATGACTCCTCATTTTTTTATGATGCTAACAAATATTTTGCCTCTTATTTTCAGATAAGTTCTAGTCTATTTCTTATATTTTGGACCTCTTTTACAACAAACAACCTTCTTCAAAAGTAGTCTTGTTTCATCTTTCAAAAAAGTCTCAGATATTAGACATTTATCCAATGTAAAAAAAATTCAAACATCCAAAAATTAAGTTCATATATCTAATCTTAGTTCATGTTAAAATATTCTTTATCCAAGAATTTTAAGCATATGAACCAATGTTATTAGGATTGGATCGGACAACGACTCTGATGAGTGTCTGTTTCAAATTGATCTAATCGGACCGGATAAAAATAAAATATTATTTTTAATATATCATATTAAACATTTTAATGATATACATACTTACATGATGTAAAAAACCATGAAAGAAAATAACAATAATGAATTATAAATTTATAACAAAAATATCATGTGAAATGTTATACTAAGAGAATATATTTTTTATATTAAATTACTAATGTACATATATCAAATTCATAACTATTACTATCAAAATTATATATATATATATATATATATATATATATATATATACACTTGATAAATTGATTTCTTATCAAATTTATTTTTTGTTTATCTTTTGTGTATTATATATTAACTATGCTATATCACTATTTGTATATTATACAAGTTTCACTCCTCCATCCTTCACCAATTTATCTAATATGATAAATGTTATACATAATATAGTAAATATAATATTGACCTATATTATATACATGCATGACATTGAAATTTTAAAATATAATCATAATCTAATACATAAGATAAAGTTTAAAGTTTAACAAATTTTAAAGTAAATAAAGAAAAAGAAATAAACAAGCATATTAGTATCCACACATATTCCCACATTGACAATAGTAAGAAGATGGAAGTAAAGGGACAAGTATTAATTGAGGAGAAGACTAATGAACCAACATGTTAAAGTTTTTTCTTTTATGGAAAAAGTCCATCTTCAAATATTTTTTAAATTTAAAATAAAAAAATATCAAATAAAAAATTAAACTAATTGTCTGGTTCAAAAAATTGGTTATATTTGATTTTATCCAGTTTTGATCGATTTTATTCGATTTTGATCCGTTCTTGACAGGTCCAATCTATTTTGATTACATGTTTGATTTTGGGTCATGTTATAGACTATTTTTTTTACTTCGGACGACAATTGGACTAGCAGGTCCAGTCCAGTCCTGACAACCTTGATATAAATTTTAGGTTCTTCAAACTTTCGTCTCCAATCATTCAAACCTAGCAGTTTGATAGACTTGCATAATTTTTACACGATTATTAAAGTATTTTTTATTCTTTATAAAACTAAGAGAAGTATCGAAACTTTTATTCAAAATATAATTTGAACATAGTAAAATATTCAATGAAAGTTCAGTATATAAACTTATCCATTAAAAATTAAAACCTCTTTTTGTATTGCACTATTTTATTCATATTTTTTGTGTATTTATTCTAAATAAAGTGATTATTGATTCTTTGAAAAGCTAAGATAATTACTATAAATTTGATGCTTGTATGTTAATAAAAATCTAACAAAAGTATAGACAAATATTAATAAACAATTAAGTGCATAGGTTTATTTATTTAATGCTAAAGGCTCAAGATTTGTATCGTTAAATATAGTTAATGAGAGCATAAAATCTAGGTTGAAACACTTCGCCATGGGATTTATTTGATTATCTATTTTTATAAAAAAAAGTTAAATTAATAATTTTTAACGCGGGTAAAAAAGTAAATGTATGATAATTTATACATTTGGGGATTAAGTGAAAGTGTTTGGAAATTGAGAAAATAAGCAAGTGACAATATTAAAAAAAAATTAAATAAAATAAAATAGCCAAATATATATATGTATAATTCTAAGGATCAATGGCAGGATGGTAATTATTTTACATTACTTCCTTACTCACCATTCTTATTTAACTTTTTTTCTCAAATTTTTAGAACTTTTTCATTCAATTCATCCTTTATATATATATATATATATATATATATATATATATATATATAATTCTAAGGATCAATGGCAGGATGGTAATTATCTTACATTGCTTCCTTACTCACCATTCTTATTTAACTTTTTTTCTCAAATTTTTAGAACTTTTTCATTCAATTCATCCTTTAAATATTATATATATATGTGTGTGTGTGTGTCTAAGGATCAATGGTAGGATCCTAATTATTTTACATTGCTTCCTTACTCACCATTCTTATTGATCTTTTTTCTCAAATTTTTAGAACTTTTTCATTCAATCATCCTTTATATATATATATATATATATATATATATATATATATATATATATATATATATATAATTCTAAGGATCACTGGCAAGATGGTAATTATTTTACAATGCTTCCTTACCCATCATGCTTCCTTACTCATCCTTTATATTATATTTAAAGGATGAATTGAGTGAAAAAAGTTCTAAAAATTTGAGAAAAAAGATAAATAAGAATGATGAGTGAGGAAGCATTGTAAAATAATTATATATATATATATATATAATTCTAAAGATCAATGGCAATATTTTACATTGCTTCCTTACTCACCATTCTTATTTATCTTTTTTTCTCAAATTTTTAGAACTTTTTCATTCAATTCATCCTTTAAAAAACTAATAAATTATATATAATTAGTTAGTCAACTCCACTATAATCCTTTAATTCCGTATAAAACTGAACTTTACATTTTCAATTAAGTTCTTTAATTTTGTCAATTTATTCTCACCCACTATCTTCATCTATTAAATGACACAAACTCTCCCACTTCTCTAACTTAAACTCCAGACATTATAAATAAATAATCTTAAAATATATGAGAGAGATATTGATTCATTATATTAGTAATTTGGATACAATTATATGTTTCAATTTTAAAACATTCTCTCATTTTTATTAACTTCATATGAATATAACATTATATATATATAATATTTTTTACTTTCTCCTATAATAATGCATTAGCAATTAATCCGTCTATCTTTTTTATCAGTGAATCACTTCCGTAACGTATAATGCACTATCTCTCTCTCTCTATAATCCACAAACTCAATAATTAACCACTTGTAACCTACTATCACGTTATAACCATTGATAGGTAATTGCTTCTCTAACATAGCCCACTATTTTTTATGTTGGAGGCATTCGTATGTGTTGTGCGCTCGCCATTTTGCCCGGCTCAACTTCATGATGTTCATGTTTAACGACGACACCAAGATGACATACCTCAAGGGTTTGTTGCACGTGCTCGATCTCGCATGCAAGGAGCTCAAATTCAGGCCCGGGCTATTCTTAAAACTGCTTGAGGCCATACTCAAGGGCAGAACCTTTTGAACGCTAGGATAGTGCAGTGCATTGCAGAGGCCTTCGACCTCATGGTTCTCTAGCATCTAAAGCACCAACGAGAGAACCATGTTGCTCACTTTGTCATGCAGGAGGTCCTGTACTCCAAGGGCAAGCAAACTGGCACAGGCCAACCGCAACAAATAGGGCTGAGCAAATCCGGGACCGGGTCCAGACCTGAATTATGCTGAGTTAAAAAATTTTCAACACGGTACCGAACCTGGATCCGGTCGGGACTGGGACCGGGTCAAACTCGACAATCCGAAATACGATCGGGAATCAATATTTTGATAGCGGCCGCCAGCGAGATCCAATCAATTCCAGGAAAAGCGATCGTTTCGACAACTGGCGCCCCAGTCTGGCAGCCGAATCAACCGCCAATTGCCAAGTGTTGGATCAGCCGCCGAATACGGCAGCTGGCGGTCGAATACGACGCCTGACAGTCGGATCCAGCCGGATCTGGTTCCTGACGGCCTGATCCGACGCTTGGCAGTTGATCAGGCCGCTGGATCCGGCTGCTAGGCGCCGAATCAAGCCGCCAACGATCGGATCTGACCGCCAGGAGCCAGATCCAACCACTAGCTGCCGGATCCATTTGTCAAGCGTCGGATCCGGTTTCCAGGCGTCAGATTTGGCCGCCAATTGCTACAATCGATGTCTGGCAAGTAAATCTCGCCATCGACGGCCGCGATCTGGCTTTGGAAGCCCATTCGGCACTTAGCAGTCGGAGTAGAGAGAGAGGGAGAGGGGGAAGGCAGCCGGAGTCGTAATCGATGTCTGGCAAGTAAATCTCACCATCGACGGCCGCAATCTGTCTTTGGAAGCCCATTCGGCACTTAGCAGTCGGAGTAGAGAGAGAGGGAGAGGGGGAAGGCAGCCGGAGCCGTGGGAGCCATAGAGTCGCTACCGCCGTCGTTGTGGAAGAGATAAGGAAAGGGCGAGAGAGAGAGATGGTGAGATGGATCTGCTGTGACCGTCAATTGTCTTTCATATATTTGTAACCCGAGTCGGGTCCGAGTCGAGTATTTACATTTCAAACCTGGTCCCGATGCGGATCCGACCGGTTTTTCGCTAACCGAACCCGGTCACCAATCGAATTCAATCCGGATTGGGTTATTTATTCGATTTTTCGGTGCAGTGCGATTATTCGACCCGGACCGTGCTCAGGCCTACAACAAATGGCACGAGCAAATCCACAGGCACAATCCACATTATTGGCACGAGCATACTCCACAAAGGAGTTCAAGTCGATTGAGCCGATGGAACAAAGAGAGAAATAGTATATAATTCTCAGGCAACCCATCGTTGGTGGGCTAAGCAACCGGTTTATGAACCTCAAGATGGGGGGAGAATAGACTATGACGTCATCGTGAGCGCATGATCCGCTTTCGACATGTGCACTCTCGAGCTCAAGTAATTCCTCGGGACCTACGGTGGTGACGAATTCATGAGGTTGATGAAGGATTTCATCCATCAAGCGGAGGGGGAGCTAAAAGTGGCGAGGGCAGAGCCGGAGCAAGTACTGTAACTCATGAAGAAGGCGAGCGATGGGTCGTCGAAGAACAAGACAGGAGGTCCGCTGTAACTATTTCATAATTTCTTGGGGATTGGCTACGTACACTCGACACCCTTTGGATCTTTAGAAGAGGAAGAAGTCGGTGGTCCCATCGCCAAACACAAGGATGACAACTGCATCAGTAGTCGTGTTGACGGCCAAGCGACAATGAAGAAGATTGATTGATCAAATAGGATCCATGGAGCAAAATTGCACACACTTTTTTTGATATTTTATATTTCCTTTTGGAGTTTAGGATCTCTTTGAATATTTATCTATAGACAAAAGACATTAGATCTTTAAAATCGAATTATGGGATTGAAAATTTCGATGTTCGTACACTAGATTTTGATTATTTTGACAAACTAGGATAGTCGATGTTTTAATGTTTTCATTCTTTTAAACTTTTGGTTTCCAATTAAATGCTAATCAGTATTTTGAGAAACTATTGCTTTTGAATTTTCTTTGCATCTTGTACTAATCCTAATTAATGTGAGCCTTTAGTTTGATATTATAATAATAATAATAATAATACATGAGCGTCTTACCGAGTAAAAAATGTTAATGTGATATGAAAAATAAATTCATACATACTTCAAAATGGACCTTTGTGAATGAAGAAAAAATAAATTATGCATATTATTTGGCACAATTAAATGAATAAATTTAGATTTTGATAGAGCTATTCCTTATTTAATGTCCTATAAATAATTATACGATTGTACTTTGTTAATTGCGCGAAGAGAAAGAAATTATCCTAGTTAGATTACATTTTAGGTGCAACATCTCAATTTTTTTAAAAGTTAATGATGTTAAGTTTGATAGCCAAACTTCAAAGTTCAGACAATCAAACTTCTGCCACCAAAACGTGAAAGAGTATGAAAAAGATTAGATTTTCTTCCCATTTTAAGTTCAAATAATCAAAATTATGAAATACTTTCATATTAATGATGTTGGCTCTCCTTCCTTTCTCCTTATTCAATCCCAATTTCCAAATTATTTCTCTTTCGTTTGCCATTTTCACTCACATCCCTTTCTCTTTCATGGTCTTTTTATTTTGGTGTGCACTATAGGTTGAAGGAGAAGCTTTTGCACGGTGGTTGTGAAGAAAATGGGTGAACAAGAATGGAATGAAGTAAGAAGTACTCAAAGAAAAAAAGAAAAGAATAGAAAAAAGTGTGTTAATGAGATGCAAGCCATTGGGTTTCACTTCATAAGGTTATAAGCATGATTAAAACAAACTTTATTTAGATATTCCATATTGTTTTAGTGTTGTTATAGTTTATTTAAGTAAATAAATTATATTAGGTTCATTTATCATATTTATGACTTTACCGTGTGCACTCATAGTATCCTATAATGCTTAATTGTTTGACATACTCCCTAATGTGATCCTCATGTGCCTTAAGTATCATTTTGACTAATCCATAAAGTAGTTGTAGTGTGAGCCTTGATGATTTGATGTTTTGAACTTAAATATTTGTACAGAATATCTAACTCTTTGATGCTTATAAATGTTGTTTATGAAGTGCTTATAAGGATACCACGTGGAAGTCTTAATTTTTATAATTTCAATGCTTTTTAAGGAATGGATCAACTTTTTGTACATAACAATTGAATTTATGACAAACGAAGTACTTTAATGAGTTGATGCTTTAAAATATCCTTTTGATCCTATTTTATGTTTGGTTGACTAATGGTTTATGAGTTTTAGATTGATTGAATTGAAAATTTTAATAAAACTACGAGTATCCATAATGACTCATAATGACTTGAAACTCTAATGAACTTTGAGATGATTGATTTGAAGGTTTAGATGTTCAAAATGTTTGAATGAGAGTATCCTTAGTACATTTGAAAGTTCAGAAGTCAAACTAGATATAAAAAATTCCTTGGACCAAATGATTGGGTGATGAATTGTCACGTCCAAACTCTTTGAACAGGATGTTCGAACTATTCGGATCGAATATCCGAAGTGTTAAATCGAACTGAACCTTAAGAATCCTAAGAAGGTTTGTCTAACACTTAAGGTTTAGCTCGATCTAACACTTTGGATGTTTGTTTGAATAAAATCTTAATGACTCCATTAAAAAATTGACTCATGTTCTTTTATGACCAAAATAACCCTGACTTATCCACAAATGAATTGTGATGTTCTAATTATGTTTTATATCATGATTATGTCTCATCAACCATCATATGTCTTCTTACATGATGATTAGACAATTGTTATTTAAATGCTTATGTCAAAGGAATAAACTTTTTACTTATTTTGATGCTATCACACTATACTTTATGTTTGTAGAAGGATTTTCTTTCTTTTCTTGATCTTCTTAGGTACATGATTATTTTGCATGACCAATTATAGCATATGTGATGACATTGCTCGAGTGACGGTTACACATAAATAACGTCATTTATTATGTTGTTAATTAATGTCATTAGATCAGTGTTATGTTATATTAATGTTTGGACTTGGAGGCTATATGTTGTATGATATATTTGAGTATTTTAAGAATTCATATGATATAGCTATCAAGCTTGTGTCATTAATGTATCACTTATTTTTAGCTTCTACTCTTGTGTTAATTAAGTTGTATATTTTATTATGATAAATCTTCCACTGATGTGTCGCCATTTTTTATTGTGTTGTTCAACAAAAGGGTCGGATGTATGCCCACGTAATGCTTACAAGATGAATATGTCACATGAAGAGAGTTGAATTTCAAGACATGCGTATAAAAATGAAACTAGCCTTTTTTTACTTTAAATAAAATGTCATGGACATGTTGCTTAAGGGAGGGCTTTATTTTTTGTTATAGTACTTCTACATGGTACACAAGCTACCAAAGAATCTTGGAGATCTCGAAGGCTGCAAGTGTATTGAAGCAATTAAAATGAATCATAAGGTTACCTTGAGAGAATATCAATATGATGTGGTAATCCTAATATGACAGGTGTCGAAGAGATTGTACAGGTTAACAAGGATGATGGACCAAGGAATGCAATAAATGCTAAATTATGGATGTTTAAATTGTGGATATTCAATGCATCATCAAGAAGGAAATTCATGTGCAAATTAGTTAGTAAAACGAACTATAAATTTAACTGTGTTGTCACTCATCATGAGTGACTTAGTGAGGGCTTCCATATCTCACATATGTTCTTTTTAATTGATTATTCTAAATTGGGCATCAACCTCGTTCTTGTAATCAAATTAGAAAATTAATTATTAAATTTGCTCACTTAAAACTTGAAATATTTATTATAATGGCCTAAGGATCAATTATATGAATGAATAATTTCATGTGAATAAAATGCGAATGTGATCATTAACTCATATATAATTACTCTCTCCATATATCAAAATATTGTGAGAACTAAGGATAAAGAGCCTACAACAAATAACTTAATTTGATTAAGGGGTGCTACAAAATGATATCAAATATTATGGCATGACATGAAAACTTGAATCAACTCAAGGTTTAACGGTAAAGTTAATGACTAAGAATATCAATGAATAATTCCACATCATGTCAACTTACTTGTGACGCCCTACTACTTCTTTTGGCGCCACAAGGGGTGAAACCAAAATCAATCGTTTAAATTCAAATTCAAATATTCAACGGAAAATCAACGTTTCGAAATAAACTAACTCTGAAAATTTTCAAAAATTTCGGCATGACGTATGTGTAACTTTGTCTATTCATCATATACAACAATTCATATACATCTCATATCAATAATTAACTTCAAAACTTTAATCATCATAGGCAGTTATAAGGACATTACTGATAATTCATCAGATAGCTAAAATGGTGGGACACGTGCTCAAAATAGTGAATCTCAAGCTCACTCTCGAATCAAAATCATGAGCTAAATGCTCGTACACCATATAACGTGAGCGTCCTTCACTCCACACAATTATCCAACATTTTCAAAATCTTTCAAAACATTCAATCAAGTAATAAATCCATATAAGAAAACTCAATGAAACACAAAATTAACTATTCAATAACCACGCCTCTCACATATGCTCATTTTCTAACTCTTTTACATTCCTTTTTTTATGCTATGCAAGCTTTCATTCGTTACTTGAAAAAAAATAAACAAGAAGAGTGAGCATAAAGAGGCTCAATGAGTAAAACGACTATCTCAAATATTAAAACAACGAAGAAAAAATCAACCTTTTTATTTTTGAATTATTTCAAACCATTCTCATTTCTCCAAAAAAATTCATTAAAATAATGATCATACCAAAATGAATGCAATGGATGCACATGCATGATAATAAGATAACATCATAAAACTTGGGGGAAACATAATCAAACACGGATATTCATACCACTCGTCAATCGAGTGCTTCTTCACCCACCCCTCGTGTCACTATATCGCCACATGGTGGTTGTTCTAATTTCGTCCCTCGTGTCACTGTATCATCACAGAACGTTGAACCACTCCTCGTGTCACTATATCGACACAGAGCTTGTTTCTTTTCTTTCTCCACTTCATCCTTTGTGTCACTATATCGCCACAGGATGGTTGTTCTAATTCTACCCCTCATGTCATTATATCGACACAGAACAAATCAGACCCCAACCGGTCTACTCAGAGTTGGTCAATCCTCTGAGGTGAAAACACTCCGCCTTATGCGAGTTTTTACATGTAATGCATATGATGCATGAATGCAAATTTTTAAATAGAAGTTTAGGATTGAAAATCATCATATAAACTTTCATTTTCAAAAATCAAATATTCACTTCAATTTCACAAGATAAACTTTGACGAATATCCAAAATTCAAAATAAAATATCATAAGTCATATGATGACACACATATGGAGCATACAAATATATGAATATGCATGAATGAAATTATCACGAAAATTCATTTTCACATCGGGTGGAACAATGTCGTCACTCCGAAGAGTTTAACAATTCATTTCAATTGAGATAAGTTCCCTCACCTTGGATTCGTCGAGTGCTCAAATTATCCCATTGTTCGAATCCAATCAAAAGTAAACACAATCTATCACATTCATTACTTGATAAATTAATATTATAAAAATTTGATTGATAATTCACTCTTCGCAATAACTCAACGCACTTATCATAAGTCAAGTCATATTACGGATTTGCTAAAATACTTACCGAGGAAGAAGTGAATGCATCGTCATCTAATAACCGCCTAATCAAATCTAAACAACTGAACCGTTGTCTCCGATTAACAACCCCTATAAGTGAAATTCGAATCAATTTTTAAGACAACTTCTAATTAGGATTTTCACTACATTAAAAGTTTACTTCTAGTTATCCGAGCATTCATACCACAACCACTGTAGCTACCGCTCTCAAAATCATCGCCGCACCCGCTAAAATGTCGAAAAGGCCGTCTAACGTCTTCTTCATAAAAAATAAAATAAAGTTACTTTAAATTTGTTCACATAGCTGAAATCCAATCACATGCACATTCTTATTCGCTTACCAACTGTGATACGAGAACGAGTCATCAGAAAGGTTGCCGGAGAACGATCGGAGTCCGAAACCTATGAACCTAAAAAGGATTTAGCGATTAATTATTATATGGACATCAATCTGATTTCTTTTTGCCTTTTGTGTGCACCTACCAGAACGTTGAGATGAGCTTGGTCGGAGTTCCCCGTCGGTTCGTCGGTAAGGTCGTCGAAAAAGTCCGCCAGAAAGTCTCAAATTTTGGCCTCCTATGTGATTTGGAATAAAGACATGATTAAACCCCTCAAAATGATCCTAATCTACTTGAGAATGATGTACAACTCACCAGGAGAAGGATCGGTGTGAATCGAAGCCAGAATCGTCGCCGGCGAATTTTCTATCTTCCTCGCGTTTTACCCCTCGCTGCGTCGCGCACAGTGGACCGATCATCTCATACTATATGTCAAAATATTCGTCTCATCATCCTCTTCCAAAGATACCTCACACGCGAAAAATGGTGATCGAACGGAGGAGATCAGATGACTGAAAGGTGGCGTGGTGGGAGAGCTTCGCGGGTTACTGTAGCGTCGGGAGTGGGGAAGACGTTTCACCTTTTATTTCTTTTTTTTGTGGAGCTGTCATCTCCTGCAAAATGACCAACATGCCCTTACCTTTTAAACTTTATTACACCTTATTTTTTAAACGTTACATTACTACACCAAGAAAAGTCATTGATACAAGGGGATTTTAACTTGGCTAGCTTACAAGTGGGTAAACCAAGTTATTAGTTATTTCATGGAATCACAACTAAGAATGCTTTTATTGATCATAACTAAGGAGACACTATTTTCTTAGATTGAAATAAGATCACATGTCTTCGTACAAAAAAACATTGTAATAAGAATTAACTATAATTTTAAAACTAAAATATGTTTTAGTTAATTTGAAATTACAAAATGTAATCTTAATCGTATTAAAGCAAATACTTTCATTTTTATTTACATTTTATAGTTCAAATTAATTATTAAATTATCAACATTGTTCTTGTGATCAAAAAGGAAAATTAATTGTTAAATTTGCCTCACTTAAAATTTGTATAATGACATAAGGATCAATTATATCAGAATGAATAATTTCATGTGAATAAAATATGATCACGAACTTATATATAATTACTCTCTCCATCTATTAAAATGCCATGAGGATAAAGATCCTAAAACAAACAACTTAATTTGATGGAGTGTTACAAAGTGACATCAAAGATGGAATCATGCATGTGCAAATTTGAAGTGAATAAAATTAATGGCTAAGAATATCAATGAATAATTCCACATGGAGTCAACTTACTACATCAAGAAAAGTTGATTGATACAAGGGGGCTTACGGGTGGGCAAACCAAGTTACTAGTTAGATTCATAGATTCACAACTAAGAATGTTTTTATCAATCATAACTAAGGAGACATTATTTTCTTACATTGAAATAAGATCACCGTCTTCATACAAAAAAATACTAACACAAAGTAACAAGAATTAACTATAATGTTATAACTAAAGTAATAAGTAATAAGACTTGACTATAATTTTGAAATTACAAAATATAATCTTAATCATGTTAAAGCAAATATTTTCAATTTTTTTTTACATTTTATAGTTCAAATTAAATTTAACTTCAAGAATATGATGTAAGAGATAGTTTCTTAACTATTACAATCAAGACGTAGTCAATATATGTTACACATATGTGATTAAGATTAAATTTTACATTAACAATTTCATTTTAATTTTATAAAATTGATTAAGAATTATTATTTGAATCTCGTCCAACTGTCTATGTATCTTATATTTTCATTTAATTACCTGCCCGTGAAAAAAATCCACATCTTTCTTTGAGATTGAATTCTAGAAGGAGCTCAACTTTTATTATATTCTCAACTTCGTTTGCTTTGCTATATCTCCTTTGGCTTATGGGGCTTATGGGAGATGATAAACAATTTCCTGTTTTCCTCCAATCCCACCATCTCTGTTGTGTGGCGTTGTGCGTAGGCATATCTTACCATTGTCACGAGGGCTCACCTCTTTGTGATCCACTTTAGATATGGTGGGAACCCTCGCCCCCCCTCCATTGGGTGAAACTCAACACTGACGGTTTTTTATGGGACAAAGGGAGGTGGAGGAACAGCCTATCTGCTCAGAGATTCTAACGATTGTTTCATATGTGCAGGTTCCTCGACAAGCAAATTCTATTCAATTTTGGCTGCCGAAGCATGGGCTATGCATATTGGACTTTATCAAATGTATGGAGTTGGGTTATCGAAAACTTAAGTATGAAACAATTCTTCAAACCTACTCAGCATACTCAACAAAGATGCTGCCTAGACTGCAAAACGTCATGACTGACATTTGGGACACGAAAAATCTTTTTGATTCTTTTAAAGCCTCACACATATATAGACAAGCAAATAGAGCGAGACTACTAAGCAAACTCAGTAGAACAACTTCAACCATGTATTTTGGATGGATGAGCCACCTTGTGGCCTCAGTAATCTTTTGTATCATGACTATATGAGGTTTTATATCACGATGAAAGTGTAGTCGTTTAAAAAAAACAATTACATATCTATATCATGCACATGGAATATATTATCATATACATAAAATCAAATTACTTGCCACTGATGAGTTAATGAATATTGTATGAGGAAAGTGAGATGTCGAATGATTATAAGAATTAAGCATAGTTGTTATGCTGCAACCAAAATATAATAAATAGTTTTGCTGTTGCGTATATCTGAAAGACCGTGAATTCTTAGAAAGAAAAGGAAATTTATAACCTAGAAATTAAGAAACTTGCAGCAGATCAGAATTAAATCTCCACAATTTTTCCCTGTTTCATCACATGGAAACATGCGCGGGCTCTCGTATGCATCACCACGACTTAATGCATGCGTCGTGATGTGGCGGCCACGTCGCGTTTGACGCTCTTCCCTTGTTATAATCTTTCCAGAACTTGGCGACCGCAGTGAGGTCTGCGTGCTTCGCCTTGATGCTCCTGCAACAGTTCGCATGAACTGTGGTCACCTTGGCGGCGTCCCTGCTTACTTGGCAGAAGCCGCTGAAGTACGCCGTGTCCAGGAACCTCACTTTGATGCCCAGCCTCCCGAACGCTCCCTCGTGCTTCATCCTGTGCAGCACGTCCTGCTCCTTCATGCCAATGGAGTTGTTTCTCGCAGCGTACCACTCGTCGAACAGCGCGACGGTCCTGTTGTTCGAGGCCACAAAGTAGAACCCTGTGTTGATGGGGTTGGACTCGTCTGCTGGCTGGCCATTGTACCGGTCGCAGCTTATTTGCAGGTCTCGATCCCCGTAGTGCATCAGATTTGGAAATGGATTTCTCAGCCACATCACATCCATGTCCTGTTCGGATATATATATATATATATATATATATATATATATATATATATATAGAGAGAGAGAGAGAGAGAGAGAGAGAAAGAGAGTACTGTGTGATGCATGCAATGGCAGTAATCCGACTAATGCAGGATAATGCGACAATGGACAGATCTTGTATTAGTTCTAGCTGCTTACAGTGAAGACGAAGCTGTAACCACGCCTGAGAACATTTGCGAGGAGGAGAGTTCTGCTCCACATCATGTTGATGAAACCATCGGACATGTAGAGCGCCTCTGTGGACGAGCAGTTCGCGCACCCTGCAACGAACCTGTAGCAGTTGAGTTGGAGTTCTCTGCACCGGCTGAAGGCGGTCTCATCGACTGCTACCAGGAGGAGGTGATTGATCAAGAACTCGGTGCCCTTCCCATGGCGCAGGCTCCAGAGAAACAGGTCTAGCATTCCATCCTTTTCTGCGTAGGCCTTGTTCAGGATGCTAATTATCACAGTCTTGTTCGCCATGGAGGCTCCCTCCAGTGCTCTGCCAATGTCGACGTCTTCAGCTGGTGAAGCGATCTACAAAAAAAAAAAAGCATAAACTAAACTTCTGATTTCCTGTATGTATCTGTATGAAAGATGGAGCAGAGGAAAATGAAGATAAATTGCTTACAGGTGTGAGCTGAGGTGACTGCAACTGGGACGCCTTCAGTCTCCACAGGCAATCACATGTTACGAGTAACACGAAGAGAGCGCCGACGGCCACGGCGCGGCCATGGACGTGCTCAGGCAGATGATACATCTCTTTCTTTCGTCGTTAACTTCGATTGGATTCGGCGCAGAAAGATGGCCACGGGGGTGGAAATCAGCTAACCGCGGGACCTGTAAATTGGTAAGCATTATTAACTAATAGGTCGCTGAGCCTGCGGCGTTAAAATCAAGTCGAAGTGGGGTGTTCATGATCAACATCGTCCAAACAAAGATATTAACGACGCAAAATAATCGATAAGATAAGCATTAAAACAGTTGTTCTAACAAAAAGAGATGGAATTTGATTTATAAACGGTATCTCTTGATTCTATTTTTTCTAAAAAAAAGTCGATAAGATATCTCTTGATTCTCTTCCACTCAAAGATAAGAAAAAAAAGCGCACTTAATTTTTAGATGGAGCTTATACATAAATTATCCAACTAATATATCATGATTAAATGATCTTCCTGATTTTTAATAATAATAATAATAATCAAATGGTTGCAACCTCCATTGTTCCTTCCTTACAGCCCCAGTGCATCGGGAATAGAGATGTTTAATCGATCTCAAAGTTCTGACCTCCATTTTAAACAACGTGAACTTGGTTGAACAAAAAAAAAAAGGAGGAACGAAAACAAAGAGGAAAGAAGACAATGTATATTTCGACTCTTAGTAATCACAAATCTCTGGAAACGAAAGAAAAACATCCGACATGGACAGAAGCTCTAAGACGTAAATAAACATTGCAATTAAAGAGCATTGATTAGTTATTAACTTTCGATGGAATAAATAAATGAGCATTATAATTACCATTCTCCAGCAAAGGCCATGGACGAAGGGAGAGGTTGTTTTTGCAGAGGAATCTGAGAAGAAGAAGACGACGACTACGAAACAGCAGAACAAGAATAAACCCTCGGAAGCTAGAGGAGTTCCGCAGAGGAGAGATGAACCGAATTTGTTAGAGTTCCGCAGAGGAGAGGAGAGATGAACCGAATTTGTTATTGTGGTAGTTTGGTCATGCAGGCTTTGGGAGATCAATTTTAATTTCTTTTTTTCTGTTACAATACACAAATAGATAACAAATAATATGAAATTAAATTAATACCTTTTGGCTGTTTGGCCGGTGCAAGAAACGCTGGCAAGCAGTCTTCCATGTCTCACATCCAACGTCTCAAACGCTTGCACGCCAAACACAAATGTAAAAGATAGGTTTCCTGTGTTCCGAACTCTATAAATTACTCGATACAATTTGTGTAAGAAAAATAGTAATAATACAAATATAATAATACTATTAAAATAGGGTTGTCATATGGCTCCATAGCGTCCCGGCCTGCACTGGCCACGAATTTTTTTCAATATATTGTCACGAGTGCAGTGAATAAACCGGTCAGGAGGCGACCAAAATGTCTACCTAATGAAATTGGACGGTGTTCGAAAGAGGAGCGAATTGATGTTTAAAATAAAAAATATCGATTTCGTTAAAATTTAAAATTGATTAGTTAAATTTTAAATGAATGTAAATTAAATCATATCACATGCATAATAATATAACAACGAGAATAAGAGAAAAATCAAACATAAAAAATATGATGATTGTTAACGAGGTTCGGACGCACCTTGATCTACGTCCTCGCTCCGACTTCTCGATTTCGAGATCGTCGGAGATTTCACTAAACTTTTTCTTCGTTCCAAATGGGGCAATGAAGAACTATTTACATCAAATCATATTTTTTTCGTTCTAAGAGATAAGACTCATCTCTTCTCCTATGAAGTTTATTTTTTCTCTATATCAAGAGTTAAAATATGGAACATCTTTTACACATGAGCTCGTTCAATTTTCTAAACAAGTGTTTCTCTCTTTTATAATATCATGCTCACAAAAAGAAAAGAGAGAAAAAATAAACTAGAAATGACTTCAAAAAAATAATATTCTTTTGATAATTTGAAGTTTTCCTTAAATGTTTGGATGGATACCTTTCCTTCAAGCTTTAGTACTCCTTTTATAAGTTTCAATATGTGAAAATTTCGTCCAGAAAATTTTTCACAATTTTTTTCTTGAAAAATAGCCGTTATTGTTCATCTCTGTCAGGGACCGGTCGATCGGATTAATGAATCGGTCGACCGATCTATATGACCGTTGCACGATTTTCTTAGTGATCGCAACTGATCAACCGGTGTGTCGACCGATATAGTCTCATCATTTTTAATCTTCGACTTTTGAGTTGATCAGTCGATCGGACTATTGACCGGTGTAATCTCGATGTTGAATTAAATACTCTGTGAATTGACCGGTCAACTGATATGTCTCATTAATCGACCAATGCCTCGACCGCCTTTCATTACTTCGACCGACAGGTTGACTGTCCATCACTATTTTGAGCATAACTTTCTGCATGGTTATCCAAATTAGATAATCTAATATTGAATTCTATGAAAAGCTCACATAATTCTCTACAACTTTCATATTCATCATTCATTCAAAATCTAATGAAATTATAGTCAATTATTCATTCAAAGTTTAGTTCATAAAGTTGTCCATTTCTATTTAATCTTTTTTATATAATTCTAGTTTTTCGAGATTTATATCATCAAAATATAATTTTATAGGGAATTAAAACTTTGCTCCAATAAACTCCCACCTTTTTTTTAAGACAAATCGAGAAATATAAAAAAATATATAAGTGGTGAAAAAATTAAAAATATAATTTTACTTCCTTCTATAAGTACTATTTGTAAGGTACTATTCATATAAGGTTATATTTATATATATGTCTCCTATATAACTTTCCTTATATTCATATCATATTTCTCTATAAGGTACTATTCATATAAGGTTATATTGATATATATATGTCTCCAATATAACTTTCCTTATATTCATATGATATTTCTCCTATATTTATCTTTTTTTTGTTTCATAAAAAAGTAATTTACATATGAAGCACATAATAAATAATATGTAACTCCCCAAGTATTACATCATAAATAGTTGTAAAATACGTGACAGGTAAAAATAACTCTCCTAAATTTATGGCTATTTTATAATGGAAAAATGAAGTCAAAGTTTATTTAGAGATTATGAAAATCATAAGTCTAAAAAAATTGTGTTAAGAATTAAAATATTTCATAAAACTTTGACACTACAATATGTCAAAATTGAATTATGATAATAAAGCAATTCTACAAAAAAGTGTTTCAAATTATTTTTAAATGATATTTTTATCATGACCTTCGTGCCTTCACATTTTCAGTTCCACTTGTCTTTTGCTTTGTATGTGAAGCACACCTGAAAAATAACTATTTAATCTTTGGCACCCAAATTTTTTTTTGTCCAATTTTGTTAGTCAAGATTTCTTTTGTAACCCATATCAATCTATGTTGACATGGTTTTCTACTTTGCATTGATAAGCATAATGACCATGCAAAACAAGTAATATGTGTATTTTTTAAGGATTTATCGTAAGAAAGTTTAGGTTTCAAATAAGTATGTTCAAAGTATTTTCTAGAATTACTTTTCTTTGCATAAGAACTAGCATTATCATTATTTTATGAGTTTTTCATAAAAGTATTTTCCTTCTTTATTTTTTTTAAAGAACATGCTAATTTTATAATTTTGTAATTTTCAAAGAATCAATTTCATTTTTTAAATTTTCATTTCTCACAAAATATGTATCATTTTATTCTTTTAATTTTTCAAACTCATATAGTAATTTCTCATTTTTCATCTTTAAGTGCAAAATACCTTTTTATAATTGAGGAAAATTCTTTATGCACATCAAAGAAAATATCTTCTTCGGAAGAGCTTGATGAGTCATTATTTGAATTTGAGGAATTAAAAATTACCACATCATTGTGTACCATTAAGCATAGGTATACATCCTCATTAGAAAAGCTTGATGAGTCACTTGCTTAACTTGATTCTTTATATATTTTCTTCTTCCATTTCTAAGATGTTTCTTTTTTGTCATTATTTGTGAGACTTGAATGTCTTTCTTGCTAGTGTTTATATAATCTTCTGATTGGTTGCTTATTTTTCTTTCTTTCTCACCGTCTTGAGATATTTATTTAGCTTTCTTGTATAGCGTACGAGTATCTTTTCGTTCACTTTTTTCACTTGAGTGTTATTCCTTTTCATTTTCTTTCAATGCTAATGTCCTCTTTTTGGGAGCATTTGCTTTTTCTTCTTCCCAAATTTCGATCTTATAGGTTAAGAGTGAACTAATTAGATAATGAAAATCTAGCTTGTTCAAGTTTTTTGCTTCAATCACAGTCATCTTTATATGCGAGGAGAAAGACCTGAAGAATTTTTTTTTTAATTTTATGAAGGTTAATTCTTAGCTCGCCTAAGAAGGCTAAGCCATTCGCGATATCTTTATAGTAATTTCTCATTTTTCATCTTTAAGTGCAAAATACCTTTTTATAATTGAGAAAAATTCTTTATGCACATCAAAGAAAATATCTTCTTCGGAAGAGCTTGATGAGTCATTATTTGAATTTGAGGAATTAGAAATTACCACATCGTTGTGTACCATTAAGCATAGGTATACATCCTCATTAGAAAAGCTTGATGAGTCACTTGCTTAACTTGATTCTTTATATATTTTCTTCTTCCATTTCTAAGATGTTTCTTTTTTGTCATTGTTTGTGAGACTTGAATGTCTTTCTTGCTAGTGTTTATATAATCTTCTGGTTGGTTGCTTATTTTTCTTTCTTTTTCACCATCTTGAAATATTTATTTAGCTTTCTTGTATAGCGTACGAGTATCTTTTCGTTCACTTTTTTTCACTTGAGTGTTATTCCTTTTCATTTTCTTTCAATGCTAATGTCCTCTTTTTGGGAGCATTTGCTTTTTCTTCTTCCCAAATTCCGATCGTATAGGTTAAGAGTGAACCAATTAGATAATGAAAATCTAGCTTGTTCAAGTTTTTTGCTTCAATCATAGTCATCTTTATATGCGAGGAGAAAGACCTGAAGAATTTTTTTTAATTTTATGAAGGTTAATTCTTGGCTCGCCTAAGAAGGCTAAGCCATTCGCGATATCGTTAAACCGTACAACCATACATTAATGGATTCATTTTCATACATTTTGAAAGAATCATATTGGTAATTTAAAATATTTAATCTAGATTATTCAACTTTATCCGTTCCTTTATAAGTAGTAATTAGTTTCTTCCAAATCTCATTTGCACTTTCATAATTATAAATTCGATTAAATTCAGTTGAATCCAAAACACAATAAAAAATATTTTTGTCTTTCCAATCAAATTTTGCAATTTTTTTCTCTTTCGATATATTCTGAAGATAATTTTTCATGTAAATAATAACATTTTTTTAACAATATCCCACATGTCAATATCTAGAACATATGTATACTTGAATTCTAATTTTTCAATATGCAAAATTAAAAATCGGAGAACGACTAATTAATCGACCTTCGAAAAAACTAAATCCACTTAATGCCATAGCTCTCAAGAAGTTTAAATATTAAAAACAATAGTAACCCGATATGATACCAATTG
The DNA here is from genome assembly GCA_030549335.1 of Pontederia crassipes. Classification (NCBI taxonomy): domain Eukaryota; kingdom Viridiplantae; phylum Streptophyta; class Magnoliopsida; order Commelinales; family Pontederiaceae; genus Pontederia; species Pontederia crassipes. The sequence continues at coordinate 15,261,958 of CM060193.1, forward strand.
TTGGATCCCAAAGCATTAAGAGGGGAGGGGGGGATGAATTGGTGTTTCAAATTGAAAATATTGATTTTACAAAACACATCACGAAAACTTAAAATAAATTCGTTAAACTTTATGAATGCAAAAAATCATATCATATGCATAATAATATGAGAAGAAGAGGGAGAGAGAAATCAAACACAAAGAACACGGTGGTTGTTAATGAGGTTGGGCCACACCTTAACATACGTCTCAACTCCAACTTCTCGACTTCGAAATCGTCGGAGATTCCATTAAACTCTTTCTTCCTTTCAAATGGGGCAAGGAAGAACTCTTTACATCAAACCACCTTTTTTCACTTCGTGAGATAAGACGCACCTCTCCTTCTAAAAAGTTCATCTTTTTTCTAGTTCAAGAGATAAGATATAGAGCCTTTTTTACATAGGAGCTCAATCAATTTTTAAACAAATGTTTCTCTCTTTTATAATGTAAGAGAAAAGAAGAGAAATTAAAATAATAACTTTAAGAAAATGATATTCTTTTGATAACTTGAAATTTTTCTTGAATGCTTGGATGAAGCCTTTCCTTCGGGCTTTGACACTCATTTTATAGGCTTCAATATGTGAAAATTTCGTCAAAAATTTTTTTAATAATTTTCTCCTTGAAAAATAGTCGTTATTGTTCATCTCAGCTTAGGACCGGTTGACCGGTCTATATGATTGTTACGTGATTTCTTCGGTGACCTCAGGTGATGGGTCGACCGGTGTGTCGACTGATATAGTCTCATTTCGGCCTTTGAGCTGATCGATCAATCGGTGCGTCGATTGGACTGTTGACTGGTGTAGTCTCGACGTTGAATTAAACAATATGTGCATTGACCGGTCGACGTTGAATTAAACAGTATGTCTGATGCCTCGATCGATCTTCATTGCTTTGACCGACAGGTTAATCGCCTTGTACTATTTTGAGCATAACTTTTTACATGGTTATCCAAATTAGATAATCTTAAATTCTATTAAAAGCTACACAATTATCTATAACTTTGATATTTATCATTCATCCAAAATCTAATGAGATTATAGTCAATTATTTAATCAAAGTTTAGTTCATAAAGTTGTCCATTTCTATTTAATCTTTTTCATATAATTCTAATTTTTTAAAATTTGTATAATCAAAATATAATTTTATATGACATTAAAACTTTGCTCCAATCGTCCCCCTAGTTATATTATTATATTTATACTAATGCTAATTGAAATTCTTATATATCTTATTATATATTTTAAACAATCATTAAATTATAATATATATGTGTGTGTATATGTGTGACTTAATTACTAACTATTATATATTTACATGATATTTTATATTTTAGTACCATTGAACTAGAATAATAGGAATCGCCTCATTCAAATCATTCGAAATATGAGTTTCGACAAATTTGATAAGATCGCAGGGTTGTTCACTCATCAATTAGACATGACCATGTTAGGTCGAGTCGATGATTAGGTCGACTTTGTTTTTGTTATTTTTTAAATTTTAATTGTTTTTATATACTTTAGAAGTTTTATGTGATTAAAAATTAAAAATAAAAAGTCCTTAAAATACATAAAAAATAAACAAACAATATGCTATTTTTATATTTTAAAATAAAATATTAAATATATTTTATAGAAAAATGTTTTAAAAAAATGATGACCAAATTACTCAGCTCAAATCGGATCAAATTCAACACCCAATATGGCCCAAGAATCAAATTCTCCGTTCAAAGGTCACTTAATTCACCCTGATCAAAGTTAGTCAAGTTGGGACAAATTTGAGATCTGGTGGGGTCCAAGCCGTCTCGATCAATTATTCCCTAGGCACACATCATTTTTTTCATATGACTCTCACCTTTTTTTAGTTACAAAATTGTATTTTCACTTTCTTCACTGTTTTAATTATGATAATTTATAGGGCTTAAATTTCAAAGTTAAATATTAAAAAAATATGTTATAAAAAAGTAAAGACGAAATAAGTGTTTATTTTCTAATTAAATGAATTTGATAAATGATAGTATCATTCGAACTTCAATTTTATGGACATCTATATTTCATAATGCCAGAAAGCAAATCATAAAAAAATCCTAATAACGTACAAAAAGTCAATTGATTATCATAATCTATGTCAGGCCATCTAAAAGAACTCTACGAACTATCAAACCAAATCAACAGGCATATTTTTTACATATTCTGGAATCCTTGTAAGTAGAAGAAATCTAAAATCCGCATTCATAAAAAAAGGGAATAAAAAAACATTTGAAGTGACTTCTTCTAGTTGATAATTTTTTTCTTGCTTTTCCAAAGTCGTGCTAAAGAGAACAAATCAAAAGTCTTACAATAAATAAGTCGAATTAAATACACCAATTAACTTCTCCGACAACATTATTAAGACCGACATTTTAATGTCAACCACAACAAACGATTTATTTAACGTGTAAATGCCACATCAATGACATTCTCTAAAAACGTCAAAGTGAATTACTCTGGGTAAATAGGGGTATAAAAAAGTTTGACCAATTCAAAAAATCTATTCAATAAAAAAAACTAAAAGTTCAAATATAATTTAGGATGATATTTAATAGATTAAAATTCATCCGATAAAATTAAGACCCGCCCGAGCTCATTTTTTATATGAATTTTTATTGAAATAATTAATTTATAAGTTATCAATTTTTATTGTAGATATAATAATTTTTTATATAATTTCGTATTTTTTATCACATTATAAAACTCTAATTGTAACTTTAAAATTTTAGTACTATATTTTATATTTAATTATAAAATTAAATACATTTATGTTAAGTTTAAATTATTATGTATATTTAAAAAATATAATATACTAAAGAAATAAAAAAACATTCGAAACAATTTATCTTTGACGGTTATTTTTAAAATTATTTTAGGATGATTTTCTTGACTTTTTAAATCAATTAAAAATAACAAATAATTTTATAAATAAAAAATTGACCTCGTAGTACTTTTACCCCTACAGAAATCACATAATCATAAAAAATATTAATAACTTCTTTGTAAAGGTATTACTCACTATTTTTTCATCATTTTCATTATATTCAAAATAAAGTTATTGTTCATGTTATTTCTTTTCATGCGTAACAATTTATACTATCACTTTCATAATAATAATAATAATAATAATAATAATAATAATAATAATAATAATAATAATAATAATAATAATAATAATAATAATAATAATAATAATAATAATAATAATAATAATAATAATAATATAAGTGTGGTAAAATTCGGCCCGACCCGGCCAATCGAATCAGTCGGATCGGTGTCCGGGAGAGAAAACGGTTCTTGGGTCAATTGAAATCCGGCCGACCTTTTGACCCGTGTTAATCCAGTCAAAGCCGATCAAAATCGGGGTGGTTGTGTTCAATGTTTTTTTATTTTTTTTAAAAGAATCAAAACTTAAAATAGATGAATCAGAACCTCTAATCTTTCTGTTTGTGTCATTTCGACTTCGATAAATCAATCACAATCCAATGACTTCAACGGATTTTGATGGTGGGAGGAGACTTTGACGAAATGACAATATTTCAATAATGATCGAGGACAATCAAGCTTTCAATATTTTAGATTCTCTCCTAAGTCGAAAACCGATTGAATATATTCGGTCATACATCATAGCTTCTTTAATTGCGTTATGAGTCATATGATTAGAAGTATATTATCATTAGTAATATAAAAATATGTGTATGCTAATTTTATTCATATATTATATTTTGATTCGTCGGACCCAGTTTGGGTCGATGCCCGGGTGAGTTTTGCAGCATTCATAATAATATCACAAGTGACATCATGCCTGCGTCGTATTGCGGACCAAAATTTGGCATACGGAATCCGACATAAAATCTCGTCGGAGGATCAATCAATCATCTTACTCTCGAGCGACTGTTCACAAAATCTCCGATTTGCCCCCTCACTCCACCGGAGAAAAGCAAACATCTTTTCCCCCTCGCCAATTGTAGGGTTTTGGTTCGACTCGACCTCCAATTCGATGAGTTCGGGGATTGGGATCGAGGTTTCGATCGAACGTTAGGGGTTTCCCCCATCGATTTCGCGATTGGCGTGACGCGGTGACCCCAATCCAGGGTGGTGTGTTGTGGGGGAGAGGCGGGTTAGAGATATGTATAGGGATCGGGTCGGGAGCTGGTCGACGCCGGAGGTCGGGAGTTTGGATCGGAAGCGGATCAACGACGCCCTCGAGAAACGCCTGGAGAAGTCGTCGACGTCCAGGGGCAGGGACCGATTCTCCGTGCCGTTCTCCTCCATTGACACCGGCGGCAAGCAAATTGGTGAGCACCGCGACCAGCGATCCGTCTCCTCGTCGAAGAACAAGGGTTCAGATGGTAAGAGAAACTTTTGATTTGTGACTTTCCAGTTTCAGATTATGCTTGCATCAAACTGTTGGCCAGAAAAAAAAAACTTGTCTTCTGATTAGGCTTTGTTTTGTAATTTGTGGACCCTTTGGGGATACAAGGTCCAACAGGAGTTCTAATAAATGAATGTGTTCAGGCAAATGTTTGCTGGGAACTGAAGTGAAAAAAGATAACTAGAGTTAACAAAACAAAGCTGCATTTTGAATTAGCCTATTAGAATATCCATGAGTTGCAAGTAGAAAATGTAAACGCTTCTTCAAGCTATCATGCAGACACAAGTGTTTTTTTTAGAGGGGACACAAGCGCTTTTCTTTCTCAATTATTAATGGCGAGACAAATCCATTGTTGAGAACTCGAGTAAATCTATAACATGTTTGGTTTTGCTGTTTGTATATTCTTGCAGCATTTTAGTTCAATTTTTATATTAGCTTAAGGGTTCTTTATAAAGTATTCACGCCATCATGTTGTCTTGTAATGTCATTAAAAAAGGATATCATAAAAGAAGTGTGTGAACAGAGTGTTGGAGTTTAGTTTTTGGAAGAAGTGATTCTAGCACGAGTACACAGATAGGATAATACCATGCCAGTGATAACTTTCCTATAAACGACAGGAATTTGTTTTGTGAAAATTGTAGTTAACTTGGAACTCCAGATATTTTTTTATTGTGTTATTGATACCAACCTTTTTTCTTGCGAGAAAATAGTGATGCCCTGTTTCCTCTAAAAAGGACGTGATGCTTCTGTCAATGGTATAATGTTAGTAAAGACTGTCTTGTTTGTTTTCACATGCCATTTAATCTGCAACTATATATGATGCAAATTGTCAAATTCGGCTTGTTTCTGGGTAAAAATATGTTTTCATTTGTTTCAATTTAGCCAATATAGTTGTGATCATGAGTTCTCTTGCCCGTCTTCTTTGTGATTTCGCATGTTACAGAGGAATCAGAAACTGATAGTGAAGAGTCAGATGTTAGCGGTTCTGACGGGGAAGATACATCGTGGATATCATGGTTTTGCAACCTTAGAGGAAATGAGTTCTTCTGTGAGGTTGATGAAGAGTACATACAAGACGATTTCAATTTATGTGGGTTAAGCAGTCAAGTCCCATACTATGACTATGCTCTTGATTTGATTTTGGATGTGGAGCCTTCTCATGGTAAGTGTGTGATACTCTTTCATCTACTACTGAAGATTGATTCTACCAAGTTGTTGGAGTACTTATTTGTTCTGCTTTGTCAGTTTTTTTGTACTTCCATCCATCAGTAAATAACAATGCTAGTGTCAAATTAAGGTAGAGCCATCTTCTAACTAGATATTAGAGCCAAATGGCCTCCAAAGTTCATTATTCTATGTGTGTACCATATGTTAGAGGACGTTAGTTCTTTGTTACCTGAGGTGGAGCTGTGATCATAAACAAGACTACAAACATGAAATATGCAGAAAGGTGGAATTATGCAGCACCAATCTTTTGAGCCATCTATGGCAGCAGTGTAGATCTTGACACAAACAAGCAGTGCAAGAAGACTTATTGCCTTATGTCACTCCTTTTATAAGATAGTTTCCATTTCATCACAAGACCCCTTCACAACTTTGATTCACCTCATTTTACCAAATGATCCGTGGCGTCTATGTCAGCCATAGTTTGATTGTGAAGAAGCAAAATTTGGCTACCACATTGATTGCTTGAGAAGATCTATGCAAAGGTAGAAAAACTTCTGGACCATCAGACTAATTTCTTTCTGGTAACATCCAAAAGTTATTGAGGTTACGTCTCAAAAAAAAGTTATTGAGGTTAGCAGAGATGACTAGATTTTAGTGGTGTTTCAAGAGCGGAAGACGATGCTCTGTGAAGAAGAAATACAATGATTGCAGAGCACTATGACAAAGTATTTATAAGTGAAGCTACTGAAATATGAAATAAGAGAGTGAAGATGTGTGTGGAACACAATGAAAAAGCAATGTATAATGGGCCATGAAAATACAACATTCATATGTTAACATGCATACTGTCCATTGTCCGTGTCTCAGATTTTACATCAGGAGCTTTTGTTCACAGGAGATGTGTTCACTGAGGAACAGAATGAGTTAGTTGAATCAGCAGCGGAGATGCTTTATGGTTTAATTCATGTTCGTTATATATTAACAAGTAGAGGGATGGCTGCTATGGTAAGATTTTGTACTTTTATCTTAGATATTTTCCAGTCAGCATCTTGTTCATAATTGTTTGGTTCACATTCCTCTACCAAAACTTTTGTAGCTAGATAAATACAAAAACTATGATTTTGGGAGATGTCCACGAGTTTACTGCTGTGGCCAACCATGTCTTCCTATTGGGCAATCAGACATTCCTCGATCAAGTACTGTAAAAATTTATTGCCCCAAGTGTGAAGATATATACTACCCCCGATCAAAATACCAAGGCAGTATCCTTGATCCCTGACTATATGCTCTTAAAGTTTATTGTTGCGTTCTTGTGTATGCTGGTATGTTCATTCATGTGCTGTTAAAAAAAATCCTGCCTTCTTTTCTTTCTTGCTGTTGTATTCACGATGCGGAATGTAAATCTAACAGTATAAAGTTTTTACTGGAAACTTCTTATTTATTGGAATGTTTTCATGACCATTCTCATAAAAAAAAATTCATGATCATGTTGTACTTCAGTATATGCATAAAGTTATTTTAAGCTTTTGACCGTTTTTTTTTTCCTTCAAGTTGTCTTAGCATTTGTTGTTTTAGTGATCATTTCATTTTGAAGCTACTGCCTACAAGATTGTTAAAGCTGATGCACACAATGTAGCAATATGTTATCTCATGTTCTTGATGGAGTTTACTTTGAATCTACTGCAAGCTTGTCATATTTTCTTGACTTTGCTTAGACATTGATGGAGTTTACTTTGGAACAACTTTTCCTCATCTGTTTCTGATGACATATGGTCACCTCAAGCCTCAGAAACCGTCACAACGATACATTCCCAGGGTCTTTGGCTTTAAACTGCACAAACCGTGACGGCAAAATGTTGCTCCATGAAATGCTCGGCATATTTTTTACAACGCCATGTATGGAAAAGCATTGGAAGCCATCTTGAGAGGTTGGCGGGTTCCTTGGCAGGCATTGCCCTGACCCGAAAAGAAAAAAAGTTGAAAGAAAGAGAAGGAAAAAGGATAATCTATTGAGCTTATATTTTTTTCAGCAACCTGCCTGGTTTAATCTACTTGTAAGATTGGAATAACAGTCACTGTAAATTTTCTCTATTCCATCATTAGTTTCTACTTGTAAGATTAGCTCCTTTTTCTTATCCTCCGTTCGTTTTCCACTTGTTCATTGGCGATTACTCTTACAAGATTTAGTATTTGAAATATCCGCTGCAGTACTGTTACGGAACATGTCTTATGTTGTCCTCAGGATCCAATTGGGCCTCCATGAAGCATCTTGACTATTATTATTATTATTATTATTATTATTATTATTATTGACAAACAAGGTGAATTCTAATTAACGGATTGAGTTTGTTTTTTTTCTCAATAAGGGATATTTTTCAATTTTTTATGTACTCTGCTCAGAGCCTCATAATAAATTTCTGTAGTTTTCACGTTGTGCAAATATATTTATTTTGCTATATGCCGTTTTCTTCGCTAAATTAACAAATAAATATCTTTTAGTTATGGGCTAAAGTAACGGAAAATACTTGAAAATATTGTCTTGATGAGGAATAACAAGCAATTCATTTGTTAAAAAAAGGATTTAAGTGTAAAAAATAAATGCTCACGAGTGCACGTACTCATACCTGATAAGATGATTGCGATAGACCGGAGTGCACAAATTCTTCACCGCACGTTTCGATTCCGGCAAAGTACAATGCCAAATGACGAGCATATCAACCGCGCCACATCAGACGATGCTGGATTTGACTACCCCAAATCAGCATCAATTCAAGATTAGATCGCATCAATAGAATTTACGAGTGCAACGTAGATTTCCAATGAATTTTAAATTTACTGCATCATCATATTAAATTAAAATTGAAATAGTGAAGTGATTATTAAATCGAGTGGGATGAGTCAATTTTGTATTAGCGCATTTGGGAAAACAAATACGTCTAGATAAACTGATAATAGTATGAGTTCAATAATCATGATCGTATTATTTATTTCATTTATTGATCCATTGATCACAGGCCTTTTTACTGATACATCATTTTATTTTGCGGAACCAATCCGCAATTATATGCTCATTAATTGTACAGATTAAATGATAACTTAGAAGTACTTGGAAAGACTTGCAAAAGTAGAAAACAAAAACATTTGTACCAACTTCTTAAAAGAAGCTCCAGCAAGGGTTATTACTGAGGCCAAAAAGAGAAACAAGTTCAGATTGTAATCTCATGCCCTAAATCCATTTGGATAAATCTATGTAAAGAATAAAACAATATGTTACCAAAAACCTAAGGACAAAATATTATGGGCTCGGTAGAAAAAAAATGACCAAATAATAAATATCTTGCCCCATATGAAGCATTTCTGCCCTCATAGAAATGCATCCAACTTTGATTGTTTTGGCTGTGGCGGTCGAAAATCCTCCAAAATCAAAGAGGAACTAGACCTTATCTCATTCAAAACAGCATCCCCTTTTTCTAGTTTTATGGACGTAAGGATGTTAGAAAGCACATCTTCTGCTAGTCCAACTTCTCGTAGACGCCCTGGCTCCTCGCCACCTTCAAGTATCAATCTTCCTATATCTCTAAATGGAACCACATTTTCCATGATAACTTTCGCAAAAAACCTACCAAGAAATTCAGGTGCCCTAGGTGCATCGTTCACGGCATCCTCCAATGAAAAAAGAACTTGCTCAAACCTGGGAAATACAAATTTACTGATGTGAAACAATTAAACAAAAGTAATATAAAATAAATGGAGCCTAGAAATGCCTCGAGCAATTTCAGATGCAACTATTTTTCTTACCCCTGGATTAATTGTATTTCGCTTACTAAGCCATCTCGGGACTTGCATAGGTTCACGAGGAGGTTCGCTAACATGTCTCTTTGCATGTCTTTTCTTTCAAAAGAGTCTGTAACCCATAGAGACAACATGGACGGATAAAAGCTTGGGGCATTCAAATCCTTGATGCACAATGCAACCTCCCCCTCATCCTTGGCACTGAAGGAAGCAGTCCATCATTAGATTAAGGCGAGGAGAAAATGGGAAATGACATAAATTAGAGTGATGACAGCATCGATTCCAAAGAATACTAGTCATAAAGCGAAACTCAATCCTTTTTCCCAAGGTATTTAGGTTACACAAGATCTAGAGGCATGCCTTGCCATGTCAGCAAAGAAAACATGCCTTTTTTGGTCTAAAAGAAATGTTTCAGGCTAAAAGAATTTTGACCCTTCCTAAAAGGATGAACCTTTTGGGGGCCAGAGGCGCCACATCAAAAATATTGTACACCATTTCTTTCGTGTAGAGAATGGTGGATGGGACAACAGCTCTTTTGGTGATACCCACTCTCACTTGCAATATTTTCTTTCCTTTTCTCTTATGCCTGGCTTTCTCTACACTTATAAATTTCATGATTTTTTTGTTGTAATACAAATAGGGTGAAAATCTAAGCTCGGTAGTGATCCTATCCTTTGTCAAAGGAAAAAAAAATCTGCTAGCACATAAAAAAATACTAAATTTTTTGAGAAGGTAAAAAAAAAACTAAATGAAAAGGGAGAATAAGTACCTATAAAATTCCCTTATTGTCGATATGGATTTTTCCCTGAGAACATCCTCAGAGAAAGATGTTTCTGAACATACTGCTGGGCTGCTTTCCAAAGATCCGTATGTCCTCCCAGCGGGCAAGATTGTTGTAGAAGACCTATGAAAAGTCCGATCTCGTACTCTCAAATCTCTACTACCAGGGTAGGTACAATGAGCTTGATGACTTGGTTGCTCATGCATTGTACCTGAGAACCTATTTGCAACATACCTTGCTGCAGCATCTTCACGTGCATTATGACCATTTTGGTGAGTCGTCACACTCACCACTCTACTGGGGTCCACAACATTCTGTGAAATCCCAGATGCAGGAGGATGCAATATCAGTGGCTGTCTAATTGACATACCCGTGGCAAGGCCACCATGGGGACCAAGTGTAATGGAATCATCATCAACGGACCTTTGAGGAAGAGGATGTGACAGTGTCCTGTTTTCAAACTGATGCCTATCCCCAATCCTCATATCTTGGGAGCCATATCCACGAAGTTGAGGTGGCAATCCACGCATAACACCAATTTGTTGGGAACTTGAAGTTAAAGGAGCGGGTCCACGGAAGGAAGAATCAACAAGTGCACCTCGTCTGGAACTTGAATTCATAACAGGGGCACGGGATAGCCTACTTGATTGAGCATGCCTTTCTTGAGCTGCATCTCTGTGAACCTCCTCAATCTTCTTCGGACCTTCAACTTTTCTTCTTTGTTGCCATTTGTTCTTTCTAAGATCGATTGCATCTTTAAGCATAAACCTAACACGAGAAGACAACTTCTGGTCTGTAGATAACTTCAACATGACTTCAAAATATGCATCCATGTGTTCCTTCGCCTTGGGATGATCTATCATCTCGCCTATTGTACTCATTAACTTGCATAGGGCTTCAACGTCTTCCTCATCAGGATTTTGATATTGCCCTAGCAATTTTTTTATGCACTCATGCATGATTCTCTCTGTCAGCATCTTCTTTTTGTAAAGCTCTCCAATCAGCCGAATGTTACCCAACATGCGCCTACGAGCTTGTATCCGTTTTTCTTCCCTTTCTTCTTCAGATTGCTTAATTCCACCTTCCTCTTCATTTCTATTGGCCTCAGCTTGTTCCCTCTCGCCTCTCTCAAACTCCTCCTGACATTTGTTTAAGAGGAGCCTCTTAAAGGTAATTTTTTCATTATCCTCACTGATTTCTGGTAGTGCACCAGCTAGATGGTAACAGAAATTTGCATACATCTCACAGAAAGTCGGTTCCATCAAAGCTTTGTCAAAAATTTGTGAGATGACACCAGTCAAAGTAACTGCATTATCGATATTAACCTCTATAACCTGGGCAAAAAGTTTCTCGAAGTTTTGAGGTGTCAACTTATTAAGGATGCCTTTCAATTGCCTTTGTTTTGCCTGTTCCTCATCAGTAACCTTACCAACTTCATACTTATTCTCAGCTTTATGCATTACTTGTAATGGTGTTTGAGGAGAGGGTATCAAACCTCTTTGAGATCCACGTTGCCATCGGTCTGCATCAGAGCTATTACGTGGGGCGCCTCCCTGAGATGCAATGAATTGCATAGGCCCAGATAGGATTCCACCTCCAAAGTGATTTGGTGACTGACCACGAGGATTTCTCGAAACCCCTGAATTGACACCTTGACCAGGACGAAGGTTAACTGAAATATCATGCCCAACTTCCAACCGAAGGTCGCGCCCAAAAGTTCCAGCTGATCTTGACCATTTTTCATCATCCATAATCCCAACCATCCGCCGATCAACACGAGAAGGTCCCGAAGACCGATCTGTGATCCTCCCAGGACTTGGATTAGTCTCAACATGCGATTTACCTAAAGTAATACTCATCAATGCCTCTGCTATATCAGAACTGATTTCAAATCCCATAGGGAGCTCCATAAATTGTTGTGCAAAGGTTAACAGAAAATCTCTGGAGTACTTCCTATCAATAGCTTCATTTCCATCATAATCTTGTTGCTTCATTTCACCATTAGATGGATGAACATGTTCTTCTGCATTCAGCTTTGGCGTAGATATATCAGCTGCATCTTCCCAGTCATCTAGTTCAACTTTACTCACTGCATCTTCCTCAACTGCAGAACCATCATTTCTAGAACCATCTAATGGAGAAACAGGTGAATCAATTGCTACAGAACTATCAATGTTTCTTGAACTACTGATGACTTGATTCCTCTCGTCTGTGCGCTTGTACGCATTATAAAGGTCAGGATTCCCAGCAGCATCTGCCTTGGCATATATTTCTTTCTTCTTCTTCTTCTTATTCCCAGAAACAGCCTTAGCCTTTGAAACATCTCCCAAAGTTTTCTCCGTCATATCAACACCTAAGGAAATTTCTGGAACTTTAAGGTTAACCTTTTCTGTTGACTTTGTGGAACATGAATCCTGTGCAGCAACACCCTTGACAGATTCTTTGCAAGGTTCGTTATCCTCAATGCGTGTCATTTTGTGTTCAGTAGCAATGCTGTTGAGGGATGAAGGCTCATCCTTAGCAAAATGTTCACCTGGCGAGTCACTACTGCATGAGGAGTCAGCACTAGATATATCAACAAGCTTATTCTGAATACTCAATCTGTTATTATCCCTCAATGTGGAAGCAATCACTTGCTTTGGGTTTCCAAAATCTTTGCTTTTCTCTCCAGCATGATCAGACAATTTTAGTTTCTCAGACTTCTCCAGAGTACCACCATCCTTTTTCATAGGTTGATCCATATGTAAAACTTCTTTAGGACTCAAAGTTGGAGATATAAGTCCACTATCAATTATACGAGTCAAAGGAGTTGCAGCCTGGGATGGTATATTCTTCTGGAAAGAAGTGCTATCAGATGAATTAAATACCTCGGCAGCTTTTAATGGAACATCTAGGGATACTTCAGTCTCAAATATTCTTCTAGTTGCTGCAGGTAACTTTTTATCAACTGCGTCAGAAATTCCAACTTCATGAGACTCTGATATCGAAGATGGTAGCACGACCTCTGGGTTAGCAGAGACTTCTTTTCCCGAAAAGGTATCTTGGATGATTCTTGGTGAAGACACTTTCAAACTCTCACATGAATTTGATGCATCGGACTGCAACCACAAAAGAATATGCACATGTAAAAGTATGATTAATAACAGTAGAATCTTAAAATCTAAAAAGGTTGAAAAAGCAAAAAGTCCCACCTGATGCTGTTGCTGGAGAATCTTAATAGCCTTTTTACTTGACCCTCTTTGGTTATCCTTCAAAGAACTAGATCTTCTAACAGCTTCTTTCTTCCTTTCATCATGCCCTGAATCAGAAACCTCTGCTGAATTCACCGGGGTTGACAAAGATGCATCTGGAATTGCTTTCTGTATTGAGATGACAGGGGTGACACCCGTATCTTTATCTGTGCTAGGTGTCAATACTGCAGTCTTCAGTGTATGAGAACTTGATGTTGTCTGTTCAGTTGGACTGCTTGGGAAGGTGTTACTTTTCCCATGATGGAAGGATACATCAGTTTTTGCTGACTTCAAAATATGAGGTACTTCACCCTTCCCACCTGCCACATTAATACTTACAGAAGAAACATGAGAAGTTAAAGGCGGTCCCTTAACTGTTCCCAGTACTTGAGCTGAGGGAGGAGAAACTGGCAAGCCTTCTAAGTTTACCACTTCAGGGACAATATGCAAACTGGTATGAGGAGCAGATTTGCCACCAGGAGCTGCAGTGAACACAGTTGTGCCCAAGAAAGATACAGGTTGCCCAGATTGATTAGCAGGATAACTATACAGTGGTGGTTGTGAGTTTGTAGGAACTGTTAAAGGCACAGAAGTAGGAGTGTGAAAGACGAGAGGTGAAGGGTTATATGAATTTGCATGCAGAGGGGAGTAGTAGTTCATCTGGTGTGAAGGGGTATATGCAGCAATAGGCTGAGATTGTGGTGTTACATTTGATGAAGGCCTTTGACATGAGGACAAACTATCCTTAGACACATCAGTTCTTTTATCAAACTTCACCTCTTCATGAGTAACAGGATCAGTTATTTTTACAGGAGTTTTTCGAGGGCCAGCAACAAATTTTCCCTGTTGCTGAGTATACGGAGATGTCATTCCAATCCCCCCTATATTTCCTAACTGCGGAGTTAACTGATGACTAATCGAAGACGCAAAACTTATGCCTGGTCCTTGGTGCACCAATGCCTGCTGAGGCAGCAGATGACCAGGAAACAACAACTGTGTTCGAACCTGAGGGCTACTCCCCACAGGTAATGCTATTGGCATTTGCAATGAGTTAGCTGCAAGACTTGGAGGCTGCATCTGCGGGTTTGATCTACCAATTTGCAGCGTGATCTGAGGCGTTTGATGCTGAAACGGAATAGGCATAGGCACTCCAGACATAGGATTAACAGATGATTGTGGTGATGTTACTGTTGGCACAGGTGGCGGTGCAATAGGCATACTGTTCTTTGTTGGAGGGTGAGGATCTCCCTTGTTAGATTGACTAGCGGAACCAACATTTGTTTGGGTTCGTTGCTGTTGCTGCTGTTTCGGGGCAGTTGATGCAGGAACTGCAGAAATAGCCCCATACAGCTCATGCTTAGCCTGAAAATTTGAATAGCTGTTAGTCTTTTTTCTTGAACATCACTAACCTCTTGACGAGGAATAACCCTGAAATGTTCAAACCCAGACAGAGGATTGATTAAACTGGTTAAAATCAAACAACAATAAATAAGCAATCTGAGCAGTCAACAACAGTAGAAACTCTAATACAGGACTATTGAGCTCATGCGAGTAAAGATTTCAGTTTCACAATGATAGTAATTAAATGGTTCAAATTAAAGCTTTATGTTCAACAAGGGTTTCTGGTATAGATTATGACATGGTGATTATTTGATCCGGACAGGTACGACACGAAGTAAATAATGAAATTCAAACCTGACTGCACTTCTGTTCATCAAGATTCGGTGGAGCAGAACTTGTTCGAGCAGGAATCTGCATTAATAATGTGAGGACAACCAGCAAAATTGTGGAACCTCCACGAAAAGAATCAATGATCAACTATATGAGTTACAAATGATTGAAAAAAAATACCTGCATCTCATTCATGATACCAGGATTTATTGTCCCGAACTGAAGAGTAAAAGGCCCAGATGCATCCCCTGAAGAATGTCACGAGTCACGATAGCACAATGAATATGCAACCAAGTTTCTTTTGCCATAATTTTTTAAAACAACCCATGAACCCAAATGTCAACAAAACGATTCCTGACCTTTTGATATTGCAGGGGATGCAGACGAGTTGGCCAATCCAGCAGCATTATGTAAAGGAGCCCTTGGAACAGCTCTGGCAGCATTTCTTGGTGCTGATATATCAGCTGCCCCAGGCAAGCCTATAGTAAAAGAATTGAAAAAATAAAACGAGAGTATTCACAACATCAACAACAGATTCAGGCATGTCGTAGTTACACCACCAAGTCATGGAATTTATCACATCTAAAAAAACGTGATTGATTGGTCCTACATCGACCAGAAAGTTTCTAAGTAGAAAAAAGTGTGTGATTTGAAATTCTTACCAGAAAGTCTGGAAGCTGGGGCATGTGAATCATTCTGAGCAGCATGGTTTTTGGTAGTCACAGCAAGAGTAACATTGGTCCCAGAAACTATGGACGCAGCATTATTCCTCAATTGACGGCCATTTCCGCTTGCAGATTTCTTAAAACTACAGAAGCCAACAACAGAATCAGATAAAAGATCCCATCTGGAACTCGATCAGTGGAAAGGCAATCCCACTTGACAGGGAGCACAAAACCAAACCAATGTGGTACCTTTTGCTCGTTGGCAATGCTGGCTCCCGGGCGCCGACAGAGGATGAGGCCAAAGATGAAGAAATATGGCTAGGAGGAGGGACTCCGCCGCCGCCGCCGCCGCCGTCGCCGCTACCAGCGCTGCCGCTATATTGGCCGGAGCCGCTGGATCGATCGGGTCTTCTGAGATGTCCCTCGGTCTTATCCGCCTTGGATTGATTGGACATAAATCCCGTCCTCGCTTCTTCCTGTAAAAGTCTGCCAATCGAAAGATATAAAACAAACCAACACACTCGCATCGAAGAAGAAAACCCGAAGACATCAAGCACTTGAAAAAAAAACGAAAAACTCTCACCTTAAGTGTAAATTTCGATCGGCTTTCGCGAGAAAACCGGGAAAACTAAAACGATTAAGAGGGACTGGTGCAATGGGATTGAATCGAAACTCTCACCTGGACGCCCGAGAAGGCAGAGCGGGATTAGGGTTCTTCCTTTCAGTGCGATGCGAGCGAGTCCGGAATCATCAACACGAAGAGAAGTGAAGAGTGAGAAGAGTTGCAACGATGCGGTCGTTTTGATATGAGAGAGATTAAAAAGAGGGGGGAGAGAGACGTGGAGCCGTGGAGGTTTTAAGGCGTCGTGGTGGTGGTAAAGTGGAGGAAAAGGAGTTCGGGAAGGGGTAGAAATGTAAAATCCTGAAGGAGGAGGATACGCACATGTACGACGGATTCCACCGATTGGTTTGATGGCTGCAGCTCAAGATTGTGTCGTGGGTTGCAATTACTTCTATGCAACCTACTATTGAGTGAAATCAGGTCTTATTTCTTGAGATTTTACCAGAACCTAACCTAATTCTAACTCGATAAAATAT
The DNA here is from genome assembly GCA_030549335.1 of Pontederia crassipes. Classification (NCBI taxonomy): domain Eukaryota; kingdom Viridiplantae; phylum Streptophyta; class Magnoliopsida; order Commelinales; family Pontederiaceae; genus Pontederia; species Pontederia crassipes. Next base: position 15,278,781 of record CM060193.1, read on the forward strand.
ATTATATTAATATTAAATTATTGTAAAATATGATATTTATGTTTATTTTAATTAAAATTTTACATTTTATTATATATATTTAAATATATATTATATTAAATTATTATATAAAATTTATTGATTATTATTATATTTATTTTTAATGTTCAAATCAGAATAAATCAAAATTTTTTGATTTTGTCTCGGTTTGACTAGGACCGAGATCGAATTCATTTTTATTGAATTTCGAAGTTTCAAGAACTCTGCCAGTTTGCCCTAGCTATCGCTATTCTTGGAAAATCAAAAGAGCTACCGAAGGCCGAAGGAACTGGATGCAATCTCCCCGTTGGCCAAGGGAGGGGACAGGGCAGAGAAGAAAACATCCTTCGCCCAACTTTATTTGCTTCCTGCACAGGCTTGGCTCTTTGACTAAGGAGGCATGAAGATTTCAAGCCGACCACTACATAAAGCATAAGCAAGCATTTGTAGTGAATTGAATCGAAACCAGGATGCCTAGACTCGTCCAACCTAGATTCTCTTATAATGGCACATTATATATGTTACTTAAGAATAAATTTAGATTATTTGTAAAGTTTTCAAAATTCATTGGTCACATAGTAATTATGTTTAGTGACATTGTCTATAAATTTTTTTTCTAAAATTTTAACTGATTAATCTATAACGTCAATAATAAATATCTATTTTTTTACATAAAATACGAAAGTGAAATAACTTTTTAATTCATAATATTGAGTGAGAAAATATATGAACTTTTATTCTTATCAATCCTTAAAAAATAACTAACTAAATAAAAAAGTAATAAAGAGTCAAAATATATTAGTATCCATGTGCAATTGTATCCCGTCGTGTGTCCCTATCATTATATAGCAGATTCAATTATTTGTGAGATTCAAATATAGAAAAATAATTTAATCAGAAACAATGATGCTAAGTATGTAAGATAATATAAATATATATAAATTTATAGAGAAATATTAGTGTGCTACCACACTTTTTGTGTTAGCACTCTGCGCCCACACTTTTGTGGTAGCACTGTGCACCCACAGATTCAAGACCGTTAGATCTATGATGGACGGACGAGATTATGCGCGTCGATTCAGGATGGGGTGAAGGCGGTTTGGCGAGCAGGAGGGCGGTTCACAAGCGCGCTACTGCGAGGTCTCAGCGAGCAAAGGGCGAAGGGCGGCGGCTCATAGAGGGCGATCGACTATTTGCAGGCGCACGAGCGTGAGGTCTCCGATCGTCCCTCGTGATCGTGACCGCAGGGCGGCGAGCGAACGAACGGAGGGCGGAGGTGTCAGATTGCAGCTCGTAGAGGGCGATCGGCGAACGGAGGGCGACAGCTCGCGGTCGCATAGGGCAATCGACGAATAAAGGGTGGGTGGAGGCGGCTCGTAGAGGACGATCGATGAACAAAAATGCGGAGGGCGGCGAGCAGCGAGCGGAAGGCGAAGGGCTCACGGTTCACAGAGGGGAGGACAGAGGGATAGCGGTGAGCAACGAGAGGGAAAAGGACACGATCGGTGAACGGCGAGAGGGCCGGAGGTCGGCGACAATCGATTCGCGCGTCTCATTCCCGTCTAGATAAAAAACGGAGACTAGAGGGGAGGAGACATCGCCTGCATTCTCACGTAGAGAGGGGAGGAGATCGAACATCGGAGACGTCATCGGCGAGGGAGGAAGACATCACATTCTCACGCAGAGAGGGGAGGAGGTCGGAGATCAGAGACATCGTCGGCAAGGGAGAAGATGTCGCCTGCGTGAGAACGAAGAGAGGGAAGGAGACGCAGCTCGCGAACTAGACGACCTGAACCGTGCACTCAAACCGCTCTAAATCGTTCGCCCTTCATCTTGTCCGTCCGTCGAAGATTCGACGGTGTTGGATCTGTGGGCGCACTGTGCACCCAATTTGTGGGGCGCACATTAAGATTCCTCAAATTTATAATATAAATAAACAAAATTTAATCATTTAATGATAATAGTACAAGTGACAAATAATCATATGCTCAAATGACAAGTAACAAATGTTTTTTTAATTTATCTTATCCTTCTTCTTCATCTTTTTATATTTATTCTTCTTAAATATGTATTCTTCATATTTAATGTGTTGCATTATATCTTTTATTTTACATATAAATACTTATATATTTCTGTGTGTGTTATCTTAGAAGAGCTCTTCAACTTTTATTAAGAATAGTTAGAATACTTTCATATCATTATTAGAGTAATGGTGGATCAAGTCAAGAACAACGGCAATTTTAACCCAACATGTTCTTGTAAAAATTTTCTATACATTCTTCGTGCGTTTAAGTAAAGATTCTTTTGCGCAACTATGAAGCTTTGAAATAAGAATTATACATCAATCTTGACCGGTGTTTTTTGTAACAGATAAGCATAACATTTCCACATTTTGTAGTTTTATATTGTTACTTAATTATTTATCTTTAAAGTCTTCAGTTTAACAAGACTAAAGGTCATGTAACATCATATCAAATCATGTGATAACATTTTTTTTAGAAAAAAAAATGAACTTCGTTAAATTACTAAGCAAATCGGGGTGCCTATCGGAGACCAACATTGTACAAAATTCAAATCCGATGTGTTAGCACTCAGATTGGATCGTTGGAACATTATCGGACGTTTGCAAAAGCTTGTTTTTAACTATAGACAAAATTTGCAGCGAGTTGTTTGAAGTTTGAATAGTGTCCACATCAAATCTAGGTCGAATTCGATGTTGGTGGACATCAATTGAATTGCTACTGAAAACACGAGATGAGTTTCGACAACACGAGCTAGGTTCCTATCATGTGGAACTTCAATGACTTTTATTCAAACTTTCCTTTCCATTTCTTAGGATAAAAATAATTACTACTTAGAAAGAAACTATATTCTTAATTCTTAAATCTTATTATTTCACTTTTTATTTAAAAGATTATTACTCTATGATTAAGTAATACTTAATTAGTTTAGTTTTTCTTTTTTAAATATTTGATTGAAGATTAGTTATACTTAATTAAAAAATTAAATAAATATTTTCTATTAATTATCCTTTACTTTATTAGTATTAATTATTAATTTCTTTGTTACTTACTATTACTTATCATTAATATAATAGAATAATATTCTATTATGGAAATTGAATTTATAGAAATAGAATTTGAAATTCAACTTTTTGTTAATTTTTAACTACCTGAAATATTTATCAATTACATTTCATTTTTTATTAGTAGCTTCTAATATTTTTTTTATTCTTATCTTCTTCTTGGGCTCGAATCAAAAGAGTAAAGTCAATTCAAAGGAGGTTCATGGTAAGTTAGAGTAATAGTTATTTTGGAATGTCCTCTTTACTCGTAATGATGACAACAAGGAATCATAAAGAATTTCTATATATATATTACTAAAACTTTGACACAATACATCCGGTCGATTACAATTGAGAAAATATTATCATTATTTTTTTTGTTATTTTCAAAAACCACCCCTAAACTATCACCATTTTTCACGTCTAATCTCAAACTACGAACTTATTTTTTTAGATTCCTAAACTATCGTGATTTTTTCAATTTGATCCTTCCGACAACTTTTTCATTATTTTTTTATTTTTCATTTATGAAAAGTAAAAAAATACCCCTCCCTTCAACTTTATGTTTCTGTTTCGACCTATGCAACTCCGAGGGGCATTTTTTACTTTTCATAAATAGAAAAAAATAGAAAATAATGAAAAAACTGACAGAAGTCGACAGAATGATCAAATTGAAAAAATCGCGATAGTTTGAAGATACAAAAAAATAAGTTCGTAGTTTGGGATTATATGTGAAAAATCGTAATAATTTAAGGATGGTTTATAGAAATAATCTTATCTTTTTTGAATAGCCAATGCCTGGTGTCTGGGAAGTGACGCTGACAACCCAACCCGTGCGACGCTAAGGGTCTGTTTGGTTCAAAAATCATTAGTAGAAAGGAAAGGAAAATGTGGAAGAGAAAAGAAGAGAATGAAAGAGAATAGTTAATCTTGTTTAGATGATATGAATAATGGGAAGGGAAAAGAATGAAGATTTAATAATAAATTTATTTAGACTATTTTATTTCTGGTATGTGTATTTATATGTTAAATTTATTAGACTAAATGTGAAAATTTGTTTTAATTATGCATTCCCCTCCTTTTTATCCCGATTTGGAGGGGAAAGAAAAATGAAATAATAGAGGGGAATGGAGGAGAAAATATCCTCATTTCCCCTCTAGTTTAAACTCAACCAAACAAGGGGAACATGTTCTCCTCCTTTCCCTTCCCTTTCTTTACCTTCCTTTCACTTCCAACCAAATAAATTTTAAAGAGCGCATTGTCCATAAGTTGAAGGTCGGCCCACCTCGAGTTCAGCTAATCCGGTTAGATTCGACCTATATTGTGTACTTGACAGTGGCAAGTGAGGCTCCCAACATAATGCCTTGATTAAGTGAACTAGAGACATTGATTAAGTGAGGAGGAGTCACTTATCACTCCAACCCAACTCATGTTGGCAAGTGTAACATTCGGAAAATAAAGAAATAGATTGTATAGAAGGAGCAAGAACTGAATTTAATATATATATAACATTTATGTAAATTATATAATAAGAAATCAAAATACGTTGGATCTAAAGTGCATAAAATAGACAAATAGAATTTTAGAGATGAATATTAAACCATAAAAAGATTCATGCAATTTTTTTGTAAACACAAGCAATCTTTTGCCCCGAATAGGGGATACAATCGAAACACATGTTTAATTAGTCAATTTATTAATAAAAAAGGAAAATATCATCAAGACGGATGAATAGATTGACCATGAAACAACGATGATTAATTATTGTTGCTATAAAGCAAACTCGAATTTTATCTTTTTCTTTCGTTAATAACAAAAAATAATTTGAGAGAGCGGAGTCAATCCTCAGAACTAATGGACCTAGAACTAGAAATAACTAGACATATGCTTTAGTTGATTCAAAACTTTATGTTGATAATGCCTTGAATTTGAACCAGTTGTAACCCTATATGGTCCTCTTTTTTCTTAGTCAAACGCTTATTTCCCCTACGGGGGTCTTGGGGCGAAAATTTTTAAAGGTATTTTGTATGTGATTTAGAATTATTATTTTTTTATCACGAGATAAGTGTCTTATTTTGGAGGATTAATTCAGAGTCTCAGTTGATTTGTAATTCCTATCATCTGTAAAAAGGAATGCCTATATAAATTCCCTAAGGATCCAAACAGAAAGTAATCCGATCTTATAATCCTCTTTTTGTTTCATCCATCTAATAAAATTATGTGTCACTTGAAAATTTTCAGGCTTTCTTGTGGTGCATAATTTCTCTTGTACAAAAATCTTAACATTTTAATTAATTAGAATTTAGTTTGTTTGATGTTTTGTTCAAAAGTACTACAATTTACCGACGTATTTTTGTATTATAGGAAATAAAAAACAAAGGAAAAAGATAATTTTTTATTGAAACATATAAATTCACTACTCTTACTTATCTTAATTTCATCATTTATCTTTCTGAAGAAACAATTATGAGGATTTATATTTCAATCATTTCTATATTTTATATTATATTACTTCAATACTTAATAATATCCTTTTTTATTTGATGATTTTATTATAAATCATTAAAGACAATTCTTATTTGATATATTTATTTTTGTAGGCATTGTACGATTAAGAAGCACTTATTTCTTGTACAAATAGTTTACTCTATGATACCTTAGTCTCATAGCTATTGCTTTTATCCAAGTGATCCACAAACACCAAAAATCCATTTTAACTCATAAAGTATGTTGAAAAGGTTAGGTACATATATAGACATAGTTTTTGGAATGCGAATACAACAAGGCCATTTCAATCAACCTTCTCACTAAGTGGTACATGTGCCAAAAAATTAGGGTCTAAAGCAAGTTTTCTCAGGACACAAACCTAGGTGGCTTTTTCATATATCATGGGCTTTTTCATATATCATGGGAGAACAGTGACAATTATTTTTTAAACATGACCAAATGTATAAAGGAATCATATTCAAAAGTGAATTCAACATCTATATATATCTTTGTCGTCATACTACCTTAATTTGCAAATTTCTTTCGAACTTTACGACGATGGAACCTTAGTTTTTTACTACAATATTCACATTCGTGTCTTTAAGAGCATTTGTGCACAAAGAGAAGAAGAAATAGCTTGTGAATGAGAGAGGAACTTAGGAAGAGATGGGAAAAATTTATAAGGAATTAATTTTGATTGGAAAGAGTTTAATTCAAATTAGAACTCTAATTATAATTTTAAAATTTTATCTTAATCTCCTCTTAATTAACCTTAATTAACTTTATCTTCTTTTTTCTTTTTCTTTTTTTTTTCTTTTTCTTTTAATCAAATTTGTATCTTATAAATTATATTAATAAGATATTAATATATGATTAGAAAATTTGGCATGCATGTGCCAAATCACATCTTGCACATATCTCATTCGAATTGAGTTGACTTGGTCCAAGATCCAATCCAATTTAAGATTGATATTAATTGAATCACTATATATGTACTTTTGGGCATGTCTAATATTATGCTCATGATATAAAATTGTTTTGATTTATATCTTTCTCTCATATATTTGTATTGCTTATTATATCAGTACAATATTTGTTAGTGTATTCATTATACTTGAACTGCATCAAATTTTCTATACTAATATGAATTAATGGACAAACTTTAAGTTGCCATAAATTTTCAAATGTATTTTATCATTTTTGTAACATATGTAAGATAATTAACTCATCACCAAAGTATGAGAATCACATTCTCGTGTTGTGGTCACAAACTTAAGTTAATTATCATGTTATCACAAAATTTAAGTAGAAATATTTTATTTAATATATACATTGTCTGCATGCTCCATTGTAAACCATTTGATTCTACTCAATTACATTTATAATTAATATAAAAACAAATATATATATATATATATATATATATATACACAAATACATCTCAACATTTATGGTTAGAAGATCATGAACTAATGTGATGATGGTTCTGCATTGATGATGAGTTAGTGATATGCTCATAGTGGGTCAATGTAGTTAATTCATTTACTCACTTGCAAGATTTAACTTCGTGTAATTCTATACAGCTACCTTGTGAGTTCAGGTTCATCAAGCATGTTTTTTAATCATCTTATTAAGATTAAAATTGTCCAATCTTTTAATTTTATCATGGTGATGAACATTTTGAAGTCAATAAATGTGTATCATAGTATTATTACATCATACACTACTTATTAATGAAACAACTGCAAAAATTATGTTATGTAGATTAATCATTAATGTATAATTATATCATAACACATCAACAATAAAAAAAAGTGTCATTACTTTCTAGATGTCAACATGGTTCTATTTGTTTTATTAAATTTAGGATATATCACTTGGTATTATATATATATATATATATATATATATATATATATATATATCATCTCCTCACATTCAAATAAGACTAATATCAAGGCAATAAAAGTAGAATCAAACATGGGAGTGGTCAAACAACATTTACTTTATTGTAGTTGAGTACACTTACATCCATTTCACTAGTGAAAAAATCTTGTAGATGTGGACGAAATTGAAAAGGCCTACCTCATATTCCTATACATGTGACCGAGATAGCTACTTACCGATTCAAAACCTTGAATTGGAGAGCAACTATCCTATATGCATATGCAAACCCATGTGATTATCTTATTGCATTGCACTCTACAACGTAAAATTTGTATGCTATCCTTGGGATCTTATGGACCCACTTTTATCTAATGGCACAAAAACCACTTGGGATCTAGATCAAATCCTACTTTTGTCATGTAACCCACTATCTCATGAACAAAGTCAAAACTTGGATGACTTCCCCCATTTACCTACCTTATGTAAATATAGAAAAATACTACGTAGGAACTTCTTAGATGAGGAATTTCTTGACATCCACTCTTCTTTTTTTACGTCATTCTTTGAGAGCTTGTCGATGCAAATGTCGAGCCTAGTAAAGAAATTGCATAGCTCAACATTGACTCCCATCCTTAACCCAAATCAGATGTACATGAGCACATGATGTCAAAGTTTTATGTTTGTCATGCAATTGCAATGTTAGACTCTCCGAGATGAAGATGACCATATCAATCTTGATCTCATCCTTGAGATGCACATTGAGCAAAAGAAGGATATCGTGCCATAAAGAAAATATCATTCCCTCTGCTATCATATTCTAAAAGCAAGAAGAGTTTAGGAACCCAAGGCCGACCCTTTAAGTAGTTCTATCTCCTTTGTCATTTCTAAATAATCTAACAATGAGGTCCAAGTCAAGAAGCGAGGATGGTTAAATTGCATCCCAACAAAAACCTTCGATTGACGAAGATCATGTAAAACATGTATGAATTGACTAAGAATGAAGATAAAACCACATCATTTTATTATATGACCACTTTAATTGAATATCATAGAAACATGATTAATTTCATTAGGAACAATTCATATCATATCATATCATATCATATCACCAAGGTCAATGTGATTAGAAATATCGTCATTATCTATTACTACAAACTCTAATAACATGATAATATGCAACTTATTATCCCAACTCATTGGCCATTATTACCATAACTTCATCACTCTCAACATGGCTCCCAACTGCTCTAATTACTGGTATGAAAGTAAATGACTATCTAAGATTCATGCTAAAGAGGAAAGCCCTAAGACTACATGGATTCACTATTAAATTTTATTAAGAATACTAGGATATCTTGGGGCTTATGATCATCGAAGTCATGAAATGTTTTTTTAATTGGGAACATTCCTACTAGTTAGGGATATACATCCATCGATTTTATCCCAAAGAATAACTCATCCATTGAGGGTAAATGAGTATTTGTCTTATTGCCTTGTACTGTCTTATGCAAAGTTCTATCCAAGTTTTTGGCAAATAAATTAAGGCATATACTCTAAACACATTAATTGATTTAAACTAGTCTACTTTCATCTCAATTTGATCCATCCAACAGCATAATGATAGTCCAAGAGAGTATATTCAATGAAATTAGGAATAAAATAATGCATACTTCTTAATTATGCATGAAAAAAAATATTTGATAAGATATCCTTGAAAACAACAATTTGCCTAAATGAACCTTTCACATATATTTATCAAATGGATTAAGCATGCATACCTTCTCCAATCTTCACTTGTTAATAAATGTATCATACTCTAACTATTTCGTAAGTCACAAAGGGATTAGACAAAAAATATATTTTTTCCATATTTCTTCTCTTAGTCTCTAATTTTTTTTTATCCCTCGCATCTCATGAATTTTTTAATGAAATAAATTTTAAACTTTTAAATGTGATTCCTTTTTTAGTCATATTCTATAAGTTGATGATATAATGGTAATGGTAGCTCTCTTCTCGTTATGCCAAATTGTAAAACACTCATAATTATCTTTAAAACGATGATCAACTATTAGTCAGAGCATTAATCTCTCCAAATATAAAGTACCCTTCCATATAAATTAATTACTCAAAAGATCAATAAGGAAGCCATGAATATGAAAGTAGGTACTTATCTTTTCACCTACTTGGAAGTATTTATTTTTATTAGTTCTGAATCAAAAGGTAAAACAACATGAGAAATATAGGTAGTTAACACCATTCCAAATCATGTCCTAGGCTTAGTTTATATGTCATAAGCAATTATTTAAACACTTGAGAGGCAATCAAGAAAATTATTTTAGTCTCCAGATGGTGAAAGATCAAGGGCAAACCTTGTAAATTGTCATACAATCTAGTAAACACGCAACATTAGGGCATGGGGTTTAGAAATTATATATACTTAACAACTTCTTGGTATCTTATCTATACTAATGAATACACATATTAAACTTGAAATGAGGATTCTTATCGACGAATGTCAACAAACCAATATTTTGAATGACCTTCGGATTTGTGAAACTCCACTATGTCTTATGCCGACATAAATGTGAACATCCTTGTACAAGACAAAGTTGTGACGGAGTTAATTAATATATCATGGAAGATGGAACATTGCATTTCTATTTGAAGTTTTCATATTTCTACATCTCCTTACGATGATAGGTGGATATAGTCAAATGATGCTCGTGATATTGCACATGCTAATGAGGTAATTTATAAATTCATGCGTATGTTGATGCCTTTGATTAATAATCGTATGTGATCATGATGGAAAAAAACCTATTGTAATTTTTTTCTCTCTGAAACATTCAAACCTTCTCATGGAAGATCATTCATGGTAGACTTTTTATCAAAACTCTGACCATTCAATTCCTTTCCAACATATATTCTACTTGCACCATTTGTGTGCAATCCTTAGAACTTAGAAATCAGTCAACACCTTTCTTTAAATTCTCCATTAGCCACCAACTTTGGAGTCTAGGGGTCTATTTGGCTAAGCTTATAAGCTAGTAAAAATGATTTATAAGTAGTTTTAAATTTTTTTCCTATTTGGTAATTGAAAAAAAGAGCTGATAAACACTTATTTTACCTACTTATAAATCAGAAAAAATAAGTTGGGAGACCCAACTTATTTTGTATGAGAAGAAAAAGCTGATCAATTTGAACAATGAATTTACTATTTTACCTTTAGAATATACATAACTTTTATTCACATATTTTCTCTATTATTAATATTATGGACTTTTTTATCATTTGACTAAAATAATAATTTATAAGTTTTTTTATTATCAAACACATAACTTCTTTTTTTTTAAATCAGCTTTAGTCATTAAACTACTTACCAGCACTTTAATTTATCAGCTATTTTATATCAGCCAAACCAAACGGACCTTAAAACATGGATGTATATTTTCTTTACTTAAACACATATGAAGGCAAACAGTCAGAACCCCATTTGGTAGATTACCTACAAGCAATCTTAGTCTCATGTTTTTTTTTATCCTTTGTAACATATGCAACAATCTCCATTTCATATGTAGCATACTTAGTTGCTACCATATCTATAAGAGACTCCCTATGTAATTTTGGCCATAGTATATATGCCTCACTCAGAATCAAGATTTTACTAATTACTTAGCTAATGGATAAGCAAACTTTGAAAGAAAAATACTATGCTAAAAATCAAAGTTTTAGTTGTTGTCATATGTATGTCATGTGAGGTCTTTATCTAAATATTTTGGTCGTGAGACATTTTTCAATCCAACAAGTAGTGTAGAAAAATAAGTTGATCTCACATTTTATTATTTTTACATAATGATGATATTTAGCAATAATTTTTTTCCTCTCTTCAGCTAAGTTGATTGGATGAATAATAAGATTTAGATCAATGAATAGATAGAAATAATATTTTTTAAAAAGTTTATTAATTTAGTTAATAATTATTTATTTTATTCTTATTTGAACCTAATTATGAATCTTTATTGTAAAAAAAATGCACCTTTTCCAACCAATGACATATCGAGATTGGTGTATTTATATACTATTTTCAACTATAGATGCATAATTTGATTAGTTATCAATTATGTGATGATCAACCTCGACGGCCAGCTATCATGAGAGGTAAAATAATGATACTATTTATCTTAAAATTCGAATATAAATAAAGCACAGAAGTTGTGATTCAAAAAGCTGTCATAAATTTTTTCAACAATTTTGGCATGACCTCAACATACGAAGGATACTGGCCAACATGGCAACATGTACATGCAATATATCCATATCAAAATATAATTCATCATATGATAAAAAAGGACAAAAGTCCATAACATAGCAATAAAATATTGGAGCATTTCATCTCAACCTCAAGTAGAACAAAAAGATCACTACAAGAAAACTCACCTTTTGCGATGGAAAATATGGTCATTAAAAGCTAATTTCCGGTCACTAAAGATCTTTAGTGATGAGCATTTCCGGTCGTTATATGTTGTGCCGTTAAAAGTCAATAATGACGACATAACGCACTAGCCATTAATTGTTATTAATGACCAGCCTTGGTGTGGCCATAAAAGACCTTTTATGATGGACAATCTTGTTGTTAAAAAATATTTATGGCCAACAAAAAAGTGGACATTAAGAACATGTAATGACCATCCTTTTTTCCAACAAATAGTATTAGCGACCACATAAATTATTGTTATTAATACTATTTATTGACCAAAAATCCAATCGTCAAAAGTCATTAAGGGTCAACGAAATAGTGATCACTAAAATGATTTAAGGATCACCGGTTAATTCGTTATTTTGAATTAATGACCAACATAAACGTGGTCCTTAACTTTATTGGTCATGATAATAATGATTAAATTATCAATTTTAGAACATCCATAATAAATTTTTTACAACTCATTTAATTGTTAAACTAATATAACAAATATATGATTAGTACAAGAAAGAAAATAAACTTCAATATAACGTGATAAGTTCAATAAAGTGGTTCTAACAACAGTAGTTCATAACATTAAACAACACTCAATTCAGTGCCTTATTTCCCAAAATAAAGAAAAACTTGACATAAAGTCACTAAAAATAAAACACTATTTTTCATCTTGAATTGAAATTGCAACTCCATCATCATTCCTTTCTTCCAAAACCTACCAAATAATGAAAATAACTTATTAATGTTGATTTATAATACAAAATAATGACTTGTCAATAATAAATAACAATGAACTTAAAGCATTAACAAACTTACCAAATAAATTCCACTTCAATTTTCAGTATTTGATTGTGACATTGATTGAGCATTAGATTCTCCACCAAAATAATGTTGCCCTACATGTTGTAGTTGTTCTTCCATAGAGCTTAAACGACTCTTCAAATACTTATTCTCTCTTTCGAATTCACGTAAGCGATTTAGCAATGCGGTCTTTGAAGAACTATTTCCTCTCAAATCTTTTGCCTTTATCCCACCTCCATAAACAACTACATGACTTCGATTTTGAAAGCCAAAGCATCGTTCTACCACTTCTATGGGGGTTAGTGTAGGTTTGGAACGAACCAATTCTTGAATTTCAGCCTAAAAATAAATATATGTTAATCTTTCCACAAAATTAATATCAAATTATAATAGAACACACTAAGATAAACACACATGTCTTTCAATTGCAACATGATCAATAAGCCTATTATCCTTTTTACGCGTCTAAAAAAAATTGTTCCCACGTCAGGTGGAGTACCATCCTTGCCTCCCTACATATCAAATAATTTATTCAAATTATCAAACAATTCCAGATGGAACATAATTAAAACAAATAGCATTACTTGTTGATAAATAATTTCTCTTATAGGTATGCTCCCAGAACGATGAGGCATTGTCATCTTAGCCCTCTTTCTCGAGTTCCTTTCGCTTGATTCCTAGATCAACATTCCATAAATTAAAATATTGCTGAAATGATAAGTAACTAATCATAAAATAAAGAATAAAAATATATGCAAAATGGTGAATAATATAGCAAATATTAACATTCATTCTAACCTTAAAACTTTTACTATTGTAAAATTCTTTGACCGGCCATTCATAGTCTCTTCTTTCAATTCCTTCAGGTATGTTCTTTAATGCTTCTGGAATGGTTTTATCTTTTACAAATTTTATATGCATACTACCTCTCCACTTGTTCCACAATTCTTTCATGTGATCAAGAACATTCTCTTTATGGATGTCCATCTCATCACTTTTGAATTTGTCCTACAAATTGAAACATAAAAAATGTCATATAAACTTGAATATGAGATGAGTTGAATGAAACTTAAAATTAAAAATATTACCACAATAGCAGCCCACATATATTTCTTTTCAATTTTTCCAATTTCCTTCCATGAACGTACTCGTAAAGGACATATATTCTGATCACGAATAATTTTTCCTAAATGTCTTGAGAAAGACTTATGATTTTTCCCATAGTTCGATTATTGTAAAATGTCACTTTCAATTTTTTTCCGCTTGGAAGACTTGCTACATCTTTGCACTTATTCTTTCCTCGAACCTTTCTCTTCTTTTGATTAGCAATTGATCCTACACACTCTCAAACAACTTATTAATTAATATAAATCTTGGGTAACAATTAGTCATTATAATTTTGGATTATATAAAATCAGTAAGAAACTTTAATATAGTTGATAAAATCAATTTATTTTTACTATCTAACATACCTTCACTACCTTGAGTTGAAAAGTTAGCATCATCTTGCAATGGTTCATTGTCTTGCCATGGTTCAGCATCTTGAAAGCATTCATCATCTTGCACCATATTATCATCTTGCAATGAATTATCATCTTCCAAAGGCTCCTGATATTGCAATGGATCATCATGTTGCAAGCGTTGAAAATTAGCGGGCAATGAAGAATCACTTTGTAGACGCATTTTTTTGTCATAAACTACATTAGATCTTGTTCTGGCAGAATGAGATGAGAATTTAGATTCTCCTAAAATTCTTGAGGGTCTCACTCCTTGACTCCTTCCTCTTCCTAAGGTACCTAGTGCAATAAAAGCATGCTTTGTAGCTTTCGATGAGGACATGCCACGACCAAATTTAGCTATTGTCATATCAAACCTATAAAAAACATAAGAAAGTAAATTAGCAAATAATTGAATGCATCAACCTTTAGTATAATTAATACTTGAGCATGAAGATAAAATCATAAAAAATAGTGCACCTTCATCATATTTTTTTGTGTAGAACTTTGAAAGTTGTATAAATCATTCATTTTGTTGCACAATTTCAAAAGTATCACGAGGTTTCACCTTTCGAGCAACATGCCACCCTTTATTTGAAAGGTCAATGACATAAAAAACTTGTGATGCTTGATTGGCAAGGATGAAAGGCTCATTTGTTTTAAAAAATCGATGACAATTTATACTTACAATGTCGTATTCATCCTTTCTAACTCCATTTTCTTTGTCATAAACATCGAACCAATTACATCAAAACATAAACACTCTTTTATCTGTGAGAAATTGTAGTTCAATTATATCTGTCAACACTCCATAATAATTTATATTCTCACTGTCATCATCATTTTCACCAACCACAACCACACCACTATTCGAGTCCTTAAATATTTATCATACTCTTCTATATGAAGCCTATATCCCTTAATAATATATCCATTAGAACATGTAATGTAGTTAGTGGGGCCACATGACAATGAAAGCAAATCCTTCGTGAGCATACTATTATCTTTTTTATGTAATCATGCAACCTATAAAAAATAAGATATATTAGAATGATATTAATTAAAAAGATACTTTAGAGTGACTATTTATATTTCACTTACCTTAACTTTAAACCAAGTAATGAATTGCTTATTCCATTCCACATTTGAAATTTGTTGACATGTTTCAGCTTGAATTTGTGAGAATTCTCTAAAAATTAAAGAAAATTTTAAAAAATATTTAGGAGTGCAAACTAAAAGGAAAAAAATTAACATGTTTAGTCTCATACTCTAAAAATGGTTGAACTTCATCACAATTTCTCAATATATATATATATATATATATATATATATATATATGTCTGCTCCAATTCAAATGCACTAAGAACACTTTGTTTACGAGCTCCCAATGCTCTTCCAGATTCTTGAAAAAGAGATAATCCTCCATTTGGTTTACTTACACCATCAAAATTTCTTTCTAATCGATTGAACTTTGTATCCATTTTGTTTAGATACATTGAACATAAGGTCATGCATTCATTTGCAATATAAGACGATCTCTATATCTAATGAGTGACTTCAAAAAGTATAACCATCGCTCAACAGGATACATCCAACGATAATGAATTGGTCCAGCAATTTTAGTTTCAATAGCTAAATGAATTGGTAAATGCACCATAACATCAAAAAAAGGAGGAGGAAAAACTTTCTCCAATTTGCAAAGTGTTACGGGAATTTGAGATTCTAATAATTCCAATTCATCCAACTTCAAAATATTTTCCCCAAGGGCATTAAAAAACAAAGATAGCTCAATAAGTGGTTCACGTACAGATTTAGATATCATGCCACGTATTGCTAGAGGTAATAATTGTTGTAGAAGGACATGGCAATCATGACTTTTCAAGCATGAAAGTTTGTGATCTTTAAGGTTGACACATTAAGAAATATTAGATGAAAATCCATTAGGAACTTATAATTCTTTTAAAAAGTTGCATAACTTGTGCTTCTCATCAAATGATAGTGTGTAACATGGAGTAGGTGACTCAAAATTTTCACCCTTTTTTATTGGGTGCAACTCGGGCCGTACGTTCATTAACTGCAAATCCAATCAAGTATTGATGGTATCCTTTGTCTTTCCCTTAGCATTTATGATTGTTCCAAAAATATTATCACAAATATTTTTTCTCAATATGCATTACATCTAAATTATGACGTAACAATAGATTTTCCAATATGGAAGGTAAAAAAAAGTACTTCTCTTGTTCCAATTGTCTTTCCTATCATAATGTGATATTTTCACCCTTTTTTTGGATCCTTTGTTAATTGTAAGCTCTGAAAAGTTTTCATTTGATTGAGCATGTCGGCTCCAGAAAGAATCTTTGGCGGCAACTTTGGATCTTTAGTGTCATCAAATGATTTCTTATCATTTCTCCACCTATGATTGAAAGGAAGGAAATGTTGATCACCCATATAACAATGCTTTCTTCCATTAGTTAGTCTAATAGAACAAGTTTCTGTATTGCAACAGGGACATGCCAACTTTCTTTTAGTACTCCATCTAGATAAATTTTTGTATGTTGGAAAATCATTGATAGTCCATAATAAAGCTGCATGTAACTTAAAATTTTGCTTAGTTGACACATCAAATGTCTCAACACCTAATTCCCACAACTCATTCAATTCTTCAATCAATGGTTGGAAATAAATGTCAAAAAAATTAGGTGCTTAGAATTGGTAATACTGAATATTATTCACCCACAAAATAATGTTTTTATCAAAAGGTCATCTGAGACCCAATTATGCTCATAGTTCAAAGCACAATTAATATCAAATTATTGTTCAGGACAAGACTCATTAAAGAAAATATGATATTATATTGTCAAATAAAATACTCACATATTAAAATATTAAAACCCTTATTAAAGACAAAAATTGATAACTTTTATGCACAGAAGATGACAAATGTATCATATAACATCTCAATATTTAAAGACGAACATGAAGTTAAAGGCAACGAATAGGTTTGTTTTAGTCACCTCAGATGCGAAAAATGTTTTTGTGGCCTTGCAATCGAGGAGGAAAAGAGGCGCGGTGGGGGAAGTGGAAAGGGAAAAGTGAAATCAGGAGTGCTTTGATCGGAGAAGGTGGGCTTGCAGATGATCTGTTGTGTCATGCGCTTCCTGGACTTTCTTCACAGCAAAGAAACCTCTGCACATCAGAGGAAGATAATGGCCTTCATTCCTTATTTCCCTCTCCGCTAGGGTTTTCTTGGTGATGCGGCCAAGAAATTTGGAGGAAATTTAACCCCGTCAATGAACAAAAAACTAAATCTAATCTTTATTTCAATTACAAGTTAAATAAAAGGTTTGCTTTTTTAAAAAAAAAAATTGGTGTTGCATTAAAAAATGTTGGAGGGAAATATTTACTTCTCGTCTAATAAAATATCACTGTCATGCCTAATTGATCTTAATTTATAAATGATTAATGGCAATATAAATTAGTGGTCATTAATAATTACTTTTAATGACAGGTTTATATTTTTTTAAGATGAGCAATTTTTTTCCTTCGCTATTAATTCATTTAATAATGTCCACATTTTTTTTCGGTCACTATTGACAATATGTAATGGCCATTTTTTATGTGGTCGTTAACAGTTGGTCGTTAAAGACTCCTTTTCTTGTAGTGGATGCAAGTCTCCAACCAAATGACACTATGGTCACAAGATCCAAAAATCATTTGGCAAAAGTTTCCAAGACTAGAAACTAAGATACATTTAAAGTTTTAAAGCCATAGATAAATAATAAGGACTGAGAATATGTGTTTAATTCCTTCTTCACACAGCCTACTCCCAACCACAAATTTCCTAAAATATACTTAGCAGTCATCACCTGTAAGGAATAGAGAATGAGGGGTGAGCACTATAAGCTCAGTGAGTGGAGGGCACATGAATATAAGAATGATTTAGAAAATCGATATCCCACATGCATATCATTAAATAAAAAATATGTATGGGATGATATGACAAAACAATTGCACTCTTTAACTATAAAGAAAGTAGTGTAAAGAGAGGAATTCCTCGTCTAGGGCGTATGGTCAATACCATTCCTAAGTAAGTTGTTGTGCGAACTATGAGTTGTCATCATCCACGGGCTTAATGATTTACCACTATGATATCGTCATAGTGTAGGAAAGTATAACTATATACTATGAATTTAATATTTGCCATTATGGAATGGTCTTAATAGTTGTCGCACCTACTCGGAATTGATCAAGCTCCGATGAAATAAAAAAAACCTCGCTGCAAAGCAGTTTTTGGATGATCTAATTAATATGAGGTATCAATGCACATGCTCTGGCATATAAGCAAATCCATAGTTTAATTTCCACATATATCAAAAGTCCAAATAAATCATAGAAATATGAGAAAGCACCCTAAATTTGAAAATCAAATCAGATATCAAAAAAAAATTTCAGTTATAATTTCTTCAAGCATACGAGCACACATTACGTTTGATGCAAAACATTCACTTAAATGAATCAAAATCCAAACAGAAAATTCATCTTACATTGGCGTAAGACTATGGAAGCTATTGGAGCTTTGCTTAATGTTATCATGTAATCCACTCACCTTGGGTAGGTTTTGACAATACACGACCGTCCACGTTTGAATCAAATTGCACAAGGTGAAAATCCTAGTCAATATATAGATGCATAAATTCCAACAATCATATTTAACGGTATGTTGAAATGCAAGTGAAAATAAACATTCCTTATCTATTTCAGTTAGTGTTCTCTCCTTTATCTTTATCTACTGCTATGAGTTAGATAACTCAAATTATTGAATATATGAATATGACCACTTAATCATTGAATATTTTTATTATACATATATTCATAATTAATATTAGTTAACCGTTCTCCCCTTTTTGTTCCCTAAATGTATGGTCTATTATTATAAAAATCTAGTCCTGACCATTTCCCTACATTTATTAATCATTTATCAATTATGTTTCAATGATAGATATTTATTTGTCCAAGGTCATAATGTTTTAATTAATTATTTAGTTATTGATTACTAATCTCATGAACTGAATTAACTATCATAATTCTCTATTTAATTAAACAAACTCTAAGGAGATTAAGTAGTCATAGCAGGAATTTAATAAATATGAGTTAATTAGCCTCTTAACTATAGTTATCCTTATTCATCAATAATGTTAAGTAGTCAAAACAAACTAATTACCATATTATTTATGCATTCCAAATTACATTGGTAGTTTACATTTTCAAGATAATTAATCTTAGTTGGATTAAGGTTTATGCATTTCAAAAGGGATCATTATAAAACCAAGTATGGTTGGCTCAACTGGAAGTAGTGTTGAGTCTCGAGCGCTTGCTGGGTGCTAGTAGCCCCAGGTTCGAGTCTCGGAGTCGCCACCTTGGCCAGGGAATTACCATTACTGCTCTATCTTCTCGGCTCCGAATTAGTCGAGTACTAGTAGCCTCGGACACCAGAGGCCTCCCGTAGACTCGGGCCGGCACCCAAAAAAGGGATCATTATAACACATAGAACTGGGCAGAATTGATTGGGCTACTTCTGTCACCTTGAACAAAAAAGAATCCAATGTGAAAAAAAAAGGCTACCACAAGATTTCGACGATCTCCCTCAGCAACAGGGTAAAAGAAAAATGACAACCTTAATATTAAAATAGATTAAAGATCAAGTTCCTGCCATACTAAAATAAATAGCACCTTATGTTCTATTTGCTCACCTAAAACTCTATTACCCAAAGCTGCCCTTGGACGACCTTGGTCGACAACTTGATTTCAAATACAAAAATGAGATCAGCACAAGGAAAAAAGTATGCTAAAACTTAGATGGAATAACCAAACAAATTTAGGAGGTTATTAACACCTACTGAATGAGGATCTATAGGCTCTTAGTAATGCTCTTTTGAACTTGATTCGGAGGAGAAAAAGATGAAAACAGAAGATGTGAGTGGTGGGGTGAACAACAGGAGAAAAGGGCGGCTGTGAGAAATAAGGAGGAAGAAGAAGTGAGAAGATTTTTTTTTGGTTTGCATCCCTCTCGTGAGGAAGGAAGAAGAAAGGGAAAAAAGAAATATTTTAATTATATTAATTTGATTCTTTATTATCATTTTTCTAATGCAACTTTCATATACAAATGAATAAGGTTTCAGAAGAAACATTATATATATTTGAAAATATTTTATTTATTTATTTATATAATTTTTGTGTGCGTTAGATCAGGACCCCACAAATCATCTTAGAAAGAAAAAAAATACAATTTCTCTCAAAAATATACTAGAAACTAGAAATATGTATTTAAATACTGACTTTGCACTTGCTTGTCTATAAAATATTTGATGTATAGAATTTATGACTCTATTGGAGAGTATCAATTCTGAACATGCAAATGGTCGAAACCAAACATGGATATTTGTTTTGCATAAATTCTGATTACATTTTATTGAGCAGATCCAGGTGGTCATCTTAGATCTTTTCCGATTGTAAAAGGAGATTTTTTTTTCAAATCTAAAGAAAGATGCAAGGCTTGATATAAAATGATACATAATTTGCAACGTTGTGATTCGAGCTCGAAAATTTTTAATTTACAAGTAAAGAATTCTTTCATTTTATGAGTAAAAGAGTATTGGACTTATTGAAATAAATAACCGATCCTTATTAATTTATTACTAATCACCTATAACATCAATAAATAAATAAATAAATATAATTATTTTGAAGCATTTCAATAGAAGCGTTCAAGTAACGAGTGACGTATTTCTATTTAAGCAATATTTTTATTTGTATTTTGCATATATCGTTTTTTTTTCTAACAGTCGTAGTCAAGTAACAAATTCAAACGGAGTCAAATAAAAAAAACAAAAGCACTAAATACGTTGTGGCAAACTTTAGTTAAACGAAGTAGCTTATTAAAAAAAAAAAAATTGGGTGCCAAAATGTCCACAAAGTTGGTGCGTGCGTGCGTGTCAAAAGTCCGTCCCTTGGCTATTCCATGATGAGGCAGTCAAAATAGAAAAAAATATTATAAGTTATAATTTTTCATCTTTTCCATATTCATATTCTGTAGGTGATTTTCATGTAATAGTGCTGTCATCCTTCTTCTTTCCCCTGATATTATACCTAAAATAAAATAAAACTCGTACTAAGCGAAACACATTGTGATCATATCACATGAATATAATCTCTAACCTCTATATAATAATTGAGTTTGTGAATTAAAATTTGAGTTAATTATATAAATCTCTCTTGAACTATAACGAATTTTTTGCATCTAATTCTGAATTATGAATTTATCGTATGACGTCCTTAAATTTTATCGTGATTTTCACATTGATTCTTAATCCCTCAGTTAGATTAATTTTTTATTATTTTTTATTTTTTCTATCTATGAAAAGGCTAAAATGCTCTCTCTCGATTTGAAGTAAATGTTTTTCTTTTGCGCTTCATTAAATTTAAATCATGAAAGGACATTTTAATCTTTTAAAAATAGAAAAAAAATAAATTATAACAGAAAAGTTAACATAATCGTGATAATATTTAAGGATGTCATTCGACAAATTTATATTTCAAAAAATCATTATAATTTAGGAAGGTTAATGAAATTAACCCTTAAAAATTTATTACTTAGTCATGTCCTTTTTTTTTAGTTGTCGATATCTTGGAAGCAGCGTCGAGGCACATGATGCTAATAATTATTTACAAGTTAAAGATTAGTTCATCATGGAGTGAGATCGTTCCCGCGTTGCGTAGAGACTTTTAATAAAAAAATTTCTTCATTCACAAATACTTTAATTCAAAACCTTGTTTAATCAAAATAAATCAACCTCTTAGTCATGTCCTTTTCCGTGCAGCTGCTCCCAAGAATCTTGCACGTATCAAAATAATTCATAAATCTTAACTTTGACACAGTCAACATGTCTAGACAATTGCAACAGGAAAAGATCATTTTTTTTTCTTTCACCAATGACCATTCTGCCAAGTCATATGCTTAATGAACATATTTTTTTAAAAAAAAACTATATTTATCCAATCAATTATTTGTATTTTTGGCACAAGCTAAACGTACCTTGCAATTACAGGATTGTGCGTGTAATTTATATGTTGCTGTAATCTGACTGGTATGTTCCCTCTCCAATGAAGCTTAAAATTAGGATTAGTAACTCTGTTATTTAACTAGACCGATGAAGATGAATGATTGAATCAATCTCACACCTACTCACTACAATCTGACATTTTTTTACATATTAACTCATACATATTTACACAAGCACAATTCATCTTTTGTTGTTGTTGTCAGAAATAGTTAGATTTCAACATTTATAGCCCATCGGCCATCGCCCACACGCAAAGAGACCTGTAACACTTGGAAACTGACTTTAGTGACTTGTTCGCCTCTGCTCGCTCTGTTCGGTCTTTTATTTCTTACAGGCCACCCACATAATTGACTAATCCTTTTTCCATTTCTCTGGGTGTAACGAGTTCACAGAGGCAGAATCGAGTCCCTCCAAGTCTCTGGTGCTAAGTTTTCCACTTTTCCTCCAAAGGAGCCACCTTTGCGTTGTCTTCGCCGCCGCTTGATCCAATACGACTCTAAAGATCTCTCCTTTCTTGCACGATATCTCACTCTATTGGCTGAAAGGGATTGCTGATCACGGGGGCCCTTCATTCACAAACTGTATCGTTCCTGTTCTTGCAGCGTTTTCTTCGAAGTGAGTGATGATTAGGTTTCAAAGCCTTCGCTTTCTCCTTGACCGCTACTTCGATCGAATACTAATTACTGCTCCTGAGCCCCTTCTCCTATGTGTAACCGTGGGCTCGCCTGCGCGTGTTCTTTGTTCCTCTGCTGTTCGTGCTCGTGCTATGCTGTTCTTTTTGTTCGCATTCGCTTCTTTCGACAAAGGTGTTGACTTTTTATCAATGGACTAGGGTGATTCTTTTTACCGTTTATAATTTTGTAGTCCAGTCAAATTTTCCCCCTTATTGTATGCCCCCTTTTTTTTCTCTTTGTTGGATCCTTTCTCCTTTTTGCCGTTCACGGTTTGCTTTTGGTTTCTGTTCTAGAGCTCCCTTTTGCATGTATCTTTTTTTTTCCTTCTCTTTTTCTCTTTCCAATTTGGAGTTATTAAGTTTTTTCACTTCAATTTTCTGAACAAAATTTGCTATTCAGCTTTTGCCTTTCGGCGTGTGCTTATTTTGTTTTCTTGGGTTCATTTTTGTTCTGGAAACAAGGGCTTTACTTTCTTTGCTAGCAGTATACATCTCGCTCTCGCAAAGTCTGATTGTTTTCTGGAATTTAGTTGGAAGCACGCAGCAATAACTTGCCTTCCTTGCATTAGTTTTTTCACACCCCTTCACTTTTGCTCCTTTTTTTTCTCACTTTTCTTTCTGTCACAAGAGTTCTCCTGTTGATTCTGCTTGGAAAACTTTATCAAGGCCTCGGGAATTCAAGCAATAACAGTTTTATGAAGAATGGGGTGTTTCTACTATTTTAAGGAGAGGTATAAGTTCAGGAAGCAGAGGAGATCTGCCCCGACTCCCAGCGCAGCAACTGTCAGTTCGCCAACGTCAAACAACGTGACCAGCGGATCTGTAGTTTCAACCAGTGGCAATCAGACAAGCAAGTCTACTTTCTCCATCGCATCTCAGAAGAGCATCCCTGACCTGTATGAAGAGAAGGCACATAACATGTGTGTCTTCGACCTGAAGGAGCTCAGAGATGCTACAAATAATTTCAGCAGATTGCTTAAGATTGGGGAGGGTGGCTTCGGGAGTGTATACAAAGGTACCATCAAGTCTATTGACGGGAGTAGAGATGGCATGTTGGTAGCAATCAAGAAGCTTAACCCAAATGGTTTGCAGGTATGATGATAACTCTGTTCTCCTTAACTGAGAGTAATGGGAGGAAGAATAAAAAGTAATTTCTGATGTTTCATTTTGTTCTTTATTTTGAAGTTGTGGCATTCTTTACAATTTTAGCAACATGCTTCTATTTCGATATTTTGTTAGATGTTTAAGATGATAATGATGAAGAGAATGACAAAGATAGATAGAAGTCTCTGTAAATTACACATTGATGTGAGATACATTTTCAACTGTTCACTGAAAATTTTGCTCAAGGAATAGATATGGAAGATGAAAACGAGTCTAATATTATTCATAAGAAAATTTTGACTATTAAAAATGTTAGTTTCAAAGGTCCTGCTAGAAGACAAGTTTGTGTTTTACATCTATATGTGAGATGTTACCAGAGAAAGCCTTGATTGGCTTCTCAGTTCCTCCTTTGTTGTATAAGATGACATGGAACAAGCTTATAATGATTTTCGAAAGCAGGTTTTTTTCCCATAAAACATCTTTTACAGATCATCTTATTTTTCTTGGATGCTCCAAGAAGAAAACTTGGTAAGATTACTATTCAGTTTTTCCACATTAAGAAGTTTGAATTAAACTTAGCATCTAGAAATGTTCTTGACAAATCCCCTTGCTATCAGATGATGACGCATTATTGATGTGGTTGTTGCCAATATTGTATGTTACCTTTCTGTATTAAACTGACATCTTTCAGCTAAGTTTGCAAAAAAGGTGGTAGCATCTGCTTGAGTGATATACATAGCACCCGCAGCTTTTCAAATAATTCTAAATCTTACTATTATTATGTACATTTCATCAACATTTCACCTGAAATAAATGTGACATATATAGTTGAGCTGCACAAGTATTTGATTATCTTTGACATATTTCTGGCAAGAAAGAAGATAAGCAAGCATGAAATAATGTGTTAGTGTGACCATATATAAGAGCAGGTTCTCTAGTAAATTGTTGATGATTTATAAAAGCAGACATGCTAATACTTGACACATCTTCTCAAAAAAAAAATTTTGACAAATCATGGTATTGTTTTTAGTTATCTAAACCAATATCGAAGTCTTGTGAGTTGAAACAGAGATAATATCAGAATTTTTTTTGAGAGGTGAAGTATGTAATACCAGAAAGTAGTCAAATATTCCTAATATTTTTTGGTTGATTGATGTTCACAGTAGCTTCAATCTGATGGACATAGAGATAAATTATTATATGGGGTGGAAAACCAGCCAATTCTTAATTCAATCTACAGTAATACTATTAAATCAGTGATAATATATTATATTTTGTAGCGCTACCAAACCTGATCAATGCTATATACAAGTCACTAGTTAACACCGCTCATTGTTTTCTCTTCTTCCATTGCTTAGGGCCACAAGCAATGGCTGACAGAAGTTCGGTTTCTAGGAGTCGTTGAACACCCAAATCTTGTTAAACTTATTGGATACTCTGCTGCGGACGGTGAAAGGGGAGTTCAGAGGTTGTTGGTGTATGAATTTGTGCCTAATAAGACTCTAGAGCATCACTTGTTCAATCGTGCTTATCCTTCCCTTCCTTGGAACATAAGACTACAGATTGCTTTGGGTGCTGCAGAAGGATTGAGTTATCTGCATGAGGGGTTGGAAGTACAGGTATAATCTTCTAACCATAAAATTGTTTTGACCCAAGTTGTTTGTGTGTCAAGACATTGTACTGATTGAACTAACTATTTCTTCTTCAAGCATTGATGTTTTGCGTTGAGCAGGTTGAATTCATTGTCATTGTTCCAGCCAACATGGCTACAGGCTTTTGCATCTTTAAAATTTACTTCTATTTCCCCCTAAAGAAAACGTTCATTGTTATGATTTAGGCGCTCAACTAGCCATCCTTATGACTGTGGAGTGTGGACTCAATTACCCAACTAATTATCATCTTTGAGACAGTGGGTCATTACCTCACTATTTAACTGCAATCATCACCTCCAATATTGTGAAAGTATGTGGTGGAATTTTGTCTGAAATTATCAACCTTTCAATAGAAGAATTATTTTCTAAGGTGATGGAACCTTTTGTTTGTCAGAGTGAAGTGGACTATCAGCTGAGACATTGGTTAGCCTGCCAATATGTTTTGTTAATTTGATAAACAATTTGTTAAGGTTGGACCAAATGTTGTAACAAATTGTTTACTGTTAGTTGAAAGTAAATGTCCTTTAATGCAGATATTATTTCCATTGTTTGGCAGGTGATTTATCGTGACTTTAAAGCATCTAATGTGCTTTTAGATGATGAGTTTAAACCAAAACTATCTGACTTTGGTTTAGCAAGGGAAGGACCATCAGCAGGGCACACTCATGTAACCACGGCAGTAAGTCTCAATTTGTTGTTTACCATGGAATTTTCATCATGAACTTACTTCCAAATTGTGTTTCATTTCTACACTCCTATGTAAGTCTAAGGAACTATTTAAATAGTTCCAAAGCTGATGCAGAATGACACTAGAGCTTAAATATACATTTAACCATTGATATTGTTATTGTGTGTCGTGCTATCTGTCCTATGACCATTCTGATGTTAATATGCTCTTTCTATTCTTGGTTGTCCTCATCTATTATCTATGTAATTGTGGTCAGGTAATGGGTACCTACGGCTACGCCGCACCGGACTATGTAGAAACTGGCCATCTCACGGCTAAAAGTGATGTCTGGAGCTTTGGGGTTGTGCTATATGAGATACTTACTGGAAGGCGTTCCATGGATAGAAACCTCCCTAAAGGGGAACAAAAGCTCTTGGAATGGGTAAAGCAATTTTCTACAGAGAGCTCAAGGTTCAGCTTGATGATGGACCCTAGACTTGAAAACAAATATTCTCTGAAGGCTGCTCGGGACATCGCCAAGCTGGCTGGTACATGCATCTCTAACAATGCCAGAGATCGTCCCAAGATGAGTGAGGTGGTTGAAGCTTTGAAACAAGCCATGCAATACAAGGAATTGGATGGTCAGGTGGGTCCTGTGGAAAAAGAGCCTCCACCTCAGCTAGAGACTACTAGTAAAAGAGAGCGAGAATCTGGTTTAGCATCTGCAAGAAGGCGAATGCTTCACCTGGCAAAAATGGGAGAGGCTACAAATGCTGCCGGCCACAGAAGGTTCGTCCTAATGAGAG
Organism: Pontederia crassipes; assembly: GCA_030549335.1. NCBI lineage: Eukaryota > Viridiplantae > Streptophyta > Magnoliopsida > Commelinales > Pontederiaceae > Pontederia > Pontederia crassipes. The sequence continues at coordinate 15,306,030 of CM060193.1, forward strand.
CTGCAAACCAAGCATAACCTGTTCTCTAGGAGAACAAGTTGTTGTCGTGGGACAAAAAATGGTGCAATGTTTTGTTTCTAGTGCAGGATTTGTAAGGTTCTGTGTTTATTCCCTTTATTTTAGTCAATTGTCATTGTTATCAGAGCTATTACTACTAGAGTACTCATCAATTGGAGTTCTTGCATAGTCCAGCGGTCATTTGTTGTTGTACGTGTGTCAGATTAGTTTAAATTGTATATATGATAATTCTGTACAGATGATGAAGATTAAGCCCAGCGAAGAGTAAAAAGGACTCAGATTTTGCATGTAAGGAAGGTCTGCGATCCTGATATTGATTCACAGATGCCTCCTGGCGTTCTAGTCCAGAAGAACTGGTTGAAACTCGACAAATTGGTGATCATGTCATACCAAAATGTAAAGATCAGAATCAGCCAAGCGTTTGAGATTTGCGTTTGAGATTTGCGCCTTAGAATTGTAGCTAACACACTTTTGGTTCACGTAAAATGTATACTGTTCTTCCATGTTATGAATAATTTGCACTGGGGCAGCAAGATGTCATGTTTCCGCCGTATAAGATGCCCTTTGCTTGGCCTATCTTTGTACTGTAAGTCTGTAACCAATAACTGGTGTGGCTGAATACCACTTATCTTTTTTCCACTATAACCAATAATGCTCAATTGCTTCAGTATTTTTTTCTCCATACTGTCGCCCAGTATTATTCCTTCACAATGTTGTACTGTTGGCACTATCATCTCCAATGGACAAGGAAAACATCGCATTCTCTGGGGTATGGAAAACTGATCCTACTTCAGATGCTGAGTTCTTTGCTCGCTGAATTATGGACATCATGCAATAATAAAGCAAGCAGTGCCAATAGGAATTAACAATTTATCTGAATATTGAACATCATCATGAGTTCATAAATATGCCTAGAAGCTTCAGTGGGACTTTTCTTCAAGTTATGAAGTATGTCACGGACAACGCTCCACTCCACCTTAGAAAAGAAAGCTACCTACGACTCAATCAACTTGTGTAACATTTATTAGACAACGACGCATCCTGTTGCTTTTACCCAATCTCCGCCTGAGATATATGAGATTGAAGTGTGTTACACTGCACCAATATCGCAAAAATAAAAGCTAAAAAACTAGGCACAAAGTGAGACCCATTCAGCTTGGTCACAGTGAAAGCAACACTTCGTTTTGATATTCTTTGTTGCTTTGTTTTTTTTTTTCTCTATTTTCTGTGTGCACTGGTGGTGTGGGGTAGTGACGAAAGATGCTCAAAGCAATGTCCTAAACGTATGGAGAGAGCCACTCTTCATAGTTAAACGTGTGATTTGGGGTGAATATAAGATTCGTCGGATTTAATGATGGATCGAGATTAAGTGTGGCAATCAGAAAAAAAAACTATGGAGAGGGACACTATTCGCTCTTTTACCATCTTATTATTACTGCAACATTCATGAATCATAACCTGGAATTCATGGAGAAGGATAAAGGCAGATCGAAAATTTGTAAAAAAAAGCGAGAGATCAATTAAAGTGTGAATTCCAACTGCAAACTGAACTACAACCAGGACTATATAGATGTCCTACATCAACTGCTCACGCGATATCGAATTTAGCCTTATTACAGTTACAGTATGTCTTCCCCAATACAGCTGTAAGGCATCTCACTTGGAATAATTTTTAACAAGGACAGACTGGTTCGTATGGTAATCGCTAAGTAGAAACACCAAGTCGAGATATTCCCGATGTTTTGCAAAAAGAACTGATCAGAATTTCTCGTCTCTGGAGAAATAATTTATTAATACTTAGATGGATACACGCATGCAGAGTCAATTTAAGCATGTCAGCTATGATGAATCCCCAAGTGGACGGGCGTCTGATTTGGTGCAGGATTTTGCCATAACGAAATATCTGAGAAGGTATTAGTCGTTAAAAACTTGGGAAGATGTCCATTTGATTACCAGCAAAGATTGCTCCCTACTCATCACTTTCCAGCTCGGCTGGGGCTCACGGGGTGATGGTGTCTGCAAAATAATGTCGACACCAACTGCACCACCACTTGGTACTCCCTTACAAAACAATCGCCATTATTGAGTTGGACGGACTCCTTGATGGCGCTGCTGGGGATTAATAGTGTTGGTCGACATGATGCAGAGAGCTCAGGGCATGGTGCATTGAAGGCGTTGCAAGCAAAAGCTGTAGCGTGATGTGGTGGTGCTTACTTCTTCTCCTAGCATGACACAGAGGGCATACGAGGCAAGCACTTATCCTTTGCTTGCAAGTTGCACCGTGGAGAGATGCAAGAGGGGAAGATATCTAGATATGTAATCTGTGGTTGCATAACTTGGTGTTCCAAGAAGTCACCTGCAGATGATAGTTGCTTAGACTTGTTTTTATCAAATGGACTGCACTTGGAAAGATTGCTGCAACTTGGGGAAGAAACACCAGTGCCTGATGGAAACTTGGAGGCCTAAAGAATTGGGAGATGCCGTACGAGATCAGTGTCTGTTAACAATTTAGACTGTTCAAACGAGGTGATACCAGAGAAACCAAGTTCAATCTTAAGATTACTCAAACATGTTTCTGTTCCGATTACAGGAAAGATTTATGGGCCTAAATACAAAGGAAGTCATAACAAAAATAGAAGGTCCTGAGTTAATACAGAACAATTGCATTCTCAAATGTTATAAAAATAACAGTGATGCGAATTTGAGCAATATAAACTGGTCGCCACTGTGACAATCATTACGGGTAGACCAGGCCAAGTCAAGTTCATAAGGTCATTAAAACAAGCCTACTTCATATTCTTCAACATCAAAGCAAATCTTGGGTACATCATATTCAAACCAAGGGTGTCATTTTTTTTTTTCAAGGAAAAAAGCTGCAACAATGGACCGCTGAAATTTAAGAAGGCAGTTAGAAGTAAAAGCATTGCCCTGAGGACTAAGAAACTGCAAAAGATTAGATTAGTAAACCCCACTTTTATTTTAACAAGCGCAACTTGAATAGTATCTTATTGGATTGCAAAATTTTACGTAAAAAAAATGATTAGTGGGGTCAAAACTAAAGTGCAACTTGCAACAAGGGGAATGCACAAGGATCCAAAAGAGTTCATCTCCAGGGAAGAGAATGAATTGTTGCAACAACAATGCAGTAGAAACTACTACTACTTCTACACAAAGATCATAGCAGTCTGATCACTGATGGAAAGGCAAACGTAGAACATTTAATCCATCTGGTGGAGGCGGCAAGAGACAATGAAATTGGCGCAATGCAATTTTTTTCATTTCTTTCCTTTTCTTCTTTTTTTTCTCTTGTGGTTGTTCTAGTTTGATCCATCTGGTGGAGACACTAACAACTAACATCTTAAGATCTGAAGAAAAAAATATAATCCATAGCCAACTTTGATTAGCTCAGAGTCTAGTCACTCATATTAAATAAAACAAACATATCTCGCTCACTGCCTCATCACCCACAAAATCTGCTCTTTTGCTCATCTTCTTCTTTTCTTTTTTTTTTTTTGGTGCCCTTCGTTTCTTCTCATTTGTTTTCTGTTCAGCGAGTGCTCATAAGTTAAGACAGGAAAAGAACACACAAGCAGAAATCAGAGAGACAACGGAGTTGCAAACAACCTCAGATTGCTTTGCCTCTTCAATGAAACCAAGAGGATCTAAGCATCAAGATCATACAGGAGACAACAAGAGGCACCAAACCCTACTCCTCTTAAAGGGTCCCTCCCAAAGCAAAAAATTTACAGCCCAATTAAAGCAGTAGCCCCCAGCAACATCAACTTCTCATATTATAGATTCATTGCTCAAACTCTTCTAAACTCCTATACAAGCAAAAGAGTTCCCCCTTTGCCTTCTTTTTTTAAAAGTTTTTTGTTTCTTCTTCACCTTCCCTCTCCAGATTTCCTGGGATTTAACCATCCATAAAACTGTTCTCATATCAACGGATCGAGTCCAGTTTAGCCGGCGACGACTGTGCCGGTTGCTCTGACGTGGATCTTGTCGGACTTGGGAGAGCTTCCGCCGCCGGCCTTGGCATTCTGCTGCTTCTGGTGCTGGTGCTCCTTTCTGGACATCTTCCAATTCCTCTCACTCTCCTCGTCGATCTCGATCTGCTCCTGCCGGCACTCCTCGCTGCAGAAGGGCGTGTCACCTCTGCAAACACAAGGCACAATAAAGAAAAAAAAGTTTAGCACTAAAACGATCAAAACAAGAATCCTTCGCCCGGAGGAAACACAAAAAGAACAAGAAAAAGAAGTGGCGCAAGGAAGCCAAGAGCGCACCTATACATGAAGATGTCGCGGTTTCCGCTCAGATGCCTCTTGCAGCGGAAGCAGGAATCGAGGAAGTGGCGCGGCCCGTCGTCGTCCAAGTCGTCGCAGAAGAAGAGCCGGGGCCTTTGAGTAGTTCTTCCGCCCATCTTCTTTCCGGCCATCGGCGGCGGTGAGTAGACCAGGCACGGCGGGGCGCAACCGGAGAAGCCGGCTTCGAGATCGAAGGACGAGGAGGGGGTCGACGGAGAAGACGACGACGACGGCGAAGAAGAAGAAGAAGAGTAGGACATGGAGAGGTAACTGAATGGAGAGTGAAGGGAAGGCGTTCTCCTTTCTTGCTTCGGGTGACTATTCAAGTTGGAGCTGGAGGAGCAGGAGAGGAGGAACGGAATGAGGGGAGAGGAGAGGGAGAAGAAGGGCGTTTATAAAGGGGGAGTTGGGTGGGTGTTGGCCCGTGTGGGTGTTTCGTGTGTGGGGGAGTCCTCTCCACGCTCATCAATCAATTCACTGCTAACACAAATTTTTGTATAGAAGTAGTACATAATATATCTCGATGATACAACGTGGGGTGGGGAGAGGGAGAGGGAGAGAGGGGGAGAGGGAGAGAGGGAGAGGAGGTGGCTCGCAAACCCGCGGCTGGTTCTGGAATCCTTGCGCGAATCCATTGGCCACTTTAAAAAAGAGGAGCCGTCTAAGTTTACCGGGGTAACGCTCGAGGGGTCTGAATCCGGGTCCGGGTCCTGATCCGTTAACCGGTTCACATCTGGCATGAACAAATTTTTTTTCTCTATTATTCTAAAATGATTGATTTGATCGTCTCTTCCATTGCCATTTATAATTATAAAATTATTATGAAATCTGGGATTTTCATCGCAAGTAACTTTTTGTTTACTGGAGTGGTGACTGCTAACTGAATGGTTTCACATTCACCCATGTGAAGATTGGTAACGGGTAACATTTTAACATTAAATGACAAGTTTAGTAGGTGCAAGAATTAGTCACACGACACGGGTTGTTTGGTTCGTGAATCGTGAATAAAATTATTCAAAATATTTCAATATTTTGAAGAATAATGTAAAATATAATTATCAAATTTTATTTTTAAAAACATGAAACTATTAAATATTCTTATTTTTCTACAACAATAGAATAAAAATATTCTATTTCTTTTTTTATTTGTTCACCATTTTTTATTTGTTATTATTTAACTATATAGTATTATATTATATCTTTTTTTGTTAAATTAATAAAGGTAAACTATTTATATAAAATATTTTAATTATAAAATATGAAATTTGTTCCTTTTTAATCAAATAAGAGGTAGAATAAAAGTATAATTAGAATATTATATTCTCAAAAATAAAATTTATTATTTTTTAAAAGATATCACTTAAATCTCATTACACATCCGCTTGTATGAACTAAAATATATAATCCGCTTTTTCGACCCTTGAACGAATATGATCCGACAAGGTCCTTTTGAGGATCAAACCTGACCTAACCCAATTCGGTTCAGATCAAGTCAGATCGGATCAGGTGATCGGATTACCTGACCATTCAATTTTTTTATTTTTTCTTATTATTTTATATTTACTTAATATAAAAATATTTATTTAATATTTATTTCAAGACATAAAATAAGTTTTCTAATTATTTAAATATATATTTAAAGTATTTTATTTTAATTTTTAAATTTTTTTAAAGATATAGACTTAGATTTAAATAATAAAAAAATTTGAATCATCGAGTCGGGTCGACTCAACTCGGGTTGCGGGTCGTCGGGTTCACGCGTCGAAGACACTGAACACTCCTAATTTTTCAAAATCAAAAGCGAGTAATGTTTTCCCATTTGTATTTTTTCTAAGACGCAAAAGATGTTTAATTCTTTTTTAAAAAAACAAACATATGTATTCTCGGACTAATTCAATATCGAAATGAAAATAGAATAATTAAATTAATGATTAAATTATCACAATCTTTAATTTTATAGAAAAACAAATTAGAATATGAGAGAGAGAGAGAGATGAAAAGGATGTTTTGCTTAATTAATTATTTGGCCTGCCCCGCCGCTGGTGAAGGGGTGACTGGTGAGGACATCATGGGGTCTCTCTGTTGCACTTTTATTGCTTGCTGTTTTCAGAGCTAGATTTTTCTAACTTTTTTCCCTCTAATTTCACCATCACGGGAGTCTTCTCTAGAAGCCGTCGCTGTTGACCCCGCTCTGGCGCTCTCTCTCCCACTTCCAATTTACTCGGTAATTTAACCTAAACAATATCAATTATTACCCACCATATTCACCAACGAGGTAATCAAATATTAAATTTGAAACGTTAATAAAATTTTTATCTCTATGCAAAAAGAAAAACGCTGGATCATATATTTTTCTCAAATTTACGGTGCTCAAACTAAATCAAGTAATCCATTTTTTTCCTTTTACATTAAACTCATGAACGAGCTGGTGGGGGTGTCCAACTTTTTACCGGCTCGCTCGGTCGCGCATATAACGTACGTCACTCCACTTCCCTTCATTTTTTTGCGCCGGTTTGTCGTTTTCCGCTTCTTTTGCCTTCGACTTTTTTATGTTCCCTTTTTTTCTCACCCAAAAGTGGACCGCAAGGTGGGTCCCATGGCGCATCCGTCGCGCTGGCTACGGAGTCGAGGCGGAACCCTGAGGACCAAGTGGACGGGGGCCCCGCCCCGGGCGCCCTCCTCCCCTTGATTCCGAGGTTATTGTCACGTGGGGCCCGCCGATACCGCCCGACGTGGCCGATACTGCCGAACGTTATAACTGCTAATCTTGCAATACCCGATTTATAAAACAAGAATTGATTCACTACCGAAAAAAAAACAAGAATTGATTCTAAAGTGCTCCACCAATATTAGTAATTTCGAATTCAAATTTTGAAGTCATTATTTTTTCTAGAAGAATAAATTATTATTATTTTATCTTTTTAATTTTGAAGGCGTTAATAATTTCAACATCGAAAACATTACGTAGATTCGGACTAACACCAATATTACGATAAGTTCATTGTATTTTGATCTCTTTCGTCAATTTCTTCTTAATTTATTTCATCTTGTAAATAAATTTAGTGTCATTTTTTGTTGAAAGTTGCATATTAATATTTTACTAAGCAACTGTCATTTTTTTTAATATTTCAATCAAATACTTGAGAAGAATCAAAATAATGAAAATGAAGATATTAAGTTTTTGCTAAAGAGTATGGTAGGAAAGTTATGAGAGACTAAAAGTGGAATAGCAAGCAAAAGAACCCCCGGAAAGAAGGGAGGGGAAGTGGGGGTCGCTCTCCATCTCTTGCATGACAACCATGTAAAATGAAAAGATGAGGGAGAGCATGATTTACTCCACCACCACCACCATCATGCACCACTTTTGAGGGCATGAACCTGTAACTTTACTGCAACCCCAGTTTGGCTTTTCTACAAGTTGGGATTTGGCTCTCTGAGTGCAAGACATTTGCTGCAAGTTTTGGAGTTAGGACAAGGTCATGATCAACAGTAGGTAAGATCAAAGGCATTCTACTTAGAAGAATACAAGCTAAAGATGAGCTCCAAACAGTCATATTTTCAATTACTGGTAGATAATCGTCCCATCAAGTGCAGGCATCAATGATGATTCATTGTTATAATTCCTATCCATTTTTATTCAACTACTTCAACTTTTGACAATATCAAAATAGATAGAGATACAAGGTTCATATTTTTTTTTCTGAGATGAGAGTTGAATTGGATCAATAAATTATCAACTATTCACACATGAAAAAAATGTTAATGTTAGGAAATTAGCACAAGAGAAATTATACATCGGAAACCAGAATTTTAAGATGACATATAATTCTATTAGATGAAAAATAAGAGGTTTACAATCCAATTATTTTTTTATCCTAACCTAGGAGAGCTTATACAGGCACTTCAAGTACTAATAGAGATTAAAATCTAATTAGGACTTTTGCACCAATAATGCTCAATAATGATAATTAAAATAAATAATGCTCGCACTTAAAAATTAGAAAAGAGAAGAGATGATTTGCAATTTAGAACTCTAAAAAATGTTTTAAAATTGGAAAAAAATTATAAAGTGATTTTCCTGATGATCTTCTTTTAGACTTTTGCATCCTTTTATAGATTTTACTTCAAAATATGACAATTACAATTCTTTTATAAAGGTTGAATTTGTGCCGCCAATTTTGAAGTGGGCACCTATTTCTGTTTTCGGGTGTCCATTTTGAACAGGAATTAACCCTTGCGCATTTGTCTTATACGAAGTGATCAACCATTTCTATTTCAGACATTCGTTACATAAAAAAATAGTCGTTGTCATTTTATCTTTTTCTGCGCGGTTGTATGTTGTTCTCTGCATATTAAGCGTCCATTTTAAAAGTATCGAGCTCTATGTACCATGTGATCGTTATGGAGGCTCTTTCAATCATCCATCATGTATGTTTTTTTTGCATTTGCTGCTTAGAACAATTGTCTGAAACGGGTTTCAGTCATCCATTTTAAAAATGTCGAGTTCTCTGTAAGTTGTGGATCTTCATCAGCTCTTCCAATCATCCGTCTCGTATGCTCTTTTTACATTAGCTATCCGGAACGATCGTCCGAAAATATTTTGGTCCTCCGTTGTAAAAATGTCGAGTTCTATGTACTTTGCGGTTGTTGTGATAGTTGTTTCGATCGTCTATTACTTTTCTAACGGATGCTCGAAAAATATTTGGTCGTCCGTTTTTCATATGTAGAAAATTAAAGTCGATTTTTTTCTTTCAAAATTTCGTTAACCTACTTAGACCATCACTTTAACCAATCGTCAGGATATTATCTTACTTATTTACTCTCGTCAAAATACTTAAAATATGATGTTTAAACCAACACCTCCATTGATTAAGATGCTATTACTATATTTTTTTCTCTATTAACATTTTTCTTATGCACGACTATTTGATGTATCTTTGTATATGTAAAGGGTTTTTGCTATATCCTCCTAATTTAGGAGGATTTAACCTCCTAAAATGAGTCATAATGGCATCAATGTAAATTAATCAACTTTTTGGGACAATTAAAAGATGTGAGTATTAGGAGGATTTATAGGTTGAAGTTTTAGAAGGATTTAACATTTTTCATATGTAAAAGGTGCCGACTAGTTGATGATTTGATTTTAGAAGAGAGCAATTATTTTATTTTATTTTTTGGGGGGAGCCCACTCATTGATGATTGCCAACAAAGTATTAACAGTTAAGCGATTAATTGATTATGTCGCATCATTCATTCTCTTAAATGTGATATATGTACTAAATCATCAAATTACGTACCAAAAAAATTATGCGCCTATTAATTATTTATTGCCACTCCTGTTTTCTCATAAGAATTCGTTGGATCGGTCTAAAGCAACAAGTTTTATAGTTGTCCTGGGACCTGCACGCGTTAATATCAAAATTGAAAGCATTAATTTTTTTTTTTAAAAAAATATCCTACGCGCTTGACTTTGCGGGACACCATTTTAGTTTGTTCCCACTATTTTTGTCATTTTCCCTCCTTCTGAGACCTTCTATTTTTTTTTTTAAAAAAATCTTTGTATTGGAAAGTTACTGAAGAAAAGGGAAAAAAATACAATCAGGGGTCACCTAAAATTTTAATGTCGTTTCTTTTTATATCATTTTGTTTTGATTTATATAATCAAAATAAAATTAATAATAAAATGTGATCTAAAAGAAATAACATTAAAAATATAAGTGACATATATCACATAGTGACCCGGAGTTGGCAATTCTCAAGAGAAAAAAAATATTTATGCTATCATTTTTTTAAGTGTTAATCATTATCGGATTTATGATGAACTGAGAATCATAATAATTATTTAATTGGTGATGATTAATATGTATATAATAGCGAAACCCTTCTCCAAATTATGAATCCTTCCTCAATCAAAATCATGGTTGATAACTTAGTATATAGAATTTTTTAACACGTAGAATACTTTTTTTTCGTGGTCAGCCTCGAAGTGATACCAACGATTTAATTCGCGTGTCCATAAAGAACGCACTACTCATAAGTTGAAGATCGACCCATTATCGAATCTAATTAATCCGGATATATTCGTCTCATATCGCGTACTTGACAATAAGAAACTCTTAATAAAAATATATTAAATTTACAATGACTCAAACTCAAGTCCGAATAGGCGAGGATGAACTAGTTATGAGAACCCAACTCCTGTTGGTAGCACATAGAATACTCTGTCTCTGATGAACTCACCTAATTCTGAATCCTCTCATTAAATGCATTAAATTGACGGTTCTTGATTAAGTAAATAAATACTTGTGAGACGAAGCCGCCGTTGCCATCGTTTTGTTCTTCGTCTACAGTGAAAATTGTCTCGTGCGGTCTCTATTTGGCTAATAATTAATGGCACATGCGGAAGAGTGGAGAGAGTGATGAATGTTAAAAAAAAACACAGGGAAATGGTGGAATTATTATTTATATGATTGAATTATTGTTTGTAATGCATGCTATATTTTATTATTTAGTATTGCTTTTAATAATTTACCATTGTTTTTAGAAACAAATTGACTAACAAAACAACAAATTAAACTTCCTGTTATAATATTTATTATTCTAGAATAGCAAAATATCTAATAATATAAATTGTTTAGATTTAAAATGCATCAAATAATTTAAACTGTTACGAGTTTTTAAGTTGTTTTATATTCATCAAGTAATTCAAGAACTAAATTTGATAAATATTTTTTTTCAAATTTTCATCGTCAGTATTATTATTCAGTAAAATCTTATCTTTCTTGCCATTCGTTAGGCTAAAATCTAATATTACTCGCCAATTACTATTTACTCCAAAGAGTTTGTCTAATTTTTTTTCCTTGTTGTGCCACTAGTTTCTTAGATGTAGTTGAATATGAAATGTTGCTATTTTTATTATGATGCGATGATATGTTATTTTGATATAATTAGATCTCGAAGAGTTATTTTTTTACATATATAATGTGGTTATTTTAATATTTTCATTATTTTCAAATATTATTGTTATGAATTAGGCTCCACCTGGAAGGCATAAATCGTGAAGGTGAATTTTTCTATGAAAAAATATAGAATGATTTTTTTGTGCCTTTAAAACATCGAAAAAAAATCTGTAGATAGGAGTTTTCTCATACGAAGGAACAGTCGATATGAATTAATTTCTCTTAATTAAAAGTTGAATATTTTATCACTATAAAATATTTAATTTATTTTTTCATGTACCCTTTATTCATAACATCTCATATTGGCTTCTAATTCAAGTACGTTTTTTTCCTCTTTACTTTTTAAAAAAATGATATTAAGTAATGAAAAGAAATATCTCCAATGCATCTGATTTGATAAAACAATAATACTCGTTATTCGACAACACATCTATAGTTATCGAATACCCATAACAAATTTAGTAATTAAGATATTATCTACTACTAAATAATTATATACTAACGTAAAATTTTTACCATTCAGCAAAAAAATGTTCTTTTATGCATGCCTTTATACAAAATGAGCCGAATGAATGTGAAATTTTCGTGTGAAACATGCATCTTATATATATATATATATATATATATATATATATATATATATATATATATCATAAATTCATAACTTTCCCAACATCTCCGAATATTTTATAAGTTGGATGCTTAATGGTACCAAAATAAATGGCATCCATCAGTAAATATATTGTTTTACCATTGTTTTTTTTAGAATTTTACGTGGCAAGGAATATTTGTATGGAAATAAATAATTAAGGCAAAGTTACAAGTCGTGAGTCTGGTAAAAAGTTTATTACTCGGAGGAGAAACCCACATGCATGCCTTTATACAAAATGAGCCGAATGAATGTGAAATTTTCGTGTGAAACATGCATCTTTTATATATATATATATATATATATCATAAATTCATAACTTTCCCAACATCTCCGAATATTTTATAAGTTGGATGCTTAATGGTACCAAAATAAATGGCATCCATCAGTAAATATATTGTTTTACCATTGTTTTTTTTAGAATTTTACGTGGCAAGGAATATTTGTATGGAAATAAATAATTAAGGCAAAGTTACAAGTCGTGAGTCTGGTAAAAAGTTTATTACTCGGAGGAGAAACCCACATGCATGCCTTTATACAAAATGAGCCGAATGAATGTGAAATTTTCGTGTGAAACATGCATCTTTTATATATATATATATATCATAAATTCATAACTTTCCCAACATCTCCGAATATTTTATAAGTTGGATGCTTAATGGTACCAAAATAAATGGCATCCATCAGTAAATATATTGTTTTACCATTGTTTTTTTTAGAATTTTACGTGGCAAGGAATATTTGTATTGAAATAAATAACTAAGGCAAAGTCACAAGTCGTGAGTCTGGTAAAAAGTTTATTACTCGGAGGAGAAGACCCCCCCCCCCCCCCCCCACCCCACCCACCCACCCCCAAAGTGTGTGGATTGTGGGATGGCGTCATATGCGCGTCCCTCGCGGATCTGTCAATTTCCAGCACAGTGCCACGTACACGGTCTCTTCCTCTTTGGGGGGTCACATCCGTTACTTTAGTTTCCATCTTTAAGCTTCTCCTCCATCTCATTCATGGAATTTATGCACGACATCACCGTCTGTTCTTCCAGTCCAGTCTTTCCACACATGCCAGAAGAGAGAGAGAGAGAGAGAGAGAGAGAGAGAGAGAGAGAGAGAGAGAGAGAGAGAGAGAGAGAGAGAGAGAGAGAGAGAGAGAGAGAGAGAGAGAGAGAGAGAGAGAGAGAGAGAGAGAGAGAGAGAGAGAGAGAGAGAGAGAGAGTACCTTTAAATTGATGGCTTTTTATTACAAGTGGATGCATTCCGAATTTACGAGTGATCTCGCATGTTTAAGAAATATTAGCATTTGGCTCATTTAAAATTAAGATGAAAATAATGATAAATATATATATTTCTCTATTCAAAGTGAAAGTTACACAAATTAAATTTAAGACTATTAAGACTTAGCAAATCACTTGAGATGCAACTTGGCTAACTAATTACGTCTAATAGTTTATAATGCATGTATTGTTACTTCAATATGTCGTACGGAACGGATGATTTTTTCCTTTAAAAAATGACCTTACATTTTTTTTGGATGATTTTATTTTATAACTAAAAAAAATCTTATCAACGAGCCCTATTGTTTTTAAAACAATATACTTATAAAATGGATTGGTAACTTTAAAAAGTGCTTTATTTTATAAATTAATGTCGATCAGATACTATATTTTATTATTACTATTATTTATATCTTACATATTATATATATATATAGTATACATATTTATTGAGTAATTTTTTATAGGTCTTTAAAATATTATATGATTTTAATTATGTAAGTCTTTATCGAGATTTTAGGATGATTTTTTAATAAAAAATTAAATTGTGAAAAGTCTTTTGAGATTTAAAAAATAAATTGAAGATTTTATGTCGAATTGAATCCGTGTTTTAAGTTATTATTTAAGCTTTTTTTCTTATACCCTTATTTTACCAATCTATCATCCAATTTACTTATTATATTAATTTTATTGAGCATATTGCCCAATGCCAATTCAGAAAATAGGTCATTCTTCACTGTTCAATTTGTTAAAATCTACAATAAGATGAAAGTGGTTCAGATCACATGATTTTTTAGTTGAAAAAAATGAACCTTTAAATACGCGGTGATTTTTTAAAACATAAAATTTATCCTAATTTTTTTTCGAAGAAACAAAAAAAAACAACAACTTAGACTATCTCACATTTTTTCGGATTAGGGCTATGACAATATAAAATATTTTAAACCTCAAATATGTCACATTAAAAAATTGATTATATATGAATTCAATTTTTTGATCTAAATACGTCAAACTAACTTATTATCATATTATGATTCAAGATATTATACTTAATTTTATTGAAATTGATTACAAACTTGATAACGTTCAAGTTCAACTATATCAAGACAATAATACATCTGATCTAATGAGTATTATGGTAAGAGAAATGGGAAATTATAAAATATTAATTATTTGAAAGTTGAAGTGATATATATATTTTTTCCTCGGGACCAAAAATATTTTGTGATAAATTGAAGAAGATGGATGACTCACCCCTCGGCGCCGCTCCATCCTTTTTTTTATTATTGCAGGTCGTCGATATATATATATATATATATATATATATATATATATATCTTATCACATTTGCTGCGATACTGAGAAAAAAAATTAAAAAAACGACAAGTTCTCCATTCAGCTCCAATGGCCACACGCGCGTTGCATTGCATGCGACAATGCTCGCACATGCTACAAGGAATTGGTGTCTTATGCGGAAGATATTAACGAGCTCCATGTCCGTGACATCGTAGCATTTGGTCCGACCGAATCATGGACTTTACAATAATAATGCATATATTTTATTAAAAGAATTCCATTTAATATTGTTCTTATGAAAAAAGATTTCGAGAAGTGTTAGGAATTTACCTCGAATAATTAAATGGTGGATTCGAGATTCCTCTAATAAAATTATTTGATTGTGGCGTACAAGGAGACATTTGCATTGCTGTGAGCAAAAAGTTACGTCAACAATATCGAACTCTACTTCTTTTCTGGAACCCATCGAATAAACTTTATTAACTATTTATAAAGTTAATTTTATAGTAAACTCGCATATAACCTATTTATTTTATTTTTTTTAAAGCATATAACCTATTGCATATGCATATATTACACAGCAGACAGCTCGATCATCTTATGCGTAAATTGACTAGTCTTGCTTTCAAACAAATTGATACTTGAATTATATAACTTCAAAGTCAAGCATTAATCATAACGAAGACGTTGTAATAATAATTAACTAAAGATTGAATAATAAGATAATTAACTTAGATCAGTTAATATTATAATCCGGTTCTATATGTTGACCTCATGGCTGACGCATACACATGCAACAATGCACACAAAAGCACGCATGCCAGCACACGCGTGGCAACACAATTCCCTGCATATCACGTTTGTCCTCTTCAAGTATCTTCCATTTGTTTAATATTAATCATTTCTTTATAAAAAAGAAGTTTTTTTAATCACCGTAAATTACTTAATATATAACTTGTTGCTGTTTTCCCGGCATGGTCCTGACCTCAAATTATATGGTACACGTTTACTAATATATATCTTATTGAGTAGAAGAAAAAGAAGGAATATATACAAAAATAAAGTGTGTATTTGATCACTAGAAAGCCACTAGCTATGGATGTAGAGTACCCTAACTTTGCATTTCAAAGAGTTCATCGATTAGCTTTTATGATTTGGACCAAATCGATAATTAATGAGTTAATAAAGGTGATTTCTCGAGGGTCTCAATGATTCCCTAGGGCCACGTAAAAGGAGACGAGACGTGCTAAGAAATTATTGTTGCACCACCACTTTAATTAAGTTGTTAAAAACAATTGTATGCATGCTTTCGTGAGACCTCTCAAAGTAATCAAAACAATTAGCTAAAGGAGTGCTTTGTGTAGGCAAATTTATGCCCCTGCCAAAGAAGAGCACATGAAGGCTCTCGCTCCAGGAAACAGAAGCATCATTGTTGCAGGAATCTAATCAATGGAATGGTCCTTTTTTTTTTTGAAAGAAAGAGCTTAACTTAGATTAGTAGTAGGATAATCCTGGTACAAAAAATGGAGGACGCCCTGAGGTGGGTTGTTCTCCCAAAAACGGTCGGAAACCGAGATCCGACCAAGCGATGCCAAAAAATCCGCGGCCAGATTTGCTTCGCGGTAAATATGATTACATGTAAAAAGTTGTAAAAGATTAATATAGTGCCAGATATGGCGTACAATGTTCAGAATCTTCCAAGGGCATGACGTTTTCTTGTGAATAATGTTGACCAGAGAGACGGAATCGTTTTGACAGGAGACATGCATGTGGCCCGACTGGATGCAGCAACGAATACCCATCATTAGCCCCCAAGCTTCGATCTCGAGAACGGAGTGCATCTCCCGCCGCGGGGCACCTGCAGAAATGAAAGCACCAGTGTGAGCACGTATAATGTAGTCGGCACCTCCAGCTTGTCCCGGCCCACAGAAGGAGCCGTCAGAGTTCAAACGAACCCAATCAGGAGGTGGAGGCTCCCACAGGACCAAGTGGTCGCGGGGGGAGGTAGGATTTGCCTCGGACAGGTTATGCCTAACATATTCACTATGGCTTGCCAGAACCCTCTCCCACGTCACGAAAATGGTAGCATGTTTGGACTGAAAATGTGCCTCATTGCGAACAAGCCAGATATGCCATAAGGAGAAAACAAACAGGGATCTCAGGGTAGTCCTGGACAGCCAGTCCAAGTCCTCCCCCTCCTTAATTCAATCACCAGAAGACCAGGAGAGATGATAACGAAAAACGTAATTAGTAAAGCTTGAAAAGCGAGTCCAAATGGCATTAGCAATGGAGCATTCAAAAAAGAGATGAGAAATAGTTTCGATCGCCAGACCGCATAAAGCGCACAAGTTAGAAACATTTGGGTTAAAACGCGTAACAAAATCGAGAGTAGGGAGCTTGTTATGTTTAAATTTTCACATAAAAATCTTAAGTTTCTGAGGAACGCAAAGGCCCCAAATATCAGTCCAAACACGCTGTCGGAGATCCTGCGACGGAGTGGTTTGGTTACACAGTTGATTATAGACAGATTTAGCCGAAATATTTCCACTTGGATGATACATCCACAACCATCTGTCATCATAGGCGGCAGGGGGCAAACAAATGGAGAAAATAGCCGACACAATATCCGGACCAAAATGGCAATGAAGTAAAGAGAGATTCCACATACCATCAGAGATAAAAAAGGAAACATTTGACATATGAATGGCCGGATCAGTAGTCACGAAGGTAGGCATTAAACATAGTGGGGTCGAGAAAAGCCAAGGATTTAGAAAAGTACGAGTAGAGTTACCATTACCAATGAGTCGTTTGATGCCAGGACGAATAGCGTCTAAACAGTGAAGGATAGCCCGCCACGACAGGCAGGGGACCTGCAAATGTTAGTATTCTGCCAAGGATGCACAGACCCATATTTGTTTACAACAAGTTTTACCCAAAGGTTATTAGAGAGATTAAGAACCTCCATAACTTTCTTGGCAAGGAGAGATGTCCGCATAAAGTGTAGGTTTTTAATTCCAAGACCCCCCGAAGAGGTGGGGAGT
The DNA here is from genome assembly GCA_030549335.1 of Pontederia crassipes. Lineage (NCBI taxonomy): Eukaryota > Viridiplantae > Streptophyta > Magnoliopsida > Commelinales > Pontederiaceae > Pontederia > Pontederia crassipes. The sequence goes on from CM060193.1 coordinate 15,323,568, forward strand.
TGGACAGTCTGCCAGTTTACAAGATGTGAACCTTTGTTACCATTAGAAGACCAAAGGAAGGTGCGGTTTAGCTTCTCAAGAATTGCAATTGTAGATTTACAAACAAACGTAGATGCAAAAATGTGAGAGGGAAAGGAGTTGAGAACGGATTTAATTAAAGTTAGACGTCCAGCCTGATTTAGATTTTTACCCTTCCAACCAGAGAGGCGCTTGGAAGCTTTCTCAATAAGGTCGTGGTGCTGCCGCTTGATTACACCATACATAGGGATAGGAACACCTAAGTAGACAAAAGGAAATGCACCTTATTTAATACCCAGGGCTGAGATAATAGCCTGCTTCCTCCTGCAAGGCAAACTAGGCGGTAAGTAGACAAAAGATTTTTCAAAGTTTATAAGTTGATTTGTCAGGAGGTAGTAGAGGTGCATGATGTTCTTGATACTCCTGCAGTTCCTAACATTTGCCTCTGCACAGATAAGGAGATCGTCAGCATAGAGCAGGTGACTAATAGTAGAAGAGCCTAGCCTAAAAGGTTGGATGCTGTTGTCCAGAACAGCCTGATTTAGGAGGGAGGACAAAGTCTGAGTGACAATGATAAAGATGTATGGTGATAAGGGATCATCCTGTCGAATACCTTTGGAGCTTGCAAAGGGGGCCGAGAGGGTGCCATTGATATTGCATCGGAAGGTGGAAGATTGAACACATAACATGATCCAGGAGATAAATTTCGGAGGAAAATTCATAATTGTAAGCGCTTTATAGATTGAATCCCAAGATATACGATCAAAAGTCTTGGCCATGTCGGCCTTGAGAATCATGTATTTTTTTCTACCTTTCCGCATAGAATGGGCAATCTCTTGGATGTTTAAGATATTGTCGTGGATAGATCTACCAGACATGAAAGAAGTTTGAGCCTGATCAATGAGTTGAGGAAGAGTGGGCTTCAGCCTGGTTGCCAAAATCTTAGCAGTGATACGATATATGACATTACAGAGGGCGATGGGGCGGTAGTCAGTAATCCTAGAAGCCTGGGGGGTTTTAGGGATGAAGATTAAGTTTGTGAATGACCATTGGTTAGGCATGATCTCAGTGTTGAAAAAATTTTGGATTTCCTTAGTTACATCCGGTCCCACAATATCCCAATAATTTTTGAAAAATTTAAGAGTATAACCATCTAGTCCAGGGGGCCTTGCCAGGTGGCATATGCCAGATGGCATCACGAATCTCCTGAGCAGTGACAGGAGTGGTGAGGTGATCGTGCCAGGAGTTTGATAAGATAGGCAAATCAGACCAATCCATAATAGGAATATCAGGATTAGAAGAGGGTTTCCACAGATCAGTGTAAAAGTTGGCAAACTTCTCAATAATTGTATGTTCTTGTGTAATGAGGGTACTGGGATTATCAGGATCATTGATTTGTTTAATCTTATTATGTTGATTTCTGATGATGGTAGTAAGATGGAAGAACTTAGAGTTTTTATCGCCATGTTCCAGCCACTTGACCCGTGACTTACTCCACCATTTCAGGGTGATCTGACGAAGGTAGGCCGCGTGGAGGTGATAAAGGGATCTGAGCTTCCTAATTTCTGTGTCACTGAGACCAGAGTTATCATCCTTAGCCTCCATAAGGAGGATGTCCTGCTTAGTAGTGGCCAAATGACAGTCCAGGGATCCAAGGATCTCTCGGTTCCATTTTTGGGTTTTTATTTTAATTTTGTTTAGTGAGTGATGAATATCAATATCAGGATTCAGGGTACGGCGCGACCCACACTTGCTGGGTGATGTTCCTAGGCTCGGCATATTCAAACAAAAAATGTTCAAACTTAAAGGATTTAGGCTTCTTAGTAAAAACATTTGTGCAGAAAAAGTAGAGGAGAGTGGTCCGAAACACATCTGATTAAAGAGGTAACAGATAAATTTGGATAGTTTTCAAGCCAGAAGGAATTAATAAGAACCCGGTCAAGCCTGCATTTGATTCTAGCTGGACCAAGCCGATTGTTGCACCATGTGAATCGATTGCCCGAGCAATGCGCGTCCATCAAGCCCTGCGAGCTCATGAAGTTTATTAGAGAGAGAACGGAGTTGGTGTATGTGAATGACCTGCCGCCAGATTTTTCGGAAGCGGAAATGATCGAGTTGAAGTCCCCGACAACCATCCAAGGAAGGTTAGAAGAATCCAACAGCGACAATCTACGCCATAGATCATTCCTGAGAGTGGGTATTACACTGGCATAAACACAAGTTAGTAGGAAGGAGAAATTATCTAAGGAAATCACAGCATGGAGGGTTTGAGCATCCTGCCCCACAGAGCAGACCCGAAAGTTGCATTTCCAAGCGAAAATAATGCCACCAGCGTGACCGGTGCCCGACTGGAAAGAACCCTGCCAATCAGATCCAAGCCTACGTATTACAGTAAGGGAGTTTTGAGGGGTACAGTGAGTTTCAAGTAGTACTAAGAAGTCCGGATGGTGTTCCTTTATGAGGTCGGAGAGGCGGTCCCGGACACGGCTACGAAGAGCCCCCCGACAGTTCCAAGAAATGATCCTCATGTATTAAGATCCAAGGTGGAAAGATCCTCCACCTGAGATCCACAAGCACCTCCCTGCACAAGATTACTGTGATTAGGTTTGAGAGGAAGCGGCGGCTTTTTACATTTAGGGTTAGATGACTTTTTTTCTTTGCGCCGCAGGTTAGGGGGAATAACCGCCGAAGGTCTGCGCCGCCGTGGACCATCGGAGATGCCGTCAGCCACCGAGGATCCGAGATCCGGGTCTGGTGGCTCCTCATCGGACGCTACAACAGCAGCCTGATCCACGGCCACAGCCAGGATTCGGTTTGAGACGTCCGTGACCAGAGTGACATGCTCTAAGACCTGCGAGGGAGGGGGAAGATTCGCAGAGCACAAGGATGTAGGAGGTATATGGGCATCGTGAGCGCCACGCGTCAGCTGATCAGACTGCGATGGAGGAGGTGGCAGATCTGAACCATTGAAAAGGGGCGATTTATCTTGGCCGTCGAGAGTGTGCGGATCTACACGTGTATGCTTCTCCACGGGGGTGTGAGTAACGTGGCTGGATGATATAACAGGCGAGGAATCCGAGCCGTTGAGATTTGTCAATGTATCATGACCGTTGAGATTTGTCGAGATATCCTGACCGTTGGCAAAATTGGGATCGACAGCTATCAACATCTCACTCGAGGGTGAGGCACCTGCTAGGGTTTCAATCTCACCAGCCACCACTGCCGGTTCATCCAAGACCTGAAAAGGGTTAGAAGTTAACGGCGGTTCAGGCCGGTTGGATAGTACCTGAACCGACGGAGTTACTGGAACAGTAGTGTGCGACTCCGACGGAGGGTGTCCGAAGGCAGGCGACGGATGATGCAGAGGTCCGGAACCGCGAGGCGCAGAGCGGTGACCACCATGAACCTGCATCCAAGGTCCAAATAACAAGACCCCTCCAGCCTCACCGGAGGGTCGGGGCTCCGACGCCGGTGGGGCTGACGGGCAAGCATCCAAATGATGCCCAACAATACCACAGCGAAAATAAAAAACGGAAGGTTTTCGTAGAGAACTCTTTGGAAATACCTGGAGCCGTCCGGAAGGCTGATCCAAAGCCCTTGTTTAATGGACTTAGATGAGTCAACTTCGATACAGATACGAACGCCGACTGTTCCAGGGGACATCTGAACAATCCGGAGAGGGGTGCCGATGCATGCTGCGATACGCCAGATGGAGGCCTGGTTTATCAACTCATACGCAAGATCAGGCAGCTGAACCCAAACCGAGATAGCAGCCGGGCGGTCCACGCCAGGACGGAAGAAATGCTTGGCCTGGTGGACCCCAAGCAAGTGGCCACGGAAGGTCGTCGGCGGGCGAGTAAGGACCTACAATCTATCGTCCGCATCAGAGAAAGTGAACAGCAAGAAGGCGTTACTTAGTACCTGAATATCGACGGGCTGTTTGAGGTCCCATAAGGTCGGAAGATCGGAGCGGAGGTCCACAAGATCCTTCGCATCCCCCAGGAAACGGCCGATCAGGCTGCGCGATACCTCAGCCATGCGGCCCTCCACATCCTCAAGGGGAATAGAAATCGTCTCCGTGACGGAGGACTGCAGGTTGCGTCACTGGCGGGGAGAGATCAACGGCACAGGACGCCCACCACGAACGATGTCGGACCAAGAAGATCTATTGTTCACTTGTTGCTTCATCTAAGTTGCTGGAGAAACGTAGGAGAAGAAAGAGAAAGAAGAGGTGTGGATCGGCCGATTGGTTGAGGGGGAAGGGAGAGGTAGGAAGGAGGATGGGAGGGCGGCAAAGTTCAGGGAGAAAAAGGAGAGGAAGGGCGGTGTTGACAGTGGGAGGGGGGAGGGCGGCTAGCGCACGACATCACTCAGGCTTTTAATGGAATGGTCCTTGACTAATAAATGCATGTTGTAGTCCCCAACTCTCTCTCTCTGTATCCATAACGCGTTTATTGTTTACTAACTTCTCCAAATATCAATGGATGCCAGTAGCTGCAGTAAAGACATACTGATTTTAATTAATTTGAAATGTATTGAGTTCTAGCGAAATTTAAATAAGCAGAAATGCTTATGTGTGATGTGTAATTGTAATTAATGGTCTGCAAGCATCGAGGCGTTGCCCACCTGCACGCCACCGCCGGTGCACACTCTTGCACGTGAAATCCTTCTGTCAACAGCATCCACCTCTTGTTCCCCGGCTTCCAACATGTCTCAATACCTCTAACCGTATCTCTCCCTCCCTCTCTCCCTACCCCTCCCCCCCTCTCTCTCTCTCTCCACATGCTGTGCTCAAGAACACACAAAATACATGTAAAAAAACAAAAAAGTGCCCTGATCATTAGTGCATAACGTGGTAGATGCTGTGTATATGTTTATACAATCTTTCTTGATTCTATTGATTCGTTTGGCTTCCCAAAGCGCCATGAAAGAAAGCAATGCAGCATATGATATGGAGCAGTGGCAAGTGCAGATTGGAGCTTTTGGAAGGTGGCCTTGTGCAGACCAAGCGTTTCAAGGTGGGTGGCCATGACTCTCTCTCTCTCTCACACACACTATTCTTTGTATTGTAATATATATACATTTAACTTCGTTATGCATAAACTAAGCGTAAAAGTAGTAGGTAGGTGATTGGTTTCGATCGTCTCAATGCATGATTTCTCTCGTGGAGGGTGCAAAGGGCACAGAAGGTGGCGGGTTGTGCGGGGAGACGCGTGTTGCTACGCCAAGCAGAGAGCGCCTTGGTGTGTGTTCTTTTTAGTGTATATTTAATTCTCATAAAAACACATTTAATTTCACTGAATACGTGCCGCACAAAGAACGCATGTTGATTTATATGAAGCTAAAAGTTGTACAAGGTTTATTATGTTGCCACTTGGCTTTCAGGCTTCATCCTTCAACATTATAGAAAAGAAAAAAATCCATTTATTTCGTATCTGCCATTATTTTCAAAATGCCCATCATGTGATCATAAGTTGGCAAGCAAGTAAAATTAAGAGGAAGATTTGGTATTAATTTCAGAACACAAAAAAAGGAGATAACTAGCCAGCAATCTTTTTGAGAAAAAAAATGTTGACATTCATCAATTTTCTTGTAAGTACGCATGTCTTTTTAAAATATAAATAAAAAAAGAGGCATTAACAACCAAATCACTGTTGGCGAGCGTGGAGTGGGCTAAGAATTATATCCAAATTAGGCCCAGCAAGCTTTTTAAGATCTCTATCGGCCTAATTTAACAGTGTAGCCCAATAAGGCTCATATTTTGACATATTGGGCCATCTATCCAGCTCTCAAATAACTGATAATAATAATAATAATAATAATAATAATAATAATAATAATAATAATAATAATAATAATAATAATAATAATAATAATAATAATAATATTAATAATAATAATAATAATAATAATAATAATAATAATAATAATAATAATAATAATAATAATAATTGTCTTCACTATTTGAGGGACTTAAACGTTTGGGCCAATCATTTGATCAAAATAGAACACATAATAACAATGCAAAATCCGACTAACCTGATTAACTCTTTAGAACTGAATATATCATATTGGGCGATACATTTCTTCACAGATCAAACACAATAAATTAATATATGGTGAAATATTAAATCAGTCTAATTTCCAAATACGTATTTGAGCACATCTCTTAGTTTAGTGTGGTGGTTGCCTGGTTTGTCAAGCTCGATTATCTTATTTTTTTACATAAACTTGTTAAAATATAAAGAAAATATATAATTACCCAAAAATACAGTAACCTCATGCTTAAATTATTCAAAATATAATTCGACATAAAAGGGGAAAAAAAACCTTAACAGACATAAAGATAAATTTACAAAATCTGAATAAAAATATAACACTCATCATTCAATAATTATAACACATATTAATCCAAAGATACTAATTGAATATTTAAATTTTAATACAATGGGAAGTGGGAAAGACTTAAACATAATTTAAAATTAATACTATGTCGGAATTAATCGGATATCTTATATAGTAACTCTATCCTTATCCTCTTGGACCCGATTGATAATTGGGTCGTAAAAAAAAAATTTGATAAATGGTAGGCTAGGGCAACCAAGTCAATCGAAATTAAATTTTGACTGGATATACCTGAATTTTACAGGTGAAAACCGGAACCGACATGCATCCCAAAGAAAGTATTTAAATGAATCATAGATGTTAACAAATTATTAGATCAATATTCTATGATATAAGATTAATCTAAATGTTTATACGATGCTATCATAATATCGCAAGACTAAAACTTCTTTGTTTGCTTGCTCAAAGTTCATCATTTAATTGTTACCATTGGCTATTTATTTTTGAAACGTTTAATTGTATGTTTCCTTTGGGAAAAAAAGGAGAGGAAAGATTATATATAAAGGAGTGATGTGTTCCCTTCCAAGTTACCGTCCGGTTTGGATTCAGGTTATACGAGCGAATAAATTATTCGGCAAAAATTTGTCAAACAACACCACGAATAGAAATAACCTTCGATAGGGTCCTTATAAAATTTAAGTTAGTGTTTAATTCTATCGGTTTACTGCTTTTCAAATTGACATATTCTTTAAAAATGGTAGAATATGTTATATTCTACTATTATGCTTCTTGCTATTTTTCAGATTGTCATATTCTTTAAAAATGATAGAATATGTTATATTCTACTATCGCATGAACCGTATGAACATCATTTAACTGTTTATGTGAGGAAAATGAGAAAGTGACTATCGAACTTCTAAATAGATGCGAGGGGTTCGAATGTCATTTCACACGTGCTTATTCTTTGATCATCCAAATGTGATGGTAGAATAACAAAGGAAATAATCTTTTCTTATCTTTCTGAATAAACTTTAATCCTTAATATATTAGTGTATTCTTGCCAACCATATCAAGAATATATATATATATACATATATATATATATATATATATATATATATATATAAGAAATGTTGATTAATTATTAGTTACTCATACACTTTAGCAAATCTTTTGCTTTGTCCACTACAAGAAAATTATCTTTTACCGACGGTCCTAACCGTCGGTAAATTTGTCAGATCCGTCGGAAATTACGATTTTCGACGGTTCTTTCGACGGACAATGATCGTGTGAAAAAGGCTCGTCGCAAATTTTTTGTGACGGTTTCTTCTGAACCGTCGGTATTACAGACGGTCTAGCTGGCGGGTGCGGCAGTCGAAAGTTAAATATCGACGGTGCGAACCGTCAATATTATCGACGGGCAGGACTGCCGATATATATCGACGGTTTGAACCGACAATAGTATTGACGGTTCGAGCCGTTGATATTTATCGGCGGCTTAAACCGTCGACAGTATCGGCGATTCGTGCCGTCGATATCTATCGGCGGCTTGAACCGTGGAAACTATCGACGGTTTTAACCGTCGATATATATCGGCGGCTTGAACCGTCGATTTTATCGACGGTTAAAACCGTCGACAATCTAGTATCGACGACTTTTACTCGTGGGCTACGACTGTCGATAATTGTGTACCGACGGATATAACCGTCGGTAAGTATAAAAAAAATCCGCTGAAAATTGCAATATTTCAGCTGTTTCCGACGGTCAGGACCGTCGGAAACGTAAAAAAATTTAAAAAAAATAATGAATTCACAGATAATTCTCAGATAATACAACACATTTGATAGTAATTGAACGACACAGATTGAAATATAATCCATCACATATTGAAATATCGTAATTCACATATAAAGCACATCACATCACATCACATCACAGATAGTTCAATTCGGCATAAGGGTATCCAAACATGAAACATAATCTATAATTCACAGATTCAATAACGTCAATCATAGTGGAACGAGATAATGGAACGGCGTGCTTAATTCACAAATTGAACGGCATAACGTCTTCGTCACGACGAAGAGCTGAAGTTCAATTCGCATATCATCTTCGCCGCAAAACATCACTGCACAAAATTGAAAATAGAGTAAAAATTATAACATATAAAATGCAAAAAAAACATGAATTCAGTTTTGAAGATGCGTAATCACAATCTAATTGAATCTAAAATCTAAAATATAAAAACATTATTTCAATTTAACATCAACATAATTTGATAAATAATTGATTGAGCATCTTCAAAATTGATAAATCTAGAAGATGCATAAACTAACAAACTAACGCCGAATCTCAAAATCGGGCAAAATCGAGCATAAACTAACAAGTTTATACTAAGTACTGACATTTACATGATCCAACTGTCTGCACTTCATTTTCGATGAAAATTTTGAAAGTCTACAGATCTAACTGAAAGGGGTGAAGAGTAAAATCTAAGTTAGCGTCAAAGTGCATATGAATCTAATGAGTACAATGATGCATCAGATTAAAGCAAATTCCAAAAATAATTATGTACTATATATGAATCTACCTCGGCGTCGTCGTCATTCAATTCGCCACGCATGAAGGCACGCATCATTTTCTTCATTTCATCCCTGTTACGACGTTCACGTTCTTCGAATTCCTGTCTGACCTCTTCCATAATCTTGATGGTCACCTGATCCACAATTTCTTGCATAGTAGAAAGAGATGAACCTGAAGTACTTCGTCGACCATATCCAATATTTGTGTCACTCACAGAAGATCCAAGTCCGTAAATACGACCCTTCTTCACACCGACGTGGTCCGTCTAAAGTTGTCTTGGGGTCAACGGTGTGGTCCCCTCCTGCGTGGCTTGCGTAATATGATCAACTTCTTTTGTTTTATAAGACTCCTGAAATATAAAGAAAATAATTAACTACAAACGACGACTAGGTGATCGACTTCAAAGTTTTGTTAATTAATTATTAACTTGCAATTTAGAAAAAAGTAAAGGCACAAAAATTTACATACATATGTCTCCCGGGCATAACTCGAGACCCATTCCTTGTTCTTCTTCTGATGGGTTCGGAGAAATATTTCTTCCTGAGTCGGTGGTCTACCCGTCTCTTTCTCCTGCAATGAGATAATATTTTAAAATTTGCAAATTACTTACCATTTTCTTAAAGTATAATATTTCGTCCTGAGTTCGGAAAAAGACCTTACCATTTTCTTAGCAATCGTGCTCGTGGATAGACATCCGCCCGAATGCAAGCACGCTCCCTGGTCGGACTCTCGACTGATTTTTGCTTTTTCGCATTTCACTTTATACTCCTCGGTGGACCACTTTCCTAGCATTCTCAGCTCTTGAATCCAGCGACACACTTGGGTCTTCTGCTCCTTAGTGAGAACATAACTTGCTTTTGGTTTAGATATTCTTCCGTTAGGTAAAGTCACTATGTGCAACTTTGGCCATCGACAGTACTCCTTCAAATCTAGTCTCGCCTTGAGGTTGTCCTTTGTTTTACCCTTAATGTCCATTACGGTGTTGAATACATTTTCAAACACATTTCTCTCAATGTGCATGACTTCCAAGTTATGACGTATCAAACAATCAGACCAATAAGGTAAATCTCAGAATATACTTCGTTTGGTCCAATTATGACAAACACCATACTCATTGTATGTGACATTTGGGTCGTCGACAATTCTGCATAAAGCATTGACAATGCGACGTAATTGAGCTCCTGAGCGTCTGACCGGAGGCATGTCTTCCACAACCCTATTCCGTCGAAATGCATTTCGGTTATTTCTGTACGGATGATCAGCTGTAAGAAATCGTCTGTGGCAATCAAACCAAGTATTTTTACCCCCATTTCTCAAAGTGAACGCATCTGAGTATTCCATACAAGATGGACAAGCTAATTTCCCTGCAGTCATCCAACCAGACAACATCCCGTATGCTGGAAAGTCATTAACAGTCCACAATAAGGCAGCTCTTAATGTGAAATTTTGTTTGGTCGACACATCATAAGCGACGACACCATCCCACAGTTCTTTTAGCTCGTCTATTAGAGGTTGTAAATACACGTCTATCATCTGTTTAGGACTCTGAGGACCAGGAATAATGCATGTCAAAAACATATAAGGTGCGGACATACAAATCCCAGGTGGCAAATTATAAGGTGTTGTTGTTACCGGCCAACATGAATAAGGAACTGAAGTTTGACCATATGGTGTAAAACCATCTGCGCATAATCCGAGCCTTATGTTCCTTTGGTCCCTAGCAAAATCAGGATGCTTACGATCAAAATGTTTCCACGCTTCACCATCCGATGGGTGAAGCATTACACCTTCAGAAGTATTACGCTGTGCATGCCACTTCATCTGTGACGCTGACCCTATAGACGAGTATAGTCTTTTAAGCCTTGGAATAAAAGGCAAATAATGCATTCTTTTCACAATGACTTGAGACTTGTTAGTCACTCTATATCGTTCGGCCCCACAAAACTTGCATTCATTTAGATTGATGTCCTCGCCGTAATATAATATACAACCATCACGACAACAATCTATTTTAGTTGAGCCAAGACCAAGTTTACTGACCAATCTTTTTGTCCTATAAAAATTTTCAGGAATACGAGCCCCAGTTGGTGTGACCTCTTTTAAAATATCTAGAAATGCATCAAAATATGCTTGTGAAATATTGTGGTCGGCTTTCAGATTCAACAATCTAACAGCAAGTGATAGTTCTGAATGACTTTCACACCCAGGCCATAAGGGTTGGCTCGATGCGTTTAGTAAGTCAAAAAAATCTCTTGCTTCTGGATTTGGTGCCTCTTCATTCTGCTCAAATCTAATATTGCCATACTCAGTTGCAGCTGCGTCATAAACAGACTGTTCATATTGCGAAGCAAATGTTGGTTCCGGATCCACAAAATGAAGACCTTCATTTGGGACGCTTGTCGAAGGCGCTCTTCGCCTAAATCATCCCATTCCCAATAATTGGGTTTGAAACCCTTTCTATATAAGTGAACTTTGACAGTCTCTATCGTCTGTAACTTTGTGCTAGCACATTTCAAACAAGGACACCTAATTGCTCCCTCTCGCTGAAATTGTAAAAATTGACAAGCCACAGTAACATAATAGTCAACGCCATCTATAAATTCTTGTGTCAAGCCTCTACGACCAGGATTATTTCTTTTGTACATCCATCGACGATCGTTCAAGTATGACATAATGACTGCATTATTTGCAAATCATAAAAAATTTCAGTCATACAAAATTGTATAATGAAAGAAAAATGAATATGAAACAACTTAGGAAGAACATATTATTTATCTAATGTTTACTAATCATACTGCTAGGTATAGAGATAACATATAATAAGTATATATAACAGTTTTGGCCCTTTTTGCTCATGATCGTTTTCCATCAAACAAAAGGAGGAAAAAAATATTACAACTATAATTCTAAACTATAATTCTAAATATTACAACTATAATTCAAATGCCACGCGCGGAGGGCGGCCGGATCTGACTGCCACCGCGCAAGGGCGGCCGGATTTGGCCGCCGTCGCGCAAGGGCGGCCAGATCTGGCTGCCGCCGCGCAAGGGCGGCCGGATCCGGCCGCCCTCCGCGGATCTGGCCGCCGCGCAAGAATGGCGGCCGGATCTGGCCGCCGCGCACGAATGGCGGCCGGATCTGGCCGCCGCGCACGAATGGGGGCCGGATCTGGCCGCCGCACGGAGATGGTCGAACGAGAGAAAAATTATATATCAAAGGAGGCGGGGATCGGACCTACTTGCGCCGGAGATGGTCGGCGGCGGAAGCTTCGGGCGGGAGGTGGTCGATGGCCGGACGAACGGCGAACGAAACGGGCGGCGGCGGACGGACGTTCAAAACGTTCTAAGTAAGAGTGCGGTCGGGTTTTTATATAACCACTTTTCGACGGTCGAAACCGCCGCAACATAGGTAAATATAATATTATATTAATTCGCGTTTCGACGGCTCCAATCCACTGGAAAAATCGTCAATAGTTTCGACGGTATTCAAACCGTCGATATCGACGGTTTTAGCCATCGATAGTTTTGACGATTCTTTAAACCGTCGAAATATCGACGGTTTTAGCCGTCGATAGTTTTGACGGTTCTGTAAACCGTCGAAATATCGACGGTTTTAGCCATCGATTCCCTTAATGATAAATTTTTAAAAACATCGACAGGTACATAGTTTGTGTAAATTATAAATTTTCATTTTCGACGGTTGAGACCGTCGAAAAAAAGTAAGGTAGAATATTTTATTTAAATAATATCGACGGTTATGACCGCCGAAATATCGATGGATGCTTTGAACGTCGCAAATTTCGACGGTCAAAATCGTCGATAAGTTCAATAATTATGCACAACTAGTCTTGAAATTTTTCGACGGTTCAGACCGCTGGAAGTTTCGACGGTTAGATAAACCGCCGAAATTATCGACGGAATCTTCCGACGAATTTATCACCGTCGAAATTTTAGACGGGTTAAACCGTCGAAAATTATCTGACGAAAATATCGACGGTTTGAAAGATCCGCCAAAAAAATCGTCAATATTTAAGACGGATTTCGGACCGTCAAAAATGGACCGTCGGAAATATGACTTTTTCTTGTAGTGGTCCCACTGGTTACGAAGGTGTCGCCATCTTCAATGTTGCGCTGGATTGATTCTATTATTTCTTTGTTGGATTACTTGTTACGAACCCTTTCACATTTTTGTTTTATTATCAGGTATTAGATATAAAAAACAAGGTTGTTAGACCGGACGTCGACCCGGATAAGTCTTCCAGTCAAGTTGGACCGATCGAACCGGTTAACCCGGACGGCCGAACCGAATATTAATAAAATAATTGTAACGACCCCAATTTTTTAGAGTTGAAAAAATAATATTTTATTATTTATTTTGAGAAAAATGACCATTAATATTATTATAATAAATAATTTGGAAAATAAAGGAAAATAGAGGAGGAGTTTAAGTAAGGATAAAAATGTATTATGAGATATTTATTTAAATTCGGAATTATTTAAATATTAAAATAAATCAGAATTATTAAAAAAGATTAATTAAAAGATTAAATTTGATCGGGATTGGAAGTTAAAGATAGATTAAAAATCTAGGATCTAGAACCCTATAAATAAATTCTTAGGGCCGGCCGTCAAAGGAGTTTTCTCCTTTTTGGTTATCGATGTCCGGCGGCAGAGGCAGGATGTTCAGGTGATGGCAAAGTATGATTCAACGTCGAATGGCTACAAGGTACGTAGGGGGGATCCGTAGGTTTATCGTAATACATTATTATTTATTTTGATGAAAGATTGATTTCTATTGAAATCGATCGGCGCCACTTATTGTTTCGGATGTTTATGCCTTCGATTTGCTCACCGATTCAAGGAAAAGAAATAATAATACCTTAAAAGAAATATTAAGAGCACAAGGAGAGAATTGAGAAGAAATAAATAAAAAGGGATTTAATCACGTCGTACATCGCTTTGGCGTAAAAAAAAGGGGGAAAATCTCACGGCGGGAAAAGGTCAAGGAATAAGGGGAAGGCATCAAAGTGTTGAGAGAGAGGAGTAAAAGAAATGAATAATTGAGAAAGAGAGACCGTGACACGAGAGAAAAAAAAATAGAGAGAGATTGAAGGAGAGAAATCGGCCGTGATGTAAGGAGAAAAAAAGGGCAAATGAAAAAGTAATACGTGAGGGTGTAAAAGAATTGGAGAGATAAAGAGGTGAGGGTGTAAGGGAATTGGAGAGAGAATAGAGAGCAAATCAAAAGAAAAAAATGAGAGAGGATAAAAAGGAAAAGGAATTAGATAGGAAATGTAATTTTATTTTAATTATGATTTTTTCGCTGAGAAAAATATTTATTGAAATTTTATAGGTCAATGACAAAAAGAATAAAAAATAGAGAAGAAAGACAATTGAAATTTATTTTATTAATCGATTTTATTTTATTATCAATTTTATAATTGTTTTGCTGTTATTATTATTGGAATATGATATATTGATTTTATTATTATTGATTGCTCCCGATTAAATTGCTATCATACTTGAGTATATTATTATCATACCTGATAATAATATTATTTTATCAAATCATATTATCATCATATCTAATCCTATAATTGATTATGATACCGATCCAGTAGTCTTTCTGATTGGATCTTGTTTCACTTAAATTAAATTGATGAAAGATAGACGTCTTAGGTAAACAAGATAAAAGCTGAAAGCTGCTGGATCTCCATATTCTCTAATTGTCTCCAAGCCCCCGGGCCATATTGTTATTGAATTGAATTGAATTGAATGAGGCAGATAGTGGACCTAAAGGTTTGAGGCGCCATCATCCTTTAGAGAAACTATGGTTGTCCTGTATTTGGTCATGGTCCCCCGCCATTCACGAATAATTGTTAGCGCTATATTGTTGGGTGGCTTATCGTGGCACTGATCCCCCACTGGCCTACATGAAAGAGACATGGAGTTTCCTTAATTGACCGAGCGCTCCCATTGAATTGGATAACTCCAAACATTATAAATTGAATTGAATTAAATTAAAATCGAATCGAATTGAATTGGATTGAAATCGAATTGAATTGAATAGATCATGGTCATTTGGACACTAGCATTGACTAGCATTGCCTCCGCCTATTGAATCGAATGGAATTGTTATTGACCAATGACCATTGATATTGAATTGAAATTTGTTAAATTGAATAGTGTCATAGTGATCAGACATTTAATTGCTAAATCAATATTGATCGATCATCTGATCTTTTTCTGATCCTTCCTAGTGATTTATGATTTTATTGTCCTATTGTTATATTGATTCATCGATCCAATTGATTAGGCAATTATTAATTGCTATCTCTATTGATTGGTCTTTTGATCATAACTTGATATAGTTGCTCATATTGATAAATCGTTATATTGTAAATTGATTATTGTATTGATTGCTCAATTGACTCATCATTGATTATATCTTATTTTCGATTGAGCATATTGATTGTTTAGTAGACCCTACGTACTGAGTATTTTTATACTCACAGATATTTTCATGTACCTGGATCCGTGCAGGTGAGAGTACTTTGATAGAGGATGATCTTGCAGGTGGCTATGTTCAGTGATAGACAAATGTTGCACATGTTCTAGATTGAATTGTCTAGTTTTTATTATTTTCGCATTTATTAGAATTGTGAACTTATTAATATTTTAATTATTTTGAATATAATGGATTATTAGCTGTTATTATTGAAAAAGTCTTCCGCATTTATTGTTTATATTCTGCAAAAAAAATGTTTTATAGAAAATTTAGTAGCGCCTTTGGGACGACTCTGAGCACGTGAAAGTCACGTGGGTCTCGGGGCGTTACAGAAGATATCAGAGCCTAAGGAGAGACATTTCTTAGCTGTCTCTAATAGATAGAATTGAGCACATGTGCAACTGTCACGAGCAACCACTGCAGCCAACCAGTAGGGTCAAGTAAGTTTTCATTATGATATTGATATTGAATTCTTACTTATTAAATTGTGTTGTATTATTTATTGTTGGGTGAGCACAAATGTCTCCCAAGTTGATGACCTCTCATCAATTTTATCGTGGACCGAGAAGTATATATCGATGATCCAATTCTCAAGGTACACAGGAGGATGGCCAAGCGGCCCAAGGCCCACGAGTAAATAATGAATGGATCAAAGAACATCAAGAGGAACGTTCGAACCATGGATCATCATCATATAAATCTCGTTCAATGTACATAGACTATAGTAATACTAAGAGTCATGATGTTTCCCTTCACGATAATCGAAAAGAGATTGTTAAGTGTTTTCTCAACGTACAGCCTCCCCAATTTGATGGGAAGGGCAACTTCGAGAAAGCCTATAGGTGGCTGAAAGAAATTGACCAAACTCTAGTGAAGATGGGCTGCGGTGAGAACTGCAAGACTATATGTGCTACGAGGCGTTTAACATGTGACGCTAGGCATTGGTGGAACGCAACAAAGGCTGGCACATTCTCCGGAAAGGACATGATTCCTTGGAGAAAGTTTAAAAAGATATTCAAGGATCGCTATTTACCTGTTTCCCGAAGAGCGAGAAAATGGAAGGAATATCGAGATCTACAACAGGATACCATGACAGTCGAGGACTGCACGATCGAATTCTTAAAGTTGGAGAAGTATGTTACTCGATATCAATCAGAGAGAAATCGCGTTAAGCAATGGGTGGGAGGTCTCAAGCCAAGCCTCCGAGGATGGGTAAGATGTTGTAACTATCAGACCCTTCAAGTTGCGAAAGAGTTTGCTACCATGCTTGAAAATGATGACATAACAAACGCAACTCAACCGAATCAAGAGGATATAGATAATGATCAGAATCATATTTGAAGTAAAGATAGAAGACATCAAAGAAGAGAGAAGCGACATCAAGAAAACTACAACCGAGGAAGGCCATATCCAACATGGAATGATCCTCCACCACATAGAGAATCATGTAACTACTGTCACAAAATGCATCTCGGTGAATGTTATTGGGCGATGGGAGCATGCCTAAATTGTGGTAAGATGGGTCACTTCGTAAGAGATTGCGATGAATCAAAATGGGTCGAACCTCTACGACAATAATAGGCCTCCAAGAATGGTGCTGAAATCACCCAAATAGATTGATATATTATGACATATGACTTGAAGCTTAATCAAGTCGAAATTGTAATCTTCACTGCAACTAGTCTTTAGATATTTTGTATATCCAAATAGCATGTGTTATATGGAATGAATATAGTTTATAGTTTACTTTTCATTAAAAAAAATTGATCATTAAAAAGTAGAGTGTTTAATGGAAGCACTCATATGACAATATTTCTAAGGAGGTTATCGATTAGTTAGTGCTCATAATTTACCGTAAAAAGTCGGACACTCAAACTCAATAGAAAAAGTGATGAAGTGCACACATAATGATATGGAAGAAGGACAACATTCAAGTATGTTGAAAAATTATAGTATAATTATTACTACATTGGTTAACCCAAGATCGACGATATTCCAATATATTCGTCAAGCCTAGAGGAACATGCAGAACATTTGCAGATTGCACTACAAACATTAAGAGAAATAAGTATGCGCCAAAGTATCGAAATACAAATTTTGGCAGAATGAGATAATGTTCTCCAGAAATATCGCATATATGGAATATCAAAAGATGAATGCTATAATCAAATGGATTCAACCAAAGGACGTGTTAAAGAGGAAAAAAACTTCCTTAGACTTGCAAGATATTTTTGAACAGTCGCATTAAATTGTCATACGATAGTGTCACCATGGACGAACCTCACTAAAAAGGATATAAAAAAATTGAATGACTCAGGAAAGGTTAAAAATAGGTTTTAGAACTTGGAGAAGGAATTGACAATAATGCCCTTTTTCTTTTTGAAAATACCTTTAGACCAAGGAGGTTATGTCGCCCACAACGACGCATACAACTCCCACGTGGCATGCGTCTTGATACTACATAGGAAGAAGATAGTTGCCAACACATCAAGACAATTAGATATCGAATTAACAATTGTGGTATTCACCCAAGAGTCGGTGACACAACGTGTAGGGTGAAGAGGTTGAATTCTCCACGGACCACCAAGGTTGAGGTACACTTTCGAACATGTGTCGAAAAAAAGGATCAAATTATTGAAAGATTACGAGTTCGTCAATGCAAACTCAGTTGAGAATATCTTAAGCAGAAAGGTCACTTGCTCATTTGGGAGTGAGCCGATGGAATATGAGCAAGGAGCAATTGCATCACCCAAGTCAGTCTAGTGAACAATAATAATAACAACACATCTTGCATGTAGTCGAAAATACTACGGAAGGTCGGCAAATGGAAGTTGAGCATCATAGGTCACATTGTGTACTACAAGAGCTTAGAAATCTTCAATAGCATTAAGAAAAGTAATGATTGATTTCGTTAGAAGGTTTCCAAAAGACTCAACATGATAACGATGCGATATGAATAATAGATGATTGATATAAGATAGCCGACATCATATCCATTAAAGAAATGTTAGTCCATCAAAAGCCTCATGAACATTCATTTTTTTTAAGGAGGTTATCCGACTACATGGAGTACTGATCCATTGCATCGGATAAGAATTTACAGTGCATAACCCAATTCTGATGGAGCATCTATAGAGCAATTGGGATGTGGTTGAATTTTTATGTCACCTTCCATCCACATATGGATGAGTAGTTTGAATGGACAATTTAGGCCTTAGAAAAATATGTTATGGGATTGTACATTGGACTGGAGTGATAGTTGAAACAACCAACTCTCGTCAGTAGAGTTAGTATGTGGCAATAGTCACCACTCCGACATTAGGCATAGCACCGTCGCAGACATTTATGTATAGTAGATCATGTCGTTCACCTATCGGTTAGAACGAAGTTGATGGACGACAGTTCTTGTTACCAAAGTAACGAAGCGACGAAGCCTGCCTCATCATGAAGAGATTGAAAACAATATATACGAGATGAATCGTATATGAACATAACAAGATTGGAAGAACTGAATCGAAATGGAGATGTGAAATATGTAGGACACATCATAGAGATGAAAATGCCATTTAGAAACTGAAAGTTGAGATGAAAAAAAGATTTCTCATATTTGTTAGATAGATAATGTAACTTATTTTATGCAAATTTGAGGACAAATTTATTTTTAAGGAGGTTATGATATAACGACCCCAATTTTTTAGAGTTAAAAAAATAATATTTTATTATTTATTTTGAGAAAAATGACCATTAATATTATTATAATAAATAATTCCGAAAATAAAGGAAAATAGAGGAGGAGTTTAAGTAAGGATAAAAATGTATTATGAGATATTTATTTAAATTCGGAATTATTTAATTATTAAAATAAATCAGAATTATTAAAAGAGATTAATTAAAAGATTAAATTTGATCGGGATTGGAAATTATAGAAAGATTGAAAATTTAGGATCTAGAACTCTATAAATAAATTTTTAGGGCCGGCCGTCAAAGGAGTTTTCTCCTTTTTGGTTCTCAGTGTTCGGCGGCAGAGGCATGATGTTCAGATGATGGCAAAGCATGATTCAACGTCGAACGGCTACGAGGTACGTAGGGGGGATCCGTAGGTTTATCGTAATACATTATTATTTATTTTGGTGAAAGATTGATTTTCATTGAAATCGATCGGCGCCACTTATTGTTTCGAACGTTTATGCCTTCAATTTGCTCACCGATTCAAGGAAAAGAAATAATAATACCTTAAAAGAAATATTAAGGGTGCAAGGAGAGAATTGAGAAGAAATAAATAAAAAAGAATTTAATCACGTCGCACATCGCTTTGGCGTAAAAAAAAGGGGGAAAATCTCACGGTGGGAAGAGGTCAAGGAATAAGGGGAAGGCGCCAAAGTGTTGAGAGAGAGGAGTAAAAGAAATGAATAATTGAGAGAGAACGCGACACGGGAGGAAAAAAAATAGAGAGAGATTGAAGGAGAAAAATTGGCCGTGATGTAAGGAGAAAAAAAAAGAAAAAAAAGGGCAAACGAAAAAGTAATACGTGAGGGTGTAAAAGAATTGGAGAGATAAAGAGGTGAGGGTGTAAGGGAATTGGAGAGAGAATAGAGAGCAAATCAAAAGAAAAAAAAACGTGAGTGCTCGGTATGTGGAGAGAGAAACGTGAGAGAGGATAAAAAGGAAAAGGAATTAGATGGGAAATATAATTTTATTTTAATTATGATTTTTTAGCTGAGGAAAATATTTATTGAAATTTTATAGGTCAATGACAAAAGGAATAAAAAATAAAGAAGAAAGACAATTGAAATTTATTTTATTAATCGATTTTATTTTATTATCAATTTTATAATTATTTTGTTGTTATTATTATTGGAATATGATATATTGATTTTATTATTATTGATTGCTCCTTATTAAATTGCTATCATACTTGAGTATATTATTATCACACCTGATAATAATATTATTTTATTAAATCATATTATCATCATATCCAATTCTATAATTGATTATGATACCGATCCAGTAGTCTTTCTGATTGAGTCTTGTTTCATTTAAATTAAATTGATGAAAGATAAACGTCCTAGGTAAACAAGATAAAAGCTAAAAGCTGCTGGATCTCCAAGTTCTCTGATTGTCTCCAAGCCCCCGGGCCATATTATTATTGAATTGAATGAGGCAGATAGTGGACCTAAAGGTTTGAGGCGCCATCATCCTTAAGAAAAACTATGGATGTCCTGTGTTTGGTCATGGTCCCCCGCCATTCACGAATAATTGTTAGCGCTATATTGTTGGGTGGCTTGCCGTGGCACTGATCCCCCACTGACCTACATGAAAGAGACATGGAGTTTCCTTAATTGACCGAGCGCTCCCATTGAATTGGATAACTCCGAATATTATAAATTGAATTGAATTAAATTAAATTAAAATCGAATCGAATTGAATTGGATTGAAATCGAATTGAATTGAATAGATCATGGTCATTTGGATACTGTCATTGCCTCTGCCTATTGAATCGAATGAAATTGTTATTGAACAATGACCATTGATATTGAATTGAAAATTTTTAAATTGAATAGTGTCATAGTGATCAGACATTTAATTGCTAAATCAATATTGATCGATCATCTGATCTTTTTCTGATTCTTCCTATTGATTTATGATTTTATTGTCCTATTATTATATTGAATCATCGATCCAATTGATTAGGCAATTATTAATTGCTATCTCTATTGATTGGTCTTTTGACCATAATTTGATATAGTTGCTCATATTGATAAATCGTTATATTATAAATTGATTATTGTATTGATTGCTCAATTGACTCATCATTGATTATATCTTATTTTCGATTGAGCATATTGATTGTTTAGTAGATCCTACATACTGAGTATTTTTATACTCATGGACATTTTTCTGTACCTGGATCCGTGCAAGTGAGAGTACTTTGATAGAGGATGATCCTGAAGGTGGCTATGCTCAGTGATAGACAGATGTTGCACATGTTCTAGATTGAGTTGTCTAGTTTTTATTATTTTCGCATTTATTAGAATTGTGAACTTATTAATATTTTAATTATTTTGAATATAATGGATTATTAGCTGTTATTATTGAAAAAATCTTCCGCATTTATTGTTTATATTCCGCAAAAAAATATTTTATAAAAAATTGAGTAGCGCCTTTGGGACGACTCTGAGTCTCGGGACGTTACAATAATATAAAAAGATAAACTATAATACTTATATATTCTTATCAATAATTAATATATTTCTACATCAAAGGACATATGATTAAATTATTTTAATTAAAGTTAAGAAATCAAATGTGACATATTTAACTATTGATATGAGTTTTATACGATTTTAATATATTCAATTATAATTTACAAATTAATATTTCTACTATTAATATTTACTTAAACTAGAAAGATTATTGTAGTTTCTATTTTTTAATTTAATTAGATAACTAATCTTTTCATATTTAATATTTGACATTTAAAATATTATAAATTTTCTTATTAAAAAAATAATTTGATAAATGAGTGATGATAACTATTGTGTAATATAAAATAATTTAACATTCAAATGAATAAACATAGCATAGTGGAATGTATACATTAAATAGTTTGACAGGCCATGGGTTCAAAATCCACTAGTGCACACATTATTTCAATCTTTTCTATTTTTGAAAACGGTCCAAATGTTAGTATGGTTTTAGGGTCGAACCAAACCCGTCGACGGTTGGACCAGCCAGTCCAAACAACCATGATAAAAAATGATTTTATTTGTACTATTTATCTATACAAATTATATATTTTTTTGTACTTAATTTTTTAATTTTAATATTGCTATAACTTTTAACAACTTATGGTTAATACTTTTTTTACTGCTTGAGTTATAATTTTATTTGTCATCTTGAATCACTGATATTCAATTTTATCCAATTTTAAATATATTAATAATCATATAAATCATTCAATATATTCATTCTCTCATTAAATTATGTGATTTATAAAAATTCCTGTAAAGATCTAAAATTAAGAGTGAAAATATTAGTTGTATTTATATTATTTAATTATGTGATTGTCTAGAAGTTGTATACTTTGAATTCAACTTTTTTTTCTTTTAGCGTTGTTATAACTTTCGGCAACGAAAAGTTATTAAAGTTTACTCTTTGAATTATAATTTGTTTTTCATTTTGAATCACTAATATTTAATTATTCTCCCATTTCAAATATATCAATTTTCAAATAAATCATTGTCCTCTTACTCAATTATGTCATTTTATAATTTATGAAATCTTAAATTTATGAGTGCAAAAATTTATACAAAGATATAAGATTCATCATAGAATTTATAAAAAATATTTCTATAATAATAAAGTAATAAGATAATGTCATATGTTTGATTACTATTTAAAAGTTTTAAATCAATTACAAAGTTAATAACTATTTCATATATATGTCAAAATTATACGATACTTATAAATATAATTAGTGAACCACTAAAATTCATCTGTGGCTCCGCCACTGGATGCCTATTCAACCCTCAATGCGACCAGGCCAATGTTTCGTTTTATTCGATACAGTTCTACAACTGTAGACGTCTTATTTGAATAACCATAAATATATTTTCATTGCATAGTTGCAAACTAAAAAAATAATAGTAAATATATTGCCTGGTTTGGGCATTGGATTAGTCATAGAGTCGTAATTGGACGTAGATGACAATTGACAAAATATTTTATCACAAATACTAATTAACTTCTAAGTTTAGACGTCACCAAGCAATTTTACTTTGCATCTAAGCCAAAGCCAACTTCTGACCTTAACTTCAATAGATGTTCAATTTCTTTGGATTACAAGTAATAACTCAAAAGTACATGATTTAAAAAAAAATGTTTTTTTTTAGTTCTCACTCCTACAATATTAACGCATTTTTAGCATTTTATCCTTATGTTACTTATATTTTATATGTCATTAAAAAGTTGATACTCAAAATTAAAGAGTAAGATTGAGATGTTAGAAATTTATGAGAGACAATAAGTACATCAAACACGGAAGATAGTGCTATCGAAAAAATTAATTAATTAATTAATACTTTTGTGGGTTTGAACTAAATTTGTTGCCCAATTGCCATCAAATAATTGGCCCAAGAGAAGTGACTCTCTCTCCAATCACCTTTTTTTATTATTTTGCATCCAATCACCAACGTGTTTAAACATTCAAAATGCATGCAAAAATAGGATTAGTCCAACATCAACAACAACCGAACAAGGGTGCAAAAATTAATTCAAGGCCGTGTGATACTTCTGCAGAAGTTTGGAACTTGAACTCTTTAAAAGTTGTTGGAAAAAATTTCCCCCACGATTGTGACATGATTACTCGTCTCAAATGGCTCCTCGCTCATCAATTAGGTGAGGAAAAAAAATGCATTGTGCGAAGCCAAGACAAGATTAAGGTGCTCTTGAATCATGAACGCGTTTGATGGAAACTAGCCAAGGTTGCGTCCTTGACCTAGCACGAATCTTTAAAATATGTATGTATACCAGGAATTAATGTAACATTTAGTCAATTTAGGAGACGATTGAATCTTTTTTTTGTGTTAATCGAGTTCATGGAAGGTCTTCGATATTCGAGACTATTAGCACAAAAATAATAATGATTTATTTACTAATCATTCTAAAATTCCAAAATTACTAGCATTCATTGAAACTTAGCTTTGCTACCAATTGAGTCAACCGACTTTAGTTTGATTGGATCGTTTTCAACGTACACATGCATTAACACACGATATATTCACGGTGCACATATAATTCCCATATTAAATTCGTTGTATTTGAACATTTTTGCAAAGGAGAAAAAAAAGGAGTGCAAAATTTAAAAAAAAAATCGTTTGGGAGTGCGAATCGCACCTAAAGTGCACATATAGATGGACACATACGTGTCCTAATCTTTGTAGCGTACACATGCAATTCTCCTTTTAATTAAAGATGGGGCGTTGTTAGTCTGTCAATTCAATTGTGTTAGCAACAGGGAAGATTGGATCATTAATGCATTAATTAAAAAAAAAACATTGAATCATATACTTCTTTTTTTTATTTCTTTTCCGATTGAAATTGTGAGAGTTGAAATTTTGAGACAATAACAACATCTCAATATCAAACTTTGGAGTCGGTATTAATCAATGGCTAACACCACCAACCAGCTCTACATAATGCTGATAAGTTAACATAAATACCATGCAAATTTCCACGGATCATATCGCTTGGGACATTATAATGTATCAAAATTAATGTAGCATCTTGGTATACGAATACCTTTTTTAAATTTTTTAAGAAGAAAAAAAAAGTGTTATCCATTGAGAGAAGGTCATCGAAATCGACAAGTTACTGGGCCATTAAATACGATTTCTGGGCCGGCCCATCTTAGGGATTGAATTGGATTTTCTTTCCTCATCCGAAAAGTACACCCACATCACCCATATAATAATCATGACTAGCATGGACGGTCCATAACGCATCATCAATGAGGAAAAAGATCTAAGGGACATGATGTTTCCATTCACTCCTGAAAAGAATTAATTTAGGTTAATTATAATTGAATTTTTCTAGGACAAAATGGCAGACAGCTAAAGGAAAAGGAAGCCAAGTTCCATTTTTTTATATTTAATTTTCAGATTTTCAATTATTTTTTGTTGGTTTTTTTTAAACTTAAAAGTGGAGTGTAATGGACGGCTGCGATGGGGGTTCCAACGGACGGTGCTCACGTGAGGAAGACTCGGACGTTTCCGGTTCTTACACAGCGGCAAACCGGGCACGAGGCCGCGAGCCGGTTGAAGCCGCCGCCGGAGTCGTCCATGGCGGCGGCGTCGCAGGCTTCGCAGAGGCAGAGGTGGCGGCAGGGGAGGAGCACCACCGTCGCCGCACGCACGCGGCACGCGCGGCACGAGGAGCGCGCCGGCTCCACCCGGTCGGGGTCCACGTACGCCGACTCGGCGTCGTCGGCTGGGACGGAGCCGCCGCAGCGATCGTCCGCCTTTGGGGCCGCCGCGGCGGCAGCGGCTGCCTGTTGGAGCTGGGCGTGGAGCGCCGCGGCCGTCGCCTGGTCAGCCATAGCCTTGGTCTGCCATGCCATAGACTCGGCGCGGAGCCGGGAGAGGCGGTTCTCGAGCTCGGCGGTCCTCTGCGCCGCTTGTTCCACCTCCGCCTCCTTTTCTCGAAGCCGTCTTGCCGCCGACTTCTCGGCCGCACTCAGCAAAGCCCGGTAGTGCTTCTGCCGTCGCTCTGCCAATGCCCGGCGAAGTTGCTCTCCCTGCAAAATCAGAAGAATCAGAATCCACTTTTCATGACATTTCTTCTCTCATTAAACAGCAAGGGAGACGAGAAGGGAAAATCTTGGACCTGGGTAACGAGGAACTGATCGATTTCGTCCTTCTGCCGCCCGATTTGAAGCGCGAGTTCTTCTGACAGATGAGAGGAAAAGCGAGCGGAGGCGGCAGATGAGGAGGAGAGCAATGGAAGATTGGTTGGATTTCTGCCATGGCCCTGGTGTTGATCATCAAAGGAGAGTTGGAGGCCAGTGGAGACGAAGGCAGAGGGCGGCGGATGGTTTTGGAGCTGGGCGAAGCTTACGAGCGCCGGAGGTGGTTGCATGGAGAAAATATTTACTGGCTGGGGGGCGTTCTTGTGCTGATGCGACGCCATTGGAACGCCGCTCTCGGCCTCTCTCGCCCTCTTCCTCGGATTCTCACTCGCTGTGATTGCTGATGCTGCGCCATTTACGGTCAGGACCATCTCAGTCGAGCAGGAAGCATATCAAACCGCAAGAAAACAGCAAAAAGGAGCCACCTTTATCTCACCTCCATTGCCGAACAGCGCCGGCGGCTGATCCAGGAAACCAAGCGCGGCACGAGGCAATTCCATTTCCGCTCTCTCCTGCTCGTTTCTGCCACAACCCAGCAACCAAAAGATTACCAAAACGAGTCCCGAAACCGCACAAAGATTCAAGCTTTACCCGCAAATCAATCCGCCACCACCAGAATACCCAACCAAAATCACATCTTGATAGCGGAATCCATGGGAGCACACGTTGCACAAGCCGAACGGGGAGGAGGAAAAGAGTACCTATTTAAAAGCAGAACGTTGGACGGGTATTGTGCCTGTACTGCCATCGCCTTAACCAGTGGGGCAAATGACGAGAGGGGATATAAAGAGAGCCAACGAACGCGAGGAGAGGACTCGAAATGAATGTGTGTGTGTGTGTGAGAGAGAGAGAGAGAAGATGGCGGATTCTTCTAAGAACAGCTGAAAAGAATCGGTTCTTGGAAACAGAGGCCTTCTTTCTTAACACCTAACGCACAAGGGGAGAGAGAGATGCGTTATAAACAAAAGAAAGAGTCCATTACTGCCCAGTTTTCCCTCTTCTTATGCTCGCCCTCCCTTTCTCTCTCTTCTCAGAATATGGAGAGAGAGAGATGTGCTTTTCATGCTAAATTGCCAACCGTAAGTTTTGGAGTAATTTGTGCCTCTGTTCATTATGGAGGGTGGCGTGGGTGTTGGAAGACCTCATCGGCTCATCCAACTTTCCTTAGTTGGGACTTGTGAGGGGTCGGTCTGATTTATTGGTTGTGACCGAGTTGGAGGTGTTCTGTTGTGTTCATTGTTCATAAAAATTCTTAAATCCACATATTAATTATGAATATGATGTACATAACTATTCATCGATCCAACACCGTGCAGAAAAATTGATCATTAATTACGTCCACCTTTTTTTTTTAAACTAATATCCGAATCAAACGCAACGCGGAATAAAATAACGCCATCAAATTTAGTTTTCAACAAAATCACATTGAATTACGTGAAACCACTCATTTTCGTACAAAATAATATTTTATTTTTCATTATTCAACTATATATTATTATATTATAATTTGTATAATAGTAATAATAATTACTGTAAATTATTTATAGTAAAATATTTTTATTATAAAAATATTAAAAATTTTCTTTTCAACCAATCAAGAAGCACAATAAAAATATAATTAAAATATGATACTTTTTAGAATAAAATTTGTTATACTTTTTAAAAATTTTCCTAACCGAACGGTCCTTAAAATCTAGAGACAATATAATCTCACTTTTTTTTATTACGTCCTAATAATTTCGAGTAGTTATAATTACACCAAGTTTGAGGCGTGAGCATTAGTTGACGTTGCAAAGGCCTTTTGAAAAAAGAAAGGAAAAAAAAAGATATCGCTTCGAGGTGGCTTCGTTTGTCCCGGGATTTCTGACGTCGGTTTTGGTTGTGTTCTTCTCTTCCTTTCTGGTCCAATTTTTTTTTTCTTGTCTTAAAAGTTTTGTTCAACTTTGAAACGAACCCAACGCCTACTTCTTACACCTTTCAATTTTGTTTCATCTTGGAAAAAAATTTGATAAGCAAGAAGTTGAATATAAAACCCACTGCCTGCCTGATCACAGTTCACTGTCCAATGCAGGTTTGGACCATTTCTTCTTTCTCATTTATTTCTGGTCAGCATCTATGAAGCCAATTTCTTTTGCCTCCATTCCATCATGAGAACACACTTTGTAGCTGAGTTTTGCACCAATGTATTCTTTTCTACTGGGTCCTTGAGTATTGAGCCCTTGGTTCACATTTGATTGGACCAACAAATAAAGCATAAAATGATGTCATTTTGGATTACTATCTCTTGTAAAGTATGATCATGTGCTTTTCTTAATCTTTGAGATAACAATCCAAGACCATGCATGCATGATGGAATCATTTTTTTTATTTCTTAAAAAGCAAGGGAAACAGATACAATCTCTTCCATCAAGCACATACTCTTCAATATTGAGTATATTTTGTGTACTTTTTGAATTAATTTCAAAAGTTTTTACATTGTAGATATTTGGGGATCCATTATTTACAAGATTTGGCTGACCAAGTAATTCTCAAGGTTATATTTAGATAATTCGAGAGGTTGTAGTTTGAAATCATCATGGAAAGTTAAATATGTTGTTGAAGAATTAATTGTGCTCTTGAATAGATGTTAATGTGAAACGCATACTCTTGTTGATAAATAGCTATTTGCCATATACATTTTTCCCATCTCTCTTCTTGTGCGTTTGAATTGTCTACATGCATTTGATTGGTGTCATTTGCTTTCCATATACAGATTACATGATATGTACTTAATAAACGTTTTAATTCACATGTATGTGCAAACACATTTGTGTACACTACATGTACAATTTGGGTTCCACATATATCTGTAGAGTCGATAATTTGCTTTCACAACTGTTGTACTTGTTGTCTCGATTCGAAACTAATAAGATGCTAATACTTTTGAATAGGGGGAACGTAGCTTTTTTTCCTAACAAAGTTAATGCACATTATATCTAACATTTCAATATATATATATATATATATATATATATAGAAAACATGGATCATGCCACCAAAAAATATTCTCTAATGAAAATTTGTCCAATTTGACCATGTAGTCGGCTGCTCTATTTGCAAGGAATGTATCGTATTACAATGAGATCAAAATTAGAAAGATGAGTTCAACAGTCTTGCAAGATGTTGGCAATTTTTCACGAGTAAAGTGCAGTTTGTTTAAGGTAATTGACGAGCGCAGGTGAATCGTTCTCGACGTACAACTTTTGCAATACCAAGTTCCTTGCATATATAGTTCAGTCATATATCTATTTTTTTTCTTTCTTTCACTAACTATTTCATATTTGAGGGAAAAAAAATCAAACTACAAAAAATTGTTCTAGTGCGTCTTAATGATTTTTTTTTTGAATAAACGCATGACATAATTTACAATTACATCTAGATAGTAGTGAGTTATGGAGAGCGTGCCCCTTTATTTATACATATATGATCTGAAAATTTAAGTACATTTAAAAAAAAAATGTAAAATGTCGGCGAATTGATTGTTTAGTTAATTTACTCGTTATACTCAAATAAAAAATAAACTAAATTTATAAATTAGCTGGATCAACTAATGGGTGAGTATTAAAAAAATATATCTAGTAGGGTATTAATTCGTAACAACCTTTCAATCACTTATACCTACAATTGCTGAGTATATTATATACCTTGTTAAACTAAAACTACGCACAATTTTAAATCATGAACTTATAGCTTTATCTAAATTAAATTACACGTAATTATATGCTATTTTTTGGGGTATGTTACTTTTTTTACTTTACAGTTTATACTTTGTAGAAACAAATACTATATTGTAGAGAAAGTAATAAAATAAATATCACATTAGATTAATTAATTGCAGAACATTAATTGTTCATACCCACAGGGGTACTACATATTCCATCAAACATTGAGAGGACCCCTCTGATGTCGATTTCATTTACCACTGCAAAGGAAAAGAACAGCGAGAGATTTGAATGTGCTCCTTTGTGAACTCAATTATGATCACCACAAACAGATGGGAGGCAAAAAGAGAAAGAAGAAAAAAGGTGGAAAAAAATATAAAATAATCAAATAAGATGGGATTTTAATATCAAATTTTGTTATTGATTTTCTACTCATCGAACTATAGTAACCTCTTGTACTACAACCATTGTCTGTGTTCTAGACATACATAGTGCCATGGGGGAGGAATTATGTCAGGATGTTGTAATTTTTAGTTGGATGATTTTGAGTTTTGATGATCTAAATTTTGATTAGAATCATCAATTTGGCTTTCAAATATGTGCTAGTAGTTCTAAAATCTTTGATTTTATATCGGAAAAAGAAATATATATTATGTTGGAAAAATGAGCAATGTTGGACATATAGCAAGTCCAGATCGATCCGTGTCATCTTCATGTATCATGTGAAGAATACGCCACAGTTTGAGTTTGTGCTCTTGGACTCGCCTTCATTAATTTTGATGCAACCTTGAAGTAGGAAGGCATCTGCGAGGAAACTTGATGATGGCCTCTGTTTCCTAGCTTTTAGTACATCTCTCTCTCTCACACACACAAAAAATATTTACAATGTAGATGAACCTCTGGTAAAGTTAAGAAGGTAAAGTGGTTCTTTTTTTTTTCTTTTGAAGTGAAAATATTCACTCTGAATCCTGAAGGAAATCAATCATACAAAAAAAAATCCAAATCAATCCAGAAACAGTGGCAGACTCAAAGTTTGTATTTGGCATCACAGGGTCCTTAGTTTGATTTGACATGGCAAATCTAACTCGGTTTCATTGCATAATGTTGAAGCCTGACTAGATCAACAATAGTCAGAAGATTCTGTTTTAAGGAAATGATATCCGTCTCAGGACATTCTTAATCTTCAGCATTGGTTCACCTCTTTGAATAAAAGATTTCATTTAAAAAAAAAACGTTGCACAATTTTCAAAAGTTTGGTTAGAAAC
Source organism: Pontederia crassipes (assembly GCA_030549335.1). Lineage (NCBI taxonomy): Eukaryota > Viridiplantae > Streptophyta > Magnoliopsida > Commelinales > Pontederiaceae > Pontederia > Pontederia crassipes. The sequence continues at coordinate 15,354,395 of CM060193.1, forward strand.
CAAACTTCTGAAATTACTGCATTAATTCTCAGCTCGAATGTTCAGGAAATGAGCACCTCATCCACTTCATCTATAGCATCCCTTGAATTCCATCTCTAGATCACCCATGAGAATTGAAGGCGAGCACAGTGAGGTTTTTCTTGACATCACCATACACTATTTTAATATTTTTTTCCTCATTTTTCAACAAAAGAAATGGAAGGTTGTGGATTGTGTGAGATCACAAGCATACAGTACATACATGCACCACCAACTACAAGGTTGTGGAAGGCAGACATATCCAAGCTTGGGAAACAAATTAATCCATTAGCTTGTCAAATTAAAGTTTGAAAGTTTCAATCAACGCAGAGAAAGAAAGAAAAGAAAAAATAATGCTGGCAAATACCATGCATCATCTCCCCCATCTCATGCCATCAGTACATTATTATATACTCAAGAGATAAGATTTCAAACATTTGACAAAGGCACGAGTTAGCGACCATTCAACTAACAATAATCCCCACATAATGAAACAATTATCCCCCGGGGTGCATTTATTCCCAATCACCAATTTCAATCATATATGTAATGTATGTCATGTAGGACTATTATTCTTCCTGCAAAATAATGTGTCATGCCATCATCTACTTGCATATGTATACACACACAAACACATATATTCCTGTAACTTGTACCTTGGTTGCTATCCAATCAGCACATTGGATCAGATCCATCTTATTATTAATTGCGGCAATTGATCTAATTTTGTTTGGTGATATATGCAGATTCTTAAAGGGCCAAAAGCCGAAGGGGGGGGGGGGGGGGGGGGGGGGGGGGGGGGGGGCTAAATGACTTGGTGCATGGATTTGTCCTGGTCCGGCTCAACCGGCCTCTCTCTCGTTTGTGTAGCCATCAATAGTTTTCACCATCAGCTGATGCTTATTCTTCTTCTCAACGAAAAAAACAAGGCGGCCAGTGTTCATACATTATGTTATTGAATCATTTGTTAATAATAGATAAGAATGATATTTTTTTATGTACGTACTACTATTTTCTTAACTAATTAATGAGCATAATCCAAATTATACTTTTGAAATCCATCATGTCTGTTTTGAACATATATATAACTTGCTCAATTTCTATGCATATTCAACTAAGATATCGATTTGGATCATTGATGCATGATTATAACGACTGAGATTCACTGATTTGAGGTTGATCTCTCGCTAATTTTTCACACATACTTATCTTTCTTATATTTTGTCCACGTAAAATTTACGTATTGTATTATAATATGATATTAGACGTGAAATATTTTAATGGAGTGCAATTTTGTTTCTCTAGCAAATTATCTCACGTAGACAAGGCACAAAAAAATGTGCACGTTTTGAATTTTAGAAGCAAACACGAATTCGAGAACTACCCAAGTGTTAATATCTATTCTCATTGTCAATGTATTGAACTTTGTTTTTTTAAAAAAGATATTAAAGATCTCGACCTCATTTAGCTCATCTGAAAAAAAAAATGGAGGAAAAAAAAACCTCTCACACCAAGAGGGACTCGCCATCAGGCTCATCGCCATCAAGCTACCAATCCATGTAACTTCTCACAACTTCACACACACACGAACAATTTTGTATCTCTATCTAACGCCACTTCCAACGCATATGTGCATTATTTTAATTAATTAGTCACCTCGCTATCTATTGCTTAGTGTGAAGAGCCATCCAGCCAGCCAAAGACTTGTAGTTGGGGGGGAGAGAGAAAGGTAGATAAGATGTGGTGGAGTTGGAAGTCTTCTTTTGCTTGGAGAATAATAACATAATAGCGAGCGATCTCATCACATGATGGCCTCAATGAGAAAAGAAACGATAGACGCAACAAATGGCTATGGACACAGGAATATGACTGCTTTTTCTTCTTTCCTTTTTTTTCTCCCCTCCCCTCCTTTCCGATATCTATAGATCAGATCCGCTAGTTGTTGGTATCTTCTTCTGATCTATCGCCTTTTGATTTACTTCCTTGATCCAAATTCCATGGCATTTGTTTTGACATGCTTCATGGCAATAGCTTGCAGAACATGTCACACAGGCAAGATATCCTAATCTCTTGTCACAAGGAATATTATTTTATCAATGAGAATTGCAAAGCACAAACAAAAAGGAAAATTTAGTACCTAAGAATATTTATGACCAAGGATGAATTGAAGTGCATAAATTCTGCCTGGTTTTATACTACTTTTGGGACTTGGGTGGGTGGTGTGGTGACACATTTTGATCCATCATCAGCAACTCTATTATTGAAGGAGAAAAAAAAGTTGAAGCGTTCATGTTGCATCAGCTGTTTCTAATGACATGGAGCTTTCTTGAGAGTAATAAACGGTGAAAAAGATTGATATTCATGCTTATATATTGGCCTATATAGTTTGTATTGGCAATAAAGATGCCTCAGAGTTATACCAACAATTCATCCATCTTCGCTAAAAATATCAATCAGACGAAAGTAAAGCGTATAGACAATCGAAAAAAAACGACCATTAAAGACGCCTAGAAGTTACAATTCTCAAGCGTCGTAGAGAAATTATGATCTTTGGCAGGACCTGGCAGTTCATCATGCTGAAAAGGGATGAATGGTATAAAACTATCCATCTATCACAGAAGGTCATTCATTCTTGATGTTTTTTGGTTCAGGTATATATATATATATATATATATATATATATATATGAATTTAAACTTCAGTTTATATGGTGAAATGTGGATTTCCCATGACTGTTTTGATTCAACCGTCATGGTTTTGCATGAACTGTTCTGCTGAGTCTTTTTTACATTTGTTCAGCTTGTGTTAGAAAGTTAAACTCCCAAAGCTCCTGGTTTTCCATCTTTCTAACATATAGGTTAATAGAGGGCTTTGGATTTGATCTATTGTCAGAATAGCAAGTTAATTTATTCTGTGTGTCATATTCTGTTTGGAGGTCTTGCGGTTCTATGCACATTTTAAAACAGAAAAAAATGCTCATATGGAGCCTTGTTTATTAAAATACACATGGTCATGGCCATGCATTAGCTTTTATACTTTTTTCTGTCTTCTTTTATGAGGTCATTCGTTCAGGTAAACAGTACAAAAGGACATGCTAAATATATTATATTGTATTATATATATATATATATATATATTGGAATTTGGCAAGGTTCTCCTGTTCAATTTTCTCTATCGAAGAAAATTGGACACTTGAGGTGTAGTAAACTCTATTTATGATGGTTCCCATTGCAATCTATTATTTTTCTCATAGCATAGCATATGGAATCCCAATGCCCTGATTCTTTGATTTTTGTCACAGCAATGTCCTGATTTTATTCAATGCTCTAAGGAGCATTTCATGGATGATTGAAGATTTTGGTTCCCTTCCTCCAATTCATGTCAGTAAAAAAAAAACACCCCACTGAAATATGTAAAGGCTGGAAACATTTATTTTCAGAAGGAAAAAAGAACAGAACAAGAACTAGCAAAGATTGACGCTCGAAAAATTGTGTAAGCATCACAAATGCATCAAATATGTAAAGAGATCAATATGTTTTTTTTTTAAAAAAAAATTAGCATATATAGCGTCCTCCAACAGCTTGGTGCATATGAATCATTAATACAGAGTGCTATCTGAATCAAAATTCATATGAATCAATGCACTTCACATGCATTGCTGTCTGGTTCAACAATTCCATGGACTGCAGAGATTGGAGAAAGGGGGGAGTGCGCCAGTATTTAATTGAGAGCTGCATTGTAGCACCACCACCTGGCCACTACATAATGAATCTGAATGCTGAAACCCCCACGCAAGACGTTACGACACCAATTTCATGTGACCATGCATTCTTTATTTTTATTTTTACTTGATAGCAAAAACAGATTTCTAGGAACAGAAAAAGGTTGCTGGACCATTTTCCTCTTTCTCACTCTTTCTCTCTCCACAAAATCCGAGCTCCCCATTTGGCGCTTTCAGCGCAAGTACTTGACACTACAAACACATTTAATGGCCAAGAGCCATCTTCACCCACATCAACAGAAGGCCCCCCACGAATGCACAAGTCTCATGTGACATCTTTAAGCACCAAAATCTTCATTTTTTTCTTAAATCTGTAATGGATTCTGATCAAACAATTGTTGAAACATACAGAAAAAAGTGTGGTCCTCAACCTAAAGCAACCGAGTACGCATCGGAACAAGTCATCATAGGAGAAAAAAGTTGCTCCTTTACAGATGTATGCACTGTAACAGTAATATAGGTTGATATCTAAAGTTATATTTTACTCTATATATCAATGGTTGATTTGTTCAAACAGTACAAACAAAATTTGTGTAATAGTATTCAGATTGCAGTCGTATCGATATGAGCATTCTAAGCTTCTGAACATCTCTGAGAACTAGAGGGAAAAAAAAAGGTGTCTGGGGTCCTCTCATTTCATTGCAGTTACCCTCGAAGCCTCTCATCTCTGCTGGGTGTCTGTGACCAGCAGTGCAAACGCCAAAGCAAACAACGAGTCCTTCGCCTCCACGCTGCCTCAGCTGTTAAATGTCATCATGCATCCTTCCACCCACCCACTCAACTGCACCATAAGCCCCTCCATTGCGTTCCCTTCCCCCCACTGACTCCTCCTCCACACCTACCATTCCTCCCTCCTGCATGTGTCACGGGATCATTCTCGGACACTAGATCACGTGCGGCGACTAGGCGGATAGGCACTTAGTCAAGCCTATTTTGAGTTTGCAGCGGAAGTTTTATGGTCGAGACGACTTTGCCGAGAGTCGCTCTTATAGGCGTTCAATCACGGACATGACTAGAGTGTTGGACTACTCGTCACGAGACCGTGGCATTAGCGCGTTGCGGCACTAATGTAGGCGCTTGGGCGCTTAAAATCCGAAGGGGCGACGAAGGGACTACGAGACGCCACGAAGGGACACCGATGTGGGTTGCCACCCCACGCTCAAGGTCATGACACTAGAATTAAAGGAAAGCTTACTTGTATTAAATATGATGAAACATAACATACAATTGGGCATCGAAAGGCACTAGTGAACTCCTCCCAGTGTATCGTAGGTATAGGAGTCTTGTTACATATTGAAGATGCAAAAGACGTACCCTACGGGAACGTCACCTACTTGACCATTCATAAAGATAGCCTTACAAGATAAATACCCTAAGGGCGGATAACTTGGTACTCCGCAATATTACGTAGTGCGGGGCGGCTGCATGTGTTTCATGTTTTCGGCGCTGAGCGGCCGAGGGCTATAAGTTGAGCGGCACTGGTGCCGCGAGGCTTCACGCTTCGTGTCACGGGAAACGCCCCGTGACATTCTCCCCCACCAAAGTCGGCGACGCCCCGACGCCATTTTCCGGGCTTCCTCGGGGTCTTCGTCTTGAGTCTTGACTTCGCTTGTCTCGTTCAATTCTGTCTTCTTTGCCTTGACTTCGACTTCACCAGCATCACGCAACGCCAGGAATGCCCGCTTCTTGGGGTCTCGCTGAGGACTCCTCCATCAGGCCTGCTTCGCTCGCTGATCCTTCGTCCAATCCGGGGTCATCACTTGTGCAGCGTCAGTGGAGTCCGCCATGTGCGGTCTGACTTCATCAAGCAACTATCCGTCCATCAAGTCTCTGTTGGCTTCACTTCTCTTCGACTTGCGCAGCGTCAACTTGTGTGGTTTGGCTTCTTTGGGGGTGAAACAACTCTTGTATGCCTTCAGGAATAGCGCGGAGAAGAGTTGTCTCAGGGTCGTGTAGAACACGATGAAGAGTCTCTCCATTCGACCTGCATGACTTGACTCGATGCCTTCATGTTGCGGATGGCCGCAGCATAAGGTCTCCCTTCCGTCGAATGCGAAGTACAGGACCATCTCACCCTCGATGATCATTCTTGAATTTCGACGGCTTGAAACAACACAAGCTCTCCGATGTCGATGCTTGTAGCTTGTCTGCTTCGAGTGCTTGGGGTCGCTATGATGAGCGACGAGAGTCTTCCCACGGATACTTTGGGACGCTTCAGGTCTCTTTGTGGGCTTGACTCAATGTCTCTATGTTGCAAATGATTGCAACGTAGAGTCTTCCATACCTCTGCCGAACGAAAAGCGCAGAACCACCTCCTCCTTGGTGATCACCTGATGTTTCGGCAGTCTTGAGGCGGGACAAGGTTCTTTGATCTGACAATCCATGCCTTGTCCATCCAAGTTGCCATAGTGGGCGACGAGAGTCTCCCCACATTTCCTTGTGGTTCAACTCGCTGTCCCCAAGTTGCAGATGGCTGCAACGTTGAGTCCTTCGTCCGTCGAGCCTTGAGAACATCTCCACCTTCCCCTTGGTGGACAATAGATATCTCGACGATTTGAGGTGGAGCAATGTTCTTTGGTATAACATTCCGCACCTTGTCCACTCCCGGTCGCGATAGTGAGCGACGATGGGGGTCTCCCCACATGTGCCTGTGGTTCGACTCGCTTCTCCTGCTTCGATGAGCGATCTTTATCTTCGGCATAAGTAGCTTCCTCCTTGCGACTTGAGCTTCTCTCCCCCACCATTGCCCTTGCCCAAGGGCTTTGGTGGTATGGCACTTGTTCCGATTGACTTGGCAGCGTCGACTAGTGAGCGGAGGTTGGACGATCCGGTCGTTCTAACTCCTTTTTAGTCCAAAGCTTCTAACCCCTCTGCTTGAAGAGCACCAACACTGGGTCTTCATTCTCCTGGGAACACTGTAGGCGGAGCTCGGTGATTCCTTTCACTTCCTCCTTCAACATGCCCATCTGGCTGATGCTAAACAATGCGATCTTGACCTCCAGTTCCAACTTGTCAGGGCTTGCATAATTGATGAACTGCCACTTCTTTCGTCCCATGTCTGGGATGCATGTTTGCCACATTCTACATTGTCGCGATGGCAATGCCATCCTGAGTTTGCCACATCTTGCAGGGTTCTTGGGATATGCCTTCTTCCGATCCTGGGACCTCCTTTGAAGCTTTGACAATCCCTTTGGAGTATGGACGGGGTGAGATCATTATGCTCGTTCACGAAGAGGATGCACTTTAGATGCTCGTCCGTCCGCACCTTGGACAAAGTAAGGTCACTGTGCTTGTCATCCTAGATCATGCACCTTTGACATACTCGTCCACCGGGCGGCTTGACCCTTGCGAAAGAGTAGCCGTTCCGGGCCTTCACTGATCCGTGCGGATGCTTGTGAAGATGCTCCGCTTAGATAAGCAGACTGCGGTTGGTGAACTCGCGGCATGAGCTCCCAACATTACCTCCATCTCCATTCGAAGGGACGACATCGCCAATGTGTCCTTCGAAAGCTTCGCATTGCGATCCTCGGAGGCCGCTTCGATTACTCAAGGCGATGTCCGAAAGGAAAGGGCACTCCTTCCTTCGGTTGGCGGCAGAACGCTTGACAGCAGCATGCCAAGGTTCACCGATGCTCGACGCTCAGGCCATTTGCCAAATTGGTCGCTGAGTTGAGTCGTCGATTTGCGTTGGCATGTATCAGGTTCGTCCCACTCCTCAATGGATGACATTGCGCCGCTTGCGGGGCGACACTTGATGAGGCAGGCAAGGCTGACAGCTCGTCCGTGAGTGTTTGCAAGTAATCAACGCTTTGCTCCATTCCTGAAAGTCATCGTGACGTGGCAGACGATGCTGCGGCACGACAAGATGCTTGTGATTGATGCTCCTTGGCCGAAAGGAGGATATTCTTTGGTCACAAAGGGACCGTGAACCTTGATATTTGTTTTTAAGCCAACTTCTCCCGTGAAGCGGTTGTGCACTTCACGTTGCATGACTGGGCATGCGATGCGACTTCACGAAATACCGAGCAGCGCCATGTCGTCATGATAGTGCATGACCGACAGTCCCTGAATGTGACACGGGTCCTCCGAGTTACATGACGCTCGTGTAAGCGATCTCATGATATGAGCAGCGCAAGACCATCATGCGGAGCATATGGTCATTCTTTGACGCAGCGCGACACTTCAGAATTTCCGACTGTATACCTGGGGTGGTTGATCTGCTCGAGTGAGCGACGCATGACCGTCCCGGTTAGGCGGGGCGATCAATCCGCCATCATGATGAATGACGGACGTTTCTTGACACGACACGGGTGTATGAGGAACATGCTGCGGGGCACGACTGGGCGTGCGGCGAGGAGGCTTGCCATGCCTTCCTCGTTGGCGTCCACGATCAAAGACCATGGTACTAGTGCGCCTGGGCGTAATGGAGTATTTGAGCGGAAGCACATTTCCTACGCCAAGGCACGTTGCGACGACACAAGCGAGTCATCGTCGCTGGGTAATCCGAGCAGGAAGAACTGCTCTGATACCACTTGTCACGAGGTCATTCTCGGATACTAGACCACGTGCGGCGACTATGCGGATAGGCACCTAGCGAAGCCTGTTTTGAGTTTGCAGCGGAAGTTTTATGGTCGAGACGACTTTGCCGAGAGTCGCTCTTATAGGCGTTCAATCACGGACATGACTAGAGTGTTGGACTACTCGTCACGAGACCGTGGCATTAGCGCGTTGCGGCACTAATGTAGGCGCTTGGGCGCTTAAAGTCCGAAGGGGCGACGAAGGGACCACGGGATGCCACGAAGGGACACCGATGTGGGTTGCCACCTCACGCTCAAGGCCATGACACTAGAATTAAAGGAAAGCTTACTTGTATTAAATATGATGAAACATAACATACAATTGGGCCTCGGAAGGCACTAGTGAACTCCTCCCAGTGTACCGTAGGTATATGAGTCTTGTTACATATTGAAGATGCAAAAGACGTACCCTACGGGAACGTCACCTACTTGATCATTCATAAAGACGACCTTACAAGATAAATGCCCTAAGAGCGGATAACTTGGTACTCCGCAATATTACGTAGTGTGGGGCGGCTGCATGTGTTTCATGTTTTCGGCGCTGAGCGGCCGAGGGCTATAAGTTGAGCGGCACTGGTGCCGCGAGGCTTCACGCTTCGTGTCACGGAAAACGCCCCGTGAGACATGCACCACCACTGTTCTTGAGTACCATCCCTTGTGGTTCTAGTACTCGATGGGCAATGACAGGGAGCATCACATCCTCATTTGTTTTTTTTATGTTTTACTTTCTTTCCTTATCATGCACCTTTGCGTAATTGCTCATGACCATCACGATTAGGCCCTTCGCGTACGGTTCATAGAGTGGATCCGATCAACCTCCGTTCCTACCCATTACATGTGGTTTCGCCTTATTTAATGTGGTGTCTGAGTGGAGGGAAGGATGCATGTGAACACGACACACTTTTGCATGCATCAGTAGCTAGTATTACTCGCTGCCCCCATCCTCTCTCCTCCGCGGGCTCACACTCCAACTCCCCTTGACATGGTCTCTCTCTTTCTTCCCCTCTCTCTCTCTACATAGCCCCTCGAACAGGCCATGACACTGGCAGGAGCCAGTGCATGATCTACAACCTTTAAAAAGTGTGAAATTTAACGCTTGTGCCGCCTGCACCTGCATGCACACACCAGTACTGTAGCAAAAATCAGCAGGGATCCACGTCTTGCGTGGCCTGGCAATCCCTATGCCCTCGTCCCCCACCTCCAGGCCATGCATGCTGCTAAAAGGGACCAGTGACCCTGGCCTATATTGGATTTGAATGCAACACATAATACCTCCCCTTTGGAGTTAATATATGGATATGGCTTCTTTCCCTCTCTTGGTTCTTTCAACCTACTGCTCCTGCCCGCTGACTGTCACGTATGGAAACCCTACAGAGACATCATTATACGGATGGCCGGCAGAGCAGTAGCTGGCGAGGTGCATGGTGGTAGAAGAATGAAGCTAATGGACAAGTTGGTGGTGCCTCAATGATGCTGAATCACAAACCTTTGCCTGTTTTCCACACAGATGGATGTGAGGTGCCTGTGGCACAATGCAAAAGCTGAGAGTTACCGCTTCTAGCTACCTGTTCGATAACGAATACAGTGTCAATTAATTGTTTGCACCGATCGGTATCGGTGGAGTCACAGTCGAGGGGGCGTGTTGCTTTCTGAAATTAATTTAAACCATTAAGAGTTTTCAGATCTGTCCTTATTGGTATATACAGTTAAGCCTCATTATATTAATCCATACGCAGTCGTCATTTGAGAAAGGGCATTAATCAATCAATGCTTCTTTCCTGTAATATAATTGGTGCTGCAAGTTTGAGCTTGAAGGGATCATTCATTGTGATAACCTTATAATGCTCTCTCTCTCTCTCTCTCTCTCTCTCTCTCTCTCTCTCTCTCTCCAACGGTGAAGTTTCTAGCACGCAAAGGGAATTAATCTCCATTAAAGACTGTGTTAAGAATAATGGCATATGACAGGCACAAGGCAATAATTGGAGTTACGATCGATATCCTTGGCGAAACGCAAGGCCACCAGTGTACCGGTGGCACGACTTTGCATAAAGAAGGAAACAACATGTTGAAGCTATTCATTATATGCTCGGTTTCCTTTTCCTTTTGGCTATTCTTTAACTTTGAGAGAGCACTTGGTATATGTATCTCCACACAACAAGTTGACACCTTCATAGCTGTGAGCATATTTTTGAATAGGACCAATATCGAATTCATGTCCACATGTTGAAACCCCTCAAAATCTGATATCAAATTCTTTCTCTTATCCTTTTTCTCCCCTCGGTTTTTCTCCACTTCTTTTCTCTTTGGTTTTCCAAAACAAAATTCTCGTGCTCCTTTCGGAGATTTGAATCTCTAAAACAAAAAACCTCCAAACATTCTATCAAGATATGACACATCACATTGCCAAGCTTTTTGCCAACAGTACATCAATTATCACTTGTTGAAAGAAAAAAATAAATACCATAGATAAAGGAGCACATTATCTCTGTCAATAATGCGTGGCATGAGGCAAAGACAAACCCTGATAGGATTCGGAACCAAACCATCACATTTTGGTCACACCCTGATTAATTGTGCTTTCTCTGCCATTGCACGCATCAAAGGCAAATTATAGCATGCTTATCAACATCAAATCAAAAGTGACATTTCACTTGGTCATATATATGACACCAAACCAAAATGTCTGAAGACTAAAAGGGCAGTCAAATGGCTCCGTTTCCAAACTTTACGTGGGGCACGTCTGCATGCTTTTTACCTTGGTGGCTTGGGAACTGAGAAAAAGATGTCCAAGTCCAACCGACCTATACATCTCAGATACGTCAAAAGCCACGTCTCATGCGTTGGCTTAATTTCTTCCGTATATAATTCATCTCAATCAATCAAGCAAAGTTCGGTTCATCACAAGATTGCTAACTCGATAACCTTCGCATAACATATAATTTATTGTCCTCGAATTGCTTCCCACACCTTGATCCATATGGAAAGAAATGCCAACCATCGCATACCACTATTACTATTTTGCTGCAGCAATAATTTGTCAGCACAACGTCTGTCTAATTGCATGTTACTCCTGGGACATCGATGTGCTCATCAGCTGCTGTCTGCCCATCACCACTCCATTAGTACTGCTCCGAATTCCGATGTATAATTGACTCCTACGTGCGAAGGAATCATGCAGAGGCGCACATGAACATGGCAGGAACGAAAAGAAAACAAGAAAGCTATTAATTTACCCACTCATGTGCATCAAAAGTATGTGGCTTTTGTTTTGTCAACTTGGCGATGATCCAGCTTTGGTTAAATACCATATGGTAGTTGCAGAACAAATTAGCTAACACCATTGTGGAGAGGTTTTGGTCAAGGTTCAGACTTTTCAAAGTATGGGGTTGGTCAAGCAGTAGGGTGAACCACCAACAAGGGGCGTGGGCAAGGACTTGGTCACTGGGCCAGAATCACCTGCTGAGCAGAAGTAGTCACACACACACACACGGTGCACGGATGACCCGTTTCTGATAAAATGTTTCCATGCTTGAGTTCCGTAAATAGCCGGGCGCAGATACCTACTGATCGCTTTCTTCAACATGGGACATGCAAGGTAAAAAAGAAAACCATGACTAATGTTATTGATCAGTGTATCAAAGTAAAAAAAGCCGAGCTCATAAGTCTCGGACGACACCGCCTTACGGAGGTACAAGTTTCGTTCACATCCATAATAATGCTCTGATGACTGAGTTATTGACAATGTTCTTGTAGCTCCTGCATGCCTTGTTCCATCAGTTGGCTGCCAGATGAACAGTGTAAGGAACTGGTCTCTCGATCCAAATTGTTGCTAATTGTCAAAGTAAGAGTCCGATTCAATTTATCACCGGTTGCCCGTATTCCAACAATTGTCTGACAGGTAAACATGAAGAGCTCTGTTTTCACAGAGTTTCCTTCAAATTTTTTTTGAAAGGAAATAAACATAAAATCATGTCTTCACAGAGTTGCTTGTGCAATGGTTTTGCCGACTGATCGAAAGAAAAGTTCATAATGATGTTTTGTTAAAGATCATTCGCCATGAGAAATGAACAAAGATTAGGAACATTAATTTCAAGGGTAAAAGAAAGAAAAAAAAAAGGTTACCAAGTCATGGATGTCTTTCCAGATTGTGATGTCTGAGATGTGAGGAGAGAATTATGGAGTGTTGCTATGATGGAGACCATGGACATCCACTTGAAAAGAGAGACCACAAACAATGAAGAATTGGAATTAGCGGTGGGAGAATAAAGCAAGGAATGGACAAACGAAATGAAGAACCACCAACAAGCCAAATGGGTTAAAGATTAGTTTGGCAGTAGTCACAAAGCCAGAAATCTCTTTTCCATCATAATTTTCTGCTTTAACAACTATTTTTGATTCCTTGATGAGTGCACCACTTTGGAATTGTAAGGCTTGGTATCGGAAGGGGGAAATGGAAAGACAAAAGAGAAGCATCATTTGAGGGGCGTTGCTTGGAAACTGCAGGAAACAGGAGCTTTGAGAGCAACGTAAGAGAGATGGCATGCTCTGCTAAGGCTCCATGATTGCATATATGTTCAACGAACAATCTTGGTGGAGCATTTTATCAATCTTTAATGGCTTAAAGTTTCAAACTTGGAAAACATACCGGATGATTGAATTTTCAATACTCTAGACATGGCCATTCACCTACCTAACATTCTTTTCATAAAAATAAAATAAAAGAAAAGAAAAGAAAAAAACTGCCCAACATTCCAAGCTTCCCAAATTTTCACAAATAATTGATCATAATTTTCTTGTGAATCCGGTTATTGATCTTTTGGGGAAAACTTAGGATGGATAATTCAATGTCACTTTATGAGGTTTAAATTTCTTTTCTTGATTAAGATTACTGGACAACATTTGAAACACTGTTAGCATGTGATCTGAAGGTCACGGGTGTTGGGACAGCAATAGGCTGTGTCAATAACCTGGAATTCTCAAGCCTCTCATTTTCCTAGCTGTGGAAAATGTAACAAGTATGAGCTCGGAAGACTTCTTTAGACAGTATGAACTCTGGAACCACTCTTAGCAAACTAAGAAGCCTCTCCCTACCACTGTCTCAAATGATAAAATATATTAAACCAGAAAAGATCACAAGATGACATTTCAAGTTAATCCCCTATTTGCATACCTTATTGACTACTGTAATCGAAAACAAAGAAAATCCTACTTTAGGAGCTTCACTACAACATATGATCACTTTTTCGAAAATATAACACGAGGTAAATTTCACTATTTGCTGTACATTTTAAGTTTATATTTGAATCATCTTTCAACTTGAGTTCATGTTCCCATTTTTCTCAACTTATTAATTTTTGTTTTTCCCACAACCAGCTCCATAACCGACTACAGTAAGTTCATAATTTTCTTTCTAAAATTCATAGCTTTCCAAAAGATCAGATACATAGAAAACCATAAAACTCATATTTGAAAGGAAGGTTGGACTCCGTTTAGAGTTTTGGCCGTCTATTTGAAATGCATATGGGGGCCTAATTTCCCAAATCAGTATCCATTATCACAGTTCAAATTCCTCCTACTAAGATCAGTCTGTTTCTACTAGTTATGGAACATATGTTATCCAAAGATTGGATCAGTACAAGTGTCTGTCTGTTCTTAAGACTAAGGTACGTATACAATTAGTACTACAATTCAGATTCTGGGGAAAAAAGTAATCATCATTTGCCCAAAAATAATATTACACCAAGAGCCTACCGAAACTTGAGATAACATAACAATAAGAGGAGATTTTTCCCATACATGCGTCAAGCAGAGTAAAGAATGATGCACCTCATTCAGCAGCAGCAAATTGCTGTTATGCAGTTTGGTCACATATTGTCATCATAAAAAACAACACATATATACCAGACATGGTTAGTAGATCTCTTTCAAGTCATAACTCTGCGATTTCACCAAGAGATGAAAACTCATTGATATTTGAGAGAGCATTCTGATCAATATGGACACATTTACACATCTTGGGTACAGACCATAAAGATAGATCTGGCACATCTTCTGGTTCCTTTTTTGTTATCAAGTGTTTCTCTGTTGTCAAATCATCAACCAGTTCTATAGCATTGTTGGAGAGGTTTGACAACTGAAGCTTCATATCCAAACAAGATTTTAGATCTTCTTGGTTTCGAGCTCTGTTCAGCTTGTCAATGAGTTCATCCATGGCTGCATTCCTCTCAAGGCGTGATTTCACAATCTTCCTTGATCTTTTGAGCGCCCTATGATCATTATCTTGGGAAAAACCATCATCAACAACAATTTCTCTCTCTCGCAATCTACTCAGTTTCTGATTGATAAAATTCCTTGTTCTCTGCTTACAATGTTCAGCTTGTTCCGTATTGACTTTCAAGTTTATTTTAATGTCGCACACCGACTTCAGTTTCTCATCTTCAGAAGGACCAGATTCTACTGCAGACTTTGTTTCTGATTTTTGTCTGTCTGCAATGGAAAATACTTCCTCCAACAAATGGACGTTGCCTATGTACCTGTCAAATGCCTCAGTTTCAGCTTCAATGTTTCCTTGAATATGCTCCCTTAGCTTTGTAAACCTCCACTTATTTATACTGATTGCATCCTGATATGTTAAATACATCCCGGTAAGTGTTGGATTAAGGAAATAGTATCTATGTTCAAACTTTTAAAAAATTATCCATATCTAGAGAAAGAAAACAAAAACAAGTACAGAGATATTCTCCATGCCTTCTTAGAAAGAGGTTTCTTTGTTCGTAAGGAATTGGCAAAGTGGGTTGAAAGCTGCTTTAGCAAATTCAATCTCCAAGAAGCCCTAAGATAATTGAAAATAATAATGAACAAACCATTAAACATTGTCCAGTTTTTTATAAACCCTCACAGGTTATATTTTCACTTCTTACCCATTTGAGGGCAAATCATTTGATGGTTGCTCCACAGATGGTATGTTGATAGGTAGTGGCTTATCTGGTAGTGTACTGTTCTGTTTTAGGACTGCAACATCAAAGAACAGATATAAACATAAGCCACGCTATAAAAATCCATACACTAAAAAACACAATTGAATTAGGTGAATATTCCAAATTTAATACGAAGTGTTGTACTATTTGATAAAATACCATGAATATAACATGGATTTTCAGCTTTAGAACAGCAACTCTTGCATGATTGAAATGGGCACCTGCAAAACCCAGTAGTAAGTTCAAACAGTACAAAGCATATGGATCGTTAACCCAAAAGGGAAAACTAGTAATATCATGACCATGACATGTACAATACAGTTCAGAGTTACATATTTAAGAAAACATATAAACCAGATAAAAAAAACTAATATCCTAATAATCTGAATTTAGCATGTCTACTACCGGCTCAGCCTAATCATTTCACCCATTTGGTTTGGGTCTCTCCTTGCTTTGATCTCTCATCTTCAGTGGCGGCCCTCCTCTCTAGTAAGTGCTCCTCTTCCTCCCTTATTACATTTCTAATTTCCATTCATTTTTTTCTTGGCAGAGGGCATTCATAAAAAATTTAGGGACCCCCTATTACATGCAAGGATTTCTTTTCGGTTATTTGGTTTATATTTCCTTTGCCATTATCAATGGCAATCTATGACCATGTATACCATAGGCTTGCAGTCTAGTCTTTTCATAAGTTTTCTCTCATTTACATTGGGGCTTGTTGATGAATGGGAGACGCTATAAGATGAAAACGTGTCGTAAACAAGTGATATTCCTTCTTCCTTACTATGCTTCTATTTTCCTCTTGTTTTCCTTGAAAGAGGGCCTTTTACCACCATAAAACATTTGGGACCATCTTTTCAAGCAAGATTTTCTTCTCTGTTATTTGGTTTCTATTTTCAGTTCCCTATCAAGTCTTTCTTCATTCCTTTTGGTATGGCTGATGAGAAGTTGCACTGCTGAGTTGCACACTCCATCTTTGGTGATTACATATATGGGCCTTCCCCTCTCAGACTGTCATATTGGATCTTGGGGTTGGACACGGATTGACGAGCATATGGAGCAGAGACTACATGGATGAAACTCGAGATTGTTGTTGAGGGGTATCTTGTTCTGTGCCGTCCTCTTGTCTCTCCTGATGTACTATATGACAGTCCTCCGACTACCAATGTGTGTGGAGCGGCCGATGGACATTCTGAGGAACAAATTTTTCTGGCAAGGTGGAGGCTCTCAGCAGTGGGGAGTGCACCTTCAAACTTGGAGGAGCATCTGCCGGACTACAGCGCAGGGGGGCTTAGGGATTCATGATCTTTGTTGCACCAACTGGTTGGTTGGCCAGATCAGAGGCCCGGAGGACAGCCTTTAGACCTCATCTTCACCACATGCTATGACAGGGATCTATCACGACATGCCATTCCGCCATGAGCGACGTCAGCCTTCTGGCATGGTGTATTACCAATTTTTCCCTTGGTGCGTCCACTCATGGTGGCCTCACTTGGATCTGGACAGGCTTTCTTCTTTTGGCAGCATGTGTGGGCAATTGGAGAATTTTTGGCAGCAACATTCCCCAGGCTTGGGTTTCTGAGCTCCTGGATCTTTAGCACGGATCACCCTTGTTAGACCTGAGGCATCTCGCCAGGACGGTTGGCTATGGCGATCAGGCACGTGCTCAACCCACAGCCTCTAACTTCATTTCTTCCTCACTGTGGTGTGCCAAGCACACTCAGGATGGATTACAGAGTCAGACTTATTTGGAGATCCCAGATGCCACTCAAAATCAAGATTTTTGCATGGATTTTAGTGCGTGGTAGGATCCTCACTAGAACCTATCGAGCGAGATGGGTGCACAATGCCAACATATCCTGTGCTCTATGTGACATGGCAGTTAAGGATATTTCTCACTTGTTCTTCGAGTGCACTGTGACCCAGGGGGCATGGAGACCGATACACATTGTTGGAGTCCCCAGCACAGCGGCAGAGGCCTTCTGGCAATTTCTTCAGGATCTCAGCAGCTAGGGCAGCTAGAATTGGAGTGCACCACATGCGACTTTTTTGGCAATCACCTGAGCTAGTTGGATCCAACGTAGCCATGTCGAGAGCATTGTATATCACATCTCCTTTTTGGTGCGAGTGGGGGTTTGGATAGTACCCATTGTCTCTCTTTTGACACCTTACATCTAGCATACAGATGTATATTTTTAAATTTCGAATATTAACATACATACGGATGGACACCAAGAATTGGTAGCCATCCTTTTCGCTCTACAGAAAACAAGTGGCATATCTATCACTAGAAAGAGAACTAAATCTCCTGCCCTATAGTTTTGCTTTAAGCCCCCACTAGGCCATTAGCTCAGGAGAGAGCTTTCCTTCTAGTATGATCATCGTTCCTCATGATGGGGTGTTGGCGAAAACTTTCTTCAACTTTCACTGGCCGTGCTTTAGATTGTTGATAAAGGTTACAGGCTGCTAGCCATGGTTATTGGTCATACATTTTCACATCACTCTTCCAACTTAAGGTTTATATGAATTACTCCTCATCTGACAATGAAATATATTGAAAGATGCCATACATGATGTATGGGTGCCGCCTCAAGTAAATTTAGTATCCATAAGGCCTACACCTTGCTGATGACATATGATTATTGGCAGGATTCTGGGTTGATAACAAACAAGGCACCTAGCGATCACCAGATTTTTGCATAGTTAGGAGAGGTCATTGTTACCATAGTTAGAAGACTTCAAAATACACGGAGAATATTGTTACCATGAAAGGCTCTGTGTGGGGGATGAGGTTGGAAGTATTTAAGTAAGGAGCGTATATTCTCATATGAAATTGCAATTGTTATCATCCATTGAACCAAAATCTATAACCATCGACCTTGAATAGTCATCTTTCCGTCACTCAAGAAAAGCTCACATTTCATTCGCAAGTAACTGATATTCCAAACCCCATAAGTTGGCAGGATTAAACTGAAGATATATGTCAGCACCATATAACCAGGACTAGCCAGCAAAGAAAACCTCAAAGCTAGTATCTATGATCTCAAGCATCTTACCATGCTGTTGATGATAAAAGGAGCAAACTATACCTCGATCGAGCAACATTGCCACATTTAATGCACTTGGGCTTGTTAAGGCCCCGGAGGCTCTGCTTCGGCATTTCAAGGTTAACAGAATGTTGAGGAGTGGTGTTTGCATTTATGGCAGAAATAGCACCAATAGTGTCACCAATCTTTGTACTAGAGACTGGAGATGAAGCTGCTGTAGAACTCATCTCTTCTGGATGAAAGATGACGCCAACTCTGCACAAAAAGTAAAATATGAGGAATCTCTTCTATCAGGGTAATACATGCCATAAGTGAAACATAAAATTTTCTTCCATCTAAGAGAAACTTCGTACACATGTGCTTTTCCAATAGAACAGTTAAACGAAAGGCCAGCATTATTCATAACTTTCTAGAAGGAGCAATGGATGACTATGGTCCTCTAGTCACCTGTAACTTTATTTATGGTTCACCTGCACCTCATGCAGATGACTGAGAGAAAACATGCAATAAAGTAATCAACACGTTCGTCAAGCTACAAGTAACTGATCACACATTTGTGACACATCGCTTCATATGTGGTAAGAATTAGTTAAAATCAATCATATAAACTACAACATCAAGTGTTTGTACTTATATAAGACATCAAATTTCATCTTTTTTTTTTTGAAAGAGATCAAATTTCATTATTCAAAAGATTTAATCACAAGCTTGCAATCACTTCACAGCAATGTTGTCAAACCTCGACCAACCATCACCCGAATTGATCATCGGTCAGGTCAGTCCAAAAAATAATAAAATAATATAAAATAATCTAAACTCAAAATATCTCTTTGCCAAAAGGTACTTGCTACATGAATGGTTCATCTTCACTCTTGACTTTTTCTCAACAATTCCGTGTGAAGCTTTCTGGTACTGGTATATGGGAAATTTTTCTATGCAGTTAAGAATCTTTGGAATTATAAAGCTCTGGCATATCAGGAAGATTCATCGACTATTTACAAGGTGAGAACATAAAGATGTGAAAAATATGGGGAAAAAATTAGAAAAAAATGTGCATTCACTATTCTCTCCTTGTCCTTGTGCAGACTTAAGAAAGACATAAGAATCAACTACTTTTGCTTTAGGATTTTGAAACTCCTTTACGTAAGTTCTTTCTAAGAATCAATCAATTTTTCATATAGAAAAGATTTAATGTGATTATGGTTTTTCTACTATAAAAACTCCGCCTATATTTTATAGCCGGTCCCAAGTCCGGATAAAGGAGGAGGGTTGTGTTAGGCCCCGATAGCCAACATAAAATCCTGTCGAATCTTATGAACATGGATCAATGAATATAGAGCGGAATGACGTCATATGATCCATGTAGCCGACCCCAGCTAGTGGAATAAGGCTTTGTTGTTGTTGTTGTTGTATATTGAATAGAGAAAAAAGTTAAGAATCTCTCTGGCTCCAGAATCCAGATGGCACAATCATATTGTTATGCTTTCAACCACCAAATAGTTCTCATGTGAAAGGAGAAATGTAATAACAACTACTATGTTATGCATTGAGTATATATGTAGTAATAAACAAGTGTTCTAGCCAATGTTATCAAACACGTAAAACGGCATGGAGGGCCAGAAAAAACATAAATCATGAACACGAAACACGACACGTCCAATTCTACCAGATTTTTTTATAAATTAATTTTTTATGTATTTGTGTTTCCAACTCCTGAACCCAAACCAGATGCCATTTTCCCTTTACCTAAATCTGAAACACATTCTATACAAGCATACAACATAATCAAGATATAATTAAGCATGCAAGGACAACAACTGTTACTTATATAATCCTAACTTAAAATTTTAAACAATTACTCATACAATAATCCTATGTTCCTATTCCTAATTGAAGTCATAGACTCATACACCTGTCTCCCTCGTGGCTTGCGAGCCCTGAGCGAGCAGGGAGACCTCGCTGCAGGAGAAGGTGCATGGAGGCTGCTCCCTGATCACCTGCGTGCTGAGGTCGCGAGCAGGGAGACCGGCGACAGAAAAGAAAGAGTTCAGGCACTACCGGCGATTCACGGCGAGCGGCAGCAGCGCACAGCGGCAGACGGCTGGAACACACGGCGGCAGACGGCTGGCGGCAGGCGGCAGGCGGAGGTAACTAGGGCATTGTTTCTTTGTTTCTTCCTTAATGACTTTGGGCTCACGTGGTAAACCACGTGACTGCTAAGAGGGCTAGGAAAAAAAAAACCGGAAACGCTTCTAAGATCAAGCACTTTTTTTTATTTTGGAGAGGTAAGATCAAGCACCATTTTTAGGACACGTTAACAATATTAATTCTCGCATTTAATTTTTATCCATATACTATTCTGCTATTGCTCATATATGAAGTAAAAAACATTTCTTTAAAAGACATTTTTTAAAAAGCATATGACTTAGGACCATTTAGAACGGACTAATGTAGATAAATTATTAATTATTTTATTTAAAATTTACAAGGGTCATCGTATTATTTCGTTTGGTCGTGATTACACTGATAATTTTATTACCTCATTAATAGTTTAGATAACAAGACACGAAACGCGACTTTTTAAATTACCAATTGATAGACATGCATTGTGATAAAAATATTCATTCAATTAAAAATTAAAATTGTTAACTTTAAATATTTTGATAATGAATAAATATCATTCAATCTCATCTTCTCTATCCTTCAATTTTTTTTACAAACAACTCTTAGTTTCGCTATATTCATTTTTTTATTTTTTACTTTATTTATTTATAATACCATGTGATAAAAATCTAAAATAATTTTTAATAGCATTTTGATAATTTATTCTCTAGTTATTTTAATCATAACTTATATTATCAATAGTTGTCAAACACTGTATCGGTATCTAAGTGGTGACAATTAATTAAATCAGTAATGCGTCAAGCGATCCTAAGTATTTTTACACCATAAAAATATTGTTTAAAGGGTTGGCTATATCTTAAATTACATTGTAACCATAAATAATTAAAAATATAATTGATATAAATAATAATATAATAAGTAATTGTTGTAAAAAGTTTATTTCACAATTTGTATTATATGATAATGATACAACGACTAGTTGTGGCAACGTATACAACGCTTGTAAAGAAAGTATTGTAAATAACTACTTATCACTAGTTATTTACAACACAATATTTTCGTTTTTCAAATTTGTATAATATTGAAATTTTATATTCATTATAGATACATTTAATACGTAGTACCTTCTTATCTGTAAACATACTTATTGGTGACATTCGTTAAATAGACAGTAATTCACTTAATTACTTGTGAAATACTACTCAGTTAATTACTTTAGTAGGAAACATAATAGTTTTAGGATCTATTTTCTCATAACAAATAAGGTAATATACTATTAACACAGGCAACATAGTTTTAATCACATAATCCACAAAACTAAAAGAGAAGAAGATCTATTGTTGTAATAAAAAAAGAAGGCAAACAACTGATTGGAAGGGGACATAAATACTTGTATCTACATTCATATCGAACACCTACATATATGTGTTTGTACCTCACAAAACATGAAAAGATGTGTTCTATCAATCCACATCACACTTTAGCTTTGTAAGGATAGATATATTTGACCCTTTCCTCTACATAAAAAAAATAGTTGAAAAAATATTACAAGCGTTTGGATTGAAATTTATTAATGGATTAGATTATTTAAATTTTATTGGAATAATATTTTTAGATTATTTATAAATAAAGTTGTCAATATCTCGATCTAAATTTTAGGATTATGATTTTACAATCTTGCTATTTATGATCCATCTTGAATTTATATTGAAAATTTTATGTATAAAATATTAATATTATTTAAATTGTTATCACGTGGTCTACTAATATAATAATTTTAGTAATAGGAAAAATATATTAACCATCATATAATTAATTTAGATGAATTTCATTTGTTTTTCTTATGTTTGGATATAATTTGAATTGAGAATTGATAAAAATGTGATTTAGTGAGGTGTGACTAAAGATTTTAATGTGATTTGTTTTTTTTTAAAAATTATTATT
Organism: Pontederia crassipes; assembly: GCA_030549335.1. Classification (NCBI taxonomy): domain Eukaryota; kingdom Viridiplantae; phylum Streptophyta; class Magnoliopsida; order Commelinales; family Pontederiaceae; genus Pontederia; species Pontederia crassipes. Next base: position 15,376,863 of record CM060193.1, read on the forward strand.
TTTAAAATATTTTTTATTAATCACCAGGATCTTATAATTGTCATCTTATGATCTTCTTTCATCTTATGTAAGATCGATTTTGATAACCTTAGTTATAAAGAGATGAAATAAATGAGTTAAGCCTATAAAAATTTATTTTTAAAGAAATAAAAATAAAAAATTTATATTAAATTAATCATTTCTAACTCATGTTAATATTTCATTTTTTGGAGAAATATTATTATTTCATTTATATAATAATTTAGATTTATTTTAAATTTCTCCCAAAATTTGTTTTCTCTAAAATATCTTTTTCTTTGCATCAAAATAATATTTATATTTATATTTAACTTTAATTTCAAAAAATATCTATTCTTATTTTCTATTTTTATTCTCTAAAATAGATGACCAAACAAATAGGAGAATAGTTTAAAATGTAGACGAAAGATATATGTGTGTGTGAATAAATTAGACGATAAAGAATCATATGATATAATTTTAGAATTCATCATATGCTATATATTTTATATGTAATGAAGATGAAAATAAATTTTATAATAAAATTTTCTTATTCCGTCACCTGTCATTATATATTACAAATAAAATAAAATAGTTTATATTTGTCATTTAACCATACACATCCTTTGTCATTATATGCTATTGATCTTTTCCATCCACTATCATTTGTTGTGATCATCGTTGGAGCTCTGGCAGATCTTGCTTTGCTTTTCGAAGCTCTTTTCTCTGACTAGAGCCAAGAAGCAAGAACAACTGAGCACTAGCAAGTAAAGGTGACAAGAGATAAAAGACGAGTTTGAGAACCATGGTGAGGAGGGCTCATTGCCAAGGTAGTCATTGCTGTCCACAGCATTGATACCGGAGAAAGTTGACACATGAGGAAAGTGCTGAACAATGTGGAATTGGAGCAGGAGGAAGACAAGTACAACTGATTACTTAAGAGGGAGGAAAGAAAAGTGACTTGATGAATAATTGAAAGAAGATACAGAACTGTAAGATGATGTTATTGTTATTGTTTATATATTTTTTTCTATTATCTTTTTTGAGAGGGTTTATGTGGCTGATTGTGAGAGGGTGTATATATGAAAACTGTAAATATTCCTTTTGGTTACAAAATTATAAATATTTTACAATCTTATTTTCATGAAAACTTTCATGATTAATCAAGTAATACATAAAAATTCTTATGAAGCATATATTTTAATTTATATCTTATAGTATCTTTTTAAAGAGATATTTTGCTGTTGATAGGTAAGATTGTTATGAATTTTAATGATCCATGGAGCTGATACTAAGTAGGATATGGATCATGACAACGTTATTGGTTTCTGCACAATTTAATGCATTATACCAGCAAATATAGGCATTTGAATTCTAGGATTACTCATTTTCAAGAATGTCTCCGACCATGTATATCAAAGTGTGCTATATTTTGTTAGTTCATACAAACATAACACTAAATTCTGAGCATGAGGATTTAATGTTTTTACTTGTGTGGCACTTTTACATTTAGTATGCATCTGCCCATATGTGATACTTGCATTTGATCAGTTAGTGCATTAATACATGCTTTTACGATATTTGGGAATGTTTTAATATTTCCTTAAAGTCCTCAGGCAAACAATAACCTTGCCACTCTGCACTCTTGTATAAAGGGCTTAGGGATATAGTTTCAAAGTTATACATGCTTTTACGATATTTGGGAATGTTTTACTGCAATTTTTTTCTTGGATCTGAATCGGACTGTCACTTTGTTCTTCTCTTATTGCATATCATCCACATTTTATCATAATTTCTACTTTTCATTTATAATGTTTGTGCAACAAGTTTAAGTATCAGTGTATCACAATGATATTTGGTCTATCTTCCCCCTCTTGATTATGTCCGTTTGTTCCTTATGCAGATGCATCAGGTTCTTAGTCATTTATTCCCATTTGGCAGGGCTCTACGCCATGCATACGGAGCTTCTAACTTTTGGGTATTTTACATTACTCTTGACAAGGTGCAAGCTTTTTGCATTAACAAAATTGGGGTTTTGGATTCTTGCTCCAAAATCTTCTTTTGCAGGCAGGCTGGTTGGGAGCTCATCCAACTTCTCTGTACTTCCTCAAGTAATCCTCTTCTGATCCAATTTTCTTTTTCAAGTCTAAATCACTTGTCCTTATTTAATTTGAAATGATAGACTTACACCATTAATGTTCCCATCTTTTTCTAAGGCATTCCAGTATCCTCATCACAATTATCCATAATTCTAACTTGAAAGCTTCATTTCGTATTTCAAAGTGATTTTAACTTTTCTTGTGCTGACCGAAGAACCCTTTTGCGTATCATTGAGGTTCAAAAGTGATAATCACATGGATCAGACATGTGATTCTGTCTTGTAAGTTTTGTTTGATGGAACAATGGGCAGAACAGGATGATATATCAGAATGCACATTATTCATCATCTCCTTAGGATCAGAGCAGAGAGAGTGGAGCGTTTAATAGGAAAACATAGGAAAAAAAAAGGTGAAAAATTTTGAAAACCACTCCGATATCAGAGCCAGGTTTCGATCCTGGGACCTGTGGGTAGGCCACCACGCTTCCGCTGCGCCACTCTGATTTGTTGTTGAAAAGCAATATAAATTACATATACAAATGTTTCTTTGGCGTGGGCCTCTTTCCTCGTTAGTGACGAGATATATAGTATAAAAAATAATATTAGATTTAGGAGTCATATCATTATCTTCACAATATAAAATAATATCATGTTCTAATTATAGATGACGCTTTGGAGGCCGATGCAAATTCTGGCACACTCTCGTGCCTCATCAAATGTTTGATTATATATATAGTAAGTAGTGTTGACACATGAATGTCAATGCATTGACATGAGAAAAAAATATATTCATATAGAAAATTTATAATGAGTTCGTCTAAATTTATTCGATGTTAGCTATCCACTTGTATTTTTATGAATTGTAGCCTGTTGTTATATACGTATTTTTAGTGTACATAATATTTTGTTGAAAAAAAAGAGACCAGATAACATAAACAAAATATAGTACTTGAGGGTAAGAAAACATGCACGTATGTTGGAATCAATATGGAGCTGAGATTCCGTTGAATGTTTAGCTCAACTTTAATTTAATGTTACTTCAAAGACACGATTAATTGCCTTCGGGAATTAGACTAAATTTAGTAACTCCAATGTATAATATTCTTCTAAATAGTTAGCCTTGAATAACAAGGACTCACGTATGATTCAATTTCCTGATTAATTAATTAATAAGTTCGAACAAAGTTGACTTGTAGGAAAAAATAAAAAGGCATGTCAGCACATGTGATGCTCCTGATTACTCAATCTCTGCTTCTGAGAAATTTAAGATGTGGTATGAAGCAAACTGCTCCAATGCTTCTTTGGATTAGGTCCTTGTTAATATATATAGACCTATGTTTGAGATCAATAAATAATCACTTTAAGTTTAACTCATGCGAATATATATGTGTAGTAGAATCCTACACATATTAGAATCCCCTATCAAGTACATCAAAGTCTTCACTAGAGTCTAAAATAGTTAGGGAGGAATAAAAATAATCAGAAGTCATCAAGTATCTAAGTTTTTGTGTTGTTAGCCAGTCATCTGGTTTTGTGATGTATATCCACAAGGAACCCTGGCACCCACCGAATTCATATATATAATATATAGTCAAATGTTAAAGTCGTATTCTCAATTATATATAGTAACCCTTGATTCAACTGATTCTTAATTGAATTAGGGAAGAAAGATGCCATAACGATGAAATAGTTGTTTTTGAAAAGAAATGAAATAAGTCTAAACCATCCTATGCTTAATTTAGATAGAAGTTTATTTACATCTTCACATAATTCATATATATATATATATATATATATATATATATATATATATATATATTTATACTAATTTATGCCCATGATCCAGACATGTGGAATCACGAACAGTGGAATTTTTGGACGAATAATTTTCGACGGACAAGAATCCTTCGTAATTTGCGAAGGATTTTGCGATGGACAAGTAAAAATTAAACAAATAAATTATAAAATTTATTATTTTATTATTTGATGATTAGGAACGTCGAAATTTCCGACAGATACATATCCGTCGAAACTTCCGACGGTCGAGCCCGTCGGTAAGTGAAAAAATAATTTAATATTATATAATATATAACATCATATAATATATAATATAATTAGTATTTTATTATTATAATTATCGACAATTCGGATCGTCGAAAGTTTTGACGGTCTGGACCGTCGATAACTGTAAAAAGAATTAAATAATAAATAATATATAATATAATTAGTATTGTATTATTATAATTACTGTTAGTGATTGGAAAAAATAATTAAATAGTACAATCATATATCATAATATAGAATATATATTATTATTAAAAAAATTACCATCGAAATACGTCGAAAGTTCCAACGATCAAGACCGTCGATCAATAATTAAAAAATAATACCGCCAAACTCTCCCGCTTTTTTTTCTTTTCCCGCTTCCCCCTCTCTCTACCTCATTTTCGTCTGTATCTCAACTTCTCCCTCCTCTCTCTCCCTCACCGGCCATCTACCTCCTTCCCGCGACTGGCGCGACGACCTCCGTCCCGGATGATGACCCGCCCGGCGACCCCTCTCTCTCTCTTGGCACGGTGGCCGACTGGCGGCCTGAATCAGCAGCCTAGATGCCTGATCCCATAGTGCGCGGCTTGGATCGATCGACGAAGGCAGCCTGGACGAACCTCTCCGGCGACGAGTGCGGCCTCGACGACAACGATGCGATGACCCCCCCCCCCTCTCTCTCTCGCCTATGCCAGAACGGCCGCAGGCAGCCTGGAACGGCTGCCTCGTGGCCAATTTTTTATTACTTTATACCTTATCTCCGATAGCTTAGGCCGTCGAAAAAATTGACAGCCGTCAAAACTTTCGACGGTCGCCACCGTCGAAATCTTTCGGCGGGTGCGGCCGTCGAAATCTTTTGACGGATGCAACCGTTGAAAGTTCTGACGGGTGCGGCCGTCAGAAGTTTCTACGGATATTTCTTGCCCGTCGGAAGTTCATTTGCGAAAAATCATTGAAAACTTCATTTTTCAACGGATTTCTCAAGATTTTCGACGGCTGCGATCGTCGAAAAAGTTAATTTTTCTTGTAATGGAATCCTAGATATTTTTCTACCCTATGTTAATAAATAATGCATTTATGGATCAAAATAATAATATGATAATTAAAGAAATCATTATATAGAAAATTTGGCTTGTACTTCGCCAACAAATGCTTTTTGTAATAATTATACTTTAGAAAAGTAAAATCAGGTTGGTACTACTTTATAAGTTTTTATGGGAGGATGAAACAAACAAAGAATTCTAAGAGTTTAATGAATTTTTGTATATTTATTTTCCTTTAAGTTTAATATTTTTAAATTCTATTATATCATATTATATGAGAGAATATGTCATATACATAAAATGTTCTAGGTAGATAAGATCAAGATTAGTTGGTTAGCTAATCTAATTCAAACTTCTGCATATACATTCTCAAGTTGCATAGAAGAACATGAAATCTATAGCGTCCAAGAACCTTGGTCATGATATCTATCCATCAATTGATATTTTGTGAAAAATATGAACTATGAATATTACATGACAATAGGTGATGAATAAAATGACAATCAATCTCGTTATGTTTTTTATGTCTAAGAAAAAATTGGATTAGCGACAGTATAACGAGCAATTTAATTGTCACATACAAGATATCTTGGCATATTGTGATGCACTTTCAGAGTATGAAGAAGAGAGGAAAGCCAAGGCAATTTACATGTAGTCGCAACCATGGATTGGTATACTAGCTTTAGCAGAACGATAAACAATTTGTTGCTTCTTAGTTTTGCAAGATTTTGGAGAATCACAAAGGAACGCATAATAACCTATAATTGAACGATTGAGTCATGGAGCAACTTGACCAACACCAAAATAAACTATAAAGCAAAGAGAATAAACCATAAGTAAGATACCTTTCCAAGGACAATAATTGAAATATTAACATAATGACATGAGTGCATCCCAACACTCTTGTTGGGGATCATGAACAAATTGAGATAGAATATGCACTCAATAGAAAACTTTAGGTCAAGTTATGGTAAGATAAATTAGATACTCAATGAGGCATTTGAAAATATCTAGGTTTTGAGAGTGGTGATCCTTTAGTATGTAGCCGAAGATTTTACTCCATAGGAAAGCAAGATGTTTTGCACCCAACATCCCACTATCAGAAAGTATATCAAACGTATACTTGCATTGGGATAATAAGAGATGAGAACCATTTTTAGCCATCTCGATGTCCAAGAAGTAATGAAAAAGGACCAAGATCTTTAATGTGAAAGCGTTGGTTAAGATAACTTTTGAAAGAAACACATCATAGTTGAAAGTCTCAACAAGGATGACATCATCCACATATATGAGTATAAAAGACAAAAAATGTCATTAATTGAATACGTAATTAGGGTATTGTCAAAACCATATTTTTGCAAGGCATTAAAAAGCTTATAAAACCAATTGTGGGAGGCTTGGCGAAGACCGTATAAAGATTTACAAAAATAACATGCAAAATTTGATTGAGATGAATGAAAATAGAAAGGGAGTCACATATAAACTTACTCGTGAAGATCACTATGCAAGAAACCATTATTAACATCTAGGTGGTGGAGCTCCCATAGTTTTGATATGGTTATCATCAAAAGATAGTGGACCGTGGCAAGTTTAGCCACTAGTGCAAAAGTTTCATGAAAATCATGACTTTATATTTATGTGAATCTTTTTACCACAAGATAGGATTTAAAGTGCTAAAAAGAGTCATCAATATGACACTTGATTTATGTACCCATTTGCTACCAATAGAATGTTTTTAGATAAGAAAAGCCGCCAACATGATGTTTGGTTTTTTTTCATACCCTTTTGATTTTATATGCCCATTGGCGACCGACCAATAGGATGTTTCTTGAAAAAAAAAGATGCAAGTGTTCATGTGCCATTGTTTTAAAAAGCAGAGATTACTTTGTCCATTGTTTCAAACAAACGAGGATCATACACAAACTTTAAGTAGATCCAGATTTAACATCAGAATCCATAAAAACTAGATACGCCTTGTGATTTCATCATAAAAGACTATATGATTCCTGAGATTGTATGACTTACCAAAATAGGGATCAATATAATGAGATGTATCATGAGTTTTAGAAGCAAAAGCAGTATTGCAAATATGCTTTAAACTATCATGCTCCACTTGATGGTAGCGGGGATGTAAGGAAGGTCAAGAGGAGTAGACGAAGGATATGTTAAACATGGTCAATAATATATGCAAGTAAAGGAACATTCTTAAAGAACTTGAGACAAAAATGTCAAAAATGTGGATTTAGAGAAGAGTTGGTAGATCAGGAAGGTAAAAGAAAAATATATTTATAAAAATTACGTCACGAGAAATATTGAAAATTCACTATAAGAACATAAAATAAAGAACCAAAAACATGCAAATGAGAGAGATGGAGGTTTACCAAACGATATCTTATAAGGCGACTTTGTCTAATAACAGGGAATACAATATATAATTATAGAAAAGTAACTATTAAAATGTTTTTACCCCAAAATATGATCGTTAAGCTAGCTTGAACATAAGAGCATGAGAAATATTCAGGATGCAACGATGTTTGCCTTCAACTCCTCCATTATGTTAAGGAGTATCAACACAAGAGGTTTGATGAATGATGCCAAACTAAGAATAAGATGTCATGACATGAGAGATGAACTCGGAGCCATTATAACCACGGATAACTTTCATTTTATGTGTTTCAACCATATTATAAAATGAAAACATACAATCATGTGTCATATTTTTCACACATGAGGTACATCAATGTACAATGAATTTATAATCAAAGATGGACAAAATATCATGGTTTAGTAAGGATCCCATGTATCATTATAAACCAAGTCAAAATGGTAAAGTATTATTCATGCTTAGAGGAAAAGAATTAAAGTTTGCTTAGCACGAAGACAAATGCCATAATTTTTGTTAAAGTTAGAAGAAGAAAAATTAGAAGGAATTCGATTATAGGATGTCCGAGTCACATGTGCCAAAGTTATGCGATCTCCATCTTTAGTGGCGGTAAAAAAATGCAAATGATTGAAATACATGTTTTATATAACAAAACCCATCACACATGTAACCCACTCCAATCAACCTTTACATAATGAGATGTAAAAATGTGAATAAACGTTACAAAATAATGTACCCTTGGTTATCCAATAGAAATAAGGTTGCAACAAAATCCAATAACATAACATATTATATGTAAAGAAACTTAATCCAACAAGCAACCAAGCTTGTGAGAGTTTGTAGAATTTTTCTATTAGGAATACAAATGGTGAAGACATTAAGAATCTCATGAACATCTGAGAGATAATTCAAATCTAGAGAGAACACAATTATTGTATCTCTACAACATTAAACTACGAAGAATTAGAAGGGTTTATGTTAGGAGGACATGATAAGGCAAGGACTTGAGTAGCATTAGCATCAACTCGAGTCATAGAATCTACATTCTTTATTTTTGTGTCATCTTTAATCAAGGTTTGCTAGATAACCATGCATCTTATGCCAAGTAGGCTCAGAAGGTCCAATTTTTTCTACAACAATCACATTTAAGGGTGAGGCTTTACTTGACATGCGTGATAATAGACAGCTTCCTACACTGAACTCTCACATTCACGAGTAGTCTTTAGTTGATGTTCCTTTTGTACCACCATGGAATAAGTTTTTGGAATGTTGGAAGAGGGTCAATATTTAAAATTTGGGAACAAACAATACTAAATGATTCAGAACTCAAACCCTTGAGAAGCGGTAAAGTCTATTTTTGTAACGATCCAAAGCTTAAAGACTGATGGTACTAATGAATAGTCTCGCATAAGCAAAATATGAAAGTGGTCATGTGCTTATGCGTAACTATCATTTTCACCTATTAAGATAAAATTTAAACTTGTGTGGAGAAAAAGTCCAAAGCGATCAATATCTTGATTTGGTCTGAAGATATTATAGAATGGTATTTGAGTTGATCTCGTGTGCAAACTTGAGCCATATGAGAAATATGAACCATGAGCCAATACAAATCACTCAACGAGAATATTGAATCCCCTAGTATAATGACACAAAGTTTAAGAACCATGGACACCAATGGATAGTCATACATGAGCAAAATATAAACATGGTCATGGGTTATTTTTTTCACCTATCAAGATGTATTTTAAATTTGCGTAGACCAAAAGTTAAAAGCGAATAATATTTTGATTGAACCTAGGTGTTGGGAACAAAACACCGAGGATCGATGAACAATGAAAATAACGAAAGAAAGAGAAGATGAACACAGAGATTTAACGTGGTAAAATCCTCTTGATCAATGTGAATAAGAGAAAAACATCCACGGGTAAAGGAGGCCGCCGCCAAAAGAATTTCACTATGAGTCAAAAAAGAGTACATCATATAAAATCCTAACCCTCATATATAAAGGTCCACACTGCGGGGGGCTTCGCCCCCCGCACCCCCACGAGAATCAGTGGCGGGCTACAGGCTTGGGCCTAACGGCCCAAGTCCTCCGCTTCCGCCATAGATCCTCATTTTTCCTTCTCATTTTTTTCTTTTCTTTCATAATTTTGGGTACAGGGTACATAATTCAAGGCACATCAACACCAGGGTGTTACAATTTTGATCTGTGCTTTAACATAATCCATAGACACATTGCAATGTAAGTTAGTTTCAATTTATGGCCATCAAATTCATCCCGTAATCCTTTGAGTTTCATATAATAAGCAAGGAACAATATGCCATCTTGAAAGATGATGATTTCACTCTCGATTTGAAAGATTCAAGGTTCAGTGCCTTGTGAATAATGATAATGAAGGTTGGCCCACATGTCCTTTGCATTATCTAAATATAAAATACTATCGTGCGAGCTTTTTATCAAGAGTTTTGAAGATCCATATAATTTTATCGATGAAGCCAATATTTTTTAAATTGAAAGGAGTTCCTCATGATACGAGACCAAACAGGATAATTATCACTTACGAACAAATAGATTTCCTAGATTGTTAGATGTGATGTGATAATATGAAAATGAAACTTCAATAAGTTTGTTGGCCGAAGATGTTGTCGCTAGAGGAGACCATCGTAGCAAAGGCAACAAAAGAAAAACACATACTTAGCAATATACTAAAATTAGTATGTAGATGTTGGTTTCATGTACATAAAGAAAGTTAATCATAGCTCACTAGTTGGCGAATATGGTGTTACTTAAGTTTGTTTAATATATTATGGGCTTGCCCTCGTATTATTATTGAAAAAAACACAAAATAGAGTGAAAGATGGAAAAATGATTCTTTTAGGATCACTCTATACTATGAGAAAAAAAGGAAGATCACAAAATATCCAAACCCTTACCCCACCCCAATTTTCAGCTGCATTATATATATATATATATATATATATATATATATATATATATATATATATATATATATACATTAAAGTTAATTTGAGGTTCCCCCGAACCCCTACCCCACTCCCTAAATTGAGTTAAATATTATCAGATAACATATTATTTAATTTTTATCGTATTTATTTATTATTATTTTAATATTTAATATTTGTATAATATATCTTGGCTCCCCCTAAAAGACTTTTGATCGAGTTCGTCCCTTCATAATATCATGAGAATATATGATTATTAGTATAAAAAGTAATCAATTATTATAATATTATATGCATCTAAAGCAGTTTTTATTGCTTAACAAGCATTTCATTTTATTTTTGTTATTTGTGTTACTTCGATTCTTCGAAGATCTTGTCAGAATCACATTACTAATTTTGCATGGTAAATATTTTATGCACATATGTGAACAATTATTCAAATCTTAAGAAATTAAGAAGTAAAATGAATATTACCTTATGTCCAATTATATTTTTAATCCTTGGAGTAAAGTAAACAAGACCACAAAGATGTGAATTTATTCATATAAATTTCACAAAATGCATGCATGAAAAGCAATAATAAATTTTAAATCAATTGTAAATAGGAAATGACATAAATAGGTATATAATATAATTTAAATAACTTATATTTTATTTGTTATTGTTTTATATCATTTTAATGAACAATATAATGTCATTTTGTGAGCATTTACATAGTCCAATCTTCTGTGGTTAGTATTAAAGATGGAAAGGATGAGAACAGACCTTTTTAATCTTTTTTTCATATCATCATTCTAGTCAATATTAATTACATCACCATCTTTTTTTTTTTACTTTTATGATGACATCACTAACTTAATTCGGAAGCTTATATGACTCCAAAACGCACATAAATAGGCGCCAAGGAGACGAGCAGATAGCAAACCAAATCAAGCCAAACTCTCATTAGCCACCCCAAAAGCAAAACGCATCTCATGGAAGGAGGCTCTATAGCTCCAGCGTCTGGACCTAGTCCTCCGCCGGCGGCCGCAGTTAACATTTTACCCTCCTCCTCCGTCGACGGAGCCGGTAGCTCTTCTCTATACATCGTCCTCGTTCTCGTCGCCGTCGCCGTGCTCGCCACCATCGTCATCCGCTGCCTGATGACCTGCCACTGCGAGGTCATCTGCTGCGGTTGGCGGTGGCGCCATCCTTCCGCCGCTGTTGCGGACGTCCCTGAACTTACTCCAGACGATGGACGCTCCGCCTCAAACACCGGCAAAGGCGATGCCGTAATCACCTCCGACAAAGAGAAGATCGCTTCAGCAGCCGGTCGACACTCGCCGTTCTCCCTCCCGACGTTGTCGCGGGAGTGCGCCGTGTGCCTCTCGCCTCTGCAACATGGCGAAGAGCTCCGAATCCTTTCGGCCTGTGGCCACGCCTTCCATGCCCCTTGCGTCGATACCTGGCTAAGTACAACGCCGTCCTGCCCACTCTGCCGCACCTCCGTCACCTTCCCGGTCCCACCTACGTCCTTCCTGCCGTCACCTCCGGGGTCAGGCCGCTGGCGCCCGTCCTCAGGTAGCTTCCACATTGAGTCCGCAAATAGGCGACCGAATCCGGCCCAAGGAGAAACCAGACGCCCGAATCCGGTGCCCGTTCCGCAGCGGTCGGCACCACCTGTGATGAGGACGTACTCGATCGGGCTGAATGAGGTGGAGGCCGAACCGGCGGTTGCACAGATAGGGAGGCCGACGACGGAGAAAAAGGACAAGCCGTCGGAGGCCATAAATACGGTTCCGCCAATTGAGGGCACTGCCGAAGGTGGTAGAAACTCCGGCCGCCGGAGCGGGAGGTGGCCGTGGGAGGCCATAATTACGGTTCCCCCAACTGAGGGCGCTGCCGAAGGTGGCAGACGCTCCGGCCGCCGGAGCGGGAGGTGGCCGTGGGAGGCCATAATTACGGTTCCGCCAACTGAGGGCGCTGCCGAAGGTGGCAGAAGCTCCGGCCGCCGGAGCGGGAGGTGGCCGTGGGAGACCATAATTACGGTTCCGCCAACTGAGGGCGTTGCCGAAGGTGGCAGAGGCTCCGGCCGCAGGAGCGGGAGGTGGCTGTGGAACTACATCGATAGGTTCGCTCCGTCGGCGTCGAGTTCGATGCGCTTCTCTGGTCGGTGGAGCCGTCGCTATGACGCGGGAGACGGACGGTACCAGTTCTCGGATTCGGAGGGGAGCAGCCGGCGGGAGGAGGAGGACGGCGTCGCCTACAGCTTTTACAGGTGGTTAATGGGGGAATAAAACAGTAATAATATTCCTGGATTCCCCCCATTGGCCTTTCAACCCCTCACACGTGCCGCCGTCGAATGTTATCGCAATCTTTCGGATTAGTCAACTCTGCCAGTGAAAAGTCCACGAGTATTTCTAGCTGAGACGTCAAAGTGATCCGCGCCCTTTATTTGGTCGCCTTTACAACTGGACGGACGATGATTGAGAATCCTTGTTTTCTTTTATTTTTTTTTTCTCTTGTTCTCGTCTCAACTGGGATAATATATGGATTATGATATTGTAATTTTATTATTATGCTAAGAAGTCTGCTGATATTAATTGTCACCTTTCCATACTGTGGGTCTGAGACCTGTGGAGATAACTGAGCAAATATTTTTTTATCAATTTGATAAATAACTGTAGTTGTTTCTTTGCTATTTTTTCGGAAATGCAAGGAGGATAAATCACGAGATGAATTAAAAAAAACACTAAATTAAATGTTTATTTTGAAGAGTAATATGCGATGCTATCGAAGTGGAAAGTATGCTTCATTTCATGTGGTAAAAACACTGTTCTTTTCCTTTTCTTTAATTTGGATTAATGTGAACACCTATTTTTTTCCTTCCAACAAAAAAAAAGAAAACAAATTTAAGAAATATTCCGCTCAATTAAATAAAAACCACATTAATTTCGAAGAAACCGGGCAAATGGTTTCTCTGATTCTTAAATAATTGAGGTGATTTCCTTCTAGCGTCCTAAAACATCAAAATCAAAACTCATATTTTTTGGACAATAAGAAAAGTCATTGGCAAAAGATATTATATATAACATGTATCTATTATTTTTATAACGACACGAGGTCTAAGAATTAAGATGATCTCATTAAATAATTTCACATGAACAAAACATGAAGATTATCAACTTACATGTAGCTATTTCTTTTATCTAATAAGACGCGCTTTAAATTCGTGTGGGACGAAAACTCAAAATGAATAATATTTTGATTGGGGAAAGGGTGTTACATAACGATATCAGAGCCAACCTCATGTGTTCATTTGAGTCATGTGAAAAATATGGACCATTGACCATCATGGATCTTGCTCAACGAGGACATTGAGTCCTTTATGAGAAAATATTATAACAACCTGAGTGATTAAGATGGTCTCATTAAATAATTTTATATGAGCAAAATACGAACCTATAAATTTTCATATTAAATTCGTGTGAATCATTATCTTAATTGATCTAAAGTTGTTACAATTTTACTCTAAAATATGATTTAATTAATAATTATACGTATTATCTGTACCATTTCACTCACATATATCAGAGTCAAAATAAATTACTAACTCCAAAGGGAGAGAGAGAGAGAGAGTATGAATGGAGCCAGTCAACTTCTTTTTGTTGTAGCGGTGGGTCCGACTTCAGAGCAGTGGTGAGGCTTAGATAACATTTTGGTGTGGTTGATAAATTATTAAATTGTACGTAGCAGTCAAATGGTTGGAGTTAGTGGTGCAGCTCCACGTGAAGAATGTTTTCCTTTCCAACCAAAAAATATAAGTACAAAATGAAATCAATGTTCTGCAAAAATTGAATTGACGGCTGATCGAATCTGATTCAATTCCAAAATTTTGAGATGGCAAAAAGATCAGGCAAATGGGGTTGGTAATAAATAATATTATGTTTAATGAAATATTAAATTCTTTAATGAAGTGATAAGTAATAAATAATATTATATTAATCATTTTATAATAAATATATTATATTTAATAAACAAATTTTTTGTGAGAAAATTATAATAGAGAGAAAATAAGGAAAAGAAAGAAAAGAATAAACAAAATTTTAAAAAGGTGTTTTCACGTCAATAAAAAATTGAAAAAAATAAAAGTCGGTACACATGATTCCTAGTTTTGATGGTCTTACAATGAGATCGAATTTAAGTAGTTGACGAACTCAAATGAAATTATTTTGATTCACTGGTTTCAATTGTCAAAGATTTCCTCCGAGAAGGGAACTAAAAAAACTTTCACATTATTATCTTAGAGATATATTTTAGAAAGAAACTATGTTATTTTTAAGTTAATATATTTAGTGATGATATGATACCTGTTGAATTTTTTTTTTGTATTTTTGTTCATACCTTTTTTTATTAAATTATTATTATTATGAATAATATAATTATATGCAAAATTATTCAATCGGTTAAAAACGGGTGGAGTGTCCGATTTAATTTTTTTAACAGTGAATAAATAAATTTGTTGGAGTGAGGCGCTCCATTTTTTGTGCAGCAAGTTATGGTTGGTACCAAAATTTAAGCACATAAATACACAGTAGGGTTGGTAGGATTATCACACAATCACTCACAATATTGTTCATATAGGAAGTAAAGCTTCATCTTAATCTTATGACTACAGGGATTACAATTTATAAAATCTCCATTGCACTGTCAATTATTCACAGATGCATGATAAGTTCACAATCAGAACATTTTTTTGCATATAAGATTAGAATAATTAATAATAACAAGGATTTAATGTTTATGTCAATTCGATCAGTCATCGAAAGTTAGTGGAAGAATTATGGGAGATGATGATGAGAGAGACAAAAAAAATCCAATTATTTTCTGATCCTGTAAACAAAAGGTATAATCAAGTAATATTGTTTGCTTATTTTTCCTATGAAACCTACAATTAAAAAAATTAATTTTTGAAAAAGAAATTACCATGAATTGTTGTCCTCTCCTTTAACATATTTGCAGCAGCAAAATCACCGAATATGGTTAATTTGATTTTAATCTATTTCCCATTTAACATAAGAAAATATTTTTTCCCAAAAAAATGTTTCTTAGACATCATTTGCTTCGGTGGCTTCTAGATATATAGCTATTAGTCTATAACTTAGGGCACCACTATTTTCCACTTAGTGAGCGCTGAAAATGTTGAATATTTTATTCTTGTGAGATAAAATAAAGTGACAATAGTATTTTTTGAAATGACAATAAGGATGCTGGTAATTTAAAATTAATTTTTTTATGACAACTCAGTATTTAAAAGCGGTGTCGATGATTCAACTCGCGTGACGTTAACGATTGTGCGCACTATCAACAAATTGAAAGTCGACTCACCATCGAATCCAACTAATTCGATTGGTCGCTCCGTGTCGTGTACCTAATAATACATAATTATATTCATTAAAACTCGAACTTGAGACCTTGCTTATCACTCCATCCTGTTCACTTAAAATTAGTTTCTAAGATCAAAGATGGTTAGATTGCTTTCGAGTTACACGTCACAACTTTAATTTTTATTTCCAAGTCTGTGTCCGTACCCTAAACCCAAAGGCATTTTTGTTCAAAGTCTACTCTACCCAAATACATATATACTAAAAAAAAATACATATATGCTAACAGCAGTGGAGACGCACTGTGCTAGGCAATTCGATGGCGACCCACGCAAAATACATTTATTTCTTTTGGGCCAAGATGCCATCGGAAGGAAGGAGACGTCCACAGTTTCTAGTCATTTTCCTTCCTATATAAATTTACTCAGAGTCGTGGTCTGCTGAGATCCATAATATATTCACCTGCTTTTTTTATTAAGACAAAAATGTATAACGAGTGTAAAGCATTTGATGAATGAGTGTAAAATATTTATTTTAATTATTAAATTAATAATATATTTATATTAATTTAAAGTATACGTTAAATAATAAAGATGATTAAATTTAAGATCATCTTATTATTTGACGATCGTGATCAATCATGTTAACAAATATGTAATGATCATAATTTATTTAGTCTTAAATCATATATTTTATTTATATATATTATCAAATTATTCAAATAAATATATTATTTTATCTAATATAATCAATTTAATAGTAAATTATAATTGTTAAATTAATTAAATAATAAGAAATAAACATTGTAGATGGAGGTTGTATACTCATTAACCTCTTTTATTAAATGCAAAAGAAGAAGAAGGAAAACTGAAACAAAAGAATTTAGTACACATTTTATATTAATATGCTTCCGGATTGCACGTTTTATTATTAAAAAATGCTAAATCCTCCTAAAAGTTTAGTCTAAAAATCCTCATAATACTCACATTTTTAATTTACCCTAAAAAGTTGATAAAATTACATCTAATGCCATAGTGAAACAATTAGAGGATATATCATCCTAATTAGGAGGATATAGCATCTCCCTTTATTATTATGTCGATAAAAGTTTCAACTTACAACAGTTTTTTTTAGCGTAGGAAAAACAAAGACATGGAACTTAACCTACGAAACCATGCAACTTCGTTAGAGTTTCTGACACTTTTTGAAGCAAAAAAAAAAAATTACATCACAATTCGCTCATGACGCTGATAGTTGAGAGATATTGGACGGTGAGCAACGAGATATTTTTAGATCTTGTCCCTGTCATCTGCATCCAAGTAGCACAAATTGAAAACAAATCCAGTATTTGGATGCATGCTATTAGGTTTTATTTTATTTTATTTTATTTTCTTACTTATCCACACAGCCCTACTAATTAAGACGTGGTCGCAGCTGCCACGTCAATCCCACCTCACTGACCGGGTGTACTGCTCTGTTTCTGCTCAACTAGTAGCAGATAAAGGTTAAAAAAAAAAATCCCAGTCTCGTTGCATACGAACTAAACAACGTAACAAGTAAATAATGATAATAGATTAAATAAAAGTACGTGGATGCAAGATGCAGTCGTGGCAGGAAACTGGAGGCAATCTGCTCCTCTATTGGCTGCTTCAGACCTCATGCGTCTACTTCCATCGTTATGTTTCTTCCTAGTGGTTTTTGATGCATTTGCTAATATGCCCGCATGTGAGGTCATGCATGTTTCTTAGAAAACTTTTGCAAAATATTTCTTTCCCTGCACCAACTTTTCATTGCTCGAACGGAATGGTCCACGGTCGGACAATAAGATAAGGCATTCAAACAAGTCTTCAAAATACTCAAATGGATGGAAAGGGAAAGACACTGTTAGTTGGTGTCCGTGGTTCCAAATACATCACGATCTTACTGTCACTGACATGATGAATGAACTCCTTGCACTAGATCCTGACAAGATTTATGTGCATTAATTTTTCTTGATCATTTGAAAAATCAGGAGTCGATTGACGAAAAGGAAAAAAAAAACAAGGTCACGAATCGGCAATAAAAGGAATGGACGCATGGAAAGTGATGCATTTGTTTTTTCAAAGCTAAACCAGTTGGATGCCCTTGGAGTTGCTTGCATTTTGATTTGACGCATCACACATTTACCTACTCCGAATATGCAGGCACTATGCTTCGTATGCGCCAACGTACATGTCTATCTACATCACACTTTGGGAGAACACGTGGAGCATCCAACCGGGTACCCCTTTACACAATCTTTGAAGACTTTGCAGTTAAGGCACTAGGATGTATCCATAGAATCAGATCAGCCGTGATCTCAAGAAAAAAAACTGTTACAGGAGATTTCCAATAGATTGGAGGTCGGTATTTTTTTATTTTTTATTTTTGTTTTTTGCAGTAGACTTTAGTCAAAGTTGAAATATTATGATGGAACATTTGGGAGACTTTTTTTTTTTACTTCGAGTAATGTGAACGATGTAAGATGAACATTTACGAAACAATTATTGATACGAAACGCATTTGCTCGGTAACCACGTGAAGGAGATGCGAGTTAAATCACATTAAATTTTCGCGCGTGCGGAAGCCTGCTAATGTAAACGCTTGCCCAAGAATTACAGAATTACCGTAGACAGTAATATGGTTAATAAAGATGTCAAAAAGTAATGGAAAATGAGCAAATAATTAATCTTGTACAGCGTAACATATTTTTTTCTTTGTTTTTTTTTGTTTCCCCTATTTTTCGCTTAACAGCAGTTGACTGCTTTTGCAGCGATGGTTATTACAGTAGCATATCGGGCTTGTATCGGTTAGCTCATATAGAGTTAACCTAATGCGCGCCGACTATATATACCTTTAGAAGGATGAGTTATATTTTCTAAAGCAGTGTGAAGAAAATAAGAATTGCTCTTCCCCAAAAACCTCTTCTCTTCCTTCTCTATATTATAGGTTCAATCACAAATTACTTTCTCAACATGGTATCAGAGCTTGATGATGGATATTTACATATCTGCTAAAAGAGAGGCTGGTTTGATTTAAACTTTCCTTCTTACTATATCAATGTCCTGCTAATTTGTGATTGAGATTTAGTTTACTTCATGTCTTCTTCGAACTCGGGATCATCTTCAATGTTTGCATCATCAAACATTGATGTTTCCAATCCACTTTATTTGAGTCCATTTGATTCACCTAGACTAATTATGATTCTTGAAATCCTGACTAGTTCAAACAACTATGGTGACCGGAACTATTCAATGTTTAATGCATTACTGGCCAAGAACAAACATGTGTTTGTTAATGACTCATATACGATAGACAAAGTAGATGAATCTTTTTATTTTTAGTGGAAGAGGTGCAATGCCTTGTATTGTCATGGATTAAGAGTACCACCACTAAAGGTTTAATCAACAAGACATCCTTCTCACAAGGGGCTCATGTGGTTTGGGCAAATCTCAAAGAGTGATTTAAAAGGCATAATGCCATAAAAGTTTATGCAATTCAAGGTGAAATCTATATTACTATTTAAGGCTCCCTATCTGTATCTGAGTATATGAAACTAAGAAACTTGTCGGGAGAACTAAAGAGTATGGTACATGAAGTAGATACATCAAAGGAGTATCATGAATATTTAGCACAACAAAATTTATATAAGTTCTTGTTGGACCTTAATGATGAGCTTAATCAAGCTCACACTCAGATTCTACTCAATTTCACTTTGCCTACAATCAATCAAGCCTACTCTCTGTTGGTCGAGGAGGAACAACGACACAAGAAGATTGTAACACAGAGCTCTACTGATCAGTAGCTAGCATTTCAAGTGTCAAGGTCTAGACCTAATAGTTAGGAAATCTAAAAGGGATTACAATATTGTGTGTGAGTATTGTAAGAAAGCAGGCCACAATAAGTCACAATGCTACAAAATTGTTGAATATTCTCCTAATTCCAAGTTCAACAAATTTAGGAATCAGGCCATTACAAACAGTCCACAAGTTTCAAATGTCACAGTACAGAAAATAGATTCAACAGATAATGTAGAAGTACTGAAGAAAGCACAGTACAACAAAATCATACAACTTCTAAATAATATTTAGGTTTTAGAGAATTTAGAACATGCAATAAACATGGCAAGTATAAAAAATGCATTTACTTAAATTAATAGTAACTCTTCTTGGATTCTGAATACTGGTGCTTCAAATCACATGACATCCCATATGGAATGGCTAATAGATTTAAGGAAGTTGTCACAGAGTAGTAATGTTTCTTTACCAATAGAAATACCTCAGCAATTACACATATTGAAAATTATGTTCTTAGCAACGGTGACTGTTTATATAATGTTCTTTATGTGCCAAATTTCAAGTTCAATTTAATTTCAATGGCCCAATTAATTACAGATCTAAGTTGTTCAGTCACATTCAATCTGAAGTCTTGTTTAATTCAGGAACTACACAGTGGATGAGTGAACCAAATTGATGATAGGTGAGATGGTCTTTACTACAAAAGGAGGAGCTCCAGAGGGAATACATACAGTCAATTTTTTACTCAATCAATGCAGTCAGCAGAGATGATAGTCAGAAGATTTGGCATTTTCGACTAGGCCATTTACCTATAGATAGGTTTCGACTAGACCATTTACCTATAGATATGCCATTTATTTTCGTCAAGGTTTCAATATCTTTATGATGAAAATAATCCGTCACAATAAATTTTGTGGGTCAAAAATCAATGACGGATGCAAAATATCACAAGTCCATCACAAACGATTATCTATGACGGAATATACTTATGTTGTGATAGAATTATCCGTCACAGATACGTTATTTTTTTGTAGTGTTAGTTCATCTTGATACTTGGGGTCCCTTTAAGATACCCACATATAATGGGTATAGCTACTTTATCACCATAATCGATGTACAACAAATTAACTTGGATTTATCTTGTGAAGACCAAGGCTGAAAGAAGTCTTATACTACAAAATTTTCTTAACATGGCAGAAAGGCAATTTGACATCAAGATAAAAACAATCAAGACAAATAATGGGTCAGAGTTCCTGAATAAATGTTGTAGTGAACTATTATTGTCCAAAGGAATTATCCATCAAACTTCCTACATTTATACACCTCAACAGAATGGCAAGGTGGAAAGAAAACACAGACACATCCTGGAAATAGCTCGTTCTCTAACGTTCCAATCCAAGTTGCCACTGAAATACTGGGGAGAAATTGTCAAAACAGCAATACATATCATAAATAGATATCTCTCAAAATGTTGGGCAATATATCACCATATGAAAAAGCTTTTGGAAAAAAAAACCAAACTTGACACATTTGAAACTGTTTGGGTATTTATACTTTGCAACTAACAAAATGGTCTCAGGGAAGTTTGACAAAAGAGCAATGGAATGTGTCTTTATAGGCTACTCAACAACACAAAAGGGGTATAGAATACTTGAATTATAGTCAGGGGAAAGTCTATGTGAACAGAGATGTCCAATTTCATGAACACAAATTTCCTTTTGTCAAAGACTCAACAAAACATCATAATGAAAAATCTTTCAGAATACGAAATGAGAATGTCTCTCCAATTGATGACATAGTTGAGCAAAGTCAACATTTTCTCTTAACCCCACAAGAAAATACTCTCATAACAACTGAGTTAGATGACCAAGATAATTTCACAAATTCAGGTCACAATCATTCATCAGATCCAGAAACTATTAGGATGCCGAATATAGTAACACCAGATGAATCATCAAATTCAAAAAATGTTGTAGCGCCAAATGCATAGAGTAGTGATCGTTTAGAAGAACAGGCTATCACTTCCACCAGCATACCAAGAAAGATCCACCAAAGCATCAACATGGATGAAAGACTATATTGTGTGTAATCAAGTCTCATCGAGCAAGTGTTCATACCCAATTGCTAACCATTTGTCTTACAAAGCTTGTTATGTAAGCTGTAAAACCTTTCTAATAGCACTTTCAGAGTATTCGAGCCATATACATACCAACAAGCTATGTCAGATCCAAAGTGGATCAAGGCTATGGAAGAAGAATTAAAGGCATTAGAAAAAAATAAAACTTGGATAATCACTGATCTACCACCAGGAAAGAAAGTGGCAGGGTGCAAATAGGTATATAAGGTAAAATTGACTGCTTATGGGAAAGTGGACAGATATAAAGCTAGATTAGTAGCAAAAGGATACACACAAAAGGAGGGAATTGACTTTAGGGAAACCTTCTCACATGTGGTCAAACATGTAACCATCAA
Organism: Pontederia crassipes; assembly: GCA_030549335.1. Lineage (NCBI taxonomy): Eukaryota > Viridiplantae > Streptophyta > Magnoliopsida > Commelinales > Pontederiaceae > Pontederia > Pontederia crassipes. The sequence goes on from CM060193.1 coordinate 15,399,044, forward strand.
AGCTCTATTAATAGTCGCTGCACAAAATCACTGGACTCTTTTGCATTGGGATATGAACAATGCATTTCTAAATGGTGACCTATATGAAGGTTCCATATGGTTATTCTTTTCGGGGGGAGACTCAAGGGAAAGTGTGCAAATTGTTAAAATCCTTGTATGAATTAAAACAAGTATTTAGACAATGGAATTTGAAGTTTACATAAATTCTTCTAAACAAAAGTTTCACTCAAAGTAAGAATGATTATACACTCTTTACAAAGTATGTGGATGACATTCTTGTAGCAGGAAATAATCTCACCTTAATTGCAAGCCAAGAATGCTCTTGAAAGACAAACCAAAATCAAGGATCTGGGCATGGTGAAATATTTTTTGGGCATGGAAGTGTTGAGATCTGCAGATGATATATGCTTAACACAAAGGAAGTATGTCATGAATCTACTCTCATATTATGGATTCACAGGATCAAAACCAACATCCACACCCTTGGAACAAAATGTAAAATATACTACGCATGAGTATGACTTGAAGATTGGAAACCACAAGGACCAACTACTTAGAAATGTTGATGGTTTTCAAAGACTCATTGATAGATTGATATACCTGAGAGCTAACATTACCTTTGCAGTAAGGCACCTAAGTCAATTTATGCAATGCCCCAAACAATATAATTTGGATGGTGCATTTAGAATCCTAAGATACCTCAAGGACTCTCCTGGACGTGGATTGCTTTTCTCAACAACAAAGGACACCAATATGAGTGTATATTGTGATGTTGCTTCTGCCTTTTTTCTCGTCGATCTGTCTCGACATTTTGCATAAAAATAGGAAATTCTCTGGTGTCCTAGAAATCTAAAAAATAGGATGTGGTCTCGAGATCTTCTGCTGAATCCGAGTACTGTAGCAGAAGTCATGTGGCTTGATAGATTATTCTTAGAGCTTGGTTTAGCAGAGAATCTAGTTTTCCATGAACGAACAAAATACGTGAATGTCGATTGTTATTTCTTGCAGGAAAAGATGGCAACAAAATTTATCACCCTACACTACATTCCTACTTTAGAACAGATTGCTGACCTGTTAACCAAAGCTCTTCCATTGCGACAACACAACTATCTATTGCGCAAGTTGGGTTTCTTCGACCTCCTTCGTCCCCAACTTGAGGGGGAGTAATGGAAGATGGGCAAATAATTAATCTTGTACGGAGCGTAACATGTTTTTTCTTCCTCGTTCTTTTTCTTGTTTCCCCTATTTTTCGCGTAACAGTAGTTGGTTGTCTTTGTAGCAATAGTTATTACTGTAGCATTTCGGGCTTGTATCGGTAGCTCATATAGAGCTAACCTAATGAACACCGACTATATATACCTTTAAAAGGATGAGTTGTATTTTCTAAAGCAGTGTGAAGAAAATAAGAATCTGTGGTTCTTCCCCAAAAACTTCTTCTCTTCCTTCTCCATGTTATAGGTTCAATCACATATTACTTCCTCAACAAAGGGGAATAAAGATTGCACATTTGCATAAGACCACTGCTTTATCACCCTACAAAATGCATTATCAACGAGGAAAGAGAAACCAATGTCGGATTTGTTCCAATATGGGAGTTAAAATAAATCATTATCGTATTATCTTTTGGAATTCACCAAACTCTAATAACTTCGGACATGAAGAAGAGAAGGCAGAACAAATAATAAAGTAACACCCCCGAAAAAATAAGACTATTTATTTTGATGTAATAAGCAAGTATGACCTATGCTAGTAATGAGCGTTGGTAAAAGGCAATGTTATTAAAATCGGATCGGATCGGTTATTGTGAATCGATGCTTGGTCCAATTCAGTTTGAGTTCAAAACTATTTTGGCCATGAAATCGACCAAAAATCTAATTGAACCGGATTTTGAACTAGTGAACCGATTCAATACAATTTTTTTAAAGAAAATCAATTTAAAATGAAAAGAAGTTAAGAAAAAGGAAGGTAAATTTCAAAAGAATACAATTAAGGAAATAAATAATCAGATATTAAAAAATAGAAAGGGGACAATAAATATAGGAAAATAATTAATAAGAAGAAAAATGGTAATTTAAGAGAAGGAATGATTAGTGGAGATGATTAGGGAAGAAGATTTTCAAATTATGTGAGTTGACCAGAAAATAAATTAAATAAACATAATTAAAAAATAATAGTGACTTGGGATAAAATATATTAATATGCCTATCATTAGAATTCTATGATAATAATAATAATGGAGTAAGTGTTATTTTTTTTAAATATAATAAGTAATTAGAAAATAATAAATCTGAAAAAAAGAAAGGAACGATGATGGGAAAATTGATAACAAAAAATGAATAAATATGGGGTAATAAACAATAAGAATAGTAAATGAAAATAAATAAAAGAAGAAAATTTTCAAAAGTGAATTAGATTTTATATAACATCACAAAATATTATATAAATAATAATAAATATAATAATGTACTAATCATAAAAATTTTGGATAGTAAAATTCATAGAATATAATAAATAATAGTATAAAACTAATTTATGACTACTAATAGTAGTATGATATATTATATAATATATTAATTATGATATATATTCAAAATTAATATAATTAATATTATTTTAATAAAATTTGATTCAAAGTTCTATCATAATCCAACGTCGGTCTGATTTTGAAAACATTGGTAAAAGGCACCGTACAATTGGAAGTTGATGCTAATACAAAATATGATAGGCACCCACTGACAAATATGATTAAAAAGAAAGCTACAATACCACAACCGGGATGAAACATATTTTGACAAGATTCACATTATAATGTCGATAAATATGAACAAGCATATGAATTTGGCACATAGAACTTTTTTCTATTGCGACTCTAGACAGATATTAAAATTTTGATCTATCATCGAGATCGACTAGTTTAATATCGTTCCATATCGCATGCTTGACTATGATAAATGAAATTCATAATAAGTTTTTTTTTTCATACAGACCAATATCTCGAGAATATATGATTATTACTCTTCCTCAAATTGGTGTATGTATGTATATTGGTGTATAGAGGTTTTGAAAACACAAAAAATGCACTCGTCTGACACTTCTGTACACTAGTACTGCATATCGTGTTCCACCTTCATTCTCCCAAGGACTTCCTGGTGGACAGAAACTCAATTCGTAGTGTGTTTATGTGCAAAGGCTTGTATATCGCCATAAATACCACCGACATACGCGAACGAGAAGTGATGACATCGCTTTCAATACTCGCACTCCATCTTTATCCCAAAAATATTTTTAAAGCCAACATTGTAATCTCACCCAGAAAATATAGGGTAACCTTTACAACTCGTCTCGAGCATTTCGACAGCATGCTAAAATGTGATTGTATGAAAGCAAGTTCAGCTCTTACTTTACAGTTGTCAAAGCACAATTGCAGCTCGATGCAGAAAGTAACAAATCATAGTTGATGACCAATGCAGTTCACCCATTTTACTGGATTTTCTGGTTGGGTGAGCTGTGTTTTCTGCTATGGAGGTGGCAAGTTCTGTGGCCGAGTGCTATAGTGAGCAAATGGTTGAGAGTATAGAGGATTGATGCGGCCCTACAGAAGTTCGAAAGTTAACAAGTTTCTGCTAATCATAGTAATGTATATCGAAAGGCTAGATCATAACCTGCGTCTGAAGTGGACCAGGTCTGGCTATGTTGAAATGGTTTGGGGATGATTCATCGTTAGCAGGATCACTAAATCCTGCCTGTGTGAATAAACCTTGTGCCCCATGTCCTAGGTAGTCCTAATAAAAATTTATGAAGTCAATAGCAGTTAATCATGGTAGGATTATCATGGTGCTTTTACATTGAACTGAACCAACCTGAGATATGAAATAATTTCCAGTGCTTAATTGGGGATATCCTGGTTGAGTATTCTGGTTTAAATAACTTCCCAAGAATCCAGCCTGAGTTCCCACGCTAAAGCCAGATTGAGAAGCCTATACAGAGAATAATTAAGTATATGAAAAACAAATAAGCAGACAATATATCTAGCAAGAGAGCCCTTGGCTATTTACAATTTGCAGAAGATGTACAATAAATACATAAAGCACAAGACTGACATCAACCCATGAAATTTTTCCCAACTCTCATCAAAACCCATTACCTTCCCCTCTCAGTTTATCATACTCAGAATCCCACTCTCTCTTTCCTGATTTATACCGTCAAGAAGGCCATTCAACAACCAGTGGTTGACAGAAATAATCACATCACAAGCAGCCCACAGAAACAAAAGGTTCAAGAATAATCATCACTCCTCCCCCCAATCCATTTGGTTATTCTCTTCCCACTCTCCATCTTCCCTGCCTTTCTGTCCAACATAAACACTTCTATTTACAAAGAAATGCATTGGATCTCCCTTTGAAGGAAACCTTTGATTGGAATTACCTAGTTTATTCTAGGCCTCCTTTTTATAAGAGGAAATCGGTAATTTTTCATAAACAATAGCATTTCATAGATGTTACATGATAATTTTTTTACAGGTGCAATAAGGATTACAAGACACAAATGCTCATGCATTTGATCATATGATGCCCTTTAAATAAATACTTCATCTAACATAGTAGATTAATGGGAAAATGAAATACAAAGTGGAACCAAGATGAAAGGTCTGCATTTACAAATAAGAAACACCCTAAGGCCTAAGATGAAATTTATGAATTCTGCCCCTAAATAACTTATAGCACGGTTGTTGTAATGATGTAAATATTTAGTACCTGTGTCAAAAAGTCTGAAATATTATATGGAACATGTGATCCCTGACTTTTGAAGTCGTCATCAACAAAGTCCTGATAACTCAAGTAGAATGAAATATAATGAGAAGAGGAAGGATTAACCATGAATGCTATCTGGAACAACTACCTGCGACATGCCTCCGATTGAAAATCCATCACGGAAAGTTTGACTAAAACCTTGAACTGGTGCCTAAAGAGCAAAACAGGAAATAATTAGTCCAAAAGCAGACGAGACAAATCCAATGAACAAGCAAACTTTAGGAAGAATGTTGACCTGCGTCATTAATCCTAATTGAGACAATGCTCCACCAACAGAAGGTTGGCTGTGCAAATTGTCCAATGGAGGGAAACTGAAAGCAGAACCAACACTCCCCAAAGTTTGATGGGAGCTTTGCTGATGTGCAAGATGGCCACCAATTCGGCCACATGCATTGCCATGTCCAGCTCCAAAGCCTTTACTCCCTGGTTGTGGGACCTGCGAACAGATCCAATAGGCCAATGGACAGTCCCACGAGTTGAAATTGCATATGCCTGAGAATGTGGACCACCTGGAAATGCTGGAGGTGGTACATGTGGCATAGGATAACCTGATGGGTGCATGCCAGGCTTATGAGTTCTATTAGAAGCACCAAATGGCACAAAGAGATTACCTGACCATGATGCAAAATAAAAATGTTGAGTTTCAGGACAAGGTAGAATTTTTTAGAATAAGGATAAGGTAGAATTAACGTCAATGCACATTGTTACCAAGCAACCAAACAAACAACATTGTGAATTACGAGTAATTCTACACATAGACTCAAACAAAATTCCAATATGATAATTAAGCACACATTAAGAAATATTAACCCAATGACATCATGTTTTATTGTCAAATTATTTAAACAAATCTTTACCATGGCTGCCTCTTTTATCAGCACCAATAGGAGAAAAGTTAACGGCTGGCACAACACCGGGACCACCTTCAAGGAAAAGTTTTCGTTCATTATATACCTGTTCATCATATAAACCAATTATAAGACAACACAATAATAATGTATATATGATGTGAAAAGTTCTCATAAAATTTATAAGCATAATCCACCTTCTTTGGGTTTTGAAATTGCACCATACTTTGCTTCAAGTTGTTCAATGGACCTTCAACAAGGCATTCGTGCTCCTAGATATAAGTCGTTGAACACCAAATCAGCTAAGAAAGTTCCACAGAGCAATGATATAAAGCAAACAAAAAGATCAGTTTCACCAAGACGAGTCTGTATCTAACAATAAACTTGATGCAACATCAGAAGGAATTGATTTATAATCTATATATTCTATCAATAAATTATCAATGCTTGAATTGCAAAACACAGTAAAAAACAATACATGGTTTAAATATATGTATTCCACAACTTTATAACTTCTTTAACCTGATAAAAAATTGAGAGTTCATTACTTCTCTAGGAATGAGCAGACAGCTTTTGCAGTTGCAAAATTAAGTAAACTTGTAGATGAGATATTTTATAACAATTGACTACAGTAACCCACGAATGACAGGCAATTGCACATCCCTCCGCTTACACATTTCTAAGGTTCAACAAACAAGATTAGAAGTAGTGAAGAAATTCAAGTAACATCAAATCATACGCAGCTAAACATAAGCAATTTGGCTCACAAATCCAACAGTTGAATATATCTGCAGTATCAACACATGAAAAATTCCCTGCTACCAATTAAAAGCAATGGAAACTTGAAGCTTATTATGATAGCTTGAACATCGGAAAATACAAACAGATCTAATAGTTATTACAGCAATCAAATATAGAAGAAAAGGATGAACACTATGAATTAAGTCTAGTAAGAAAAGAGACATTCCAAAGCAAAACAAAAAAATTACACATGGCATGTATCATATTACAACACATTCTATATAATTTGTTATGTAAAATTAAGGCCTACCTTATAATGTGTTAGTAAACAATTCCAAAGTGGTTGTTTGCTTAGGACCTTAGGATTCCCCAGAATAACAATACCATAACGGGCACGAGTTAGTGCGACATTCATCCGACGTGGGTAATTAAGAAACCCAATGCCCTATGAAGAACCCCAAGGAAAAAATGAGTCAACGAGTTTTTTACCATATGAGATAATATACTGCCAATAGGACAATGACGAAGTTCCAAATGCAACCTTCGAACCCACCTGATGTTCATTGCTCCTTACACATGACAAAATGATATATTCCTTTTCTCTACCTTGAAAAGAGTCCACACCTGCAACCTGCAAATAGCAGATGTCTCAATGTCCCGGGTAATCATCAAAGAAAACATGACTAAAATGGAGAATATTGAGTAGAAACCTCAATTTCTTTGTACAGCTGTTGCCTAAGAGCACCATTTCTTGACATGTAATTAACAATATATGCACGTTGTCCCTCATATGGTGTAATAACACCTATCTGCATCATTTGCTAAGTGAGAAGTTCACAACTCAAATGACAAATATTAAAAAAAAGGAGCAACAAATCTTTTTTTTTTAAATGAAGTTCACAACTCAAATAACAATATAAAAAAGAGTACCTGACTTGGTAAAACACCACTTCTCAAGAAGGTAGTAACAATTTTTTCAACATTTGCAGCCTCAGTTCTATTCAGATAAGATGTTTCACTAGAACTAATTTCCTCTTGACCCATCTGCCTGGAGAAGAGCTCTAAACATAATAAGAGACACCAAATAATTCCTATATACTATAATCCAAAAGTAAACTCTGGGTGTGAGTGATAAAATTGATATACCTGTACGTAGAAGAACATAGGACGGTTGGGAAAAGGCCAAGGAAAATCAATCCCAGGAGTCTGTCGTTCGTTAACTGTTACACCATTCTGAATAGTACCTTCATAAAAGCTATTTGAAGGAAATTCTGAAAGTGATGGGTGCATTCGATACTGGACCTGCAACACAACACAAAAAATGCATCTTAAAAGTAAACAACATGTACTGGAAGAGACTTCTAAAAAAAGATTTTTCAGCTGTTTCCATCTTTAAAATTTTTTTCCTATATCATTCAATGCTTCCATTATCTTTCTCCATCCACCAGATACCTTTTCTTTAAGAAAGGAAGGATGTTCTTTTGAAAGTTTTAGGAAAGAAAGGATGGCCGCAAAGTTTGAGCAGTCATCTATTTTTTGCAATGAGAAAGTTTAGAATATACATGTGCAAGGAGAAACCAAAAGGCAAATGGGAAAAAAAGGGAAATTGTGTGCTCGCAATTGATTCAGACTATAACTTACCATGCTTTGCTCAACCAAATACCTATTCTCCCTGTCATAAAAGACATTCTACTATCCTCTACAGAGTATTGAAGGATTCAAGAAACTTCACCTTTTCTAGTGTTTTTAAATTGTTTTCAAATACAGTCGTACCTTTCAAAAAAATAAAATCTTATCAGTTCTCGATATATTGACAAAAGTCATTTTTTACTATCACTTTTTTAGAGGGAAAGACATTTTACTATAATTTAAAATTTTGATATTTTTTCTATTTTGTTATTTGAAAATTTCAATCCTAAAGTTAAAATAATTCAAGGTAAACATTTTCGAACAAGTGATTTACCAAACCACAGAATTTCTCAAAATATTTTTATCATGACTAAGGTTTTGGATATACCGAAAGGTTTGGTTACTAATAGAGCGGAATGACGTCGTATGATCCATGTAGCCGACCCCACCTAGTGGGATAAGACTTTGTTGTTGTTGTAAGGTTTTGGAATTCCATGGACACAAGTATTATCGTTTTATACATATGGAAAATAGTAACAACAACAACAACACAACAACAACAAAATCTTATCCCACTAGGTAGGGTCGGCTACATGAAAAATAGTAAAAGGAATTGAAAATTTTATCAAAGGGAATATAACATTAAATGATATGATACAATGTCTTGGATCCACAGCAGATGAATGATATAGGCAATGTTGTTAGGACCGGACCGAACAACGACCCGGATATATGTCCGTTTCAGGTTGAACTAGTCGAACCGGTTGGACCGATTGGTCAGACCGGATAGTAATAAAATATTATATTTAATATGGTATATTAAATTAAGCTATTATATTTTGAATATATACCTATGTCAAAATGTAATTATACAAAAAAATAACAATCATAAAATTGAAATTTAAGATTTGATGTTAAAACTATTACACACTTAATAATTGAAAAACTTATTGATTCTCATTAATATTTATATAAATGTTCTATTCTTTAAAATTTTTACAAATTTTTTTTCCAAAATATTATGAAAAGATTATATATTCTATAAATAAATATATAGTATAATTAGTGATTTATTAAATTGGAACTTATTAAATTAAATTAAAAAAATTTAAATTTCTATATATATATATATATATATAATACTATACTATATTAAGTATGTTATTGTTTTATTCTATATTATACATATAACAAAGAAGTTTGCACCATTCATCCCTAACTAATTTATCTAATATAACAAATATTATATATAATATAATAAATATATAATTAACTTATATTATAATATACATTTATGATGTTAAAATTTTGAATAAAATAATAATCCATAAGTTAAAGTTCAAAGCTTAGTAAATTCTAAACTAAATAAAGGAAAAAAGAGTAAGTAAGGCGTACAAACATAATTCCACATTGATAATAATAGCAACATAAGAATAAGGGGACAACTATAAATAAAGGAGGTCAAAAGTGGGTCAATGTGATTCTTTGTGGAGAAAGTCCATTTTTGGATATTTTCTAAATTTATAATAATAAACTTTATAAAATTATTTCTTAACAATAGAAATAATAAAAAATTTGGTTGGCCCAAAAACTGCGGTTCAACCCGATTTTTTTGGTTTTCACCGGTTTCGGTCGATCCTTGACCAGTTCAACCTAGTTCAACTACGGGTCTAGTTTTGGAGTTTATTCTAGGCCGTCTTAGTAGTCGGTCGGACCGGTCTGGCCCTAATAACACTGGATATAGGTCAGAGAACTCTGAACATGAAATGAAACATTCACTTATCTTAATACAACAGAAAATTATATCAGATATTAATAGAATGATCATATTATTGTGGTAGAATCTTGCTTAGAAAGAAAATTTTGTTGCTGTTTCTAATCCAAGTTTTGCAAAATAATCCACTATTTCTGATCTGCTATTATGAATGGAGATCCATGTTTTAAGGCTGGACTTGGGTCCAAGTTAAACATCAAAAATAATTCTAACGAGATTGAAAATATAAAAGGATACCCCTAAAAAGTTTATATAGAAAGTATAATATAACCATGAACTACTTTCGCTAATGAACACCTCTCAAAATAATGAATCCAAGCTTAGCACGTGCTACAGCTGAATTGTTTCGGAAAGATGTAGAAAATAGATAAACAAAAAGTAGCACTACTTTTTTTTTTTTGAGCGAGCACTATTAAACCATTGTAAACAAGTAAAAGGAGATGCTATGAACCTTTTAAAAGTAAACAAGTGACCATCAAAACTCGCCGCCGAACTTTTCCTAAAAAAACTCGCCACTGAACTACATAAACCCAGATTAATATTGCATCTTAAATACTCCAAGTCAACACGGTACAGGTTTCACCTACATACGGCTCCATAGATATAAAACAGAAAATGGACATGAATAAGAAAGGTCATTGTAGAACATTCAACGTCTCAATGAGTACAAATTTTAGCAATGCAAATGCATTATTAGCATTTCTTTAGAGGTCTACATCCCTGACAGCAACCAATATTCTTTTTGAGGGGTAAAAGGATGGCGACAAAGTTCCGTAGACATCCGCTGTATATTATATCTCAAAATATGTAAATTTCCATGTAAAAGAGAAACCAAAAGTCTTCCAATCCCAGACAAAAGGAAACTAACCATTTTCCCATTCCCTCATAAGATACAATGCTTGTAGGGTAATGTTGTCTATGTAATGCAACATCATTATGCAGCAAATCAATTCATTCTGAGGCCAAAGCATATAATGTATGCCAGCAGATAAAAGGCTTAATAGTTCCTCACCTGTAATCACCATTTGCATATGGATTGAAAGCAATTTAAAATTAATAGTTCCTCACCTGTAATCTAAATGGCTTATGTCCAAGGATCACAAGGCGCTCAAAAAGGGATAGTTCTAATCCAGCGTGAGCTGCCTTTTTACACATTATGACTGGACCAAGCTGACAATGGTCCCCAACTAGAATAACCTGATTCAAGAAGAAACAATTCAGGAATTTTTTTAGCATATACAATTTGACAAATAACCATCCATGGAACTACCTGTTTGACCCCAAGAACTAGAGGAATAAGGCACTCAGGTTCTGTTGCCTGAGTGGATTCATCTATGAGAACCTATAAACAGAATAAGTAGTAATCATTAGGTTGATGATAACTAGATGTATATAATCCCTCAAAGAAAAGGAAAACTGAAATACTATTAAGAATGAAATAACCACAAGATAAAGCATTTATCACCACAAATTCTGAGACTACAAAAGAAGTGTTTAGCAGACCAGATCGAGTATACAAATATAAATGTTTACTTGACGGAAACGAAAAATTTGCCAATCTTGGATCTCCAGCACCAAAACATGTGCAACATATCACATTGGCATTCTGCAATATCTCCCTCTCAGTGGCCCTCTTCAATGCCTTGAACCTCTTTTCATCACTGCTTGATAGTTCACCTGCATTTGAATGATTATTGTTATTTTTTAAGCATCAGCCAACATATCCGTAATCTTATGAAACTATGGAACTTCCAATGTTCAAGCATCCCCATACAGCGAGGACAGGGGAGGGTAGATAGTTCAATTTTTTTCCCTTTTTTTTTTTTTTTTTGATATAGTGATTGATCCAAAGGCCTCAATTCTACAATGATATCAGACATAGTTCCCATTCTAGACAAGGAAAAGAATTACATGGCATTCTGGCAACAAAAGAAACAACCATATCATGGGAAGGCCCTTCCTGTATAATGTCATTATAGTTCCAACATTCCAGATCTCACAACAATGACAGATTTCAGCTGACATGTTCAATCACAGCCATAATCAGCATGAAGCGGTAGAATTTATGTAAGTTATCATGGAAGGATCATGATGGCAATAATCAGCAAGAAAAAATAGGATGGATGCAAGTAAGAGGGTAAAATTGTTTCACTTTTCACATCATCAATTATAATATTCAAGGTATTTTGGCGATCTTTTTGGCTTCAGCGTAACATCTTTTTTGCGGAGAGGTGCTATGTAGACAATATTGTCCACCATGTCTCTTTTTTTATCCGAGAGTGGAGTTTTGGGTAGTAGCTTTTTTTGTACTACCACTGACGGTCTCCTAGGAAAACATACTTGTACATTGCTGATCTTTACTATTAATACATATATGGATGGCCATCAAAACCAGGTAGTCATCCTAGTTTCTCTCAAAAAAATATTCAGGATGTTTCTCATCATTCAAAAAACTGGGAAAACCCATGACATTCTTGTACAAACTCAAACATTGAGTAACTTATTCTACATATATTATCATCGTTTTTTTTAGAAAAAATTTCATCATGCATTTGAAGGATCTCCAAGTCTACACATCTTATCAGAAGTTATACATCTAGCCATACATGTCAAGAAAGAGAGTATTGCTTAGCAAGATGACAAAGTACAAGACGATCATGAACATTCTTTCAGGAAAAAACATCACGAATATAATAAACATGCACCTTGTTCATCTTTTAAGTGCTGGAGTTTATGAAGCTCACTCTTATCGAATGTACCTAAATGACGGACCTGCATGTGTTTATTACTACAGTCAGCAACATGTGCACAATTGCAACAGTAACCTTATAGAACCAGTATGTCATGACACACCAGATAATGAAGTGTTAGATGCTCAACAGGAGACATGACAGCTTCTCTTGATTTAGCACAGAGACGAACAACCTGAATATGTTAGATGAAAATAAAAAAACAATCAACATAAGAAGATTATTTCAAACTTCGCCTATGTTTTATAGCCGGTCCTAAGCCCGGATAAAGGAGGAGGGTTGTGTTAGGCCTCGACAGCCAACGTAAAATCCTCTCGAATCTCATGAACATGGATCAACGAATGCGTCGTATGATCCATGTAGCCGATCCTACCTAGTGGGATAAGGCTTTGTTGTTGTTGTTGTTGTATAAGAAGATTATTTCAAACAATATAAGCAGCAGTAAGACTTCCTTCCATGAAAGATATTGCATATGAAAGTAGAGCCATTTTTTTATGTACGTTTATAGAAATTTAGCTGCTTCAGAGTAATCCTTCTTTTTCTTATTGCAACAATATCTGTATGTTGAATGAATCTTCATCTCTCGCATGCCATGTGTTGCTTTCAAGTCATTTTCAACTTATAGGTGTGAGCAATCTGGTTATCTTTTCAATGAAATTTCATTATAGACCAAAATAGAAACAAAGCCATTATATAACCTTGATTGAAGAAAAAAAGAGAGAGGGAGAGAGACCCAAATAATACAGAAGAAAAAACAAATACTGATACATAAATAGACGAAATACAAAAAAATACTGAAGCACTTTGGAAAAGTCATAAGCTGGCCGCTAATATTATCATACCAGTAACTCAAATTTTTTAAAGAGAACAATTGGCAAAACAATATCAATCTCATTGTCCTTGTCATAGACAAGCTACCAGCACCACTAAAGGTACAGCAATGACATGTTATTCACTAAAGAAAAAAAAAGAAACATAGGTTTGACCAATGACGTGGTCAGTATGAGTCTGACCTATCAAAATATCCATTCCCACAGAAATTCAATCCTTTCCACTAAAGTTTTTAGCTTTAATCAATTTTCAGTCTGAAAGAGAAAGGACAACTAAACAAGAAACTGAGAATTAGGCAAATATTTCTTTACCTTTAAACCAGTCGAGCTGATCTTCTCAGTTAGCTGGTCAACAGTTACGTGGCTTGGAGCACATACCAGAACCTAGAAGAAATTCTATGTCAATTAACACACAACAAATGCAATGTCAGATAAGAAAAAAAGTTTTTCCACAAATGTCAATGGTCAAATGAGAACTGTTCCACACCTACCTGTCCCCGAGCCTGCTTAGACATGTGATATACTATTGCAGCTGATGTGACGGTTTTGCCAGTGCCAGGGGGCCCTGTATCAAACTTATTGGCTTTTGAAGAACGCTCTTGACGGCAAAAACCTACCAACAGAAAAAGAAGCATTGGTAAAAGGATTAACACAAAAAGCTAAATTTCTTGTGCTCAAGAGAAGGGTTCAAGTATTTATTATTTTTTTAAGGGAAGAAAGATGTCTAAACCATTCCGATAGTCATCCAATTTATATTAAGAGGTAAAGGGAAATTTATGAGTGTAATCCCAAGGGAAAGAGAACAGGGCGAAGGAAAAAGGAGAGCAATTCCTAAAAGAGGAAATGCCTTTCTCCAACATGATCATAAACTCAACTCCTCTCTCATCAATAATGAGACGTGGTGAACAATGTTCTCAATATAGCAACAACGGATTTGGTTAATCTTGATGATCGCTTTCTGGTAGTGGATCCTCCTGTCCCTGCCACCATAAAGGATAGCCCAAAGCCTCCATGGAGTGGTCAATCTCCACATACCTCATTCACAACTGGGGTGTTTGGCTAAGCTTATAAGTCAATCAAAATGGCTTATAAGCAATTTTAAAATTTTCTCCTTGTTTGGTAACTGAAAAGGAAAATTGATAAACACTTATTTTATTTGAGTCAGAAAAAATAAGCTATGGGAGCCCACTTATTGTGGAAGAAAAAAAAGTTGATCAATTAATCAATAAATGTACTATTTTACCCTTAAGATATACATAACTTTTCTTCACATATTTCATCTTTTTTAGAAGATTTCATCTATTATAATATTAAGGACTTATTGGTCATTTGACTAAAATAATAATTTATAAGTTTTCTATTAGCAAACGCGTAACTACTTATTTTTCAAAATCAGCTCAGCTATTAAATTACGTATCAGTTATTTTGTATCAGCTAAGCCAAACAAGCCCTTCATGTGCTCTGGAGCATCCAAATTTTAGGCAAAATGTGTCCTCTTCCTTGAGCCATAGAGAATGCATAATGTGTCAGGGCCTGACATCCAACAAGCTCTGTATACTCTGGTGAGTATGCCCTTTAATGTCTCAAAGGCCAGGCAAACACTCTGATCTTAAGAGGCATGCATACCCACCACATGAGGTTGCAGTCTGCCTGGATCAGGTAAGAGTCTGTGCTGGTTGGGACTAACTGTCTGAGAGTATATGATCCATGCGGAGAAGTGCCCACCCGTCAGAGCTGAAGTAATCTGGCCGGAGCCTTGAGATTCTGACCAGGAGGGAAAGCAGCTCCCCGCTGATTGAAAACAGAGGATTGAAACAGGTGTCCATGTCCTACCAGGTCCAGACCTCTCCTCATGGTGATGCTTCCGGTGTTCAACCTTGAGACCTAATATTACCTGAATTCAACTACCAATTGAACCAATTAACAGTGGATCTTATAGGGGTCATTTTTTGTCCTTTAAATTGTTAATGAAGTAGTCATAGCCCACTGATCACATTTGTTTTGCATTCACCGAAAAGAAATTAATTAAAATGTAAAAAATACCCACAGTGCTAATGATTTGCAATGACAATGATGAATAGGACAAATAAAGAACTTTCATAAAAGGCACATCATTTTATCAAATAAAAGTATAGCACAAGACCTACTTGGGATGCATTTAGTTCAGGTAGCCCAGGAGCACCAAGACAACGACTTAATGCATTCCGGAATACTTGGAGTTCAACTTCATGGCCTAAAAGGTGATGATATATATATATGCAAGATAGGGCAGTATAGCCAATCATGGAAATAAATTGTTGTTTAATATAATAGCTTCATAATCTACAATCATAATACTTGAACCAAGATGGAGATAAACATCATTAAGCAGCAAAAATGCACTCACCCACTGACACTAGTTTCATCCACAGCAAATGTCTTCAGAGCCCCTTGCATTCGGTCGAAGCTAGTACTTTTCCACACAAAGTCTACACTAAACCCATGATTTACATCAATAGGAACACCCTGAAATACATGGATAAGAGTCACTAAGCATTTCTACTCATCAAAGAGCAATAAAATCACTACAAAAACAACTGTGTTAATGAAAATACCTGACTCACACCAAGTTCAAGTGCAACCTCTTCTTGGGAAGTTAGCTTAATCTGTATAGAAAAGATTGATCAAATAATAAGATAAATAGCAGACATAAGTATGCAGAGAAAGAAAAGATGTTATCTACCTTCAGTTATTCCTACTTTTGCATACATGACATTCAACAGACTAATAGAGAATCATTAAACATACCACATGTCCAACAGATTCCCATGCTGGATGAGCGCCATCACCTGAGTATCGTAACCGCAACTCATCTCCAGGAACTAGTCTGTGTTCATTATCTTCCTGTGAGATAAAATATTGGCTTTCATGTCAGTTAAAAACGGGCCCTAACTATATTCAACAACTAAGACCAACTATAATGAGGCATACAAAAAATTGTCGGTCATTTATTGAATGAATGGAATAAGAAAACTAAAGCTCAACCTTTGGAAAGACAAAGAAGCCAACACGACTCTTGTTCAAACCAATATCCCATCGTATTGTCACATTATCTTTACTTTGTGATTCTTTCATCATCTGCAGAAGATAAATGAGATGGCACTCCATCATTCAACTTAATGCATAAATGTTACAGTCGGCACTGAATTATGCAATTATAACAAACACACATAAACTACCTAAAAAGAGTGATTTAGAGAAAAATACAAGCCCACAAGCATACCTTATCATAGTCGGCTTCGAGTTTGATAAGTGGTGCAAAGACATTTTGGTACTAGCAAAAGCAAAAAAGAAAAGGTCACACAAGAAAATGAGTATCTAGCCATGTCCCTGAAGGGCTCCAGTAAGAATAGTCAGCAGGATCTACCTGATATGCATCTTCATACTTCAAGGATACAGGCTGAGGATCATCATCAATACCAGGCTTCTCAAGATCTTCCAAGGAAGCATCAAGATTTGTCTTCCAAAGCTCTTCCACTTTGTTAATTTGCTGGGCTCTGATTTGGCGAGCACGTAGCTGTTCCTGCTCAGAAGGAACCTAGAACAAAACCATGTCATTTTTCAAATTGAGGCATGCACAAGCAAAGATATGATTTAGATAAGCAAACCTTGACAAGCCATGGTAAGAAACACCTATCATCAATGAGAGGACACCATTGGCTTAGATCCCAATTCCTGCCTTTCAATGCATCCACGTTCAAACATGGTTCTCTACACAAGAGAACGACAATGCTTTCTGTTTTTGCAGAGATAAAACCAAGAAGGAAAACATTGCGACAACCACAATTGTAACATTCAAGGATTGTTTCCCCCAGCAAACTATCCTTGTGAAGGCAAACTTCTCTATGATTTGTTTGAATCTGGAAAATCAACAAAAGATATTACAGAGATTCAATCACCAGTAAATGTTTCTTTTAAAAGAAACACCTCTAGATGCTAGAAAACTACAACTTTGCACTAGCATGTGACATTACACCTCCCCTCTGAATAACAACAACAACAACAACAACAGAGCCTTATCCCACTAGGTGGGGTCGGCTACATGGATCATACGACGCCATTCCGCTCTATTAGTAACCAAACCTTTCGGTATATTATTCACCAATAGATCTTGCTCTATTAGTTCGCCAAGTGTCCGT
This sequence comes from Pontederia crassipes, assembly GCA_030549335.1. Taxonomy (NCBI): domain Eukaryota; kingdom Viridiplantae; phylum Streptophyta; class Magnoliopsida; order Commelinales; family Pontederiaceae; genus Pontederia; species Pontederia crassipes. The sequence continues at coordinate 15,416,605 of CM060193.1, forward strand.
CTTGGCCTCCCTCTCCCTCTTTTAATCGGACTCCAAATTATTTGATCTACTCTTCTTACTGGCGCATCTAATGGTCTTCTCTGAACATGACCAAACCATCTCAAATGATTCTCTACCATTTTCTCACTAATAGGAGCCACTCCGACTAGTTCACGTATATGGTCATTCCTAATCTTATCTAATCTTGTATGACCACACATCCATCTCAACATCCTCATTTCGGCTACCCCCACTTTACGTTCATGTTGTTCCCTCATAGCCCAACATTCACTACCATATAACACTGCTGGCCTTATAGCAGTACGATAGAATTTTCCTTTAACTTTATTGGGTACTTTTCTATCACAAAGAACTCCAGTGGCTTTCCTCCACTTACACCAACCAGCTTGAATTCTATGATTAACATCGTCATCAATCTCACCATCTTGTCTTACAATTGATCCTAAATATTTAAACTTTGTCACTTGAGGAATTATATCCTCCCCTAGCCTAACTTTCAAATCGTCTCTAAGTTGTTTATTTGTGAAATTGCTATGCATATATTCTGTTTTATTCCTACTTAAACGAAAACCCTTTGACTCCAATGTATTTCTCCATATTTTCAATTTTGTATTAATCTCTTTTCTTGAATCCGCTAAAAGTATTATATCATCCGCAAATAGCATGCACTTAGGTACCTCCTCTGTGATACTCTCGGTTATAGCATCGATAACTAAGTTAAATAGATACGGGCTTAAAGCTGATCCTTAATGTAGGTCAATGCCTATAGGAAATTCATTTGTCTCACCTCCGGGTGTCCTAACCCTAGTCAATGCTCCATCGTACATATCTTGTATTACCTTAATGTAGGCAACACTCACCCTCTTCTTTTGCAAGACTTTCCAAAGTACATCCCTTGGTACCCGATCATACGCCTTCTCTAAGTCAATGAAAGCCATATGTAAGTCTCTTCTCCTACTTCGATACTTCTCCATCATCCCCCTTAGTAAATAAATCGCCTCTGTAGTGGATCTTCCTGGCATGAACCCAAATTGTCTCTCAGAAATACTAGTCTCTATTATCTATCTATGCTCAATCACTTTTTCCCATAATTTCATTGTGTGACTCATAAGTTTAATCCCTCTATAATTTGCACAATTCTGAATATCCCCTTTATTTTTGTAAATAGGAACTAATGTACTTAATCTCCAATCATCAAGCATATTTTTCGACCGTAAAATCTCATTAAATAGTTTACATAACCACAACACACATTTTTCTCCTAAACATTTCCAAACTTCAATCGGTATACCATCCGGTCCAACGGCTTTACCATTCTCCATTTTCTTAAGAGCTTCGCTAACCTACGAGACTCTAATTCTACGATAAAATGACATATTAAGCTCACATTCGCTAACTGTCAAGTCCTCCAAATCACAACGAGAACCTTCACATCCATCATTAAATAGCTTATAGAAATACTCTTTCCATCTGTTCTTAATATCTCCTTCAGTAACTAAAACCTTGCCAACTTCATTTTTTATGCATCTTACTTGATCCAAATCTCTCGACTCCTTCTCTTTATTCCTTGCAATCTTGTAAATCCTTTGTTCACCAGCCTTTGTCCCTAACTCCTTATAAAACCCCTCATATGCTTTAGCACGAGCATCACTAACTGCCTTCTTAGCCTCCCTTTTCGCCAAACGATACTTTTCCCAATTGTCAGAACTATTGTCCAAGTGTATCGCCTTGAAACAATTCTTATTACGCACCTTTTCTTGGACTTCCTCATTCCACCACCAAGTCTCCTTATCTCGTGGTCCAAAACCTTTTGATTCTCCTAAAATGGCTTTAGCAACCATTTCAACCTTTTTTGCCACATTCTCCTCATCTCCTTCTAACTCCCACACACTTTCCTCTAATAACTTACTTCTAAAAGTCTCTCGCTTCTCCCCCTTTAACTGCCACCACTTGATCTTTCGATCAAAAACTCTTCGGGATTTTAGTTTTATACATTTCATTTGCATATCAAAAACTAACAATCTATGTTGTGTAGTCACCCCATGCCCAGGAATTACTTTGCAATTAGTACAGCGTCTTTTATCAGTATTTCTTGTCAAGAAAGAAATTATGTTATGACTGTTGAGATCTACAACAATCTTATATTCACAAGAAAATAGTGTGAGTTCAAATCATAATATTGGTTAGCATTTAAAACTTTTATCGCATACCAAAAAAAAGAGTTTTTTTAAGTGACCAAGTAAACTTCATTTTCACATCACTAATACAACCTGGATCACTACTCCAAATATTGTTGTCATCCTTTCCCATCCCCCCAAAAAAATCAATGAAACTTTCATGACTAGAATAATGGTTTAGAAAAATATTTTCCTCCCTTAGTTGTTGTCCACCAAAGTTGTCACCAGTCCAAACATGAGGGAGAGTGTTAAGCATATAAAATTATTGATGTTGCTCTTCCTAACAGTTTAAGATTTTAGGAAGATTGGTTAGCACATCAAATTTCAACAGATTTACATATAAAACAGTAAACCAATATATCAAGAAGTAAACAAGCATCAGATATACAATCTCAAATAATTTCATAAAATGGTAGCAATGCTCGGGAGACAGGGGACATTTCTGGTATTTTCACTAAGCTAAGCCTTTTTCACATTTGGCATGGAGGACAATGAGGCACCTTGTTGGACAATGAAGATATTGTCTCCAAAAATTAGATAATGATGATGCAAAAGGGTAGATAAAATGTTGGACCAATGGAGCTCTAGGTTATTCCAAACGAGGGAGGTTGATTCTTTGAAATTGATGTTGCCAACCGAACAATTATCTCTTTGTTTTTGGCATGACACTGTTGTTGGAGGAGGGAAGCTGATTCTTTGAAATTGATGTTGCCAACACCTGAACAATTATCTCTTTGTTTTTGGCATGACACTGTTGTTGGAGAAGGACTCATTGAGGGAATAGTTTTTTTGGCAGGATGGTGACTAGAAGATAGGGGGATGTCACTTAATAGCTTGGAACGACAACAATGGATGAAAAATGCACTCTATGAATTTGTTGTATTCTAAACTTCAGGGACGATCTTTGGCACTTGCTCTTATCCTTATACGACTGTGAATACTACTATATTTTGTGAACGCTGTTAGGCATCGATGACTAATACTTTTGGAAGGTAGTATTACCACCCTTTCCTATAGTAGAATCAATTTCTTCTCTGGCAGTGACAGTGACATTTTCATGACTTTTGTTATCACATAAAACAGGTAGTATTACTGCGTCTGAATTGGTAATAGACAAAGTTTTACCCCCTTTTTGGATGGGATTATTGGGTTGTCTCTGGTTAACTCTGGGAGACATGGTAGGATAAGGCCATCAATGTTTGGCAATACTATTTTATGGAAGAAGATGCACCACAAGAATGAAGAGATACAAAAAGTTTGTAGATATTTGGCGACCCAAAGCATCATCCATTGAACACCAAAATTTCTACATAGAAGCTCAAGAGAAAGATAATTCTCATTAGGCTGTGCATGGCAGATAAGCGCACAGCTGTCATGTATTTTGACATTTGTGGTACTTTTATGATAAGTCTCATTCTTTGAAGAGCTTACATGTTTCCTGGCATCATAAGGCTGTATTGTTAGCTTTCTAATGGCTATTTGGACACTAATAAAACTGTGCTTATTGATAGGTGTACGATGCTATGCAGAGCACATACTATCATGCTCAATTCTTGTTCCAGAAACAGTGAGAGAACTTACAGAGGAATATTCTTTTACTCAGCAATTTGTGTATATTAGAAAACAACAAAATTGGATGACTATTGCCCTTGAATAGTCACCATTTATTTGCCTAAAAAGAAGAAGAAAAATCTGAAAATGGTAAATCCAATGAATCAAGGGACATTAAGGTGTTCCAGAAATTAATATCTTTTACAGTCCTCAAAAATCCACTTGCACAAAGTTAGCCTGCAGAGAAATGACAAATCACTAAAAATCTTTTGCATAAAGTCATCTTGAAGTGATATTGATATGAAAATGTATACATAAAAAACCTACCAACTTTCTATTTTAATTTTCTGAACCAGGAAAGAACTAAATTATTTTTCTAGAGCAGAAAGGATGACAACCATTTTGGTAGACATCTATATTTATTAATAATAAAAAGGTTACATCATAATTACAACAAAAAAGTAATTGTATGTTGAATTTATCCCTCCACCATTACTTTCACGACCATATATTACGTAACTCTATAGCCTCCAATATTACCCATGTAGCATCGCCCATTCTTGAAGATAGCAGCATCCTTTTGTGACCAGATTGCCGATAGAGATATAGAGTAAGTATGGTTAGTACTCTGCTCCCTCTCCAGACATACTTTCGCCGATTCCCGATACATTACCACTCCGAAAGGAGCTCCAAAATGTTCTACTAATCATACATTAAGCCATTGACTCCTGGTGATTTCTGACAGCACTATTGCACAAGACAAAAGTGATGGCGGCCTCAGGTTGCCAATGGGGTCAATAAGATCTAGAGACGAGTCTCCCACGTCAAAGAAGCCAAGCGGAAATTTTGATTCTTAGTGGTATTGAGCTCTTCCATATAATGGCACAATTCGACTTCAAGTCACCATCATCAATTACATGAGCTGCACTTAGCATTTCATATACCTTCTGGAATGAAAAACCACCTATGAATGATCTCCCTTTTTCCGCCGTCAACCACCTTCTCCAATGTATTGTAGCCCCATTCCTAGAAATAAAGGTTCTTGTGAAACCATTTGATGGTCGAGCAGCAAGAATTTTGAACCTGATAGCTTATCTACCTGTACATGTATGTTTGTCCCTAGTTGTTGCATCACCGTTGAGTGCACCATGTCTGTGTCGGATGCTGAACCACAAAGTTTGCCCACAGCACAACTCCACAAATGTTCCAACTTCCAATTTCATATTCATGGCCATCGACCATGGAGCTGAGATCACCAATGTCTGATGAGGACTAGATTCCTCATGCATAGGAGGCATTACGATCTTGCCTCTTCCAGTTGGCCCTGACCTCTCCATGGAAGCTCTCTGGTGAGCCGTGGGATGTCGAACCCACTGGATTTGTCCCACCCCATTGCATTCTCCAAACAGGTTTTTTTTAGAGAAGAAAGGATGATTTCCCACCCCTATTGCACTCCAAACAGATTATTGGATCCCTGCATACATGCTGAATATGGCCATTCCTGCATCGATAACATCGGAAATACCCTTCCCATCGTTGACACCTTTGTGTGATGTCTGATTTCTCTTTCCTCGCCCCTGCACAATCTGCCAGTCACCAGTGTCATCATCTCTCCCCGTATGTGGTTCCGAGAGGAGGGAGTCTCCCGCCGACGATCTCGTTTGGCCACCGGGAGGAGGTTTCCAATGACAGTCATCAGTCCGAAAGGACTATATTATAAAGTAGGATTCCTACGATATTACATGATGTTAACTAAACAATATAAAACTGAACTAGTGAAATGCAAGTCCTCCAAAAAATTAATTATAAAATTCACCATATACTAGTTATTATGAAGTTTGAAGTTTGAAACTAATAGTTTACAACATGTTAAAGAAAACATAACGAAGTAAAGAGTAAAGTACATTATTGAGATATAAGCCAACTTAAAGTAATTAAACATATTCCCATTGGCCTATAAGTATATATCACATGAAAACTGCCTCGGTTGAAATTAGAATATCAAGATCCTGATATAGGTAATCTCCAGGATTTTTTCTGTTTTTTTCGGGGGCCATTGAAGGAGTTACCAACTTAGTTTTAGTTAGCACTCTCCCTGACTAAAAGCACACATCATTAGAAATTACTGGACGAATTGGGTAGGCTGAGATAATGTTTTGTTCGAAAATTATCAGATCCAAGAATTCTTTGTGCATGATTAAATATATTCAAGAGACTGGAGCATGGCTTACCAAGTGAGTGACGATATGTGAATCAGAGGTCTTCTCTCTGGAGTTACAGAACCACTTGCGGCACGAGGGGACATTGCATCTCACGACGCACGCTGGGTTCTGCACCCCGCAGTACCGGCACGCGTGCTCAGTGAATCCGTCATTCTCGAACGGGTACCCTTCGTCCTCCCCAGTCTCAGCAAATGTGAGTCCCCTCATCCCCGCAGCGAGAGCATCAACCGAACTGCCACAGGTGCCTCCACGGGACTTGGACGATGAGGAAGAAGCGGCCCACGCGGACGGAAAACCGAAGGCAGGAGCGTTGGCCGAGCCGCTGGGCGACTGGAGATCGCCTGGGGAGGACTCCGTCAGGGGCTCCGGCGAAGAAAGAGGCGGCGGCCAGGCGGACGAGCGGGAGGGTTGAGAGAGCTCCCGGAAGTCGGAGTAGTCGAAGTCGTCATCGCCTTGGGTGTAGAACTCTAGGAACGTGTTGGCGTCGCCGGTGGTATCCGGCTGCGACGTCATGTCGTAGAGGCTGCTCCCCGGCTGCGCAGCCATTGCGGGGATTGGGGTTCCTTCCGACTCTTCGCCGCCTGCTCCAACTCTCCCTTCGATTACGTTATGGGGTAGGGTTTAACGATATGGTGGAGGAGATGAAGAACGGAGAGAGAGAGATGAGAGACGTATTGTTAGTTTGTTACCACGAAATGGAAAAGAAGAAAATGGTAAAATGACAAAAAAAAAACGTTACAATTTAAAAATTAGAGAAGGGCGCGAAACGGTGATGGGCTGGTCATGAGCTCTCGCCGCCAATGGAAAAAGATTCATTTTGGGCTGAACATTGATGATACGGATGGTAAATATTTACAACGATTTTTTCCGTTCTACACTTCTCCCCAAAACTATTTTTTGTTCTGTTTTCAAATTATTGAAATACCCACAACATTTTTCACCTTAACTTAACATTAACGTTAATCTTAACATTGCTGTCAATCTACTTATATCTCTAACCTTTTGTTATGATTTGAAATATAAATAAAAAAAGGAAAACAAACCAATGGTAAGCTATGCATTTTTTAGTTACTTTTTTCTTATGTAAAATATATTATTTTATATTTTTGTATATTTGTGCTAATGCTAATAAAGGGTAAAATGTCAATTGCATAAATAAAAAATAAAGTTTATAAGAAAAAATGATTTTGGGGTAAAATAAAATTTAGAATAGTGGGGAAATATAGCTGGTATTTTGATAGTATAAGGAGAAAAGCAAAAAAAAACTTCTTGTTTTGGGAAAAAAATGAAAAATAAATCCTATTTTGGACTTGGATTCCCATGATTTTTCTAATCCGGCTTCATCATTTGTGCCACGTCAAATTTGATCTTGATTTTGACTCTCATGACCTTTTTTATCGGGCTACATCAATTTTGTATCATTATAGTACCCATTCAAAGTTATAAAAAAGGAATTCACCCACTAGGTTCGGTCATTCGAAAGTCGAGTAACATACACACATGAGGAACATTCCACGAGAATTCCTTCCAAAACATTCGCAAAATACTTCCAAAACAATCGCAAAATAGTCATCATTGTCCTATCATGAGATACTTATTGATGACAAGTAATATTCATCATTTATCATTCTTATAATTATTTTCATTATTATCCTTGTTCTTTTATTTTCCCTTATTTCCATCCTCATAGCTCTTTTTTCCTACCTCACGCACTTCTCTTTTACATTAGTCAATGGAGAGGGATTCAAAGGAAGTGACAATAGCAAGAAGGAGAAATAATGGAGATTTTCTTTGTGAATCCGATCAATTATGTTTTGTGCTCAAGTGTTATGGTAGATTTTATGCTAGTGTTGATTATGTCCTAATTATGAATGTTAATGCCACATCATGGAAAACATTGATAATGTTTTGTTATGACTTACCTAAGGCCTAATGGTTATATTCAAAAGATCCATGTTTTAATACTTGATTTTGACTCTAATCGTGCTTCATGCAATAAGGTTATCATTGATACTCCATGTGTTTTATATGTGAATTTTGAATTGGGTTTACAATTTCTCCTAAAATGATGTACTGAATTCCTTTGGACTGACGAATTAATGATGGTCTCATGAGAGAATGTCTCATTATTGGTTCGAGCTTTCCTCCTTCAGATGCCTTGGAATCCTCATCGTAATATATTTAATTTCCACATTTGGTTGGATCCTATTCGCAATGTATTTGGTAATCTCTCCTCCCATTTCCTCCATTTTTTGGAATCTTATTTTGATAAAAACATAGAGATATATGATATTCCCATCGCCATTTCTTCCTCTTTTGAGATGTCCCAAATGGTGTTTTCTCCTGACCTCTCACTCTTCGCCGACTCTCTTTTTTCTCTCTACTTCTCCAGTTGTGCTCTGGTGTCATCGCCTCTCGGGCCCTCCTTGTCAGACAATCTCCATGTTTCATGACAGTCACAAAAAGGGGATGCCTCTTGTTAAAGTGATGAGGCAAAAATGACCTTTAATTGTGTACTTCACATAGATGAATAGGGTTTGATGTCATGTTCAACGTTGGGATGGCTGCGCTATTCACAATGAGGTTTTTGCTCAACAAGGGCGAGCATGTCCACCCCTCATGGTTTGAATGCCTCTGAAGCTACACCTAGAGATGGACAGATGGGCCATGCCCAAGTCGGTCAAATCGTGTTTGATTGGGTCATGGGCCATGTCGTGCCCGCACAACCCATTTTAAAATTCCATGCTGGATTGGCATTAGGCCAACTTGGCATAGCCGGGTCGGGTCGGGTCATGTCGGGGCGTGCGCCTATTCTTTTTTATAATCTGGCAACTATAATGTTGTAAGTAACAAAAAAGAGAAAAAGGGGGCGCGATGACTTGACGAGGTTGGCAATAGAGTCTACCGGAGGAAAGGAGGAATCAAGGGATTCAAGGCTTCGGAGGAAGGAGGAGTGGATCATTGGAACTACGTGCACCGCCGTCCGCAACTCGCCTCTCTCATTGCCTCCGTCAACAAGAGGAAAGAGAAGTCGAGGCAATCTCCAGAACTATGTTTGCTGCCTCCACCTACAAGAGAAAGAGCCGAGGAGTCGACCGTCGGAACTACATGCACCAGCGGTCCGTCCACCCAACTCGCCTCTCTCATTGCCTTTGCCAAAATCTCTCAGATACACGCTCTCTCTCTCTCTCTCACTCTCAGCCAAGTGTTGATGCCGACATCTCCGGATGAAGGGTGGACGGGTGGGGTGTTCTGGCCCTTCCATTGGGGCATACAACGCGAGTCTGCGGTCATCGGTCATTCCCCAGCGACAACACCGCCTCTGAGGGTAAGGGGGAGAATCGCAAGGGTTTGGACATGGAGTCTTTGTCCTAGACGATGGAGGCATGATGGCCAACGACTAGATCGCCTGAGCTTTTGTCATGTTCATCGGGCTAGGTTGGGTTGGGCCCATGTTCGTCGAGCCCATGGCGGGTCGTGTTTATATCCCACTAGGCGGCCCGACACAGTCTAGCCCGGGCCCGACCCAGCAATCATGCTCGTGCTGGGCTGGGCCAGCCCAGCAAAACTCCATGTGAGCGTTGGACCATGACAAACGTCCGCACGGAAGTCCATGTCTAGCTACACCCTCTACTCCATGGATACCTCTAGTAAGACCTCTTGCGGCATCATGTTTGACAATGTGAAGTGCTTCAACATGTCAGATCCTCGTTCTTGCACTGAGGAAAGAGACGTGATCCTCTTTCAAAAATTTATTTATATATTTTTGGATTTTATGATGTTAAATATTTCAGATATTTGTTAAGTCAAATAAAAGTGGATAACCAAAGATATTTCCTACCCAAATGATTCCAACTTATCATTTTATTTGAAATCTTGGGATTAGTGGCAATCTTTTAATCCCAAATTCAAAGGCACTCTAGTTCCTACGGATAAATGATTAGGGGTGCAAGAAAAACCCGACCAATCCTAAAACCCGACCCCAAAAATTGAATAAAAAATTTTGAAAAATAAGGGACCGAATATGAATTAGGGTACTTTTAATAGTTTAAAATTCATCCGTTAAAATTAGGGCCCCACCAAAAAAAATTATAAAGGCTCATCGAGCCCATGTTTTATTTATATAATTAATTCATAAGTTATCATCTTTTATTATAGATATAATATTTTTTATACATAATTTCATATTTTCTATCATATTATCGAACTCTAATTAGGTAACTTTAAAATGTTAGAAGTATATTTATATTTAAAATAAAAATTAAATATTTTTATGTTAATTTTAATTTATTATATATATTTTTAAAATATAATGATATAAAAGTAGGTCCCTAAAAAAACTAATCCGCTAGAGTGTGTTTTTTTATTTTTTCCAAATGGTTGTGGTGATTTTTTATTTAAAAATTTGACTCAAAAAATACTGAATAATTTTTTAATCGAAAACTCGACGCGACCTGATTACTTTCACCCCTATAAATGATCTTGATGGGCGTGCACAACAATGAATTAGGGGGGGTGAGAAAATCCAGGTTTGTGATTGAATCTTGACCGTATCGGTCTTGACCTGATTTGCTTTAGATCTTTAGAAATGAAAATTGAACCGGTCTCGGTCAGGACCGACATCAGACTCGGGATGTCTCGATTAAATCAGATTAAAAAAATTATTATTATCATGATTTGATCATTAAAAAATAAATTAATATTATTATAAAAATATGATAATTATCAATTAAATTACATATAATAATATAATTTATATTTATATTTAAGATATATATAAAATAAAATGTTTTATTTAAAATAAATATAAATATAATATTTTTAAATCATTTAATAATTATATAATATATTTAATCAGATTGAGATGTAATCCGAGTTTTTATAATCTGATTCGGTCCTAAACTGGTGCCAGTCTTAGACCCCATTATCCACCTGGTTGAAAAAAAAAACTAAAAATATTTGAGTATATATGCGGTGCTCACCCCTGGCAATGAAGCTTTTGAAAAGTGCATGATGCAGGATAAAAATTTTTTACACAGACATTGATATTGCAATAAATATTAGATTTATGATTAGCATGATGTTGATATTTTTATCATTGATCGTTAATCGTCCTTTAGTCTTTGGTATTTGATAACGATTATGTTATATCCATCTTATTACTATCTTCCCTCCACTTGTACTATTGTGAGCTGACTAGTAACATTCCATATTACGAGTAGCGTACATGAATTCTATCACATGGCAATGATCTCTTTTGAAAGTGTTATCCATATATCATGAAATGATTTTTGTAATATTAATTTTACATCTTGATTATTATTATATTTATTTATTTTAAATTTTCATATGTGCACACAAGTTCAACACAAAAGAAAATTGCTTTGGCCATAGAAGATGGAATTTAATTTGATTCTATTCGGATTACTCTATCAACATAATGTAAAAAGGAGATATTGTTCATGCAGTTATGTGATTAACTATAATTTATCATAATATAATCAAGTCAATTGTCTTATGCATAAGTACCCTGGTTGATAAATATGGCTAAAATTTGCAATACAAGCTGTCATTTATGTGTGAATTCTTATAGTAATTAAACTTTGGTTAGTTTGGAAATAAATTCTAGCATCATAGATGGAAATGCCTCTAGTAATGTTTGTTTTTTTAATTTTGTTAAAAGATTCAACGAGCTATTTTTATAAGAAGGAAAAGGTGAGGGTTTATGGCATTATCTTTTTTTCCCTATTTCCACCTAATTATCCACAATGATATTAGCATATAGTAGTATCGTGTAACGTCATAATAATCAAGGGTTGTAAATACAAAAAAATTGTTATCATATCTTTTACCCACAAGGTTTTGAATTAGAGAGTAATATTTCCATGTTTGTGACAAATGCATAAAGACATTAATTCATCTTTGAATTACAAAAGTTTAATATAATCAATCTCTTGATATGAGTAAATTAGCAAGATTATGATAATTATTAAATCTCACATTTTAATTTGAGTGCAATTCGGAACTATTTTTTTGTCTGCATCTCTACAAAGCATGTCAATCTTATTATTAACACAATATTGGTAAGTATCTTTCAAAATTGCATTTCTAAATAATTGATTATAAATTTGGGGTGTGACCAAGGATTGTTAAGTGTTAGTAGATTCATATTGGATTATCAGAGTTATAGGATGTATCCATACTGCTTTGGACATATTTAATTAGTCGGACGCTAATAATTTTGCACGCAACTATCGATCCACAAACAATTGATTGTAAATTTTCTATGCGGTCATTTAATTTTACCCATCTTCTCAAAACAGTCATCAAATTTATCAAATTTTGTTTTATAACGAGATGAGTCATTCAACTTAAAAAAAAAAAATCAAGTGATGTCATGTTTACTTGTTGTGGTCCATTTAAAAAAGTTGCCACACGAGCAATTTTATTCTAGCCAAGTTGATACTTATAGTGTTTAAATGCGAGAATTTAAATTCTAATTAGTTCTCAAAAACTAAATAAAAAATTTTAAATTTTGATGTTTGGATGAAAAATGTAACGATGAAGATTTAAAAAGTTAATTTGATAGATCAATTTTAGCGAATGTTTGGATAAAAAGTAAAAAAATTAATAATATAATTTATTATTTTATGAGATGTAAAATTATAACAAATAAAAATATTATGTATTTATTTATTTAAAATAATAATTAATATAATATAAAAATATTATACGTTATTATTAATTTAAATTTTATTAACGAAATAAGCTGTATCATGCTATATTAATATTAATTTTGACTAATTTTTATGTTTTATTAGTATTATAATTTACGTAAAGAATATAAAGTATTATTTATGAGGCATAAAATTATATTAAATAAAAAGTATTTATTTATTTATTCAAATAAAAATATAGAAAATATCATGTATATTTTTTCCTAAAAATAATTGAAAATTTTAATTAGTAAATTTTATTTGAATTAATGTTATCAGGAAATTTCTTTAACTTTATTGTTGTATAACACTAAAGCTCTAGTTTGACAATTGTAACTAGGTGGAACTGATTCCGCCAAACTGGTTCTACAAAAAAGGTGGAACCAGGGCCACTAGAACAAGGGGTTACGTGACCCCTGTTAGTGGAACCAGGTCCGTCACGTAACCCCTTGTTCTAGTGGAACCAGGTCACTATTCACATTTCTTTTTTTTAATTTTTTTCTTTGATTTGACACCATTTTCTTTTTTTTTCATTTTTCTGTTTTCAATTTTTTCTTTTTCTTATTTTCTTTACATTACTATTTTCTCTTAAAATAAAATATATATTAAATATAATATATTTGTTATAAATAGCATTAATATAGTATTATTTATTATTTATTATTGTATTAAAAAATTTAATATCTCATTAATTAAAAATAAATAAAAACATTGATTTTTTATATTTAAAAAATATATTTTTCAACAAATTTTTTGACAATTTTTTTAATATATATTTATTTTTTAATATTTTAACAAATTTATAATCTATATTTATTATATATATTTTAATTCAAATACACACTAAAATTAATCAATCACATCTACTTTTTCATATCACATCAACTACCTTATTCCTCCACATCAAATTCCACTCTATCCAAACACACTTCGAACTAATTTGTCAACTCAACTATTCACCGGATACTTTGTGAAACTCCAGTTCCCGTTGTCAAACGGCCCCTAAGTAAATTATATATATACCAATTAATGACAACACTTGTTTATTATATCTAATAAATTTATTTTATAAGTTTTATAATAATATATTAATAAATAAATAACTATATATGTATACATATATATATTAATATATATAGGCCTAAAATTAATAGTAAAGATTAATTCTAATATTTTAATATACTATAATACTAATTATATATATACATGTAATATATTGTTAAATAGGATTAGGTAAAAACTAAGTTATTGCCTTGGCCAATGGCAAGAACTATTTTAGAACTTCTAATTATGTGCAAGTTTGACCAGAACAAACTTTTTTTTCATCCGGTGATGTTTTCGTAGAACTTGAACAAATTCTAGCCCCCTCCCCTCGATGCCCGTCGCCGTCCCTCTTTTTGCCTGCATGGGCTAGCGACACACGCAACGCAAAAGTGTGTGTTGGGGGGCGACGCCCCCTCCCCTCGACGTGCGTCGCCGACGCCTAGAGGGGGTTGACGTCCCCCTTTTTGTGCTGGGTGCATCGTCGACGCACACAGGCAAAGGGGGATGGTGTGTCGCCCCCCCCCCCCCCCCCCCCTTTTGCGCTACGCCGACGACATGCGCAACGCAAAAGGGGAGGTGGTGTCGCCCCATTGCGAGCTCGTAGGTATATATGCTTGACGCGCGTCGTCGTCGATGCACGTAGCGCAAAAGGAGAGGGCATCGCCGGTGCATGCAGGCCAAAGGGGGGAGAGGAGGGGGGCCTCCCAGTCGCCCTCCGGCGCATGTTGACAGAGAAAGAAGGGGGACACCCCTCCCCCTTTCTTTGCTCGTGCGCACAGAGAAGGTGGGGGTGAGCCCTCCCGTCAGCCTCTCCAACTGATTCTACCATAGAGGTCGACAATAGACAATAACGACCCCTCCTTCTCTCCTACATTTTTTATTATATTTATTTTTTAATGTTGCCACATTAGTAAATACTTATGTGGAGAAAATAAAAGATGTCGTATCCATGTCAGCTGATCGAAAAATGAGCGATCGGTCGTGAAAATGACATTCGATACAATAAGTTAAAAGATGAAAGACATTCGTGTTACAAATTAAAGTTGGAGGACTGCGCTGAGCGAACCTCAGAAATGGAGATTTGGTGTAATTTTTTCTATTTTATTCTTTATCCCAAACTTTGAGTTAAAAAAAACAGCAAAGAAAGAAACTTTCTTTTATTTTTTTTCACCCAAACGAAGTAAACTTTTTTTATCTTTCTTCTTCTTTATCACTCTTCCTTAGAAATCAAAACAAAGCCCAAGGCTTAAGAGGCGGAGAAAAAGAAGAAAAAAAAAGAAATAGGAATTATCAAGATGCACGGGGAATATAATTTCTTTTTATCAACTTCAGTGGAGTCTCCTGTGAGACAGTGAGAGAGATTGGGCAGAGCTCCATTGACCTTTCCTTATTTGGTGGCAGGAAATTGGAAACAATATTTGTTGTCGAATTTCCATTGCCGTCCACGAATCTCATAATAGTTCATTCATCTTGCGTTCCTCACACGGTTTTCTAACTTTTTAAATGTGACGATCATCCTCGCTTCTCACTTCACTATTTTCGTCCTGGGACTTTCTTTGTAGCATATAAGAATGAAAAAAAAAAGTGGTTTAAGAGGGGACGCTCCATGTGAATATAAGACTATGAGAAAAAGATGCCCGACAAGGGAAGAAAATTAAAAAAAAATGATGAGATGACGTAATCATTAATGATTTTTATCTCTTAATAGTGTATATCTTTGTATTAATTGAAAATAAATTGCATTAACATCAATAATAATAATTTTGTTTGTTGTTAAGTATTGTGTTTAACTTATTTTATACAGGAAATCTAGATGATAAAATAGATAAAAGATACACACAATGGAAATATTTTTAAAAAATGATAAAAACTTTATTAATTTTTCTCCCCAATGTAATGCGACAAAAATCACTTTAAAATAAGTCGCACCCTAATAAGTATTCATCGCACCTCCTCCCACTCCGCCTTCTCATCCTCTGGTTCCTCCCCCGACCTCTTCCCTTTGCATGGCGAAGGCGAGCAGCAGAGGCGTCGAAGACGTCCGCATGGACATCTCAGGTAAAAGCTTAACCTCTCTTCTCCATCTTCCGATCGCAAACAGGTTGCCTTCTTTCAGGTTTGGTGTTTTCCTTTGAACTATATTTTTTCTCATAATTTCTTTTATTTTTGGCTCATTTCTTCGGTATTATTAGTTTATTATTACTACCTTGAGATTTCTTTATGCATGCCTGGTAGCAGAATAATATATCAATATTCCCGTTTGCTGATGTAAAGAAAATTACGTGGTGAGTAGTTCCAGGGAGCGGAGAGGGCAATTTGAGAGCGCTTTATGGTGTTGGCAAAGTTTGGTCTGATCTGTTGGGCAGAGTCACAGAAGGGGGTCAATCAAAGAATAATTCGATGACCACTTTGGATGGATTGGTTTTTATTTGTCAAGAAGTAAAGATGCCTTTTTTATCTTGTACTTTTTGAAAGAATACCTTTTAGTTCAGGAAATCTACTTTTGATAAAAGAAATGGGGAACTCAACTGGAAGGGTCAACGGAAGAGTATGCAATGTCGAATTTTTAAATCAGATTTCCATGTAGGTGCTTAAAGTAGTTATGGGAACAATGACTGTGGTGATTACTATTTTAATTCCTGGTCATGCCATATTTTATTTATTTCTGATTATTTGGGACCTAATTCACAGAGAATCAGAAAGAAAGCATACGTATTAAGAATTACATGTATTCATCAGTTTGTCCATATATGTATTGATTCATTAAGGGTTCATTATACTTTTTACTCCCCAAAAATGGAGCAATATCGTTTGATACATTCAGTACAGTTCTAAACACAAATTCACATTGACGAGCCACCAAAAGTTTAAAGAATCTCATGTAATACTGAAGAAAAAGAAATCAGATTGATGAACTCTTGATAATTAGTGCCTTTATAAATATCAGTTACTCCTTTTGATCTGCATAAATACACTACATTAGGCTATTGATGGGGAATGTCTGGGAATTGAGATAACTCAGTTATACTTGGCTGTTGGATGAATATGGCTTTGAACTGACAAAATCTTGTCAATTGTGATAGTTTTAAAGAACGGACCTCCTCAAAAAAAAAAAAAAGAACGACTTTTTTTGAAAAAAATTACAGGGATGAGTTAGCAGCAAGAAATGTTGTCGAAGAAATAACAAATATCTTCTTTCTCTTATGGAAAAAAATAACAAATATCGTGTTACATTAATTCTTTTGATAAATATGCTTGATAATGAATCGTTAAATCGTTTGAAATTAGCGAGTTTGAGTTAAGTTTGATTGCGATAAAGACTATTGCTTAGGATTTTCATTGTGCTGACCTGTTCATTTGCCTGTTGGATACCCAACTCCAGAGCCATCAAAAGAAACTAATGGAGCTAAAGAACAAGTATCGACACCAGGTTCCTTAAGGGGCAGTCGCATGAGATGGTGGTTCCTAGTGGCTCTTAACATCTTCTTTCTCCTTGCCGGCCAAACTGGTGCTGTGCTGCTGGGGAGATTTTATTATGATCAAGGAGGCAACAGCAAATGGCTGGCCACTCTAGTCCAAACAGCAGGTTTCCCTTTCCTCTTCCTTCCTCTGTTACTTTATCCATCGTCTGAAAGCTCTCCATCCAATGCTGTTGTATCGGCACCTCGCCCTCCTCTTGCCAAGATGGCCTTGATATATGTTGCATTGGGACTCATTCTAGCTGGTGACAACTTGATGTATTCTTATGGTCTGCTATACCTTCCTGTATCAACCTACTCTCTCGTTTGTGCCAGTCAGCTTGCCTTTAATGCCGTCTTCTCTTATTTCATCAATAGAGACAAGTTCACTGCTTTGATACTGAACTCTGTCGTGGTGCTGACAATGTCTGCCGCTCTCCTCGGTGTGAATGAAGGATCTGATGGGTCAACAGATGCCTCAGGTGGGAAGCATGTACTTGGTTTTATATTGACAGTGGGAGCATCAGCTACATACTCTCTTCTCCTTTCTCTAATGCAACTCACCTTTGAAAAGGTGATCAAGAGAGAGACCTTCTCAGTTGCATTGGAGATGCAAATATACACAGCACTTGTGGCTTCTGTTGCTGCTGTTGTTGGGCTCTTTGCCAGCGGGGAATGGAGTGGCTTGCATGATGAAATGGAAGGCTATACCAAGGGAAGAATATCATACATACTGACCAATGTCGGGGTTGCTGTATCATGGCAGGTAGCTTCTGTTGGAGTGGTGGGTCTCATCTTTGTGGTGTCCTCACTATTCTCTAATGCAATTAGTACCTTGGCTCTGCCTGTTGTGCCAATTTTTGCTGTGATCTTCTTTCACGATAAAATGGATGGAATTAAAATTATCGCGTTGCTGCTTGCTTTGTGGGGATTTTTCACTTATCTCTACCAGAACTATCTTGATGATGTTAAGAAGAAGTCTGTAGGGACTATGAGATCTCTGTCTGGTATTCAAGGAGAAGCTATTATTCAGCCTGAATAGGTCATCAACTTATTATTTATCAGTTCTCGGCAAGCAGAGACACAATAAAATACTGTCTTCATAGATAATCAATGTTGATTTTTTTCTGGATAAAGTAACAGTTCAACAGAATCCACTAAATTTAATAATGATTTAAATTTGATCAAACACTTAACTTTCCTATTGTACAGTCTTTTCTGTATTTCAGTCCTTCCTTTTACTTGATTGTTAGGCAATGGATGTAAGTTGTCTTTTATAGATATCAAGCATTGCAAACGAACTGTGAAAGAGACCTCAAGAGCTATTTTAGTTTTTTTGTAACTTAAATCACTTTGGTCAAGATTAGATTCTAGTTTCATATATAGCTCAGATCATTAAGTATGCATAATGTCGTTTGTTCTGTGTGTAAAACTGCTTTCGTTGTGTACATTAGAATCTTTTACCAATAGTTGGTTGGTTTGTCTCA
This sequence comes from Pontederia crassipes, assembly GCA_030549335.1. Taxonomy (NCBI): domain Eukaryota; kingdom Viridiplantae; phylum Streptophyta; class Magnoliopsida; order Commelinales; family Pontederiaceae; genus Pontederia; species Pontederia crassipes. The sequence goes on from CM060193.1 coordinate 15,435,260, forward strand.
CCAATGGGTTGAGCTCCAAATGAAAAGTCCGGAGTTTGAACTTACAGAAGTTAACCCATTCTTGAGGGTAGGAAAAACCTCCGCCTTTAGGGTTTGTTTGGTTTAAAATTCATTAAGGTAAAGAGTGGGAAGGAAAACGATGGAAAGAGAATGTAGAAAAATGAATGTGAATAGTTATCCCTGTTTGGTTGATATCATTAAAGGAGAGAAAAGGGAATGAATGTGAAGTGATTAATTTATTTAGACGATTTTGTCCTTTATATATATAGTTATATGTTTAATTTATTTGGTCAAAATTGGAAACATATGGATCAATGAATGCGTCGTATGATCCATGTAGCCGACCTCACCTAGTGGGATAAGATTTTGTTGTTGTTGTTGGAAACACATTTTTAATATGTCTTTCCTCTTCTTTCCGCCCTGATTTGGAGGGAAAAGAAAAATAGAATATTGAAGAGGAATGGAAGAAAAAGGAGACTTTCTCCCTCTTTTCTCTCCAACTTAAATTCAATCAAACGAGGGGAACGGATTCTCCTCATTTCTCTTTCCACTCTTTACTTTCCTTTCACCTCCAACCAAACAGACCCTTAAACGTAGTTCACCTTCTGTTTTATATTATTTTTCATCGGAGACCCAGGGACATATCAAGCATTTGACTATGAAATATCATTTTTTGCGCATGTATAAAGTTTTGAGGGTTTTTTTGTCCTGTTAAATCTTTCATGCCCAGTTCATTTCCTGCCCAAGTTCTTGAATCCTTCAGTGGGAGCGAGAAGGATCATCGTTACTGGTGGCGCAACTCCTATTTAATTTTTTTTATTTATGAAACTTTATATACAGTGTGGTGATTAATTCAACATGCATATTAAGTAGTTTTTTTTTCTAGTATGAATACGCCGATACTAATTATCACTCAAATGTTCAGTAAGTAACCAGTTTGGCACTGGAATTTGGGACCTTCAGTCAAAAACCTGCTTTTTTTTTACGTGACGGTTTTTTTGTTTTTGATTTTTCTTTTCTCTCACACATTTCTCCTATAAAATAAATTATTTAATAAATATAAAATAATTTTAATAAAAAATTAGTATAATATTATTTATTATTACATTAAAATTTTTAATATTTAATTAATTAATTTTAAAAAGTTTTTTGTATTTAAATAATATTTTTTTAAAAAAATCATAAATTTTTTATTTTATAATTTTATTTTTATTAATAATAAAATTATACTTTATAATTATAATAATTATTTTAATTAAAAAAATTCATCACATTAACTTTTTTCTTTTTTTTTCTATCACATCAATTTTTTTATTCTCATCATTATGTTTCACTGACTATTCAATTATTCATCTAAAACTTAAGAGAAACTGCGTTCCTGTTTTACCATTAAACATTTCAGTTATTAACTATTGAAAATGTTACCATAAATTACCGATTATTATCAAAGGCAATGTACCAAAATCCACCGGATCAGGCTAAAAATTACCCTTATTCTTTAAACTCAAAATACACATTGATTCATTAGGATGAAAATGGTTGGGTTATGATAATTTTTAGAGGAAAATCATGATTCAACATTCTTTGGATCTTTCTAAATTCAAACAATTGTGAATTTTCAGGACGATTTTTAGGTCTTCTTCTTTCATTAGATTTATGGTAATATTAAATAATATTTTATTCTCTAAGGATAACATGTTTTAGATTGAATATCGTTATTTATATATCGGGTAATATATATTTATGTAATTTATATTTTAATTGAATAGTTTTATATATGTTTAAGATATACAAAAACATATTGGATTAATTCATTATACTTTTGGTGAAACTTAAATTTTCATTTAGTCTATCCGTCACATCATTTTTTCATTATTACTAAATTGTCCTTCTCCTCCCTTCCTCCTCTTTTTTAAGAGAGGAGGTCGAATGCACTCGGGGCGAGCACGACGACCTACAACGGCTCCAAATTTTCTAGCGACGATCGTACTTCAACGTCGATAGTCTCCGATGGCCACATCTACTCGAACGTTGATTGTTGACGATTGTGATACGATCTGCCACGCTTGCGTGATGTTTGCAAGGAGGCGATGATGAACACCCCCTCCCAGTGACCTTCAGAACCTTCGTTGATAGCGGCAACAAATTTAGCTCGTCCGGTGAGCTCGCTGGGGGGCGTCGTAGGCTCGCCTCGAGGTCCCTGAGGACAGATTTGGGGCACTGCCCCCTACAACGCTGCCCTTTTTATTTATTTATTTATTTATTTATTATTTATGTTTTGAAGATTAAATAAAAGGAGAGGGTAGTTTAATTTTTTTAATAAATTTTAAAAATAAAAAATAATGAAAAAAATGATGGACCTAAGTGAAAAATTATGATATAATTTAAAAGTTTATTTGGTTGAGGATGAAAGGAGGGTAAAGAAGAGGAAGGGAAATGAATAAATTTTGTTCATTTGGTTGAGTTTAATTGAAGGAAAATGATGGGAAAAGTTTCATTCTTTTTTTATTCTCTTATAATGTTTTATCCTTTTTACACTTAAATAGAGGTGGAAAGAAGGAGAAAGATATATTTTAAGTGTTTTCATCTTTGACAAAAAAACTTAAATAAAATATAAAATCATCTAAATAAAATAATTACTTAATATTTATTCTCTTTCATTTTTTTTACTAATTAATCAAGTAGGAGTAACTATTCCATTCATTCTTCCGCATTCTCTTCTTATCATTTTACTTCTTATCATTTACTTTTTCTTTCCTTAATGAATTTTGAATCAAACAAGTCCTAAGAAGATGTTAGGATAAATTTATAGCGAAAAATCTCAATAATTTATAATTTAGAGAAGATTTAAAGAAATAATCCAAATTATTTGAGCTGAGGAGAGCAAGCTACATAACGAGGACATTTAATGCCAAGTTTATTTACACATGAGCCACTTTTGAACGATTCAACTTGGAGGCGGAGCTTTGGGCCATTAGCGGTGGCATGTTCCATTGTGATGGATTGGGCATCGAGCATTCTTGAAATCGACTTCTTAGTTGCAGTGGCTATATATATCATCGTGCCCTTGGCGCTTAAAGAATATCCTATTATCCTTAGACATTTGGACCTTCATCGTTTGGACTCATTGGCTTCTTGTGAACTATTTTAGTTAATGGAATGAAACATTTAGTTTTAAAAAATATACAAAAATTATACTAATGTTAAACAAATAGAGGTCAGTTGGTCTCTTGGATAAATTATACGATTAATTCCTCAACTTTGAGTCATTTTCAAATTGATCCTCCAATTTCAATTTGTAATTAGAACGTTTGTCAACTTTAATTTTCTTGCATGATTAATTTCTTTGGCCGGTGATACCAAGTTTCCCGATTATATGACTGACGTGTCACAATAAAAAATAATAAAATATTATAAAATTTTAAAAATATGCCGACGGACCGTCCACCGGCGAGGAAGAAGAGGGGGCCCGCCGATCCCCCTGTCTTCTTCCTCGCGGCAAGGAAGAAGACAGGGGATGGCGAGCCCCCCCTGTGCGATTTCGCCGGTGGGCGAAATTGCTAGGGGGGCCCGCCGGCCCCCCTTTCTTCTCCCTCGCCAGCGAAATTGCACAGGGGGGCTCGCTGCCCCCCTTTCTTCTTCCTTGCGGCACGCGAGGAAGAAGAAAGGGGGCGACGGGTCCCCCTTAGCGATTTCGCCCGCCGGCGAAATTGCACGGGGCTTGCCGCTTCTTCCTTGTCGCGAGGAAGAAGACAGAGGCCGGTGGGTCCCCTCTTCTTCCTCGCCGGCGCGTCTAGATCCGCCGACGTATTTTTTATTTTTATAATATTTTATTATTTTTTTTATTGTGATATGCCAATCATATAATCGAAAAATTTGCTATCACCGGTCAAAGGGATTAATCATGCAAGAAAATTAAAGTTGGCAGACGTTTTAGTTACAAATTAAAATTGGAAAATCAATTTGAAAATGACTCAAAGTTGAAGGACTAATCGTGTAATTTACCCTTGGTCTCTTCCGTTTGATTTTTTCAATTTAAAAAGTGCTTAAATTTAAGAAAAGATTAATCTGTAAACTGAACAGAATTTCTTTCCTTTCATGTTTTTCAACTTTTACTTCAACTCCTACACTCAGTCGAAAAAGAAAATCACACAAAAATAAGCCATCAATTTTTTAATCTTTAAAACCCATCCCAAGATGTGGCTTTTATGCTCATCGCTCAATTGACGGGTACGTTTGCTAGTCTACATGAGTTGGCTCTTCCTAAATCCTAATATACTTCTGTCAAAAGGACAAAACTGATACGCAGAAGCAGTTTTATCCAAGTGCCCCAGTAGTTTAACAATTATGTATCGCACCTCATAGTCTTTTATTCGTGTATGCAATTCAATTATACAGGGTTTATGCAATCCAAAAAATTTTTTGTTTGTGTACATGCAATTCATAATCTGAGTTATACAACAACACCTTTAATTGGATTATCTGATGATTCCATTATATATATATGACCTATGTAATACACCATCAATCTATATAGTCAATACCTTAAATGATATAAAACCATGTATTTGAGATCTCAACTTATCATGCCCATGCACCCAAACAGCATATAAGTTACCCCGACCCTCTGCCATCCATTTTTTTTAATCTGCCTTTTCTTTTCAGCAACAATAGTTTCCACCTGTCGCTTTGCAAACGCCAGTCCTCTTAATGCTACTTTATATCTCAGAGATTTGCGAAGCTTGGAACTATAAAGATTAAAGAGAGTTCATTCCAAGAATATTCTCTGCCAATGGGAGCTGAAGAACATGGTGAGAAGTGTCTGGGGGAGGCAAGTTCAGATTGCTGCAACCCCAAGGTGCGTAAACAACTGATAGTTGCAGTGCACTCATGCAGAAGGCTGATTGGTCCTTGGATAGGTTCCTAGTATCGTCATATTGGGCAGCAGACAACATTTCTGTTCAGTTCCCAGAAAGATACAGTTTAAGCAACGCTCGAAGATAATGATCTCAGTTAGCATAGTGATTAAAATTAATCATATTTATCGTGGAGTCTAAATGAAAGGAGAGATTAAAAGGAAGGCTTCAGTGCCAATGTATAATGTTTTCTTAATCAATCAACGACATAATTGTCCACGGAAATCGAAGCTCTAAATTAGTTGCACCATAGAAAAATAGCTCCAGATCGGGTATCTCTCTCGCATCGCGCGTGCGGCGTGCCTTCCTCTTTTAGTGCGTTTATATGTATATAAGAGCCATCTGATGTACACTGTGCTTAGGCATCCGCAGGGGCTCTGACTTCGTTTCCGTTTCCAGTAAGTGCTGTTTATACTTTGCTAGATTTTTTTTTCTCTTCCATCTTGTTTTTGTTCATCTGTTGGCATTTCGCAAACATGTCGACACAAGGAAGAACTTTTTCCATTTTGAGGAAGTGTCTTGCTTGATCGTGTCATGGTGGTATTCGTGCCTGCTCAGATGTGATTGATTTTCATTTGAATGCTTTCGAGTAATTTTATGTACACTGTATGGTACTATTGGATACCTCGTTAGTTTGCAATGCATAGACGTATCTTTTTGACGACGGTCTCATGGATTTGTTGTCTGAGCAGTTAAAGTGGTTTCAACATGGAGGGATGCAGAAGACGATCAAAACCAGGGAGGGTGTCCTTCTCAAGGAACGCTTCACATTCTTACTTCATGGTATTCACTTCACTATCACACTGCAGGCTCACAACAGTCTAATTCATGCATTTCCTTCAAGAAGTTGATGTTTTTCTTGTCCTCTGGATGAATGCACGTATTGCAGAGTAAGAGAACCGAGACAGCGGGTGAACTGGGAGTTTGTGATCAGTTCTGGGGCATGTCCAAATGCTACAGTCCATTGGAGGTCCCTGAGAGCCCTCTTCGCGCATTGAAGTTCCTCTCGAGGACTTGGAGCTCGACTTCCTCGGACTTCTTTCGAATATTTTCGTTGAATGTAAGCAGTAAATACTTGTGCTTTACAGTGTGTTCTGGAAAACATAATGACACGCCTTCCTTAAAGTACAAGCAAAGTGCATGAAGACCTGCTAGAACTGATAGCTTATACTTGTCCTTCCTGAAACAAGCAGCATAAGCTTCGATTTTGGTATCTATGCAGCAAATTGCATGCAGTGGTCCATGCATTTACACAGATCTTGATAACAATTAGTATACGGACCAAATTAAATTCCATGATGCATTGGTTTTAGAGCCGGTTTTGGTTACATTTGATGCATCGATATATTAATTATTTCTGGAGTCTAAGTCAAGTACCGGTACACCAACCGCTGATGCAGAACTTAACAGCAACATCTGAAGAACAGAGCCCAGAAGACAGGAGAGACGAACTAGAAGAGCAGGAAAGAGATTCAAATAAAACCAGTTCCAGTGATGATACTGGAGCGAGGGTTGGTCAATTGCTGGTAAGTAGGAATCAAAACCTAGTTGCCTAATTTTTTGGATAACCACTTCTGATGTAGCCAACCCTGTCTAAGTTTTGCCGACTTGTTTTTGCATGCATGATGATTTTAGACACCGATTCCAAGCGGAAAGCTAGCAGAATCGCGTCCTGCAAAACACAAGACATTAAGCAGCAGCTGGGTAAGCACGACGATTCAAGAATGAGCCCTTAATTAAGTTTGATCTATAAGCTTGCAGTTCGTCTGAACTGTATCTGATCTATGAATGCACAGATGAGCATAGGCCAGGTGAAGACATGGTTAAGAGGGGAGATTCTCAGCACCCTATCCACTGGGTGCAGGAAGAAAAGGAAGGAAGAGATTCGCCTACATGCAGCACAAGTACACGCAGCGCTTGCAGTTGCGCGGCTGGCTTCAGCTATTGCCGGCATCGTCGCAAACTGCACTATGGACATGAACTTTCTGCCAGGGGAGTGGGACATGAATATGAACACTGTGGTTGCTTCTGCCGCAGCTTTGGTCGCCACCGTGTGCGCCGAAACGGCTGAATCTGTAGGCGCAAACCGTGCGATAGTTGCATCGGCTATTGGCACGGGCCTGACAACGGGGACTTGTGCAGATATGATGGCGCTGACCGCAACAGCTGCAACATGTATGTGTTAGACTTCCAACTTAGTAAATTATCTTTTCTTTAGCACATCAAAATATTTGTAGCATTCCTTCATTAAGTTAAAAAACCACGTGCTTTGTAAGATTATTCTTTTTTCTTTTCTGTACTGCAAATGACTATCTACTTGTACACGAACATCTACTTGAAGGAGAACTTATCCCTCATTCACAAGTCACTTTCTCATTGATATGCCTTCTGGATGTTCATTACAGGCCTCCGAGGTGCTGCAGCACTTGAGCTGAGAGCAGCAAAAGCAAACATGCATGTATCAGAGGACCAAAAGATCCTTGCAAGAGGTGCTCAACTTTTCATTCGGACGCCTGAAGGTAATTTCAGTGCAACATCCGATGATTTCATTCCGCAAAGTTTCAAATGACTTAAAAGACTCCAAAAAAATCATGGGTGACTGAGGTCTCGAGTCTTCATTAGACAAGATCTCAAAAACCAGAAGGCTCACATGCACCTATGCATCCAGCAATCTGTCTGTCAACCACTAGTTCACCAATAATAATCGTCATCAGAGTTAGAACATCAGTGGAAGAAGCTTGAGTTGTGTGCTGAATGTCGATGTTCTGGTTGTGTGCAGGGCGAGTACACCAGAGGATCGTCTCGATTTATGCCAAAGGTGACAAGCTTGTGCTGAGGTTGGGAAAGAAGCATATTCGTGGAGTAATTACCACCCATAAAGAGTGTAAGACAACATGCACTCTCACCCATATGATTGATTTAATTTTTTTTGCTGGTTGATGAAATCTGAAAATAGCATCACGACACCAGAACTATAAACAGAGTATACCAAAAACACTTTGTTTATGTGGCAAAGAAAGCACCACATTTTTAGCTTGAACTTGATTGGTCTTAGGAATGATATGTGAAGATGTTAGTCTTGAAATAGATTTCTCAAGTTTGGGATATATGCTATTCAAATATAAGATGTCAAAGAATTCCCTTGCTTAACTGTGGGCTAATAATTAAGTTTTCAGACAGGATATTTGGTGCAATGAAGGATTCAAATGGTGGAGGCTTATCTATTGACGACCATGGCTTCTACTTGATGAATCTGGAAACCAGTGGGGGAGCCATTCAGGTCTTGTTTGAGGATCAAAAGCAATGTAGAATGTGGATGTCCATCATCTCTCATCTCTTATGTGATTGCTCAGATCATTAACTGTTGAAATATAGAAGAAAAATATGATTAGACTTCAATTAATCCAATGTTTCGTACTCAAAATATAATGTGCATTCATCTCAAGGTTCAAAAGTGTAGGATAAAGCATCAATTTGAATGCAAAGATCCTTGCTTTTACAATTGAAAAAATGTTGCGTGGTTGGATCAATAATTAACTCCGCCTATATTTTATAGCCGGTTCCAAGCCCGAATAAAGGAGGAGGATTGTGTTAGGCCCCGACAGCCAGCATAAAATCCTGTCGAATCTTATGAACATGAATCAACGAATATAATACCGAAAGGTTTGGTTACTAATAGAGCGGAATGACGTCGTATGATCCATGTAGCCGACCCCACCTAGTGGGATAAGGCTTTGTTGTTGTTGTTGTTGGTTGGATCAATAATTGTGTCCGTCCCAACTAAATGAACAAGTAAATATACACAACAGTACTTATCACAGACCAATTGGTTACAAGTCAACTATGTATTTTCAGCATTGGTGAAAAAAAATTGCCAGAAGTACATGATATTGTTTTCCTCAATCTAACCAAAGGGATAGTTATGGGAAGCCTTTTCCATGACCTTATATAAGATTTGATTGGGCACGGCGTCATCATTCTCATTTTGTGTATTGATATTTGATGAGATGAATAAAATAAACTAGGGTGAAAGCAGTTGGGTTTGGGTTGGATTTTTTATTTAAAAAATTATTCTCTATTTTTGGGTTGATTTTTTAAATTAAAAATTATCCTAAAAACATTTGAAAAAGTGAAAATCACTCTCTAATAGATCGGATTTTTTTGATACTTTTTTAGGCTCTAATTTTATATAATTATATTTTAAAAGATTATTTCCTCAAATCACCCTTAAACTATCACGATTTTTTGATCTAACCTCAAAGTACGAACTTCGTTTTTGGGTATCTAAACTATTACGATTTTTTTAATTTGATCTTTCCATTCAATTCTGTCAATTTCTTAGTTATCTTTGATTTTTCACATTTGTGAAAAGTCCATTATACTCATACTTTAAATGTTAATATGTTTTTCTTAAAATAATATATAATAATAGTAAAAATTTTAAAAAAAGAAAAGTAAGAATGACGCCCCCACTACGATCGCTGACGATGGCTCACAAGGGGGCGTCCCACTCTCCCCCATTTCAAGTCGCCGGAGCGAAAGGGGGCAGGATGGCTCGCCTAGGGATGGCACTCGACCCTGTTCGGGGCGGGGAATACCATCCCCGCCCCGACCCCGACGACCCGCCCCGCCCCGAATCCCCGGTCCGGGAGAAATTTTATCCCCCGCCCCGAATCCCCGCGGGGACTCTGAACCCCGCAACCCGATCCTAGTTTGTACCAAATTAAACCGAATCAAACCGATAAAAAATCGGTCAAAACCAGAAAAAATCGAGTTGAACCGTATTTTTTTGTTCAGTCAAAAATTTTTATTACTTTTTTTACTAAGAGATAATTTGATAAAAAATATTATTATAAATTTAAAAAATATTCAAGGTGAACTTTCTCCATAAACATTCAATATTGATCTATTGGTGATTCATTTATACTTGTCTATTTACTCTCACTTTCCTACTACTATCAATGTGGGACTATTATTGTACACTCACTTTTTCTTTGGGTGTGGGGATTCGGGGCCCCGCAGGGTGACGGGGCGGCGGGAGTTTCCCCCGCCCCGATCCCCGAAAGAGGGTTCGAAAATAATTTTCCACCCATCCCCGACCCCGCGGGAGAAAAATTCCCCGAGTTGGGCCCCGCAGGGGGCGGGAAATATTGTCATCCCTAGGCTCGCCCCCATAGCGTGAGGAAGAAAAAGGGGCGTGCCCACCTTTTTCTTCCTAAGGGGGGGAGGGGGCTGGCGTCCCTGGCGATCTCGCTCAGGGGACGGACACCCCCATTTTCTCCCTCGCCGGTGGGCGAGCTCTCGGGGGCGGCCCCCCTTTTCTCCCCCACGAGCAGAGGGCATCGGCCCTCCTTCTCTCCCTCGCCGCGCGCGAGGGAGAAAAGGGGGCCCACGGACGAGCTCGCTTAGGGGCGTCGACCTCCCTTTTCTTCCTCGTCGTGCGTGAGGAAGAAAAAAAAGGGGGGGGGGGGGGCGGCGCCACCTTTTCTTCCTCGCCGCATGCGAGGAAGAAAAATGGGGGTGTATATTTTTTATTATATATTATTTTATACAAAAAATAGACTAACATTTAAAGTAGGGGGATAATGAACTTTTCGCAAATGCGAAAAAACAAAGATGACTGAGAAGTCAATGAAATTAGACAGAATGATCAAATTGAAAAAATCATGATAATTTAGGGACCCAATAAATGAAGTTTGTAATTTGTGGTTAAATCTAGAAAACCGTGATGATTTAAAGATGATTTGAGGAAATAATCCGATTTTGAAAATACATATAATAAATTAAAATTAACATTTTGTATTAAATATAAAATATACTATTAAATTTAAATTCACTGTTCGATAATTTGATAAAAAAAAGGATGAAAATTAATATAGAAATTATTATATCTATAATAAAAATATATATGAATTAATTATATAAATAAAAATCATAAAAAAGCTCGTCACGGGTCCTATGATATTTTTTCGGATGGGACCCTAATTTTAGCATATGGATTTTAGTTTATTAAAAGTCATCTAATCATATTCAGATCCCTAGCTAGTTTTTAGTTTTTTTGATCTGATAATTTTTCAATTTGTTCAAATTTTTTTACCCCTAAACTAAACTTAATGTTCGATCTGAATAAAGCTACACTTTTTTTTTTAGATCGTGGTCAATCAAGGTGTATTGCTAACAAGCTATTACAACAATGTAGTGACCCGAAAGTCAGACCCGCCACGCGGCGCGATCTCCTCCCGCGGCGCTATTTTGACTCTTTTCTTCATACTTGAATCTTTTGTTGACCGAATGGTCGATACGATAAAATGCAAAGCGGAAGACTTAAGGAATAGGGCGAAAGACTAAATGACTAAAATAATACAATAATAAAAATAAAATGCGAAAGCTAAATAGAAAATGATACATCCATGAGGCATATATAAATCCATGCCAAAAGTACAACTCTATAGGTCCCATCTAAACTCTAGGTAATTATGTGCATACACCACCAAGCTTTAGACGCCGCACACACATCAACATCTCACGATCGTCATCAAATACTTATGGGGATCATACAAGGGAGCAAGCTCAACCGTTAGCATAAAGCTAAGTGTGAGTTCATATAAATCATATATCTATTCTGTCAGAATATAGTATGAAATTAACATAAGGAAAGGGAAATGAAATCGAGTTATCACAATTGGTTCTAATCACAATATGTATGAGAAGAGCATATAACTTCATAGAAAAATCATGATAAATGTGTCCCGTCAAAATAACATAAAGAAGATTATAGCATCGGTATCAACATGGGATTAGATTTCTCGAGAGAGAGATCATCTTTTCATAAAAATGGCATAATGAAGATCATAGCATCAAGATCATCATATCACAAGGGAGAGAGGGAGAACATACTTTCTCCAATCAAAGTATAACATGAGGGGAGGTGTAATCAACATGAGAGAAAGCTCAAAGCATCATGGATCGATATGAAAAGAAAATGAGATCAACATGAGAAAGATCAAGTCATCATAAATCGATGCCATTAGTCATGGCCAAAAATGGAGATCATAGCATCAATATTATAGAAGAAATCAAAATTACAAGAGAGAGATCATCTTTCCATAAAATGGCAAAAAAAATGGAGATCATAACAATCATTCATTCATACATTCCTTTTTTCATCATCATCTTTCATTCGTTCATTCATTTATCTTTACATTTTTAGAAGAGCTGTTCATCTTTAAGGGAATACCATTGCATAAACTGATGATACAGCTATCTAGACATCATATGCATGTAGGAGATCAGTGCCATGGCGAACCCCATCGGTTTTGGATGACCTCGCCACCGGCAAAAAAATGACATCCATATGAGAAAAACTCCTGTCTAGATAGAGCAAATGGAAACCCGCGAATGTGGGCTTGTTACGAGGCTGGAACATCATCCCTCATCATACATGTGCCTGTCTTTCGATTCATGGATTTGATCAAGGCAACGATAGGTCATCATCTGACGATGGTGTTTGATTGTTTAGAAATATAGTGGACGGAAGTTCATTTAGAAATCAGGTTTAAGATAACAAGGGTCATTACTTCCGGTCCACACGATGGATGCCCAAAGGTCACGGATCACCTATCAAAAACATTTCGGTCGATTGAAGAAGTGCGGTCGCCGCTTCTTATTGTTCTTTATTCACATGTCATAGTTCATAGTCATACATCATCAGAATTCATACAAGTCATCATCATTCATAATCATGTTCATAAGAGTCATAATCATTAATTGGTAAAGCCGAGAGGAGTCATTGTCATTCTTGACGTAAAGATCATAATCATACTTTGTTCACTTTCCGATGAAAGATTAACACTCATATTTGTGTGAAAAGCGTGAGTTCGTACAGAAATAAGAGAATAAACATACATGGGTCCAACAGGGTGACAAATTTGAAGGTTTCATATTTCATTCGAAGTCGAAAATCGTAGATGTTGCAATCTGTGGTTGGAACCCGAGCCGAACGAAAGGGTACCCGGGCGAGTCCTGTCTGGATCGGGCTTGGTCTATCAAGGCGAAAATCGAGAGGAACCCGGGCCGGGTGTGGATCATACCCGGGCTGGATTTGGAGGACGATCGAGTCGAGAGAGTCGTCTCTCCCGATCATCTTCTTCGCGGCGAAACTCGGGCCGGTCATGGGTGATCCGGTCCGGGCACCTGGTTCGCGCCAAGTTTGAGCTCGACGTCCATGGAGGACCCGGGCCATGTTTGGAGGAACCCGATGCGGACGGACAGGACCCGTGCCGAGTTCTGATGAACTCGGGCCGGGTTCGGTTGAGTCGTAAAACAGATTCAAGTGTTTATTTACAGCATAATATGACTAAGTTAACTAAGCTACTAACATCACAAAACGCATATCCACATAGCATTCAAAGTTTAACAATGCAAGAATCATGTTAAGCATGAAAACTAGAAAAGAAGACTTCGATAATCGGTTCATACTTCTTTCATGCTAACATCAGTTCGATTGCACATATAGATCATGACATTAGGACATGTACATATTCGTTCAAAGGATGAATCATGCATCATATCATTCATAGCAGAAAGGTCATCATGTGATCATCTTAAGGGGCATCATTCATGCATCTTTGTTGGTTCTACTCATGGCGTAAATCAAGCATGCTTAACTCGTCGTGAAACTCGACATATGAAGAAGATCCCGAACGTACACACACCTATTAGCCTACGACGTTGAGGTTCTTCCTTGTTGCGTTTGTTCGTCTCTCAGCTCCGTCTCCCTCGTTCACCACGGTCTGCGTCGAACGAAGCTACTGGTGTCCAACTCTCATCCTCTGCCCACGATCAGCAAAGAAACCGTGAGAGGAGCAAATCGGAGAGGGAAACGAGGGAGAGGAGAAAGAGGGAAAACCCTCACTGTGACGGTGCGCCTCTCCACGTCGCCCGCGTCGGAGATGATCGTCGGCGCCGTCCCCACGCTCTCTACTGCTTGCTCGCCGGAGAAAGGGAACAAGTGAAAACAGAGCTTGGGCTTGAAGAAAATGAAGAGCAGAGGGGGAAAATAAGGAGGTTAGGCGCCTTATAAAGAGGAGCGGCCGACCCATAGCCTTCTCCTTGGTGTTGAAGGAAGATCTCAGTGGCCAGCCGCCTGCTGTCAGGTGCTGAGATTTTCTGCCATGGCTGCTCCAATCGGTAAGGGAGAGAGTGTGGAGTGCAGTAGGGCATGCAACAGCAGAAGAAGACAAGAGAAAGAAAGAATTAGAAAGGGTCAGCAGGAAAAGACAAAAGAAAGAGGAGGAAAGGGAAAAATTTGTCCGAGACTTCTCAAAATATATTTTTTTTACCGTGGTGTTACAACAAAATGGCCAGCAATACTTTTTTTAAGACATGTCAAGAAGTTAGATTCTTAGATTAATATATATTTTTTGGTTCATCTTGTTAAAAAGATAGTTTACAAGTGACCTAACAGACTAAAATGATGAACTAAAACACTGTAGCTAAAAGTGGAACCATAACCTTCTCATCCTTGAGAAATATTTAGTTCATTTCTCTTGTCCACGATACACATACTCATGTATTATCTTCAAGACGAGAGTTCATATATCATGGAAAATTCGAACGTTCAAATATTGTTATTTTCGTATGACGAGCGTATAGCCTAATTATTTTTATTATAGTTAATAACCTGTAATATGTTTACGATAACTCAAAAAAAAAGGCTTGCATGTAACCGCAAAAATATCAGGATAACATTTCGAAATGTGCGACAAAATTAAGGAGTCAACGTGGCAGTCCATGTGTGGCCCACAAAAATTTTGAAAAATAATTCACTTTTTAACGGCTAACGGCGATTTTTTAAAGACTTGCGAACAAAAGACCGCAAACGGCGTCTAAAATTTGTCCCCACTTTCCCATTCTTCCCCATAATACCCCCATGTAGGGACGCAGGGCACCACAAATCATAAGGGGCATGATGGGAATCATAAAAGGACAGTGAAAGCAAACTAGTGTCAACAGCAAAAAGGTGACGCAGCTAAATTCCTCTTCTCGACACTCCACCTCCCGGCGTTTGAATTCTAGGGTTCCGGCTCCGGCGATGGCGACGATGGAGAGCTTGATTGGCCTCGTCAACCGCATCCAAAGGGCCTGCACGGTTCTCGGTGACTATGGCGGCGCCGACGCTGCCCTGCCGACTCTGTGGGAGGCGTTGCCCTCCGTCGCCGTTGTGGGAGGACAAGTATTCTTCTTTTTTCCTTCATGCCGTTTTAACACTCTTTCCAGTTGGGTTTTAGCACTTTGGTGCCCCTTTTAGTTTGAACTGTTATGGTTGTTTGCGCTTGGTGATCAGAGTTCGGGAAAATCGTCTGTTTTGGAAAGCATCGTCGGCCGCGATTTCCTGCCCCGTGGATCCGGTTAGGATTGCTTACTGTTCGTGATGATAAATTCCTGGTTCTTAAAAACCTGAGTCTTCTCCGTTGTTTTTGTTTCTTAGGGATCGTGACGAGGCGCCCGTTGGTGCTGCAGCTTCATAAGACGGAGGAAGGGCAACCAGAGTACGCAGAGTTCCTTCACTTGCCCAAGAGGAGATTTTCCGATTTCTGTAAGTCTTATTTTCTTTTGCTTCGATGATGGATGAACCGCGTGACTGTGAATTGCATAGGGGATGCATATTCAAGTGATCATAAATTTTGCTCTTCGCAAGGGAATTCTTAATATCTTGGTCGTTACTTAATACGGACTGTTTTAACTTTTAACCTACTCTGTCTGTGGTCGTTACTTGATTTCTTCCTTTGTTTACGTCCAAAATAAAAAAATAAATATATGCTCTTCAGAGTATGTTGTTTCTTCATTCAAGACTCGAATTGATGCCACAACTGGCGAATCGCTGTCTTGTCTGTCAATGCAAGGTGATCGCATGAAGCTGCTGAAACTTTATTTTCCCTGTCCACTTAGAGTAATCTGTAATATCTTCTACAATTTCTTCATTTTCTTGATGAGTTTGTGTGAATGCCTTCTCGCTTCTTCATCCGTGATTTCATTTCTTGATCAAGGTAGTCAAATCAGGACATAGAAGATCGAAAGGGTCAGTAAGATATTACAAAAATAATCTAATGTATAAGGTTATATAAACAAATATTTTTTAATAAATTCATAATGTTTTAAATTATAAATAGCATTATCTTAACTAGTAACCTATTAAGGCTTCTTACAAACATGTATACATATATTACTTATGCATTATTAATTTAATATATTTTACCAATTATCTTCCTCTTAATTTTATTTCTCCAAAAATTATGTTGGACTTGGTGAAACTAAAAAAAATTGGAACAATGTTGGTAGGATCAATCTAGGTCTTATATCCTACTGATCCTACAAAAACAATGTCAAATTTATGATCAGGATCGCCAATCAAGATCGCAATCTTGGTAACCTTGTTCTTGATAGTACTGCAATTGACACCAATTTAGCTCCACTCAGTTTGAAATCTTTAGACTTAAATGTTTCTTGTCACAACTCTCATTTACAATGTCATGTGTGTGTAGTTTCAACTATGAGAGCAAAACCATTTGGCAACTATAATATACCAAGTGGTTTCCTTTTTGATACATGTAATAAGTTCATCCACAAATGTAGCAACGATGTAACTACAACAAAACCTTATTGTATATTAAAATAATTGGAAATTAACTAGTCCCTTCAATTCAAGGATAAAGTGGAGGTGTCACTCATTTAAAGGAGAGACACCGTGTCTTCTATCTTTTTATTCATTGGATTATAAATGTATGGATGATATTTAATCTATTTTCATTTAAGAACTTCTAAACCTGATGAATAATAAGATAGGAGACCCAGTGTCCCTCTTTTAAATGAGGTCTATCATCATTAAGTCCCTCTTCAAATATAGCCGTTATTTCTCCTTAATTGCCACTTTCTCTTTTATAATCACCACTCTTCTCTATGATTCTTTTATCTTAGTTGTAATTTTTGACAGGAATGATATGTAAATTTTGTTCTCTCTCCTTCATTAGTCTACATGAATTGTCTTAACAAGGGCATAACTTTTGTCGTAAATCTCCCTGGTATGAACTAAACTGATTTATGGATTTGTCATTTCACTTCTAACATTTATTCAGTAGCTCTCACTCAAAGTTTAAAAGCTTAATAATTTGATTACTTGATAATTATAAATATTCTTTATTTTATGTCTACTCATCTGCAAGAAGAAATTCATTTAATGACAACTTTAGCCTATGTAGATCCATTTGTAGACTAGCATTGCATTTTGGAAGGATTTATTATAAGTGTCATATCTTTTGACATGCTCCCTATATACAACTTGTATGATCTATCTAAGGGTTTGAAATTGATTATGAAGCTCTTGTGCGGAAGGAAATCCAAGATGAAACCGACCGACTCACTGGCAAAACAAAACAAATCTCACCTGTTCCTATTCATCTCAGCATCTACTCACCCCACGGTAAATCCACTTGACTTATCCCTTAGTCCTTAATTTTCAATTTCAAAATGTCACTTGAGACGGCTGAACTAGTAGGTTGGTTGCACTTAACAACATTTAAAAGGTTTTTTGTGTGTTTAACAAGTTCATTGTGGGTGAAAGAGTTCACATACTAATTAAATAAGTCAGCCCTAATTTAAGCAAGAATTTTCTATTCTATGTCATGAGCATGGAATTTTGGTTGATTGCTTTAGCAAGTTCTGGCCATCCAGCTGGTTTAGGTCGCTAGGTTATTACTAGAAATGTAAGATAACTTATTTTCAGTAAACTTTTAATTCTTGTTTAGCATTTTTTTTGCAAAGTTGCTAAGTTTAGCATCACATATATAGCATGATTTGCATCTTCTTTCCATTTCCAATATGAGTATTTTTACTGTAGTTGATAGTCTTCCAAGCTTGGTTTCCTTAAGGGTTGTAACAAATATTAATTTTTATATTATGTAGTTTATTGATGTTTTATAGTCGGTCCCAAGCCCGGATAAAGGAGGAGGGTTGTGTTAGGCCCTGACAGCCCGCGTAAAACCCTGTCGAATCTCATGAACATGGATCAACGAGTCGTATGATCCATGTAGCCGACCCCACTTAGTGGGATAATGCTTTGTTGTTGTTGTTGTTGTTTTTGTAGTAGTTTATTGATGTTTTAATGAATTAGAAACCATCAAAATCTACTCTTGCAAATACATCCCTCATTGCCACACATGTAGACCCTTTGAACAATTGATGCTAATTGCTGGTGATCAGTATGCCAACAAGCTAATATCTTTTTATCTTTCCATGTGTAATTAGTTTAGGGATAGTGTCTTTGACATTTTTCTTATACTGTCTCATGGTGCTTTTGAACTGTCTGACAGTTGTAAATCTGACACTTATTGATCTTCCTGGTCTAACGAAGGTTGCTGTAGGTATATATTTCTAGCCTTCTCTGTAGGTTTACTGTTATATTATTTTTCCTTTTCTTTCTTAATCCTTTTTCTTTTCCCTTTTTTTTGTCCAGAGGGGCAGGCTGAGAGCATTGTGCAAGACATCGAAAATATGGTTCGCTCTTTTGTTGAGAAGGTATATTACTGTGCATTTGTACCTTGAGGTACATGTGATTACTTGATGAGAAGTTAAGAGCACACATGTCTCTTTCCTGGTTTGAATGCCATACTGTGCTAGCCAGAAACAGTTTTTCTTATGTATATGCGAAACAGTTGCCTTATGGGATGGTGCGAAACAGTTGCCTTATGGGTTTCTTATTTCTTTGTTGTACCGTCATGCTTCCTTTCTTATGCATATGTATGCAAATCTTTAAACATATTTGTATTAAATACTTTTATGGTACTTCCTCTCTTTATGTGTGTAATGCACTAATGTAAACACCACATAATTCTGCTTGCTAACAGTTAAGTTAGTCTATCAATTGACACCTTTTTCTGTCTCCTGCCAATCTCTAATGTGGTGTTCTGTAACTTCATTTCATACATTATCTAGTAATTGGTAAGCATGTAAATTATAGAAATCTATTCACACATCTAGTTGCATCACTTTTCCAAATATTAGTAGACTGCAATCATTTCATCAACCACACGCCGTCATGTATAGATGCACACTACATGGATGGCTAGCATAATCTAGTCATCCTTTTACTTTTCTAAGTGTACGGATGATTACAGGATCTGGCATTTCATTGTTGCCAATTATTAAAACAGTTTCTACAATATCAATTCATTGCCCTTCCTGCTTTCTGTTAACTTTATAGCTTTTCAAAATGTTACTGTTGTATAGCTATTGGTCCCTTTGGCAATTTGTCTATCAGAAAAAGATGCTACTTTTTTAACTGTACAATAGATGGTACTGTCAATTGTTGGTTATGGTGGTGATTCTTATTTTGCAGACTGCAATAGGTGCCTTTGTATTCTGTTTTAAATTTTTATGTTTCTTTCTTGAAGCATTACTGTAAAAAGTAATGTAAATTGTTTTATCGCAATAGATTAACAATTAAAAAAACAAAGTTGCTAAAAATAAATCTTGTAAAGAACAGAACAAGATACTCATTGTTCATATAATCTTTTTTTGGGAAGAGAGTCAAAAGAAGCCGAAGCAATAAGCAAAACTTGACTCTAGATTGAGCTTATGAAAACCCATCAATTTAATAAATATCAGGAAAAGAAGTGTTGTTTCTAATTCATGAAAAGGCAGAGATAACCTGTCGTAATGTGAATGTGAAGAAATATGGTTTAATATAACTTGATGTTGTCTCTTTCATTAATGGCAAATCTAGGTACTTTCTTTGTTTCAGCGGAAAAAGGGTCGAGATAAATCTGCTAGCCTTTCTGTAACCAACCTCTACATTTTGCTTTTACCTATACTAGTACATCTATTTTTATGTCATACATATGGATGACTAAGTGCTTTGGCTCATCCTGTTGCTGCTAACAAAATTGATTCTCTAGTAATTTGTTGGCAATTTGATGCTTCTTCTCTCTTATCTATTTTGGATATCTTGTAGAAGTGTCATAATCATGTATGTCATTTTTTGCAGCCAAACTGTATTATATTGGCTATATCTCCTGCCAATCAGGATATTGCAACATCTGACGCCATTAAACTGGCTAGAGAAGTTGATCCGACAGGTTTGTTTCAGCATGATCATCTTCAGCTATAGTGATGCTTTACATGAAGGTGGTGCTATGTATGATGGAAATAATGGAATGTGCTACATGAACATGACATGGTGCTATCTCGTAGTAGTACAAATCACTTTAGTGTGACTTGATTTTTAATTTTTCAGGTGATAGGACATTTGGGGTGTTGACAAAGCTTGATCTGATGGATAAGGGAACAAATGCATTAGAGGTAAGTGCACTTTCCATTAGACACAACAATCGTGATGGTATCCACCCTTTAGTAACCATATTTTCTTTAACCTTCTAGGTTCTTGAAGGAAGATCTTACAGACTCCAACATCCTTGGGTTGGAATTGTTAACCGCTCTCAAGCAGATATTAATAAGAATGTTGACATGATTATTGCCAGGCGAAAGGAGAGGGAATATTTTGCTAATAGTCCTGACTACTCACATCTAGCTAGTAAAATGGGCTCTGAATATCTTGCTAAACTTCTTTCAAAGGTACCAACAGCTAAGGTTTTCTCCATACGTGGAAGTTAAGTGCAATTGTCACAATTTTTGGTTTTTATTTCAGCACCTGGAATCTGTTATAAGGGCACGCATCCCAAGTATTACATCTCTTATAAACAAAACTATTGATGAACTTGAAGCAGAGATGGACCATCTTGGTAGACCCATTGCTGTTGATGTAGGGGTGAGGTGTTTACTTGGATATTCTTGGTATTATGCCTCAATTGTTTACCTTAATCATTTGATTTTTCATCTTTGAGTGATCAGGCTCAGTTGTACACTATATTGGGACTCTGTCGTGCATTTGATAAGATATTCAAGGAGCATCTCGATGGGGGGTAAAGGCTTAAATCCTCTCTTTTTTTCTTTTATATTGATTCCTTTGCACAATATTGAATAGTCAGTAAGGTATGAGTAGCAGTTTGACATTAAACCTCACTGCACAATTTTTCTAACCCGAGTTATATGGTTTGCATACTTGATTTGAAAGCTATGGAATTATTAATTTAAACTGGAACTAAGTTTATGTCAGTATGCAGTTGGATATGTGTAGTATGCTAGTGATGATGTTTTGAAGATTGATTAGCATTTTCTTCTAAGAGTAAACTGCTCAAGTTTTGTCACGGTTGTTCCCTGCATATTCAACAATCAGAACTCAATAGAAGAAATGGTCCTGTTACAGGAGATCCAACTTCCACGTCATAGGATGGGTACTGTCATGTTTTTTTTTTCTTTTACTGACAGAACATCAAACTTGAGATCACAGCTGCCTTAAATTTCTGTGGCAATCTCTTCTACAAAAACTGTCATTCTTTTTGTTGTCATCACATTTCCCTGTTAATTGTGCCTGAATTATTCTGGACATTGAACATGTCCAAGTGCATAAGATTTCCTCATAAAATTATTATCCTGGTTTGAAGCAATAGATGCATGTCTGCATATCAGTTTCTTGATATGGTAGATAAATGTCAACAGGAGACCTGGTGGTGATCGAATCTATGGGGTTTTTGATAATCAGCTCCCTGCTGCTTTGAAGAAACTTCCATTTGATCGGCATCTCTCGCTGCAAAATGTGAAGAAAGTGGTATCAGAAGCAGATGGTTATCAGCCCCACTTGATTGCTCCTGAGCAAGGTTACCGTCGTCTAATTGAAAGCTCTCTCAACTATTTTAGAGGTCCAGCTGAGGCATCAGTGGATGCTGTAAGTTGTCAGTTGTCCTGTGTTGTCTTTTGTTATCTGAAGACATTGCCTTATTCTCTAGTTGGAATTAATGACTTGTATTGTAGGTTCATTTTGTTCTGAAAGAGTTGGTGAGAAAGTCCATAGGAGAGACACAGGTTTACATTTGAATACTTGTTCTATTGGACAACTATTGTGTATAGTGACTAAGCATCTACTGATTTGGTTCATTGTAGGAGTTGAAAAGATTTCCCACTCTCCAAGCAGAACTAGCAGCTGCTTCTTATGAAGCCCTGGAGAGGTTCCGGGAGGATAGCCGGAAGACAACACTACGCTTGGTTGATATGGAATCCTCATATCTAACTGTAGAATTTTTCAGGAAACTTCCACAAGAAGTTGAGAAGGCTGGGAATCCTTCTGGTCCTGCTGATAGGAATTCGTCTCCCGCAAATATTGATAGATACCCAGATGGACATTTCAGGAGGATCGCTTCAAATGTTTCCTCTTATATAGGAATGGTATCAGATACTCTGAGGAACACCATTCCCAAGGCCGTGGTGCATTCCCAAGTTAGAGAGGCTAAACGCAATTTACTCATTCATTTCTATACTCTCGTGGGGAAGAAAGAGGTCCATTAGCGGCTAACCATTTTTACCTTATTACTCTTTTATTGGGTCTAGAATAACTAATATGTTTCTCAACTGCAGGCCAAGCAACTCTCCCAGATGTTAGATGAAGATCCAGCATTGATGGAACTCCGATTGCAGTGTGCTAAGAGGCATGAGCTGTACAAAAATGCAAGAGATGAAATTGATGCCGTATCATGGGCAAGATGAGGCGAAAAAAGAGAGTATTTGAGCAGCATGTATTATATCTTACGGAGTATTATTATTTTTACTGAAAGGTATTTGGATCATATCCTTGCAGTCTGCCCTAATTAAATTGGCAATATTTCACCTGTCATGGTTGCGGTCCTGTGCAACATGTTGCAATTTACTGCCATCTTTCTTGATCTTACTATTTTGCTTGATTTTTCTAGTTTAAGATCAGTATTGGTATTCATAGTGCTCTCAAATTTTTTCTGATGCACTTCATTGTGAATTAAGATTACTTCAGATTGGATGATGCAGGAAACATAAGAAGGCCTGCCCTGCAGCCATATTCCATCCCTCGAGCATTCAAAACATTATGTGTAGATCTAGCCTGAAAATGTCGGTTGCAAACGTACACTTGCATTGTAAATAGAATTCTCAAAATGCTGTGTTTCAATCTGCGGGATACTGTCTCAATGAATCGTGCATTTTGGTGATATATCATTATTTTCCATTCTGCAATTGGAACGAAGGCAATAAGTATTTTACGGGAATAAAAGAACCTCATAGTCATATGAACGGTGCCTATTTCACAAAATGGTCCTGGAGCAATTTTTTTTCAAGTTGTGGAATGATCAAAATATCACACATTTTTTTCCAAGGGCTAATAATTATCTCATCTCCAACTCAAAGTTTAATTTCACTATTTGGTTGAATGAATCAACTGTGCCCTTTTTAGGGAGGCATTTTTTAGCTAGATTCCGAGCAGCTACAGAGCATGAGACTCAGCTCCTATTCGGTTTACTTTCAGCACAGAGGTTATATTTAAAGGAAAAATTCAGTGCAGTCATAGCTTCCAATTAAATTTTGAAGTCATTAATTTTGTTTAGGTGTAAGCGATTTTGAATACTGAAAAATATAAAAAAAATCTATGCTCCTTAATTGCCCATTACCTTTTTACACTTTACAGTTTACAGCTCAACATTGCCACCTTCCTTTCCTTGAGCACATCTGGTGCAC
The DNA here is from genome assembly GCA_030549335.1 of Pontederia crassipes. Taxonomy (NCBI): domain Eukaryota; kingdom Viridiplantae; phylum Streptophyta; class Magnoliopsida; order Commelinales; family Pontederiaceae; genus Pontederia; species Pontederia crassipes. The sequence goes on from CM060193.1 coordinate 15,458,824, forward strand.
AAAGTTGCCTGCCTTTGACCACAATCCACGGACTATGTTATAATGGCGTCACCTAATCTCATTCCAAAAGGTCCTTTTAGACGCTGACGAGAACGACATGAAAAGAAAAAAAAAAAGTTCTCAAACTCAACCACCAACTTAATCGGTCAGCCAGAAACCATCCACTCGTATGCTATACGCATTTTGAGTCCCTCCGATCTGACAACCAACATCAGAACTCATTCTTGCTCCTAATCAAATCAAAACTGGATCCATTCAGCTCTCGAAGTTGATTCCTTACTAAATACGAAACTCTCTTTGAAAGTCTCAACTCACTATAATTAGACATGTAATTGGAGATGAATATCAAATTGATTAGAGTCGTTGATAAATTGATCCTTTAATCCACGCTGCGAGAGTTGACTCGAATAGTATAGTGAAATCGGAAAAAAAAGAGAGAGTGGTGTTCTGAAATCGTTAGGTACTAATAATTTTAAATTTGATCTAATCAAGATTTATTCATATTTTTCGTTCGAATATCAAAATAATTGAGTGTTAGTAGTCGGATCTCGACTAAAAAAATGTCATAGAAATTAATTGCAACCATTAAATCCTATTTGAAAGGTTTTTTTTTTACATCCACTCCAAAATAATTAATTGGACGTCATGTTGAAAAGATCACAATTCTAATAACCATTATTGGTTCCTGCTTGGAAGGTTTGAGTAGTGTGCTCGAGTCGAAGAAGATGACTCCCCAAAGTTTTCTTGGGCAAAATGCTACTCATCATGATTCGTCAATAGATGATGTAGATATGTAGACCCATAGATGGCTAATTATCGCGTCATGCAAAAGCTGCGCATTATGATGTGTCGATTTCTCTTTACTACCTGAATCGTCCAAAGATACATACTATTTATTTCTATAACACTTGAGCGATGATATGCCCTACATGTCATGTATAGGTGACGTGATGGAGAATGATTCCATCCAAATCACACGCTTGATGTCGGGGTGTTTGCCTGCCTAACTCATTTGAACGCATCCAACAAAGTTAGACGCCAAGATTCAATGAAAATTCACTAACAAAAAGAAAGAAAAAAACTAGGTAGACAATTTCACCTCATTTAAATTCTTTTGCTTTTTATATATATATGCAAGCTTATTCTTAGTTTTATCACTTTACAATGGTATTTATCTTATTAAAATCGGACTGTGAACCGACAATTGATCCCGACTCGTTCCATATAAAACTTATTTCGTCATTGAATCGAGAAAAATTATAGATTTCGGTTTAATTCATATTTGGAAAAAAATAAAAGGAAACAAAAAATAGAAAAATTAAAAAAGGAAAAAAGAAAGGAACAAAGGAAGGCTAAAGTGGAGGGGAAATAATATGCAAAAAAATTAGATAGAAATAAAAATTCAAGTATTTAAAATTGAATAAGATTAAAAAGGAAAAGTATCAAGGGAACAAAAGGGAAATAAAAAGGAAAACGAAAAGAAAAAATAAAAAAGACAACAAGAGTATATACAATTCAATATCTTTCATAATTAAATAATAAATAATTAATCAATAATGATGTATTTATATTTATATGTTAACAATTATTATCTATCATTATTAATACTTTTTATTAATAAAAAGTATATTATATTAATATTTTTTATTACTAATAAGTTATTAGATTGGCACATGAGGCATGCATTGAATTAGTCCCACATGCATAAGTCACGAAAGAGATGCTAACTACATATGGGAATATAGTCTTAGTCTGGTAGGATGCATTTTAGTAAAATCATGTGGGCTCAGACCCAAAGCGAACAATATCATACGTAAGTGCAATTATTTATATATTGTATATATCATATTATATCTTTAGAATGATTATAAATAATAGTATTTTAATCGAAACTAATTAGAATGGACCAATCACAGCCCAATAACCGGTGCGATACAATGGTCGGTCTGGTTACAAGAATTTTTTTGTGAAACAACTTATGGTATTCAAGATTATTAGCATCTGACTAATCCGGTATAGGGGTGGGGCGAGAAAGATTTAAAGCTCTTGGTCAAGTGATGACTCTCAAGATCAATTCTGAAACTATTAGCACTCGTCGAACTACTTGAAACGCAATCCGCTACCACAGAGCGCCAACCATGCTTAGTTCCCACATTTTGGAATTCGGGATATTCCCAAATTTTGGAATTCGGGATACTGATGGGTACAACTTGTATCACCGCACATGTAACGTTATCATATTAATTTGTCGACATATTATGATCGTAACATACATATATATATTCCAGGACCACACCACTTATACATGTAGCATTCATTCACCTACACTACACCACGTTGTGCTATTGAAATTGACATTGGTGATTCATGACAAACAAAAAGGCAGCTTTTCAATGTACTGTTATCTTCTTCTTGAGTCTTCGTGTACATGGTAAGAAGATACAAGTTTGACATGGCAATACTCTCGAAAACCAAGTTGTTAGACATCTGCCAAACGTTTCCACCCCTATATATATAGGAATGCACTTTCAATTTTGCCATCTCTCCCCTCTTTTTTTCTTTTTCTTCAACTATGAACAGAATTATTGGTGCAGAAGCACTTAGTCTCGCCTCCACAAAACCTTTTTATTAACATGTCAATTCACTAGCTACCGAGGAGTTCTAACGGAGCATGATATCTTTCCACGAACCTTCAATGCTAATTAGGAAAACGAAAATTGCGTTCGCAATATTTGAGGACAAATTGATGGTGCATTTAGATGTAAAATTTCATCAAAAACTTTATTTTTTTTTGTCATGCATGAATCTTTTTCCAAATTCACATATTTCTTTTCTCCTCGTTACATGGATTAATGCTTTGTAACTTTGTTTGTCAATCTCTAGAAGTGAAGTCAAAACTGAATTTGTCCATGTTGGCTGTTTTCCTTTTAGCATGCCTAAGGACATCAAGTTTTTTTTTTCTCCTTATAGTGCACTTGTTGAATGTACTATAAAATACAAATATCATAAAGAAAGGATGAACGGAAATAATGTTAAGAATATTAAAGCTGTTGCACCATGCAAAAATGATGAATTCTATGGAAACGCCAAATAGATGCATGTAGCAGGGTGATCATCAAACATATGTTTCCATGAACAGGCGGGAATGAAATAGATAAAAAAAAAATCGAGATAGGTCTTCCACATGAACAGGAAATTAAATTCAGTTGATTGAATTCTTCTGCCAACTTGCTAATTGAAATCCAATTCCGTCCTTGTTTTGCATAACAGACCACTTCCATTTGAACGTCAACGCTGGCGTTCTAGCTACCTCTTACGAGATCCATAAAATGGTTGCAACTTTTCCACTATAAATGCGAGCTTGAGCTCCTCTTTTTCACCATCAACTGCACTCATACCTCTCTCTCTCTCTCTCTCTCTCTCTCTCTCTCTCTCTCTCTCTCTCTCTCTCTCTCTCTCTCTCTCTCTCTCTCTCTCTCTCTCCCCCTCTCTCTCTCCCCTCTGTGCATGCAATGGCTCTCTCCATGAAGCACTTTCACCTAGTCCTCTTCCCTTTGCTCCTCTTAGTCCGATCACCAGTCACAACAGCAACATGCAGTGACTGCTTCACACAGTCGCGGGCGGCCTACTACCCGAACTCCGACAAAGAAGGGACAGAGAGTAATGGAACCTAAGCACGCGAATGCTTCAATGATTCATTACGTATTTTTGCCAATCACACCACCTTCTCTCACGTGTTAACTGACTAGCATTCGCCTCCATTAATGTCCAGCCGGTGCATGCGAGTACGGCGCGTTCGGCGCGACGCTCAACGGTGGGGACGTCTCGGCGGCGTCGGATCTCTACAGAAACGGCGTGGGTTGCGGTGCATGCTATCAGGTACTTCTACCACGCCTGCTTACATATTATTTTTTTATGTATCTCTTGCTCAAACATAGATCCATATGCACGCAGGTGAGATGCACTAATACGAACTACTGCTCGAGCGATGGCGTCGTGATCGTGATCACGGATTCGGGAGCGAGCGATAACACGGACTTCATCCTGAGCCAGCACGCATTCAGCAAGATGGGCCAGAACGCGGATGCAGGGGCGTCTCTTTTGTCTCTTGGGGGTGTCGGCATCGAGTACAGAAGGTCCATAAACTTATAATGCTCTGTAAATTATTTTTCTCGAACATGTCTAAAATATCACCAAATTAATTTGGCTACTTAGTGTAGTTTGATTTTTTTCTCGAATTTATACATTTTTAGCGAACATGTTGCTTGTTTTTCTGCAATCGATCGGCAAGCAATTAAAAGATCTTGATAAAGAAATTGTTTTTTTTTTTGTTGACAAAATGTTTATCTTCCACGGCGTCTCATTTGTTTTATGTCAAACAAATTATTTATTTAGATTTTCAGCATATCCCTTTCAGTATAGAAGATTACAAAAGAAAAACATATATTATGGTTCCTACAAAATTCCATGATTCATTTTGGACAAGAACTTATATATATATATTGTGATATATCTGCATTATAAATATAAGAATTCACAAGTTACATAAAACCCCTGCGATTACTCATTTGCTCTATATGCTATTAATGGCGTACGTATTTTGACACGTTGGAGCAGGGTAACATGCAGCTACCCGGGAAGAAACATTGCCTTCAAGATCGACCAGAGCAGCAATTTCCCGTACTACTTTGCCTTCCAGATATGGTACCAAGAAGGAGACCAAGATATAATTGCGGTCCAATTGTGCGAGGTACGTGCTTTGACGTGGAATAAGCACATTAATGAGCTCCATCAACCATCATTATATCCTAACAAAAAACATAATTCATTTCGATTAGCACGTGTTATAGGTCGATAAGGTTGTGTTGCCTTGGAATTTAGAAAATAAAAAAAATCCGCCTCGTGTTCTGACGTTGTTATATGCTAATTTGGCTGCAGACTGAGAACTTGACGTGCAAGCTCTTGGACAGGAGCCATGGAGCCGTGTGGGTGGCATCACCGCCGCCAAGTGGACCTCTCTCCATAAGGATGCTATTGAGTGGAGGAGAAGACGGAGATGAGTCATGGTTGGTGCCAACAAATGATGTCCCACAGAATTGGACGGCTGGAGCCATATATGACTCCGGGGTGCAAGTTTGACTGCATCCATAGGCTTGGAATCTTTGTTTTAGAAGCATTATCATTATTATATTAGTGATTCATGTGCACTTCATATCTTTTCTAAGGTCATTGATAGTATTCAACTTCAACTACAATAGAGTTCTGTTCTACCTTGAAGAGGAATAAATTCAGCAAAATTTATGTTTCATCATCCTCTCAGACTGAAAACAAGAGACCCAGACTAGTAGTTGGAATGAAGAGCACACAGTGAGAAATGTTTAGTGTATCAAAGAAGTTCCAATTTCATGTTTTGCTTTTATTTGGATAATGTTACAACTCCAAGCTCAAAGATCCAAAGTTCACTGGTACTATAATAAAAATTTCGGACGGCCTCTTGACTTGATTCGGATACCATGAAGTAACTATCATGAAAGCATTACGAAACCATGCATGCGGACCACCATGAGCAGTTATACCAGGGCACAACACTGGAAAACAATCTAGATAATTTACAATCACAACGCTTCAGCATGATTTTCATATCCAACTTCCTACCTTGGGCTCCGAAGCAAAGGGGTTATACTAGAAATTCAAAACTGTAGAATTTCATGTACAAGATAAACAAAAATTGAATAGCTTGCTGAAATAAGAAACTACTGAGGTGAATGATAATCAATGTTTTTCTCCTGCTCCAGTTTGTGGTGCAAAACTTCTTCGAAACTTTAGTTTATTTTTCCTCAATTTCAATATCAATTATATCAGGTCCTGACCCCTTAGATCCTCTTGAAGAGTCATTTCTTGGCTGCCAAACAATATTTCCACAACCAGTGCAGCGAATGGACATGCTGCGCACACCCACAAAACGCCTCCGACAAGCTGGACAGGTACCCTATTTGATAAACCCAGTTTCAAAGAAGAATCAGTCTTTCAAACTTTCGACAAGAATAATAGTAGTATTATCATTTTTCACATGACGCATTCCGCATCAATGCAGGAAAGAATCCCCTGTTGCAGACATACTGAGGAACTTCCACCTAGGATTGAATGTTTATATATATGGTGTATAAATATTCAAACAGTTTGTACCAGACTGGTAGCTCATCAATCCAATACAAGAAAAAATTATCTACAGCCTAGAACTTGTAGGCATTGCTACTTTCAAATTCAACTAATAGAATATCAGAACAAAAATAATTAACTGAAAGAGTTTAAATCTGGTATCAGACTGATTTCCTAGTACTCCCACCGTGTCATTCTTTCATAACATTCTTTTTGCAATATGTTTTAGTTAGACAATTAAACAACTAGAAAAAGTAATAACTGTGGAAGACATAGTTAATACATCAAAATAAATAAACAGCCAACCAATGGCTGAAGATAGAACTATATGTTCCATCGCTTTATCATTTTCTTACTGTAATCTGGATGAGTAAATATCTGGGGGGTCACAGCAGTAGCAATGAGCAACATTAATGACATATTTTGTGGCCATAAATATTTCAGCTAAAAATTGAAAGATAATACTTGTGCATCATCAAACAGTCATAAGTTCTTAGAGTTATATTTTTTTTTAAATGAAGTTCTTAGAGTTATATTACCCTGCAAAACATTTTGTTCAGTTCCCCGGCCTTTAAATGGTAAAGCATGTGCATACCTAGTATAGGCTTGATTTTTTTTTTGCGCATACCTAGTATAGGCTTGATTTTTTTTATTCTTTTTTGTTGTCAACTCTTATCTAGAACATAGAAGAGGACGACTACGTAAAAAGTGTTAGCCATCCTTTCACTTTTCAAAAAAGAAACTCTTATCTATAACATAAAGGCACAGAACACGCATTTAACACTGAATCTATTTCTTCTTCTTTTCATTTACAATTTGCAACACATGTGACTTTGATCAAAATTGCGATACCCATACGATTAGCCATTAATGGCAAAATTGACTGTAGTCTCATAGACGTGGAACAAAGCTTGTTCTACACCTTGCTTGCCCCTTTGGCAAAATCTGCATTAGTTTATCCTGTTCTTTATTTTCCATTTGAAAGATTTTTTTTCTTATTCATTCAAAGAATGAGTTTGCAGAAGAAAAAAAAATCGTGTCACATAAATACATCCAGAATTGGTGAAGTGAACCTAAAACATGCTAAATGAACATACCTCAATAGGAGAAAGGTTATTGGCGAATTTTCCAATGAGAAAAGGAGCAGCAAATGGCAACACCCATGTAGCTAAAATAAAAATTCTGAACATCCAACCTGATAGTATGAACCATAGCAGGAAGACAGTCTACATAAAGAGAGGAAATATAATAAAATACAAGTGGTACATAAGTGAAGTTAGAGAATTTTCTTAATAAGAAATTGCTTGTCAAATGAAGAGATACAGAACAAGAAAAGATACTTTCTCTCTCAAAAGGTTTTTTAACATCTTCATGTTTATGATTGCACGATTAATGATGTCATGTTAAACTCATTCCACTTACTTATCTTAATTTCTTTTTTTTTTCCCATCATGAAGAAAAAAACTCCAGGGATTTCTTTTCAATCATTCTGGTATTACGTATTGAATCGGCAAACTCAAACCTGAAATAATGCTTGTATTATTTCTTGTGATGGAAGGATGACTACAAGTTTTAGATAGTCATCAATGTAATGAATGTAAAATTGCATTGTGTAATTCTTCTACCTAGTATTGTATGTACTACAGATCATGGGACTGTCCAAGGTAAGCTCATGAATCCTTGGAATGGGATGGCATATTGATGCTGACAAATGGTCAGAACTTTATCTGGGTTTAAATCCTATTGAGATGTCCACTAGAGATAAGAATTTTTTCAAAAAAGAACAAGATGTTTCTTTTGTCGGAAAATAAAGAAATGGTTGATATACTCAATTAATATGCAAGAATATAGGTCTTATGAATTTTGCCACCCAGCATCAAGATAGCATATACCCACTTCATTATTGTTACCAAACAATGTTGTGGCACCCATTGCTTCTACTATTGATTGTCCATATGTTGTTAAAATATTATATTGACTTGAGCACATGTACAAATGTGCATATCTAGTATTACTATCTAAGTTTCCGAACTTTGATATATGAATATACAAACAGGATTTACCATTAGCCCAAAGTGTCCGTAATTATAACAATAACAACAACAACAAAGCCTTATCCCACTAGATGGGGTCGGCTACATGGATCATACGACGTCATTCATATTCGTTGATCCATGTTCATGCGATTCGACAGGGTTTTACGCCCGGGACCGGCTATAAAACATAGGCGGAGTTATAACAATTATAAAAAATCCTTATTTCGTAACATGAGGATACTTGATGTAAAGTGAAGATTTCAGATAGAAATTACCATACTCTTTTGATGCTTTGCTTCACAGTCAAGCAAATTCAGAGATCTGGGAAGCCTCAATTCAATATACACATACTCAGGATGTAACAATAAAACATATGAATCTATTTGGTTCTATAAATTCAACATTAATCAGTTCAAGGTCAGTCGTCATCCAAACACCAATCATGGAAAACGTCTCACCCCAAATCCTCTGCCGAGTGGAGTTCTGGCAAAGCTATTTAAGTCTTTCTCGTACTGCAGAACGAAAGAAGGTAGATTAATTAGACAATCTTAAACAAGTTCAACAACGGAGAGGCACAAGAAAAAAAAAGGCAATCTTTCCATGGGGAAGACCTATAACCTTGGGCCAATTCCTCGAGAAGTCGACAGTGAACGACCTCCAACGCCGACCGATGCCGAACTCCTGGTCGATCTCGCGCGCCCGGGCAGCCGCCGCGCGGGAGGCGGAGTCGAATCGGCGAGAGAGCGAGTACTGGCGATCGAGGCGTTCAGCGGTGCGGCGAGCTTCAAAGGCGAACTGTTCGATACCTTCGTTGACGCTCCTCCAGGCATCCCGGAAGGCCTCCCCGGAGGCCACGCGCTGCGCAAACCCCTCAAAGTCGCTCCGGCCGAAGGCGCGAATAGGCCCGACAACTGAGAAGGAGGTGGAGGAGGAGGGGTAGCGGCGGTAGGTGGCGGCCCGCCGCGGCGACGTCACCAACGGAGGGTGGAAACGCAGCTTGGGGCGCCACGGGACGGTCGTCGTCGCCATGGAACTGCTGTTGCCGCGAGGCGAGTGGAGAAGAAGTGCTCAAGCGGTCGAGGAATCGGGTGCGTATTTGGGAGCCTCAAAGACAGCGGTGTGCTCGATTCCGGTTTTAGGCAATGGTAAATATTTTTTTCCCATTACACCAGGAAAAATAAAAAGATTCATTTACCACTACTTTAAAAATTACGTTATTTGCTGGATAAAATGCGCTCAATAACTTTATTCACTTTTCTAATACTATCATTTAACTTTTTTTATTTAATTAAATTATCCTCCAATTACGAAATTATTTCACCGGCCCTTTTTACCTATCATTGCATATTTTCCAATTGCACGGTGAGGACACATTATATTATGTTATTTAAAAATAAAATAATTATAAAAATAAAAAATAAAAAAATAATATAATTTTTTAAAAAATTAAAACATAGAGCGATGTGCCCCCTCTTCCTCTACATCGAAGAAGAGAGGAGGAGAGCTCCCTTCCCCTCTCCTCTTTGTCATCATAGAAGAGAGGGACGCGATTCTAATTTAAATTTTAGTTTAATTTGCGAGTCACGATGTATTATAAAAAATAATGTAAAATTTACGGAAGAGTGTTATAATTCATTTAGAAGATATTAACCAAACAACACCGTATGATATTATATCATTCAAAATAAGTAAATATTAAAAACTATGCACTTATACAAAAGTAGTGTCACATATTACGATGAAATATTTATATTTTTTATCTAATAATACACATTCAAAACACTTATCTTTAATCCTCTCAAAAGATCCTAAAAGCCCATATGTGTCTTTTCATCAAAAGTACTTCCAGTCCTGATAAAGGATCACCAAGTACGGCCACAGGTCTATTGATTTGAAAATTCTTGAAAGTAATAATATGAGCAAACAACAACTTAGTAAGTCAAAAACTTATAACTTATCATAGTAAACAAAATTACATTATTTCTTCATGCTCGAAAAGTATTACTATTTTATTTCATCATATATCATGTAACAATAACTTATAAACAATTCAAATATTTATCGTGTTTATAAGATATGAAAAATATTTATAGGTCATGTCAAAAGAAGAATGATACTTCGATGCACAGACTATGAATCCATGGATGCATAATCATGTATTTCTGTACATGTCAAATCGGTATTTGGCTAGAGACATCCATTTTGAGATATTTGTCGACTCTACAGAGGAAGTTGATGGATTCTAGATGTGGCCCATGTGAATTCAAATATGACTCGATTTCATGATTTGGTTCACTCCAAACAACCTAAAACGTCATTCGGATATTTATTGTCCCTATAAGATCATTCATCCATATAGGGATAAACTGTCGGACTTACAAGGTTTTTCAACTATGCAAGAGTAAACTGTCGACTTTACAAGTCTTTTAACTATGCAAAAGTAAATTGTTGATCTTGTAAGTCTTTCAACTATGCAATGATAAATTGCCGCCCGACAGGGATAATGCAAATGCATGATCCAATCATATCATATCATGTCATATTACTTTTTTTTACATATTCTATTAAATCATGTCATTTCGTGTCATATCATGTCATATCATATTTTGTAATAAATAATTGCACACATAATAATTATCACACTTTACGCGTCCACGTAGTACCTGTTCATATAACATATAATCTCATATCATATCATGTATTATGTATTTAAAGAAAAATATTAATCAATTTCTAAATTCACACATCATATGGTCGTATAAGCACAAATATTTTGTTTCTATTTGCATATAGCATATTGCACATTGGATAATGTAAAATATATAACAATTAATGTATAAATCCTATCATTGTAAACATAATACTTCATCAACTATAATCAACATAAAACTCATAATTTAACTCATTATAAAATTATCTTAGAAAATTATAGAATTAACATATATTCTACTTCACTTTAAAACCCTCACAGACTGCACAGTACTTAGTATAAATTCATAACTTTTTTAGCATACATCCTATCACATGGAGTAAAATTTCCAACAAATCTAGACTTCTTGAGCATAAATTAGTACCGATCTTATAATTTTTCTCATTCTATATTAGTGTACAAAAAGTTTTAGATTTAGAGATGTTCTGTTATACTTCTGAAATTGACAGACTATATTTTGTGTCTTATGAAAATTATAATTCCTATTACACATACTATTTTCAAGAAATTCCAATTGCTACAGAACTCTTACAGAAATATATTGCTATTCCTTAAATTGCAACATGCAATATTAAGTGTGGAATTTATAGTCGAATTATTATTTCAGTCTATCTGCTTTTTAGAACAGCTTGAGTGACCCCTAAGTTTTCATACATAACTTTCTGTGTAAGTATCAAATAAATTAAATTCCAAAGACCATGAATAGTAGACTTCCACAAGTAGTTATACATTTAATTTCATAATTTTTCAAGGTACATAAGGTATGAGAATACAATTTAGAAGTAACAACTTCAAATTTCAGCCTAGTTAGAGTTTGTTCTTCAGCTTAGAACTCACTCATTCTCAATCATATGAAAAATGGGATGAGGAAAACTAAAAGAGATCAGATAATACTTGTTTTAATCCAATTTCATATAGACAATTCATATGAGAGGAGTTTTCAACTTACTTGAATGAAACCTTAATAAGAAACCCTTGATTTGTTGTTGAAATTCTTCCTTTTCTCTTTTATTTTGCTTGCTTTTCTTTGAGACAAATCTTCGTGTGTGCCGTGTAGATGTCCAGATGAAATAAAGATGAGAATTGATGTCTTATATATTAAGAAAACTGACCTTAAGCCACTTATAAATGAAATTCTCAAAGTGCCATTGAAAGTTCCCTTATTTATATTAATATCATTTAAGTAAATGATTCATTTATTTAAGATGTTACATGTAAATAAGAAATTACCCCCATTTGGATTCAAATAAAATATTTATAAAATTATATTTCAAAAGAATCGAAATCCGAATTTTTGTTCGAAGAACAAAATCTATTATTTTTCATATTTCTCAATTTTGCGCTATCATTTAACCTAATAAAGACTTTATCTAAAAATTATTTAAAATCATATTTATCATAAATTAACATAGGGAAACAATTACCGGGACTTTAATTTTCTTAGTCCTAACATTTTCAAAAATCGTCTTTTCATGACTTAGACCCTTGCTTAAATGAGATCTTTCGCTTTAACACACGCGTGCGCGCACACACACATATATCTTGACAATGAAATCATTACATAAAATAACATTCATATATATTATAAGTAGGGATATTACAGGGGCAACACTCCCCTCCTCCCCCCCCCCCCCCCCCTCCTCTTTTCTCTAGGAAGACTAGGATTGTGTGCAGATGAGGGAAGAACCCCGTCCCCTTCCCCTTTCTTTTTCCAATGTTGGAGAAAAGAGGGGAGGGGGCAACCACCCCACCCCCCTCTTCCTTCAACCACCGATAGGGCACATGCGCAATCGTGACGGTGTATGGAGGAGCAACTTTTTTGAGCTAGTGGACATCATCTTAAGACTTTGTCGCTCCTTCCCCATCATCATTGTTGATGAGCTCCCAAGTTTCAAGTGGTTCACCCCTCGTGAGGACCTGGAAGAAGATTGCTACAACCTAAAGATGGACATCGACAACATGCACTTGGTTCAACTCGGGATCATCATGTTTGGCGAGCAAGGGAGGGCGCCAAATCGATGCTCAAGATGACAATTCAACTTCTCCAACTTCAACCCACTAACAAGCTTGTATTCACAGGAGTTGATAGACTTTCTCTGGTGGAATAGGACGAACTTCAATAGGAACATGTGGAATGACATCCCAACGAACTAGTTGCCAAGGAAGAAAGGGGAGGGTATAGCCGCCCCTCCCTCTCCAGTCGCCTGCACCAGCGCTCAAGCCAAGTTTCAGGTGGTTCACCCCTCGTGAGGACCCGAAAGAAGATTGCTACCGCGACCTAACAGCATGCACCTAATTCAACTCGGGATCACCATGTTTGACGAGCAAGGGAGAACGCCAAATCAATGTTCAAGATGATAGTTCAACTTCTCCAACTTCAACCCATAAACGAGCTTGTATTTGCAGGAGTTGATAGACTTTCTCTGGTGGAACAGGACGAACTTCGAGAGGAACATGTGGAACGACATCCCAACGAACTGGTCGCCAAAGAAGAAAGGGAGAGGGTGTGACCGCCCCCTCCCCCTCTAGTCGCCTGAGCACCGGTGCTCAAGAGGCCAACGAAGAGGGGCACACCCTTTCTTTTTTTTATTCATTTTTATATTTTATATTTAGTTTTTAATAGCATGTAACTTTGCCCACTTGCACATGTGAATAAAAGAGAAATATGACGCTTAGTCATCACGTAGATTGTGTAATTGAGAAATGTGTGAAGTTATAAAATAAAGTTGAAGGATAGAGTTGGAAAAGTGAATAAAGTTAGATGGAATTTAATGAAATGTACTCGTTATTATCTTCTAAAAAAAGTCAAGAACCTAGATATAGGGCCCGTTTGGCTTAGCTGATATAGAATAACTGATAAGTTGAAGTATTGATAAGTATTTTTATTGACCGAAACTTATTTTTAAAAATAAGCAGTTACATGTTTGGATAAAGTTACTTATATTAATAATAACTAGTTAGTTATGAGACACTACTTGACTTATTTTTTAGAAAGAAAATAAGCACCCCTCCCCCTGCTTATTTTTTTTATTTATAAGTATATTTGATATCTCCTTATCAGTCAGATTTTTAAGTTATCAAACGCTGAAAATTTTTTAAACTAACTTATAAGTGGCTTATAAGCTTAGCCAAACAGCCTCATAGTTTAATGTGTTTTCTAATATACCATAATTCTAATAAAAAACTTTATTTTAACATATGTCATTACTTTAAACATTTTTTTACAACTAGTAGTTTGGTTATGTTTCATAAAGTAATTAAATGTATTTTGATTACAAAGTTAATAATCAATAATTAAGAAGATTGATAATCAACAATTAGGAAGATTGATAATAAGGTCTAGAATTTAATTATTTGTATAAGAAAAAGATCTTTGATAATCCACCTTATTCTCCAAAATATTTTTTTTCGTTTCTTCATGGGCTGGGCCGTCTCGGCCCAGTAATAAAACAATTAGCAATGAGCATTTGGATGCCTAACTTTTACTTCCGCGAACTCGGCCACCACTTCGTCTCCGCCTCGCCGCCGAATGCTTCGAAGCCGTCTACCTGTCGATTTCCTCCTGTTTTGTAGTCATCTCCCCCGAGCAAAGGTCTAATCAACTTGCTCCGGCGATGGCGGCGGACGTTGCAACGATGTCCAAGATCCAGGACTTGGCCCAGGCACTCGACATCGATGTCTCCACGATCGACTTGGATGCCATCCAGCTCCCTCCCGGGGAAGATTTCGGCATCAGAAGGTAATACGAGTAGTTGTTTGTTTTCGTTTCCTTTGTTATTTCTCACCTTTCCAATTTTTTCGTTGTTTGGTTCAATTATTTTTTCTTGTGTAGTGACGATGACGAGGAATTGTACCACGAGGAGCCTTTGGAGTTCGAAGAGGACAAGTTCAGCAATGTGGTCGTGGTTGATAATTTGCCGGTGGTGCCTCCGGAGAAGTTTGAGAAGCTGGAAGGCGTAGTTCGAAAGATATACGGCCAGATTGGGGCCATCAAAGAAGGCGGGCTTTGGATGCCGGTGAACCCCGACACCCAAAAGACACTAGGTTGTTGCTTCATCGAGTATAACACGCCTCAGGTGACGTGGTTAGATTGCATGAGTTCTTCGTTCGTTAAGTGTTGGGTATTTGATGTTTGTGTATTTGTATTTTGTTGTGTGTCAGGAAGCCGAAGTTGCGAGGGAGAAGACCAATGGATATAAATTGGATAAATCACACATATTTTCTGTTAATTTGTTCGACGATTTTGATAAGTACATGAAGGTTCCTGATGAATGGACGCCTGCAGAAATTAAGCCCTACACACCTGGGGTATGCATTTGGCTCCTCCTGTTTCTATTTGGTTGTTAATGATGGTGATTTTAAACTAGAAACAAAAAAATAGATATGAGACAAGTAGGACTTGCTAACTCTGAGTGGACATCGATATCTTACAGTACGCTGTTTGTCATTTGGAGTTGAACTTGTAGCCATTGACACCACTAAGTAGGACTTGGTAACTCGAGTAGGTTTTCATTTTTTGTGGAGAGCTATATGTTGAAAACATTGTGCATATATTTCTTTTCTTCTCAGTGAGTGGGGTTTTGGTTAGAGGTTTTACACTTCTCCACTTCTTTTGACGATCTTATGCCAAAGATCTTACACTTGTACATATGACGACTTGTATTAATACTTATACGAATGAGAACCACAAATCTTGGCGATCTATCCTTTTTCTCCTCAAAAGTAAAAAAGAGGCCAGTAGATTTCAATTTCTTATGGTTTTCTGTTTGTCATTTTGAACACTCTAAGTTACCATGGGGATCTGATAATATGGCGTACGAGGATGTTCTGATTTCCTCTTGAGAAATCAGGTAGACATTTTCTTGTATGATTGGAGTTGAACTTGTAAACATTGACACCACTAAGTAGGACTTGCTAACTCGAGTAGATTTCAATTTCTTACATTTTTTTGCTGTTTGTTATTTTGGACATTCTAAATTACTATGTGAATCCAATAATATTGTGTCCCGGAATGCTCTAGGAAATCACAGACATTTTCTTCTATGATTGGAGTTCAACTTGTAATTACTGATACCACTAAGATGCACAAAACAAGGTCCTACTGGATAATTTTTTTGCTTGTATGTTTCTGAAACAAAATGGATCCAAACTTCTAAAGGCTAAAGTTTAAATTAGGATTTAAGGTCCATGTTTCTTTCCCTCTGAGCACAAAAGAGTAGCACCAAGTCTTCCTCAACAAAAAAGAAGAGTAGCAACAATTACAGTCTATTCTTTCCATTCGACTGATTCCTTAGTGCTCGAGGAATCGATGTGGTCATATCAGCACAAAATAGTGGAATGAAGACTACAGAGTACGGACTATTCTCTCCATTCAGCTGATTCCTTAACATTCAAAGGTTTATGTCATATCAGCAATTTAGTTAAACACTGCAAGCTCAGATTGAACCTTAGTATATATATCTCAATTCTGTACAAATGTGCACTATCGGGTCCCATTATTGTTGCTAAAAAATGCCTTTCTTCTGCACTGTCACTCTGTTACCATCCTACTTCCGAATTTATCATGCTTGAAGCTTTTTCGTTGAGCTTTTCTGATATTTGTACTCATTTTTTATCTGTGCTTGGACTAGTTGTGTCCTGTAACGTTTGCTGATTGATGACATCTCTATTTTGAACTTCTTCTTTCTCTGTTACAGGAAAATCTTCAAAAGTGGCTGACTGATGAAAAGGCCAGGGATCAGTTTGTGATCCGTGCAGGTTCTCATACTGAGGTTTTCTGGAATGATGCTAGACAAACAATGCCAGAAATTGTTTATCGTCGACAGGTAAACTAATTGTTTTTTTTTAAGATTCTTTAAAGAAAAAAAACAATCTTTTTATGATTAAGAAGAATGATAAGTTGTTTTATGTTATAAATTGGTTATCATCAGAAATTTCCTGTTTAATCAATTATAACTTTCAGCATGTTATCAGTTTATCCTGTATTATGCTCCATAAAGGGACACATCTTTCTGTTTACTAGTCCGACTTCCCCTTGGAACAGCATTTGTGACTGATATCATGTCTGAAGTATTATTTAAATGTTTTTGTCCTATGTCATCATGTATCTCCTGGACCTAATCCCCTTATATCGAATTCATAGGTTCCTAGGTTTGGGATGGCCAAGCAGGAAACCTTGAATTAGATTCTATCTTTCTCTTATTCTTGATTCGAAGAAGGATCAACCAATACCTTTGTCAATCCTAGTGAAGCCTCTCAAATTAGTTCAAGGAGAGAAGAAAGGTAGATATGGGGGCAAATTTTCACTGAGGTTTTCACCCTTTGTTAGATCCATAAGGTTCCATCGGGCTAGCTATAGGTCTAGCTCCCTACTTCACTGGCCTTATGAAGCTTGATCACTGTACCTGTGATTTTAATGTGTACCAAAGTTCATTTCTCAGGTAGTTTTTTATCACTGGCCTTATGGAGCAGGTGTATCTTTTGTCTCAAAAAGATTTCTGGAGTTACCTCTCAAAAAGAGTTCTTTAACTTCACTTTTACAATGTGCAAATTGTATTTTTGTTTGTTTACACGTAACTTGGAAATTGTGACTTTGCTATTAGTTAAAGCCTATTTTGGTTTTCAGGTGTACCAAACGTCATTTGTGTGACAATTTAATCCTTCAAATTCATTTCTTTTCATAGGAAACCTGGAATTCACTTTTACATGTTAAAAATCCACAATATGCTTTCTACTTGATTGCTGCTTCATTTGTATTCTCATGAAACTAGGAACTATACTCAAAAGAAAAAAAAATAAGGTGACGACGCAATAGTATTTATTTTTCTACATCTATTTATTTTTCTCTTCTGTCTTGAGGTATCGTGAAGCAGTCATCAACTTTTGTTGCTCATGTCATCGTATGCATCTGAAATATAAGGTAGGTTTTGTTATTCACCGTAATAATTTCAACAATCCAAGCTCTCTTTTCCTGTTTTCATAATTACTTTTGAATAATTTTTCACCATCACTTTTTTCTAAATATTTGGGCATCGACCTATTTTTATAATTTACAGTTATGTGTAATGTTGTGCTTGTGAACCTTGAAGGTGAGGCTTGTGCTCAACTCCAGATCTACTACTATTTTCTTTAATTATTATAACATGCTTAATTGTTATTGTTGTTGTTCATACATGGCTATGATCCATGTAGCCGACCCCACCTAGTGGGATAAGGCTTTGTTGTTGTTGTTGTTGTTGTTGTCGTTGTTGCTTAATTGTTCTCCTCAAAAAAATTATTATAACATGCTTAATTGTTTTTTAGTCTGTCAGTGTTGCTCTTTATATGAACAATTGTTGGAGCATGTTTGAACTAACATAATCTTCTTCTAGTTGGCTCTTGGGTAAATTGATTAATAGTTGGTTTTATCATTTCAATGTGTCAGTACTGGACTGATAGTTTCGTCCAATGGTCTCCTCTTGGAACATACTTGGCTACAGTTCATAGGCAGGGTGCTGCTGTTTGGGGAGGTGCTTCAACATTTGACCGATTAATGCGCTTCGCTCATCCTCAGGTCTTATGCCTTACTTCTTTTTCTGTATGCCTTCTTTTTCTGTTTCTGAAAGTGGATCATGCCATATCTCTACTTTACATATCTATTTGAATAGATGATGACCATATGATTCTAGCTGATCTTACTGTCTGTCTTTAACAGGTCAAACTCATTGATTTCTCTCCTGGTGAAAAATACTTGGTTACTTACAGTAGTCAGGAGCCCAGCAATCCTCGAGATACACAGGTTAATTTTCATAGCTCAATTTTATTTGTTGCTGTGATCAATACTGACCTTAATTTTTTTCCAGAGGGTCGTGCTGAATATTTTTGATGTCAGAACTGGAAAATTGATGCGAGATTTCAAGGGAAACATGGACGAATTTACAGCTGGTGGAACCGAGCGTTCTTCAATACAGTGGCCTGTATTCAGGTGAGATTCAATCTTTAGAGATGGCAATTTTGAACTGATACAGTGTAATTGGCATGTTTTCTCTATAAGAATGCCATGTTCTTTCTAAGTTTTTTTGGAAAGAAACTAAGCTCTTTATTTCTGTGTACATTTTGATGATTTAGGTGGGGTGGAGGCAGAGAAGACAAATATTTTGCTAGAATTGGGAAAAATGTGATTTCTGTTTATGAAACAGAAACTTTCACCCTCATTGATAAGAAGTCCATGAAGGTGGAAAATGTAGTGGATTTCACTTGGTCCCCTACAGATCCTATATTTGCATTATTTGTTCCAGAGCTTGGAGGTGGAAACCAGCCTGCCAGGGTCAGTGGAGGTTTATTTTCTCAGTTCTCTCTCTTAATTTGTTATAGTTTTGACAAGAAAAGGTTTTTTTTTTTCTTTAATCAGGTAAGCCTTATCCAAATTCCTGGAAAAGAGGAACTTAGGCAGAAAAATCTTTTCAGCGTCAGTGACTGCAAAATGTATTGGCAGAGCAATGGAGAGTATCTTGCTGTTAAAGTTGATAGGTATACCAAAACAAAAAAGAGCACTTACACTGGTTTTGAACTTTTCCACATCAAAGAAAGAGACATCCCAATTGAAGTCCTTGAGCTTGATAATAAGAATGACAAGATAGTGGCCTTTGCCTGGGAGCCTAAGGGCCACAGGTTTGCAGTCATTCACGGAGATAATCCACGCCCTGATATAAGTATCTATTCCATGCGAACAACCAATAACATTGGTCGAGTGTCAAAGCTTACTACTCTGAAGTCCAAACAAGCTAATGCACTGTATTGGTCTCCTGCTGGACATTACATTGTACTTGCTGGTCTTAAAGGCTTCAATGGCCAGTTAGAGTTTTACAATGTTGACGAGCTTGAAACAATGGCTACTGGTGAGCATTTTATGGCCACTGATATTGAGTGGGATCCTACAGGACGGTTAGTTTTCCAATTGACAATTTAGTCATGGTAAATTTGCGTTATGTTGAAACAAAATATTCACAAACATTCTATCTTAGTCTTCTTCTAGATATGTTGCAACATCTGTTACTTCAGTTCATGAGATGGAGAATGGCTTCCACATATGGTCTTTCAATGGCAAGTTGTTATATAGGATACCAAGGGATCATTTCTATCAGGTAAAGTAGTTCAACATCATATCATGTTATCTTTTTCATCAATCTTGAAAATGGTGAATCTGACATTTTGCCATTAACGTGACAGTTTCTGTGGCGTCCAAGGCCACCATCATTGCTGACTGCTGAGAAAGAGGAAGAAATTGCCAAGAATCTGAAAAAGTATAGTAAGAAGTATGAAGCAGAAGACCAGGACGTCTCCTTGCAATTGAGTGAACAGGAGAGAAAGAGGAGGAAGGCATTGCAGGATGAGTGGAATGAGTGGGTGGGCAAGTGGAAGAAGTTGCATGAGGAAGAGATGGAGCTGAGGGTTCACTTGAGAGATGGGGAAGCTAGTGATGAAGAAGAAGAGTATGAAGCTAAAGAAGTGGAAGTTGAGGAGGTTCTAGATGTTCAAAAAGAGGTTGTTGCATATGAATTGGATCAAGAATGAGGATTATGTTGAACTTATTGAACTTCTGGAGCTTTTGATTCAGACTAGATGTTCTTTCTTGGACTAGGAGATGGTTGAATTGTAACGAATTTCTCAATCGGGTGTGTACTAAATTATGTATTCCCTTACTGCACCTGTGCCACTGAATTCTGTTGTGCTGAGATGTTAAATTTTAAATGATTTTTTTTTACTCTGGTAGCATTATAGTTGTAACAAAAATGAGAAATTGAACCTAATGTCATAGTTGTTTGGTGTTGGCCTGGCCAATATCAATTGCCAGTGACATATTACACATCCAAATATTGAATAACTAGGTGACAATATCTTGCGGTGTTACTAATTTGTTTTGTTGCTACTAAATTACGTGGAGAATTATATTACTTAAAGAAATTTCTAAAACTTTGGTCTTCTCCTTTTGTCTGATTGTGATATTTTACATGTATGATATACCATTCTGAAGAGAAAATCATTTTTCATTCTTTTTCTTGTGGCCTAAACGTATATTCTTTTTTAATTGAAGATTCGTATATAGTTTCTTGGCCATAAAAAAGTATTTCATTGTTGATTTTTTTTTCTGTGGTCAAATAAAAAGGCGGTTGAATATGTGGTGCTTTGAATTTACAAAAAAAAAGAAGAATCTTTTGTTTTTTATTTGGTTGTAAATTTTATTCATGTCAAGGAGTAATCATATCGCTCAATAAGAAAATATTTTCGAAATAGATAAAACAAACAATTTACAGTTATATCTATATCTTGAAAATATTTTCGAAATAGATAAAAAAACAATTTACAGTTATATCTATATCTTTCAAGATTCGAAAGCCTCTTTATGGTGTTTGGTTGATGAATAATAATTCTTTTAAATGAATGATTATTATTCTCATAGATTAATTTTTTTAAAAAAAATTGTACAAAAAAATTATTCCAATTCTTTTGTTAGAACAACTAATCTCTATAAAAAAAACACTATGTAGAAGAATATTTTTTATAACAATTTTGTCATTTACCATTTTAAGAGCTAACTATTTTGTTTGGTAATGCATATTAACTTCCTATTCTTATATTTATTCCCAAATCAAACACCTTTTTTTTCGGCCCAAGTTTACAAAATAATTTTAATGTCTGAAATTATTAACGTTCCACTAATTTAAAATAAAAAATATATAATAATAATAATAATAATTTATTTCTTGATCAAAATAATAAAAGACTCGAACCTAACACCTTCGGCGAGCCAACCAACTTTAGATCCAATTCAAAGACCTAATTGTGAAGCAAAATCATTCCATCTCGGGAGCAATATGATTTTGTGTACTCGGGGTCGCCATTGGCAAACGAATAGACGAATACAAAGCTCATGTACTCATCAACCAATTACTCTACGAACAATCTGAGACACGCAACGTCTGACCCACCTGACGGCGACCAATAAGGAAACGATCCTTTCAATGATTATATTTACTTTTCGGACATAACATTTGTGTAATAAAACTACGATTGACCGTATACTAGACTACATTAATATGTTTTTTGATTGACCGTATACGTAGAAAACTAAAAAACAATCTTCTATTTTCGTGATAGAAAATTGTTTTATGTTACAAATCTCGAAGACGTGAGAAAAAAAACCTTCTCTAATTTTGAATTTTTGATTCCATATTCTCTTGTCAATCCCTTGATTATTCCTTTTGATGAAAAGCCTTCTACAAGGCAAATAAAATAATAAAAGATACTATTATTATATTATAAAACTGAACCAATAATAATAAAAACAATAACAAAATAAAAAACAACAATAATTGAACTAATGTATAAGTACAAAATAATAAAAAAATGAACGCAAGAATATCATTTAAGCTCATTGTATTATATGCATATGATACTAATAATGACAATTTCATAATAATTTATTTCGGATAATAGTATTTTAAAATACTATTTCACAGTAAAATATTGATTATTTAAAAATAAAAGAAATATTTATGTCAGATAAGTAAATTTAAACATGTGATATGTTAAAATAAGAAATGACATAGGACATTTAAAAATTAGAAAAAAAAGTTTTGAATTAAAATAAATGGAGCATCTTAGAAATAAAATGTCAAGGATAGTGAGAGTAGCTCTATTTTAGAAAAAAATATTTATGAAACATATTAGCTAGAATTTTGATTGAGTTAAAATTCTATTCACTATCTTAAAGTTAAATTCTTTTTGGATATGCCTAAATACTAAACAAAAAAGGCTAACAAAATTTTTTAGAAGTCATTATTGTTTATTCTATCACACAAAACCTAAAAACTAAACAAAAATAATTATATGTAAGATAATTTTGTAAAATAAATATTTTTATAAATAATAATTCTTAATAAAAATAGTTTATTATGATTTTTAATAGTTATTTTTTAGTTCCGAGTATAATTTTCTAATTTTAAATTATATATTTATAAATATCAGACGTAACCTATTCCGATATAACTTAAGTTCTTTAATTAAGTATTAAATTTTTTAATAATGATGAAATATCAAATTTATCTATTTTTAGCATAAGATATTTTTAGAAAATAACATTATCATAACATTTCGTAATATTAAAAGACAATCATAATTTATTTTTTAAAAAATATACTCGTTACAAATAAGGAAGTAAGAGTAAGTTGGTATTTTATAATAATAATTAAAAAAGTCAACCTAATTTTGGATGCAAGAAATTGAGTGGCAAAATATGAATGAAAAAGAAAATATAGGCCACGCCTTTTATTATTATTATTATTACTATTACTATTACTATTATTATTATTATTATATATATATATATATTCTGGTGGACTCGACCAATACTACGCTGCGCGAGAGGATAAGTAGACATCCGTCGTCCCAGCAAGAGTCCAAAAAGTGAGGACGCGGCTGCACGGCCGTTATGTTTTCCCGCCAAGCGCTGGATAGCACTTGTCCACCTAGAAGTCTTGAACCCTGACGTGGGATAAATTATCCTCAATATCGTTGAACTTTAAAATGTTATCCTCAATCTTTATTTTATAACATGCTTATCTTTCATCTTTTAATTTATTTTATCAATTATTCTTTTCATTTATTATTAACGATTTTTTCGATGGCATGTTGACGTGACGTTCGCATAATAATTTTCTCTTTCTTTCACACAAACAATAATTCGACATGGCATCATTAAAAAAAATAAAAATTTGAACATCGTTAGCATTGAACGCACATGGGGGTGACGCCCCCTCCCCTTGACACGTGTCATCGGTTTCCTTTTTGCCTATATGCATCAGCGATGCACACAACGGAAAAAGAGGGGGAGACGTCGCCCTAGATCGACGAGCTCGTCGGGGCCGCAGAGGGGCGCGACACCCTCCTTTTTTATTGCGTGTGCCGGCGATGCCGCAAAAATGGAGGTGACGCCCCGCTCGTAGAGAGGGAGACACACCCCCTCTGCACATCCGACGTCGACGAGATAGTGTCGCCCCCTCCCCCTTTTTTCCCGTTGCGTGCAGTAGAGGGGGGCTTTCTTTGTCGGCGCGTGCATAGAAGGAGGGGGCCTCGTCCCCATTCGGTGATCGCTGGTGGTCACAAAAGAAGGGACGACATCCTCTTTTTCTCTCCTGTATTTTTTTTATTTTTTTAATATGATCATGTCAATAAATATTTATGCGGAGAAAAGAGACACTTCAGCGTCAGAACATTCTTCTTATCAATTAAAGTTGGATGACAAAAAAAAAGTTGAAAGGTTATTTGATGTAATTTTTTATGTAATGTGAATTTGATTCACAGTCATGGGATCCGCTACTATGCAACGAACAGCAGCTCTGCTTTGTGTAAACACCAACGCTAAACATAGAGAGAGGTCTTTGGATCAGACGGCCTCGACCGTCCATCACGCAGAACGCTTCACCTCCGCCCGTCACGTGGAAGGACCGCATCTGCTCGTCCACCACCACGAGGTCCACAACTGTTAATTGCCGGGAAGACGAAGGTAATAGAAGAGAACAGAGCACAAGGAGACCAAATTTGGGGAACAGACGCACTCTCCGAAGTCCGATCGATTCCTCTCGTAGTATCTTTTCCTTTTCTTCTCTGCTATTCGCATCTTTTCGTAGTGTCATCGAGTCGATATGAATTTTACTGATTTTTCATTTTTTCTGCTATTTTCATAGTTAAATATGGACGTCCACGGACCACAAGGAATTCTGACCCATATATTGTGTTTTTTTCTTGTTGTCTGTGCGCGCGCGACAAATCTCAAAAGCTGAATAAGTTAGGGTTTCACTTGTGAACTGCCGGTGGTGCTGGATTACTGATCATGGCGTGCAAGGGATTCTGGGAGTGTTTGCTGAAGTTTCTCAACTTCTTGATGACGGTCTCCGGATTAGCCATGATCGGCTACGGGGTCTACTTGCTGGTGGAATGGAATAAGATTGCTTCTGGCGGTGGTGACGAAGACACGGTGCCGCGGTCAATGAGCTATGATCCTGGGTTGTTGAAGCTTGGTCGCCCCATGCTTGTTGTGACCGCCTCCATGTCGTCGAGCTTCTTTGATAAACTCCCCAGAGCTTGGTAAGGAATCAATGGTGATTTCATGCATTTGAATTTGACTGTTTCTGTTGTTTAGGAAAAGCTAAAATAAAAAAGAAAGAAAACATTGTGGTTTGGTTCATGTGTTCAATGATTCTTTGCATTTTGTTAGTGAAGACTTCAAAATTCTACGGAAGATTGTCTACATAGAAAAATTAAGGTGCGTTCACTCAGATAAAGAATATGGGACCCACCTTTTAAAGTTGGTTACTCCATGTTCCACATGGATTGTGAACTTTCTTTATCATCAATGTTATATATGTTTGTATTTCATCCTGAATCTGATGCTATATATAATCAGATGTAGCTAAAATGAACAAGTGTATTCTGTTTTGAGAGGGGATGAGTGGGAAAATGTCAACTCGGTTTAAATCCATAAACAGCTGTAACAAGTTCATATTTCAGAGTGGGGCATTGGGCTTGCAGGCTAAGGATCGTCTCTTGCACCTTTCCTTTGCTATAGTTCTATTCATGGCAATGGTACCTGAACTATTTATGCTGATGCTTTCTGTTCGATGCAATACCAATTTCTTGTGTGAAATGGTCAATATTTCGGGTCCATACATCCCTGACTTTTGTTGCAGCTTCATTTGCACAGATATTTATCAATTTAGCATCAGATGATAAATCTAGTTATTCTTTTACACAATTGCATCTTCTGTAGTAGACAGCATCCAGGTCAAAAGCTTGTGATTATTACTATTACATATGATCTGTGCATCCTGTCAAAATGAAGTGATTAATTGGTTTGATATCTTTTTTCATTTTCGTTATATATATAGCTATATATATATATATATATATAAATTCTTTATCTTTTATTCATATGGTTTGTCTTCTATATAGTGAATAGTATCATGTTTCTTCCAGGTTTATTTATCTCTTTATCGGAATCGGGGTTATTCTCTTTGTCATATCATGCTTTGGTTGCATTGGAACAATCTCAAGGAACACGTGCTGCCTATCTTGTGTATCCTGAAGTTCTAAGTTTTGCAGTTTTGTTTTCTACATCTAGATATAGTAGCAGGCCATTTCTATCCTGAATTTCTGAGTTTTGCAGGTTTGTTTTCTATATCTAGATATAGTAGCAGGCCATTCTACTTCGTGTACTTGTGTTCTTTATATCGATAGATTTAAGAGATTATTTAATGTCCAAGTTTGGTTTTGGATGTAAGGTGGTCACATATGGATGTCCAGGTGTCCAAAAGTGAAAAGCTCTTTCATCTAGTCCAATTTGTATTTTTTTATCTTGCAGTATTTCCTAATCATTTCAGGAAGGTACTGTCTGATGCAAGAGAGATACTGGAAACCTCCATTTGTTCATTTGCTAATTCACATCTTTAGTTGATTTATCTTTAACCACTTATGTTTTGATGTTTCTTTTACAAGTACATGTAGTCATCATGAAAGGAGGTGGTGCTTGCATATAAGGTTAGAGTGGTCAGGAATAAAACAGAAAATGCTCTCTCTAAACAAAAAAGCTGATGGGGATTAATTATTAAGTCCAAACACTAGGTTCACTGTTATCATGTTAAAATTGAAAATCTCATATAATGTGCCAATCATTGGACCACTTATGTTTTCTTGTGCTCTTGTCAATGGGGTGCTTTTCTTAGCATAGACAGTACGCCTTCTTGGTGAGCCTGTTGATTCTAATCGAGCTGGGAGCTGCAGCATTCATATTTTTCGATCATAGTTGGAAAGATGTGAGTTCTATTTAATGGCACGTGTTGTTAACCATCATGACTTTTCTTTCTTTAGTTTTGACAAGATAGCCTTGCAGCTTGTCCCAGATGATCAAACTGGGAATTTTGACATAATATATGACTTTTTGGATGATAATTGGAAGATTGCAAGATGGGTTGCCCTTGGTGCCATTATTGTGGAGGTATGGAATGGTGCAATATCTTGTTCGAAGCATGGATATTTTTAATATTGTTTCAGTAACTAATTTTCAATAATCTGATTGATGGATAAAGGGCCATTAATTGTCTGAAATTATTGTAATGTTTATTTTGATGCATGACATGGTGTTGGATCTCTCTGCAAAATTTTCAAAATAAAATAAGGGGATACTCAGAGCTAGATTACCAATGTTCATATGGTAACCAATATAAGTTGAAATATCAGCCTGCTGGTGGTTTTTAATCTATGCATTTTCTTCAAAATGTCCTGAAATATTTTATTGCAAGGCAGCCAAGTTATTCCTTTCCAGGGACGAGTAATTTGGAAAATCATGGTATAATATTTAAGGATATATTCACTTCTAGGAGTCCCGACTCAGTTTGGATTCTTCGGAGTAAATGTATGAAAATTTCCACTGGTGATGATTTTCTTTAACCATTCATTCATATTAGTTACTCTATTCTTGCACTTGAATGATTCACAAAATACGATGTCAATACCTGCTCGTCTCAAACAAAAATTGTATACTATTGCACCATGTTGTGACATCTATTAGTTTTCAGAAAACTCTGTTTGGAGAAGTAGCTATACTTAGCACCCTGACTCAAGTTCTCATGTTAACATGTGCATTGGGAGCACATAAAGAAATGAATTTTGATAGTCTAAAATGTGTGACATAATGCAACCTGCAGGCGTTTATATTCATTCTAGCTCTGATAGTTAGAGCAGCAAACAGAACCCCTGCATATGACAGTGATGACGAGTATATTGCCCCAAGGCCTAATATTCGACAGCCATTGATCAACCGTCAGAGCATTCCTGCAGCTGGAATACCTGTCGCCACTCTTGATCAGCGTCCAAGCAGGAATGACGCCTGGAGCCAAAGGATGAGAGAGAAGGTAAATATATGACCTTGAGAACAGCTGCAGCTATAGGTTGTCAAACATGTTTTTTTTTCTGATTTCTTTTCTTGTCGTCTACGTGTCTTAACAGTATGGTCTTGATACGTCCGAGTTCACATACAATCCATCAGACCCAGCAAGGTACCAGCAAGCAGCACAGCCGGCAGAAGAAAGGAATCGGTGTACCATACTGTGAACACTACTATATTCTATGTAGATTTGCAGTAATGAAAGGAATCTAGCGGCATAATGAAGCTTTTATCTTTTTTTCTTTCTTCTTTCTCGTCTATGATCAGAGTTGTTGGATGCATAGTCCTCCGATTTATCTCAAGTTTGAAGTTTGAAGGACAGCACGTTGACCATGTAGACGTTTTGTCTCTTTCATTACATAATAATACAATGCTTCAATATCTTCTCCAAGAAGTACCATTGTACTTCGAAATGTTTGGCGAAGATGTTTACTAACATTCGAAGTGTTGTCTGTTGATTAACTCGCATTTGCTTTGGGTTCTCAGGCTGGAAATAGTTTTGCAGGAGTCATTGATCTCACGTACATAGAACGAAATCAGTTTTCTTGAAGAGGATAATTCGTTGATTTGTGAGCGCGAGTGATAACTGTGAAAAGTCTAATTACCCAAAAAAGCTTGGAAATTTCCTTTTTATAGCCACTTTTAAGTGTTCTTTTGTTGACATCTCAATATTCTGGAATCAATCCGAGATCACAGCAGAGATTCTCTAACATGTTGCTTATCACTGCGCACCGTCCAGGAGTCGATAAATCAGGTAGTAAATTTATCTTTAGTTGCTTCTACAGCTTCAAAGACGAAGGGCCTTCCAAACAACATGCTCTCTTGGTCACGGGATTGATTACTAGTCTCAAGTTTAATTCTTGAAAGAGACGACTGGACAAGTGTTAGTAGATGGTCCTGGGAAATAAAGGAAGAAACCTTTCAAAGATGCCGAAGTAATTTGATTTTCATCTTCGAGATTAATATAATATGCTCAACATTGATACCTTGCATATTTATTACAATCATTTGATCAGATTCAAACTCGTTAAACTTCAGTTCATAATACCAAATGGACTATAGCAAAGCAAATAAGTTCCATAAACCTAAAGGACGTTGCAAGGTTATGTTTGCTCACATTTTCTTTCACTTATTTTTCTATGAAGTCTTTGTTGGCGAGTGTACTCGGTTAAAAAGTTTGTGCACAATCGCATTTGATTGCCCATTTATGCATCGTCCAGACAAAAGAAACCTGTCGAGTTTATTTTTCTCCCACAAAATACACAATTGCTTCAATTTCAGGACCATTTTTATTATTTAATCTCCAGTACATTCCAATTCTAATGACTATTGTCAATTGTCATGTAACATTCACAACTCATAACTCACTTTCTTTTCTCCGGAACATCCAAAACCATATGATATGTACATGATGGGTGTAGCAAGCCACAATACGTTCATGAAGCCCGGTTGTGCCAATAATGGACATGAGAAGCATCAACTTTACTGAAAGAACCTTTGCATGAGAGTTGAAGCATAACCTAATGGTACGTACACTCATTTATATGAGATGAAAGGCTAATTATAGGTCATCGACAACATTAGGTTAAAACACAATATATATTTATATTTCTATACATAAATGCACAATATGTATGTTAGTAATAATCGAGGAAGAAAGTAGCAGGACTGAACGAGCAAACCATTTTACCTCCAGGAACTGAAATCTTATGATATATTTGCAATTATGTTGCTCCGCCAGAGAGTTCAATCAATATCTAAACCAGGAAAAGATTCATAGGCCACCTGGAAACCAACAAAGAGAGCAACAGAAGCTACTCTAAGAGATGGCAATCATGTGATCTTGGACTCAAGTTTGCAAGTAAAAAGCCATCTAAACAGAATTCAGACCAAGTTGTGACTTAGATCAAAATTGGAGATGGAAAAATTGAAGCTTTGTTAAGGCGGATATAAGTTCAAAGGCAGAATGAAGTAAGAAACATTTGTAAGCGAACTTCGTTACTTCTGTAGCTCATTCATTGAAAGATGCTACTCACTGAACAATCATCATAGACACGCCAAATTGTTTCCCCAAGAAGATTTGCCACTGAAAGGACTGTCAACTGAGGGAAACTTTGCTGCTCCGGCACAGGAATTGTGTTTGTGATGATGACCTCTTGAAAGAGACCGCTTGATAACCTCTCAATGGCAGGTGGGCTGGCACACATATAGTAGAACAAGAGAAATTTTATCATATGCAAATCAAAGTACTTGATATTGTATATATGACTATATGAGAGGTGCCATAATACAAGATGTGCAAGGAGAATGAAAAACTGAATCCCAAAGGAGTGGTGTGAAGAAATCATAAATGAATAGCATTAAAGAAAAGCAACAACAACAAAGCCTTATCCCACTAGGTGGGGTCGGCTACATTAAAGAAAAGCAAATTCTATTTTTTATTAGCAACTGGGCATAAATCACTGAGAAGTATTTTTGTACTAACACCACAACTAAGTTTCCAAATCGAACGTTCAAGAAAACATATCTTGAAGATTTTCATATGCCAATAAAGTTACTTGAGTTTCATGTGAAAAGACTTTTGACAATCCTAATTTCTTTAATCAATGATAATGAAGGCTCCGCATGGAAACAATGAAAGTTTTATGGCATTGACAACTAGACTAGAGAACAATTCATGATAAGAGAGAAAAGAAATCAGTAGTTTTTCACAATGTTAGAATAGGCATATTACAAAAGAGGAAAACTGTCTTTTGAAAATTGTGAACTGCTAATTAGAGACAGGGTCAGGAGTTTGAATCAACAAACTTAAAATCTATCACAAAAAGATCGAAGTAGCAATCCTAAGACGAGTAAGAGGTCAACAAATCACAAAAAATTTGACAAAGCATTTGATGCTCATCATTTACAGTCAATCACATCGACCAGTATGGATTTGTAAACTTTTTGTCAAAATCAAATCAAGATGAACATACCTAAAAACTGCATGTGTGCTACAAGCATAGACTTCTCTTGCTCCTTCTTGATGTAACAAAGCAGCCCCCTTAGCAATTGTTTCTAAGATAAAAAAAAAGAAACTACTTTTAATCATCAAAGAAGTAAAGCTAACAAGTCTCTTCATCTAAGTATAGTTGTTGAAATTGAAAATACGATAACTGACAAAAGAAAAGTATCAACAATATACATTTGTGGAAGTTGAATGATGAAAGAAGTGGTAAATAGATTGACCACTGATAAATATTGTTACTTATGAAATGACTAATTTGAAAAATCTGTGGCAGTTTCCAAGTCAACAGATCCGTAATAAGAACTAATGAAAGACCTAGAATTCGTGCTCACGAAAGAGAAAAGGTATTAACTTCAATAGTCAAAACAAACTCACCAGCAGTATCAATCATATCATCCACCATCACGGCCACTTTTCCTTTAACATCACCAATAAGATTCATGACCTGTATAAAGCGTAGCAACTTAAGTAAAACTAAACAATTCAATTACAGAGCACAATTTTTAGTTCGATAAAAGAGATCTGGTTTAGAACCCATAAACCAAAATAAATGGTTTAAATTTTCTCTCAGAAGAACAAAAATCACATTGAGCTGTGGAAGGTAAGAAAGGAGAAAGAGTGCAAGATTAACATGTAAACGTCTTAAATTTCATGTAATCCATTTTGCTGGGTAAGATCACAGTGGAGGTTTTTTCTTTCGGAAGAAACAGACCGTAGAATGTTTCATAATAAAAATATTGGATCGAGGAATTGCCAGCTTTACAGCATATGGATCATGCATCATATTGACGTATCAATTAAGAAATGACTAAAGGTGTTGTATAACCAATCATGGAGACAAAACATAAGCCTCATTTATGCCCATGGATCTCTACATAATGATCAGGCACATAAAAATTCCAATGTGAAACATAGGTCCCTCTGATATTTTGCAAAACTACAAAAGACAAATTCTGATATCAAAGGTTCAGAACATTCGTTACTAGAATACAATCATTGAACATCTAGTAAATACCACGGAACCAGGATATATCACCAGAATAATCTAATCTGGAGTATATTTCTTGTATATGATGCCAATGCATATAAAATTCTGGGTCATAAAGTTTTCACAGTAATAAAGTGGAACACTCCATGAGTTCAATGATATATAATGAACAAATAGCTGACTTATTTCTATTACCTCAGCAACATTATGCCCATGTCTCCTTTTATCCACAATGGCTAGGGGTGCATCAGACAGTTTCTTGGCAAAAGCACGTGCTCTTGCAACACCTCCAACATCTGGAGACATTACTACCAAATCATTTGAACTAATTGTCTTGCTTGCAAGGTAGTCAAGAATCACAGGCTTCATGTACATAAGTCAAACAAATGGATATAAATTATAATTAGATAGCATTCAGAAAGTAGAAACTGAAAGCATGTGTAATAACATACAATATAAGGTAGTACGTACTTGGCCATAAACATGATCTACTGGAATATCAAAGTATCCCATAGATTGTCCAGAATGAAGATCACATGCAAGCACACGGTTTGCACCTGCCTCTGTAATTAAGTTGGCAACAAGTTTGGCTGCAATAGATTCTCGCCCTTGAGTCTGATCAAACCAAAAAAATTAGGAAATATCAACAACAAATGTCTATTAAGTTACACCATTTAAAAAGAACTATCCAACTTAAAAGACCATGAAATATCTCTAGAACTAGGAAATAGCAGATCTTCGAATTAAAGTCTTTACCTTTCTATCAGCTCTAGCATAACCAAAATACGGAATAACTGCAGTAATGTTTCTAGCAGATGCTCTGCGACATGCATCAATCATGATCAGTAGCTCCATTAGGTTCTCATTTGCTGGGGGGCATGTTGGTTGAACAAGAAACACATCACATCCTCTTACACTTTCTTGCAGCTGAACATATATCTCCCCATCCGCAAATCTCTTGATCTTAATTCTGCCAAGTCCCAGGCCTAAGTAGTTTGCAATTTCCTTAAGGAATGGGAAATATCATCAGACAATAGTTACAAATAGAAGAGATACGATACAACAACAACAACAATAAAGCCTTATCCCACTAGGTGGGGTCGGCTACATGGATCATACGACGCTATTCGTTGATCCATGTTCATGCGATTCGATAGGGTTTTACGCTGGTTGTCGGGGCCTAACACAACCCTCCTCCTTTATCCGGGCTTGGGACCGGCTATAAAACATAGACGGAGTTAAATAGAAGAGATACGATGCAACAACTAAAACTCAAAATGGAGGAAAAATCCATAACATTCAGAATCAGGACACTGATGAGGAGCAAAATCCATAATATATAGTTGGCAATATAACACAACAATATTTTTATTTTTATTCAAAGATAATACAGTTAATGCTGGTGTATCACAACCACTTGCACTAGAATATGATTTAATGTTAATTATGTGATGCCGATGGGAGGATTTATCCTCCCAGTTCCTACACATTTAAATACAATATAACAAAATAGAGCTTATTGTCAATTTCAACATAATGACAAATTAGAAACACAGACGAATACAATATGGGCATGGCACAAGTTCTCCTCAAAAAAAAAAAAAAAAAAAAAAAAAAAAAATATATATATATATATATATATATATATATATATGGAACAAGTTAGCTATGGATGCAAATTTTGTTTGTGTGATTGCAAAGCATTTGTTAGTGATCGTCATAAAAAAGAGGTGCCCAGTACTCGCGATCCACGCCATGGGTCGCGAAATTTTTCATAAACCTTGCATGCATAGCAGCATAAGTAAGATATTAATGAAAGAAAAAAACTATTGGAGTAAAGAAGAAGCAAAATAAATTAAAAAGGTCCGGCGGAGCAAAATTTCGTCATTACCTGAGCGAGCGCTGGATTGGCAGTTCCAGAAAAGATCCGCAGTTTGGAGCCATCCCCCCCGCGACCTCCCCCGGCCGGCACCGGCCCAAAGAACTCCGGCAATAGCGTCGAGTGGTCGTCGATTATGGGGACGAACGGTCGGGAGCCGTTCCCGAACTTGGGCGGCTCCACCATCCTGCAACGCTGAGGACAGAGAAGAGGAAACCGAGCATTAATGATCGAACAAGACGCGATTATAGCGTTCCTCCTCTATTTGGGGGGCGCTCAACAGGAGAAGGAAAGATGAACGGACCACGGCGACGGGAGCGTAGGACGCAGGTATCGTCGGGGCCCGCCGGATAACGGCCGCGCGGAGGCGGGAAGACGTCGGCGAAGCAGGAGAAAGCAAGGAAGAGGTCGACGACGAGAACACCATGGAGGCCATCCGGCGTATCGTTTCGGCTGTGGATGTGAGGGGTAGCTTGACGAAGGACGGACGTTAGTTCGAGTCCCTCTCCTATGCTTATTTATACATTTATTTTTTTTTAAAAAAAAACTTTTGCATTTTGGATTAACTATTTTGATAATTGGAGCGTAATAAAATTGTTAGTTGTCATCATATTTAATAATAATGATTTAAAGCTCAGTTATTGATTATTGACTCCCTAAAATCAACAGATTACTAATACTTATTATTATTTTCTCCGTCAGCGAACTCCAATTTTTTTTTAAAAAAGGGAAAATTACTTTAAAAAGCTCCGTTGCCATTCCAGGTTTAACTTTTATTTTTGTTTCAAACTTTGTCAGATTTAAATTGATTCTAATTTAACATATATATTATGATTTCATTGGAAACAACACCATTAACTTTTATTTAAAAGAAAATTTTAAAAATTATGAAAATTTCAGACAAAATCTAATATTTGATTTCGTATTGACAGCATACGATTGAATTAATAACAATACTAATGTTTATATTCTTTCCAAAAAAAACTAAAATTTTATACTTTTTTGAACAAAAGTAAAAAAAAAAGTTCCAAGTTTTTTATGCACTTAAATGTCTATATACATCCATTTATTTATTTATTAGTTGTAGGCGTTACAGGATTTGGCGAATCCTGGACGAAACGCTCGGCGGCGCAGCGTCATCAGTAAAAAAAGCTGAAGAAGTGTCTACTTGGAATAAAGCGACCCAAAAAGAAATTGGTGCCACAACATCAAAAGCTTGTATCAATATTGCAGTGGCAGGTTACTCCAAAGGGCCCTGATTCAGCTTTCTCAAACTTTTTGTGGACGGTGCTTTGCGACTGCGACTAGTTTCCATCGTTTGCATTCACTTCACTTCCATTATTATTATTGTCAAATTCAAATATACATGGTTCAAATTTCGAAGACTTATTGGAATTGGTCAAAGTTCATTTTTTTTCACAAAAAATGGATATACATTGTTTTTCAATATCTTCTTTCACTACTAGACTTTATTACATATTGTCTAACTCGCCATCACAAAATTTAAATATCATCCATCTTGATGATTGGAACATCAAAGTATTTATAGCGAGTGCGCATGATGTGTATGTTATCTATGTGAATATAACACTTTTCTGAGACATTCTCACATAATAGCGAGTAACCTTTTCGATGCCATTATATTAATTATCGTCGTCATGAAATGTATTATTACGCACACTATCGACAAAGTTGACTTGTTTGAGGTTGAAGCTTCCAAGCATGACATCCATGTGTAGACGGACTGCAACAACCATGCCAACAAAAACTTCCTCGTGTCAGAGGCAGAGAGACGTAAGGTACACCTACACCGACCAGCAGACTACGGCACGGAACACGTTGATGTCTCGTGTTTCTATCTTGAAAAGTAAAAGGAAGATGGCGTTCCAAATGAGCTAACACGCCTCGGACAAAATCTAACAATCCATTTCTTCTGGGCTCAGAAATGTGTTATGGAAACAGCAAGGACCAAAACTTGACACATGATAAATCTTGCTTTCAGAATAGGATACTGCACAAATTTGGACGACTTGGAATGGCTGTCATTCTTCAGATTAGGATGTTTCCAGAAGCTTTTGAGGGCACTTGGCGAGACAGATTGCAGAGTAATTAGGTAACTTTGGGGGTCTCTTCAGAACCGGTGCCTTTCCGTTCTCGTCCCTGGTTAAAGGATGGAAATGCAGATCTCAGCTGAGAGTTCTCCATATTTGAGAGCAGCTGCGTGACAGTCTTGAGATATGTGGCACTGGCATCGAATTATCTCAATCAGATAAACCTTACGATAGAGATAGATTGACAGCTATAAATCAGAAATTTTAATGGTGACTTGTGCAGTAGATTAACAGACGCCTAAAGTTCAGAAAGCAAAACTAGTATAAACAACAGTAGGGCTCTGTTGTTTTTCCTAGTAGATACAATCGTCATGTCAGGAAAAGCAGGTAAACATCAAAACTAACTCATTACTTTTGTTCCACCATTTCACTGTAACCACAGCATCTTTTGTTGATGTAGCTTACACAAAATGTTGAGAAAATGGTGCTAGGGGAATGACACTTCAATATTATCAACTGTGACAGCTCAAGTAAAAAAAACTTTTAAAATAAGCTTATCAAAATGCAAAGTGCATAAAATTGACCAAACCAACATCGCTGCTAGTAGGGATATGGACTAGTTAAGATGCGGATGTACTCTTTTGAGAACGGCATCTAAGGCCTGTGCAGCGTCAATAACTTATTGATAGGATCGATAGACTAACCAGTTGTCAAGGTTCAGATAACGAGACAACAAACGGTATTTTCACAAGTTGATCACCAATAAACTTAGTATACAATGTCAAGACCTAACTTATCAAGCTCAACAAGTCAATGAATATCCAACTCGGAAATGTTCGCCTCTTTTTCCTTTTTGAAAATACCTCTTATTTTGAAAAGTTATTTTTTCCTTTTATACACTCTGGCCTTCTCTTTAGGTGCCAAAGTCATATGAGGTGAAATGCTAAAGATACATGCAAAGTTGGTGATCTATGCAGTGGAGTAACAGTCTCCTAAAATGCAGAAAGTAAAACTAATTTACATAAAAGTAAAGAAAATTGATAGACTTGAATACTATTGACCTATGTTTTTTCCCTAGCAATCACATTCGTTATATTAGGAAAAGCAGGTAAACGTCAAAGTAAAGATGAACTGCGCTCGCTTAGTGGCTTGCCAACCCAGGCTTGACCAGCCCTATGCCGAGCTAGGTCATCCCTGTTTTAATTTTTCTATTTTTTCTATAATATATATAGATATATTAAAAAATGTTAAAAATATGAAATAAGTATATATTATTTATTATATACGTTAAAAATGATTAATAATAATATTATATGAATAAAAATATAAGTAATAAGTATAATATACATTATAGACTTATATATATTTTATATAAGTATAAAAAAAATTAATATCATTTTATCGGGCCACTACAGGTCAGGCCTGAGAAAAAAAATTCCAACCGAACTCGGCTCAATCATGACTAGCCGATCGGGCTCGGATTGGACCGGTCTGCCCAGCCTCTAGCACATCACTACGTCAAACTCGTAATGGCTCTTGTGAACCTCCAATACATGATAAATCATCCAATTCACAGCTCCATTATTCACTATACTAACAACATTTTTTAATCTTGAAGCTTACACAAAATGTTGAGAAAAATGGGGATAGGGAATTGTGATAGAAACATACTCCGCAAATAAGGAGGAAAAAGACATGTGTAGATAACTTCGACAACCTTGAACCATTCAACAAGGATCTCCACATTCCACTCTCTCCAACTGCAGCCAGCAGCCATGTTCAACAAGTTCCACACGAGCAAAAGGTCATGATTCAACTTAGTGGGGGAAGCTTTGAACCTATTGACAACTAAGTTCACTTATGCACACTTAAAGGAATTGGTTGTTAGTTGTTTCTTTAAATATGTAATCAAAGTTCAGCTTAGAGTGTTGTTAAACATTATTACCGGGAGCCTATTTGTTATTTCATTTCAATCCAATTCTAAATTTCTTCCTTTCATCTTTTAAGATTATGGTGCTTTATCAATTTGGTAACAAATCAACTGTGGTCCCAAAAAGGTGAACACCATATCATCTCACATTCAGCATGAGTCTTCACACCTCAACAACGATCAATCAACCAATCCAAACCTTGACTTTATTGCCCACCAATTGAATGCCAAGAAATTGAATTCTATTGATTCCATGTCAGTAGTATAGCATCTCTCGAAACTCAAGCTAGTGTTGTCCAACGTGAAGAATCTGGCTTCAATTCATGTCACAAAGGAAAATCTGTTCGCAAGAAGAAGACAATGAAGGACATTCCATGGTGGGTTAAAAATCCTTCTCCGTGACCTCATACAGAAATGAACAAGGCCAAATATGAGGAGGCAATCCACAGGGACAGATTATGAAGGTTGAAAACTGTTCCTGAAGTTATCCAAACTCCCAATTGTCTCAAAATTTATATTGCATCTATGTACCTAAAAGGAGATGCATTAGACCTCTTTGCATGGGTTAACAAAGAAAGCAAGCAACTATGTTGGGAGGAATTAGACAAAGCACTCCAGGAAAATTATGGATCAGCGGAGTTCTTGACCCCGAATCTTTGCAATATTCAGCAAACAGGAAACATTGGAGTACTCTAGGAATTTGAAAATAGAGTTGCTCGTGTCCACAGCTGGTCAGAACACTGCTTACACGAGGTCTTCCTCAGCAGCTTGAAGGAGGAACTGACGCAGATGTCCGAATCCATGAGCCAAGGATGGTGTACAAAGTGTCATCAGCTCATGTGGAAAACTTTCTTTTAAAATAATCAAACAAAGATGCGAATGAACAAAAAGATCAAGCTAAAAAAAGGGATATGGACTAGTTAAGATGTGGATGTAATCTTTTGAGAAGAGCACCTAAGGCCTGTGTAGGATCAAAGACTCGTTGATAGAATCAACAGGCTAACCAATTGTCAAAATCCAGCCAACAAGACCACAATGATAAGGTATGTGCACAAGGGGATCACCAATAAACTTATAACACTATCCAGTGTCAACACACTTTGTCAAACTCAACAAGTTCACAAATATCTAGCTCAGAAATGCCACCTCTTACTTGGAAAATTACTTAATTTATCTTTTGTACACACTGGTTTTCTATTTAGGTGCCAAATCACATGTGCGATCAGGTGGATGCCAAAGATGCATGCAAATCTTGAATTCAAATGATTAAATTATTTTAGAATATTGAATTCTCAAATCTTCTCAGGACCTGTGATTGTAGTTATAACATATGAGAAGATTTCCGATTAATAGTATGTCATCTTACTTGGGGTGACATGAACAGACAATCTAGGGATGCACAACTAAACACTGACCTTTGTAAGCTGCTCTCGGTGTATGCATCCAAAGAAGAAATGACACGAGGTAGCTGATCTAGCACCTATTCAACATACATGAAAGTTGCAAGAGTTAGTGGTTTCTTTGACTATGTTCCTTCATCATTTACAGCACAGTGAAAGAACAACTTACCTGCCCAGTGTTCTTCACAGTAGATGCTTTTGCTAATAGGTTTTTCGGGAGCTTCACTAAGAGTGCCTGATATAAATACAGTAGGAACAAAGACATTAGGATCCGCATGGAAACCAAATTTTATCTAGTACCACACTGGAGGATGATTTGAGTGTGATAGCTTCTCTAACATTATGAAATAACTGAGGAAATCCAGGAAGGAACATTAAATAATCAATGATATTCAGAGTTAACTGAGGAATCCCTGGATAGAACTTAAAACAAATAGTGACTCCTCTGCATAATGGAAGGATATTGACATGATTCAAACAGTAGGATCCACATAAAACAAATCTGAGGATCATATGAACATTTAAACACAGTAATTTCCGTACTTAATGCATGAGCCTGATCTAGAATGCTTATGGAATGCAACATCATATGTGCCATTTGGCTTGTATTCTTTCAAGTGTTCATGATGGGAAAATGAAGTTTTTGCTTGCATTTTCCTCCCTCTTTCCTGTTTATAGGTAATAATCTTTCTACTTGTACCGAGGTCATGTTTGGCAAAGGTAGCTGTTTGATTAGAGGATAACAATTTGATTAGAGGATAGCGATTTGATTAGAGTATAGCGGTTAGCGATTTGTTTATAAATTCAATAAAATTTGTTAGGTAAACATAGCGGTTAAATTAGTGTATTTTATAAAATGACAAAAATAGACAAAAGATATAATTTATGATCATTTTTATACACATCATATTCATAAAAATTAATTTATAATACTTTATTTTGAATAGTAATATTTTTTTAAAAAATATTATTTTAATATAGAAAATATTGATTACTTCAAAATAAAAATCTTATTTGGGTTATAAGTAAAATTAAAGATGTGATATATTAAATTAAAAATAATATATGATGTTTAATACTTCAATAATTTTTTTTATTTAAAAAATGAGAGTATAATAGGAATAAATACTATATGTTACTAAATACTTTATTTTTTTACGTGCCAAACATAGTCAGGAATCTTGATCCTCTACTGAAGCAAAAAAGTGCCGAACCATAAGTTCCCTTCCTAGAACAATCCAGGCTTCCAATTTCTATTTTTCCCCTAAAACTCTCATGGCACCAAGTTTATGCCTTTTTGTTTCTTAAGCGTGAGTAACGCCAGATGCATAATTTAGAGTTGAAATAGTCTGCCTCGTGGATTCTTCTATTGAGCTAATTAAGTCTAATATGCAGGAGAAATGGAAATAAAGGGGGAAGGAACCTGAGAAGGAGATGTCTCCTGCATGAGACGGAGGAGATTGGCTGTCGACTGCACTGCCTGGCAAATCTGATCTGCCGCGACCGCCTTCGCGCTACCTTCCCTGTTACTACTCCCTCCGCCGCCACGGCCGCCGCCGCCCCCCGTCGCTGACATATCCCACTCCTCCGTCTTTCTCAACTACTGCTGCCCATTATCAACTCCCTGATCTAATTGTCAAGACTCTCCCGTTACTCTGCGATATGTGGAACCGGACATATATCATACAAAATCTGCGAAACACCGGAAAAAAATCATCTGCTCAACCATCGAAAAAATGTTAAATGTTACGAAACTTGCGGGGTTCACATCTTCTTTACGTTTTGCCCCATAGAGTAAATGACTAAACAACAATAACACCCCTACTTTTATTTAGAGGTGCACACATTATTTATTATTAGCAAATAACAAAACTACTTATTTTTTATTTTTTTTAGAATTATTTTCGTAAGTCTTCCTTAAACTATATTTTTCATATTTAAACTTATTTTTTTATCCATAAATTAATGATTATTTCACTTTAATTTTTCTGTCTGCTTTTATTATATTTTTTATTTTTTATTTTTTTTTATTTAGAAAAAGACTAAATTATTTCTCCCTTCATAACACATAAAAGAGACAATTTTTGGAAAGGATAATTTAGTCTTTTTATTAATTTTTTTGTTTATCATTTTAATTCTTTCAATGATTTTTTATTTTTTATATTTTTTTCTACAGTGAGATATAATTTACTTTTTTATAAATAAAAAATAAAAGTAAAAAATAAAAAAATTGTGATAATTTAAAAATTAAGTGATGTGAAAAATTACGAGGTTTATAGAAATAATTCTTTTTCTAGTGATACATAAATAAAAACTAGCTATTTCTTATCTTTTTTTTACTCATAAATTAAAGAAATATCCTTTTGGGTTGAAAATGTAATTATTCCAATTTTTTTGGTCCTAACTCCTAATAGTGAAAAAGAAAGAAGGATGGTCTGTTTGGCAAACAACTAATGGAGGGATGGGATGAAGTGGTGTGGTGAGTGATGGGGTGGAGTGGTGCAATGTGTCATTAGAAAGTTCATGTTTGGATAATAAATTATATAAGATGTGGGTTGGGATAATAAAAATTTTATTTGTATAAAAGTCATTTTTATCATTCATTATATATTTAAAATATTTATAATATTTAATTAGGGGTGAGTATGAATCGGGACGACTGGTCGTCCTCGTCTGCACCGATTCAAATTTTTCAAATTTTTTTCCTACCCGATAAATAATTAA
This sequence comes from Pontederia crassipes, assembly GCA_030549335.1. NCBI lineage: Eukaryota > Viridiplantae > Streptophyta > Magnoliopsida > Commelinales > Pontederiaceae > Pontederia > Pontederia crassipes. The sequence goes on from CM060193.1 coordinate 15,500,686, forward strand.
GTCAGGACCGAGTCTCATTTCTTTGACACTCGACCAGGTCAGGTCGGACCGAATCCGAGTTTACATCCTGACCCGATTGAATATGTTATATTAATATTAAATTATTTTTAAATAGTATATTTATGTTTATTTTGAATAAAATTTTATATTTACTAAAAAGTTTTATTTAATAAAAATTATAGATAAATATGTATTCATATTAGAAAAAAAGATAATATATATGTGCGTGAGAGAGGTGGTTTAATTTGGTAATAAGAGAAATAATTTAATTTGGTAATAAAAAAAGGAAAGAAGTTAATTTAATCTAAAATAATCTATTACTCCTCATTTCATCAATTTGGTGGAATGAAAAATGTGGTGTTTGAAGGGCTTAGTTATTCCACTACACCCCTCTTAACTTAAATAAAAAATGTAATCAAACATGTTGTAACTAATTTCATTCCCTCATATTCCACCCTACCCCTTCATAACTCTCAATCCAAATAGTATTTGAGGGTTATGAATGGATGAAGTGGAATATGAGAAAATAAAATTAGTTACACCATGTTTGATTACATTTTTTATTTAAGTTAAGAGGGATGTGGTGGAATAGCTAAGCCCTTCAAACACCACATTTTTCATTTCACCAAATTGGTGGAATGATGAGTGATAAATTATCTTAGACCAAATTAACTTCTTTCCTTTTTTTATTACCAAATTAAATTATTTCTCTTATTACCAAATTAAACCATTTCTTTCTCTCTCTCTCCTCTCTCTCTCATATATTATCTTTTTTCTAATATGAATACATATTTATCTATAATTTTTATTAAATAAAACTTTTTAGTAAATATAAAATTTTATTCAAAATAAGCATAAATATACTATTTAAAAATAATTTAATATTAATATAATATATTCAATCGGGTCATCAGATTCGATCCCGATCCGATTCGGTCGAGTGTCAAAGAAATGAGACTCGATCCTGACTCAATTATCCATCGGATCGAAAAAAAATTTGAAAAATTCAAACCGGTGCGGACGAGGGCGATCAATCGTCCCGATTCATACTCACTCCTAATTAACGATTATAAATACTTTAAATATATAATAAAGAATAAAAATGATTTTTATACAAATAAAATTTTCATTATCCCACTCTACATCTTATATAATTTATTATCCAAATATGAACTTTTTAATGACACATCACGCCACTCCACCCATCACTGATCACACCATCCCATTCCATCATCCATTAGTTCTCCATGCCAAACATATCCTAAAAGAACTCCGAACAAATTAACTACGACTCGCCGATTCGGTCTGTTTCCTCTCTCTCTCTCGGTGGACGCACGCGAAGAGGGATGGCCGCAGGAGGCGGGCGGCAGAAGGTGGCGTCGATGCTGCCGCACCTCGTGAAGACGCTGCGTAGAGAGACGCCGATCAAAGCATCCAACCATCAGCAAGCTCTCCCTTCCCTCAGGTACCCCTCCTCCTATCACCTTGTAAGGGAAATTTTATCAAACAATTTGTGAAGGATTCTTTAGCCCCTCAAGGTTATCTGACTCGTTTATTGTTACTATTTCCGGAATCTTGTTGTATGAGAGCAGGCGAACTTTCTCGCTATACGATCAGATAAATCTCATCGACAGCGTACCTGAAGACCAGTTGCGTTTCCAAGGGTGCGTCATCCGTTCTTCGTTATCTTCTTTAGTAGTATCCTATTGATTTATCATAAAATTAGTTGACATTTACCTTCTGTTACGTAAATGAATCCGTGTTCTTCTAAAACATGGATATTTGCTTGTTGCAATTGTAAAATGTAATCCCCTAAGAGTATAAAAGGGTTTCTTCAATTGCCATCGATTTTCTCCAAATTGTAATGAATTACGCATTCAAATCCAATCCCAATACTTTGATTTTGGATATGGTAGTGAATGCATTGGAAGGGACATTAAAGAATGTCTGTCTCATATGACCAAAGTATCCTTCTTTCCCACATCCTTTTTTCTTTCTTTCTCCTTCTATGTGTAATACTTATGAATCTGCTCTCAAAAATATGTACTTAAGTCAAATGTAAAGTGGCAGAAAGCACGCTTCAGATGGTGGAGATCAAGTTCAGACTTGGGAAATCTTTGCTAATGAAACTGTCCAAATTTCTATCACTGATAGTAATTTTTTTGTCAATTTGTGCATATTAGTGAACCTAATTCAGTGACAGCATATGAAATTTTGTAATCATTGAGTGGGAAAGGGTACCCTTTGAAGGACAAAAATGACATACTAGAGACATGCAGGCAATCACATCCTTTTTCTGTTAGAGGACAGCAGCCACATCGATATCCACATGGATTTAAACTTTAACCTGGTATCATTATCATAAACCTTGGGAAACCTACCCGGCTGACCTAAACTGACCTATGAAACCCATCAAGGCAGAGATTCAGGTATGTTGGGACCCTATACATCCACCTGTTTGGTTCAAAAGGCTTCAGTTTCCCTCGACCTGGATGACTCTTCTACCTGTTGCATGCCTCAGTCCATGCCCTGCATATTTTTGGTTAACGAGAATTCAAACAGACAGAAAAAATCAACAGGCTAGCAGTCTGATTGAATTTCTTTTCAAACGATATTGCGAAAACTTTTGGTTTTGAAAACAACAACAACAACAACAAAGCCTTATCCCACTAGGTGGGGTCGGCTACATGGATCATACGACTTCGTTGATCCATGTTCATGAGATTCGACAGGATTTTACGCTGGCTGTCGGGGCCTAACACAACCCTCCACCTTTATCCGAGCTTGGCTACAACATTGATATAATAATTTAAACATAACAAAATTACAGTTTAACAAAATCGTTTCCATATCTGAAACCAACCTTTAAGCCCAATACAAAAAGAGGGAATGTGTGAACTTACAGTGTGCTTTTTCTTTCCTGAGTCATATGATTTAATAAAACCTTCATAGAATTTCATAGAAAAATGAAATATTTAGAAGTAACAATATCAAGTGTCAAACAACAGTAAACAGGTAAGAAGAAATGTTAGGTTAGAAAGTCATGCAATTCCAAAACACTCAGGCATACCTTCAAGCATGATGCTTCACATTACCTCTTTCCTTTGTTCCTCTAACATTTGGTTTAATATTGGCATGATCCAGTCTTCAAATTTGCAGTAATTTTCATTTGGTACCAATAAGTTTCCAATCCGATTTAAGCCTTTTGAACGTAAATCTGTTTCCAATCCATGCGAAAACCTTGGCCAAATAAATTCATCTCGGGTATATAATGTCTTTGCCAGACACTTTTATACCTCTAAATGCAGTATAGCTTCTTTTTTGCTTTTCTGGGTGATACACAACAAAGTGTAATTGAAAGTTATAATGCTTCCCCTGCAAGAAAAAAATTATGCTTCTGTTGAAAGGAGAAGATATGCAAGAACAGCAATCTCATTATGGTTACAAATATTTGAAAGGACAGGATATGCAGGAACAGGGATCTCAGGAAGTATGATTATGAATATTCGATTTGGCATGGATTGTTGGTCAAACGAGAACTTGATGTTCTGTGCTCTGTGAAAGTATTTTTTGAGCTATAAAGAAGTTGGAGGGGTGGATGCATGATTGGACAGTCACATTGGAAAAGATAAAATTGTATTCCAAAGAAAGAAAGTGTGACATCCATGAGGATAAACTGGTACCCGTCTTATATTGTTTAATCGTATAAAATCAAGGTCCACAGCAATTTTGTCAAACACGTAAAGGGGACATGACACGGAGTAGCCGGGAAAACAGGAAATCATATACACATAACACAACACGGCCGATTCTACCAAAAAAAACATTTTGCATATTAGCATAGACTCAAATAACACATGGCACTTTTTTTTTTAAAATGAAGCAGAATTTTCTACATGAAATCATCAAACCATCAGCCAGCAGAAGCCATTAAGTTTTTCTACTTGCAAATATGTAACTGGGATTGCAGTTTTCGAATACAAAAATTTAACTATTAATATTGTAAGTTTTAACACACTAATTAATGAATAAGTGAAAGTGACAACCAGATGGAGGCAGACACAAACAAAAAGAAACTTAATCCAACATTCTGACTCCCTCGGTTCATCTAATCGCAAACGCACAGAGAAAGAGGGAAGGACTGAGCTCGGTTCCTCTGTTTGCAAAAACATAGAGAAAGAGGGACTGAGAGATGAACCAAGAGGTTTGGCTGTTCGCACATACAAAGAATGAGGGAGGGACCAAGGGAGGTTCCTTTGTTGGCAAACAAATAGAGAAAGTGGGAGGGAGGGAGGACGGGTGCAGTCATAAACAAGTAGAGAAAGAGGGAGGGAGGGCATACCAGCAGAGGTGGACGGCTGCAGGAGGTCAACGATGGCTGTAGGGGAGAATGACATGAGCGGTGGCTGCAGGGATGAACGGCAGGGGCATCCTTAGGCGGCGAACAGTGAGGTCGCACATAGAAAGGAGAGAGATGGCACAGTGAACAGCCACAGAGAGAGAGAGAGAGAGAGAGAGAGAGAGAGAGAGAGAGAGAGAGAGAGAGAGAGAGAGCGCTGGAAGAAAACGAAATGGTTGCAGGAGCGAACGACATTGAGCAGGGGCGGTGGCTGTAGGCGGCGTACAGTGCAAGAAAGGGGTGGCTGCGGAAGTGAACAAAATGGAGGCTTGGAGCAGCGGCATCGCGGTGGAGAGAGTTCGAGCAGGGTACGAAAGGGATTAGGGCATCTGCGATTTGGGACTTTGGGAGGAAAAGGGCAGTCACGCGGTGTCCTCACGTCGGCGAACGAGTGGGGGAGAGAAAAAATGGGCACACGATTCCACCGTGTTTATGTTCTGACGCGTGATTCTACTGTGTTCCAGCGAAACGCGATACAGGCTGAAATCGGGCACATTTTGCTGAGGTGGAATCGGATTCTACGAGTCAGATCGCGTTTTTGACTACCTTGGTTCTTGGTTCAAATTTGAAGATAAAATAAATTGATGGCACCACTATCAGGAAATAATTGGAGTTCATATGATTTGAATCAGATTTGTGGTCGCATAGTGAGAATGAAGAAACCATCTAATATACACTATCTAAGCTGTGATTGAGTATTAGTTAAGTTGTTTGCCATAATGAATTTACTTTTCTTGTTGCCTTCAATCACGCCTTTTAGTCAACATATTAAGCTAATATTGATGCCTTTTCCTTCTCTAAACAATATTTTGATGTTTTTTTTTTATTATTTCAATGTCGTTTGACCTTGTGGTTCTGCCATAATATTAAAATTATCTTGATTATTCATAAGCTATTAGTTAATCATAGAATTCAAGCTGGTTGGTGTAAGTGGAGGAAAGCCACTGGAGTTCTTTGTGATAGAAAAGTACCCAATAAAGTTAAAGGAAAATTCTATCGTACTGCTATAAGGCCAGCAGTGTTATATGGTAGTGAATGTTGGGCTATGAAGGGACAACATGAACGTAAAGTGGGGGTAGCCGAAATGAGGATGTTGAGATGGATGTGTGGTCATACAAGATTAGATAAGATTAGGAATGACCATATACGTGAACGAGTCGGAGTGGCTCCTATTAGTGAGAAAATGGTAGAGAATCGTTTGAGATGGTTTGGTCATGTTCAGAGAAGACCATTAGATGCGCCAGTAAGAAGAGTAGATCAAATAATCTGGAGTCCGATTAAAAGAGGGAGAGGGAGGCCAAGGCGGACACTTGGCGAACTAATAGAGCAAGATCTATTGGTGAATAATATACCGAAAGGTTTGGTTACTAATAGAGCGGAATGACGTCGTATGATCCATGTAGCTGACCCTACCTAGTGGGATAAGGCTTTGTTGTTGTTGTTGTATTCATAAGCTATTAGGTGGGCAGTAGTTCCATCTTTGTTTCTTATCTTCAATTGTTTATTTTCTCTTAATCCTTATATACTTTGGACAAATTTGATCTGTATCTTAGCTTGTGGTCAAAAGCCTATTGGCTTATCTGAGTGGCTTACATCTTTTGACTGTACTCTAACTGGTACTTTTTATTGTTGCTAGGTATTCTGATACTGGATTTACAGTAAATGGTGTCAAGTACGAGGGCAGTTTGCTCATTGTGGAAAATAAGATAATGTCATGGGCACCTAAAACATTTTCGGAGATAACTCCTGAAAGGTAAATACATAAATTTGTCAGTATTTGATCATTGTGAGTCCATGGTTTTTGGCGTCTATGGTAACATAACATAATACTTCTTATCTTCATCCTTATTTTGTGTGTTGATCATATCCTACAAGGCTAGGACTTAGATAATATATTTGTTATTATCCTCAATAATTTGTACGGTATAACTTTGTTTGACTTACACTTGCTACCGTTCTTCTCAAACTGCAGTTTATCTGTTTTCAAGATTCTGAGACCAGTTCCAGGTACTATATAACTTTTTTGGTTTAGATTTTCCTGCGACTGCTCCTAAAAAAAAATCCTGCAACTGTTTCTTATTGCATTTGCCAAAGACTGCAGCATGTTATGAATTTCTTAGTCTGTTTCTGCTATGGTACACTATGTTCATGATGGTATGCTTTGAAATTACAGTTTGGTGCATACCATATGCCATTGATATTAATGTGCTGGTTCTCAAAAGATATGAATTTGTATCAAATTTATTCATAATTATTCTATTGACCTAGATTTTACACGTGTCTTGTGTTTTCTCGGATTATATGCAATGATTTCCTTGATCTCCATGGATGCTTAATTCGTCTTTTTCTGGAAAAAACTCAAAATCAATTTCATAGAGTAGTTTAGGAAACTTTTTAAGTTTTATAGCAACAGTAAAAATGACAAGATATGGTTCTTTCTGAGATCATTTTGTATTTCAGGTGAAAAGAATTTAGTTTACCCCTATGTCATTTTCTCTCAAACTGTTAAGTTCTCTTGCTTTTCTTCTTAATTTGTGGGCTAGCCATTTAGTGTGACTTCTGTTGTAGACATTCTGATTCTTGGTTGTGGGAGGCACATTCAACCTGTGAGTCCTCAGCTGCGACAGTTCATCCGCTCCACTGGCATGAAATTGGAAGCACTTGACTCGGTATGTTCTTTAAAATTTTTGTTCACCTATTTCTGGGTAAATTACATGTGTCGTTCTCCAACTTTGGCTCAATATCTAGATTGTCCTCCAACTTCATTTTGTAATTAGACTATCCTCTTGAAATCTTACACGCGATGTCCTCCTTGCAATATTGACGTGACACAACAAAAAATAATAAAATAGTACAAAAACTAATAAAATAATATAAAATTTAAAAAATAATATAGTGAAACAAAATAAAAAATGTCCTTCGGTCCTCCTTCCCTTCCGGCACTCGCCGGCGACCCAGCGCCGACGGACAGGGGGTGAGAGGAGAGGGGAGGGGGCGGCCGTCCACTCCCTGATCCCCGCGCCTTCTTCAGCCTCGCGACCAGGAAAATGCTCGCTGTCTCCCTGCCCGGTGCCGACCATGGTGCCCAGGACAAGGTGGCCTTGAGCTCAGCCCATGGGTGGCTGATCATGCTCGATGCCTGCTCGGTGACCTCTCCTTGCTCAACCTGTCACGGGAGACACTGCATCCGCCCACCCGCCAGCTTCAAGCGTGATCGTCTCTTCGCGTGGTTGCTGTTCCTCTCCTCAAGGTCAAACTTGGCGACAGAGGAGTGTGTGGTGATGGTGCCCCACTGCTTCCGCAACTCGGGCCTTGTGGCCTTTTGCAGGCCCGGACGCGACGAGGATTGGAGCGTGCTGAGGACCGGCTTGCCTGAGAAGCCCAACTCCATCGCCTACCACGGTGGCAAGTTCTTCATCATCGACCAAGTGCCTGGGAATGCCCACGTCTGTGACATCGCTGCTGCTGTTGCAGCCGGCAGCGGAGGTGGCCTTGCCAAAGGCCCCGAGGGAAAACCACCGCTTTTGCATGGCCAAGCCCAGCAACAAGCATCAGAAGCATCATCCTTAACCTCTACAGCAAGATAACCATATGACCATGGAGGTCTACGCGTTGGACTTCGACGGCCGGCTCCTCTTGTCAGAGATCAAGGCGATGCCGCCGGCGACCAAAGCAGCAACTTCTTCCTGTCCGCAAGTCAGTTCCTGGTGTGCAACACCGAGGGAGGGCTCCATGGAAGCAAGGGAGTCTGCCTGATCGCTGGAGGAAGAGGAGGAGCAATGCCTGCAAGCTTGAAGGACGGCAGCCACCCCCCTCCCTATCTGCCACAGGCTCTCTGGCCCCTTTTTTATTTATACATTTTATATTATTTTATTTTTTTTATGCGCCATAACTGGAAAACCTACTATTGACGGTCATAGATAGTCTGATTAGAAATTAAAGTTAGAGTTCTAGATAATGTGTAATTTACCCCCTATTTCGTGAGCATCCGTTATTCATGCTCTTGTGTTAGATAAATCCATGTCATACATTATCTGGCTCTCCAAGTTAGTTGCCCTCATTAAAAAAAAGTTAGTTGTCGAGGACAAACAAAGTTTTTTGTAATTGTTAATTTGTTACCTTCAACTTTAACAGCTCTGGAATGGCTCCGCTAATTCATTCTGCATCTGTTTTCCTTTTTATTATTGATTCTGTTCGCCATGGCAGAGAAATGCTTCATCAACTTACAATTTCTTGAACGAGGAAGGGAGAATGGTTGCTGTAGCACTTCTTCCGTATGGAGTTGTTTCATGATTCTAAGAGATGCACTGTAAGCCGAGTTACATGCTAATTTTTCTGCATATTTTCCTTTTTTAGGCTAGCTTTGTCTGCATATAATTTTTGTCATGCTACCTGTCTCTCAGCTTGTCTCTCCCATCATTTTTCATAATCATGTTTTATTTTCCTTGTCGTGTGCTCCGGCTTTTGAGCCTCCGCGTGCTCCCTTTTGAATGTAGCGGATAACAGCAGGACTCGAGAATCGCCCTAGCGCGCTCCAGCTAGTTATTGTTTCTATCATATGATAGTACATTACTTTTGTACATATATCATTGATGCCGCTGCACACTGTATACTTGATACGTATTAGTATCTAAGGTTATGCTTCTATGTCCTTTGGTATTCCCCACCTCAAAAACTCACCAAGAGGGAAAAAAAGGAAAATCTCACTTGTACTGTCGAATGATGCATATTCCATCCTAGATAAACTTTTATATCTTGTCAGCATATAATGAAATAATGTTGATGCAATGAATTATCAGAGAGATGAATATGTGGCCTTAAAGATAATGAAACTCAACTCATCCATTTGACTAAAAGGCCAAAGTTATCTAATTTTAAGTCGATCTCGTGTGTCTACTTTCAGTATTAACTTTCCCTTTTGGGGGCTACAACAACAACAACAACAAAGCCTTATCCCACTAGGTGGGGTCGGCTACATGGATCATACGACGCCATTCCGCAACACAATATATTCGTTGATCCATGTTCATAAGATTCGACAGGATTTTACGTTGGCTGACGGGGCCTAACACAACCCTCCTCCTTTATCCGGGCTTGGGACCGGCTATAAAACATAGGCTTGGGACCGGAGTCTCCTTTTGGGGGCTACAAGCTTTAACTATTTCCTTTATAAGCTAACATATGATGTTTCCTTTATAAGCTAACATATGATGTTCGTTTTAATTATTTAAAAGACAGGACTTGCAGAAATTTAAAGGTGTTTCTTTCTTAGCTTCCATGACAATTGACAACTCGTTCTCGGGAGAAACTTTTCCAAGCATCCTCCAATTTACTCGTTATCACAACTGGGTTCCCTAATTTCATTTTGTAATGAAATTGTCCCCTATGTTTTGTTATTCCCCGTCCATCTTCCGTAACATTATGCACTGCACAACTTCATTTGGAATTTATTTGGTTTCCAGACATTGAAAAAACTCATAATATTCATGTGGACTGTCATAAGATAATTGCGAATGAAAATGCTACTAGTTTAAATTTAAAACTTGGGCTAACCATGTTTTAACTTGCTGTTTTCAGGTGAAGAAGCGAAGATTCATCAACATGGAAGAATAATTATGTTTTTTTCCTGAGAACTGTAGGCCTAGTAATCTGACAGCCATCCCTTTCCCTCTCTAGGGAAAAAAAGGAGGCGTAGGAGTTGAGTTGTGAATTGTCACCGTTTGTATATCAGAGGAGTTGGCATATTTTCCAAGGGTATAAACCAGATAAATCAAAGATATTCAGATACTTCGGACTGAAGAAATTGCTCTTCTTCATGGGAATATTGTTCCTTTGTACTAGTGTGCATTTTATTTTAAAAGAAACATCACGAGGAAACTTCACACTCCATCCATGGATGGAGTTTCCATCTTCTATTCTGGAGGCCACCATTAGGAGGGCCGGCCAGGACTGGTACTACGTGTATCCACCAAGCAAAACCTAATCAGAATCCACCGAAGCATGAAGATTCAGTAAACCTTTCAATGAGTATTCTTCTCCTTGGATGCTTGACAACCTCACCATCCCTCTCCTTAAGGCCAAAGGCCATACTGGCAGGAATCAGGTGAGGTTTCTTACTACATGCCGGGCTTAAGAAGACATTGACTTCTTCCCCAAGGTCGGCGGTGGCTCTCACTCGCACAATTTGTTGCAGCGCACGCCACCTCGAGTGCTCAATGACCCGCCTGCCAATTGAGCAGTGCATACTGAGAACACTGCGCCCAGTTCTTGGGCGTGTGGACTCCATCTTCCTGCCATCTCGAGTTCCGCATGATATGCACGTAATGTCTATGAAGTTCATATTTTTTATTTTATAAAAAAAAAGGACTCAAAAGTATAGTATAGGAAAAGATAAATGCAAAAATAAGGCGACAGTAATATTTGTTGTTGGCATTTGAATTTAAAATCTCTTAATCTATTAGTTAAGAGACGCCTCGCTCTTATTCCCATGCGGAAACTACTTGATCTAAAACCGTACATTCTATAAGTTATCCGGGTTACTTTTTTTTTCAAGAATAATGTATTGCTTTGAGGGACAAAATTGGCATTTAATTTAATAGATATATAACAAAAACACCGATGAAATTAAATTGAAGAGCTTGTCTCAAATTTAAAAAGGATTAAATGGATATTGTAATTGTTCTATCCCTCAAGAATAGATGTCCAAACAAATTTTTTTTTTGCCTATGCAAATTCAACCTCTGGAAAACGAAAAAGAATAGTACGTCATTTGTTTTCTTTTTCTTTTTTTGAAAAAATCGTAGACATCTCTTAGCACCAAGGAAAAACATAGACGTCGAAACAACTAGAACGCGATTGGATTCACAGTGCTCATGATTTGAAAATAGATATTATCACTATTGTATAAGCAAACTATTATAGTAAATAAGCACGTTCAAGAACACTATTGGACGTACGAAGGATAGATGTTGAGAAAGAATACTAGATGCATAGAGGGGGCTGGTATTTGTTACCCAAGAACAATATCTTTATATGTTATTTGATTTTTAATCTTCGTCCATAAAGATAAAAGAAATTCTTAAAGATCATAATGGAGAACAGATCTGGGATTCTCGCTATAACCAACAAGAGAACATATCAGTTGTCACTTGATATTTTATTTTTGGGTACAGCACATCGGTTGTAATGTAACTCATGAAAGTCTCGTGCCTTTTGACGTTTGGCACAATGGAGTAGAACAGTGAATAAATAAGAAAAAAAAACTTTGCACAAATTGTTGTTCCAGGATTGGCAAGGTTCTCGCACATCCTTCAAAATTGTTACAGATGCAGCAGCCACCAGATACTTTGAGCCAACTTGAAACCTTGGAGGAAACAATTTACTTGCTAACTTAGAAAAAAGCCGAATCAAGAGTCAGGGGCAAGATACAACGGTGCAGGTAAGAAAGGGAAAGGAGCAGCTGATGCATAGGCAACAGGAGGACGGGCTTGAAGATGATTCCGATTTCTCTCCTTGAGGTTGCCCCCATAGCTGGTACCATTGTCCTCATCTTCGTGCACTTGACCATCAAGCAGAAGAATTCCATCAAGTTTGCTAGATTCAGACATCAGACATTCATCTTGTTGATTAGGTAAACGATGCAATAGCAGCCCTGACATGAAAACCGGGAGATAAAAGAGGCTAGCACGAAACATTCTCCTGGCATTTTGTGTTGTCCTGTTACGAACAAATAATAAAGCAGCTATGCTCAGAGACATTGTGAGGAGAGAGGATTCAAGAGCAAACCACTTCGAAGTGAGACCCCCTGCATGATGCCCATCAAATCAGCCTCAGCCAACAGAAAAACGACAATGATAATGACATGGCCGAATCAATATAACAAGAAAATGTTTTGCTTACAAGTGGAGCAATTCTGGCAATATTAACATGGCAAATCAAAAATCAAAAGTCCAATATCATCACGCTTCCAACAAAAGGAAAACCCAAAGAAATCATTACAATTTGTCATGAGAACCAAATTCAGTATTACAACAACGCAAGGAAACACAACACATTTGTCCATATATTAAGCTATACGGGCACGTAGGAAAACAATTCAAGGTACCGAAGTGCTAACTCTATGCAAACAAACGATATATGTGGGAGTGAACATCAATCTGCTCGGTTAATTAGCCAACGAACAAGTTTTTACTTAACCAAATCGAGCTAAAAAGGTCCATTATCTGACTTGAAAACTTCGATTAACCGAAATTGGTTAACCAAAAATTTCAGTTCAGTTTGGTGAAATTGATTTATCCAAAGAATAAAATATTATTAAAAAAAATAAAGGACATCAATTAAAGCAACTAATGGTATAGAGAAAAAGAATGTTGTTTATTGAAAAATAAAAAAAAGTGCCTCATAAATAATACAAATCCTTACAACAAAATTGCCTAATGAAGTAATAAGTAATAATCTAATTTTATTTTACTTATCAATTAATTTCGGTTATTAACTGATTTGTTGGTTAATTATCAGGACGACCACATAGATATCGTTTGACAAAACTTTCATCCATTAACCAAATTGGATAATTTGGTTCAATCGATTTGACAAAATGTCAGCTGGTTAATTGGTTAACCATGCTCGCCCTTACATGTCTGACATTATTATGCTAATATAAAGATCAATAGACCTTAAATTGCATTCGTATCCTTTAAAATTGTTGAAGCTATTAGTATCTTAGCCACCAAATGCATATCAAACAGTGATAAAATATTAAGATCTTGATTGAGAAGCAAAATCTATTCTCCAAATTATTTGACTCTTCAACAAATATCCTACAATTGATGTCAAAGAAAAAACATGTGTACAGAAAAATGAAAATCGCTCCTAATACTTCAAGTTTCATGTTATATTGTCTTAAAATTTAAGAGTGAAAAAGAATGAGAAGACAACCACCAAAGCACTTAGATTAATTTAGTTGAATCAACCATTTCCACATGCAATTATAAAATGAAATACATGCAGTATGATGTTCCGGTGACGAAAATGTGTGGTAACAAATCTTACAGTCATAAGCCAGAAAACCCAAGGGAAGCAGATACAAGCAGTTCCTGAAGGATACTAAAGCTGTTTTCAGGCCAGAAACATCAGCAAATGAGAACATCCGAAACCTGAATCATGGGACAGTTGTGGAACGAATAAGACACATTCTATGTGCAATATAATTATAAGCTTCAATGTCACTAAGTAGCATATACCCTCCAGTAATGTAGTCATTCCGACACAAGTAAGCAAGGGCCATAAAGTGTGGAATCTGCCAATAATATAAAGCAGCAGGAAGAATCATTGCATTTAGTGACATTTCACCTGATGCTGCAGCCCACCTGGGAAAAGGAACTTAGTGAAATCAATGGAAAACTGATATGTGCAAAATAGTCCTGAGATACCATAATCCAACCATAATGCTCCTATGTACTTCAACCATGCATTATATATGAGCTCCAGGGGAGATGAAGTACCACTTTTTTAGAGTGAGAACTATTACAGAGAAAAACACCAAATAAAACCTTTTGTACCCTCTGTCAGATAAGCAAACATTATTTTTTGAAGGAAAAATAACCAGAACTCCATTCCCTATATGTATGACACTTCAAATACAAACATTTAGTATTTTTTTTTTTCTTGTCAAACAAAATTTGGTTGGAAATAAACGTATAAATATGCTGTTGGACAAAAACTGTGGGAGTTTTTTATGCCATATCAATATTGGGCTTTGGAAAGTATACTTGATAGAGCAGTTTTATATGCTTGAGAAAAATATAATTGATAGGTTACACAAAGTCCACCAAGTAAATGAAACAGTAGACAAAACTATTGGCTTCAGGCTGAATCTATAATCTGAAATGGGTTTTCATAAGTACTCTCTATGACGCTGCATTATATAATAGGGAATAATATAATTGAATATCAATATGAAGAAAAATCCACCAAGGAATGTGAAACATTACATTGTTAGTGTTGGTTTGAGGCTAAATACAAATCTCTTTTGGGCTTCTGAAAGCATCTCTTAATGGCACTGGCTTACAAGCTAGAGAGAAATATAATTGACTTCCCTTTCAAAACAAAAAATATAATTTAAATGTTACATATGAAAACATAAAAAGAAAATGAACCACCAAATAAGTGAAACAGTACATGCTTAATGCTGATTCCAGGTTGTGCTTAATCTAAGTGTCATTGCAATATAAATAAATATCAACCATAAGGAGAAATGATTTACCCAAGAAGAGGAGGAATAGCACCAACTATTGCCCCAACCCATGTATTCACGGGGTGTATCTGTTTCAAGGGAGTATAAATAAAAGCATACATAATCAGGTTACTAGCTGCCAACCCAGCGGCCAAGTAATTAACCTGAAAAGAAACCATGCAATGAAGTTTTCAACAATTAGTCTAACAGCCACATCATTTGGAACAAATTTGAAACTGGAATGTACAAGAATATAGCTTCAAGAAATATCATTGTAATAATTTGTTATCATTTGTCATATTACTGGTTCAAGATATAAGAAACCTTCAACGCCAATAAAGAAGTGCCGGCAATTCCAACACTAGCTGCCCAAGTAACAGCATGTGGAAGACTAATGCGCCCAGAAGGCAGTGGTCTCAATTTTGTTCTCTTCATCTGAGAATCATTCTGTACCTCGAACACCTGATGTGCATCAAAAGTAATTAGAACGCCAGAAATTTATGACACACATAGTTAGTAAAGAACTTCGGAGCCAATTTCTGCACCACTTGATAACAAGAGTTGTTTGTTTTTATTCATTATCATACATCTGAGTTATTTAATGCATGTACATAAAAAGAAAATGCGTTGTTTCAAATGCATATGTGATACTGCATGCATTACTTGTCACATTCTTGCACTATTTGAAGCAATAAAATTTGGGTATATGATAAATTGCAATATGGTATTTTGGAATAGAAATTGGAAGAAATTGAAAGATGGCTGCAAGAAAGGATGAGGACTTCAAAGGTGTGTTCATCTAGTCGACCTGGTTATCCTTAAAGATTTTCTATGAAATGCATAAGAAATAAAAGTTTATTTACTCGAGCCATTATCAGTTGATTTTTTAGAGGCATTATAGTTTAATTTTGTCTTCACTTGTCTTTTTATAGGTAACTTTCTTTTTAGGTTAAATTTTTTTGTTCAGGAAATAACATATATGAAACTGTTGTTATGATAAGCTAGTGTTTGGATAAAAATTTCTCATTCCTGGAATATGAACTACTAATCGTAAAGGATAATTAAGAAACTGTTTAATCATTTCAGGCTTTTCATAATTTAATCAGTTTTCTT
Source organism: Pontederia crassipes (assembly GCA_030549335.1). Classification (NCBI taxonomy): domain Eukaryota; kingdom Viridiplantae; phylum Streptophyta; class Magnoliopsida; order Commelinales; family Pontederiaceae; genus Pontederia; species Pontederia crassipes. The sequence goes on from CM060193.1 coordinate 15,516,432, forward strand.
AACTGTTCATAAGGATTTATTAAGTTGATCAATCTTTTGTAATTTTATCTTTGGGGGACCTATGAAGTCCAAGGCTTAAGATTATTGTGTATTTTTTGAAACGTTTTGTTCTCTGTATTTACATGAAGTAAGTTCTTTCTGCTTTAATCCATTCTTCCATACATTGGGCATGCTCCAATGCATTTTGGGTACATTTTCACTCTAGAGTTGATGTGATAAAAGACCAGCAATTCATTTTATTTGAGCTCACTAATTGCATTATTATGTATTCTTATTATACAGTTATACATATCTGATTTTCCACTGTCTTGATCAAATTTCATCCTTGCTATAAGCTTTATATATTATTTTCTGATTAATACCTCTTTCTGTCTATTCAATCGACCTTTTAATTTTTTAGCTTTATTAAACTCCGCCTATGTTTTATAGCCGGTCCCAAATCCGGATAAAGAAGGAGGGTTGTGTTAGGCCCCGACAGCCAGCGTAAAACCCTGTCGAATCTCATGAACATGGATCAACGAATATGAGCGGAATGACGTCGTATGATCCATGTAGCCGACCCCACCTAGTGGGATAAGGCTTTGTTGTTGTTGTATGGTATTTTGGAATACAAGATTCCTTTCACATCACTAACTGTTGAAATTGCATGCACAAGTACTTTTTCAGTCAACTATATTCTTACAACCAAACAAAAGCTTTTGATCATATAATGGAAAGGTAAGTTCTGAATCTAAAGATTCTAAACCCAACATCCCTGAAGAATCTTTTAATGAAATCGAGGTCAACAACCATGCAATTGAAATTATTAATAGCACAAACTGGAAAAGCCAGGTACTCTTAAAAGACATACAGATTCTAAAATTGATTCCATGTGGAAATGGGATAAATCTGCAACTTTGGGATCTTTGTTGTATTACGATTCACATCTTATGTACACTACAAAAGGAGATGCACACAAAAAGGCCTGATTACATGAAAATTATGTCAATTATTATACATTCATCCTCTAAAAAATTATTACACATTCATACGAGAGTTAGAACATGCAACAACAACAACAACAACAAAGTCTTATCCCACTAGGTGGGGTCGGCTACATGGATCATACGACGCCATATTCGTTGATCCATGTTCATGAGATTCGACAGGGTTTTACGCTGGCTGGAGAGTTAGAACATGCATAAAGAAAATAACTATTCTCATCAAGAAAGATAGTCCCCTCAAAAGAAAAAGAAAGAACGAAAGAGAGGACACAAGAAGCTTTCAAATGATAAGTATAAAGCTCATTTACTTGATTTATAATGTCACTTCATGATGATGTAATTTTTACAAACCTCACCTGATTTAAAGTGTTTGCGGATGCCGCAACCATCATAGTCCCAGCACAAGTACAACAAAGTCCAGCAAAATCTATGGAACTGCCACTCCCAAGAACATAACCAGCTCCAGATGTTGCAACAACAAGCATACTGAGAAGAATAGGTAGGAATGACTGAGTTATCTTGACATATACGCAGCTGGATCAGCAAAACTTCTGATCCTTCTACAGAAACCAATATTGAACATAGGAAAATATGAAAGAGAAACAAGAAAAGACATAGAACTGAAATTATTAATTGTCCAATTCTTGAATAATTGACACAATGATGTTAGCAAGAAAAACTTGAACCATCAATGAAATCAAATCCCTATGTAATAAATTCAAACAAAGAAAAATCAACTCACAACAAATATGTTGATAATATCTTGAATCCTAACCCAATTGAAAATTGATTTTTCGTCAATTATAGTTAACAATTGCAACTGGAAGTGCCTTTACATTCTGGGGATCTTGTTGTTTCTGATCCAGATTTTTTTTGTTTTTGAGGAGATTCTGATCCGGAATTGATTTAATTCCATAACGCCATAACACATTGATGTTAAATAATAGTTTTTTGTGCATTAAGAAGATCAAGTTGAAGAAAGTCAGGACATGAGATATCTCACTTGACATATTTCACCAAGTCGATCTCTAGTTGCACGTTCTAACATTGTTTGGACTTGCTCAATAATGACGGTTGACAAGTTGACAGTAACCCCAAGGCGAGGGAGTTTGGTAATGCCTTAAATCCTAATCAAGAAAAATCATTTCTTTCCAATTAGAATTAACACACTATGTAATAAAAGCACCCTTGCATTATAAGGGATTGTTCTTCTTATGATTCAAAATTGATTTAATTTCATATTTTATAGTAGGTGTTTTAGTTTTTTTGGAGACTACTACGTAATTCTATTTTGAGTTAAATTCCTATAACTTGTAAAAGGAATGCCTCATTAGGGGTAAGCTTTAGGAGCCTTTGAAATATTGCAATCTTCTTCTAAATCCTCCCATATAGTAATATTGTGCCGCCAACTGAGAACATAGCTCAGTGAAGGTTGAATCTCATAAATCTCTTGTGCCTCTTTTATGTTTGCAATTTCTCTCTTGTCCTAAAATTGCCAGTCCCAACAGAAAAAAAAAAGAAAAAAAACTGAAAAGATAAGGTACAGCTCCAAATCTTACAACATCATTAGGTATAAAGGCACATACTACAATTAAGTCACTAAACCACCAAAAACTTCTTATATGGTCATAACTAAAACAGGATAATCGATGCATTGTCCATGGAGAAAAGGTGGACGATAAATACACGCTGGGACACCTATCAGAACAGGATGAAAGGTGAAGAGGGAGCACTTTTAATTGATTACAGATCTCTTAACCATGCCCTAGTTACTTCAACATATTCAAACATCAATTAATATTTTAAATTGAAAACCATGCATTACTGTTAGGACTTTGATTTCCATGAGGAAAATGAGATAAATTATTTAATCAATTCTTATCCTTGCAAAATTAAATTCGAAGAGAAGTGGAAAAAAAAAGTCACGAGGAGCATTCTACATGAAAGATTAGAAAACGTGCAACTACTACCCTAAATAGATTGCTATCACTCATTGAGACGAGTTATAGAAAATAACAATAAATCTGCAATTCGATATTGCTCCCTCCAGAACTTGTTTCCAAAAAAATCTAAACAACTAAGCCTGATAAAGTGCTCGTCCATAGAGAATGACTACCAAACTTGATCGTTTCCACCTAAAGATCAATTTGCCTAAGTTCTCAACATAGAGTTTCTCAAAAGTTCTCGACATAAGGAGTCAATCACATTATTCTTAAAACTCTCCGATCCAGGTAATAAATTTAGAACTCATTAACAGTTTGGCAAAGAGAAATACCTGAGGCGGGCTTTGGAGAGTTCCCAGTAGCAGCGCCCGTAATGCCTCATGATCTCGGAGGCATCTCTCACCGTCTGCGTTACAGAAATGGAAGCGGGGGCGCCCAGAGATCCGAGTACCGCGGCCCCCTCGGCAGTAGAAGTAGCTGAGTAGGAGACTCCTGAGAAGACTCCTCCAACTGAAGCGGGAGGCGATCGGTGCCCTGATTGTGACGGACCAGCGGGGGAGTGAAGGTGTGACGCCCGGAGGAACGTCGGCGCCGCCGCGTCTGTTGCAGAGGCTCCAGAGACGGGGGGAAAACGAGGGCTTGGTTCCGGAACGTGCCGGAGAGACAAGAGGAGGCGCGAGGAGACGCGCCTCCCGGCTGTAGCGCTCCACATCCCGGCGGCGAGAGGAAAGAAACGATTCGTCTCGGCGTCGACCGCCTGAAGAAGAGAAGTCGGAGTCGACCTTGTTATTTTGTTTTTAACGTTTTTTTTATTTAGTGTTTTTAATCTTACAAGTGGATTTTTCTTTTTTCTTTTCTGTCTTGCTCTGCCGTAAAAGACAATTTACTTATGTATATGATTAATTTGTATATGAAAAAACTCGTGCGATATTTTTTTTGGATAATGCCCAGTGGTTAATCTTGATAAAACTAATAAATAATTTGAAAGAACCAGGAAAGAAGAGAAGCGGAAAGAAAAATAAATAAATAATGTCATGTTTGCACAATATATATATATATATATATATATATATTACTTTACTTAAATCAAATATAAAAGGATACATTCTACTCTTTCAGAATCCATTTCCAAGCGAAAAGACGCCGCCAAATAATTCTGTGACACGGGATAATGAAAATGAACAAATTTAATCTAGAAAATGGACCATAGTTCAACATTAAATCATCATTTGATTAGTACCACCAAAATATACCAAAAAAGGTGCTAAAATGATCAGCATTCATTAGATTATTTTGTAGCTAGCTAATCTGGAAATACGATAGAGTGTAATGTTATGCTACCCCATTTGATTAGTTGCTTAGTTGAGGAATAAATATTTGGGAATTGGAAACTTGTAGCGCGTGTTATATTATATTTATCGCGTAATAAAAATTTATTTTACAACAGCAAATATTTACTGTGTTGCCTGATGTTTTCTTTGACCGCTTGTCTGAAGCATTATTTATGTAGAAGAAGAATGGCAAATTATTTCCCGCTTAATTTTAGTTTTATTTTTTAATCTTGTTTAAACAAATGTTAGCCACTTCGACTCTGTCTGGACTCATTTTCATTTGTGTTTGGTAAGAAAAATAATGTTGTGTAAGATACACATATTATTTATACAACTTTTAACTCCTATTGAAACGAAAGCAATAAAATTTGTTAAATACACCAAATATATACATTTTTGTCAAGATAACAATTAATTAACAAATATTCATGTCAATTCCACACGTCAAGACAAAAAAAAAATATTGGCATAAACATTCTTTGTAAGTAAACATACCCTAATCTCCTGAAAACACGGAAAATTAGGTTATCAAATAATTGGATATTTTAATTATAAATACTATGACAAATTATGTTTGTGTTAAGTGGATATTTCAATTTGAGGTCGAGGCAGCCGCAGTTAAATCGAGATTTTAATTTTTATGGAATACTTTATTTTCGTCAAATATATGACTTGATCGGTACGGTGCGAGTTTTTCATCAAATTTATGAGTAAATTTTATTTCAAAAATATGATCACGCGTACATTGATAAATGTGCATATTTGTGTTGTTAAAATTCCTTTATTTTAGTTCAAAATAAAGTTTCTAGACGGTACTTAAAGCACATAAGCTAATCCTTGCTCTTTGTAAGATATAACTTTTGTCAACATTTAGAGGGCGATAACTTAAGCGTTTACTGCATTACATTTTTACATTATCTAACAATCTGTATTGTCTATTAGAAAAATTGCCACCTATTAAATTATTAACAATGTGCATTATCTTGTTTATTATGTACAAATAATCTTTTAAGCAATTTAAATATCATTATACAACTTTTACTAAAATATCCTTTATCACTAATATTAAAGTAAATATTATATAATCTAACCAAAAACTCAAATAAAATTAATAATTAAATAAATATAATTCTAAATATTACATATATATTTTTAAATGAAAATAATGGTAATGTATATAATATTTAAAATAATAACAAAATAATAATGTGCAATTCATGTGAATAACAATAATAAAATAATTTTTATATAAATTAATATTATTAACTATGATGGTAATAATATTATTTGTTGTTATTATATGAATTTTTATATTATTTTTATGGTTTATTTATCTAAAATTGGAAAGGGCAGAAACGGAAAGAAAATAAAAATAGATTGTCATTTGGGTGAATCTGAATGGACACTCCTCTCCTAGTCAATGTGGATTGTCACTTCATAGACAATTTGCATTGCTAGGCAATCCAAATTATCTGCAAATTAAAACAAAGTAAACAAGGTAATGTGGTGAATCCAGGTAATTTAACTTTAGATTATCAGTAATCTAAAAAGATTACTTGTAGAGAAACGCCTAGTTAAGTTGAGAGTAAATTACTTTTTTATTGGCAAAATTGTGATTTGCAGAAATTGGATATAACTACACAGCGGACTATCTAAAGGATACATATTTAGGATAAAAGAGATATATTGCACATTTAGATGTAGTCCAGTGTATAAAGTGATTTTATTATTGATCAACTTAGTGTAATATATGCTACATAATCATTATCAAAGTTATCTCCAGTCGCAACTATTGGAATTGAGGTGAACTATCAAGCATGCATTTGGTGTTAAATTCTAAGGAATGTGATTCTTTAAAATTATATTCCTTTTTTGTCTAATATTATTAACTTGAGATCGTGATATGTTCATGTCAATGATACAAATATCTCTTAGATAAGAGAAAATAAAAATGTTGGAGCAAAGAGAAAGTAAGGTTATTAGGAAAACTTGTAAGAAAGAAAAAAATATGATTACAGAGAAAAATAAAAATATGGAAGGAGAGAAAATTAAATAAATATTAGAAAAAAAAACTATAAGAGAGAAAAGTGTATTATTATAGAAGAAATATGAGAATATTGAAGGAGAGAAAAAGTGTGGACACTAAGAAAAGAAAATTTGTTTAAAAAGGGAAATAAGAATATTGAATGGCATCGAAAATGATGATATGTGATGATGTTAGATACCAGATTTATAGGAGAGAATGTGAAATATTACTGGAAAAGGATATTAAATTATGGGGAAACTTAAAATATCCAATTATAAAAAAGTAAATATATTAGAAAAAGAAAAAAATAATAAAATTTAGAAAATAAAATATGGTTAAAAAATTATTGTCCGACTAGCACAGTAAAGAACTAAACACCTCTTCCCGCTCCACCATACCTCTGTTATTAAGAAAAATTAAATAGATGAACCCTCGAGGAAACAGGGTTGCGATGTCCGAAAAAAATCGAACTAAAATGGGAATGACATAAGAAATCACTACCACCGAGTACATCTAGAAATAAGCATCTAGCATAAATATACAATGACAAATTTTCACTAGTAAAGGCACAATATGGCAATGGCAATTCAGTTAAGCAAAATGTCTTCTACAACATGACTCTTTGCTGTAGATGACGATACCCTTTAAGGGGTCTCTTAAGGAAGATACCACCATACAGGACACTCGAACAATTTGTCTTGTCGGATAAAGCCAATAGCAGCTTTTTAACCCACTACCAAGTTATTTTCTAGATTTGTCCCCTCTTTCTCTCTCACGTTTGTTGTACAGCCTTTCCAACACCCGTTTTGCTTCACAAGATGGGAAATTGCTGAGATCGTAATAGTGTGGAGCAATGTCAATCAACCTGAAAAACATTACGAAGAGTCAACTATAAAGCAATGCAGTAACTGTGGGCAATAACGGTTAGATGTTAACTAAGACAAAATGAAGTCTTATTCCACCCAGCGATGCGTACAAGACACAATTTGAATGACAAATCCAAAATTGAAACGAACATTTAGGTCTGCACATACAGAATCGACATCCAAATTCAACCTAATGGGCCAGCCAAACTCTTATTATCTTTTTTTTAGAGTTATTTTTCAAACCAAGTTCATGCATGTAAAACAAAAGGCAAGCCTGCATATCCCCTCTGGTTTACAACCCTAAATATATGGTTGTGCTGAGTTAACTACAATTGCATACCAAATTGTTTCCAGAAAACAGCCAGCCTGAGAAAGGCACTTCAACACACGATGATAGTAGCAGAAAACTAGGACAATTTTTTTTGCGACCACTAGGAAAATTAGGTTCCCACTAACTATTAAGCAAAAATGAAATTCTGGAGATGCATTTAGATGGCTCAACGACATGAAATGCACTTTCAAGTTAATTGTTTTGGAGTCTTAGTGATGCACATGAGCTATTTGTTGAACATGGTGCATGTAACGAAGTCATTGTAAAGGATGCAATAGTCACACCACAAGACTTCTTCAATCTTAACAATATAATTAGTCATAAGCAAATAGTATATGGGCGAGATTCCATCAGTAGCAAGAACCAGAAGCTATTCTCAAGTGATATATAGAAGAAAAAAAGAAAAAAGAATCAAAGGGCTAAAGTAGTGTCTAAAATACCCTTGAAATCGCCCTCTTAAAGTAATGTTAATTATTTTAGCTTTACTATTTGAAACTTACCACTCTCCTTTTATATCTGTAACTGTACGAATGAAATTCCTACTGGTCAGCACATACTCATTGTAAATGACCCATTCAGGCTTGTGATCGAGGCAAGTGGATGGATGGAGATGAACAACCTAAAAACAAATAAGAGATGTATCTTTCCTCATTAGAAGCCAAGACACATCTAATCTAGCAACAAGTAACAGCAAACTAACTGAATAGAGGAAATATCACAATAACCTGGTTGTCTTTAACTGTTAAGTAGTGCCCAGTTCGTTCAAGATGGGCCACCTGCATGAAATAGCCTGACAATATCGCCTTCCTGATGTTGATGTAATAATCCCGACTATTGAAATCAGTGCTGCACAGTCTGAGGTTAAATCTTGACATGATGCGTTGCAGCTGTTGCCTTACATTATCAGCAGACTTCAGTGCTCTTTGATTGACAAAATTCTCATAGCACCATGAGGGATCTTCATCTGTGACATGACCAGAAACAATGAGCACTATAACCAGAAGGCGTCAAAATGAATGAGAAAGGTCAGGACATCACTTACTATTCTGCTTGTAAGCATGATACACGTTCAAAAGTGTCAAGTGATCTCCATCAACGTGCCCAAACCTGGCTTTTGCTTCATCTGCAGCTTTCTGGGCCTCCCTAGGCCGAAGAAAGCAATTGGGTACTAAAAATAGAATTTTTTGTGGTCACAGATGAGGCCCACGGTAGGTCAGCATATGCATAGAGGTGAGACGACACTGCTTCATAAGAAAACTACTGAGAAACAGAAACTATCTATGACATTGCTAAACGCTGGCAAAAAGTACTACAACTATGTTCAATGTTTTCCTGCCTACATAACCTAAAGTTGAGTTGATAACACTCCTCGTTAAGCAAAATAGCCACTAAACCAAAGTAAAAATACAGGTTCTGGTTTATAAAATACCCAAACAAATTCACAAGACACAAAAATAAAGAACACAACAGATTCAAAGAAAGACTGGTGATAAAGACACAAACAGTGACAACCATCAAGCGAAATACAACCACATGAATGAGAATAATCTGTTTGCAATTCCATTCCCTGTCTTAGGTATTATCAACCTTTGAATGAATCAGAAGGCTATGATTCATAATTGGACCATTATATATCCAAAGCCTAAGAAAGCTTGAGATATGAAGAGGGAAAGACAATTGGGGTGGATGGTCTGCAACTTAATTACAGGTTCCTAAGGGAATATATATCGGTTTGGCTAGAAGTTATATACATTTAAAAAGTCAAAATGTGAATGTGCAGAGAATCCAAACATGGACTAGGGTGATATTAGTGCTTACAGCCTAACTAGCAACAAGCTTGCATGAAACAAAAGCACTAACCAATGAGGTGCCTAATCAATAACAAAGAAACAGCAAGACTTTGAGTTGTTAGCATACCTGATAGCATTGCAGATATTGAGAGTATCTCATTGGAGCAATTGTATTTGGGACTTTCTATAAGCATCTTAGCCATCTGAGGATCTAATGGAAATTCACTCATTTTTGTCCCTAAGTCAGTCAAGTTACCTTCGTCATCCAGTGCACCCAAGTAATTAAGGACCTCCAATGCCCGCATCAAAGTTTCAGGAGCTGGAGGATCCATAAAATCAAAGTGAACCAGATCATCAATTCCAAGTTGCTTCAATGTAAGAACAGTATTCGCCAAATTCGACCTCAGAATTTCTGGGTATGTTTGAGCTTGAAGATCATTATTAAAACTTCTCTCAGTATAAAGCCTGAAACATTTCCCAGGTTGCGTTCTTCCAGCACGCCCAGCCCTTTGATGAGCACTTGCCTTTGATATTGGAGAAACAAGTAAAGACTCTACACGAATACGGGGATTGTAAACCTTTTGCTTGGAGAATCCAGGGTCAATCACATAAACTATACCATCAATTGTCAAAGAAGTTTCTGCAATGTTTGTTGACACCACAATCTTCCTTCCAGGAGGGCCACCTTCTTCCAGTGGGGCTGGAGCAGCATCAAAAATCTTCTGCTGCATTGCCGGAGGAAGTGTAGAATAGAGAGGAACTGCTTTCACGGGACCAACCTGATCCCCCAAATTACTGATTTCTTTTGTTATTTTCCTACAAGCGTCTTCTATTTCTTCCTCTCCAGTAAGGAAGACTAGAATGTCTCCTGGAGGTTCGCACATGTGGATCTGCACAACAGTTCTGATAGCAGCTTCTAAGTAATCCCTCTCAGGTTCTTGTGTGTAGAATATCTCAACAGGATGTAGCCGGCCTGGTACCTTCATCAGTGGGGCTTCATGAAAGTAGCCTTGGAATTTCTCAGCTTCTAGTGTAGCACTCATTACAACCAATTTCAGATCAGACCTATGCTTCAATAGTTCTTTCAAGAGACCAAATAATACATCTGTTGCTAAAGTCCGCTCATGTGCTTCATCTAAAATAAGCACTTTGTACCTCAACAGAAGTGGGTCCGTCATTGCTTCTCTTAAAAGCATACCATCAGTTAAATACCTAAAATTTCAACAATGAGAATCAGAATTTTGCTGACTTCTACTGAAATAACAAGAAAAAAATCGGTTTCAAATTTTTTTGAGTCGAAAAATTGGTTTCAAATTTGAGGTGAGTATAATTTTTTATTGAGGTGCACATATAACTCACTTCAGAATAGTCTTTTGACTACTGCAATCTTCAAACCGGATGGTGTAACCAACTTCCTCTCCTAGAGTTACATCCATTTCCTCAGCAACTCTTCGGGAAACAGACATTGCAGCAACTCTACGAGGTTGCGTGCAAGCAACCATTGAACGTTTCCCTAAATCTTCAGCTTCCAGTACAAATTGAGGAATCTGTTGAATATCAACCAAAATTAGGTTAACAATCCTAGTCTCTTTTTTTTTTTTTTGAGGAACAGAAATCCAAGGTTGATGGCAATCAGAACTCATTGCAAAATAACTCTTTTCTCTTGGAAAAAAATGCACAACATAAGACCACATCTACAATAGTGATTAAATTTCAGGCAAAAAAAAGGAACACAACTACTGTCATGATCTCCAAGCACATCAACTAAGAATATATGGAAATTTATGCAACCCATTAAGAAAATGATCATCTAGAACTAGTTAAGCAATATAAGAAGGCACGGACACAGCTCCGACACTCGAAGTGAGTATATAATGATCGGTGATCCATGCCCATGAGTGAAAAGGGAAGTCAATATAAATCTTCTATAACCATGGAAGATTTTGAAAAAGTGAGATTACGTAACAAGTGCAGAATCGATCAGACATGTTGCACATACAAAATAATCCAATACATGTGGCCAAATTTAATAAGAAAACGAGATAGTGGAGCACATGGATAAGAAGTGTGGATGTTATTTCTTTTTTATAAAACAGCTAAGAACATTCCCCAGCTACTATGGTTGTCTCGCCCGAAACTAATAAGTTGTTTACTTTTCACTTTGATTCGTGATTCTGCACACGGTTTAAGCGCAACTAAAATCCAGAGCCCAGTGAAAATAACTCAATGCGCCAGAATATTTCATTAGAACAAAAGGTCATACCTGCGTGGTCTTGCCGCTTCCAGTCTCGCCGACCAAGATGAGTATCTGATTGTCCTTGAGGGCCTGCAAGAATTCATTTTTCTGCAGCCAAACTGGAAGGGTCTTCCTCTTCTCCAATATATCGTAGTACCTCTGGGAATACGGCCGTCCGTTCCACCGGTTGATGCCAGGGAGCGGCGCCGGAGGTTTCCCGGTAAGGGACCCATTTGTGTTCGCCAGCTTCGCCGACACGGAGGTCTCGTCCACGACGTCGAAGAGGCTCACCTTCCGCTTCCTCTCCGTCGACATTCCCAAAGTTTCCGCAATCCAAATAGAATGAAGCCCTGGCAAATCGACCGGAAAAACGACCCGTAGGCGGGTCAGCTGAGGGGCCTCGAAGATCTCGATCTCCTTCGAACTAGAGGAGCGAGACGCGAGTTGGGGATTAGGGTTTCTTGGGGACGAATCCTCTTATTTGCGAGAGGAACATCGAGAACGTTCTTAATTGATTATAATAATTATTGAAAAAAAATACCGTAACATAAAAAGGAAATTGCATCTTTTACACACTAACTTTTTCTCTACCCGAAGAGGATAAATGAACAAAACACATTATTCTGAGTACAATGCAAAACGCAAAATTAATTGTTTTCTTAAAATTTTATTTTAGAATATTAAAATTGGATTACTAATTATCTCATATCACATCTTTTTTTTAAAATAGCTCATTTATCAATGTCATAGTTTATTTGTTTGTTAAAATAATATTCCACTTTTGGTTATTTATATAGGCAAAATCATCACTGGAATTAAATTAGTAGAAAGCAAAACTTAAAACTGAATAGAAATCAGAATTCTGCATTTAATTGCTTGCTGTCCTTATTTTGTCTTTTCCTTCGTGGGATAAGGATACTTGGATTATCAATTATATTATCAATTTTTTAGTAAGTTCCTCTTATGAAAACAGAATAATCTTTTTATATTCCAAGTTTATCACTAGACATGTCATAATAATAAATTATGGAAAATAAAATTAGAGTTTCATCTTGAAAGAATTATATATGATCAGGTCACTAAAATCAAGAATTGTTGTTAAGTAAATTAAGTATGTTAACATCCAAATTTATAAATCTCCTGCTCCTTTTTTTATAAGTTGCCATGTGAGCTTTTGAAGTTTGGACCAATAAACTATTTAATTTTATTTGGCAAATAATATGTGTGAGTTTGCAGAAATTATAGCTTTTATAAGGAGACAAATCATTTAATTTTATTCCGCAAATCATGTGCGTAGTAAAAATCATAGCTATTAAAAAAGACGTTAGATTATCATTTTTAACTTAATTTATATTTATGTTAATCATCAACTTCACAATTGCCATCTTCGGGAGAAATAAAATGTAACTTCTTGGTGCCGAAGAGATGGGTTAAAATGTTTGGCATTCCTTTAAATGTTAGAGGAAAATGTATAATTGGAGCATTTGAGGTAGGACAGATGTACTAATTTTATATATTAGATTAATAAACTAATTGTATATTGATATAAAATATGTGTTTAAATAATAAATATGATTAAAATCAAGATCATTGAATTATTTGAGCACATCATTTTAACAATATATGACTAATTCAATAATTATAATTTATTTAACCCAATATGACACTTTTTATTATCAAATTAACCCAATAAATATATATATATATATATTATTTCATCTAAGAAGTATATAATTAATTAATTATAAATAATCATTAAATCAATTAAATATAATAAAAATAAGTGCTTTTTAGAGGTATAGAACTGATGCTTTATATATCCACGGATTACAACTAAACGCACCCTTTATTCTGCAAAAAATACAATGGACAAAGTTGATATTTTTAAAAAAATTAATCTTGTAAACAGTAAAAATATGAGTGTTAATGTATTCTTTATAATAGGTGGAATAGAGATAATCTGGTGTAAACTTCAAAAATTGATTAATCATATGGGTTATATGAGTTAATCCGATGGAGAATTAACCCCCAACCAAACATGGCCTAAATGTTACAGGTGATTACTATAATTAGGTATGAAATATTGTAGGGTAAGATAGTCGAAGTAAGAGTGCCATTGAGAAATTGAGAGCATTAAGGGCACTCATTGCAGAATAATAATCCTTCCATTCAAACATTGAATCAGTAGCATGGACATTGGTAGGTTTCGACCGAAAAACAATATAATCTTTTAATCTAACTTTTGCTTAATAATGAAGTGATCAACTTCAGCATGATTTATGCAATCATGTTGTATTAGGCTCTCCTTATTATCTCAACGAAAGCTTGTGATCCTTTGTAATTCCACTATGATCACATTTTACGCATTCACTGCACCGTGAAATTCATCTCCAAAAGTAAAATAACCAAAAGTAGTAGATGGTATTGTTGTTTGATCACCTACCTAATAAGAGATTGTGTATATGTCACTGTTAGAAATGTCATTCTTTAAAAACAAAAAATCTTTGCATAGAGTTCCTTTTAGATATCTAAAGATTTGGTACACAACATTGATGTATTTTTCACTAAGTGCATGCATAATCATGCTCGTAATAGCATAGTGTCACAGCTCTAAATGTTTCTCTTGGAAATTGTGCAGCACTTAGACCTCTAACTCGAGACTAAATCAATTTTACACCTAAAAATCCGAGTAGTTCACAACAGCAAACTCACTCGCTAAGATCAAACACAACATTCCTTTGGCTTAGGGATCTTACGCCAGCATTCCTTCTTGTGTCTTATTGGGCTTTTATAAGGGTATAATGGGCGTCCTACCCATCAAGTGCCCCGTTCAAATGATAATAGGAAAAAAATTGATGATTCGATCATGATATCTGACGGTTCGATCACGTATTGGTGTGCCCTAAGCGACATGGAGGTGACGGTGACGACGCTGGCTGCGAGGTCAATGATGAGAGAACTCTTCGCCGATTACAAGGTTGATGATGACACATCTCATTCGGCAATTGCGAGGCCGACAACAAAGGCGAGGTCGACGACGACTAATCTCCTTCTTCGGTGGTTGTGAGGTCGACGATGAAGGCGAGGTCGACAATGACAAAATTCCCCCTTCGGTGGCTATGAGGTTGACGACAAAGGAGAATCATGCGGCAGTTCAATCACACGATCACAATATGGAGTATGGGATTACTGATCTCACGTGCCCTAGGTGATGGCTGCAAAATTGATGACGACAGATCTCCTTCGACAACTACGGCAATTCGAGCACGACGATGATAGAACTCCATGGGTGTGCCCTAGGTGATGTGGAGGAGGAGGAGGCGGCTGCGAGGTCGACGATGACAAACTTGAAGTACGAGGACAACCACAGCGAGGTCATCATTGAGACCAAGCAGGACGACCTCGAGCCTTTGGGACATCGACCGCACGCCAGTCGACGATGAGGGCGAAGCTTTGGGATGCTGATAGCACGATAGTCAAAGGTGAACATGTGAACTGATGTCAATGAATCGCGCCTATATCAATAAGCCATTGACGATTATTTTTCAAATTCGTTTGAATTGTGCATTTTTTTATCATTTGTTGATCGTGGTTTGGACAGCTAGTGCATAGGTAGGACACCCATTATATCCTTTTATAAGATGCATAGTGGTAGTTTTATAACTCACAAGGAGTTGGTAGAACTCCCAAACCATTTGCACCTATTGGTGGGTTAATACAACTTTCAAAAATCACTTGGAACTATCCATCCTCTTATCCATTTAGAATTGTGCTAAAGTGTCATATTCCCACTCACTTATCATGTTGGGCCAACATCCTTCCATGATTTGACATCATTTGTGTACCCTTCATTTCCATTAAGAATTGGCTGCCAATGGTCATGGAAAATCCCTTGAACCAAGCTCATCTTTAACCAAACAAACTTCACACGATAGCTGACCAAACTATCATTGTAGGAATGACAATATTTCTCACCCACACGGGCTCGTCATGGGGATTTTCCCCCATGGGGAGAGGCCAAAGTGGGTCTTGGGAATCTAGGATCACTTCGGGGATATTTGCCCCCACCCCGTGGATCCCCAAAATTTACACCCATAGTGAGTCATCACTATCCCTGTACGTTGCCTTAACAACTTCTTGATTTGGGCATATGAACAAGGCAAGTGCATTACAATGCAACACTTAGTGCATTAATTTTCCAACAAACCATTGATATCGACTTCTATTTGTTAGGACTTGATTAGGAAATGTCCCAAGTCTATGATTCACTTTAATGACTACTTTTAATTGTTCCCAACTAAGGATTTCAGTTTCAGCTAAAAGTGCAACACATATTGAAGAAAAATTCCTTGTGTTGATCTTGTGTTTTTTTAGTTAAAAATTAAGATATTTGAAATTGAATTCATCAATCATATTTTTGCAACAATTTTATATTTGTATCATTTGCGGCGAAAAACATATCAATCGCATTCGTTCTTTTCTGTTCTTTGTCTTACAAATAGAGTATGAACTCTGATTTACTTTATTTTGTAATATTTTTGCAACATTTTTATCTCTTTTGTATTATCTTCGGTGAAAGACATATCATCCAAATTCGTTAAGCTCGAGGTGATTTTTTGAGTCTATATACTACAACATTTTTTTCAATTTCTCGGCGGCCAAATCCGTCTCACGATATTCGTCGAAAAAGTATAATTTTTGACAAATTTTCAACAGAAAGGCATCATGGGAAAAATGCTCGTTGGAAACGATATTTTCCAATGGGCACATTAAAATTGTCAATATTTTCGATGAATACGGCCGCTTGCAAAAAAGTTCTAACGGGTGGTAGTCGTTGAAAATACTGAAGGGCAAGCGTCCTTCGGAAATTTTAACAATTGATATCCATCACAAATACTAAAGGCCCCTTCCATATTTCCCAAATTATAAGACCAGGCCCAGCCCGACCGGTCGGACCGGTGTCCGAGGCTTAAAATGGCCCGCGAGTTGGTTGAAACTGGGGAGGGGTTTGATCCGCTTTGACCCGGTCAAACTCGGTCAAAATCCGGGTTCAACATGCTGACCCGGCGGGTTTGGCCGACCTGGCCGGGTCAAAAAAATTCTAAAATGAAAAAAAAGTTTAAAACATAAAAAATTGTTAAAACATTTAGGCATATATATATTTGTTTGAAATTTATATTTTATTGTCCTTTTATCACATATATAATTTTTTTATATTGTTTTATTTATAACTACCTTATAAGAATCATTTTATTTATGTTGACGACTTAATTTATGTTGTTGCTTTATTATATTATTTAATCTAAATTATTTTATTTTACTTTATTATAGTATATTTTATATTTTTTGTTAAATAAGATATTATATATTAATAATATTATAACAATCTTTGTAACTTATTTTATTCTTTTATTAATTTATATTATCCGGTTCGACCATTTGGTTCGATCTGGTCCAATCGGTCCGACCTGACCCGTTGATCAATCCGGGTCGATGGTCGGGCCGAATCTTATGAATTGATATTTCCAACAATTATCATTTGTCAGAACTTTCGAAGGGTATACTTCCTTCGGAAGTTCTTACGAGTAGTTCTGTTGGAACTTCCAAAAGGTGGCCACACAGTTTTGCCCATAAAAAACTTTTGTTTGCTTTTTTAAAATCAAAATTGATATATTATTTTGTTAAATGTCTTTATATTCATAAATCAAAATTATGAAAGAAATAAGTTATACTGTTAATTTTAAATATTAACTTTATTATAATATTTTTTAAAACAATAATTTATTTTTTATCCGTCGATAATACTGAAGGTCAGACCCTTCAAGAATAATAATATTAAAATATCATAAGCTTATATTATATTTTTTAAAAAATAAAATTATAGATGAGTCTAACATTTAATATTACTAATAGATTTTCATCTGTCGATTATACTGAAGGCTAGACCCATCGAAAAATAATAACATTAAAATATTGATCATATGCTTATATTATATTTTATTAAAAATAAAACTGTTGACGCATAACTTTTGGTATTACTGACAGATTTTCATTCGTCTGTATCGAAGACTAAATCCGTTAGAGAAATAATATTAAAATATTGATCACAATGCTTATATTTTATTTTATCAAAAATAAAATTACCATCGGGCTAGCCTTCGGTATTACCGATGGATATACAATCCGTCAGTAATTTTAAAGACAATAAAATACTGATAGCTTGTGCAATCGATATTAGCAATGGATGTTTTGTTCGTCGATATTCTGAAATGATTTTTCTTACCATCGCAAATATCCTCATAATTTACGAATGATTAAAATTTCTCGAAAAATTCGAAATAACTATTTGACCCTACATAAGTAAAAAAGGAGGTGATGGAGGAGAGTGAGGGGGAAGATTGAAAGGCAAAGAAAAAGTAATGATTTTTTAAAGAAAAATGAGAAGAAATATTTTGGAGGGGTTCGTTTGCAAGCGATGGGAAAGAGATTCAAGAGAAAAAAGAAAGAAAAAGTGCAGATGGAATCAGGTCGCCGGATTTGTCCACAGCAAAAGGCGAGAGAAGGGAAAAACATGGTCAGGGAGAAGGTAGCAGATGAGAAAAGAAAAAGTCACCCAAGACACAAAAGGAACTAAAACGGAGATCTGAGTAAATTTTTTTTCATGGAATGATGCTATGTTCTCGAGGGATGTGGTCCATTATTTGTTATCCAAACGACAAAAATGAAAAGTTTCTAATATCAAACTTTTAAACAATGGATTAAATTGATTCATGTGGAAAAGAAGTGATCGAAACGGGCCTAAATTTTAAAATTTTCTTTGGATTACTTTCAATTTAAAAAGTTATTTTCTTAAGAAAATCTCCTTAGGAAGATTTTTTCAAATTCCCAATCTTTCATTTTTTTTTCAATTAGTAATCCACCCGAGAGAGAGAGAGAGTTCTGACTTCTCCGAAGCCGACCTGCGACCAAAACCTCGTCTTAGATTTTGAATTCTAAAAGCACAATCTTCCTATTCCAAACAAAACTTCGAATTGGATTGAGGTCGTGCCCTGCTAGTACTTGCTACTTTCAATCTGTCGTCATCACATATGAAACGCATATGCAACTTATTCCACACATCTTGAAAATTATATAACATATCTTTGTATTAAAATTAAGAAATTTTGAGGCGGATATATCTTTCTTTCCATCCATCAAAACGACTATTCAATCAATTTCATTGAAATCTAACTCAAGCAAATTTCCGCAGGAGAAGTCGAAGAATTATGTACAACATTATCGCTCTAATGAGTACAATACACGCCATAAATAAGCTTTTATATGCATACATGCGACACTAAGCCATTAAGGCATTAACCAGAACACCATCATCTTGATCCCTTTTTTATTCAGCTTATTTCTCTCTCTCTCTCTCTCTCTCTCTCTCTCTCTCTCTCTCTCTCTCTCTTTCTCTCTCTCTCTCTCTCTCTCTCTCTCTCTCTCTCTCTCTCGCGGAGCACATAAATCATTCAGAACCATATGTGTATGTGATGGGGACACCTTGGCGGTCGTTCGCAGCAGTCGCTCATCGCAGGGCGCCGACCGTCCTCAACTCGTCTATGGCCACCGCCGAGCACCCGAACACCAACTTGTCCAGCGACCGCTCCTCCATCGCTGCCGGCCGTGGGAACCTCTCCCACCTGCACTGTCCACCATTCTCCCCATTCCTGCTCAAGAAGAGAACACTTTACATGCATAGTTTTGTATTATTACAAAGATTAGTAGAGGTAGACAGGAATTGCTAATTTGATCGGTGTTTACTCCTTGCTGTGTTCGTCCTCAAATAAATTTATCTATATGTAGAACATTGCATACCCATATTCGCACAGGAAGAACTCCCTCGGATGCGACCGGTTGTACAGGTAGCCGTACCCGCCCTCGCTCAAGAACCCGATCGACCACATCCCCCAGAAGCTGATAGTGCCGTCCTCCACCAGCCCCGTCACCATCTCCGGCGGCATGCTGCCGATCTCCTCCTCCTCTGCGACCTCTAAGGTGTCTTCGTCCATCGCCCACAGCCTCACACAATCCGGCCTTATCGCGCCTACCCTCCCGTCGGCGCTTCCGCTGACTCCTACCAGAATCAGACGCCCGTCGCCCAAGCCGATGGCCGAGACGCACACGGCGGGTCCGGGAATGTTCAGCCTGCGCACCGGCCCCCACCGCTTCGCCGCAGGGTCGAACCAGCTCAGCACGTGCTGCTTGGGGTCGAGCACATAGATGCGTCGGTCCGTCGTGGCCACCGAGAATGCGGTCGTCCATCGGTACGCCTCCGGCACCGGGTCGCCCTCCTGCCATCCGTCGGTGGCCTCAGACCACACCTCGACGGCGCTGGCATCTTCATCCATCTCGCTGGCGCCACCTACCACGACGACGTGTTTGCCCACCATGGCCACGGTCGACTCCGTTCGCCAGTGCCGCGGCGACGCCAGCTCCCTCCACGTGGCCCCGAAGGGATCGGTGGCCAGCGTGAGCTGGGCATGGGAGAGCATGCAGAAGCGGACGCCGCTGGGAATAAGTCGAGAAGCTTGTCGCATGAGAGTTCACGGCGACGTTAGGCTCATCGGGGAGCAGGCGCCACGCACGCGAGAGGGGATCGTAGGCAAGGGTGCTGACGGCTGAGCGGTACTGGCGACCACAGGTGGACTGGAAGTGGAGGATGAGCAACGGCGGGAGGCGCAGGGAGCAGCAAAGGACAGAGACGGCGGCTGCGCTCCACGCCCTGGAGACGCGAGAGATAGGGAGGAGATCGAGCATGGCGACCCGGGAGACGACCACGTCGAGGACGTCGCCATGCAGAGGGGCTTCAGCTCTCATTTTCACCCGGCTCAGAGTTCCCTGGTTTGCGCCTTCGCTCGGAAGGACCAATTGCTGATGGCTTGTATTCAATCAAATTCTGTAGTGGAAATGTGGAATGGCTCAACGTGAGCACTATGTACATGACAAGGATGACAAGCATGTGGTGTGGACTATATTTATTCACATCTGACGCTTATGGTCCCATTTGGTTCGAGAATATGTCTTCAGGAATAGCGTCATTTAACCAGGTGAATATCTTATATTTCGTCGCACACATCTCGAAGTGGCGGTATCCTATTCTCGCTCGCCGTTTGGTTCATCGTGAATATCGGAAGTTGAAAAGCCATTGTAAAAGACCCTTTTAAGCTATTTCCACGTAGCTATTTATGGTGTCATCTCCAAACTACCTCTCCATTTCTCGACGGTCTACTGAAGCGAGACAGAGCGGAGGAGGGGACGGTAGGATGTGTTCTTCTGTTCTTTTTCAGGTGAGACGCCGACAACCATCTCATCCCGTTTGGTTCGTTACCATGTTACCCTTTCGTCGTTGTGATTTCTCCATTTCGTTTGTCTGGTTTCGTGTGTGTTACTACTTGCGCAAAGAATCAAACGATGATCTCTCCGTTTCTTCATTTTCTGAGTGATGTCCTGGCGATACTTCTTTAAGCAGGGTACTTCGTCGATGATGTATCCCTCCAGTGAGACACATGATGCGCCGGAGTGCCATTGTGAAGATGTCTGCACCTTGAGAACGTCATGGACTGATACAAAATCAGGGGAGGCAATTTTGGGGATGTCACCATTATGACGTCGATAACATTATCCTCCGTCCATCCGTTAGTCATAGGTTTTCTTGTACTAATATATTTTGCTTCGACAGAAGGCGTCTCCTCATAGTGCTTGTGGCTTCTTCAAATGGTGTGATCCGCCTATAGAGCATCGTGGTGCCGTGGTGATAGCAAAGGTGCTGAAGAAGTGTGACAAGTTGGAAGACTATGTTAGTTGGCTGAAGCGAGAGAGAGTTGTGTACTTCGTCGTCAGGGTGTTGTTGACCTTGGTGTTAACTAAGTTTATAAGGATTGTTGAAGTCATAGAACCTGTTGCCCATTTTTTGAGTTGGTTCGTGTAGTTGGGCATTCTTGTGTCAAGTATGTCTTTTGGTACTTTCTAACGACTTTGTTATGTTGACGTGAGTTCAAATGGGTTGTCTTTTGTATGAACTACGTTCTATTTTAGATGTTATGCAAATGTCGTAAGCTGTTGTTTCTAATTTATTTCAAATTGTTGAATTGTCTTTTGTATGAACTACATTCCATTCAAGTTATGCACTTTGCATAAAATGTTCTTTCAAGTTATGCACAATCAATTGTTATGCAAATGTTCTTTACTGATGCTTCAATTTATTTTTAAATTGGTGAATTATCATATGCCAATGTGGACATAGTTCATTGAGTAAACGATTGCTAGCCAATGTGTGAAGGCATCTTATATGCTTCTGGTGCATTGTTTGGCATGTAATTAAGCACACGATCACATTCGAAGACATTTGAAAATATTATTACATATAACAAACGTCAATTGTTTGGCATGTAATTAACCATGCGATGTTTTATTACAAACTTGCTAAAGCATACGAATGTCAACAAAGTAAATACCGCTTACATTACAACATTCATAATGTCGACCTAAACACACATGATATGCAATCCCCTAACGAAGTGCAAATGTATTCCATATCAAGCAGGCTAGCATGCGAACCAAGTTCCACCGAACTCCATCGCGCTGTTCCTGCACAACAACAAATAAAGCAAGAGGTGAGTGCGATAGTGGTTGACACTTATACAAGATAGCATAATGGATGAATCTGCAAAGACAGTTTAATTAATTTAAAACAATTATTGAATTCGTCAAAATGTATTACTTGGATACATGTACACTCGACACCAGGAAGACATCCAGAATTGCACGGCACACATCATGAGCTGCAAAGATTAAGCAAGCGTGAGCATTCCAATTTTAATAATACCCTTACACGTCACAGGTTGAATATCTACTTTTTCCTACGCCTTTTTACCTCGACGATTCATGTGAGCATTCCAAAGTTGTACCGTAATGTCACTACGAAGTTGCTCATCCCTTCTGCTCTCTTCAGTTCCCATATTCGCATTTCTAGTGGATTCATTGAGATTGACATTGTTGGCATCGTTCGGTTGTAACAGTTGGCCGGTAAAGTATTCATCGCTTCCTTGGTAATGCTTGATGAAATTGTGTAGGATGCAACGGGCAAGAACTATGCGTTCTTGTGTCCCTATCAGAAAATGAGTCGCTGTCCGTATAATACTAAAGCACGATTTCAAAATACCGAATGTCTTTTCAACACAATTTCGAAGTTACGCATGTCTATAATTGTATAACTCCTTCGGATGCTCATATGACTGCTGCCGATTACTGTACTCTGACAAATGATATTTCACACCTCTATAAGGAGCTAAGAACTTCTCCGTATTGGCATATCCTGAATCCACCAGAAAGAATTTACCTACAAGTATTTCTCGAAAATTAATGTCCTATTCATCATTGACCAAGCAACGATTAACTAGGAACCATACCTTCGGGAACATGGAACGCAGCATTTTCAATGCACCAATGCAGCACTCTCATATCAGCGACAGAGCCCTCCCAACCAGTGCAGACGTAGAGAAAATAATGGTCAAAGGACGTTGCTGCCATCACATTTTGAGATATGAATCCCTTGCGATTTTTGTAACGAGCCTAGTCCTCTTTACGAACCATCACAAGTACATGAGTTCCATCCACCGCTCCAAGTGCATTCTACAAAACACGTCAAATTGTCAAATTGCCTAGATGAAAATGTGAAATGGAGAATAAATGGCCACAAACCAAAAAAATGCATCACTTACTTTAAAAAAACGGAAGAACTGGCCACTACGAAGAATTCGTGGATGCACGTCTTCAAGTCCATTCGAAAGGGCTATGAACTCATTCTTCAAGAGAGCATATCCCTTCGAGCACAATATTGAAATATCGAGATATAGTCTCGCCTGAATGCTGGAATTCCTCCGCCAGGTTCCTATTAGTCATGTTGTGTCCCAAACAATATAAAAAGAAGGCTAGCTGCTCGCACGAACTGACATTGTGAGTGTTGTGTATGATATCTCTCGATGTAAGTAGTTCCTCTAACTTAAGGAACATTTTAGGAGACATTCGGTACATGTTGTAACACCGTTGAGGATGGCCTTTTAGTATGTCTAAGACGAGTTCATGTCCAGTGAATGGGCGAGTCCTGCACGGGACCCTCTCAATTGTGTCCCGAATGCGTACTTCCATCACACCAGTAGTCGTCATGATTCTTATAATATCTTCATGTATTCTCTCCTCCTCGATCAAGAGTTGAATGAACATGTGTTTACTCATCTATAATCATCATGAGTAACATGTAAAAACTATAATGATGACATAAAGTGCAAAACTATAGAGAGTGGAAAAATAAAGCAAAGTATGTAGCAACACAAATATAATGGATAAAAACATGTAATAACTGATTCGAAATAGTAGCATTGTAGTAATTGCAACACAAAAGGCTTCCATAAGTTGTACCCAATGTACCAAGACCATAACCAACACATCATAATGTTAAAAAGTGCCTACATCCCCCTAACAAAGAAGTGCACAATTGAGCAACTACTAACAAAAGCTTTAGGGGGAACACGAAGCTCCCGCTGAAGTCGAACCATCGGCTGATGATGTACGAAAGCTGAATCTCATTGTAGTGCCGGAAGAAGGTCTTGCTGGAAGTTCAGGTCCCAATACACTGGCAGGAATGAAGGAACTACGAACAGAAAAACCCGTGGCAGTTGTACAAAAAAGGGACGGGGATGAGACAAAGGGAGTGGGGAAAGTTGTGTTCGAAGCAAATGGCGAACCAAATATGTTCGGTGCGGTTGCCGCAGATGGTGCTCTAAACACGCCAGTTGGTATTGAGTGAGAGGCGCCAATACTCAAAGTCGAGCTCGTGCACCCAAAGAAGTTGGAAGACTATAATGAGTGAGAGCCTTGCAGTTCCTTCTGTATGCCTCGAGCTGTTCCATAAGCCATGGCTCCAACATGTCATCCTTGTAGGTCATGAAGGCCCAACAATTATTTTCATCCTTGAATGCCTCCATCATGGTCATCTTGAATTCAAGACTGCAATCTGTAACCTTCTGACGCAATTTGGCCCAACATTCGGTCCTTGTGTATGGGTTAGCTTCCTTCTCCCGTTTCAGTGCCTCATCCAACAACACGAGACGCTTCTTCCCTTAGTTCCTTCATTAGTTCAACAGTTTCATTGTTGTTAGACCTACCCTTACGTACTTTCTTTCCACTGATTCTAGCCCTTTTTGTCGCAGCCGGGGGAGGGGACACACCGCTGAAAGGATCGTTGAACACAGGTGCATCTGATGGACTATCGTACGTGGTTTCGTTGCCTATTCCCCGGCCTGTTGCCTCATTGTTGGTTGGTCCATGGAAGAACTGCAAGGCGTCGAAAGTTATGTCAATATCATTCGCGTCTAGATCCTCAAAATGGGCATTGTCTTCAGCGGGCCTATCAAACATTGTAGTCGCAAATGCTCGGACCCCCGTGGCAGTGTTAGTCGAGAATATAAATTGCACTTCGTCCAAGAGTGGGAAGGGCTTGTCCTTATTCCTCGCATACTCCTTGTTTGCCTACACAATGACAAAGATTTTCGTCAGTAAAGAATGAAAACCTTGGGCTGATGTACCGATGTGTAATTACTCACCAATATGACCTTATCCCACATTTTGTCCTCGTCGGGTGTGGAAACTTTTTTCTCGTGATCCCAACCCCAACCGCTTTTGTTAAGCAGGCATTGGTACAACTGGTAGGTCTTCTTCAAATTCTTCATTTTATTCTTCAAATTTTTCATGTCGTAGCCCTTCTTCGTGGTTTCATTGAACCTGAGAACCATGCGCTTCCAACTGTCCATTGAGAAGACACCGATTTTCTTATGATTCCCATCAAGGTGTTCTACTTTCAAAAGACCGACTAGAACTTCATCGAGCTCGTCATTTCAGTTGGCTAGTCGCTTCTTTCTTAGCGTCCGATCTTTGTTTCTAGATGCAATTTCTTGATACATTTGTGTGCGAACTGCTTACATAATTCACGCATTGATAGAAGTATGTTCAAAATAACTAAAAATATCTGTGATGTCAATCTAAACCTGCGGGGAATCGTACTAATGCTAGGTCTTTTGTAAAGAAAGAAAGTGTAGTTTAACAATCAATACTGCTATAACAGCGTAACAAATTCATATTAACCATGCAATCCATCTAAGGCTACCCATGGTGTGCGGAAAAAGTGAAACGAATCATCATAACGACGCAGCAAAGATGTGATAGTACCTCAGGCAAGAACAGAGTTCTTCAAGTGATCGACACGGCTATAGGTGTCTGCAGATCTACGAAGATGCACCCCCATTCGTGTACACCAGATGCACACATACGACAACACCGCGCAAAGCAGATAAGCCAAAGGAGGCAACCAGATAGAAGTAGTGGACATGAAGGGCAAAAAGAAATATGCAAACTTACCACGCGAAGTACGGCAAGATGTCGACGATGCTCCAGTCCTTCGACGCTAATCCACAAGTTCTTCACCGGATCCCTTCACGCTAATTCCTTGCCGCACACCGCTGAAAAGGGGAGAAAAATTGCGATGGAAACATGCAACAAAATAATGAGTATATATGACTTCAACGGAAATGTTCAAAACTTACCACGCCGATCTGCCGGTGCACGCCGAAGTTAGGAGTGGAAAAAATTGTGGTCGAATGTCGATGATGTTGATGAAGTCCGCCGCTGCACGCCAAACCCTAGCCCAAGTCGACTTACCACGATGCGCTGCCTGTTTGCCCCACTCTCAAAAAATAGAATAATGCCCTATTCGGCATCGTCGGCCGAATACCCCAACCCGAAAACAGTGCACCCGACAGGATTAAACATGCATCGAAACTTGCGCGGGCGATGTCGATGTTTATTCCTATTCCGATCAATGTTTGGCAATTTTTAGTCGATTAACCTTATATTCCAAGCTTTACTCGCGAACCAAACATGTCCTATATGACTACTAATGCATAATTCTTTTTTAAATAAATAATTCTAAAAATAAATTATATTTCAATGAAATTCTATTATATATATACATATATAGATAGATAGATCAAGATCTCAGCCGACAGATTGAACCATTCTAATTCTAAAATAAATGTGCATTCTTTTCTAGCTCAATTTGATACGGTATTATTGGCAGTTGCACCTACTGGATTCCATTGTTGTGTCAATCCGATATTTGATTCTATTTTCAATAGGCAAGAAAGCTGATTACACATATTTTTAGCCCAAATAAAACTTACCTAGGAATCTTTTTGGGCGGCCTTATAATACTGTCAGCAGTGGAAAACTTATCCAATGAGTTATATTTTTCATTAAAACACATACGTACATTGCTTAAAAGTAGTGACATTAGAAATTTGAGCCGACATGAAACTGGATAATTTCCATCCAATATATTATAGGGGTAACGATGTCATTAATTAATCATCAGTTTCGAAAGTGGTCTGTGCTTATGCAATTGACACGGACTGCCGCCAGCTGACTCATACTTTTATTTCTCATCATCTATGACTGATGATTTAATTTCACTGTGGTGAATTTATGTGATCTCTTTTGATCGTTCTACTTTTAATTATATATATTCATAAAAAAATAATTGATATACATGTAACTTGATGAAGATAAATAATTCTGTTAGAAGTTTCAAGCAAATCAATTTTCATTATTCGCGTAAGTTAAATCGTCGACGTGACTTGAAAACTAGTAATAAAAAAAAAATCGAGCATGTGAGAGAACATGCTACTTCAAGATCAGTCCGAGGATATGACATTCAAAGCTTTGCTAAGTTTTGGCTGGTGATCGCTTGGGATTGCGGAGGGTCACGACTTTCCATCGGCACGTCCGGTTCATTCCATCCAATTTGGAGTGTTTCATGTCAGCATCTGCCCTACCTACTCCTCTTCATCTTGTGGATGTATTCAAGTAACAGCGGAGCTAACAACCAATTTAGACTTTTGATGGAGAAAAATCAATGTAGTAATTAGAGGTTGTTTGGCTAAGCTTATAAGTCACTTATAAGTTAGTTTAAAAAAATCTCAGTGTTTGGTAACTTAAAAATACGACTGATAAGTAGATATCAAATCTACTTATAAGTAAAAAAAATAAGCAAGGGGAGGAGTGCTATTTTCTTTCTAAAAAATAAGTCAGTTAGTTGTATCATAACTAATTAGTTATTATTAATATAAGTAGTTTTATTCAAACACGTAACTATTTATTTTTAAAAATAAGAGCCCGTTTGGCTTAGCTAATACCGAATAATTAATAAGTTGAAGTGTTGATAAGTATTTTATTGGCTGGAACTTATTTAAAAATAAACAGTTATACGTTTGAATAAAACTACTTATATTAATAACAACTAGTTAGTTATGAGATAACTAACTAACTTATTTTTAAAAAAAAAATAAGCACCCCTCCCCTTGCTTATTTTTTGTACTTATAAGTAGATTTAATATCTCCTTATCAGTCAAATTTTTAAGTTACCAAACGTTGAGATTTTTTAAAACCAACTTATAAGTGACTTATAAGCTTAGCCAAACAGCCCCAAAGTTTCGGTCAATAAAATACTTATCAGCACTCTAACTTATTAGCTAAGCCAAATGAACTCTTAGATTCGAAGCTGAGATTGGTGTACCCATTGGATGGCGACCATTCGCTTTCCATTTTCTTGGATACGCCAACGAAACATTTATTAAAATAATATATTGTTTCTAATATTTCAAAAACACGATATATAAATATGGACAATATTTTTAAAAATACAGTACCTAGTATACAGCAGGTTCTTCCTTTTCTTTTCCTCTTAGGACATATAACAATGGATTATAATATATATCTTATTTACATACTTCACAATGTAGTGATGTACTGACCGTAGGATTGATTTGGAGCGCACGATCTCACATTGGTTCGTTTTCAATTAAATTGCACGTCATCTCTACCAATATAATGTGGAGATTGTTTCAAGTAGTATGAAGTCCCGCGCGCGGATGATACAAAATTAATTATATATTATATTATTATAAAAGTAATAAATATTAATTTAATAATTATAAATTAAAGTAATAATTTATTAGTCTATCGAATTCTCTCATCTCGCCCATTTATTTTTCTCTTTCTTTAGAATATAAAATCAATTGTAAGAATGTCTTCGCATCCCTTCAAAAAGGATTTATCTAATGTCATAGGTATATTATATCATCAAGTATTTCATACCGATGTAACATATAATCATGTATTATATTTGTTAAAAACATTATTCTAGTTATTTGAAAAGCTTCTTACATTTTAGATATGAGGAATTTACCTCTTATGTTTTTTTTACCTCTTGTGTAGATCTGAATCCATTTGTATACTCGAGGAGCAATATATTTTTAGTAATTTCTCTGATACAAATACAAATATAAGAAAGACAATAAAGGAAAGAAAACAATAAGAATATTAGGAATGGTATAAGATAATGACATGATCAAGTATTTTTTAATCAAATAATTACATTTGCAATATAAATAAGAAAATAAAGTTATTTTCTTAAATGATGGCTATTATGTAAGCATAAAAAACTAATAATGAAAGACACACAGTGAACGCACGTAATGAAAGACGCGTCTATTCTTGATTATTGCATATAAAGATCTAACACAAATTTATATCAAAATATTAAGAGAACATGCATGTCGAATACAAATAAGAATATCAAATAATTTTTTTCAACCCTTTTCATTTGAGCATGGAGGATGGAATTAAATATAGCCTCATACCTACTACCACCACATTAGAGTGAGCAGTAATTATAAAATAATAATATTACAAATAAATAAATAATTTTTTTCAGTAAAAGTTGTGGATTATATTTCTGCATAATCAAAATGTGAATTTTGAAATAAGAATAGTAACAGTATAAAGAATTATTATCACAAAATTTAGTATAGATATAAAAGTTATATAATTGTTTAAGTAGTCCTTGTAGAAATAGAACCACATAAATAAAAAGATATATAATTATTATAGTTGTATTATTAATAAAATCACATCTTTATAATATTATAAAACTATAAGTA
Organism: Pontederia crassipes; assembly: GCA_030549335.1. NCBI lineage: Eukaryota > Viridiplantae > Streptophyta > Magnoliopsida > Commelinales > Pontederiaceae > Pontederia > Pontederia crassipes. Next base: position 15,546,027 of record CM060193.1, read on the forward strand.
AAAAATCTTTAATAGACATTAATTTTAAGGTATATTATTCCACACGATGTACAGATAGTGAAAAATGGAATAATTATAATAAAAATAAAAATATATTTAACTGTAAAATTAAGGTAAAGAAATAATCATATTGAACAAATTATTATATTTAAAAATTAACTTTAATTTAATAACATTTATGTTTAACTTTGAATAATTTTTGTAATCGTCAAAGTCCATTTCATTAAAAAAATAATATATAAAATAAAGTCTTACTTCTTTTTTTTATTCATGCAATCAAACTAATATTTTTTAGGAAAAAAATTTAAGAACTAATCAATTTATTTCAAAATAAAAAATTATATAATGAGAAAATAACTAACCCATTCATCAAATATATTATTTTTTATTTGCATTCTAAATAACCCTTTTGCTACATTCTTACAATATTATAATTGAGACAGTTATCACCAGTGCAACTGCTACTATTATATACTACATACATTTCATAGATTATTATTAATTTTTTTAAGTTATATTTATTCGTGCTTTTCCATCTATGGCCTGAATCTTTTTTAAGGTTTACATAAGATTATTATTATTATTATTATTATTTCAGATTAACTGAATCTATCCATTATAGTTTATGATTAATTTTTGTTATCAAAATCAATGTGCTTCTCCAACTCACATATATCATCTAAAGTAATATTATGTTATTTAATAAAATATATATATTAATTTTAATATTATTCTGAAATTAAATTTATACGTACTCAAACTAAAAACACTTGCCTATTTAATTTATTTGTACGAATATTAATATTATCCTTATTATTTTTATTACTCACGTGAGATTTAAAATCCTCGCTTGTACTCTACCTGCAAGTTACGTTTCACTATCACAATATTAAATTTCAAATCTAAGATTAAGTTTGTACCAAAATATAATCTATATTACTATCGGTCTAAGTTATTGTTATTTATTTATCTAATTTAAGCTAAATTGCATTATGTTAAGTTTAATTGACAGAAGAATATGGGGAGACCTAACAATACAGCCATCAATATAACTGATTAATTTTGATAATATGTTGTGGAATTATATAATTATAGTATAATTGTCTCTAATGTCTTGTGTAGTTATATAATTATTAATTTATTATACAGTTAATAATAACTGGTAATTATCTCTCATAGTTACTCATAAAACATTTATTCTTACCAATGAATTGTCCAATCAACATATTAATAATATCTTAATTAATTATAACATGTTAGAGGGAACATGTATATTTTTCAAATATCATATTGCACTTATACATGATATTATTTTCAACATGCTAAATTGTCCTATAAAGTTGTGAGCGTTGGATTTTTTATTAGTAATCAATATTCACCATATTACTAATGTCTATAATACAAAGAGTTTGATCATGAATGATTTGATCACAAATGATCCCTAAATGAATGAAAATAGAAGTAAGAAATAAATATGATAAATTGAACCATTAAAAATAAAAATTTACGAAAAATTTATTATGTCAATGTTATTTGGAAAAGCATGTATATATTGAAATTAAAAAATAATATAAGAGTTACACGTGTCAAAAGAATACAACAACAACAAAGCCTTATCCCACTAGGTGGGGGTCGGCTACATGGATCATACGACGCCATTCCGATATTCGTTGATCCATGTTCATGATATTCGACAGGGTTTTACGCTGGCTGTCGGGACCTAACACAACCCTTCTCCTTTATCCGGGCTTGGGACCGGCTATAAAACATAGGCGGAGTTACACGTGTCAAAAGAATATTATCATTATATAAAATCTTGCATAAACTAACTATTTTTATCTAATATAAGTGTGGTTAACATTAAACTTTATTAAAAGAACTTATATTATCATTACAATATTGCCCTTTTAAATTTCACTACTAACTTATAGATTATCAATATAGGCCAATTTTTAGAAATTTGTTATAATATTATTAGAAATGTAAAATTTATACGTAGCATGTATTTAGAAAATTAAGTAAATTAATTGATATTTATGTATTCCATGACTAATATTAATTATACACGCTACATTTTTAGTTATAAAACCTATTTATCGCAAAAAATAAATTGATTCATATAGCCCAATATGGTGTATAGATTAATTAGTGAAATAAAATATGCATAAATATCATACATAATCCTACTAAGAAAGGAAAGTAATATTATAGTGGGGATGGAAGAATGGAAGATTTTATAATTACTTAATTTGTGATTAAGATACTTGATCTCACCATTGGCAAGACTAATATTCTATTTTGACAACTAATTTGCACTGTTAAAAAGAAGAATATAATGTGACGTCAAGATATATGTGCAAACTAATAGAAAAAAGAATATTAATTTTTTTGTATTGTTATCACAAAGATAACAAAAAGATAAATAATGTTAATTATGATATAACTATTTTTTTTACCTCGATGAGTAAGGTAAAAAACATATACACACCGAAAAAATTATTCACATAATCTAAAGAAGGTATACAAATTTATGAATAAAAATAAAATATTAATGACATAGCATGAAGTCCATACAGATCATGATGTCGATAATCCTGCTATAAAATAAAAATATCACCAAATAATGAAAACGGAATAAGAAAAAATCATAAACATTGATTCTCACATTGGAGAATGCTTGATTAATAAAACAGTATTGTATAAATAACAATTCAATATGAAGATACATGGGAAATAAAATAAATATATATTTTTTGTGATATGAGTATATAGAGAACAAAAAAAACTCAAATAAATAATAATTGGTATAACATCAAAAGAAAATACTTACATGAGCTAACAATAATATAATGACATAAAGTAAATTTAAATTTCTCTCTCACCTAGTTGTGGAAATAGTGCTTTCGTTCCCTTATTTATAGTGAAATGTATGGTTGGTTTACATCATATTTATATAACCGTCCAAGCAGTTACCTAATAATTATCTAATTTCATATTTCTATTTGGAATAACCGATTACTTATCATTAAAAAATAATCTAATTGGAACCATCTTAACTACTTAACCAAGACAAATAATCTATAAGATAATTCCACTACATGTTGAAGATATGTCATCATATAATTATTCGTATTTATAAAATATATTTATTTTGGCTCAGTTATAAAATATTTTGGTTGGTTAATTATTTAAATCACTAATCATATTGTAATTATAATATAATATTTAAATCATTATGTTGTAAGGTTTGTTATATAGTCGTATATAGTTAAAACATGAGAAAGAGCCAAGTGGGTGATAAGGAAAAAATCTGACATAATATATAAATATATAATTATTGTTATTAGATGTTGGTTATTTTAATGATAATTAATTACTTTACGGTTATCAAATTTAATTATTATACATATATGCTTTGAAAAATTATTTATAAAAAATGTAAGGACACATGACAATATATTATAATACCAAATGTCACTCTCTCGTGCAAAGTACTCTCCTTTTAATATAGTATAGATTAGACGACTTATCCATCCGCTTACGCATATGATGATCCATAACCATCACAACCAATATTAGACAACTTTACTATTGCAATTAGATTTGACCCGACCCATCCGACTTTGAGAAGGGTTGGATTCGATCCAACTTAACTCAGTTCGGATAAGATTAGATTACGTCGGATGGTCGAATTATCCGACCACCAATTTTTTTTTAAAATATTTTTTACTTTTGTATTATTTAATATAAAAATAATATATAATTATTCAAAAAACATAATATAATTTGTTACGTATTTAAAACTTTGAGGTCGGATCAGAGTTTGACTGGATCGATCATTGGTTTGGATCGGATCGAGTCATTGAGTTGACTGGATCGATCCGACTTGATGAACATTCCTAATTCTAATCACAATATCTAACACTCCCACTATTAATACAATAAAGACTAAATATTCTCATTTATTATTTAGGGAAGTTTGCCTTGACTCAATTATTCATGATTTTCATTAAACAAACTATTTAATATAAATTATAAAATTAATTGTTTATGAAATTTTAACCGACCTAAATATTTTTTAGTACCACTTAACTAATTTGTAGTTTTCTTTCTACTCAAATATTTTTTTAGTATCATTAAGTCATATTTACCGAATTATTTTCACAAGACAATAATTTAACATATCATTTTTGTATAAATAAATCACTATCACTTATATTTTTTCTACTATATCTTAAGTGTATGTGATATTCAATTTCAATATGTTTTTTTAGAATTATTTGTTCCACTGCATATTAAGGTTGCAATCGGTTAATCACCCACAATGGATTCGGAGTTGTCCACTGCCCATGTTTAGTTCTTGTTTCATAACAGTTTGCCATTGCTCTCATAATGTATTCAACTATATACGTACACATTTTTATTTTTTGAAATGCCAAGAAATAATCTCACCATTGATATGAAACTATATATTAATGTTTTGTTCTTAATATCTGCACTCGAAATTTGCATTCAAATAATTTATAATCTCAAAATTATCAGTTTGTGAATGTTAATTTTACTTACATTTTACCTTTCGAAGATTATATAATATTAGGATTATCTTATAGGATTAAATGGGCATCCTGCCCATCTTAATGCCTAGATTGGCGCCCCTTGGATCTGTCATGGATGGCAGATCTCAGGGCGGCCAATAAAATAAGAATTTTTGCTTATATGAGAAAAAATCGACCGATTTTTTTAAAATAAAAAAAAGAAATCTGGTTTAATTTTTTCATTCCCCCTTCGATTTGAACCCTCTCTATCATTTTCATTAGGGGTGTTCACCGGGTCTGATCGATCTGGTGAACCCGAAAATCTGACCCGAGTCGGGTCGGGTCAGGTTTGGGTTGGAAAATTCCAACATGAGTTGACCCAACCCAACCCCGATAGATCCGGTTTTTTCTTCTTTTTTATTTTAAATAATTTTTAAGTTAATTTAATGATTTTATATCATTTAAAATTTTAAAAATATAAAATAAACTATCTTAAATGTAGAAAAAATATATAGATGTTTAAAAAATATTTTTGATATTTATGAATACTTTATTTTTGTACTAAAAATGTAATAATAAATATTTTTTATATTAAAAATAAAAGAAAAAAATTAAAAAAATGATGGTCGGGTCACCCGACCACCCGACCCGACCCAACCCGACTCGGCCTGGGTCGGGTCATAGCGAAAAAAATGATGCAATCCGATCCGACTCGATCAAACTTGGTCAGGTCTTCGACCCCACCTGTGAACACCCCTAGTTTTCTTCCCTATTCCTCTCGTTTTGTGCCCTAGTGCCGACGCTGGTAGGGGACGACGCTGCTCACCCCGACGACTCCCGTTCGCCCCGACACCACTGGAGACGACAAACGTCCATGAGATCCAACGCCGGTGGGGGAATGATGTTGCTCAAGCCGACGACACCCATTCGCCCTGAGACGACGAACGTGAGCTCCGATTATCGTGAGATTCGACGTCGGTGGGGAGACGACGTTGCTCAAGCTGATGCACCCGTTCGCACTGAGATGACGAACGTGAGTTCCGATCACCGTGAGATCCGACGTCGGTGGGCGGACCACGCTGCTCATCTGGACGGCGTGTGCCCCGAATAGCCCCAATTGTCATGAGATCCGACGCTGGTGGGGACAAAGATGCCCTATGCATTAGGTACATCCATCAATCTCTTATTTGTCTTTTTTACAACTTTTTAATCTTCTGAAGGCATCTATGGATTGGAAATGCTTCCACGCGAATGATATTAGACTCTATTTCTGTACTCGAATGATATTAGACTCTATTTCTATACTCAGTTGTCTTTGTTCCATGGCTTGATCATTTCTTGTTCCAATTTCATCTCCATCTTTGCTCTTTGCAAATTCTTTACTTCTTTCCGGTACAAGTTAATTTGCATCTCTGGTTGAGAAGAATTTAGGAGTTGCTACATAACTTCCCCGAAGCATTAATTTATTTTTCATGACTATTTTTGTCAGTCTGGATCCATTTGATCTTGCTTACCTTAATCTCTCTTCTTTTCAGACACATTAGTCTTGTTACTATTTTTCATCATAAATGCTCAACAAGGATATAAATTTAGTTTTGATAGGCTATTGATTATACCTATTGTTTTTCGCTGTCTACTTGTGTAGTTATAGCATTTTCAATGACTTTTGAGCTTCACTGCAATATGATTATACCTATTATTTTATTGTGGTAGATCCTACCGTTTGGAAGAAGAAATTAACGAGGGGTCGAATGTTCAACATAGCGAGGAAGAAGGCAATGCCGAAATGCATGGACAAGATTTTGTAAAATCTCACGAGCTGCCAAAGCCTGAGAAGGACGCCGCCCGACCACCGTCAACTTCAGATGATAAAGAAAAAAAGGAAAAAAAGACACCTTGTGAACTCGGAGTTGGATTCATTGTCGTCATCAGTGACCGACAGTTGAAGGGACGCCGACGGCTGACAGCCAGGCCGACCAATTACTATTAGGGTTGGATAGTTGGAGTATTAGAATTTGGAGAGGCTGTTGTTTAGGGAGAAGAGAATAGTTAGGATATATATATATATATATATATATATATATATATATATGGGAATGGATGGATGTAATCTAATGGATGACAATTATAATAATTTATTAAATAAAAATAAAGACTAAGATTCGAGGACCCGATAGGGCGGGGGTAGTTTACCCTATCCCGATCCTCGAAAGAGGGGACATGGGCAATTTGGCCCCATTCCCGTCCTCGCGAGGGGAAAATTTCCAAATGCGGAGCCCCGGACGGGGAATTCTCACGAGGCCTCGTAGGGGGCGGGAGGTATTGTCATCCATAATTGGAATATGAGTCGTTGGACACCATTCTCCAACTGAGGATTAACATTAGCAAGATTGAAATATTTGTATTTAATGAGTTAAATTAATTTGTCATAATGATTTCTTCTAAATTTATTAGCTATTTGAGCAGTTAATCTTCATACATTAATATTTAATTTATGAATGAAGGTCCATATGTTAAAGTAGTATTATTAATCATAATAGTCATATTAGCATGGTGAGTTATCTAAATTAATTAATTTGATCACTTATGTGGAGGACTCATACTTCCATCGATAAGACCTTGATAATAGGACAGCTCGCTTCACATTGTTTTTTAAGTAAATGGTGAGCTACCACACCATCATGACAATCATGCAAAACTCAAGCTAAACCATAAAAAGAAAATATAGAACTTACCTGACTTACTCAATGGGAGAGGAGAATCTACCAACTTACCATACATGAAAAACAAAAAAAAAAAAAAGAAAGAAGAAAGACTTCAATTCCTTGTGTTCGGCCAGAAGGAGAAATAAAAAAAAAGAGGAAAGGTTCTTCCTCTTTGAAGCTGGATGAACCAAATTAAGGGAAGGATAGACGAAAGCTTGAACAAGAAAAAGGAAAGAAACATAAACTTTATAAGGTATGTACGAGGTGGATTTGAATTATTGACCTTTCCTATTTCATAGTTGTTTAAAATTTTGAAAATTATAGTAAAGTCAAGCATATCATGTTGATTGAATTAATAAGAAAATTTGATCGATGATTTACATATATGAAAGGCCAAAGCTAGGAAAATCAATTCTTGGATTCCAGGTTAAGTAGCCGAATGTTCAATTTATTGTCAAAAGATATTATAATGATTATAAAGATTATGGAATCTCTAGCGAATGGTTAGTTATAACTTTAATTTACATAGGAAAGAATTAATGGAGATATCGTGTGCTAAGTCTTGCTATCCTGCCGAATTATTGAATTAGAAATTGTGCTAAATATTATATATTTAGAGATGAATATGAATTTTAAGGCTAAGGACCTTGTGTAAATAAGGGTTCTAATACGATTTGAGTTATCTCAAAATAATTTATGTAGAGAAAGTTATGGATATAATTATTGATATGAGTTTTTATTAAGTATTAATTAGATGTCTTGACCATGAAAGTTTTTGTAAAATTTTTATAATGAATAAAAATCCAAAATTTACGTATGTTGCATATTAGGAGGTCTGCTGTGAAATAAAATTATATTTTAGTCATTTTTGCCTCTGTAACAAAAGTCGATCATATAATGTATATTGATTGTTGATTTTTCTCGGAATAAATTCTAATGAGATAAAATCTGATTTTTTTGTATTAATACAGTTAATAGTTAAGGAAAATTAGAATCACAAGAATTGATCATTTTACTAAGTGTTTGTATTAATATAGCTATCATAATACACTTTGATGTGTAAAACAATAAGACTGAATACATGGACGACATGCTTGTTATGTCCTATGTATGATAGGTTGGTGTTTGTTTCATAATAATAATATGAACATATATTATTGTTATAGGAAAGATGACTAATGTTTGAAAATAGAAAGAGGAAAAGTTTTTTTGTTACATTCATATAAGGTTAGTTTCTCTTACTCTATGTATTCACCTCTTTTAAATTCTGTATAACCTTGATTGTTATATGTATTGAATGTATATTTCGACAAGTTAATATGAAAATTAAGTTAAGGATTGATTTAATAAAATGTAATTATATTATGTTTGAATCAACGTTTGACATGATTCATCTTCTAATATTTGAGTTATAAGATATGATTCATCTTTTGATATTTGATATGAAAATGTTATATGACGAATCTTGCATCTGCGTGTATGATGATTGAGGCTAAGTGTTACATCGCTGATCACGATGGGAGTCACGCACCTCTAGAGGCCAATCCATCATTCGGTTCCCCAGTAATAGGATGAGATAGGCTCAAGCTAAGCGTCATTCGGAACTAAGTGCTACATCGTGAGGAGTTGCGATGGGAGCCACCTCTAGAATTCGTAGGGGTCACATTTATAGTTCACACATCGCTATATAATATGTGGGATGAGGTAGAATTGAGCTAAGTGCTCTATCGCTAATCATAACGGGAGTCACTTCCAGAGTCCCACCTACCGATCACTGACCAATCGATAATATGTGCATTCATATGAGAGTGTTGCATTTGCATACATATATTTGATATGATTTGAATGATATTGATTGCATTAGGAGTGTGATGATTTTTATTAGAAAATTGTATATATTATTTTCAAATATATGAAAACACTAAATGTGATAATTTGCTTGTCTCTTCGAATTAATTAGATAGTAACACATAGCTTACGAGTTATTTTTGCTTATAATGCTGTTTCTAATATTTTTCATAGCAGTATAGTTTCTTGGATCATGTGAGCTTACAATGTTAACAAAATTTAACTCTTTTGATGTAAACATAATGAGAGGGAGTTGTTATTCTCGTGTCCTTGTGTTAGGATGTTTGTTATGTGTAATATATATGTTATTTTGTAACTTGTAAGAAGCCAAAGTCGTTTTGTGAAATATAAAACTTAAGAAAGCTGGTTTGCTCTGAAATGATTATCCCTTATTGTATAATTTATTTTTTTATTCTTACGTTATGAAAAAAAATTACATCATATTTTTGTATTAATCATCCATAATCGTTCCTTCATAATATTTATTTAATCATCCGTGATGAGTCGCGAACTTCGAATTAAACTAAGATTTAATTCGAAATCGTGACAAGACTAGTAAGTACGTCGGTCAACAGTTGAGTAGATCGGATCAGTATTCATGTAGATTTTTCAAATCTCAAAGCAAGTTAATTTCGCTTCTAAGATCTTTCGTCAGCACGAGGTTTTTTATTCCCCAAATTGTTAATGTTATAAACCGTTCAATTAATGACATAAGATGCCGTAATTACATATGTAAATCCCACAAATAAACAGTAATGACTGATTTCATGAGCAAACCTATACCCATGAGTAAGCTATTGGTCCAAATTATTTTAATATACTTTCATTAGATTGAGGAGAAGCCCACCTCTTATAATATACAATTCGATCAATACGAAAGCCATTAAATAATTAAATATTATTAAATAATTGTCATTATTTATGAACATGAGGGTTAAAAATAGTATTGTTTTACTTTAATGTCCAATTTTAGTATTATTGGTGACTTGCAACATTGATTGTATATGACAATTTAAATGCTCAATTAAATAGTTTTCTCAATATGTTCAAGTCATAATTTTTTATTCAATTGAAGTTAATCCATTAATTTCTCATTCATTGAACATTCAATAAATAATCAATGTTTAAATAGTCATTTCATTCATTGAGATATTTGGGATGACTCGACATTGGTTATAACTAGTTAAATCGAGTTGCACTTTCACTAATTTGACATATTACAAGTGTGTCAATTCAATTACTTACCTTTAGATTCAATTCAATTAATGAAACCAATACGATAAAGAATCAAGTAATTCATTAATATATGTATTCAACACATGTAGTTTTTTAATCCTATGGGTGAGCATACATTTAGTGTGAAAAATTCAATTGTGTCTCAAGAATATCATGGTAAAGTCACATAAACTTGGACATGTCATTAGTTAATCACAAGCATATAAGTGCAATAATTATTTAATAATCATTATACACTTACAATGACATAAGAAAATAATTAAGTGGGCTAAAATGGCTCAAAAATTCATCTTCAAATGATCTGGTATATCGGGCTGTAATGACTGGTCCTCCAAGACTATGATAAAGTAGTAGCCCTTTTATCAAAGGCCTCATTTTTCATCAATCTCACTACAATCATAGCGAGCCCATGTTGCCACGGGCGTAGCAATGGAGATGCATTATAGCAAAGATCTTGAGAAGTTTTCTCCATTTAAATCTCTAATATTTTTTAAACTCATGTTACTCATCCTTTATAATTCATCACATGTCCATTTCAATGCATTGGCAATGTACTTCCATATAAAACAAACAAATGCACATTATAAGAGGTAATCCATATGCCAGTTTGACGTTCATGAATCAAATTCATAAGAAAACATGAAACTCAAAATGGGATTGGTACGTCATAATTTCCATCATAGTTTTGATTGATAGTTCTAGCATTTCATAACCTTTACCATATACATTCATCAAAGAAAACACTTCAATTTTCCTCATTCCAACTATGAATTGAAATGACCCTAAGGGGCCGTTTGGTATGAGGTAATACAGATAGATTACCGGTTATTTTACTTAAAATTCACAGGGCTCACCACATTATCCCGTTTGGCTGCGACAAATTAACGATAATTTTAATTGCACTGGTAATCTTAATTACCACCTCACTGATAATTCAGATAGTAAACAGAGGAGGTGTCTTTTCAAATTATCAGTTGCTTGACATGTATTTTGACAATAATGTCCAATCAATCAAAAATATTAATTTTAAATATTTTATTAATAAATAAATATCATACAATCTCATCATCTCATCTTCTCTATTATTTAATTTCTTTATAAATAACTTTTAATTTTTCCTCATCTTATTTTATTATATTTATTTTTCTATATTTTTTCTTTGTTTATTTACAATATCATGGGATGAAAATCTTAAATAAATTTTTAAGAATATTTTGATAATTTATTCTCTAGTTATTTTAATCATAACTTATATTATCAAATACTTGTCAAACACTATAATGTGATATTACCAATAATTTAAATAGTAGTAATATATCTAAGTGGTGATCTAGATTATCGGATAATTAAATTGATAATGTGTCAAACGGCCGCTAAATGTTTCTAGAATTTGTGTTTCCTCTTCTTGCTCACAATTTGTGTTTCCTCTAATCCTCTACCAAGAAAGAAGGTTTAGGGCTTTAGAACTTTGTATGGCTAGCTTATAAGAGGGAATGAGATGGAAAAGGTGGGTTTTATGTTTATATATTTTACTCATTTAACCAACATTAGTTCATTTTTTTTTCAATCGAGAGCGTTAGGTGTATTGATACTTGATTAATTTGGTGTTTGAGCGAGGGCAGTATAAATAAATTTTGACCATCGTGATGATTCTGAAAATCAAATGGAAGACTTCTAGCACTAGCGGCTCCAAAACACAACGTCGCTATCCTATTGTGCTGATTCATTCGTCCACTTATTTAATGAAGGTGTTACGAAAATTTATTCCATGAACAATTTGAAGAAACTCAAAAAAGTTTCTGAATCCTCCGCTCCTAATCCCAATCTCTCTAGCTTGACTCTGGTGTTCTTCTGACAATGAGGTCTGTGATATTATTTGATTTTGTTATCTTGAATATATAATTTTTGTTTTTTTTTTCAAATATGTGTGGTAAAAATCGGAAAATGATCAGAGTTAGTGGGCCTTCTTTATGCAGTCTCAACTTGACACGGAGAGTCCATAGCCTCATTGTAAGATGGGCCCCGAGTGGCTGGCGCACGTCGGCTCCTTCGCTTTCCGCCGACCGCACGACGGTCCGCATTGAAAGCCCAAAGTTGTCACGCACGAGGGGCATAACAATAACAGAAACTAAAATGATAATTACTCAAGATGCTGTCATCATGGTTTAAGCATAAAAAGCGATTGAAAGAAAAGGATAAAGAGGCTTTGCAGCTAAATCTTCCAATGGTAAGCTTCTAAGAGGTTTCAAGCTTTTCAAATTTAATGGACAAATCTCTGTGATCATGGAAGAACCGCTCAAAGAAAGAGCTCTCTTTGGTCTCCATTTGCAATGGACTAACCAAAATGACAGGCATAAACAAAAAAAAAGAAAAGATGAAGCCTCAGTTCTGTCTTGTAAGGGTTCTACATCATTAATTAATCCGAAATTTCAACCCTTTTTTGTGTGTCCATTTCACCTATCACTGTAATGTTCAAGGCTTTTGAACTATCGGTTATTGCGCCTGTTTTCTTCTCCAGGGATCGCAGATTCTGATTTGTTTTCCTGCAGAACTACGCCAGTTTCCAGTCGATAATGTTATGCATTCCAAAGTACCGAAAAGTACTTCGTGAAGGTAATCATTGCTGCATCATCGTGTTAATTCTTGGACCTCCAAAGTGCTAGTGACACCGATAATATTACGGTAGCATCATTGTGTTTAATGGTAGTCATGGAGATTTCTATGGTTCATGTTTGTGGTTGCCTATGGACTTCATGAAGGTATGAATCGTTGCATCAGCGTGTTACATCTTGCACTTCCAGTGTCTGAGAGGAAGTCTTGAGCATTAAAGTTGCATTAACACGCTTAATCTGACATGCTGAGAATCCTATGTTTTATCATTTGCGATTGCATTTGGACCCGTTTCCTATTGCTGTGTTTGGATTGAATAATCAAAGTTCTTCGAAGTTCTAAAAAAATTCTGATGTGAAATGAAAGTTTTCATATGTTGTTTGGATCAACTTTCTTGTCCAAGTAGAACTTCGACTAGTTGAAATCAGTGGACGTCCATGACAGGCGATGGTAGCGGCAGTAGTGACAGCAGAGTAGCGATGACGGCAGCGGCGGCGGCGACAGCCGTGGCGGTAGCGGCAACAGAGCAGCGGCGGCGGCGACAGCAGTGGCGGCGGCAGCCGCGGCGGTGACAACAGTGGCGGCAACGACGGCAGCGGCGACGACAGTGACAGCAGAGCAGCGGCAGCAGAGCAGTGGCGACGGCAGCGGTAGCAGTGACAGCAGCGACGACAACAGGGACAGCGGCGGCGGCAGCTGAACACAGCCTATATATGGAGCAAATGAAGTATTCGCTTAGAGATCTTGAGCTGAATTTGCTGTTATTGTATATTAAACACACAGCCATGCCTAACAACTATTGCCATTGAACTAATTAACATCTTAAATTGTGCTGGTTCATTTATTGTCTGCAAGTTTTCTGTGAGTCTTCACTCATGATGTGTGACATGACAGTTTATTCTTTTACTTCACTTCACCGAAGTGTGCTTCTTGATAAAGTTTCAACATTCACATGTCATTTAATCCAAAAGAATCTTACCACAAGATCCGCATTATAAAATATTCTGATTGCACGTCCTCTGCCACCACTAGCTGTTGGGTCAGAAACACTGTTGACAATCCTTTTGCCCTGAGACTTGTATTAGAAGATGTATTGCTTCAGACCAAGTTTGTAACACATGAAAATTCTATATGGAAAATGTTTCATCCTCCTAAAAATCCTCTTAATATTCACATGTACAAAACACCCTAAACAATTGATAAAAAATGCCATTGTGAGATGTTAGGAGATTTTTTAGAAGGATAATTAGGAGGATATAGCATTGCCCAATTCTATATTGAATGATTAATCAGTTGCTTCTGTTATTCTTATAATAAACAAGCACCTGTTGGTACTCATTTTTCACTTTTGGTAACCATTAACTTGAGTGTCTGAATTTTTGTTTTGCATAAATGGTTTTGAACATTTGAACATCCTTTGGAGGTCTAATATTGTTTCTGAATTTTTGTTTTGCATCACTGGTTTTGGACTTTGGACGTATATATATTTTTTACTGTTATCTCATGAAACTTTAAGTCGGCCAAATTATCTGGCATTTAACAATATACTGTCTGGCAAGGAACATTCAAAACCAAATGGCAAGTCTCCATTGCAGGTTGGAATGTTGGGTATACCTGTGAAGTCTGAGCAGTGGAAGTAAGCAATATTAGTTTCATAGGAAATGATGATGAACAGTATTTACATTATTGCTATAAAAATTCTGATCCTGTCAGCGATCATTCTATGGCGGATGCTGAAGAGGCATTATTTGGAAAATATAGCCGTTTCTTAGGATGCCAAAGGACTGATTTCCAAAAACATTTTTGCGTGGGAGTGAGATCATTCCTCTGTCTGAGATTGTGTATGCAGAGCTGTTATAAGTAATTATCAGAGTTGCAAAAGTCAAAAGCAACAAAAAAGTGAAGCAAAAGTCCACCAAATCTTCTACTGAATAAATATGATGGAACTGTGCAAAGTATGCATTATCACAATCTCTTTTTTGCTGGCTGCCAGCTACAAAGACGAGTCAGCGCTAAATTGGGTTACAAAGACTTCCTTATAAATGTCTATGCTTGAGAGGTTCTTGTTCTTCCTTGTTTCAATTGCTTTCAGCGACCAAGACTTTTCCCTTTGTCTTCTTCAACTTGCATCTTTCCGAATCTGAATGGGGTCTCTTGTGCTTTGCGTTTTCTGACTGCACAAGAATTGGTAGTAATATATTTCAGAATTGAGAACTAAAAGGAACACGTCCAAAAATCTTGCAGAACCTGAACAGAATACAGTCGACTCCATCTGATTATTGCTTCAAACTAATGCTAAGAATTCCATTTGCAATTAGTATAACTAGCTTATTCCACTGCTCTCTAAAAGAAGTTTTCTTTAAAAAAAAAAGTCTTCTTTTTTTTCTAATTTACTCCTCTTTTGTTTGCCGACTAGTAAAGCCATGAAGCTTTCCAATGGTACGCTGTGTACATTGTGCTCGACAGAGTTACACAATTCGCTACCAGAAGAGGTGGAAGAAAACAGTTGGTGGACGTCAAGGAATAAGAGTTGAGCTTTGCGTGGACAGCAGAGCAAACGTGGACTCAGAGGAAGGAGAAGGGGCATAAGAAGAAGAATACGACAAGCCGTCGACGTAGTAAGCGTCCGGCATGCCGTAAGCCTGCTGCGCCCACATATCGGCGCCGCCGAAGAAGGCGCCGTCCTGCACCGGCTCGCCCGGCACGAGCGGCGCCCGGCACAGCGGGCACGTCCGCTGGTCGTGCTCCAGCCACCGGTCGAGGCACGCCCGGTGGAACACGTGCCTGCAGTTGCTCAGCCGCCGCACCTCCTCCGCGGCCTCGAGCTCGTGCAGGCACACCGCGCAGCTGCCGCCGACCCGCCGCCCATGTTCCTCAGCCATCAGCTCCCCGTACCGCAGCGCCGGGAGCACCTCCTGTATCAGCGCCGCAGGCGATCGAAATTGGTGGAACTGGTAACGTTGCAGGAGGTCGACCCGTTGTGCTTGGCCGTGACCGTCGGTCTCGGGGCAGACGGCGCCGTCGGGGTCGAGGAGGTCGCCGAGGCCGACGGCGCGGAAGGCCCAGAAGACGGGCCGCTGCATGTAGCTGAGGACGACGAGTATGCGCAGGAGCAGCCCTGGGAGGACGAAATCAGAGTAGCCAACTGGGAACCCCATTAACAAGAGGCAACGAAGGGAATGATGGAGATGGAGCAGACTTCTCTCTCTCGATCTCTCCTCCTCCTCCGCCTCAATCTTTTGCTTCTTGGTACTTTTGGCATGTACAGATGCTGGCAAATATATATAAGAACAAGGTGGTGGACTGGGGAGGAAGCAACGGTGCACTGCACTTGTGGTTGGAATGCATGGAGACCTGTCGTTGGTGTTAGCATGTGACTTTAAGTAGCAGAATGGTTGAAGGAAGGTAGCATGAGCTGCAATCAAAACTTTTTTTTTTCAGGTCTAAGTGGATTGGATAATAAATAAAAAAGCTTAATAAACAAATTAGATCTATCTATGTTTATTGTTTAATATATATTTGAATTAAGATGTTAAGTTTTAACTTTAGCCGAGCCGAGTAAATCTCAAAATAGGTAGAGCTACAATGGTCACCAATTGATGTGATTATTCAAGAGGAATTGTTTTGGTTGTATAAATAATCTGTTCTTCTTTTATTTCTTTTCTCAACTTCAAAATGAAGAGTAAAAAGAGGAAAATCTAATCAAAATAAATTTTCTTTTCTTACTTTATTTAATTAACAGATCATAAACACATTAACAAAATATTCGTTAAATAAAATTACTAATTTTATCGGAATGAATGAAGTGATAAACAACTGTTCTTTTCGAACGTGTGAATTTTTTTATTCTTCTGGAGTTTCATCAATTATAATATAGCGTCGTCAAAATTTTGGACATGTCCAATGGATGTTGAGTACTAAGATAAAAACAAGCCCCACCCAAAGAACCTTTCACTCCTTTTGTCTTCCAAACATTTTTTAATCTTTCATTTTCCACTCAATCCAAATTTTGAACAATTCTTCCTTCCCACATGTCAATTTGAAGTTGACTAAGCTCCAAGAGTGCAACAATTAAACTTCATGCGATGCCACTGAGAGCATGGACGTAATTACGTAGGACCTTCCAATTATGCACGTTCGGCAGTCCGAATCTTTCCGGGATTAAGAAAAGTAAAGCGTTAAGAAAAGTAATGTTTTAGATTTCATTCATTACATGAAGTATTAACAAAAACGCCTAAATTTATATTAATTCAGAGTCTTTGTTGTTTTTTTTTCCCTTCTCCTTTTGCAACCCTCAGTGCATTTTTCCTTTGCCATTCCCGTTCCTTGCGAGGGGCCATTAATGGCGTGCCGTGTGGGTGCAAAGCTCTTGAATGTATTCCCCGAGTTGATTTAAGTAAACAAATCGTTGACATGACAGAAAAGAAGCAAAAAACAATGCCTGCCAATGCTAATTATATACCAATAAAATTATAAAAGTTAGGATCACATGGTAAGTGTAAAATTTTAAATTTTAATTTTTGTTAATGCATAATATTTTTATTGAAAATTTTATTTGTTATTGTCATGTATGTTATACAAAAAGAACTTAATCGGATTAGTTGAAAATAATGGTGTGTCGCTCTTCAACTTATGAACAATGCATTTTTATTATCGCATGAATTGAGTCATCGACACCACTTTTTAGACACGGTGAATTGATCATAAAAAAATAATTATATAATGAGAAAATGTTCAATTAATTATGTAACACGAAGTATGTTCATAAATTCTCGTGGTGGCTTGTGGTAACTAAACACTCGTTGCGAGATGTATGCGTTAGGTTGTCAAGCATCATGATGTGCAAATGCGTGACCTAACTGCCTAAATTCGGCAGATAACGTCGATGCAACGAATCAAGTGCACAAGGAGAAGTGGAGAATAAATGATGTAATTTACTTGTTGTTCTTTAATTACTTTTTTCTTTTCTTTCAGCCCTTCATTAGGACAATTATGCATGCATTAATCTTTTTTGACGGTGGAATTAAGCGACTATAGTTCATGTGTTCATATATAACGTCACAAACGAGTTTCAAAAGTTATTTTACTTTCTTTTACTTTGTGAAAATAGCAAGTAGTGCAACGAAATAAAAAAAAAACTAACTTCAAGCCAATTCTTTTTTTTAAGAGAATTCATTATGAAGTTGTTAAATAATTTTCATACAAAAAATAGACGAGATCCGGAGGAGGGTGCTCCTCCCAAGAAGTGTCGCAAGAAGTGGTGCGATCAAAATTTATCAGATAATCGATAAGCCAATTTCGAAAGCACGAACAATGAGATGGATAGGTGTCAGATTAAGCAGTATGCCCCTAATATCAATGAGAATGCCTCTAATCCGTCAACAACGTCCGTTGATGATCTTGATGAGCGTGTCAGAGTTCAAACAAATGTTGATCCCCCTATGCCCTGAGTCACGCAACTCCGTGGATCGAGAAACATGATCCGTGTCTCATACTTTTAAGTCCGAATCAGAAGTGCCAAGAAGAGCTTGTAAAAAAAAAAAACAGCATAAATGTGGAGGAGATATCCCGTATAGTCCACATCAGATGACTCATCAAAGGACCCAGTGTTAGAGAAGGGGGATCCCACTCAACCAGCAAGGGATTATGGAGGTGAGGTGCTGTGTGTGGGTCTCATAATAATCTTGAAAATCGGCCTAGACTTTCAGCCAAGCAACCAATTCTTTTATGACGTTACTTGTTGTTAGTATACATCCACATAACATTTAAACATTATTCCTTTTATATTCATATTTAATTAATTATTAAAATATTTATATATTAACAATGATATAAAAATTAATTTAATAATTAATATTTTTAGATCATGTATGAACTATATAAAATGTATTATAAATATATTTTAATAAAAATTTACTCATGAAATTTTATTTTATTTTATTGAGATATTATTTATTTATTTATTAAATTTTAATAAAATTTGTATAGCGATTGAATTGAATAATTTATTATATGTTCAATTATGTCATTTTATATTAATTCGCTAATTCTACCATTAAATTTATCAAACGCTTATTTATTAACATCTTAAATGAATTGCTGACCGTTAATCATCAGTCGCTATCCGCTATTTAAACCATTATTCGTTCGTTAAATCGCTATTCGCTCGTCAAACCGCTAATTACGCCAAATAAAGTCGTAGTCAATAATATATAATTATTGTCTCTGTTTTTTCAAAAAAAAAACTTTCATGAGATCGAGTGCAAGAATTTTCTGCATTTAGCATTTAATTTTATTTGTAGTTAATTTGATTATTTGCGTTTCATCACTTGTTCTCATCTCAAATATGTTGAACGTGTGTTAGTACGATAAATATATGCATCGACTTATAGACTATGTACTTAATTACTATACAATTAATATATGTTGTGAAAAGAAAGTGTATCACCATGCGCGAAGATGAAATGACGACGGATAGAGTTGGATCACAATACAATCAATATGCCGGTAGGTTATAGATGAAAAATAAGTTGGATAAAATTTGGTCTTAAAATTTAATATAATTAATTAACTTTGGTGGAATTAAATTAGTCTCAAGTTTTTAAGTTGAATTGGATAGGACCGAGCACACTCGATAATCTTCTTATATGTTTATATATTACTTAATATAAATATATTAAATATTTATTTTGAAACATAAAATAAGTTAAAATTACATTTAAAAATAAAAAATACGTTAAGAAATAATTATTATAATCAATTTGCTATACGGTCTTTCCATCCGTCGTGGACTGATCTCATCTTAAGATCATAAGACCATGATTGTTTACTTTTCCACCCAAACAAATGGGTTCGATTGCTGAACCTGTTCAAATTAAGCAAAACATATGATGAGGAACACGTATTTTGATTAATTCAAGAGATACCTCACAGTCTAGACTTAATTATGTCAATAATTATTTTATTTGTTTCTCTCCAAGACTCAGTTATAGTGCAAAATTTAAAATTTTAATTATTTCCAATAAAATATCCCTAATAAATCATAAAACTGTCATAACTAGATTATATATATATATATATATATATATTGAATTTAATGAGCGTGTAACACTCATTTGGTGGAGCTTACACAGCTCCCATGTAACGCTTAAATCTCATTCCTCCATTTTAAATCTATGGATGAAATTAAAACCCCTACCAAAGAAACAAAACCACCTATCCACTTGTACATCATAGCTCTTGTGACATCTCAAAGAAAAAAAAATGTATCCCCTTCCTCCTCTCCGACGACGCGACTGGTACCGCCAACCCAACACTGTATCTGTCCAAGCCTTTGGAGACGACGTAGTTTTTCCACTTCGACCTTCGGCCATAATTCACGAACTCTCGAGTTTGAGACGTAAACTTTTACGAGTTTAGCCATGAAATCGAGTCAACTCATAGTGGAATAGGATTGGGTGCTAAACTCTGGTAGGTTCTGACGGATAGACTTTGATAAACTCAGATAAACTCTAACGAGTCGTCAGATGCGAAACTTAAGCATTTAATTAAGATTTGAAGTCAAATTGAAACAAAAATAACATTGAACCTTAATGATTTAACAATTAAGAATACTTTATGTTTTAATTTGTATGACTAGTGAACTACTTTAGTAATTTGATGTATAAATTTTGAAGTCTTTACATTTTAACGTGTGTTGTATCGACTTATAAAATATATTTGTAGAGTGTGATAAATTGTTAAAAATGACGAATCCTTATGCAATTCATATATGACAATTGAAATATGAACAATGAACCCATTACATTTGACACTAATGTATAAAAACTATTTTTTCACAAATATTTTATAAACACATAAATATATAGTCATGTATATAAACTCTACGAGTTTACATTTCGAGTTTACGTCTTGAGTTTACCGGACGTAAAATGAACCAATGTAAAGTCTCGAGTTTGAAAATCTTGCCTCCGACAATGGCTCCCTCATTTGCGTCTGGTCAGCTTCTTCGCATGTTCTCATGCTTCTTCATATGCCTAGTTGCCGAGGGCCTCGATCAACGTCGAGGAGCGGCTGGGCCAGGAGGTGGCCATGCCGCACGACCACGGGATGTCCTGGGCATGGATCTAGTGCTGTCGCCGCCCTTGGTGGTGGAGGGTGCTCTTGAAAAGTGCACCCCCTTGGCTTGTCCTCCACATCACACGTCGCATATGAGCCTCACGAGCCTGCGGTATAGTAAGGGGAGACCAGCTAGTGCTCCCCCCAAGCTTTGTAATCATCCCTATTTTCTCAACAAAGATTTCAAGCTTCCCTAAATCTAGCACCGTGTCTCGAGCGTGGGATGACAACCCACAAAAGAGCGTCCCAAAGCGTCCCAAGAAATCGAGCGTCCCGCCGAGGGTGCCCGTTATTTACAAACGCCTCCACCGAAGAAGCGGTCGTTCGAGACCGAGCGTCCATTCGAAAAGTGGCATAAGCAAACTTTCGCAAAGCATTCGAAAGAGTTTGTCTAGACGTTGGGCACGGGTCGGTCGACCGAAAAATGGCCCCGTGACAAGTTGGTATCAGAGCAGCGTTTTTGGGACTGCTCAAGTTGGCGTTCGACGATCAAGGAGAAATGTCATCGAATTCGGAAATGACGAATGAACCCGTCGCATCGGAGAAGGGCCGCCTCGAGCGAGATCGTGCCCGCTCGAAGGACGCCTTGTCTATGGTGGCGGTGCCATTGCGGCAATGTGGAACGTGACAACGTCGAGCCCATTGAGAGGTGGGATGATTTCAAGAGGCAGCTGACGAATTACTTCTGCCCTGCCAAATCGGGATTGGAGGCCAAGATTGCGTTGTTCAACATTTGCCAGAAGGGCACGTTGAAGGAGTACGTGAAAGAGTTCACCGAGCTCCGCTTACAGAACTTCCAGGTGGACGAAGACACGTTGCTAGCGGTCTTCGTAAAGGGTTTGAAGCCATGGGCTAGGACGGAGTTGGAGCGATGAGATTGCCCCAACCTCCGCTCGTTAGTCGATGTTGCTGAGTCGCTCGTGGAGTATGCCAAAACGAGCGCTCCACTACCAAAGCCCTCGGGCAAAGGCTATGGTGGGGGAGAGAAGCCAAAGTCATAAGGAGGCAAGCCGCACTACCAAGACAAAGAAAATGGACACCAAGATAGGAGGCCCAACAATGATCGGTTCAAGAGGGACAGAAAGTCGCTGAAACCATGTTACATTTGCAAGGATCCACATTGGACAAGCGATTGTCCGCAAAAAGCGACGGTCAACGCCATGTATTACCCCGACGAGAAGGAGAAGGAGGAGACATGCCTCAGTTCGATGCATGTCCTCAGTGCCATCAACGCCTCGAAGGGTACTTCATCGGTCGCTCGACTTTATGCGGACATCGAGTTGAACGGGCAAGTCTTCAACGCCCTCATCGACACGGGAGCATCGGAGTTGTTCGTGTCAGAAGTGGCCGTCAAGAAGCTGAAGCTGCCACTACAGAAGACTAACGCCACGTTCAAGACGGTGAACGTAAAGTCTATCTCGACCACAGGAATTTGTCCAGAAGTGAAGGTTCGCATCGGCAAGTGGTCGGGAAGCTTCGACGCGACGGTGGCACCGGTGGACGACTATGAAGTGGTAGCGGACATCTTTTTTCTGCGACACATCACTGCATGCGTCATCCCACTCACCAACTCAATGGTCATCTTCGACTCCAAGGGACCCTACAACGTTTTCGTGAGGTCGGGAGGTGATCTCAAGTAGAAGACCCTCTCCGTCATGCAAGTGACGAAGGGGTTGCGCAAACAGAAGCACACCTTCCTAGCGACCGCCATATTGGAAGATCCGGGACCTTCCACTCCAACACCTCCCAAAGTCCTTGAAACTCTTGAGGACTTTGCGGACGTCATGCCCCCGAAACTCCCAAAGCGGTTGCCTCCGAAGCGTGAAGTGGATCATGCCATCGACTTGGTCCCAAGATCGAAGCCCCCTCATGGAGTCCCTTATCGGCTAGCCCCTCCGGAACTCGCAGAACTCCGTAAGAAACTCATCGAACTATTGGATGCAGGATACGTTCGGCCCTCGAAGTCTCCATATGACATCCCGGTACTCTTTCAGAAGAAGCATGATGGTTTCCTCCGGATGTGCATCGACTACCGGACGCTCAACAAGCTTACGATGAAGAACAAGTACCACATTCCCCTAGTGGCGGACTTGTTCGACCAACTTGGCGGCGCGAGATGGTTTACCAAGTTGGATCTTCATTCGGGCTATTGACAAGTCCGGATTGCGAAGAAAGATGTGCAGAAGACGGTATGCGTCACAAGATACGGCTCTTACGAGTTCCTCGTGATGCCGTTCGACCTCACCAACGCCCCAGCGACCTTCTGCACTCTCATGAACAAGGTATTGCAACCATTCCTTGACAGGTTCATGGTTGTATACCTCGACGACATCATGATCTACAGCCGCACCTTTGAGGAGCATATCAAGCACATTTGGCAAGTGTTCGAGGTGTTGCGACAAAACGAGCTCTACGTCAAGCGAGAGAAGTGTGCATTCGCCCAACCAGAAGTGCACTTCTTGGGACATGTCGTCGGATGTGGCAAGCTGAAGATGGATGGCGCGAAGATTCGGGCCATCATGGAGTGGGAGCCGCCCAGGCGGGTTCTCGACATGCATTCGTTCCTTGGCCTGACGAACTATTATAGGCGGTTCGTCAAGGGGTATTCACATGTGATGACCCCTTTGACGAATCTCCTCCGAAAGAATGTAAAGTGGGAGTGGATGCCGACATGGAAGCGTTCGACACCCTCAAGAGGACTATGACGGAGGAACTGGTGCTCGTCCTGCCAGACCACACGAAGCCATACGAGGTACAGACAGATGCTTCTGACTATGTCATCGGAGGAGTTCTTATGCAGGAAGGACATCCAGTGGCGTTCGAGAGTCGCAAACTCAACGACACGGAGCGGTGCTATGCCCTTCAGGAGAAGGAGATGACTGCGGTGATCCACTGCCTTAGGACATGGCGGCACTACCTCCTCGGGTCGCGATTTCACATCAAGACGGATAACGTCGCGATAAGTTACTTCGATACGTAGAAGAAGCTCTCGCCAAAGCAAGCAAGATGGCAAAATTTTATGACGGAGTTCGACTACGTTCTGGAGTACAAGCCCGGCAAGATGAATGTCGTTGCTGACGCCCTCAGCCGACGTGCGGAATTGGCGGCGAGCTTCTCTCAGGCCGACATGATCGAGAGGATCAAGAAGGGACTGGAGTCGGATCCCACGACAAAAAACCTGTTTGAGCAAGCAAAGGAGGGAAAGAAACGTCGCTTTTGAGTGGAAGATGGACTGATCTTCACCAAGGAACGTCGCATCTACGTTCCTCTGTTCGACAGCTTGCGACGCACAATTATGCAGAAGTGCCATGACTCCAAGTGGGCGGGACATCTGGGCATCCGCCGCACTTTGGCACTCATCGAGGACAACTACTTCTGGCCAAGGATGGAGGATGATGTTGAAGCTTTCATGAAGACATGTCTTGTTTGCCAGCAAGACAAAAATGTCAATCAAGCGCCCGACGGACTTCTGGAACCCCTGCCCATTCCAGAGCGACCATGAAAAGATGTTTCCATGGACTTCATCACGGGCTTGCCCAAGTATGAAGGGGCGGGTACCATCATGGTGGTCGTCGATCGGTTCTCTAAGTATGCCATCTTCGCCGTCGGCTCCACAAGTTGTCCTGCTACTGAAGCTGCGGAGTTATTCATGAAGCATGTGGTGAAGTATTGGGGCCTACCACAAAGCATCGTCAGCAATCGGAATGGTCGATTCGTTGGCAACTTCTGGAAGGAACTGTTGAAGATGATGGGCTCCAACCTGCATTTCTCGACATCACTTCATCTTCAAACCGACGGCCAAACCGAGAGGGTGAATTGTATCTTGGAGATCTACTTGCGGCACTATGTGAGTGCAAATCAGAAGGACTGAACGAAGCTACTCGACATCACATAATTTTCTTACAATTTGCAGCGGAACGAGTCGACCAATCGGAGTCCCTTCGAGATAGTGACGAGGCAGCAACCTCTGACGTCTCAGGCCATCGCCACATCCTATGGTGGCAAAGTCCTCGCCGCTCACCGCATGACGAGAGAATGGCATGAGTAAAACGATATGGCGAGAGCATGTTTACACAAGGCATCGAAGTGCATGAAGAAGTGGGCGGACACTGCCCGACGGAACGTCAGCTTTGAAGTCGGAGACTTGGTCCTGGTGAAGCTGATCCAACATCTTCGGCTAAGTGAGAATAATCTGCACAAGGGCCTCGTTAGTCGTTACGAGAGTCCGTTCAAGATCCTGAAGAAGGTAGGCAAGGTGACCTACAAGTTGGAGCTCCCGCCTCAGATGCAACAACACCCCGTCTTTTATGTCAGCCTACTCAAGCCCTTCGTCGAAGACCTTGAAGATCCCGGGCGTGGGATTTCAAATCGCGCCCCGCCGGCCATCCGTCAGTAGTTTACTAATCAAGTTGAAGAAGTAGTCGCCGTCCGCACGAAGAATCGGAAGAAGGAGTATCTTGTTTGATGGAGTGGAAGACCGGACGCCGACACAAGTTAGGAGATAGCCGAAGACCTGTGGCAGTTCAAGCAGAAGATTGAAGAATTCCAAGTTGCAGCTCCAGGGACATCGCTGACTTGAGTGGGGGAGAATGTCCCGAGTGCTTTTTCCGGGGCACGCCGAGGTATCTTACTTCATGTAATTTTCTCTTTTTCAACACATTTTTGTACTTAGTTTATTTTCTAAGTGTGATAGTGACAGTTTTGTAATTCTGCACTATTGAAAAGTGCACCCTCTTGGCTTGTCCTCCACATCACACATCACATATGGGCCTCACGAGCCTGCGGTATAGTAAGGGGAGACCAGTTAGTGCTCCCCCGAGCTTTGTAATTATCCATATTTTCTCAATAAAGATTTCAAGCTTCCCTAAATTTAGCACCGTGTCTCGAGCGTGGAGTGGCAACCCACAAAAGAGCGTCCCAAAGCGTCCCAAGAGATCGAGCGTCCCGCTGAGGTACCCGTTTATTTACAAACGCCTCCATCGAAGAAGCGGCAATTCGAGACCGAGTGTTCAAAAAATTATGGCATTCGAAAAGTGGCATAAGCAAGCTTCTACAAAGCATTCGAAAGAGTTTGCCTAGACGTTGGGCACGTCTAGGCGCCACACGGGTCGATCTAGTAAAAAATGACCCCGTGACATCTGGGTCATATGGACTCACCTTCAGTGCCATCCGGGAGGAGGAGGTAGTGGTTGGGGTGTCAAGAGGATCAACTGACGTCGAGAGTGTGACTTCTGGACAGTTGTTCCCACACGCACCATCGTCGATGCTTTCTCCATGCAAAGGGTGAGGAATGGGAGCAGAGAGGATCAATCGGCGTAGCGTGTAGCCTATGACATCATCATCTCCGATGTCGAGGCTTGTCGTCTAGGTGCTGGAGGCAATGGCAGTGCTGATCGGGAGAAAGGACGAAGACGATAGCGATTTTGACATCAGGGGTTTTGATGCCAGCGGTTTTCATCAATACCGTTAATTTTTAGTGGATGGACATGATAGGAGCGTTACACGATAAGAGCGTTACACGAGCGTTCATTCTACCAAATGGGTGCTATACGCCCGTTAAACTCATTCATTTAACCGACATAGTTAGGAAGCTAAAAAAAACTTTTAAAAAAAATATCTAACGGACACATTCGATGTCCTAGTGAGTAAGTGGAATCATATTTTAGATTTGATTTTCGTGTTATAATTTTGGATTCAACTCATTAATTATTATCAAATTAGTACCCGTTCATTGTTTTACGCACGTTAACTTATATATATAATATATAATTTTCTAAACAAAATTAAATGATTACGGTGAATGTCAAACTTGAAAACATGTGTAATAACCTTTTCAGAGAAAATCACCCAAATCACGTGTAGCTGACTGACATCTTGCAATTTTCGATGGTTGAAGAGAACAAATTTGACCACATGCTCTAAGTCTAGGAAGAAAACAAACGTAGAATATTCACAATGAATAAACAACACTTGCAGTTACTTGTCCGTGTTAGTAGTATTGGATTGGATTTGTGGATCGACATTTTTATATATTTTTTTTCAAATACGAAGACGAGATCCATTTCATTTCGACAAGTGCCCAATAAGTAGTCAAATTAATGGGAGCATCGCCATCCACAGCCCAACTTGGCCTGAGACTTGTTAGCCGTCACGTGATGCCCAACCCACCTCCATTGTTGACCCACTTCACTGCTCCGAAGACCAAAGACAATTACACAACTAATATCTTAATCATCTTTTTTTTTGTTTTATAAATTGCGAATAAGAGATTATCAATTTTTTTCTTGCTCTCTCTTTGACCATCTTAGTACCATCCATCTCGTCATCAAAATTTTGTTTTATAGCATCTCAAAAACGATAATAATACTATAAGTGTGGAAGTTCCATAAATAAATGGCATACGATATTATAATTTCGGGTGCATAATAAATACATAGCTTCTTAAGTTTGAAAGTTTTATTACAAATTATTGTTCTAACATGAAGTCACAATATATTTAGTATAAAAACTTTAGCCATCTGCACTAACAACATGGATATTATGTTTTTAGGTTTTTTTAAGAATGTTCGGATGTTTGAATGTCCAATTTGAAAGGTTCAAAAGTCCTATCTCATTAGACTCTTCTTGAACTCGAACCTCTGAACTTGTCTGTATAGTCACAAATAATTATGAAATTCTAAATTTACAAACATTCTCGAAATCTAAACACCTAGAAAAAAGAAAACTTAATAATGAGTTTAACTTATGGCATGATCTAAAAATCATATTTATCCATTCAATTCTTAAATCAAACTCTAGGTGACATGCATCTAAATTTTGAGTCTCTTTTTACATATTGGACATAATGTAGCCCCAGGGAATTTGGTCATAATAACATCATGAAATAACGTAGGGCACTCAAATCACGTCTCTATCATCAAGAACGAACATAAGAACATTATTAATCCTAGTGGTTTTAACAAGTTAACCTAAGCACAATTCTTTAAGTTGAAAGCAACTAATATTAAAAGCTGAAAATATTACAACAAGATGAAGTCCTGAACATACTTATAATTCTAAAAAAATATCATAGTGCACGAAAAGTAATTAAACATTCATAAGCAAACATCTATGCATATGATTTAATCTTATTAGTGACAACCCATTATTTTTATAAGCATTATGAGCATTCAAATCTATCCAAAAAATCAGCATGAACAGAAATAAAAAAATTTAAGCATATACTCATAGGTAGCGTTATTAGTATGAACAAATATCCCAACTAAAAGAAATTTAAAAAGTTCTCGTCACGTGACCTCAACTTAGATTTTAATTAAGAACTTACCTTTTTTTACTTTTTATTTCTTTTTACTTTTCATGTATATATGTATTATTTATTGATTAATACATTATTATTCAACTTATAAACTAAATTATTCAATTTTATTAATTTTTAATTATAAATTATTTTGTCCTAATAATTAAAAAATATTTTATTAATTAGTTAAAATATTTTTCTTAGTATTATAGTATAATAAATTATAAAAAATAATTATAAACATTATAATTATATTTATTGTATTATAATGAATTAAATAAAATTAATGTAAAATCTTATGTATAATATTATGTTTATTACAATAGAATTTTATTAATTAAAATGTTCAATTATTTTTAGAATAAATATATTATATTTGGATATTAAGATTTACACAAATTTTAAATAAATACATACATATAATATTTTTATTTAATATAATTTTATACCTCATAAAATAATAAATTATATTCTTAATTCTTATTTTTTTATCCAAACACACACTAAAACTTATCAAATAAATTAACTTTTTAATTTCACATCATTATATTTTTCATTCAAACACTCACTAAAACTTTTCTATCTAATCAATTAATTCTCGCGAACTAATGAGAATTTTAAAGTTCTCATCCAAACACAGTTATAAGAAAAACAAATCATGTGACTAAGATCATATTATTCATATTTTTTTAATTATGTGAGTAGTCTTAGTTATTTTCTTCTCTTCTAGCAACAATATTTAGTTCATATATAGCATCTCCATGGCCTCCTCATTGTGCTTCTTTAGAGCCAATCAGGGGAGAATTAAAAATTGAGGAGGGTCAATAATAAGTCAATAAACTTACAACTTTAAAATTTTAACCTAACAACTTGTTAGATGATCGCAAGCCCTGCAACCAACACAATAAGGTACATAGTAGATGTTGTGTCTAAATGGCATTCTGAATATGTTCAAGGGATGTCAATTTAATTTTTAATCACAAAATTTATATATCAATGAAAAAGAGAGGGGGTGGAATTGGAGGAGGACAAGAGGGTGGTGGTGGTGTGGGGAGTCGTTCCTCTAACTTTTACTTTTCTTGGGTCTGTCTTTTCCTACAACATAAACAAAAGTAAGATTAAAAGAGTTGTGACTTGTGAGTTTGATCACTAGCTGATCACTATAAGTTTCTAGCCCATTTTAGATGCATTTTATTCATATTGAGTCCCACTTTTGCCTATCTTTTGACCAATTATGCTTGGAATGCATAGATTGTGATAACTAGTTGATATTCCTCATTTCATACTTAATTTCATATGCATAGAGGTTCTGAAATGTTAAAATCCATAAATATTTAAATTCTATGCCAAGTTATCATTTTTAGGACAAGTTATCACTTCTATATGTCAAGTTATCATTATTTTGAGTGAACTAATTTTCAATGATTTTCTTGCTCTAAATCCACTATTATCATGTATGAATCATATTTGGATGGTCATATCTCAGCTTGTGCAAAGTTTTAAGTCCATTTGAACAAGTTATCATTTTTCCTTTGCCAAGTTATCGTTAAAGGGCAATTCTGTCATTTCGACATGCAAAACCATTCATTCTGCACAAAAGCTTTAAGCAATCATTATATTATTGTCCTAACTCATTGCTGTTCAAATTTGACCTCAATTAGATAATCATAATCAAAGTTATGACAAGCTATCGTTTTTAAGGCAATTAAGTTATCGTTTTGGCACCCAAGTTATCATTCTTATGAAATCTTATCCACTTTTGATTTCTGACCTTATTCACTTGCTATATTAATCCCTTGGATGTTTCTAATGTCTTGAACCACTTGTAGTTGGATAAATTTCATGAGTATTGCAAAGTTATCATTTCCGAGTTTAAAACTATTAATTTTTCATATAGATTTCTAATCTTGCACAACACCAATTCCCATCTGATGTTTGAGTTGGCTAATATCATTATCCTAATCTTTATTTGTTAAAAACTCATTTAAGGATCTTGATGCTTGCTGTTTTGAGTTTTGTAGCAAGGAAAACAAGTTGGAAAAAGGTAGAAAAAGGTGGGAGGACCACTCCTTTGTTGTCCTAAAGCTGCTGCAGTCAGCTGATCATTGCAGGGACCATTGGACAGATGACTGCAATCAGGGAGAATAGAACATTCTGATGAGGATCAAAGGATGGACAAAGAAGATATAAAAGCTGAGATTTCTGGAGGAGAGAGGGGGCTGGACATTGAGGGTTTGGAGCAAGGGTTTCTGCTGGAGCTGCTGCTATTGCTGGAGCTACTGTCGAGATACTTCAAGCAAGGATGAATTGTAACTGTTCTTCATTCCATTTGATGTCAAGCTTTGTAAATATGAGGAACTAAACTTCATTTCTTCTAGGATAGGGTAGTAGTCTAAGTTAATTTTGGATGGATGTGGACTGAAATTTAATCTTGCACTGAAATCATTTCTGGTTTTCAGATTTCAGCACTGTTTTGAACTGATTCATGCAATTATTAGATCCATTTATAATCTATGACTGAGAAGTATCATTTGATCTAATCTTCCTTCAGAAATGAATTAAGAGTGAATGTCAGGTTCCCGAATTCCATTCTATTTGAAAATTTGATTTCTGATTTCTAGTTTCTGGTTTCCTAGTTTTCTGAATTTTCCGAATCTGATTTCCATTGTTGATTGAATCTGTTTGTCATTCTCAATCTGATAATCGAGCAACTGAGAGATTGCTATTGCCCCCCATCTTGTTCAGAAATGAATCAAGATGTTTGGCATATTTTTTATTCAAATCAGTTTGCTCTTCTGATTTCTGAACTTTAAATCTGAAATCTATTTTCTGATTTCTTTTGTTGGAATCTGTCTTACCAATTGAATCCCCTGATTTCATTCAATCACTGAGAGGTGAACCTTAGGGATTTCTTGCAGTCCAGAGATGGATCAAGAAGCATTTGGCAAGCCTAAATTCCATTGATTAATAATTTTGATTTCCTGAATTGTTAATTTCTATTTGAATTTTGATTTCCATTGTCAAGCCTCATTTTAATCCACTACTGAGAAGGAGTCTTCAGGTCTTCCTTGTGAGTCAGAGATGAACCAAAGAGCATTGGATAATCACTGAATTCTCCATTTTAGATAGGATGTCTTTTAACCCTAATTAATTGGAGTTTGTGTGGATTTCATTTTCCTTTGCAACCGAGAGGTTGATTTCAAATCTCCCTGGAATTCAGAGATGAACCAAGGAGCACAAGCACTATTATTGGATAGATTTCATCATAGTTTAACTAATTGAAGTGATTTCATTATTTTATGATTGCAATTATAAGTTATCACTTCAGATTTCCTTGAATTGTAAAAATCAGTAATGAACTTTCATTTGAGCCCAATGATAACTTGATTTTCAGTGAGGATCCTCTTCTGATTCAACCTAACTAATAATTATATGATAATATGTTGCTTAGTTAAAGACCAATTGAGTTGTGAGAGCAATTATATTTCAGGTTGTTCAAAATTGGACATTTAATGATAACTTGATCTAATCCATCCATAATTAATTTAGATGAATTCCAACTCCTAGAAGAACCTTCCTCATTGATAGTTAAACCTTTTTAGACTTCAATCTAGCATTTATAACTCAGTTTTGACAAATTTCCAAAATCCAAAAATCAGTTATCATTCTGCATTCCATTAAAAATCTATTTTTAGCCACTTAAGTAGAACTAATCTAGATTGTTTTAGGGTGTGTTGGACTTCAAATCTTTGTGGATACGACAACTTGAGTCTACTACAACTTATCTGTGCACTTACAGCTAGTGAGTTGGGAGACCAAAAATTGAAAAATTGAACCTTTACATAATTTCAGCAAGTTATCACTCAAACACCCAAATTTCACTATCAAGTTTTTGGCGCCGTTGCCGGGGATTTGAGGTCAATTAGGCTAACTTAAATAGTTTAGATTAGTTTTAGATTAGTTTTTAGTTTATTTGTTAGGCCAATTTTCAGTTTTTGCAAGTTATCATTTTCAATTTTTCACTTTTATCTAGTTTTCATTTATTTCTTGAATTTGATACTTCTGAATCTCTTTATGCAGGACTTGGACCATCAAGAGGAACATTACCAATCAGATCTTGAGCCTGAAAGAAGATTTCTAAGAAGAAGGAGATTGCAAAGGCTTGAGGCCAGAAGGAGGATTTTTGAAGAAGAAGCACACAACCCTGAATTTGAAGAAGTTGTAAATCAGAATATGATAGCTCCTAGGACTCTTAGGGACTGCTACTCATCAAGTAATGCTAGGAATCAACAAGGGGTAGGAGCCTTAGCACCTGTGGCAAATTTTGAAGTTAATCCAGCATTGATTTTAATGATAAGGCAGAGTCAATTTTCTGGACTTGGGACTGAGGATCCAGCTTCTCATTTGGACAATTTCAAGGAGATTTGCAGCATAGTAAACTTCAATAACATTCCTATGAATGCAGTGTACATGAGATTATTGATTATTTCCCTTCTCACTCAAAGACAAGGCCAAGACATGGTACAAATGTCTAAATCCTGAAGAGGTGGCCACTTGGGAATCAATTGTCCAATTATTTCTTTCAAAATTCTTCCCTCCTTCCAAGATTGATAATTTCAGGGATCAAATAGTCAGGTTCTATCAGTTGGATCATGAAAACATTTGTGATGCATGGCAAAGACTTCATGGGCTGTTGAGGGCATGTCCCCACCATGGTTTTGAAATGTGGCAACTAGTCAACTATTTTCATAAGGGATTGAATTACCCTAACAAGGTGGCACTAGACACTGCTGCAGGAGGCATCTTTGCATCTAAAAATATTGATGAAGCATATCAACTCATTGAGAACGTAGCCAAGAATCATCACTTTCTTACCCATGACAGGACCAGGAGGCCACCCATGGACAATTCAGTAAATCACTTATCAACTCAACTTGAAGAGGTGTTGTACAAAACTTTGGAGAGGCTGAACTTAACTCCCAATGTCAATAGAGCCTCTACTCCTGAAACCAGATGTTGTGTATGTGGTAATTAAGGCCATGTGTCAGAGAATTGCAATTTGATTATGCATCAAGTGGAGCAATCAGTTGATCAAATTAATGCTGTGGGCAACTATGGGATCAAACCTCCTGCTGAGTTCTATACTCCAGAAAATAGGAACCATCCCTACTTCTCTTACAAGATCAATCACTATCAAGGGGCCCCTATGCAGAATTCAAATTGGCAGCCTAAAATCCTGCTAAGGAATCAGCCACCTCCCTATGAAAATCAGGGCCAAAATGCTCCAATTCAGAGAACTCCATATGAGCCACCACCTCAAGTCCAAGCACCTCAATTCCAAACTGAAATGAAAGAGATCCTACAACAGATTCTGAAGAAGCATGACAGTCAAGGAGAGGAGATATTGAAAATAAATTCTAGATTGGATGCCATAAATGCAAATCAGAAAATATTGGAAAATCAAATTGCTCAGTAGGCTAGTACATCATCTAGACCTCCTATGTTCTTCCCTGGACAGCCAAAAGTGAACCCAAAAGAGCAAGCAAATGCTATCCAGCTCAGAAGTGGAAAAATGGTGGAGGAACCAATGAAAAAAGTTGATGATAATCAAGTCAATTCAGATTCAAAAGTTGCTAAAGAGCCAAGTGAAGAATCTGAGGTGGAAATCAGGAATTCAGGCCCTCATATTAAAGCAAAAGCTAGGGTTTTTGACAAAGTACCCTTCTCTCAAAGGTTAATTAAGGCAAGACATGACTAGCAATATGAAAAGTTTTTGGAAATCCTGAAGAAGCTATACATTAATGTACCTTTTGTTGAAGCCATTCAGAAGATGCCTTCATATGTCAAGTTTCTCAAGGAAATTCTAACCAAGAAGAGAGGAGTATTAGAGCATAAGACAATAGCATTGACTGAAGCGGCTTATGCAATTATCCAAAATAAGTTGCCTCCTTAACTAAAGGATTCAGGGAGCTTCTCAATTCTATGTGAGATAGAAAATAGGAAAATCCAAAGAGCCATGTATGACTTGGGTGCCTCTGTGAGTGTTATACCATTATCTTTGTGCAGGAAACTTGAAGTTAGAGATTTGAAGCCTACAAATATGTCTCTTCAGCTGGCAGATAGATCCATCAAATACCCACATGAGATCATTGAAGACATACCCCTCAAAGTGGGAAAATTCTATATACCAGTGAACTTTGTAGTATTGGACATGGATGAAGATGTGAATACTCCCATTCTCCTTGGGAGGCCCTTTCTAGCCACAGCTGGGGCTGTGATAAATGTAAAGGAAGGGAGACTGACCTTTCAAATTGGAGAGGAGAAGGTTGAATTCAATTTGACACAAATTATCAGTAGGCCAAGTTTTTTAGAAAATGTCTTTGAAGATGGGTAGCTAGATCAAGTAGTGAGCAAGTTTCAGCTATAATTTTTATTGAAGATCTATTGCAAAGGTGTCTAATGTTTGATCATTTAAAAGAATTGGAAGATCTAGAGGCTAAGGCATACAAATCAGTGCTGAATTCTTCAAAATCAGTGGAAAATTCAGAAATTCAGGGTGAGGTGCAATAAGTTATCACTGTTGAACTCCAAGACAATTCAGCTCAAGCCAATTCTTTCAAGTTAGAACTCAAGCCTCTCCCTAGCAACCTGAAGTATGAATTTTTGGGAGAGAACTCAACTTTTCCTGTTATCATTAATGCTAATTTACCCAAAGATCAAGTTGAAGAGTTGCTGAAAAGGTTGAAGTTGTACAGAGAGGTAATAGGCTACTCAATTGAAGACATTAAGGATATTAATTCCTCAATTTGCATGCATAGGATCCCTATGGAGGACAACTACAAATCCTCCGTTGAATGTCAAAGAAGACTTAATCCTACCATGAAGGAAGTAGTCCAGAAGGAAGTATTGAAGTTGCTGAATGCTGGGATCATATACTCCATTTCAGATAGTGAATGGATTAGCCATGTGCATGTGGTGTCAAAGAAGGGAGGAATCACAGTGGTGAAGTCAGATTCAGATGAATTGATATCCACCAGGACAATTACAGGTTGGAGGATGTGTATTGACTTCAGGAAGTTAAACAAGGCTACAAGAAAGGACAATTTCCCATTGCCATTCATTGATCAAATGTTAGAAAGGTTGGCTAGGCACTCTCACTTCGGTTATCGAGATGGGTACTTAGGCTTCTTGCAAATCCTAATTCACCCTCAAGATCAACACAAGACTACATTTACTTGTCCATATGGAACTTTTACTTATAGGAGAATGCCCTTTGGCTTATGCAATGCACCTGCCACCTTCCAAAGATATATGATGTCTATCTTCTCAGACTTTATTGAAGAAATTATGAAAGTTTTCATGGATGACTTTTCAGTATATGGAGATTCATTTGATGCTTGCCTAGAAAATTTGACCAATGTGCTACAAAGATGTAGAGCGTCCAACTTGATCCTCAATTGGGAGAAGTGTCATTTTATGATCCAAGAATGAGTTGTCTTATGACATGTTGTCTCAAGCAAAGGGATTGAAATGGACAAGGCAAAAATTGAGGTGATTGAGAGGCTACCACCACCTACAAATATCAAGGCAATTAGGAGTTTTTTGGGGCATGCATGCTTCTACAGGAGGTTTATTAAAGACTTCTCAATGATAACTAGGTCCCTTACCAAGTTGCTGGCCAAAGATGCTGAATTTCATTTTGATGAAGAGTGCATGAAGGCATTCAAAAAATTAAAAGAAGCCCTCATCTCAGTCCCTATAGTGCAGCCACTTGATTGGACCTTATCTTTTGAAATCATGTGTGATGCTTCAGACCAGGCTGTAGGGGCAATCTTGGGACAAACCAGGGAGAAGAAGCACCATATCATATGCTATGCCAGCAAGACTCTAGATGAAGCTCAGATTAATTATGCAACTACTGAGAAGGAACTACTTGTTGTGGTGTATGCATTTAACAAATTCATGCCTTACTTGGTGGGATCCAAAGTTATTGTATTTACATATCACCAAACAGTGAGGCACTTAATCAACAAGAAGGAATCCAAGCCAAGACTTATCAGATGGATCTTATTACTTTAGGAATTTGATGTTGAAATCAGGGACAAAAGGGGCAGTGAGAATCTAGTTGCTGACCACCTATCAAGAATGGAAGGAGTTCAAGAGTCCTCTACACTTCCTATCAATGATGCCTTCCCTGATGACAGCTTGATGGCAGTGTCAACTAATCAAATCCCCTGGTATGCTGTCTTTGTAAACTACTTAGCATGTGGAATTGTCCCTCCTAATTACACATATCAGCAAAGGAAAAAAATTCTTTCATGACCTGAAGAATTACTATTGGGATGACCCCTTTTTATTCAGAAAATCCCCTGATGGTATATATAGGAGATGTGTACCACAATCTGAATTTCAGAAAATCTTGGAGGCATGCCACTCATCCCCTTATGGAGAGCATGGTGCCACACAGAAGACTGCTGTCAAAGTCCTCCAATCTGACTTCTATTGGCCTAGTTTATTCAGGGATGCACATATCTTTGTGAAGGGCTGTGATCAATGCCAAAGAGCAAGTTCCATCTCAAGAAGGAATGAAATGACACAACAAGAAATTCTGGAAGTGGAAATATTTGATGTTTGGGGCATTGATTACATGGGCCCATTTCCTAGTTCATGTGGTTACAAGTTTATCCTTCTAGCTGTGGATTATGTATCCAAGTGGATTGAGGCAATTCCCACCATTTCAGCTGATTCCATGGTAGTGATCAAGTTGTTCAAGGAGATTATCTTCCCAATGTTTGGAATTCCTAGAGTAGTCATAAGTGATGGAGCTAGCCATTTCATTAAAAAGTGTTTTGAGAATCTCCTAATTAAGTATGGAGTGAGGCACAAAGTTTTCGCTGCCTACCATCCCAAAACTAATGGCCAGGCAGAAATATCAAATAGGGAGATAAAAGTCATATTGGAGAAAATAGTTTCATTAATAAGAAAGGATTAGAGTTTGAAGTTGAATGAAGCTCTTTGGGCATATAGGACAGCATATAAGACCTCAATAGGTAACTCTTCCTACAAACTTGTTTGTGGAAAAATTTGTCATTTACCAATTGAGTTGAAACATAAGGCTTACTGGACAGTCAAGGCACTCAATTATGATATGCATGCATGTGGACAAAAGAGGCTCTTGCAACTTGATGAACTAGATGAAATTAGGCTAAATGCCTACCACAATTCAGAATTCTATAAGGAGAGGACCAAAAGATGGCATGATGGTAGGATTCTGAAAAAGAATTTCAAGGTTGGAGACCTTGTGCTACTTTTCAATTCAAGGCTAAAGATTTTTCAGGAAAGTTAAAGTCAATGTGGAGTGGACCCTTTAAAATTCACAAAGTCTATCCATTTGGTGCTGTGGACCTTTTGAATGACAAGGATGATATATTTAAGATAAATGGACAGAGGTTGAAACTTTACAACCCCACAGCCATGAATTCTGCTAAGGAGGAGCTGATTCTATAAGATTTGCCACAATCACCTAACTGATTTCCCATTTGTAACAATGTCTAGCCAAAGACATTAAAAAAAGACACTTCTTGGGAGGTAACCCAAGCCATTCTATACCTAATCTTTCTGTTTTTGCAGGAATAAGTGATGAGGAACTAGGTCCATCCACAACTCTCAAATTTAGGGAGTACCCCTACCCCTTAGTTTTGATTTTTCCACTGAAATCTCAATGATAACTGCTAGTATTTTTTTCATTATGCTACATTTGTCATACCATCATCTGAATTAACTTCATATCAATTATCCAAATCTGCTATAGCTGAATTTCAGTGAATTTCAGAAATTTCCCATGCATTGTTGAATTGTGTACTCAAAAATTTGATTTTACTATTCCACTGATATCATTTGTTTATCTATAGGATTAGTTGCAACTAATGAAGATTAGATCACCCAAAGCTTCTGGTTGAAATGCCAAGAGGATTCAAATGCCCAATTCCATGCATTTCCCACCCCCCTCTCCCTTGCATTAATTTTTAACACTAGGGACAGCGTTGAGAATAAGCTTGGGGGAGGAAACTTGGTGCTTTTCTAACATTTACATCATGTTTTCAATTGATTTTAATGTCCATATATCATCTATTACCAGATTATCAATAGGTTTTGCAAGTTATCATAAGTTATCACTAGTTATCACTCGGTTATCATTTGTTTGGCTCAACTCAATTCTAAATTTATTTTAACTCTGAAATGGGTAGAATACTTTATTATGACAGTTAGTACACTCCAATACTAAGTGGCCAACTTGACCATTAGTCTTCTTGTTTCAATTGGCATTATAAATTCAGATGCATTTGAATGAATTTTCAGCTGAAACTTTTTCTTTTTGTGGGTAACACTAACTGACATTCATGGAATAATTGGAAAGTAGAAGATATCAAGAAAGGGGTCAAGGATCTTGCTGCCATGTTAAATAGGAAATCTTGACTATTTGCATTTAAGGATCTAATATATACTTGAGTTTGAACCATTGCTCACTTCATGAACAGAATGAAAAAGAAAGAAAAAGGAAAATGAAAAGTTGCATCTTGCATTGCATGCATATATGAATAAAGAGAGTGAAAATTCCAAAAAGGGAATCTCTCCTGAATAAAGTCAGGATTTTTATCCTGTGACCAGCATGAATAAAAATCAGGTTCAAACATGTTTATTGCATCATCATGAATAAAAGTCAGGTTTTCAAATCTGTTTAAGGAATGAAAGAAAAATCTGTTCATGAAGAGATTGATGTTTCAAACTTTTTAGTAAAGTTGACAATCCTTATAATCCAAATCAGTTAATGTTAGTACTTCTATCATGGCTTAAACCTGCTTTAATCTTTGTGACTCCTCAGCTAGAATTTGTGATTGGAAAGAATGGGATGGGATGTTAGCAAAGTGGGAAACTCATTTAGATCTTATTCAGCTGATTTTTCTATTCATTTGTGAATGGTAAATTCAAATTCATCCTTAATTTCTGAATGTTTTGCTTGAGGACAAGCAAAAAGCTAAACTTGGGAGAGTTTGATAACTAGCTGATCACTATAAGTTTCTAGTCCATTTTAGATGCATTTCATTCATATTGAGCCCCACTTTTGCCTATCTTTTGGCCAATTATGTTTGGAATGCATAGATTGTGATAACTAGTTGATATTACTCATTTCATACTTAATTCCATGTGCATAGAGGTTCTGAAATGCTAAAATCCATAAATATTTAAATTCTATGCCAATTTATCATTTTTAGGACAAATTATCACTCCTATATGTCAAGTTATCATTATTTTGAGTGAATTGATTGTCAATGATTTTCTTGCCCTAAATCCACTATTATCATGTATGAATCATATTTGAATGGTCATATCTCAGCTTGTGCAAAGTTCTAAGTCCATTTGAACAAGTTATCATTTTTCCTTTGCCAAGTTATCGTTAAAGGGCAATTCTATCATTTCGACATGCAAAACCATTAATTCTGCACAAAGGCCTTAAAAAATCATTATATTATTGTCCTAACTCATTGCTGTTCAAATTTGACCTCAATTGGATAACCACAACCAAAGTTATGACAAATTATCATTTTTAAGACAATTAAGTTATCGTTTTGGCACCCAAGTTATCATTCCTATGAAATCTTATCCACTTTTGATTTCTGATCTTATTCACTTGATATATTAATCCCTTGGATGTTTTTAATGCCTTGAACCACTTGTAGTTGGATAAATTTCATGAGTATTGCAAAGTTATCATTTCCGGGTCTAAAACTATCAATTTTTCATATAGATTTCCAATCTTGCACAACACCAATTCCCATCTGATATTTGAGCTGGGTAATATCATTATCCTAATCTTTATTTGTTAAAATCTCATTTAAGTATCTTGATGCTTGTTGTTTTGTGTTTTGTAGCAAGGAAAACAAGTTGAAAAAATGTAGAAAAATGTGTGGGGACCACTCCTTTGCTGTCCTAAAGCTGCTGCAGTCAGCTGGCCATTGCAAGGACCATTGGACAGATGGCTGCAATCAGGGAGAATAGAACATTCTGATGAGGATCAAAGGGTGGACAAAGGAGATATAAAAGCTGAGATTTCTGGAGGAGAGATGGGTCTGGACATTGAGGGTTTGGAGCAAGGATTTCTGCTGGAGCTGCTGCTGCTGGAGCTACTGCCGAGATACTTCAAGCAAAGATGAATTGTAACTGTTATTCATTCCATTTGATTTCAAGCTTTGTAAATATGATGAGCTAAACTCCATTTCTTCTAGGATAAGGTAGTAGTCTAAATTAATTTTGGATGGATGTGGACTGAAATTTAATCTTGCACTGAAATCATTTCTGATTTTCAGATTTCAACACTGTTTTGAACTGATTCATGCAATTATTAGATACATTTGTAATCTATGACTGAGAAGTATCATTTGATCTAATCTTCCTTCATAAATGAATTAAGAGTGAATGTCAGGTTCCTGGATTCCATTCTATTTGAAAATCTGATTTCTAGTTTCTGGTTTCCTGATTTTCTGAATTTTCTGAATCTGATTTCCATTGTTGATTGAATCTGTTTGTCATTCTCAATCTGATAATCGAGCAACTGAGAGATTGCTATTGCCCCCCATCTTGTTCAGAAATAAATCAAGATGTTTGGCATATTTTTTATTCATATCAGTTTGCTCTTCTGATTTCTTAACTTTAAATCTGAAATCTATTTTCTGATTTCTTTTGTTGGAGTCTGTCTTACCAATTGAATCCCCTGATTTCATTCAATCACTGAGAGGTGAACCTTAGGGTTTCTTGCAGTCCAGATATGGATCAAGAAGCAATTGGCAAGCCTAAATTTCATTGATTAATAATTCTGATTTTCTGAATTGCTGATTTTTGTTTGAATTCTAATTTCCATTGTCAAGCCTCATTTTAATCCACTACTGAGAGGTAGTCTTCAGGTCTTCCTTGTGAGTTAGAGATGAACCAAGGAGCATTAGATAATCACTGAATTCTCCATTTTAGATAGGATGTCTTTTAACCCTAATTAATTGGAGTTTGTGTGGATTTCATTTTCCTTTGCAACCGAGAGGTTGATTTCAAATCTCCCTAGAATTCAGAGATGAACCAAGGAGCACAAGCACTATTATTGGATAGATTTCATCCTAGTTTAACTAATTGAAGTGATTTCATTATTTTATTATTGCAATTACAAGTTATCACTTCAGATTTCCTTGAATTGTAAAAATTAGCAATGAACTTTCATTTGAGCCCAATGATAACTTGATTTTCAGTGAGGATACTCTTCTGATTCAACCTAACTAACAATTATTTGATAATATGTTGCTTACTTAAAGGCCAATTGAGCTGTGAGAGCAGCTATATTTCAGGTTGAATCAAAATTAGACATTTAATGATAACTTGATCCAATCCATCCATAATTAATTTAGATGAACCCCAACTCCTAGAGGAACCTTCCTCATTGATAGTTAAACCTTTTTAAACTTCAATCTTGCATTTATAACCCAGTTTTGACAAATTTTCAAAACCAAAAAATCAGTTATTATTCTGCATTCCATTAAAAATCTGTTTTCACTCTTCACTAAAAATCTATTTTTAGCCACTTAAGTAGAACTAATCTAGATTATTTTAGGGAGTCTTGGACTTCAAATCTTTATGGATACGACAACCTAAGTCTACTACAACTTATCTGTGCACTTGCAGCTAGTGAGTTGGGAGACCAAAAATTAAAAAAATAAACCTTTACATAATTTCAGCAAGTTATCACTCAAACACCCAAATTTCACTATTAGAGCTATCTAAAGATTGAGAAGAAAATGAAAGAGATTGAAAATAGTCAGACATATGTGTATATATGTATATAGGAATGATAGAGTGTAACACTCTGTAGGTGTAATTTGTATAA
Organism: Pontederia crassipes; assembly: GCA_030549335.1. Lineage (NCBI taxonomy): Eukaryota > Viridiplantae > Streptophyta > Magnoliopsida > Commelinales > Pontederiaceae > Pontederia > Pontederia crassipes. The sequence continues at coordinate 15,588,300 of CM060193.1, forward strand.
CACGTAAATATGGACCGTTCAATATGAACGATTCAGATCTACCTAAACTCTCTCCTCTCCCTTGCGACTGCGCCCCCTCTCCTCATTATCGACTAACAGCCCCATCTTCGCCGTCCTCGCAAACACTAGCCGACAGCCCCTAAGGTCCCCGATCCACATACTAGCTCGGATCAATGATGGCGGGCTCGATGACACGACTCAACGTGGATTTGGATTGACGACGACAGTGTGGGTCAGGAATGGGAGGCGGTGATCCGAGGAGAGGAGAGAGAGAGGGTAGAGGGCAGCATTCACAAGGTTCTGGGCGATGGTGACAGTGAAGATGCTCGACTCGTGGGCGTCGGGATTTGGTTGGCGACGGCGGCGATCAGAGGACAAAAGAGAGAGAACGAAGGGAGAAGAGAAGGTCGAGGGTGTTGCCGATGAGGAGGTTGCAGGGGATCGGCTGGGGAGGAAGGCATTGGGGAGGTCAAGGGTGGGATGGGAGGGCTCTCACGGCCGCTCGATTAAATTCAAGCGATTCATTTGAATCATTGAATCAAGTGTTACACAAAGTTACACCTAAAGAGTGTTACACCCGATTAATCCCTATATATATATATGTTGAAATTTGAAAGTTTTAAATTTTAAATATATTACTTTGTGAACATTGAAAATATGTTCATGCTAATTAGTTAAGTATGAAATATATCATTATATCTTTTCATGAATTAAGTGTTATAATATTGAATGAAAAGGCACGTTCACATGTGTTATGGTGTCATTGATGAATTATCTTATTAATGAAAAGATATTTTTAGATGAAGAGTTGTATCGTTTCATTATAAGGTGTACCCCTTGAGATATGTTCACTTATGAATAAGTGTGTCCTTTCGTTATAAGATGTGACCTTATATGAAAAGTTGAATTCTTTCATTAATAGGTGTGCCTTTTGAATGAAAAGACAATAGACACATTCATTCGTGAAGCATCCTTTCAAGCCTATAAATCAATCGAATGCAATAGAAAGTGATGAGAAGCAATGAAAAGCTTATTACCACGTGATGAGTAATATGTATGCAACACATGAAAATGCATTCAAATCATTGCAAATTACTAAAATAAAAGACTGAGTTCTTCAACAATTGCTAGTTGACAAACTCGGTGACTTCGTTGTATCTTGGGAGTATTATTGTCGCAAGCCTAATAGCAAAGTTCATGTGAGGACAAATAATTTTCTAAAGATAACGATTCGTCGTGCCTCGAAGACTTGATCTTCATTTCTTCTCTTTCCATCTACCCATTATTTCTAACAATTTTAGAGAATTATTTGTTGATATGGTTAAAGAAATTGATGTTACCTGCGAGAGATAGGTCAAGAGTACGTGAAAATTCATTCAATCTGATTATGTGAATTTCATCAATTGATGTATGCTTTCATGTTCATTTTTACTCTTAAAGTATTATTTGAGATTCTTTCTTTTCTAGTATTTTGAATATTACTATGATAAATGTTTCAAATTTTGTTTCTCGTTTAAAATCACAAATTTGATGTTGTGTTTTTATGCGTAAAATGATGTAGCAAAATAAAATCACTAGTAAGTGCACTAGTCGCTCAAGTAATATAGTAAATAGGAGTAAGAGTGTCGAACCCACGAGGAATATTATTAATTCAATATCTGAATTTATAAATTAATAAGAGAGAAAAACATGGATTTTGAAAATGAGTTTTAAAAGATAAAGAAAATAAGATAAAAATAAGATAGTAGTGTTGAACTTAGACTTTAGGATGAAAATAGATCAGGATAAATATTTGAACCATAAAAGATAAATTTAATCTTTAAAGATGGATTAGAGTCTCCCTAAAGTAATCTAACATGATTAGCTTGTGGTCTCCAAGACTGGCATCCCTCAATCTAATAATATAGAACTATCTTAATTTAATAAGAATTGAAGTCTCCACGACTGGTACCCCCAAAATCATATTAAAATTAAGATGCATTAAATTGGATTCCCTAGACTATTAATCACTCTACAAACTGGTATAGATTAACAGACCACACAAATTTGATTCTCCACACACTAGTTATCAAATTTATGTCAATTATTAATTTCAGATAAAATCAATTAAAATTAGTATCATGAATTCTGAAATTAAACACTCCACAAACTGGTATAGCCTAAATAAAAAATTCAATTAACTAACATAAAAGCATTAAGCACAATTAATAATTGATCAGAAAAGATTAAAACAAATAAAATAGGGTCCAAACATTTTTCTTCAATTAATAATCTCCTAAAATAATAATCCTAAAAATATGGAGTCCATCCTAGAAATTCTGGAGAGATAATAAAATATAAATCGTAAAAATTGGAAGAATTACACCCAAAATAGAGATCTCGAATTTGACAGACAGTCGGGCAGCCTCTCGAACTTCCAGCCGTCGCACCTCTCTCCTCTTGGTCGAAGCCTGCAGATGCTCACGACTCAACTGTGAAGAAAATCTGAACTTCAAAGCACGAATTGGGACGACGGCTTCTTCACGTATTTATAGGATGTGAACGGCCTTCAATTTGATCACGATGTACGGTCGAATTTAAATTCACGGAATAAATCTCGGCCAAAAATGATAATTCTTCTAACTATTACACCCAAAAGATAAATCCTTTTATCTTTACCCCCTTTGAATCTCGGCCAAAACGAAATTCTTTTATCTTTACGCCCAAAGAGATAAACCCTTTTACTCCCTTCGAATCTCGACCGTAAAGAAGACTTCTTATCATTACCCCCTCTATATCTCGGCCAAAACGATATCTTTACTCCTTTTCATTACGCCCAAAATGATAACATCTTCTAATTTTGGCCAAAACTATGATTTTTCTTTCCGTTACCCCCTCCAAATCTCGGCCAAAACAAAGAAGAGTCTTTATCATTACGCCCAAAACGATGAGTTCTCCAATTTTGGCCAAAATGATGCTTCTTATCTTTACCCCCTCCAAATCTCGGCCAAAACGTTGAGTCCTTTTGCCATTACGCCAAAAAAATAACATCCTTTTATCTTTACCCCCTTTAAATCTCGGCCAAAATGAAATTCATTTTATCTTTACGTCATTTCTTTTACCCCAAAAGAAGTGAGACATATTGCTTTTACGCCCTGGCTGGCTATGATCATCTCGGCCAAATATTATGATTTATGACCGATCCATCCATTAATTCGACTTGCCTGCAGAATCATTATAAAAATTAAGTAATTCCACCCATAATTAAAATATTCAAAGAATTAATAAATAAAATCGATAAATTCAGAATTATGACTAAAAATGATTAAAAATGATGCATGCCATGATCAAATTATAGAAAAATTAATTAAAATAATAAATTAAAATATGTTATATTTTGCATGCATCAAACTTCCCCAAGCTTAAAGTCTTGCTTATCCTCAAGCAAAAATTCAAAGCAAGGCTCCAGAAAGTTTCATCATAGCTTTCACATTGTCAACTGACTAATTATCTCACACAGTTCTTCTATACACCTACTACTCAACATCTTATCATTTTTCATGCACTTAGCTTCGTAGAGGTTCTGAATGCTACATAAAATTAAACAATCTCAAATTCAGCCTTGTAGAAAAATAAATTGTCTGTCAAATAATAGCATTGATATTGAACACATAAGTACTAATTGAGCTTAAAACTTTTCTTTTTCTTTTTCTTTTCACTTTTATTTTCAATCATTTTAAAAGTTCTAATCTTCAAGCATGATTGCACAAGGAAGTCCATGTAATGGACTTTGGACTGATGACTCCCAGACCAGATGGTCTTAGGGCAACAGGTGATAAAGCACCCCTCGAGTTTACTTGTCCGAACAACCAAGGTTCTGAATGAAGAGTTCGAACTTAGCCATGATTCAGTACTCCTGTGCTTCTCCATATTTCACAAGATGGTCCTTGTAGCAGGCTTTCGATCGACGGATCCCAGAGCAGTTGCCCTTAAGTCGTTAGGTATGAACCCCTACGGATCTAATTATCCGAACACATCTTGGTTCCGGATAACATTTTTGTACCTACACATAACCTTACTCTTTTTTTTTCTTTTTCACTATTTTCACATTTTTTTAAGCTCAAGGAGTACTTAATACGGTCAATACAAAGGCTACTACTATCAAGACTTAAATGAAATAAATAAAAAGGCATGAATATGATTTTGTCGTCTAGTCATTCATAATTCTACTTAGCATAAGCACATAGTCCATAAGTTTAATACTAAAATAGCAAGTGATAAGAAAGAAAAGCATTCAAATTTCATCAGTTAACGACATGTCTTTGAACTTTTACTAAAAGATAATTAAAACAATAGGACGAAAGTTAGTAAGATGGTAGCAAAATTGAATGCATGCAATGGTATTTTTGGGAAATTTTTTAATTTTTTTAGATAAATGCATACATAGACAAATATAAGTAGATAAAAAGAAAGAAACATGCAATGCATGAAATGCAAACTCCCCCAAGCTTGAACCAGACACTGTCCTCAGTGTTAATCCAGCAAGGTAGAGAGATACAAATAAAATGGAAAAACTAAAGAAATAAGTAAGAGAGAAAAGATACAATCGGATTTATCGTCGATGGGGTGGTGAAGTACTCGGCCTCAATAGTTGTAAGGTCTCGGCTGCAATATATATGTCAGAGTGTCGGCCGTAATTCGATAAAGATCTCAAAATCGGTGGTCAGCTGAAGTCTCGGCCGTAAGGATGAGAGCTGTGAGGAACTCCGACCGGTAAAGGACATGGGGGTGGCACTTTGGGCGTAAGGTAGCGGCGGAGACGGCGGGAAACTTCGGCCGTAAGGTGGTGTGGATGACTATCTTGGCTGAAATTGTAGTGGTTGATGGTTTCTCGGCCGATAATTGATGGCTCTCGATCGGTATTCAAGGAGAAGCTTTGGCCGCAATCTCTGAAGATCTCGGCCGATAGTTGATAGTCTCGATCGTAAGGAGGGACAAGTGGTAAATGTTGCAGTGACGAGGTCGTCTCACCTTGTCATGTCCGTTTCGAAGTTTTTCCCTCGCACATAAATTAATTAGATGACTCCATAAAAATAAAATAAAATAAAATAAAATTCTAAAATAAAACTATCACTAAAACTAAACAAATTCTACGTAACTAAAATATTAATCACCAACTAATTAAAATTTAAAGAAAAAGGTAGAAATAGTTCTGATTTATAGTCGTCAGCTTGACTTAGTCCTGATGAAGATCAAGGCCTATTTTGCTCTTCTCCCCTTGGATTTTTCTCTGTATTGCTTGGGAGAGAGCCCGGTGTACGTCCAGTCAGTTGTGATGCCATCTCGCCTAGTTGTCTTTCCAAATTTCGAATTGATGCATCTTGACTCGTGGCTTTAGATTCCATATTCTTTTGCAACGCTTGCATGATGTCTATGATATGTGCCATAATCTCCTGCATGTGATTTGATGATTGATATTGATGAGCATCAGGTTGCCTTTTTAGTATATAATCTTTTGATGGACCAGAAGGTTGGCCTTGATTCTGATTATAGGCAAACTTCGGATTGTGTCTCCAACCATAATCGTTGCTCCTGAAAAGTGGGTTGGAAATAAAGTTAGCATTTTCAATTTGATCAGGATTAGAAATGTACCTTGAGGGCAATAATTGCTCGCATATCCTCCTCCACAGTTGTTGCACACCATTAATGACATCATTTGCTCAAATTTATTATTAAGTGACTCCAGCTGAGTCACTACTTCAGACGAATTTCTACTTTTTGTAGCATGCACATCATGAGTTCGACGAGATGGTCTCCTTTCTTGGCTTGACTTGAGGGCTACAGCTTCAATTATATCTGGTATCTCACTTGGGAGTTTAGATCCCAGCACGGTCCCTCCTGCTGATTGGTCGAGCTTATCTTGATCTGCAGCTCGCAATCCATGGTAAAAATCTTCCATCACTTGCCACTTTGAAATTCTATTGTCAGGAACTCTGGCCAGTAGTTCCTTATATCATTCCCAGGCTTCATATAACGTCTCGTTATCGTCTTGAACAAATGCCCTCAGCTCCCTTCGATATTTGCCTGCTTTTTGTGGTGGGCAATATTTTTCAACAAATTTTTCTACCAGCTCCAACCATGAGTGAATCGATCCTTGCAGGCAAAGTTTTAAACCAAGTGGAAGCTTTGTCACGTAAAGATTGTGGAAATAATAAAAGACTAATAACTTCAGTAGAAACATTATTATTTCTAAAGGTGCTCAGAGTAGCAAGAAATTTATCAAGGTGATCGTGAGGGGCTTCATGAAATCCTCCTCCAAATTGAGATGCTTGTATCATCCTCACGATTGCAGGATTTATCTCAAAATTATTTGCGTTAATATCAGGCAGCACGATGCATGATTCTCGATCACTGTATCTGACCGAGACATATTCTCTCATAGAAAGCTCTGCTTCATCTTCTTGCTGATTATTATGTGGCGGAATCAGTTCATTTTGTTCATTGTCGCGTGCTTGTTCCGCCATCATTCTTATATTTCTTCGTAATCGACGATAGATTCTTTCAATTTCAGGATCAAATTCTAACTGTGGATTTGAACTCCTAGTGCGCTTATCAGAAGATTCCAGGATTGGTTGTGATTTAATTTCCAATTAGTACCTGCAACAACCAATTGTCAGTAAAATAAAAGAAAGATAAAATATATACAAAAAGAAACAAAAAGAAATACAGATAATAGATCACGAAGAAATAAAATTTAAATCAATAAAAGTCTTTCGGAATTATCGAGTTGAAACCTAATTACGACGCTCTTCAAACCAATTCATATGCCAAATAACTCGACTGAAAGAATCAAATAGATAATTGTAAAAATCATGCACTCGTTCGGCCATAAAACTTAACCATGTCTCAACATTACGGTCGCAAAAGCAATAATTAGCAAAAATAATTTCAGAGAGGTTAATGAACAATCTCGATCGAAATTAAATTAGTTGAGAAATAGAATAACCCGAGGCTCGTTCGGCCGTAAAAATCATAAAATAGTGTCGAAAGGGGTTAATCAACGTGAAGGCGTAAAACTTGTGGATTATGGCCGAAACAAAGTCGCAAGATGGCGTAAAAATTAACTGAATTATGTCGGCCGAAAGAGGATTAAATTGACTCTGGGCGTAAAGAACCGAAGTCGACAGCCTTTTGGCCGTAAAATAGAACATGTTTTCGGCGGAAATAAAAATTGAACGAAACGTCGCCAAATGAATCATTACGACCGACAAAGAATACATTCGTACGGGGCATAAATCGGACATTAATCAATGAAGATTAAGTCAAAACGTGCGCCAACTAGGGGGTAATCAAATTAGTATGGTGGCGTAAAAATGAATGTTCAGAAGAGATCGACCGGTAAAACAGAAAGCTATCCACGTCTCGGTCGTAACACAATTTGTATCAGAAAATTGAAATACGAATCCAAAGTGACAAATAAACATTATGGCCGAAAAATAGAAGATTAAGAGATCAATTATCGGCCGAGATGAAAATTCAAGCCGTAAAAGGAAGAATAACACGAAAGAGATTTAACCAACGTTCGCAAAGAAAATTTTAGAAAATTATCGGCCGCAAAATGAGATTAATCGAATGCTTAATCTATTCAATGCGCAAGAAAACAGTTGGATCATATGGAATACGTGAAGTGTCGGGCGTAAAACTTTTGAATCATTGAAGCCGAAACGAGTTTTAAAATTATTACGACAGTAAAACAAAAAAAATTAACTTCTTGGTCGATAACTAATTCAAACATTTTCGAAATCAATTTTGCGGCCGCAAAAATAGAAGTTTAGAATTCGACATTGCACAGGTAATTATTTCGAAAAAATCCAAGTGCATTCAGAAATTTAAAATCGAGTGGCCGAAATCAATAAACTTTAACATGTCGTGACCTTTATCTGCAAAAGAAGAAATAGTAAATTATTTACACAAATAATTAAAACAAACAATATAACATTACATATTTACAAAGAATTTATTTACAGAAATTATTTACAATTAAATTACATCTCCTAATAATTCATAAAATTAGAAATTAATTAATAAAATATTCTCCGGCAATGGCGCAAAAAACTTGATGCGTGAAATGATGTAACAAAATAAAATCGCTAGCAAGTACACTAGTCGCTCAAGTAATATAGTAAATAGGAGTAAGAGTGTCGAACCCACGAGGAATATTATTAATTTAATATCTGAATTTATAAATTAATAAGAGAGAAAAATATGGATTTTGAAAATGAGTTTTAAAAGATAAAGAAAACAAGATAAAGATAAGATAGTGGTGTTGAAGTTAGGCCTTAGGATAAAAATAGATCAGGATAAATATTTGAACTATAAAAAATAAATTTAATCTTTAAAGATTGTTTAGAGTCTCCCTAAAGTAATCTAACATGATTAGCTTGTGGTCTTCATGACTAGCATCCCTCAATCTAATAATATAGAACTATCTTAATTTAATAAGAATTGAAGTCTCCACGACTGGTATTCCCAAAATCATATTAAAATTAAGATGCATTAAATTGGATTCCCTAGACTATTAATCACTTCACAAACTGGTATAGATTAACAGACCACACAAATTTGATTCTCCACATACTAGTTATCAAATTTATGTCAATTATTAATTTTAGATAAAATCAATTAAAATTAGTATCATGAATTATGAAATTAAACACTCCACAAACTGGTATAGCCTAAATAAAAAAATCAATTAACTAACATAAAAGCATTAAGCACAATTAATAATTGATCAGAAAAGATTAAAACAAATAAAATAGGGTCCAAACATTTTTCTTCAATTAATAATCTCCTAAAATAATAATACTAAAAATATGGAGTCCATCCTAGAAATTCTGGAGAGATAATAAAATATAAATCGTAAAAATTGGAAGAATTACACCCAAAATAGAGATCTCGAATTTGGCAGACAGTCGGGCAGCCTCTCGAACTTCCAGCCGTCGCACCTCTCTCCTCTTGGTCGAAGCCTGCAGATGCTCACGACTCAACTGTGAAGAAAACCTGAACTTCAAAGCACGAATTGGGACGACGGCTTCTTCACGTATTTATAGGGTGTGAACGACCTTCAATTTGATCACGATGTACGGCCGAATTTAAATTCACGGAATAAATCTCGGCCAAAAATGATAATTCTTCTAACTATTACACCCAAAAGATAAATCCTTTTATCTTTACCCCCTTTGAATCTCGGCCAAAACGAAATTCTTTTATCTTTACGCCCAAAGAGATAAACCATTTTACTCCCTTCGAATCTCGGCCATAAGGAAGACTTCTTATCATTACCCCCTCCATATCTCGGCCAAAACGATATCTTTACTCCTTTTCATTACGCCCAAAATGATAACATCTTCTAATTTTGGCCAAAACTATGAGTTTTCTTTCCGTTACCCCCTCCAAATCTCGGCCAAAACAAAGAAGTCTTTATCATTACGCCCAAAACGATGAGTTCTCCAATTTTGGCCAAAACGATGCTTCTTATCTTTACCCCCTCCAAATCTCGGCTAATGTTGAGTCCTTTTGCCATTACGCCCAAAAAGATAACATCCTTTTATCTTTACCCCCTTCAAATCTCGGCCAAAACGAAATTCATTTTATATTTACGTCATTTCTTTTACCCCAAAAGAAGTGAGACATATTGCTTTTACGCCCTGGCTGGCTATGATCATCTCGGTCAAATATTATGATTTACGACCGATCCATCCGTTAATTCGACTTGCCTACAAAATAATTATAAAAATTAAGTAATTCCACCCATAATTAAAATATTCAAAGAATTAATAAATAAAATTGATAAATTCAGAATTATGACTAAAAATGACTAAAAATGATGCATGCCATGATCAAATTATAGAAAAATTAATTAAAATAATAAACTAAAATATGTTATATTTTGCATGCATTAGTTTTGAACTTATTTGAGTTATGTGTTGAGAAAAGAAATGATATGTCAGTATATGTTTTTAGACTGTCCAAATCACATGATGATTTCTATTCAATTGTATATTTTAACGAGTCTTTCGAATGTGCTTTTGATTTCTCAAAATTTGTTTACTTCAAATTTTATGCGATTCGTTAATTGATTATATCAATTAACATGTACTTAATGGTACATATAAAGCAAATTGTACTTGAGGGTGGTACTGGTAAACCCCTACAAATATATAAAGGCAAAATGAAATTTTGTCTAATGATATTGATAACGAATATCACGTAGGGTTAAAACATGATGATAATATGTTCAATAAGTACACGACCCTATGATTGAGCGTGTTGCTCGTGACCACCTTGAGGATATACTAAAGCAAGTGTCATCTTGCATAGTGATGTTACTGGTAAACATCACAAAGAAAGAATAGACCATGCGTCCTACATGTTCACCAATTGTCGAAAAATATAGTGATGTTACGAGTAAACATCACAAGAAAATAGAACATGCACCCAACATATTCAATAAATTATCAGAAATGATATTTGTCACAAATAATATTTTGATAGACATTACAAAGAATGAAAGTATAAGATGTCATGCTTAGACGAACGTTCGGGAACAATGTTCGCCACAGGATGCTACTGAAAAGTATATTGTATTCATATGAGAAATGAATATAAATGGGCCAAAAAATGAGGGATAGAGACAGATGTTGTCGAATTCGTCTAAACCTTAGAAGCTTTTGAGAAAGAGTTGTTACTGGTAAACATCTCAAGAGGCAAAACACATAAATGTATGCTTGCACAAATAATCAAAGAAAGCCTACTTAAGATTAGGCACGTGGGGGTGAACACATAAGAGAAGGGCGTTCGACTATAGAATGTTGCCGAAAAAACATCCAAGAGATCCCAAGATATTGTGCGGTCAAAGGCAATGACATTCAATGATATTATAATATATTGCTGGTGTAATTAAATTATGATAGATGAAATATATTATAATTTATTACTAGATTTTCAAATTTATCATGGTATAATTAAATTATAATGGATGAAATATCTGTGATATTTCAAAATTATAATTTATTACTGGATTCTCTGATATGAAAATATATTTGCACTTTAAACCCTACTTGAGTTAGAAAATATAAGAAAATTGTTGGCATTATTTCATTGGATATTAAAATATATTTGCATTATATACTCTATAAGAGTAATCAAATATAAATGTTGTCAAAATTGTGGATGTCGAATTTTTAAAATATATTTGCATTTTATACTCTATGAGAGTAAGCAAATATAGATGTTGCAAAGTGTGAATCACTCATTTGCTTTATTGCAAATGTGAACATCCGAGGAAAGTGACTAATAAATTGTCAAGAATTGAAGGACGAAATAAGAAATCATCCATATCGTATCAATGCTTAGAGATACTATATTTCAAAGAATCTTGAGTTGGATTCTATTGTTTGAAGAGTTAGGGACGCGGATTGGCCATTTGCATACAAACTAATCTCGAACTTGAAAAAGTATTTGATATAACGTAAAAGATATGAGTTATATGAGGGAATTGATCACCTAAATGGTCATAGAATGAAAGATTATTATATCTCTAAAGTAATCACCTATGTAAGAGATTTGATTGATAATTCAATTTCGAAGTGATTATATATGTGATCATAGAAATGAATTAATCACTCGTGACATGACGCTTGAAACGTGTATATAATGAAATAAAGTCTATGAAGAATGACAACTTGAATGGTTGCTTTCTTGATAAGTGTGAAAACTATCATGAGAATAGATGAAAAAGCAAACTAAAAGACTGTTTGTAGATCTTTTATATCAATTAAATATAAAGTGAAATTATACTTGTGCCTATGTGGCAAAGGAATGTTTGAAAGAAACATTCGGATTAATTTTTGGAAGTAAATTAATCTTGATAAATCTTAGTGGAAAAGTCTATCATAAATTGAAACTACATAGACAAAAGAATATTTAGGATACAATGTGAAGAAATTGTATCGTTAGAGCTCACATGAAGACAAGAACTCTTAGTGATTACATGGTGTAAAAGTTTTTGGTAATCTCATTAAAAATCATAAATGTGAGTATCGAATATCGATAAATGAGTTTTTGCTCATCTTGTTAAAATCATAAATGTAGATATAGTACTCTTTTTTAGTAAAGAGAAATAAAGTCGTAATTATCTTAAAATGTGGGGGTGCACCACCTTAAAAGACAATGAAAAACATACATGTGTAAATGTATGTAAAAATTGTTTTATGCTAAAGTTGTGAAGTCATGTGTTGAACTTCAAAGAAATATATTTTCTTGTTGAATTTGTGTAATATCAACAGTTGGGAAGAAGCAAAATGGTTTGAATATTTTGAATAAAAATGTTGTGGCCACGGCTAGTGACAACTATTTCTATCATCTAGTGATTTACATTAGTAAAAGTGTGCGATGTTAAGTACTTTAATGCCAATTTGAATCTATGGTTATTAGTAATGGAAACCCTTTCTTATTCTAGTAAAAATCTAGTCTCGAGTTTAAACCTATGGTTATTAGTATTGTTGGAGCTTACATGAAGGCAAGAACTCTTAGTGATTACATGGTGTAAAAGTTTTTGGTAATCTTATTAAAAACCATAAATGTGAGTATCGAATATCGATAAATGAGTTTTCGCTCATCTTGTTAAAATCATAAATGTAGATATAGTACTCTTTTTGAGTAAAGATAAATAAAGTCATAATTATCTTAAAATGTGGGGGTGCAACACCTTAAAAGACAATGAAAAACATACATGCGCAAATGTATGTAAAAATTGTTTTATGCTAAAGTTGTGAAGTCATGTGTTGAACTTCAAAGAAATATATTTTCTTATTAAATTTGTGTAATATCAACGGTTGGGAAGAAGCAAAATGGTTTGAATATTTTGAATAAAAATGTTGTGGCCACGGCTAGTGACAACTATTTCTATCATCTAGTGATTTACATTAGTAAAAGTGTGCGATGTTTGAGTACTTTAATGCCAATTTAAACTTATGGTTATTAGTAATGGAAACTCTTCCTTATTCTAGTAAAAATCTAGTCTCGAGATTCAAAGGATAACAATAAATTACTTAATAATAGGTGCACTAATAAGAGGATTTAGTGAAAATATTAATTAAGGATGAGTTGAAAGCTTTAAATGGATGGATATGTGTTATCCTAAATCGATATGTGTTATCGACGTATTCCACCTATATGAATATAGAAGTAGTGTCGCTTCAATCAAGAGAGTTAGAGGTTCACTCTTGTAAATATTCATGAAATTATGATGAGCACATGGTCATAATAGTGCTAGTTATTAACAAATTTACAGGCAGAGCACTTTCATAATGGAAGGAGAATGAACAATTACGAGTTTGCTATCACAAACATCCTATTTGGACATGAAAAAAGTTACAAAAATTATTTGTTGAATATTTTTTGCCTTCATCATATCATTATCTTATTTTTCAGCAATCAAGCAAATATTAACAAGAGAGGCAAAATTTATTGCAAGAAGTGCAAGTTCATTTGAAGAATATCAACAATTCGATTGACAAAGTTCAACAACAATTGGATAGTATAATTAGTAAAATTCCCGAGGCTCCTTCAAGATTTGTGCAATCTTGTGAATATCAATTGTCTTTAGAAGTTATATCTGCTCCAATTGAAGAATTACAAGAAACCATTCAAGATATCAAAATATATCCAAATACTATAGTTAATTATTTTGGATTTTCTTTCAATATCTGTGCAATCATGTGAAAATCAATTATCTTTGAAAGTTATGTCAGTTCCAATTGAAGAATTACAAAAAATTATTCAAGATGTCATAATCTATTCAAATACTAAAGAGTCGGTTATCTTGAATTTCTTTCTGACGGAAAAGAAGATAAATTTATTTAGGAGGTGGATGAAAAGTTGAAACTAAATTTGTCAACTAACAAAAGAGATCTACTTCAAATGCTCCAAGTTGATCTTAGATGTATGAAAGTATTCGTCAACGCCAAATATTTTAATTTTTTGTGGATTATATTTTCAAGTCAAAATTTAAGGGCAATACCTTATTATTTGGTACTATTATACAATATGCTTGGTTTAAATAACTTATCTCATGAGTTGATAAAGAAGACTAGACTACTGCGGGATATCAAGTATGAACCCCCAGATTCAATTTTTAGAGTTCAAGATCGAACTCTTTTGAAGAAAGGGATACTGATGTAGGATAGATATAATAGAAGATAAGTATTGTTAGTTGAGATTTTTATCTAGATATTATTATTATTATTTTATCTTTATAGATTTTAGATTCTTTTAGATTTGATTGTAAATGCCTATAAATAGGCATAACCTCTTCCATTATTAGACAGTTCAATTATTATCCAATTATTCATTAAATTTGTGTCGTTTTATTTCACGGTGGATTCTGAGCTTCAGTGGATTCCGAATTTATCAAGCTATTAGTGATGCTTTGAACTGTCAATCTCTTTTGAAATTCGTTCGAAAGTTAAATTCGTCCGAGTTTATCAAACTATTAATCTCCTCCACTATGTGATCTCTCGCCGCGTCATATGTGTATAACACATAAAAATACATTCAAATCATACTAAAATAAAAGATTGAGTTATTCAATAATTATTAGTTGACGTACTCGACGACTTCGTTGTATTATGAGAATATTATTGTCGCAAACTTAATAACAACATCAAAATTTTGATTTTTACTTATTATTTCCAACAATTATATATATATATATATATATATATATATATATTAAATTGTCAGAAGTCCACGTAACGATATATGTTCTGGCTGGCTTCCACCGCCCCCAGCACCAAGTCCAAGTAAAAACCTTGATTGCAAAATTTGTAGGATAACTGTGAATGGAGCTTTGAGCCTTTGGCTACTGGCAACGTACCACTCAGCTCACGCCTGTCGCCACCACAGGCACATGTTGGATCGATGAAACATCCTCGAACTGTTCTCTTGTTTTCATCGTCAATAAAAATAAAATCAAACACGACTTGTGCCCCGGAGTTGTCTCATTCACTGACTCGATGCAATTCTGAAACTTATTAGTTGTTTTATTTATTTTCTTTTAAGATTATTATCTGATTGCTACGCAACAATTTTAAAACTTTTTTTAATAATTTGACTTAATCTAGAATCGTGTGGTGTATATCTTTTGATTGAAGATATTCGTTTAATTAATTAATATTATATTCTGCATAAGATATAATATAATATTTTATTCATACTTATTTTTTTAACTAGTTATATCCACTACTATATATATATTATTTTTATTCATACTTATTTTTCAGCTATATATATATATGTTATTAGACTTCAAAATATAACTTTTTCATGATGATAATTTAAGTTTGCACTTACAGCACTAAGACGTATCACATATATTTCCAATAATTTAAAAAATACTAGTTTATTATAACAATAAAGTGTGAGGTGAATGAAGAAGATTACAAATAACATTTGTTGTGACAATACTAATTAGGGCATCGCTATTGTCACTTCAAAACACATTATTACTAGTGTTAAAAATGTTAGACACTTTTATTCTTTGTAAGATAAAATGAAGTGATATATTTTAAAATCTCAATAGTAATTCTCTAGATTGCGTGCTAAGAAGGTGGACTCGAAGTACTCCAGTGCTAGCATAGTTCAGTCAAAACAAAAACGACCTAACAAAAAAAAGTAGGGACAAGATGGACATCTTCTTAGGCAAACAAACCAAGGACGAGTATATGTCGAATTGGGCCGGACTAAGCGGGACGGCCCGCTTTAGTGTCGAATCTTTGCGGAGCACCGTCCCATTCCCGGAACACGCCGAGGTTTCTTTCCCTGATTCGAAGAAAAAAAAAATCATGATTGGAAGGATTGACAAAGGTGACGTCTACACAAACGACCACGATCCACAGCTCTGTCTGCCGCTGCGGCCTGACTCTGAAGCCTTGGCCCCATGCATACCAATACGATGCCTGTTGATTGGTGTCAGGAAATGATATCCTACCTGGTGTTCTCTCCCTCTCCCTCGATCATCAGATCGATTGCGATAAAAATCCGTAGCTCCATTGGCCACTGCCCACGCGCGCTGACCACCAAAATCTGATATTAACAGCCGTTCTGCCAAGCCATCCAATAATTGCCTCGTGCATCTGGCCCTCCTTTGTATTCTACGTATACGTCTACGTCGCACCGGAACCTAAGTCTCAGGTTCCCCATGAGCAATTCCCTGGCACCACCCGACCTTCATGATCCCTGTCCCTCCTTTGGATTTCATCAGGGCGACCAATCCAGTGTGCCTTGCACCTGGGCGACCCCGAATGGTGCTAAGTGTCATCCAAGTTTAATTTTGTCTGGATTTTATAGGACACGCATTCCATGGCCCGTTGCATCCGCCAAAGAATCTTTTGGTTACCTCATCCACTGCATCAGGTCGAAGGTTGATCGATACAAGTGCCACATCATGCATCGATCCCATGTTCAGGTGTGTCCGGCCGGGTGCACGTATGTTATATATAATGGTGTTCTTGGCATCTGTACATTCAGGGTATGCACAACACTCCCAAGCCATATAGTACCCTCCGATATTAGATATAAGGAATAATACTATGTCGCAAGTGATCGCACTGAGCAGATCCGCCAACTTGCACCATCCATTCTGCAGCAAGGATAAATATAGATGCCGGTCGAGAGCAAGCAACGCGCGAACCGAAGTCACGTCCTTCATAGACCTCAAAAGGTTGCAGGGTTCGCCGGCCGCGAGATCACGTGCCGTCGACGATATCGGCCGAGCGTGCCAGCAGCAAGGTTCCTTCCAGGTGAGCTGTCATGCATGTAAGATTAACTACTTGACCCATCGATAGTAAAGTTTTGCTTGATGTACCCATGTGTAGCTAGTCAACCATGGAATCGGTCCTGAGATCATTCAGGGTTCTCTTGACGTCGCCGTCAAATTCTTCGAGCTGCCCATGGAGGAGAAGAGGCATCTGGTATCAGACGACGTGACGAGGCCAGTGCGATACAGTTGGAGCTCGGGTGCTGATGTGGGCGGAGACCAATGCGCCGTGAGCAGGTTCTTTCTCAAACACTATGCTCAGCCAATCCAACAGTGGATCAATTTGTGGCCATCCAACCCCTGCGACTACAGGTGCGGGACTGCTTCTCTCTCTCTCTCTCTCTCTCTCTCTCTCTCTCTCTCTCTCTCTCTCGTCCCTACTGCTCCCCCGCTCCAATTTACCAAGCAAGCATTTTGTCATGGTCCATGGCGTTTTCCCATGACAGAGGCTGACGACCTTCGTTTTTTTCCTCTTTAATATTACGTTGTCGTAACTTTTCCTTTATGTAAAAAAAGAGATCTTGATCAGCTGATGGTCTTAGACTATTAAATCACTGTATGCGAGTATCGTCTACAAAAAAGATTTAATTTTGATTATAGATAGGCGATTAATTAACTAGGACAGTCATTTTTTTTGGTTAATAAAAGAAAGATCAAGATTCAAGAGTGACTTTCTAGCTTAGAGAATATTTATGTTACCGTGTCTCAACAACTCGACTGGAGAAATTTACAGATAATTAGTAAAGTGGTGGTAAATATGCATCAGGGAAATGATGGGAATGTACGCAAAGGAAGAAGAGTGGCCATAGAAGTGACGGAAGCAATAATGGAGAGCTTGGGGCTCGGCCCCGGCTACTTGCAGAGAATGGAGAATGGGTCGCAGGTGATAGTCGTCAACGGATACCCGCCGTGCGACCACATCAGCTCCGGCCGAGTCCTGGGCTTCGCTCCGCACTCGGACTACTCCATCATCACCGTCCTGCTGCAGAGCACAGGGGGCTTGGAGGCGTGGGATGCCAAGACGAAGGCGTGGAGCTCGGTGGAGGACGTCCCTGGATCTCTTGTCGTTCTCGTCGGAAACCACCTGGAGGTGATGAGCAATGGCCGGTACAAGAGCGTCCTCCACAGGGTGGCCATGAAGCCTGAAAAGGTCATGCGGGTGTCCATTGCTAGCTTTCACAGCTTGGCCATGGACGATAAGGTGCAGGTTGCAGAGGAGCTGGTGAATGAGCAGTGCCCCAAACGCTACAAGGACACAAGCTTCAAGGATTTCCTCAGATTCTTGTCCGACGACAAAAGAATGGTAGAACAAGGCAAGAGCTATTTGGACACGCTTAAGATCGATGCCTGAATCGTTGAACTATTATATTATATATATAATAATACGAAGTGTTTGATGGTAAAAATAAAGAGAGTGCTACGTGTTGTAATAGTTGAGCTGCATGCAGGCCTTCAATCCACATCTATATATGTAACATATATCTTTTCTTGCTTTTGTTGTCCTTTTCGTGCCGTTTGGCTTATGAAGAAGTGGGATCATCTGACAGTTTCAATGTCATAAGTCGGCTTAATTTATGATAGTTTCATTACGAGTGTATTCGAGTAGAAATCTAACGCCTCCAAACCGAATCATGTTAGTGGTTGATTTAACTTAGGAGACATTTTCATCTATATAATGCTTTGAGTAAAAGTTTTAATTCAATTGATCATTTGGTCAAAATATGAGAAATGCTAAATTTTTAAAAATGAAAAGAGAATAATATTAAATGTGAATGATCTAACATAAACGGAATGAGAAAGAAGTTTATAATTTACCAAATGCAACGTCCCGAAATTCGACCATGTGACGTCTTTGACTCTTTACTCGAATGATTAAAAAAAGTGGCACGTAAGTGAAAATTTTAATAAATAAAATAATACAATAATAAACGAAAATGCGAAAGCTAAATAGATAAAAGCACATCCAAATGTCTTAATATGAAGCATACAAAAGTCCACGGTATGATACAACTTGATAGGTTCCGTCCAAATTAAAGTACAACTTGATATAATTGATAAACATAAGACTCATACTAGACTCTATAACCAAGTGCACATGCCACCCCGATCTGCAGTCATCGTACACACACCAACTCAGCACGCATCCTCATCATGTACATGTGGAGATCACACAAATAAGCAAACTCAACCGTTAACATAAAGTTAAGTGTGAGTTCGTATAGGTAATAAATTAGTTCCATCATAATATGTATGGAGTAAACATATAAATCAAGTATAAGAATAAATCATAATAGAGGAGTCGATAAAAGAGATTATAGTTCATACCTTCTCCTTTCTTTTTTTTTTCCATATTCGTGTTCATGTTCTTTGTTCGTATTTTCTTGTTCATATTCATATTCATAAGGACAAAGTCCTTTCATTCATCCTTTGGCCATTCATGTTCTTTCAACTCGGCCTGGGTTATGTTCATTGAGAACCCAATCCGAATTGGCATAACCGGGCCAAGTGATGCGTAGAATTTGAAACAAATAAATTTGCTAGCAAGTTTTTTACGCCGTTGCCGGGAAACTATTGTTCGTAACTCTTATTCTATTTTGTATAAGCTACTTTGAGAATTTTTATTTTCTATTTTACTTCACTTTTTCTTTTAGTATTGTGTAAACTTTTTAGGTAATATCTCTTGTACACAATCGGATCATCATGATAGACACCTCAATGACGATGAACAAAATGACAACAAATCAATAAGTTGAGAGAAACAACCTTGCTATCTAGCAAGATAGGATTCATATCAAGGTATCATTGTCAAGACAAAGCACAAAGAAGAATTCTCAACAAGAAAAGAGGAAAGATATATTTTGAGATCCATCTGCTGCACTCACGAAAGTATTAATTTCTTTGTTGAAAAGTTCTCCACTCAAAATTATCAAATCGAAAATTTAGAGAGATAAATTCATAACATGAGGCGGCACAACAAGAAGTCAAATGAGGATGTGGCATCAATTTTTGAATTCAAATCATCAACTTCTGACTTCGTAGAGATGATTAGTCAATTCGCCACAACAATAGAAAAAAGGTTGACAATGCAAGACTTAACACATCCAGAATTTAGAGGCTCAGTTGTCCAAAATTCAGAATAAAATTGAAGTCGACTCACTTTGACTCTTGGACATCGAGCTCAAGTTTGAGGTGTTGGAAGCAAAGCTACATGCATTGGAGAATGAAGTTGCAAAACTAAATTCTCTAAATTCTAAAACTTCGAGCCACATCGACGAGAGCCCGTAAGGCATCTTATGCCCATGCCACTATTAAAATTCATATCAAAGAAGATGGCACCTAGACACAGATTTTTCAATAAGGACAGCGACAACTCAGTGGCGTGTTAAAAAGATAAACAAATACATCATAAAAGATGAAAAAGTTCGAAGGAGGGGGCCAACCTTTGGAAATTCCTATCACTTCTACCCTGACGTCTCCAATTCAGCCACCACCAAAAGATATTGTCAAAGCATCAACTATTGGTTGCACAACAATGCACATCTCCTTCATGCAATCGATAACATCTGTAAGGGATAAAATTACTTCTCTGACATCAACACGATTGTCTCCGACTACAATAGTCCAGTGACGACCGAAGAATCACTCGACGATCCATGAAGATCAGCATAGCTCTCAACTTCCACAACAAAAGGCTGATGTACATGAAGAACCACCAATATCAGATGATGACATCAAATAAAAATCGTAGGCATCATCCAACATAGCATGTGCTGAGCCTCACCATTATGAGTATTCACGATCATAGTCAAACCCGGTGGGATCATTCCATATTTACTTATATTATTCTTAATTGTTTAATTGATCATTTTGTGAAAGTATCTAATCGGAGTTCACGGTGGTGGAGGAATCAGATCGAAAAAATGAGAAATTCTATTTGTAACATATCTAATGAAAAAGTAGATGGAATTGAAATCTAATTCAAAGAGAAATTATTTTATGTTTACAAATAAATATTAAATAATATCCTTATATTATATAGTAGAGAAAAATAAGAAAAAAATAAAAGAAAGAAAGAAAAAAGGATGATCAACCCAACCCGTTGAGTTAGATTATTGCCCATATGGGTGAGGTCTACCTCGATCTATGAACACCTCTAATTTAATGTTATGTACCTCTTGGTGGCTCGGGAGATGTATACTAACATATTGTAAATTAACATAGACTCAATAGTATAACGTGAAGTACTTAAGAATGTAACAATGAGATGGCATAATGATGAGACAATTTCAACACCCGTAGCACATCATCTTTGGGCAATTGGTCAACGCAAATTTAAAATGTGTCTTGATAGGTAAGGGATAGAAATATATAAGTTCATGTGTGTTTGAAAATAAATCATTTTCTAACCTTGACTCGTTATAATTTTTTCTCCTTTTGAAGATTTACGCAACAGACGAATGTGTGTTTGAAGGCATAGCCGTGACACTACAGAGCATGGCCGTCACATTGCATTTTTGCTGTTTTCGACCTTGATTTTTGGTCATTTTCTTATCATTTTGATTTCCTGCAATGAAATTATCCAAACTTATATATAAATAAAATCTTAAAGAAATCTTATAAAAAATTAGTTCTTTTCTTTACTTAATCACAAAATACTCTTAAACTAATGCATAATTTTTCGTGCATCAGTGCCATTCCTCCTCCCTCGTCGATTGAGAGCGTAGAGAAAAGAGGGCCGACACCCCCTTTTTTTGCAGTCATCGACGTGATGGAGAAAAATGGGGGGATGACTCCCCAATGCGACAGATCTCACCTAGAGACGATGAGATGCCAGACACCCCCTCTTGCGAAGATGTTGATGCTGAATCGAAAACTCTCTCTGACGCCGTCGCTTCTGCCCCATGCCGTTGTAGATCCAAAAACCCTCATGAAGAGAGGAGACACATGACGAATCCTGCGACCTACAAACCGGCCCTGCGATGTGCAAATTGGATGCAAATACCTTTAATTAGTATTATAGTATAGTATTTACTATTAATATTAGGCCCATATATCTATTAATGTGTATATAGTATATATTAATTATATATACATATATAGTTATTCATTTATAAATATATCATTATAAAAATTATAAAATAATTTTATTAAATCTAATTAATAATTATTTTGTTATTTGACATATATATAATTTACTTAGTATTACAGCACAATAAAGTTAAATAAATTCCACGATAAAATTAACTTAAATATTATTGTATTCAAATAAATTTTGGTAATTAAAATTTTCAATTGTTTTTAGAAAAAATACATGATATAATTTATGGCATGATCTTATTAAATATATTGCTTACGTTATAGTTTTAATTTCATATTATAAAAACCTTTTAATCAAAATGAATATTAATATATTGTGACATAACTTAAATTTTTAATAGAATCCAAGTTTTCCAAAAAATATTTAAAATATGTAAATATATATTGTAATAATACAATTTTAATATAATATAAATTTTCTATCTTATAAAATAATAAAATATTTATTTAATTTTTACTTTTTATTAAACACTCACTAAAACTTATCTATCAAATTAATTTTTTAAATTTCTATCATTATATTTTTCATCCAAATATTAAACATAAACTTTTTCATATAATCGATTAGTTCTCAAGAACTAATCAGACACAACCTTAGCGTAAATGTTAAACGATTCCATACATTTATTTTTTATTTTGGTCATCTTCTGTTAATTATAACTAAGAAAATTTTCAGTGATATCCAAAAAATAATGTCGTACGTAAATCACCGCAAATAATTATATCTGCAATTAAACTTTTGGGCATAAAGTTTATGATATTCATAAATTGTCATAAGCCTAAAAATAAAAAAAATACAAACATTTCTAATTTCATAATTATTTTGACACCATAATCACCTCTCGTAATAAAAAGGTGGTAAAGAAGAAAGAAATCCATATAAAGCATTCCACGTATATATTACTTACTGTGTGCCGCCGGACGGTAGTACATGCATGTTGTGTCTAAAAAAGAATAAATATATGAAATGTGCATTTATGGAGAAGCATGGCGTGCCTTTCTGCAATGTCTACTTGTCCACGGACCGCTCGGCGAGTTAAGCGGGAACGTATCGTGCAAGAGGCGTGCAACATGTTTACTTGATAGAACAAGTGGTAGAAACAAAATTTGATTTTTAGATTTGATTATTCATTGTGTCATCAAATTGATTCGAGTATGAATTATATTTTTGCTGTCGTTCAAACTTCAAATACCAAATTATTTAAGTAATACTAATAAATCTCTATCTATCTATCTATCTATCTATCTATCTATCTATCTATCTATCTATCTATCTATCTAAAGAAAATAGTTATATATGTATATATTAAGAAAATAGTTATGGATAATATTCTAATTTGAGTTCGACAATAGATATTAATTATAACAATGTATTAATTACTTCGTATCCTTGTGGCGATAAATCGCTTTTATGTGAAAAAAGATTTTGTACAGATAAATTATTTTTAGCCGACAAATATTTTATTTTGTTAGAGCCTCAATTAACTTGTTAGTGCAATTGGTAAGTAGTTTATTGTGATAACAAACTAGGTTGTGTTCTATCTCATTGATTAAATCCAACAATGGAATAATTATTTTTAAACTTTTTTTAGATAATGATGATGATGATGATGATGATGATGATGATGATGTGCCGTGGCATCTGATCTCGTTCATTATTCATGTTTCTGAGAGAATAATAAATTAAGGAAACGCACGCATACGTTTCGACAAGGTTGCACATGAGCGCTTGCACGGGAGTTATACATTCATGTCAACCAAACACAACATTGAACCAAGAGTCCAAGTGTCACGAATTATTATATTATATTATATTACTTTCTAATAGCATCGGAATTGAGTGTACTCACCAATCGTAGCTAAGGCTAAGTTGTCATATGATTTTATTGAACTATCACAAAATCTATATTATTAAATAGGTCGTCTTATTGGAAAAAAACCATCAAGATATATACATGTATGCAGTTTTTGTGTCTAATTAATAAATGCACCTCTCAGATCTAATGAATCCGTTCATTAGCTCTATAAAATTTGGAAATGGATAATAATCAGTATATCCATCCACGCAATAATTCTAATTGTAGCACCCACGATTTTATAACTCAATTAGGGTGTTTGATGGATTGAAAAAAAAACTCATATTGGAAGTGAGAATTATAATTAGATTGTGATTAAGAATTTCAATTAAATTTGAGATCTAAAAGAAAGTCTAATGGACAAAGGATTCCTAAATAAGAAATGATTGAGAGTTTTGTAGCTTTAAAATATTTCAACTATTAAAATAACATTTATTATTATTTTAATTCAAAAATTAAATGATAAAATATTGTGAAATTAAATAATTCCAAAAATTGATAGAAATTAGAGAAAAGGAAGAAATAAAAGGATAATGTAAAAGTAGAGTTTGATTGAAAGAAGTTATTGAAGAGATAAAAAGAAATTTGGGTAAAGATGGATTTTGATAAGTATCAATTATGAAATAATTAGTTCAATTCGGATTTAATTAAATCTAAATATTTAACAAAAGTTTAATTAGGGATGAATGGTTAAGATTTATTCTAAAAGAGTTCAAGGCTCAATAGAATTTAGAACCTTATACTACCTCTATAAATAGTCATTAAAAGGTGGCTGAAAACTCATATTGGCAAAACGGAATTTTCGTACCACGAGACCCATTTCGTCTCCCATTTTTAAGCAAACCGAGACGTTTCAAATGGCACCGATTGGTTTCGAAGCATGCATATAGGAGATTACCAATATCGTCGTCTAAGTGTTGGTCGCGCATTTCATGACGTGGACAGAGAGGAATCACCATCCAAAGTTAGGTGTTCGTAAAGTTTTCCAACAAGAGGATGTTTAGTTGATTTTTTAGTCAACTTTAGGTAGTAAGGGGATCCTCATGGCATCGATTTTTTACGACATGGACCCTAGGCTCTTCTCTGTTATACATAGATTATATTGATATATTATTTGCATCGACTGTATATCATGACATATATAGGATGACCGAAAGTTATGTAAGAAATACAATTTTTCGACGGCGATAGAACTTGACGTGGGTTATGTTCTGCCTAGCCCGGGTCCAATAAAATTCAGAACGAATTGTAGTAGGAACCGGATCAAGTTCCATGAACTCAACCCAGTTCCCATAGGTCCGGCTCATATTCTCTTACTTGAGATGATACAGAATTAGATCAACATAATCGGACCAAGTTTCGACTTGCTCGAGCCGGGTTCCGTTGATGTCAGGGGATGAATAGAAATTGAATAGGATCTGAACCGGATTTCGGATAGTCCAGCTTGGGATTCTAAGATGAAGAAGATGTTATCATATTGGATAGAACCAGCTCGACCCGAATTTTAGAGGACCCGACCTAGGTTCGACTGAAGATGAAAATTGCGAGGCAATTTAACCCGAATTTTGTTCCACCCGACCCAGGTTCTGTTGATCGAATTGGAATTGGTATGAAAATCGGATGAACTGAATCGGGTTTCACCCCACTTGGACTGGGTTCTATAGAAAAATAGATATGATTGGTAATAAGATGAACTAACACGGGTTCTACCCCACCCGGCTCGGGTTCTGAAGATAGGAAAAGGATTTTATGTTATTAAAGTATGTTTCATTGTGATGATTGTATTATTACTTATATTTGATCTCATTGTGATGATATTGAATTATATTATCATGATATATTGATTGTTGCTTTGTTGCTTTGTGCATCTAAGATTGGAAAAAAAGTTTAATTAAAAGCAAAAATAGACGTTATAAGTTAATCAAAATAAAAGATAAAAGGTACTTAAAATTAAGAGAACTTTCAAAGCAGCCTATATGGTTGAAGCAGTTCGCGTAGTTGAAAAATAACTACAAAGATAAGAATAAGTGATAAGCCCTTGTGATTGAAGTAGCTATTATGGTTGAAGTTAAAGAATAAATATTACATAGACTTTATGGTTGAAGCACCTCTTGTGGTTGAAGTAGTTCTTGTGGTTGAAGTATTGAGCAACCTTTGTGGTTTAATGGAAACACCCATATGACAATATTTCTAAGGAGGTTATCGATTAGTTAGTGCTCATAATTTACCGTAAAAAGTCGAGCACTCAAACTCAATAGAAAAAGTGATGAAGTGCACACATAATGGTATGGAAGAAGGACAACATCCAAGTATGTTGAAAAATTATAGTATAGTTATTACTACATTGGTTAACCCAAGATCGATGATATTCCAATATATTCGTCAAGCCTAGAGGAACATGCAAAACATTTGCAGATTGCACTGCAAACATTAAGAGAAATGAGTATGCGCCAAATTATCGAAATACAAATGTTGGCAGAATGAGATAATGTTCTCCAGAATTATCGCATAGATGGAATATCAAAAGATGAATGCTATAATCAAATGGATTCAACCAATGGACGTGTTAAAGAAAAAAAAAACTTCCTTAGACTTGCAAGATCTTTTTGTGAACAGTCGCATTAGACTTGCAGAATATTAGCGGAGAGTCGCACCAAATTACGGCACGATAGTATTGCCGTGGACGAACCTCACCAAGAAGGACAAAAAGATATAAAAATTTGAATGGCTCAGGAAAGGCTAAAAATATGTTTTAAGAATTGGAGAAGAAATTGATAACGATGTCCTTCTTTTGAAAAGACCTTCAGGCCGAGGTTATGTCGCCCACAACCATGCATACACCCCCCGCATGGCATGAGTCTTGATGCTATATAGGAAGAAGATAGTTGCCAACACATTAAGACGATTAGATATCGAATTAGCAATTGTGGTCTTCACCCCAAGAATCGGTGACACAATGTGTAGGGTGAAGAGTTTGAATTCTCCACGAACCACCAAAGTTGAGGTACACTTTCGAACATTTGTCAAAAAAAAAGGATCCAATTATTGAAAGATTACGAGTTTGTCAAAGCAAACTCAATTGAGCATATGTTAAGCAGAAAGGTCACTTGCTCATTTGGCGGTGACAGAATATGAGCATTGAGCAATTGTATCGTCAAACTCAGTCTAGTGACCAACAGTGATGGTGCAAGGATAGCAACACATCTTACATACAATCGAAATTACTATGGAAGGTCGGCAAATGAAAGTGAAGCATCAGAGGTCACATGGTGTACTACAAGAGCTTGAAAATCCTCAATAATATTAAAAAAAAGAGATACCGATGGATGTTATTAGAGGGCTTGACATGGACACAATGTGATATGAGTAATAGAGGATCGATATATTAAAATAGCCAATGTCATACCCATTAAAGAAATGTTAGTCCATCGAAAGCCTCATGGTCATTTTTTTAAGGAGGTTATCCGACTACATGGAGTGTTGATATCCATCGCGTCGGATAAGAATCTACAATGCATAGACCAATTCTGATGGAGCATCTATAGAGCAATTGGGATGTTGTTGAACTTCTAGATCACCTTCCATTCACAGATGAATGAGTAGTATGAATGGACAATTCAGACCTTAAAATATATATATGTTCTGGACTTGCATTAGACCGGAGTGATAGTTGGAACAATCAGCTCCCACTAGCGAAGTTAGTATGTGGCAACAGTCACCACTCTGACATAGGCATGCCACTTCATAGTCATGTATGGAAGGCATTATTGCTCACCTATCAACTGGAGCGAGGTTGATGGACAGTTCGTTGATGACAATTCTCGTCATGAGAATAACTGACGCACATTCAAAAGGATGTTGACAAAATTTGCTTCATCAAGAAATGTTGAAGGTAGTCCACATGAGACAAAAATAGTAGGCTGACGTAGTGAGATTACAAGAATTGAATCAAAATGGAGATCTAACATACGTAGGACACATCATGAAGATGAAGATGACATTTTAAAACGGAAAGTTGAAATCAGAAAAGATTTTTCAAATCCGTTAGGTAGATGATGTAGTTTCGTTTACGCAAATTCGAGGACGAATTTATTTTTAAGGAGGTTATGATGTAACGACCCTAATTTTTGAGAGTTAGAAAAATAATATTTTATTATTTATTTTGAGAAAAATGACCATTAATATTATTATAATAAATAATTCCGAAAATAAAGGAAAATAGGGGAGGAGTTTAATTAAGGATAAAAGTGTATTATGGGATATTTATTTAAATTCGGAATTATTTAGTTATTAAAACAAATCAAAATTGTTAAAAGGGATTAATTAAAAGATTAAATTTGATTAGGATTGTAAGTTATAGATGAATTGGAGATAAAGATTTAAGAGCCCTATAAATAAATCCTTAGAGTCGATCGTCAAAAGAGTTTTCTTTTCTATGGGTTCTTGGTGTTTGACGGCAGAGGCATGGCAAGGCATGATTCAACGTCGAACGGCTACGAGGTACGTAGGGGGGATCCGTAGGTTCTTTGATTATTTTTTTTTTGGATTACTATTGCTACATGATAGTTTTAAAAAAAAAATAGTTAATGGCCGAAGTAAAGAACGAATTGTTAGAAAAAAAAAGGTTTGGCGCAGAAGGAGAAAGAAAAAAAGAAAAAAGTGATAATGAAACAGAGATAGAGATAAAAGGGGTGGAGAGAGAGGATCTAAACATTATGCAAATGACACGGAGAAAATTCAGGAGAGAGAAAAAGATTGAGAGAAGAGGTGATGGCATAAAAGGTGGAGAGAGAATAGCATAATGTTTAGATAAAAAAAAGGAGAAATTTAGGGCCGCAAGACCAGGAGAGAGAAGGGAATTGAGAAAAGGAAATGAGAAAAAAGAAAGGGGCAATTGGAAATGAGAAAAAAAGGGCCTACGTGATGTAAGGAGAAAAAAAAAAGGAAAAAGAAAAGAAAATAAACAAACGTGTGTGCAGGTGATATGGAGAGAGAAGGAAGAAAAAAAAAAGGGTGTGGCACTTCGTGAATAGGAGAGAGGAAAGTAAATAATAGGAATTGGATTTACCATAAGAGAAAGCATAGAAAAAAAAATAGAATAAAAATATGGAAAGAAATTTTTATGGCAAAGATAAAAAAAACGTGCTGCTGGTGGAGAGAGAAACGTGAGAGAGGATAAAAAAAAACAATTAGTTGGCATGCTGGAAAAGAAGGATTGTAATTTCCTTCGGTTATAATTTTCCGACGAGGAAAGTTATTTACTGAATTTTATAGGCCAACATGAAAAGAAATAGAAAAGAAAAAAAAAGAAGAATTGAGTGTTATTTTATTAGTTGATTTTATTTTAATTATCAGTTTTATAGTAATTATCTTGTTATCATTATGACGGAGTATGATATGTTGATTGTATTATTGTTAATTATTATGATAACATGGTTATCATTCCTTATTAATATTGTGATATATTAATTATATTATTATTGATCGCTCTTGATTATCATGCCTGATTATATTATTTATCATACTTGATAATAATATTAGCACATCATATGATCGTATTGTCATCATATCTGATCATATTTTATTATCCTATCCGATCTTATCATTGATTATGATACTGATCCAGTAGTCTTTCTGATTGGGTCTTGTGTTTTACCTAAATTAAATTGTTTAAAGATAGACATTTTAGGTAAACAAGATAAAAGCCGAAAGCTACTGGGCTCATGTTCACTGATTGCCACTAAGCCGGGACCAATTGAATTGAATTGAATTGAATGGGGCAGATAGTGTAAAAACTATGGATGTCCTGTGTATGGTCACTCGTCCCCCACCATACACGAATCCATTGAATCGTATTGGGCTTGCCGTGGCACTGATCCCCCACTGGCCTGCATGAAAGTGGCATGGTGTCCCTTAATTGACTGAGCGCTCCTCATTGAATTGGATAACTCCGAACATTATAAATTGAATTGAATTGAAATAGAATCGAATTAAATTGAATTGGATTGAAACTAAATTGAATTGAATATATCATGGTCATTTGGAATACCGGCGTTGATTGGCATTGCCTCCGCCCATTGAATCGAATTGAATTGTAATTGACCAATGACCATTGAGATGAATTGAAAATTGTTAAATTGAATAGTGTCATAGTGATCAGACATTTAATTGCTAAATCAATATTGATCGATCATCTGATCTTTTTATGATCATTCCTATTGATTTATGACTTTATTGTCCTATTGTTATATTGAATCATCGATCCAATTGATTAGGCAATTATTAATTGCTATCTCTATTGATTGGTCTTGTGACCATAACTTGATATAGTTGCTCATGTTGATAAATCGTTACATTGTAAATTGATTATTGTATTGATTGCTCAATTGACTCACCATTGATTATATCTTATTTTCGATTGAGCATATTGATTGTTTAGTAGACCCTACGTACTGAGTATTTTTATACTCATGGATATTTTTCTGTACCTGGATCCGTGCAGGTGAGAGTACTTTGATAGAGGATGATCCTGCAGGTGGCTATGCTCAGTGATAGACAGATGTTGCACATGTTCTAGATTGAATTGTCTAGTTTTTATTATTTTCCGCATTTATTAGAATTGTGAACTTATTAATATTTTAATTATTTTGAATATAATGGATTATTAGTTGTTATTATTGAAAAAGTCTTCCGCATTTATTGTTTATATTCCGCAAAAAAATGTTTTATAGAAAATTGAGTAGCGCCTTTGGGACGACTCTGAGCACGTGAAAGTCACGTGGGTCTCGGGGCGTTACACTGCGTGCACTGCGTCCCTTTCGAATGGTTGCCCTACATACACCTTTTTATTATGTGAAGCTAAATTAAAATTTTCCTCTAAAATGAAACAAAAGATAGGGTTAACTAGGACAATTATTGCATATTTTTTATTTTCCGATGGAATTACATGATTTTATTAATGAAAATTATTTTGAAGTGGAAGGTGTTTAGCAAACGAGGGAAGATGAGACCTTTAATCCCATGAGTTCTCGAATCTACTAGTTTGGGTCAAGAGCCCAATTTAACATCATTTAACATATTCACTAATTAAATATTCTCTTAATATTACTCACTTCCTTAATTTTATATTTTAACTTTATTTTATAACTAAATTATCCTCCAATTACTAACTTATTTCATCATTCGTATTTTTAATTACAATCACCTATTTTTCGATTATACGATCTACATGGCAGCCACTAGTGATGTTTCTCTTTCCTCCACTTATGCCACTGTGTAACATGGCAAAACACTCCCTCTCTAACATTCTAATATAGTAAATATAATATATTAAAATAATAATATAATAAATAATAATAAGGCGCTTGCGTCCCGTCTGACAACTCGGCCTTGAACAATGACTTACAATTCTCCTCTATCGACGCCCAACATAGCACCGCCATGGCGAAGCACAACCATGAGAACCGTCTCCACATCACCCGCATTGGCGCCATCCTATCCCTTGTCGCCCTCATATCCCATTATGACATGCAACTTTTAGAGGAATGCTTGTTTGGTACAAAATTCATTACGGAGAAGGGAAAGTAAAGAATGGGAAGAGAAATGAGGTGAATAGAATGTAAGAGAATGAAGGTGAATAGTTATCCTTATTTGATTGATATCATTAAAGGGAAGGAAATTAAATGAATGTTAAATAGTTATTTTATTTAGACGATTTTATTCTTTACATATAAAATTATATGTTTAATTTATTTAGTCAAAGATTGAAACATATTAAATATGTATTTCTCCTTCTTTCCACCCGGATTTGAAGGTGAAAGAAAAATGGAACATTGGAAGGGAATGAAAGAAAATTGATGAGATTTTTTTCTTCATTCCTCTCAAACTTAAATTCAACCAAACGAGAGGAACGAATTATCCTCTTTTTTTTTCTTTTTTACCCTCCTTTCACTCCAACCAAGCAAACCCTATATCACAATGTCACTATTATCCTCAACCTCTCCCTCTGAAAACGAGAATAAACCCCTCAACATCGTGCATGTCCAGTTTCTCATTCAGACGTCGTCAGGTCCAATAATGACTGCACCACCCCGGCCTCCACTGCCCAGGCCTAGTTCTCCCTCACCACCAACAATGCATAGGGTGTCATCACCGTGTCCTTCTCCCTCTGCCCGCTGCCCTCCAACAATGCCACCAGCGAGGGGATGGCACCGTCACAACCTATGATGAGTCGGTACTCATCCACATGGGCGAGCCAAAAGAGGCCAGAGGTTGTGTTCTCCCACATAGCTGGGGAATCGACACAGAGCATGTGGACGAATAGTCGGACAATGCCCGCGGTCGCGATGGAAGAGGAGGGCCCTCTCCCACCGATCACCGGCGAGAGAGGGGAAGGGCCTCCTCTTTTTTAAAATTTTTTATTATGTTATTATTTTAATATTCTATAATTGCATTATTATATTAGAATGTCAGAGAGGGAGTGTTTTGACACGTCAAACAATGATACAGGTGGAGGAGAGGCGAATGACACGTGTGCGTAAATCATGCAAATGGAAAACGAACGATATAAATAAAAAGTACAACTGATGAAAATAAGTTAATAGTTGGAGGATAATTTAGTTACAAAGTAAAGTTGAAGAATAAAGTTAGAAAAGTATGTAAAGTTAAAGAATATTTAGTAAAATTTATGTCAGGACTCCAATAATAATAAGATTTGTAATTAGGAACAAGAGCGAGGAGTAAGATTAATTTCGTTTCCTTTTATATCTTTATTTGTTTATTTGTTTTTATATATCATTTATTATAGTTTTTATAGTTTTATTTTAGAAAAAATGAAGACAATTGAACATTTTTTTTGGTACCCACTCGGATATGACTAATTCG
Source organism: Pontederia crassipes (assembly GCA_030549335.1). Lineage (NCBI taxonomy): Eukaryota > Viridiplantae > Streptophyta > Magnoliopsida > Commelinales > Pontederiaceae > Pontederia > Pontederia crassipes. The sequence continues at coordinate 15,620,994 of CM060193.1, forward strand.
AAGTCGGGGTGAAAGTGCATAATGAATATTTTTCTTATCTAAGTGATAATTTTAGGGAACAATTTCGGGGTTATTAATATTCATCGAATCACTTGATAGATAATCCTACTAATTAATTATGCCAATGGGTGATTTAAAAATAATGATGACAATTATAAATATCTTTATTTAGGAGATTGTTATCGTCTCATTTGTTGCGCCTACTATTGGGAGATCAATGGAAAAAGAAAGAGTTCACTACAATACTGTTCGCAACTTGAGTGAGGGCATTGTTGATGCATCAAACCCCCCAAAAAGGAACCAGCTAATGCATACATGTCAATTAAAGATGGATGAATGATGGGAGCATAATTATGTATGCATCTTTGTTTCCAAAATTTCTTATTTATTCTTACTAAAATTTAGAAAGCAGTCCTTCTTTATCAATGAAAACTTTCCCCTTTTTTAAAGTGCGTTTAGCCGCTAACTCAGCTTCCGGGAATAAAGAAAATATAGGTTCTATAAGATAAATAATGAGAGCGTAAATCATAGAAGATGACACACATTCGTAATGTTACATGTTTTAGTTTGCTCGTTGAAGTTAACAAATGACGTTGAATCAACTGATCAAAGGAACACGAGAAGAGTCTTGTACAAGTTCATGAATTAGAAATTAATAAATACCTCAAAATGTCAACTCAAAACATGAAAGATTACTCTACAATTATAATTAATGACTACCTCAAAATGTCAACTCAAAATTGTCAACGTATGGAACTTAATTTTCTTTATGTACAATGTCTGATTCGTGGAAAAAAAAAGTTCAAGTAAAACAATTTTCAAAACGCAATCTAAATAATTGGGTGAAATTTCTTGGACCGAGTTCTTGTCTCGAATCCTATTCATTCCCAAAGAATAGTTAATTAAGTTTGATCGGGTTAAATAAAACGTCAGTAGAATTAATTTGATCAAAAGAATACAATTTCACTCTATTTATTTCGACTACTTACTAATGTAAAAAAAAAATTGAAAATCCAAAAGTGTGCATAAATAAAGGATCAGTGATGCATATATTTCCCATATTATTTAGAGATGTATTTATAGGACGACGTTGAAACCCAAGTGGGAAGTCTCCACGCATGGAGACGTCCAAATGTCCAATAAAATCTCCTCCTCTTGAATACACACCTCTCCTAACAAATATGGCAACAAGAACTACTACTTGCATTATGTCATGCACACATCTTAACATCTTGTCAAACACATATTGAGATGATTATAAGTTTTAATAACCAAATCAGCAAACCAAGTTGGCACAAGTCATAAAGTTCAAACAAAAACATATGAATGATGGACGAAATCAATGACAACAATAATTAGCGGTCCTTTTCTCTCCGGCTTTTAACGCCACGCGGAGGCCACCGTGAGCGCTCGATCCATCCAACCGAACCCGAGTCCGATCGCCGGTCCCCCCACATCCTCCTTCATCGTGAAACCGGGATTGGACCGTGCCGCCGACGCGACCCGCGCTTTGACCTGGTCCGTCGCCGTCGGTCCGAGTGCGACCGGAGTGAACCCGGCCATTCCCATGCGCGCCCGCCACTTGCCGAAGACCTCGCACCGCTCGACCCGGTCCGCGCCATCCCTCGCGACCGAATTGGCCACCTTCCGGGCCAAGGCGCCCTCCACCCGGGCGCGTTCCGCACTGTCCCGCCGCGCAGTGGCGTCCAGCGACTGCAGCAGCGCGCCGTAGTGGCCGCACGCCTCCGCGAACCTGCCGGCGAACGGGGCCGTGTTCGTGTTGATATCCTGCTCCACGAGGACCACCACGCACGGGCGGAGCGCGCGCACCCGCCGGAGGAGCTCGTCGCGGGGGTTCGCCGGCGACACGCTCTCGTCGGCCACGCGCGACAGGACGAAGGGCAGGTTCACGGCCAAGGCCTCCTCGGGCTCGCATCCCAGCGCGGCTGCGTCCAGCTCCGACGCACGACGGCTGACGACGTTGAACCGGACCGCGAGTTTGGACCGCTCTGCCAGCTTCTCGATCCGGTCGCCGACGGCTCGAAGGCTGGACCTGTTGGTGTTCGTGAACGGGGACGTGGGGTCCGCGACGGCGGTGATCTTGACGTTCGGCGGTGGGCTTGCTGCGGCGCGGTGTCGTTGGCGTTCTGCTAGGGCGTGTAGGAGGACGGCGTAGTGGCCGCCCTGGCCGACTTCGAAGTCGAGGATGTGGATGCTCCGGTGATCCTTGGTGGCGTCCAAGATGGCGTAGTTAGCAGCGAACAGGGCGAGCTTGAAGCAGGGGGAAATCTCGTAGAGCATCTGTGTTGCAACGAAGTGCTCCGAGCTGCAGAGCTCCGCGACCAGCGAAGACGCCGGAGAATTGATGCGTGATACAAGCGCGGAAACCATCATCGCAGCGAGTCGCTGCTCCGGATCACCCTGGGGGTTCCCGGTGCCCTTTAACGCAGCGATGCTGGCGGTTGCCGCCTCCAAATTTCCGTCGGCGATTGCGGCAGCAGCGTCAAGGAGCATTTGTCGCGACGAAGGCACGGCTGCGCACGAGTTTGGGGAGCACGAGGCTGTCGAAGAGACGGTGGAGCACGAGGAGGTGGAATTGGTAGGAGACGGCGAGAGGGGGGTCGCAGCGGCCATCGATGCCGCAGGAGGCGCTGCCTTTGTGGGAGAGATAAGCTCCACGGCCTCGCTCCACTCGGCGCCCGTCAAAACCGATTCCTCGTTGCTGTCGTCGTCGTCCAAAAGGAGCCGGCGTTCGAGCTCTTCGAGTCTGTTCTTCATCGTGTTGGGAGCGACGGTGGGGGAGGGCTTATTCTCCGCCGCGGTCCAACCGCCCGGCGGCACGACTGCCGCCGATAAAGGGAGCTCGGGACGGCGGTGGAATCCGGATCCCAGCGACGATGTCGAGGACGAGGCAGGCGTCATCGACGGCGACCTCATAGTTGAAGAAGACGGGGAGGAGAAGTCAATCGGCGGCAAGGAGGACCCGAGATGCGTCCGCTGCTTCACTGACCTCGCGAAGCGCTCGTGCTGCAACTGCATCTGCAGCTGGTGGTGTTGCAGTTGTTGCTGCTGCTGCTGCTGTATCAGCAGCATCCTTTCCGTTTCCGTCATCTGCCGCTTCATTCCCCCACCGGCCTCCGACCGTGCCGGGAAGGGGACCCGCGTGCCGGATCCGCCGCCGTAGCCGAACCCGACGAACTCTCGCCCTGAAGGGTATCGAGACGCCATGGGACAAGCACCAAATAGAACGATCTCCAAGGCGATTGAAAGACAGCTAGCAACGAGGAGAAGCCGATCGGAATCCGCAATCCAAAAAAACCCGAACAGGACGAGTGTCAAGATGTCTTCACAGCATTAACTTCTCTTCCTCTGCGGCAGCTTCCCCTCTGCAACAAGAATTCCATTTCCTCTCTCTCTCTCTCTCTCTCTCTCTCTCTCTCTCTAGGTACGCACAGATGTTTCAATAAATAAACCAAGAAATGGGTGTGCACGGTCTGGTGGCTGGACTTAATACCTGAAAAATAAAGACGTGCGCACGATACTTGTGCTATAAAACCGAGTATTATTACTTTATTTCCGGGTCACGAATAACATAATAATCACATAATAACTCAAATAAATGTTTTGAAAACGTTAAAATAAATTCTAAACCGAAAATATTATTATCAGTATTAAAAATAATGTAACGAATTCAAAGTACTGTTGAGCAACCGGCAGTAACCGGTGGAGGACGGTGGGGTCGTCTGAACGAGTAGACGTCCACCGACGCCTGTTCTTTTTTTTTTCTTTTAAAAAAGGTGTTATTTATTTGCACATTTCTTAATGGACCATAACACCCCTCCGAGCTCCCGCCGTCCCGCGTTTATTTGGAGGCATCGTCTCAAGGGCAAAAGCGGGATGTTAGGTAGGGGGGACGTGTGGTGGAGTAGGCGAATTTGTTGGGCAACGGAACCCAACTGTTCAACAGCAACACCCTTTTATTCTTCTTTTATTATTATTTTTTAAAAATTATGATGCTGCGATCTCAATAACCTCATCCACAAAACTCAAGTTGACGTAATGCACACCACGTCAAAAAAATCATCAATTTGTTACAAAAGATAATTTAAAGCAAACTACTCCTCCTATCATCATCTTCTAATATTTATTAGTTACTCTCAATGAACATTTCGTTGACTCATATATATTTAATTTGATTTCTAGAATCATTAGTTCATCAAAAACTATTTTTTCCTTCTCTATGTTTTTTTTTATATCGACGTAATCAATATATTTTAAATCATCGTTTTTTCACTTGTCAAGTGCATGTCAAATATCTTTTTTTTTTTGTAAGGATGGTATTTTTTCGGATATTTCGCTGTTCGCTTTCCAAAGTTTGTTGTAAACTATGAAAATTGAATTTATTATACTGCGTTTTGAAGTAGGTTAACTGAATAGTTTGATTGCTTTTTTTTTTTGCTATCATTTAATTAATTCTATTAGAAAATCAGGAGTATTTCTCGTGCCACGTGTGGACTAATCAGAATAATAATAGGAATGTGCTGGGTGATGGTTTGAAAAGAGTAGAGGGAGAAATTTAGGAACCAAAATGGGTTTACACGTGTCCTCGAAGTGGGTCCCGCGACATCGCCTAACAATAATAACCAATGATCAACACCAATGGAGGAGGAGTGTTCACCGATTGAAGTAGACGAAATGACCGTCCATGAATTTGATTCGCCTTTTAAATTTGATGGAATTAAGTCGGATCGAATCTTTATTTATATGTATATTAAATTTAACTCAATCCTCCTTAATTTGGATCTGATGGGATTATTTGATCACTTTTTAAAATCTTTTTTTCTTATTTTTTATATTATTAAATGTAAAAATTATTATTTAATATTTATTTTAAGACAACATAAGATTTTTCAATATCAAAATATTATTTTCATATTTAAAATAATTTATTTTATTTTTAAAAATTTAAATCAAGTATAGAACTAAGTAAAAAAACTAATTAAAAAAATTAAAAATTTTAAATCTTCGAGTTGACTCAAGTTAAGAAATTCCAAGTCGAACTCAATCCGAACTCATCAAATTTGGATCAAACTGAATTATTAGATTCACCGAATTGATCAAAGTGGGTGAACACTCCTAATTGAAGTGATATATGAACTCAATAAATTCTGACCTCAAATATAGTTTAAATTGGTCTATAAATAATAAATGTTTAATTAATTGCATTCAGACTGTGATATAGTTAGATAAATTAAGAGCGCTAAATTGATTCAATAAATGTTACGCTTATAATGAATATTAAGTCGTAACTTAATATCTTTTACTTCATTATATATAAATATAATATTATTTTAAATTTACACAGATTGAATTTTGATTAATTATCTATAAGGATAATCCATCATAAAATAGAATAATAAACCGTCGATTTTAAATTCTTTTTCGTTCAGTTAAACTAATATTTAAGGTGTCTTTTCAAAAAAAAATATAATATATAAGCTACATTTTCATCGAAATTAAAATATCATGCTTCTTATGTAAAATTTAAAAAAATGGATTTGATCGAAGAACAAAAGTTCGAGATTTTTTATGTAATTTACCCTATATAATTGATAAAATTGTAAAAGCTTTAAACCAGCACCATCTGTCTCGTCGTACACTTGTCCCCTCCACACGTTCCTTTTCCACCCCCGTTTAAAGATACCGAGAACATTATTATGTTACCAAAAAACCAAGGTCAAGGAAAAAGATCATGGAACGTATATAAATATCTTCTTTTATGCACACTATTTTTTAACTTAAGGACCTAGGCCCGTTTGAATGTCCAAAAGATAATCTCCGATAAAAAATTTCAAATTCACGAAGAGAAATAAATTACAATAATCCTCAACTGATTTTTTGTATTCCATCTATTTTAAAGAATATTATAACCTTAAAAATAAGTGTTCCACATGATTAAACATAAATTGTGAGTCGTGCACGTGTTATCTCTCATCAATCCTAATGAGTTATTTCCTCAAATCACCTTTAACTATAATGATGCTACAGATCTAACACCAAATTACGAACTTCATTTTTTGGATCCTTAAACTATCATGATTTTTTCTAATTTGATCCTTCCGACCAATTCCGTCGACTTCTTGATTATCTTCGAAGTTCATTATACCCATAACTTAAGTGTTAGTCTATTTTTACATAAAATAATATATAATAATAAATATAAAAAATAAATCTTTTTAAAAAGAAAAAAGTAGGGAGGACGATGCCCCCTGCGAGCGCAGGCGATGGCTCGTGGGGAGGCCGTCACCCCTTGCTCCGTGTCACCGGAGCGAGAGGAGGGGGGAGGGGGGTCTCCAGCCCCCTCTGTGTCCGTCGTCGTCGAGGTGGGGACCCTCCCCCACCCTTCGTGCGCGGGGAAAGAGGGGGGAGGGGGTTGCCGTCCCTCTGCGTCGACGACGCACTGGGCGGTGACCCCCCCACCCTCTCTCTCTTTTTCTACGTCGGATGAGTCACCGCAGACAAAAACTCGATCGAAGTCAGCGGAGTCCGTTAGTCAGTGGTTCGTGCTCTCGCCGGCGCCCTGGGATCGAAGCTAGAGGAGGGCGGCGAGGGCGTCCTCGTGGGCAGCCGGGAGGCAGTACTTCGGGCGAGGCGGTAGTCGGGGGAGACGACAACGGCGATGACCTCGAAGGCGAGCACGTGGTGCTAGACGCTCTTGTAGCGGCCGTTGTTGAGCACCTCAATCTAGTCACCGGTGTTGATGACAATGGCATTCTTTATCGGCTGGACGTCGATCCATTGTCCGTCCTTGAGGAGGCCGCCCGCCTCGTCATCCTAGAAGAGGACGCCGCCGCCGTCGATGTGTGTGCGAAGTCCATCCACGAGGTCCGGTCGAGGGCACGGCGGGTAGTGGTTGACCTTCGTCTCGAAGAAGCGCGCGTGACGCGAGGGGGTCCCCCTTTGCGTCGTCATCCAGCCTGCTTTTTTCTCTTTTTTAATTATTTTTATATTCATTATTATATATTATTTTATATAAAATATATTAGCATTCAAGACGGGAGTATAATGAACTTTTCACAAATGTGAAAAATCAAAGATAATAGAGAAGTGAACGCAATTGGACGGAAGGATCAAATTGAAAAAATTGAGATAGTTTAAGGATCCAAAAAATAAAGTTCGTAATTTAGAAGTGATTTAAGGAAATAATCCAATCATAATTTATCTGATGTTTGATTATATTCCACGAATTATCTATTTAATCCAGAAGATAACCCACAATTAAACAGTGACCGTCTATTTTGTACATATAACATAGACGCTCTATTTGCACTAAACACTTTATTAGTTTTCTTATAACTTAAAGTATTATAATATATATAAGATTAACTTGGTATGTGAACATGCGAAGGCCGCATCCTTTAGGGTCTGTTTGGATTGAGAGTTATGAAGGGGTGGAATGGAATATGAGGGAATGAAATTAGTTACACCATGTTTGGTTATATTTTTTATTTAAGTTAAGAGGGAGTGGGTGGAATAGCTAAGCCATTCAAATATCATATTTTTCATTCCACCAATTTTGGTGGAATGAGAAGGGATAGATTATTTTAGACCAAATTAACCTCTTTTCCTTTTTTATTATCAAATTAAATTATTTCCCTTATTACCAAATTAAACCACCTCTCTCTCTCTCCTATCTCTCACACACACATATTATCTTTTTTCTAATATGAATACATATTTATCTATAATTAGTAAATATAAAATTTTATTCAAAATAAACATAAATATATTATTTAAAAATAATATAATATTAATATAATATATTCAATCGGGTCAGGACGTAAAATCTGGATTCGTTCCCGATCCGACTCGGTCGAGTGTCAAAGAAATGAGATTCGGTCCTGACTCAATTATCTATCAGGTCGAAAAAAATTTAAAAAATCTGAACCGGTGCGGACGAGGGCGACCAATCATCCCGATTCATGCTCACCCATAATTAACGATTATAAATACTTTAAATATATAATGAAGGATAAAAATAACTTTTATACACATAAAATCTTCGTTACCCCACTCGACATCTTATATAATTTATTATCCAAATATGAACTTTTTAACGACACACCACGTCATCCCACCCCATCACTCACCACACCACCTCATCTCATCCCTCTATTAGTTGTTTGCCAAACGGACCCCCGTGTTACGCACGTTCAAAATCGCTCGTCAGTGTCAAGAATAGTTGGGATAGTGATAAGTGATTTTTCCTTATTGAAGTAAGGATTATATCGAATTAGTTAAACTTGATAACGAGTTGATCTTTAATATGGCCATACCAATTGAATCATAGGCATTGAGAGCTGGAAAAAAAAACGGCTCGTTGTTGAATTCTCTCGCTTCAATCTTACCTTAGGATTGAAAATTGACGATCGGATTATCTCGTGAGAAATTGACAAGCCGGTCTTCCATCGGACGACTCATTTAATCTCTCATACGTCAGATTAAATATTCATTGGATAAATAAAATTTTAATTAACATAAATTATAAATTTTTCACAAAATTATTTTTCAACTACAATGTGTAAAAGTATTAATTTTAATCTCCAAAATCAACTTTAATTCTAGATACGAAAACATATGTGTATAAGAAATATGTATACATATTTTAAAGATGAAATGAAGTTGTGAAATCAAGATTAAGTGCATGATCACTAAATATATTCTTCTAATGATATAAATAATACAATAAATAAATCGATCATGAAACTATAAAATTTAAGCTAACTGGGGCAAAATATAGTTACTTCTATTTTGTTATGCAATATAATAATACCATAGCAAAAATATAATAGGAATAAATGTATAATTTAAAAGAGATAAATAATATTTTTAATGTAATTAGTATAATGTGCTCTATATTATTAATGATGGTAATAAAATAGATTATATTTCTTACCAAACAGTAAAAAAAATCTTGGACTAGCATATTCAAGTAATGGGATCAAGAAATATATTCTCCTAATGATGTATAAATGACATTATGAAATTATATAATTTAAGCTAATCGAGATAAAGATAATTAACAAATATATTATTCCATTTTATTATGCATAATATAAACTCTACAAAAAGTGTAATAAGGAGAAATACATTTAAAATATTATTTCATAATAAGTAATATAACATACCTCCTTATTATTTCTTATGATAATAAAATAAATTGTTTCTATTATAAAATTGAAAACAAGAAAAAAAAGCATATGAAAAGTTATGTCGACTCGGACTGTTATCCTCTTGCACGATGTGAAACACTCAACCACTACTACTACTACTCCAAATGATATATTTTTATTGACAAATGACATAAATAATTATGGTTTAACATTTCAAATTATTTCTACTAACATTTCGTGATTAGAAGTTAGATGTTTATATATTTTACTTTTTCAATCTTACCTTCATTCAAATATATTATTGTTTCTCAAATTATCTTTTTTTTTCATTTTTTTTTATCATCGTTCAACTACGTTTCTTCTTATATTGATGCTTAACAATATAAAGTTATTTCTTTTCTAACTAATAAAACTTAATTTAATAGTTAATATTTTCATATCATGCATGTACTTTATAAAACTTATTGTCAATATAAATATTTTTATTTTAATAAAAAATAGTTATGAAATTTTATTTGATCAAGATATTAATAAATTATTTATCACATTATAATAAAATTTATATAGTGTTTGAATTAAATAATTTATGATATATTTAATTATGTAATTTTATATTTATTAGCTCATTCATGGAGAATTTTGACAACTGAAACCAAACCCGTAATTTCACTCCGTTCCCCAAATGCCCTATGCGAATTTGTTCCTGAGAACTAGTCCTCATTTAATATGGGTGGAATAGGGTGATGTGACCCTAGTTCCACCCGTGTTCAATCTTTTTTTTTATGTTGACATTTTTTTAATTTTGCAAACTCTTTTTTTTTCTTTTACTATTTCCTTTTTTATCTTTCTTACATAATTAATTAATTTTATTATATATAAAATATTAATAATAGATTATTAATATAATATTATTTATTACTTATTATTTCATTAAATATAAATTATTGAAAAGTTGATTTTTTATATTTAAATAATATAATTTTTAACAAATTTTTTCAGAAAAAAATAATATATATTTTAAACTTTTAACAAATTTTTATTTTATATTTACAATATCTATTTATAATTCAACACCTACTAAAATTAACCAATTATATATTTATTGTTCTTATTACATCAACTACTTCATTGTCCATCATTAAATTTTACTTCATCCAAACACACTTCGAACTAATTTGTTAATTTAACTATTCACTTGGAACTCGAAGGAACCTTTTAATATCCAAAAAGCACCTATATGAATCATTAACTATTAATTATTATTCGTTATCTGTTATCAAATTGGATAGGTCAAGCCAACTGCAACATTATATCATTTTTCACTCTGACATTTCCCCCTCTTCTATCTCTCTCGCACACACACACATCTGTTGTTGTTGCAGGGTCCCAATCCTGTGACATCCTCTCGCATCCTTCGACGAGCACATGAAGACAGTGATGCTTTTCCGCATCCTCAAAAGTCGATAGATGCTATCCACCCTTCACACAAGATTGTCGTCCTTCGCTCGCAAGATCACAACCCTTTGCCAATCCCTTCGTTCACAGATCACAGGCACCAAATCACCTCTGCCCTCCCTTGAACCAACACCTAACCGCCTCTGCCCTTCCCGAATCGACGCATACACATATGATCCCCCAATTTCTCATATCGGAAGGCCCTAAAAGCGTGTGCACACAATGCTACCACAAAGGTGTTATAATACACTAATATTCAATATACATATATACATACATTATATATATAGGGATTAATTTGTGTAACATCCCTTAGGTGAAATAATGTAGAGTGCCTCAATCTAGGCCGTTTATTTTGCATCTTTGGTCCAATTTTTTCCTCTCTCGCGCGCATTGCTCGATCTTCGCCTCCCCTCCGCCGCCGCCGCCTTCCTCCTCCCCTTCTCCCTCCGAGCGCCCCACCGCCGTTGGAAACTTTGCAACCTCCTCCTCTCCTTCGAGTGCTACTATCGTTGTTGAGACCTCTACAACCTTTTCCTCCCCTCCGAGCGTCGCCGCCATGCCCCATCCCTGACCTCCTACAAGCGCCTGCCTTGACCCTTGTGTGCATCGACATTCCAATCATCGCCCCCCCACTGTCGGAGATGCTAGGGAACTCTATGTCCATCACGATGAAGGGGGCGCATTGCTCGATCTTCGCCTCCCCTCCGCCGCCGCCGCCTTCCTCCTCCCCTTCTCCCTCCGAGCGCCCCACCGCCGTTAGAAACTTTGCAACCTCCTCCTCTCCTTCGAGTGCTACTGCCGTTGTTGAGACCTCTACAACCTTTTCCTTCCCTCCGAGCGTCGCTGCCATGCCCCATCCCTGACCTCCTACAAGCGCCTGCCTTGACCCTTGTGAGCATCGACACTCCAATCATCGCCCCCCACTGTCGGAGATGCTAGGGAACCCTATGTCCATCACGATGAAGGGGAAGTCATTGACGATGTCCCAAATCACGACCATCTCGTCCTTGAGTTTATCCGCACACATGTCATGGATCTCCATGGGCCCAACCTCTGCAATATCTGACATCTTCGATGGTTGGCGCTTGCGACATCAGATCTGAACGGTGGAGGGAAAGAGGATGGGGAGGTCGCGTGGGGTTGGGGCCGATGGGGGGCCGCCAGCGCTCCTTGGGATGGGGATGATGGGGGCTGTCAGAAATGGGGTGGGGGGGGGGGGGGGGGGCAGCGCTCGTAGGGGAGAGGGGATGATGTAAACCAAATGTTGGTTGCATATTCGCTAGATGCTACGGTCCAAATTTAGGTGTTACACAACATTACACCTGAAGGGTGTTACTCCCCATTAATTCCATATACATACATACATACACACACATATAATATATATATATATATTTATATATATATATGAGGTTAAGTAGCATACAACCAACTTTTGTACAACCATTATGCAACCAACAAATTAGGATCATTAGATCATCATTTGACGGTTCAAATTCATTGGATGCATATTGGTTGTACAACTTTTGGTTGCATATATATAGGCGTTGTAACATTGTGTAACATCTAAATTTGGATTGTTGGATTTAGCAAATGATCCCCGTCCATGTGAGAATTGGCACCCCCAATCGCACCCCATCATTCCTGACCCCGTTCGAGCACCAACCAACAATGATCCCAGCTTGCGCTCGCCCTGTCCCCAATCGTACATGCGAGCACTGACACCCACATCATCCCCGACCTTTGCTAGCGCCCACCCCGACTATCGAGCCATGCGTTGCTAGCGTCGAACCAAATCTCGTTGTTGTTCTTCATCATCATCATCATCATCATCATCATCATCATCATCATCATCATCATCATCGAGAGAGAGAGAGAGAGAGAGAGAGAGAGAGAGAGAGAGAGAGAGAGAGAGAGAGAGAGAGAGAGAGAGAGAGAGAGAGAGAGAGAGAGAGGAGGGGAGGGAGAGAGAGGGCATCGATAATCAAGAGAGAAAAATAGTTAGGTCGTTAATCAAAGAGAGAGAGAGAGGAGATCAGAGATTGATCATCGAGAGCCTGCCAATTGTCGTTCCTACTTTCCTAGCGCACAAACCACCACAATTCATAATCTTGTGATTTAATCTAGACCGTTCGCTAGATCTAACGGTTCAGATTTAAGAGTTATACATGTTACATCCAAGAGGTGTTACACTCCTATTAATCCACACACATATATATATACATTGATCATGCCGTATAATCATATACTCTAAAATTTTTATTAGTATCATTTTGATTTAAATAAGATTGATCCAAAGAATTAGAATATGTGATTGATGCAATCATAATTTGTGATTGCATGCTAATTTAATACACATATATATATACACACGTATATATATGTGTATGTGTGTATTGGACATCTATATTCAACATTATTAATTCCTAACTAATATTAAAAATATAAATTAGCTCGCCAAGTTAACTCCTATACAATTATTAACTTTTAAATATTTTGAGTTCGATAGTCTAATTCTCAGGTCGATGAATCTTTAAAATAATATGTATTCTAATTGGTCGAGCATAGTTGTTTTGTTATAAGAATACTCGGTTTCTTAAAAATACTTGTTGCTTATTGTACGTGATCAAACGCGGCTAAATTTGATATTTTTATTATCTTTTATTCGTTTTTTTTCTTCCGCAGAATCGTCATTTTATTATTCCATTATTATTATTATTATTATTTCCCTCGTCTTGTTTCTAGATTCCTTGTGCAGGTTGTGCTGTCATGACTCGTGGCTCGTGCATTAACAATTCTACACGGCTAAGGTTGACCTGGCCACGTACATGGTATTAGATGGGAAAAACAGGGACCCACGTATTTTAACTTTACGGAGGATTTTTAAGAGGATAAAGCATTGCTCTATTGAAAATGCCGTATATAAAAACTAACTATCGTCCAAAAGAAAATAATGGAATAGATGAACGAGATACAAATCCAATAAATAATGTAATAGAAAATAATGCAGAAAAAAATCATTTTCTTTGTTTGAATATTTATAGTTAAAATGATGTCGGCAATCGAAAATTATGAATGTAAATATGATTTAGGATAATTTTTAATAAATTAAAATTCACCTATTAAAATTAAGATCCTATCGGAATTGTAAGGATGCGTGGAGTTTATTTTCTATGTATATAAGTAATTCATAAATTATTTATTTTTTATTATAGATATAAAAATTTGTATTAAATTTTATTCTTTTCTATCACATTATCTAACTTTAAAATTTTATTAGTATATTTTATATTTAATACGAAATTAAATACTTTTATGTTAATTTTAACTTATTATAGATTTAAAGTATAATTATACAAAAGTAAGGTTTGAAAACAAAATTGACTTGTTAGAAAGTGATTTTTAATTTTCAAAATAATTCTAATTTTAAAAACTGATAAAAAAGTAATGGATGATTTTTTTAGATAAAAAATTCGATCCGACCCAAACTAATGATAGATGTTCTTGATTAACTAGATATGAATAAACTAGTGGTGTTTTATTTTGGACAACATATTATATCCTCCTAACTCATCCTCCTAAAAATCCTTCTAATATTCTCATAATTAAAACATTTTAAAAAATTGACAAAATTACTAATCAGGGCATTGTGATATTCTAGGAATATTTTTTGGAGGATGTAGCATTGCCCTTTATTTTTCTACCCTCAGACAATATCAATAATAAGTAATAACAACAAATAAATAGTAAGAGATCTAAGAATATAAGCATTATCTTATGTTACAGTATTTGGAAGTCTCAGTAAAATGAGTATTTATAATAGCAGGTACTTTGACAGACATTTTGTTTAAATAAAGTTCGTAAATTAAAAATAAAATAGTGCCCAGGATAATGGTCGGACATTTTATTTTTATTTACATTTTCTTTCTTTCTTTTTTATCTTTATTATTTTTATATCATGTTTTCACTCCATTACATATTTTTTTCTATTCCTTATCAACATAAACAAGTTTTTTTCTTTTTATTGTTATTTTACCTTAAATTGATATTATGTAAAGAGACATTTTAGAAATAAATAAAAATCCTATTATTTTATAACAAAAAATAATATCTTTATTGCGTATAAACATTGGAATTTTATTTATGCCCATACTTGTCAATTAATTCAATTAATGTTTTTATTAAATTTTCAATTAAGTTATTATATGTGAACCACTAACAGATAATTTCTATTTAATTAGTTAAATTATTAGTTAGCAATCAAATTATTGATTGTGACAAACATGGCGGTATACTTTGGAACGTTTATTATATAATAAGTGGTGGAAATTGGGCTTTCCAACTAAAATGATCTGTCGAATTTGAATGCGTCTACAGCTACGTTTATTCATCACGAGGGAGAGAAAGTGTTAGTCTTCAACGTTAATTGGCCTAGTATCAAAACGATATCTCTAGAACGGAAAAGTTTATTCAAAAGAAAAGCCAATTAAATTAATAGTAAATAATTAGTTACGATCATACCAACTTTTTTTCCTAGAACAAATAATTAGTCCTCCCGTACTCACTTTTTGCTAATTTGATATATCTTTAAATATCAAATTTACTTATGAGCTATGTAACATCTAAAAACATTTCATAAAAACTTAAAATTGTTATTGTTAACGTCGATCGATAGGTCGACGGCTTCACAAATCAAACGCCTGGTGAACAACACATGGAAAGAGAAGTTAAATTCAACTTTCACTCATCTTTTTACACGCCAAGACTTGGAATCTTGTGCTATCCTTTCATCTTCATGACACTTGAGGATGAAGGAGCACAGAGAGCTATGTCCACTTCCTATTTAAATCCAACACCTCTCATTCCTTCTCTTTCTTTTCATCTTCTTACCCTTTCCTGTTTCACCATTGTTTGTTGTGTTGATCCATTGCTTTAGGCTCGACAGAAGGCTTTGGAGAGGGCTACAGGTGCAAATATCGAAAGAGACCGAGGAAGGAAGGGCTAGAGCTTGATCCATCAGAGGGAAACAACCGAAAAGTGACAAGGAGGTGTGTTAAGAACTTAGCATATTATTTTAAGGACTAATTAAGACTTAAGTTCGTGCTAGAGAATGGGTAGTTTGATGCTTTGAAATATTGTCTTGATATGCATGCCTATTTTACTACTTTAATGTTGCATGAGTTGGAATCATAGTTCATCCTAAGTTCTCGGTGAATGGTTAAATTGACAAATTAGTTTGAAGTGTGTTTAGATGGAGTGGAACATAGTGATGAGGAACTAGGGAGTTGACGTGATAGAAAAATATTAATGTGGTGGATGAATTTTTGATGAATTTTGAATTAAAAATGATTATTATAATTATAAAGTATAATTTTATTATTAGAAAATTAAAATTTAAAAAATATTTGAAAAATGTTAAAAAAATATAGTATTCAAATATAAAAACATTTTAAAATTAATTATAATTAATGAAATGTTTAATTTTTTAATAACATAATAAGTAATAAGTAATATTATATAAATCCTTTGTTATAAATATTTTATATATAATAAAATAAATTATTTTATAAGGGT
This sequence comes from Pontederia crassipes, assembly GCA_030549335.1. Lineage (NCBI taxonomy): Eukaryota > Viridiplantae > Streptophyta > Magnoliopsida > Commelinales > Pontederiaceae > Pontederia > Pontederia crassipes. The sequence goes on from CM060193.1 coordinate 15,637,199, forward strand.
AAGGTGCGAGTGAGAGAAAATAAGAAAAAAATCAAATAAAAAAAAGTCGTCATGTAAAAAAAAAAGTGCACACTTGGTGGAACCAGAGCGCTGGACCGGGGTCGTGAGGCCCTAGTTCCAGCTTTTGGTTCAACTGGAACCGCGATTTTGATTGTCGTGTTTGGCGGAACTAGGGAATCGGGGCGCGGTTTCACCTTGATTTCATTGTCAAATGGGCCGTTAAGGTATTATGGTGTTATGTATGGAATGGACTTCTATCCTATTATTCATGTGTTTAAGAAGATCATAGAAATGCTTAACATAGTTGTTGGAAATGTTATTTGATTGCTCTTGAGATTGAACTAGTGAATCTTATGTAAATGAAAATGAATATGAATGACAAAAAAAAAAAAGTGGATAAAGGAACATGCTCATATGATATGTGGACTTAAGTTTATGTTAGAATTAAGTTTATATTTGTGTAGAGATATTGTGTGATGAAAATTGATTGAAAAGACATAAGGGCTCTCGCAATGACCTGTGGCATTTTCGTCTCGATAGAAGATAGCAGATATCAAACCAGACGATTGATCTGTCGATCAGGTGCCCTCTCTGATATTTCAATGTTGTATCGATCGACTAGAGTGATAATTAGTAAATTATGTGACATGGACAAAATGGACGACCACTTGACTTTTTGGCGATCAAAACTTTAGGCCGAGAGTTCGCAATTTTCTAAGGAAGATTGGATGTTTGCCGACCTATCGAGCATTCGGATCACACTCGGTTTTGGACGACCCCACAAAATCTTATGATTGGTGACCGCTCAACCTTTCATATGCCCGATGAACATACGTACCAGACGATCGCTCAACCTATCAGGCATCCGAAAATTGGATAGAGACACTAATATGACTTTAAATATTAATTGTGTATTGATTTGTCTTTGTCCTCGTGATTATACTTATACCCGATGAATATAAATGTTAACCTGGAGCAAATTTAGCCTTTAATTGATTCTTGTGATTGAAAGATAGGTTCACAGATTAAGAAAGATAAAAGATGAAATGAAGGGATGTTATGCCTATTTAGATGGGATGTCTACAATCTTACGTGAAACATTTTCCCTTGAGGAGTTTACAACCTTTGTGTGAAGTACTTCTCCCCCCATTAGCCCATGTATGATTTCGGTAACTATACATTTATGTGTTTGCATGACATACCCTAAAAGTGGAGGACTCTTCCAACCCAAGGATAAGATGAAATAAAATGAATGATCAAGATGAATGAAAAGACTATGCCCTCGTGAAAATGAGCATAAAATGAAAAGAATGAAATAAATGTGTTTCCAATGGAAAGATCATTGCTCTTACGAGCCGCGCGAGTGACCAAAGATGTTGACTCTTTCCATCATTCATGAAAATGATCAAAAGTTAAAGATACTAAATGAAATGAACTTTATAATCCATTGTTCCTTACATAATAATCCCCATGACTCTTATTGTTTATGATTTCTATCATGCTTATGGTCTATGAATCATTCTTATGATTATTGTTATCACATTTAGTCTTGTGCTAAAATCCTCCCCTACGTTAACTTTCGCATGTACTTGATTTATCCTACGTGGCTAGCTTGATGTGTGTGTGTGCGGTGACTTGCGCTCGGATAGCACGTTCACATGGATATAGTAGTGTCTTTATTATTTCATGTTATCTAATTGTATGTGGGACCTCTGTATGCTTTGTATTATGGCGTGGATCATGGGCGCCTTATTATGACATGTGATGTACTTTTATATTATTGAGCTCCCGCATTATGTGCTCATGATTATGGGCTTTATCGATTCAGCTTCCACATTAATGTGTTAAATGTTGTATATGTTATTTTTATAAATATGTGGCACCTTACTTGACCGATATGGTCAACAAAAGAGTCAAGACGGCCTAAGAAAGCCATAATACATTGAAAGAAGATTTCACCACATGGTGAGTTGAATTTCGATGTGTTACATAAGCTTACTAAAACCAAATATTATTAATAATTCATTTACATTTTTAATCTCATGACTATTCTTTTGTTATGTTAGTTGAGGTCAATATCTGTTTTGTAAAATTTTATAAAAGTTCTCTTGAAATGGACAATTGAAATAAAATTTATGTTGGGAGCCTTTCACTATGAAATATGTGACGCATGATGACCTAACTGGAATGATTAATTAAATTTGATGGTGAATCGATTTTTAATCCCTGGATAGTGCCTCTTTATCGTCAAGCGAATTGGGCCATCAACATCACTTCTCGATACCATGTTATAAAAAAATTATTATATTTTTTGGTTGGGTTTTGTGCTCCGGCAATTCATGATATCTTCTATTGATTTCGAAGGACTTATGAATTTATTTTTTATTGTTTATTTTTGCTATTGTTGTCTTCTTGTACTCGTTGCTATGAAGTGATAAAGAGAGTTTGTTGGTCAGACATACACTTACCTTCCATTTTGATCATCATGGAAAATAATGCAAAATAGAGTTTCTAGTTTTAAAATATTATTATAAAATTAGTATTTCTAATTTATTGGTCGTACGTACACTTACCGCAAGGCAACACAAAATCTCATTAATTTTAAAATCGTACTAATAAAAAATAAGGGCATAATGTAACAGTTTAATTCTCATATATATATAATGGGAGTCCTCCCTAGTTAAAGAGGAAGGACGCTACTCACTACGTGCATTACCGTCTGATACTAAACGAACAATGGATTGAAATAGGTGTGGTTCAGAATGAAATAAACCAACAGGTTTAAGAAAATAAACCGGTTTTCGACTCCTCTTCTTCCCTTAACAAGCTTGCCACACCCACTCCGACGTCGCTGCAATTCCCTCACGATCACCCTCCCCCTCTCCCTCTGGCACTGACAACCTCGCCGGTGATTGAAGCAAACACAATCAACCATGTGCAGTCCGAAGAAGAGGCCGCCCTCATACGCTAGCCGTCAATCTGCTATGCCAACTGTTCGAGCGTGCTGCAGCGCCGAGCGACCAGATTTGTTCGTCTTCCCAACGTGATCGCGATCTCCAGGTCCCCAACGCGATTGCTGATCTCCAGGTCCCCAACGCGATTGCTGATCTCCAGGTCGCAAGTCCCCAAAGCCGGCTCCGTCGTCCCTGCCCGATCGTGACTCCGGTATCACGGCCGACTCCAACCGTGGTCATACCAAGGACCTCCCCTGCTCGCAGCCATCCCATGGACTCCGTCCCCACCTCGACCCCTCCTTTTCCATCCTGGATGCGTGATGTGGCGACGTTGCCGCCTCCGCAGATGAAGATGACGCAGCCTGGAAGGAGTTCAAGCGAGAGATGAGGAATTTAGAGGAGCTACTGTCAAAGTTGTTCGTCCCGCCGTTCATGGCCGGAATAGACATCTAGGGCAGAGCATAATGGGGAGAGAGAGGAATAAATATGTTGAACTGAATGTCCTGAACTGGAGATCTCAAAAACTCTTTGAACTGATAATTAAATGTTAATGGGAAGAGATGCATGTGTGCCTCCAAATCACTTGAGATCAAGGGTTTGGTGGGAACGACATGCATCCTTGGGATTACAAAAGAAGGCACAAAATGCATCATGCACCTTGAAGAGTGATTTTTCCCCTTTCCTCCCCATACATGATACATGTACAAGAACTGGTATCCAAAAGACAAAAAATTTAACGCTATGACGATCAACTTGTCCTCATTTTAAATCTTATGCTATGAAACGATTTAAAATTTTTCTACGATATCCAAGGGTGGAAGATTTCTTGATTTTTTTGCGGATTTCCTCCTATTGTGATAAAAAACATACCGTTTGTACAAGTAGTGCAATATAGTAATTGCTTGAACTAATAGGATGTTTACGTAGAAGTCATGAAAATGCAAGGTTGCCTTTTTTACCTGCATTAGTTATTGGACAATTTGAAGTAACAAAGCAATCCATATTCCCTATGTAGATTGTTGTTGGATGGGTGACATTATTTTTTTTTTTTATTTGGAAGAGGAAAGAATAGGGAGAGAGAAAAAGAGGGAGGGGAGTTGGAGGGAGGGAAACTTGAGAGAGATGAATATACAAATCTCCTAATCAATATATATATTATATTAAAGAGAGAGTATTTTGCATGAAAACTTGACATTTGGCATCAAGATATGATGCCATGTGTCCTTAACCAAGTATATCATGTATTATAAATATTAAATAATATGTATGATAATTAGAATGTGTGATAACCGTACAAATAAGTAACTATTATAAAGGATATATTAAATAACTATATATATAGTAACTACAATTTATAATAAGATAATATTATTACAAACAAAATGGTTTAAAAAATAATAAATAAATAAATAAAAATATCATACAAAGTTAATTTATAACAAAATTTAAAAATAATTTGGCAATTATTTTATGAAATTGTTAATTACAATTAATTATAATATTAATTTATAAAAAATGCACGAGGAATTAAATTAAACTAATTACATCAATATACGAAAGTTGTAACTTCAATCATATTGTTAGGAAAAAATAATATCTATCTTCTCTACTATATTAAAAGCAAAGAAATTTGCAAGGAGAAGTTGTCATTTGGCATATTATTATGATGACATGTGTTCTTCAAAATTTTGTAATGAATTAAAATATTACATGATATATTATAAATTTTTAAGCTCATGGTTAGTTAATTGGCAACGGCTCCATTTTTTATGCATTATATATTTATAACTAATTAAACTATTGTAGAGCCTTTTATAACTGATAGAATCAACTTATTTGATTTGAATATATCCTATTAGTTAGATAAATAATATAACTGACCGGATTCATTAGATAATTGAATTAAAAATATCTATATTCATTAAAAATATCTTCAACTCTATTCGTAGTCATTAGATAATTGAATTAAAAATTTATGGCCATTTAAGAATATATTTAATCAGTATTTTTATTAGACTGTTTCAACTATTTCATTTGCCATATATTTTTTAAGGATTTGAATGCTTAAATAACCAAATAATTATAGTAACTACCTAAATATAAATATATGCCAATTAGGTAACTGCTAGAAAAATATTAATAAGAAATTAAAAAATTGACCCCTAACAAATAAATATTAGTTAATTGCGACAATATAAATATATGTCCATTAGGTAAGTGATCTAGGAAAAATATTCATAAAAAATTTAAAAACTATTCTAAAAAAATAAATAATAGTTAATTTCAACAAAATAAAAGATGGATATATTAAAATTTATTAAATCATTAATCAATAAGTAACTAATTGGATAATTAATTACTAATTAAAAATCATTAAACACTAAAAAATAAGTAACTGATTGGACACTTTCTATATACATTTTTTACAACCGTATGCTAAGATGCTTCATCAAATAAATTGGTGCACTTAAAGGTTCATATAAATACATGCAATGAAATGAAGCTCATGCACAATGTTTCTTGCACATGCACATAGGTGAAGTTAATCCCTTGGGTTCATGTTGTAAACTTTTTTTTGGTGATTTGATAACTACATTCAATTTTATACTCTTATTGGTGGTGTCATTGGGACATACATGCATGAGACATGAATGCATGTTATGCATTAATTCAACAAAGGTTGCTCACGAAGTCTCATGTAGTTATTCCATCGAAGGCAATGTACCTAAGGAATTAGCATCCTCTTTTTTTTCAACGATTGATAGCTGATCATGTTACAAATAATTCTTTTTGTTTTCCTGTTATAATTTATTATCTTTTCTAAAATTTTGAATATTCATATCATTTTCAGGATAAAAGTTCCATATATATATATATGTATGTATGCATATACATACATATATATGTCATAATGAGATGACAAAGCAATATCTACGCAAGAATATGGGAGATGCATGAATATGGAGTAATAAGTCTCATGCAGTAATGCTCTTCTCCTACACTAAATTCACTATCTCTTTTATCCTACAGGTTTAAGCATTGAATATAAAGGATGAGTAGGAGACATACATGAATGGCCAAGTAAGGATGCATGCTTCTCATAATTAATTATTAGTGTTTTTTCCTTTCTATCTTTTTGCGATGATCCACAATAATATGAAGTCAATCATATTTTTCATTATTAATTAACTAGCTTATGATCATACAAGTTTTTTTTTACTTACATGTTTTTGCAGGAGGCAAATTGTGTTTGTGGTGTCCCTACATCAATTTATATTGTTTATGTTTCTGTGGAAAATAAAATTATTTATTCATATAAATTTATTGTAAACTATTTATTTATTTAGTACATTATTATTTTTTTACTGTGTTGATGTCTGTCACATTCTTTTATATATATTTTTTGAGTTATTAATTGAATAAGATTGTGGAGCATTGTATGCAAATCATTTCAGTGCCTTTCACAAGTTTCATAAACACTTGGAATGCATGCAAGTAAAGTTATCAAAGTTGTAATACATGTTAATATAAAAAATATTAATTGTTACTTTAAAATATTTATTTCAGAAGTGTTATTTTTATTTTTGTTTAGTTGCATGTATGTGACATTCTTTCATATTATTTTATATCATTATAAGTAATCCAATATAATAGTCTAACTACATTTTTAATTGTCATTTTTCAAATTTGTGGCTTTTGAAATTATACTGATTTGTGCCAAAGCATTCAAATTATTAATCTATTCAATTTTTTGCTCAAAATTTTTAATTTGCAATTATGGAATTTGAAACATCAATTTCGATTTGTTTTCATAAAAAATATGTCATTTTATTTCCTTACTATTTATATGTCTTATATTTCATAATTTTTTTTAATATCGTGCGCATACAAATAAAAAAAATAAAATGTGATATGGTAGTAAAACTTTTTTTCGAGAGACCAAACAATTTAGTTTGTTGTATCTTTGAACTATTGATATTAAGAATTTTTACACAAGAAATTATTAAAAATAGTTTCATGTTAAATCTATAGATTTTTTTATTGAGTGTAAACTTTATAAATAAAGTTTAGATCATATCCGATTTTCATGGACACATTTTGAATATCAAGAAAATAATGCCACTGTAACGTATTTTCATGTCCTTTAAGATGTTTGCATTATTATATTAAAAAAATATTTTTCCTATTTGTAAAATGTCTAATTTTAAGTCATCTTTCTTTTAAAAAGAATTTGTCTACTTTAGTTTACAAGTAATTATTAATTTTAGATATAAGATATGGATTGGTTAAAATAGATAAATGATTATTTTTATTTTAAACTAAACTATCATAAACTTAATATTAATCATTATAATTTATTATAACAATGATACATATAGGTAAATAATAATTTAAAACTTAGTTAACTAATTGCATGGATTTGATTCTATAAAATATTCTTAAGCATTATAAAAAAAATAGTTTTTTCAACAAATTATATAACATAACTAGATGGATCTGGCTTTACATCTTAATAGATATAATAAACAAAAAACATTTCATAACAACTTAATATAAAAATAGTTAATTAAATTGATAAGAAAAAAAATGAAATATTAATGACATATGTTTTCTATAAATTAAAATCATTATTAAATGTATAATATAAATCCTTTATAGTGTTGTCATTTTGACCTTTGTAGACAAACTTATTTTGTATGGATCATTCACATAGAAAGGTTAGTCATAAGTTTAACGAATTATCGCATAGTTATAAATTATCATATTAATTGGACAGTTAATTAGTCGCCACAATATTATTGAACTGATAACTATGAGAGATGACTACAAGATGTCGTTAATTATACAATAATTATATAACTTTATAACATATTATTGACAGTTATAATAAGTACATAATTATACGTATATCATGCCAGTAATCATCATCATCACCACCACCTTTGTAGACAAACTTTTTTTGTATGGATCATTCACGTAGAATGAAAGGTTAGTCATAAGTTTAATGAAGTATAGCCCATGGTTATAAATTATCATATTAATTTGGCAGTTATTAGTTGTCAAAATATTATTGAACCATTAACTATAAGAGATGGTTACAAGATATCATTAACTATACAATAATTATATAATTTCATAACATATTATTGACAGTTATAATAAGCATCATCATCATCTAAAATATAATTATTGTAGATTTAAGAAAATTTTACTTAATTCTAAATGTAATTATTTATATAAGTAAAAAAATATAAAATTTAAATCAACATTTCATTAGTATTGTAGTATGAATTTTATTTTTACACTTTCTGCACATCGTGCGGGGAATATACTAGTTATATTAAAGAGAGAGTATTTTGAATGAGAGAATGACACTTGACATCAATATGAGTTGACAAGTGTCCTTAAAAATAGTGTCCTTAATAGTAAAATTTCCTATGTTGATTAATTATTTCTCAAAGTAATCTTCATTATTTCAAATGATGATCAATTAGTCATTGTGATAGAGTTATAACTGATAAATGTTATAGAACATATTATTATTATAAAAAGCATACTCACGTAACAAACATTAGGTATCTAATAAGTTGAATGTATCCATTATTAGATAACCAAAAAGTAACTATATCATTATTATCTTAAATAAGAAAATTATAAATATAATTATTCAAAACATTTTTAAACAATCTTGACAGAATCACTTGATATCGTGTAGGGCATATACTTTTTTATAAAATTGACCCATTGGAAAAATATATTAAATTAATTTTAAAAGTAAATTAAATTTTTAGGTAACCAATTGAGAAAACATTAGTGACTCGGAAAATAGATATTAGTTATGTACATTCTTTCTACCACAATTTTTTTATTTCTTAAATATAAAAAATATATTGAAACAATTAGAAATATATATATGTTTCTTATAATATGTTTTAAATATAATTTCTAATATGTTTCAATATAATTGCTATCATAATTTCAAAACAATTTATAAAATCAATGTGTGCGTTAAGTGGAAAGTTATTTTGTAATTAAAAACCGTAGTAATATTTGTACGCTAATTGAAAGTTATTTAGAAATTAATTATTAACAAATTAGTAATTAAAAAATCAATGTGAGTTACTTAGAAAGTTATTTGGTAATTAAGAAACTTAGTAATATTTGTAGTACTTTTAAGTTAATTAAAAACCTATAACAATATTTTGTATATATAATAAAAATATTATAAATTAATAAAAATATCTACTCACTGTCACTATTTGAGTGGACAGTTAATAAATAAAAAAGGGTCAGTTAATCAGTAGTTATCTCCAACATTGTGTCACTATAACTATCATTTATATTTTTTGTTTTTATATTGCAAAACAAATAAATAAAAGTGAGATATTATAACCGTTCACATGTTAAAGCGGTTAGAAATCACTTATACCACCTCCATTTCACCTTATAAATATGTGCAAAGGGAGTGGAAGTGTATATGTGTTCATAAAAGAGTGTTATGTGTTCATAAAAGAGTGTTTGTAGTGAATTGTTGTTGTGATGGTGGCTAAAAAACTCTTCATTTTGTATCTTTTTAACTTTATCACGATGAAAAATGGAGTTAGTGGTGACCTTAATGGTGCACTCATAATTTAGTGTATTATTAGTTTATTTGTCAGTAGTAACTAATTCTTGATTCATTTTTTATTAACTTAATGATTAGCAAATAATTTTGTTATATAAATATTTTAATATTTTTGGGCTTAAAATGGAAAATTATTTTAGAGTTTTTAACGCTTAAAAATTGTTTGTTAAGTTTATTTTTAAATATTTTGAAATTAAGTCTATTGAAAACTAAAATGCAGGTGAAATTTTATGGATGGACATGGCAACATAACAAAAAAAAAAACAAGTGCTTTAAGACCAGGTAAAGTTTTTTTCTATTTTAATATGTTTCGATGGTAGACATATAATATTAATTGTCTCGAATAAATTGATTTTTTGTTGATATTTTTTTATGAAATTTGGCACTGTTCATGCAATACATTATGACAATTAATTAGTGTCATTTTAAAGTATATTAGATTGTGACAAATTTATCTTCTACGAAATGATTACACGAGGTGAATGTATATTCTCTTCACTCTCATAAGCCGTGACTTCCTTTTAATTATTTTCTGCATTTCTTCTCATATTTACTACTAATTAGGAGTGCCTGCAAAACCTTAGCTTTTTATTAAAATAATTAGTATTTAGTTTGTATGAATGTCCTATGTGAAAATCTTTTACTAAATGTGTACTTGTGCAATATGTGAGGAGGTCAAGGTTCCATGTTTTTATGTCTGAAATTTATTAATTTGAAATTAAGAAATATTAATCATATATTACGCATAATATATAAAACTATTCTATTACGGGTCTTAAAATGAAATTTTTGATAATCTAATTCATTTGAGTTAATTTTGTTATACAATTATAATTGACTTCATAATCAATTTCTATATCTTTATATACTTTTATAGTATGTTTACTTTGCTAATGAATCTTAAGTTAACAGACATCTATTGATGCTATAAACATTATATATATATATATACATATATACCCCATTTTAAAATGAGAGTAGCCTCATGCCTCATGAGATACCCTCAATTGGTAATGAAAAAAAGTTTAATAAATATTTCTTTTTTAAGTTAACAGACATCTATTAATGCTATAAACATTATATATATATATATATATATATATACATTCCATTTTAAAATGAGAGTAGCCTCATGCCCCATGAGATACCCTCAATTTGTAATGAAAAAAAAGTTTAATAAATATTTCTTTTTTAAGTTAACAGCTATTAATGCTATAAACATAATTTATCAAATCCAAATATTATAATCATTAATAATTTATATTATATTTATCAATATTATAATAAAAAATTATATCTACATATATACATAGACACATCTTTATTCCACAATGATAAAAAGGTTTTTATTTATTAATTACAACCTGATTATGAAGAAAATTTATAATACAAATTACATATTCATAATTTCATCACTTTTAAATTGTCCAAGAAAATAATAATAATATCTATACTATACTATAATAGTTTTTTAAAATAACTATCTATATATAAAATCAATAATTAATAATATATTTATGTATATGTACTTCTTAAAATTCATGAATTCACAACTGCATAAAATAATAGAAGCGTGATTGTATTTAAATAAATACATAATTGAATAGAAGCATGATTACCTTTCAATTAAAACTTATCATCCATGATAACTGTCTAAAACATATCCTATACATAATGGTTCTTGACAGAACACCCTTCAATAGTATTTTGATTGTTGGAGATGCACAATGTAAGACGATTTTTGTAGACACTTAAATAGTCATAAGTAGTTTTTTTAATGATTTATTATTATTTTGAATATTTTCCATTGTGATGCACTATAATGAAAATTATTAGTGATGTTCATCAACATAGTAATAATTCATTCAAGTGTAGGCAAAGTAAATATATTATATTTATATTTTTCTTATGTACACAATATTATTTTATTTTTTCCCAAGAAGATGTGGAGTATAATTTATTGGTTATTCTTATTTCTGATATTCACTAACAAAGTAACAATTAATAAAATTATGTCCCTAAGATATCATTTGATTTTGCTTTTTTTTTCTATTATTCATAAAATCTTATATAGTAATATAATATTTTAACTGAAATTTAATTATTTATTGCTAAAATGTTACAAAAGCATTTGCATTATCCAAATGTTCAAAGAAAATAACGTATTTTGATTCCTTTTAATATATAACATTTGTTGATGCTTTACCTTTTCAATAATATTTTTCAGTTTTGGAAAAATAGAAATAAAATTTATAATTTTTCATTGGAAAATATATTAATTAATTTTTAAATAAGATTACTTTCTTTTATTCTCCTCGGACAGGCACCACACTAGTATTAGTTAATACGAAGAGTAAAAAGATATTATCATTAATTACACATTTTCTTGTACGATAAGATTGCCAACGATTTAAATTGGTATGGAAACTTTTAGTTCCGTTAGTTTACTAGAACTAATCGATTTGATAGAAAAATTTAGATTTGATGTTTGGATGAAAAATGTAATGATGATAATTTAAAATTTTGATTTGATAGATAAGTTTTAATATATGTTTAAATAAAAAATAAGAGCTAAGAATATAGTTTATCATTTTATGAGGCATAAAATTATTGTTCATTAACATATTATATCTTTATTTAGTTAAGATAATAATTCACAAAAAATATTAATATTGTAATTTATATATATTAGTATTATAATTTATGAAAAATAATAATATTATAATGTATTATTTTCATATGTTATTAGTATTATAATTTACAAGAAAATATTTATAATAAATTAAAGAATTTATTTTATAAGTTGAATGATAATATACTAATAAATAAAATATTATAATTGATTATTATTTAAAATAATATAAAAATAGCTTGATTAATAATATTAACATTAAGTAGTAATTATTAATATTTTACTAATTAAAATATAATAAAATAAAAGAAAAAAAAAGGTCAAAGAAAAGAGCAGAAAAAAGGAAGCGAGAGCTTTTACTTATCCAGCATGGAGAACTTTGGTCACGGAAGCTTTTTAAATCCTCGTCATCGTCTGTTTAGTAAAAATTCTCTTGAATAAATTCTAGTCCAAATTCTGAAAATACTTACTGAACCCTTCAAAACCAGGGGCGCTGAACCTATTTGGATTTTGCATAGCAAACAATCTAATAGAACAAAGCTTTAGAAAAAAATTAGGGGCACTTGGCCTTCGTGGATTTTGCATAGCAAAGCTTTAGTTTTTCACTGATAAGTAATCCAATAATTAGAACTTATTTTAAAAATAAATATTTACGTATTTGATAATAAAAGTGTATAAATTATTATTTTTATTAAATAATTAAAAAAACTCATTAATAGTGCAATAGAGAAAAAATGTGAAAAGAAGTTATTACATTCTATGATAAAATAGTACTATCATTCATCAAACTAATCAATTAGGCTGAGCTCCAGTTTTTTTTATAAAAATAAATGCTTATGAATTCTATTTTTCAATTACCATTTACCAAACAAGAAAAAACATTAAATTTACTTATAAATTATTTTAACTGACTTATAAACATAGGCTCTATTTGGTATTATTATCAGTTTAACGAGTGGATAACAATTTGAAAGCGAATAGCGGTTTAAATAGCGGATAGGGATAACGGTTGATGATTAGTGGTTAGCGGTTCATTTAAGATATTACTAATTAACCATTTGATAAATTTAACGGTGAAATTAATAGATGAATATAAAATGATATAATTGGACATGCAATAAATTATTCAATTCAATCGCTATAAAAATTTTATATCAATGAAGTAAAATAAAATTTCACAAGTAAATTTGTTATTAAAATATAAAAAAATATATTTATAATACATTTTATATAGTTCATACACGATCTAAAAATATCAATCGTTAAATTAATTTCTACAACCGTTGTTAGTAATAAATATTTTATAATTAATTAAATATGAATATAAAAGGAATATAGTTGAATGATGATAAAATAATAAGATAAATCGAAAAAGAAATAATATATTTGAATAAGAATAAAATTGAAAAAATATATAAACCTCTTAACGCTAAAAGCTAAATGTTAATAGAAGTAGCTTTTTAATATTTTCATTCAAAACGTTAAACTCTACTTGATTATGTATGGCACCAACAGATAAAATAACGTTACAACCGCTAGACATAGAGGTGAAAGTAATTTAGGTCGGTTTGAGTTTTCAGTCTAAAAAAACCAACCGCAATTTTTTGAATCGATTTTTAAAATTAAAAAATTGCCCTAAAATTATTTTGAAAAATAAAAACCACCCTCTAGCAGGTCAATTTTTTCGAAATCCTACTTTTATATAATTATGTTTTAAAATATATATAATAAATTAAATTTAATATAAAAATATTTAATTTTATATAAATATAAAACATACTACTAAAATTTTAAAGTTATTAAATTAGATTTTGATGATGTGATAAAAAAGTATGAAATTTTATATAAAAAAATATTATATCTATAATAAAAGAATTGATAACATATTCATTAATTACATAAAAAAAATCATAAATAAAAAATGAACCCCTACGATTTTTTCGAGTGGGATCCTAATTTTAGGGTATGAATTTTAATTTATTCAAAATTATCCTAAATCATATTCTAGTCCCATTTTTTTATTTTTTTGGTTCAATTTTTTTTGGATCGGGTATGTTTTTCGAGTTGGTTGAATTTTTCTTACACCCCTAGCTTAACGCTGTTTTTGACATTGCCAAACAAAGCCTTAATCAAACACCCTCTTAGAGCTAAACAGGAAAATGTTGGCTTCTTGATTAAAGGATACACATGGATGAAAACTTATTCCGGAAATTCAGGTACAAATATATCATGAAGATCCTAGAAAACTAATTTATGAAACCATTTTTGCATAAAATATCACATAACTGCTCTTCAACTTCTGTAACCTCATTGATTGTTTGACCACACGAGACCACACAAAATCTCTGCCATCAGGATAAGATATCGATTAACTAAGATTATATGCCTGCTAATTTATGTCCAGGAAAATGCATGGAAAGAAACACAATAATTGTAAGGGTTGCATAAGCATAAGCACTAAGTTTATAAATAGAAACACATTCATCCACAACCATAACCATTCAAAGGTAAGTGAAGAACATCGAAGAAGATGACACAAACAGGCGAGTCTACTTCGAATATTCTAGATAACACAAGTTACTGAAGTTTCGCCTGACAGGACTAGGCAAGTCATTTTTTTGTCAGATTCAGTCAAATTTGAACAGTATGTATGATGAAGCCCACGCATATCAGAATAACTAGCTTGAACATTCAAGGATCTGGAACAAAGCACATCCATAGAAGGCAGATGTTGGGCACCTAGACCAGTAGTGGGGGATACTGCTTGGCCTGCTGTCTGACCCGCCTTTTATACTCCGTTAGATCCTGCAAATTAAGGATGTTTAACTAGGTACCACCAAAATCCAGAGCAGCAAGCATCACAAGAAGGATATGTTTAAGAGACCTGGATGAAAAGATGATAGCCATCAGTCTGAGCAGGGTCAGCAGGATTTGGTTGATCAAGTAAGTCCTGTATCCCCACAAGAATCTGTTTCACAGTAATGGCGGGTCTCCATCCCTGGAAAGAGCAAAGCTTATGTGAACACCAAAACCATTTAACCATATGGGTATGCAAATTCATTTGTTATACTTACACTATCCTCGTTTAGAATGGATAGGCATACAGTTCCAGAAGGGTAGACATTTGGATGGAAGAAACCCTGAGGAAACTTGCATTTAGGAGGTTTGCTTGGATAGTCCTCACTGAAATAGAGTGTCAGAGGGAAATAGCCACCTTCCCAGTCAGTCTGCAACATTGAATTGAAACACATTTAAATGAATATTTATTTCCCATCAGCTAACAAGTATGAAGAGACATAGTACAAGCAGTATCAAATCATAATGGAGATCAAATAACCTAAATCAAGGAACCAAGGATAATGTTCACAAAGTAAAATATGAGATTCATATAGTATAACATATCCATTAGCATCGCAGGTCAATTTCAATACAATTCTTGTTTAATAACAAATAAGTACTGAATAAAATAAACAGGTAAGGAAATAATATTCTGAAACAGTTAAATGCAAAAGAATATGTTCATGTAGCATAAAGCATTACACATAATTGATAACATGTTATTACTAATGAATCTATCTACAAAAAAATGAAAACAGTCTAACATGATATCGTAACACATTAATAGCTTTCAAGCACAGAAAAATATTTTGTAGAACTTTGTTGAAAGATGTATAAAGTGGAATAACAAAAGATAAACAAATGTTATCTGGATATTTGACAACCTGCTTTGAAACAATCAGAGATGATTTCATCAGTAATTTTGCATGTTGCAATAGTGCATTATCTGGATATGGGAAAGCCAAGTACCATTTTTACCATGTTCGTGTATTTGCCTAGATATACACCATTTGGGATAAGATATGCAGGTGATTCAAAACCAATGAGAATGAACAATGCATAGTTATCTGGAAACTAGAGGGCTGAATGGTTGATATTTACAAGCATGAAGCAATTGTCTGATATCCAGGATGGTTGGAAAATAACCATTAGGAAAAATGAAGTACCAGTAAAATAGCCTGACTCTCTAACATTACTTACAGCCTAGTCATTGTTCCACAAGGCTACTTAACTGTGTCACGTCATTTGCGGCCAAAGGCTAGTGGTTGAGACTTGAATATCAGGGTCGCAAAGGAAACACTAATAGAAAAAACAAAAGAGAAAACAAACTAAAAAAGGAATATACCAAAAGAAAAAAAATACAAATGTAAAAGCATCATTTTTACCCAAAATAACCATCAAAGCAAACGGAAAGCAGAAAAAACTGTCTCATACATCATATCTGATTTTCTTTCAAATATATATTTTTTGAGTAAGTCTTTCAAATATGTTTAGTAGATGATACTACTCAAATTGTAATAACACTTAAATATTTATATTCACATTGTACATCCGTTTACGACCTTTTACAACATTGAAAACAAGATACTGATACAAAATAACAAGATTGCTTAGTGTCAGTAAAGTAATGGGAAAGGCATTTATATGTAAACAAAGGTCAATGCCACGACATTACAAGCGCTATTTATAAATTATATTACGTATTGTGATTCATATCAGACAATCATGACTAAACAGAATAAATATGTAGGAAGCAAATTACTAATATTTTTTACCCTCCCAAAGTAATACTAATGTTTCTTAATGAACATAAAAGAGCGTGAAAATTTGCTTAACCTACTTTGAAAGTTTGACTAAACAAGTCAAGATCTTTCGGGCCTTACAAGGATAAAAACAATATTGAGAAAGAAACTACAGTAATATGCGGAACTTTAACTTAACACGAGAGGACAGGACGGTTTCCCCATGTTGCCCTATCATGAACTGTTCCTGAAATCAAGGAAGATGTTATGGAGGTCACCCAGAGTTTGTTGGCAGAAACTGCAGTTTTGAAAGGCTGAATCATTGCCCAAAGAATGAAGGCACCAAAAGAATTGAAGACTACAGACTCATTGCCCTCTCTAATGGCATTTACCTAATCATTGCCAGGGTTGTCGCTAAAAGGTTACGAACAGTCCTCACCGACAGGATCCATCTTATTCATTCAGCCTTTGTTGCCGGGAGATGGATTACAGTCTGCCATGGCCTGGGAAATCCTATCCCAATGGTGGCGATATGGAGAGAAAGGCATGTTATGGAAGGGTGATTTTGCAACGGCCTACGACTCCATCTCTTGGCACTTCCTTTTGTGCTCCCTATGGCAGCGGGGTTTTCTCAAGGCATGAGTGTCTTGGATGTGCTGTTGTGCGGCATCCACTTCTTTCAAGACTTTGAGTAATGGCCAGCCAATGTGTGGATGGGTGCAACCCAAGCAAGATGTGAGATGGGGCTGCCCACTGGCCTCGATGCTCTTCCTCCTTTGCTGCCGACACGCTAGCTAGATCAATGTTTGCCGCCTGTTGGGCTAGTCTCATTTCTGGTTTCTCTCAGCCGGATCATAATGACACTATTATACTGTTTCTCTAATATGTAGACGACACCCTTTTCTTCAAAAGGGATTCGTGACTGAGGCCATTGTCTTGCAATTCTGGTGGAAGTTTTTTTGAAGGTGACACTCTGTCCTTGAGATAACACAAGTACATCTTTATCCTTTTCGGAATGGAAGAAGATGAACGGTTGTGAACTCTGGTGATATCCCTGCCTATCAAATAGTTGGGGCTTCCTTTATCGGGCGCCTGCATCTCCACACATGACTGGAACCAGTAGTTGAGAGGGCGGAGTGTCGCTTGGCTGGCTGGAGCTCCACGCTTCTCTCAATGCGGTCGGTTGACATTCATCTGCCCAGAGCTCTAGGCCCTCTGAATTTTCTACATGTCAGTGCTGCACATTTCGGAGAAGGCATAGAAGAGAATCAACTCGATGCGCCTGTGTTTCTTCTGGAAATACAATATTTCGGTAAGCTGGGGCATCACATCGATTTCTTGGAGTCAGAAATGTTTTTCCTATTGCCGAGGGCAGCCTCGGGGTCCTAGACCTTAGACAGATGAACACAAGCCTCCTATCTAAATGACTGGTTCATATCATGGGCCAGACACGAGATTTGTGGTCGACTGTCTTCTTTGTCTGCCATGACAAGGATCTCGTGGGATTCGAGACTTCTGGTCACCAATGGTTCATCCTCCTATGACATAACATGGCGGAGATCGCCTTGGCGAGCTTAGGCTCCGGCTTGGGATTTTCATTTTGAACGCCTATATTTTATAGCCGGTCCCAAGCCCGGATAAAGGAGGAGGGTTGTGTTAGGCCCCGACAGCCAACATAAAATCATGTCGAATCTTATGAACATGGATCAACGAATCATAGAATTCAAGCTGGTTGGTGTAAGTGGAGGAAAGCCACTGGAGTTCTTTGTAATAGAAAGGTACCCAATAAAGTTAAAGGAAAATTCTATCGTACTGCTATAAGGCCAGCAGTGTTATATGGTAATGAATGTTGGGCTATGAAGGGACAACATGAACGTAAAGTGGGGGTAGCCGAAATGAGGATGTTGAGATGGATGTGTGGTCATACAAGATTAGATAAGATTAGGAATGACCATATACGTGAACGAGTCGGCGTGGCTCCTATTAGTGAGAAAATGGTAGAGAATCGTTTGAGATGGTTTGGTCATGTTCAGAGAAGACCATTAGATGCGCCAGTAAGAAGAGTAGATCAAATAATCTGAAGTCCGATTAAAAGAGGGAGAGGGAGGCCAAGGCGGACACTTGGCGAACTAATAGAGCAAGATCTATTGGTGAATAATATACCGAAAGGTTTGGTTACTAATAGAGCGGAATGGCGTCGTATGATCCATGTAGCCGACCCCACCTAGTGGGATAAGGCTTTGTTGTTGTTGTTGTTTGAATGGCTGCCCAGTGGCCTGGCGACTGGAGACTTTCCTTGCCTGGGGGCACTGGCTGTGAAAAGGCAGGCGTGTGTCAGGGATTACTGGTCTTTGGAGAGTAGTGGTAATTGATTGTGGCCGCCAACCTTTGGCTGGCCCACTCTCTGACCATCGCATCAATGAGCTTGCACTCCTTGAACGTCTGAACAGACAGACTACAGCCCTCGGATAACGAGAGAGATGGTTGGAAATGGCATAGCAATGGGATCAAGGTGCACAAGGTATACGCCTCCCTCATCATCAAGTCAAATGGTCCGGATGATGAACTCACAATGGACCGCAGGCTGATCTGGAGATTCCGCACCCCGCTGAAAGTTAGAATATTTTCCTGGCAGTTGAGAAGAAGATAACTGCTAACCAGAGCTTATAGAGTAAAGTGGACGATTGGAGATCGAAGACACGGCAAATCTATTCTTTGGCTACTGATTTTCTGACAATATATGGGCATCGACACCCAGGCTTTGGCTCCACAGGACATCGGAGGATAAGCTTCCTTTAGAGCTAGTGGCATTCTGGGATTCCAGCAGTCACACCTATACCAATCTCGGAAGGCACACGTGATGTCCATCTCTGGAATGGGGTGATGCTACCCCAACAGTCAACAACATCATACAGTATGCGAAGAATCTAATCTGAAACCAGAATGAACACAGCTAATGCACTTGCAGATTTCTATATCAATATTTACGCTATAATCTGTATCTTATATATCTACTTCCCTTGATGGGTTTTGTTCGACTATCTTCTATTAAAAAGCTGGACGACCACCTTCTTGCAAGTCATCCTTTTTCCTTTTAGAAAAACACGAACTTAAAAATAGAAATCATAAAGGTTGGTGTTTAACAACGAAAAGGAAAGATAAAGCATGCATAAAGAAGGAAAAAGAAAAACTTCTAAATGTCAACTACTTCAGGGATAATAAAAGTATACAATTTTAAGATGAGAATATATCCTTTGACATGCTTAGTAAAAAAGAGGATTGTACATATATGACAGACTACTAATCAGTACAGTGCAGACTCAATAAGCTTAGCATTCACTTTATCGAATAAGAGAAGAGCCTCATCAGTTGAGGAGTGTTGGACACTTGGACTACAGTATGAGGCACAGGGTCCGACTATTGAAACCCTCTGTTCAAAGCTAGCCTAAACGATCAGAGGTTTGAGGGGCTTCTTGCACTGCTGGACAGGATCTCAAGGTACCATCTTGACACCTCCTGAACGAACCGGAGGATATGGTACTCTGGTCATTACTTAGCTACGAGCTGGTACCCACATTTTGCTACCCAGATTTTTGCCTAGTTATTTTTTGAAACAAGAAAGGACGACTTGCAAGAGGGTAGTCATCCAGAGTTTCATTATTAATAATAATAAGGATTACAATAAGTTTGATAGAGAGACCAGCAGAAAACATTCTGGCACATGATCAAGAAGTCAAAAAGACAGCAGCACACTACTCTAAACCAAAAATGATTTCACAACCCCACACACAAGCAATCAGTGTGCGTCCAGCAAAGATCGCGAAACCAGATTTGCCCCTACATTTGGGCAGCTCCCAGCTGATGACGAATTAGATTGCGGACACGTTTTTGCCTGACACCACAAGCCTGAGCCACCAGGTCAATGATGTCCAGGTCGCACCAGAGTGGAATCAGGTTCAGCGACTGGCACACGATCACCAGCCACCTCTGTGGCACAACTTTTCTCAACGCTCGTTTCAAAAAAAAGACCAATTTTCTCAACAGACGCACATATCATGCTCGTCCCCGATGTGGTGTCCGTGAGGCCAGGGACAAGACCACTGGTGGACAGGATCTCAAGGTACCACCTTGATACCTCCTGAACGAACTGGAGGATATGGTACTCTGGTCATTACTTAGCTACAAGCTGGTACCCACATTTTGCTCCCCAGATTTTTGCCTAGTTATTGAGGCAGGGCAAACTTATCACGAGGGTGTATCGATCATGGTGGGTACCTATCAAGGACATGTGTGTTATGCCAATTGGCAGAGGAGACTAGCCACCTATTTTTCTAGTGTTCCCTTGCCACTGAGTTTTGGGGCTGAGCACAGTACCAAGGGTGGTCACTTCCGCCATAGACACTATCTGGAGTTCCCTCGTAGTCCTCAGGACACAGACAGTAGCAGCTGGCGATATTCATGGTTAACGTCCATAGCAATCATATGGTCTATTTGATTACAGTGAACCACACCATTTTTAGTGGGGAAAGATGTTACTTGGAAAATATTGTACACCACTTTCTTTTTTGATGTTTGAGTGAGGGGTTGAGCAGTAGAACCCACGACTGCTTGAGTTCATGGTTCTTTTGTTGGATTTTGGATTTCACACTTGTAGATGTCTTAAAGTTTACCATTACATACGAACTGATGGTTAGCGAAACTTGATAGACGCTCTTAACCCCCTCAAAGAAAGAAGAAGGAAAAAAGAGAAGAGCCTCAAAGATTGCATCCAAGGAAAAATGAGGAATTATTCACAACAGTAGACAATTAACACGAAACATTGTTTTATTGTGTTTTGTGTTTATTTTTAGAACCTTTTTTATGACAGTCCCACCAAAAACTGTTTTGTTGCTGATCGTCTGTATGGTTCTCTTATCACATGGTCTACTCATCTTTAAAACCCCGCACAAAGAAGCACCTGTTTGAGCACCTGTTTGTCTGCAACACAGCTCTTCTTCCAACATTTAAATCTATTGGGCAGATTTAGGATTAGGTTATGCTCATTACTAAATGCTAATGCATATGTTTCAAGAGCCATAATGCATTAGTCCCCGACGTAAAGCCAACATAACATAGGAACTTTAGTCACAACCATTTAATTGTCAACACAACACGGTCTTTGGTACATTACTCAAAACTATTCCAATTTGTTCAATTTTGCTCTAGGAAACATCCACCTTACTAGATCACAGTTTCTTCTTTTTTTTCGAGCAGTTTTTAATCTCTTTTGTTGGTTCCCCTCGCCACCATGATGGCAATCATCAGATGAGCGTTGTTCAAGGAGAAACAAATGGAACCTTTCACCAAAGAAGTGAATTTTCTAAAGAAAATACTGTTTCGAATAAGCCAGGACCAAGTTATTTCTCCAAATTCAACTGAGTAAACTTATTGAATTATTGCACAAACTATTTGCAACAACAAAGGACATTTATAATAACTATCTAATGCAATATCACCACCCAGGAACATACTTCTTGCAGCACAGATATAAATACTAACTCCAAACCAGATCCAAACCCAGAACAAAAGGAAAAAAAAAAATCCATGAACCCGTCCCCAATCTCTTTCCCGAATATGTTCGACGACATGTCTCAGCGAAGCCTAGCAGACTAAATCAAGTCAAAAGAACTAAAGTAACAACGGCGAGAACTTACCCCTTGCTTGCCGGGGATGGTACAGTGCCAAGTCATGAGGTTGACGGAACCATCGGGCAGCGTCTCAGGTTTGGCCACGAAGCCCTGTCGATTGCCAGCGAAAAGACACAAATAAGAGATTGGATCAATAACAAAGGGCAGAAGGGAAGAGGACTAGAGGCGAAGAAACGAGAGAAGAGAGGAAGAGAAGGGTGAATCGAACGTGTGGGTGATTCTTCCGCCAAGCCTTGCGCTCCTCGGAAAGCCGACCGCGCGCTATGCCTCCAGACATCCTCCCACGACACCGACGCACGCGAGGTATCTCCTCCTTGGATGAATGACGAGATGGAAGAGAATTGGAGACTGGCTACAAAATTTAGTGGGCGTTAATATATATTTTATTTAAGATTAGTAGGGCATAATTACGCTTGTTCGAGCTCAATCATTTTATTTTTTTAATAATTTGGATTACCTCTTAAGTATGATAAAGTGTTATTCTTTCCTAGATAAATATATGTGTATTTGGTTAAATAAGGATGGATGGGAAAGTTATCTTAAGATGGCAAGAAAAATATGTCTGAGTTTTTTCCAGCAAACATTGAAGATTACCAAAAAAAATGTTTGATTTTATTCTCACCAATATGGTCCTTATCCTAAATTGTTGTCATTAAATAAAAAATTATAATTTATATTTGATTCATCTTATTAATCTCGTCATAAAATTTGATCCAATAAAAAAGATGAGAGACATAACATCATCTTTGATTTAATCCAGATATATTTTAAAATGTTATCTTTCGTATTAAGTCGAATTGATCACAAAAGTTAAGGATCCGACTTTTGTTGGGATCAGATTCAATCTATGGCTAAATTAATAAGTAAATAAAATACACTTATTAGTAAATTTAAATTATTTTATTTTTTAAAACTAATTCTATAATGTGATTGATGAAGAGATATAAAATTTATTTATCAGCAAAAAAAGCAGCAAGAGAATTATTTTGTTTTTATCTAAAGAAACAAGTTAGTTGATTTGGTCATAACTAACTAATTATTATTTTTTAGTTGCTTCAGTCATTTTGAAAATTATTTTTTTAATAAATTACTTAACAATAGTTAAAACTTATCAATTATTTTTTTATCTGCTAAATTAAATGGACTCTAAATCACCTGATTTTTCCCTTCTTTATAATATCTAGTATTTTTTAAAAAAAATCAAGAATGTTGTAAGGGCCTATAAATATTTAAGATAATTTCATATATATATGTATATAATTTACTGTAATATAATTTAACTTTAAAATACTCACACTTTAAATTAAGTGGATTCGGGATCCGAACCGACTAAATCGTGATGGTCAAATCGGATAGATCGATTCGCCGGTGAAACAATCGCCTCAGATCTCTAGAGAAAAATTATACATATTTGATGAATACTCCGTTTGAATATAATAAAATACTTTTTCAGAATATTTTAAGAATATTATATTCATAGACTGAGTCAAATTAAATTATAATTTATATTACTTATCAAGCTTTTTAAGAAAGACTAATTATAATAATCCAAATTGTATTAACTTAAAAAGAACTTATCGATATTATTTCTGCCAATTATAGTGCAACTTTATGTTCCAATTACAGTAATTAAGAATAAATAAATATTCATTTGTAACTTTGTAAACAGAGTGTATCAAATTATTGAATAACTAGGTGGTATGCGATAATGCGTAGCATTTTACGCAATACGCACAAAATCAAAGCCACAAAATAATAAAATACAGTCTTCATTTGATATTGGTGAAGACAATTTTCTTGATAATTTAATTTTTATTCATCGTCTTGTCATTAAAACTTTTGGGCCAAAATACGGAAAGGTGATATATGTCACCTTACGATGTTTTTTCCTTACTTTTTTCTTAATTAATAATCGGGGTGCATGGCGTCACCCAAATTAACATTTAAATTTCAATGTAAAAATTGTTCAGTTTTCAAAATTAATTTTAGGTCAACTCAATATTAAATTTCAACACTAATTATTTGTTCCTTTGAATTATAGATTATTGTCTCAACGCTCATATTTCAAATTGGGTAGGGGCATGTAAGTAGCATTATTCCTATTTCTAAAATTTAGTTTTGGAATTTAATTTTGTTGTCTGTTAAGAATATAAACATAAATATCATGTTACTTTTTAAAGAATTGAGACATTGAAGTGTTAAGAATATAAAAATAAAAAGTGTTGGTTTTTTTTAATGATCCAATTTTTTTAAAAGTTTTCCGTGAGAGTTCAAAGTTAGGACAATAATAAGCGTAGTAGTAGTTTAATAACTTAAACACTTTTAAAAAAATAAATTGATAATTCGTCTAATTCAATTCTTATTAAAGGTCGGTAAGACTTTAATTTACAAAATAAATTGTTTTCTATAATCACTTACATAAAATATCTGTACGCGATAAAAATCTTGATATAATGTGAGGTGAAAAATAGATAACATTTGTCTACAAAATTCGAGTGAAGAGGACTTCTAATGTGAACACGTTAATTTGTCTTCTTTCGGGGGTTGGTTTGACGAACACGTTTTATTTTTTTCTTGGGGTCACCGTCACGAGAACACGCCAAATTGTTGATTGTGCTCTTCAATCGAAATGAAGCCAGAAGAAAACGGTGTTCGTCGTCGGCGGATGCATCCGACGAGCAACGGGCCACAATCATGAAGCAAAGCAAAGCAAAGCATCACTAGATGGGCTTGCTGCAAGATGGGCTTCTTCAAGATCGAACGCTAGGTAGGCTCCTTATCGAGAAAATTTAATTTTTTAACTTCCATTAAATTAATGAATTTAATGAATATTCTTGTTAGAATTTTCTTGGTAAAAAAAGTAACTTAACTGTCATCTTAAGCATGTAAACTATTTTAATTATTTTCACATATGCAATTTCTACATACTTTTTTATTATTATTTACTTCACTAATTATCAAAGTTATTACAACTTAATTATCATAATATATATATATATATATATATATATGTGTGTGTGTGTGTCATGATCCATTGTCAAAGTTATGCCCTATTTCTTAAGAAAAATATTTGATTCAGGTCAAAGGGATCGTTGGAATTGTTTGTTTATTTAATTCATTTTTGTTATTTTGAAATTAAAAATCTATATCTAATAAAAAAAACTTTCCTTTAAGGTTCCTCCTCCAACAATTGCTTGCTCGATGACTACTACGGACAAAGATGACAATGATGCATATATCTCTTCCGGACAACAAACGAAATAAAGGGTGGTCAGACTAAACATGGAGTATGCTTACTCACATTCCGCTTTATTATGGTATGTTTACTTTAATATCATTCATTTTAGGGGGTGCAGGTCGTATCTCATAGCTTCACTCAAGATAGCTAAACTAATACCTGATTGGTGATGGTGGGAGAGGGGGAGCTGGGCGACGGCACCCACTATAATAATAATTATAATTTTTCGACGGATAATTTTTGACGAATAGAAATTCGTCGTAATTTGTAATGGATTTTGCAACGGAAATATTTCCGACGGATTTTCCGACGATTACGATCGTCATAAATGAAAAAATAAATTATATAATTTTTTATATTATTATTTTATTTATCGATGATTCGGAACGTCGATATGTCCGACGGATATCCATCCGTCGTAATTTCCGACGGATTTTCCGACGGTTACGATCGTCGGAAATGAAAATAATAAATTATCTTATTTGTTATATTATTATTTTATTTTTCGATGATTAGGAACGTCGATATTTTTGACGGATATCCATCCGTCATAATTTTCGACGGATTTTCCAATGGTTACGACCGTCGGAAATGAAAAAATAAATTATGTAATTTTTTATATTATTATTTTATTTTTTAACGATTAGAAACGTCGATATTTCTGACGGTCGTAACCGTCGCTAACTGTATAATAATATAATATGAGAAGTATTTTATTAATATAATTAGCGATAGTCCAAACCGTCGCAATTCGATGGTTCCGACCGTCGATAATAATTAGCAACAGTTCAAACCGTCGATAAAATAAAAAATAAATATTATATAAATATTTATTTTTATAATTAAATAATTTTCGACGGTTTCGACCATCGATAACTTTAAAAATAATATAGTATAAGTAAAAATAATAATATAACATATTACTGACGGTTCGGACCGTCGTTAAACTAAAAAATAAATGTTATAGAATAATATAACATATTATCGACGGTTCGGACCGTCGGTAAACTAAAAATAATTATATAATAATAAAACATATTACCGATGGTTCGACCGTCGGTAAACTAAAAAATAAATATTATATAATAATATAATATATTACCGATGATTTCAATTGTCGATAACTTTAAAAATAATTAAATATTACATTAATATATATCTTTACTAATTTTTCGACCGTCATGATCGTCGGTAATTAAAAATACTCTCCCCCGTTCTTTTTTCATTTTCCCGCTTCCCAACTTTCTACCCTATATATATATATATGCATTTTTACTTTCCCACTCTCCATCCTCCACTTCTCTCCCACTCTCCTCTCTCTCTCCATCTCCTATTTTGTCGGCCTGACCCGTCGGCAACCTCTCCCGGCCGGCGACCCTCACCCTATCGGACGACGACCCGCCGGTCCACTCTCCTCTCTCTCTCCATCTCCTATTTTTACCGACGCACTAAGAAAAAGCCCCAAACACCTAATAGAAAATAACCGCATGGACAAGCTCACACCAATCCGTCAATTTTTGATCCAATTTGGATATAGTCATTGAGAGGTCAGGCGTATATCTTTCTTCGACAAAAAAAGAGAAATTCCAATTCAGTGGGCCTTTCGATACAATCAAATAGATTGCCACAGGGGCACCATATTCTAGGAGCCCAAACTATGTGATTGAATAAATCATCCTCTATCTGTTGTGGGTCGACGGTTCCTTCCCCTTCTTCAAACTCTGATAATGAATTTATGTTATGTAGTCACGAAAGAGAACGATCGGCGGCTCTCCTAGGGTTCCCTCATCTGGATCCCTGGGGAAGAGGATCAAGTTGGCCCTTGCGAATAGCTTGATGCACTATCTCCCTTCAACCCTTTGAGCTAAATTTGGCAAAAGGAAGAAAAATCCATGGACCGACCCCATCATCTCCACCCCATAGGAACTACGAGATCACCCCAAGGATGCCACCCGTCAAAAGTTTCGACGGATTGTGACGACCGTCGAAAGTTTTGACAATTGCAACCGTCAAAAGTTTTCGACGGTTAGAACCGCCGGGACTTTTCGGACGGTTGCAACCGTCGGTCGGGACTTTTCGGACGGCTCCAATCGTCTATATTTTTGACAAATTTTTTACGACCGTCGCAAATCGATTTGCGATGACCATTTTTTTGACGGATCGATTCCGTCTGAAAAACCGTCGATAATTGTATTATCGATGGTTTTTGGGCTGATTTGATCGTCGGTAATCAGCATTTTTCTTGTAGTGACGCCCTTTCATGTTGTCGATGAGAGGGGAGTGTTGCCCCACTGTACGATGCACAGTGCTTTGACGAGGAACACATCATGAGAAGGACACGTGGTTTGTCGATGCCCATGAAGTTGGGCTTCTTCTAGTTCCATCGGAACTTTCTCGTGTGCTGCTCATCCTAATAAGAGATCTTGGGACTGATGGATCTTGTTGCCCTTCAATCTAGGTTTTGTGGTGCCTCCTACCTTGGAGGTGGATTCGATGAGGACGCAATGGGGAAAGGAGATGTAACGACAAAAAAAAAAGAGATTAATTTCAATCAATACAGTTGCAAGATAAAAACCATGAGTTTATCTCTATTGGATGACAGGGACCGAATATTATGGGGTTAAAGGAGGTTACATTAAATTAGATTTGATTTAAAAGGAGAGGAGATTTTTTTTATAGATAAAACAAAATTTTCATTAGCCCCCTCTCCTCTCAAAAACTCACAAAATCCGTCTCTTGGAATTCTTGCCGGGACGCCTGGCAATAATAAGAGAGGTCCCGATAGGTTCGTCTGCACACCAAGAAGAAAAGCAAATCCAATCCTTCCTCCCCTCTCATACACACCTTTCGGCTTCGTGATCCACATGAGTTGTTGATCGTTCTTCGCTAGAGTTCAGGAGGCGAACGCCAAGAAGAGGGAGAACAGGGAGGATACGATCGATAGATTTTTCCGACGAATCGAGGAAAGGATCAATCGCGAACAGAGGTGGGTGAACGAAAATCATCTTTCATGAACTCCGAATAGATTTAATTCCTGCCCTAAGTAATTTCATAAAGAAGGAGATAAGAAGAAGTTATGAAAAGTCCCTGTTTTGCCTTGTTTGACTCATGATTTCTTGATTGTTTAAATTAATTTCATATGTGTTTGTTCTCGGTTGTTGTGTTACTGCTTGATTGATTGTTAGGAGGTAGGAACTAGTTTAGGATGAGATTATACTAGAAGTTCTTAGAAATTTTCGAGTTCTGCAATTCATTAGGATGCCAACCGGTCGACCTATCCGTATGCACTTCCAGCAACTGGACAATCAATTTATTGAACATCGTAGACTTGTATGAAACCTACCGATCGACCGATCGAATAGCCTCCCCGACCGACCGGTCGATCGATCTTTGAGCATCACTAGTCGACCGTTCAATAGAACAGATCGACCAATCCTCCAACTTCACCGTCCGACCTTTGAAACCACCGGTCGACCGATAAGAGTTGATCGGTCAACCGACCGAAGCTCACTGGTCGACCGATCGACCGATAAGAGTTGACCGGTCAACTGATCGAAGCTCACTGGTCGACCAATCCCATAGAATCGGTCGATCATTTTCCCTGGTGATTTATTTTATCATACTATCAACTAATCCACTCTTTTTTTTACTGATTCTATTTTCTGTCCTCTCAGAGATTCACCCTTGATTTATAGATCAATTCTCTTATTGATTTATTGCTCATCGATTTTATTACCTTTGTTATAAGAAGAACAAAAAATGACAAGTTACTGAAGTGATTAATAAGTTAAGATGAAAGATAATAAATGAGTTGTCAGTCCAAGCTAAGTATTTCATGATAAGGGCGCTCCTTTGGTCATGGTTTGATCACCCATTGATCCGCACAAAGCTGTATCATTTGCTCGACATACCTCAAAAATTAAAGGCACCTAAAGTCACCCTGATTTCTAAATATGAACTAAGATTAACAAGCATAAACAAGACAATCAAGCATGAACATCAAGTCAAGTTATCGATATTCTCATGTCATGATTATAAGATTTCTAGCATCATTTAATTCTATTGCTTTATTTTATCGACATACATCTCTCATGATTATATATGATGCTCTCATGTTTAATATTTCATGTCAAGCTAAGTATGCCTTTTTACCTCTGATTATTCTATTCATGTTATGCATTGTATATTATATGATTACCCACTAGGCTGTAAAGCTTACGAGAGGACCTCCTCCTCCGTGTCTGATTTCCATAGGATCAGGTCAGTGACGGTGTTGAATAGGTGCGGTGACGAAGCTCTAGCGATAAGACAACACATGAACTATAGGATTTATTAGTTTTTTTCTTTTCCTTCCGCAATTTATAGATTCATGATGTAGAACCTTATTTATTCTTTAGAGATGATGTAGTCACTTTTTAGACTTCCATAATTAAAGTTATCATTTTATTTTATTTTATTATTCTTCCGCTGATGAGTCTCGGTTCTTGACTGAGATATGGTCAATATTATGATCAAAATCATAGCATGTTGTAGCGTCTTCAAGTTGATCTTCGCCACGTGGTGGAGGTCGATTTGAGGGTGTTATAGGAGACGTGGGCCGACGAAGGTTGGAGCTATTGTGACAAAAATTTACTATAAGAAAATTGTGTGACAACAATTTCTATCGCAAAAGAGTGAAAATCCATCACTAATAATGATATGTGATAAATATATAACAAAAATGGTTGGTCACAAAAAGTTTTATGACAAAATTGCGACAAATCGAACATTCAGTGACCACATTTTCATCACAAAAATTGATAATAAAATTTAATATCATATTTTATGATGATATTTTTTCGTAAAAAAGTCACTTCTCTTATAGAATAGAGTGATGTCCCGTCTCCCTCCCCCTCATCGCCCTACAGAGAGGTATGCTGCCCCCTCCCCCCTCCGATGGCGGTTAGGGAGAGGAGGGGGGCCGATGCTGAGGATGCAAAAGGGAAGCATCACACTCTTCTCTCTTCGGCCATGGGCGAGAGAGGAGGACGACACCCCTCATTTTTAATTTTTTTATGATTTATTATAATATTATTTTATTATTCTATATTTATTATATTTTTATCGCTCTGTCACCTAACTGAAATACAATAAATTAATTATACCCGATCAAAAGAGCTACTGATGCAATAACTTAATTATTAAATAATACTCCGAAGACAAAGTGCAAATTGAAGACAGTTGAAAAATAGGATAAACTTCTAAAATTAACTCTATTTTTTCAAAGATACAGTACACTTAATTTTTTTTAATATTTGAGTTTTTAGTGTGAAAAGTGATCTATCCATAATACACGACTTAACAAAATTCCGTGTAGCTTTTGTCCTTTTATCAAATCAGTGATCGTCCAAGTTAATCTTCATCTGCACACGCCTTTCATTGTCAACAATCGGTTTTTGAGGTTTCGTAATCGGGTTTTTGAGTTTTCGTGATGATTATGGCTTCCTCGTGGAATCTTATGGAACACATGCACAACCCAAGTCATAACGGGCACTATCAGTACTTCAACAAAAAAGGGGAAAATACTTCAACATAAAAGGGGAAAAAAAGACGAGAAAGAACTTTTCTATTTATTTATTGTTTGGACACACCGAAAAAATATTAATTAATCTTCTAAATATTTTTAATGTGTAAATTTACAACATTTTCTACTCATCAGATAATTCAACAGTTAGTTGTACGTATTTTTATTTATGAATGTCCTAATTTAACAGATAATAATAATGGTTATTATTTTTATATAGCATAATTAAAGCCTATAGTTTTAGAACTTAACTAATTCAATATTTGTAATGGAAAAAAATGTTTGTCCCCTTACTTAAGTAGGGGCGACCGTCCGCCCCTCCGCATCGGACGGTCACGCATAGATGCAATTTTAATAATAGAGGGGGATGGTTCGCGGGCGATTCAGCGCAGGCGGTTCGAAAGGAAAAAAAATTGGTGGTTCGGCTTCGATGGGAATATAAAAGCAACACCCTGTGTGTAGAGATTTTCTTTCTTTCTTTCCCTTGCTCTCTCTCTCCTTGCGCCGCTGACGCCTGTCCCCCACTCTCCTCTCCTCTACTCTCTCTCTCTCCGCGCACAGCGGGCGACTGTGGAGATGACTGTTCTCTCCTTTCACGGTGCGGCGGACCGTTGCCCCCGGCGCAGCGGCGACCTCTGCGACGACTTCGAGCATCGGATCTCGTCCTTCGCCGATTGCCAACCAGATCTGCACGTGAGAGTAGCTATTGTGTTAGTATCCGAATTCGATTTTAATGAGATTGAGGGTGTTCATAATGTTGTTTATGAATTTCTCTCAACATCAAGGATCAGGATCATGTTTAGTAATGCTTGCAATGATTTGATTTTTTTTCTTTGGTATAATAAGCTGAAACGTTGCATGCATACAAGCATAGCATAATTGACCCCTCAAATTTATTTCACTATATCTTGCTTTCTCATTCATGTCATAATTATGTGAGGCATAAACTATTCTTAATCAATATGCTTCAAATTAACGATATTGGTGATTGAATTGCGAAGTTTAAACAATTTTTACAAGGAAACTCGAGTGACTAAAATTTTAATCTCTATTGGATGCCTTTTTATACAATTAAATCAATTTTCAACTAATTAGCTACTAATTGATATGATTAACAAATGGATTAAAATATGGATTAACTAATTACATAGTGATTGACAACTAATTACATGGAATAACAACAAGCTTTGGTGGCGGAAGCGTGCGGTGGCGTCCTGGGGGGCGACGAGATCTGGTCAGGGCAGGACGTCGCAGCGGGGGTCGCTCAATGTTGGATGCTTGCTGACGTCGCATATAATTCGTTCATATTAACAAGAGGCAAATTATTACATCTCGCGATCAGTGTTATACACATTAGTGATTTAAATATTCGCCACACTTCTTGTAGTATGGATACTAAAACTTTTTATAACATTGTTCTTATTAAATAAGAAAGTCTCAATACGAAAAGCTGAAGAAAAAATTATTCTAAATCGAGGTCACTTTTCAAAAAATTAGACGTCATTTAGTTGTCTGTTTTTTTTTCCGTTTCAATTCGACTAACCCGATAATTAAATGAAAGGAACAAAAAGTAAACTTACTAATTTTCGTCGACCTCGAACACGACCCGTTAACTAACCTTAACTTATTATTATTTATTATAGCTGGCTTCTCAATTTGACTAAAGCAATCAACCTATGTTGCACCACGTTGTTTTCTCTACCCTCGCAACCACTCACGTGGAGAGTAAAAGGTCTCAGCTCTTCGGGCACCAGTAGTCTTATTAATTATTAAACATCCATCATTGTCTTAGCGGTCGATGTTGATCCACGAGTCATCACATCCACAGTTTTTTTTTCTTTGATAGCCAAACGAAATGGTGTCACTGTTAAGTATAAAAAATTATAGGATCATGTCCATTCATCGAACCTAATTAATTTAATTAAGTTGCTCCGAATCGTAATAGCGATAAGTGAAATTCTTAATAATACTTTTTCGTAGGTGTTGAAATTTTAGATCTTACTTAAGTAAGAAAGAACTGTTTATCATTTCAATCCAACATCTGGAACTCGAAGCATGCATTATGTTATTTGATGGCACGAAAGCGACGTCTTTAAACTTTAAGAATGTCTTAACTGTGCTATTAAACGAATGACAATCTTGGCGAAACATACAGATAAATTTTAAAAATTTTCGATTTCTTTTGTATCTTAAAACTTTTCGAAGAAAAAGAAAGGAGATATTTTAACTTGAAGTCTTCCAACCATTTGACCCACTGACCAAAACACACGGCCATTTTAAATGATATATATATATATATATATATATATATATATATATATATTATATTGGATGTCCACTGGAATCCTCATATTGGAAATTATTAAAATTATGATAAGAGCAAAACGATTTTTCCTAATACCAAAATTGCATTTTTTTAAGGTAACTTTACAAAAAGAAACTCACCTTTTGCATTCATATCAAATATAACCTAATTTTTTTTATTTCTTTCCAAATCATCATAAAATTTTAAATTAGTTATAATTTTAACATATATTATATATCAGTAGTATAATGACTCTTGTCATATGTAGATGATGTGAAATTAAATAAATCTTGTAATTGTAAAATTGTAAAACATTAGCCTGTCATATTTTTTCATTATTAAACTGATGATTAAACAATATATAATATAAAATAAATTATCTAGATTATATAATAATCTTTCTAAAATATCCTATCTACTTTAGTATCCTATCTCCTTATAATTAAACTAACGTAGCAAACATATCATAATAAATTAAGTTTATTTGAAATTATTTTTCTAAAATAATACACTGTCCATTTTTTGGATGCCCCTAGGGAGGCTTGCCAAGTTAGGAAGAAAGAGCGGAAGATATTTTCTTGATTAAATGATAACTCTAAGAATCAGAAACTACTTAAAAAATTTATTAGGACAAATTTATGCTAATCAATTATGTCAACTAAGTTTGGCTTAATTATTCTTTACTCTTTTTTCTCCTACCTTCCTCTTTAACTTTATTATTCTTTTAACAACATTTATTACTTAAATATTTTTTTACTTATGCTATTTTTTTCGGTCAAGGCTTTAGATTTATCGGTGTCCAAAGCTATTAGTACTTGACTAATTCGGTGTCGAGGCTCGAGCGGTGAAAGTAATACCCTGACTAATGCGGTAGCTCCAACGATAGATCCCAAACTACTAGCTCATTGACTACTTGAAACGCAGTCCACTACCATTACGCCAACTTTCGTTGATTTACTTATGCTAATTTACATATATGATAAAAGAAGGAATACGACATTTGACTTTTCCTTTTGGGCTATATAATATTTATAGTACAAATAGATAGAATTTGATACCTACTATTATTTTTAATAATATAATATCTTGTGATTAGATAAATACCACTTAGTTTGATATAAAAAATACCTTAACTTTTTTTATTTATGTCTGAAAGAAAAAACTAAACTAGTTATAATGCATATATTAACTCAATAACATAAGGTCATTAAAAATGTTAACGCCTCTAATTGAGTATTAAATCAGCAACTTAACATTTTTCATTTCATTATATACAAGTATGAGATATTTCAAGTTTCTACCAATATACCCCTAACCAAAATAATAATGTTTATATACATAATTTATTTTGAATTTTGTAGACTTAAAT
This sequence comes from Pontederia crassipes, assembly GCA_030549335.1. Lineage (NCBI taxonomy): Eukaryota > Viridiplantae > Streptophyta > Magnoliopsida > Commelinales > Pontederiaceae > Pontederia > Pontederia crassipes. The sequence goes on from CM060193.1 coordinate 15,672,152, forward strand.
CACAGACATATTTTCACCCATAAAAGTAAAAAATTATAAAATAATTAATATATTTTAAAAAATATGATAATCATTTTGTCATAATAATTAACTAAGATTTATTTGATTTTATTTTATAATTTATTCAATTAGTTTTATAATTTATTTAAATAAAATTTCTAAGGACAAATACGAAAAATAAAAATTTTAAAAATTACAACTCAAGCGACAATATAGATTACCACCATTTCCATAGGTTGTTGTCACTTTATAGATAACATGGATTGTTTAGACAATTCAAATTATTTATTACTTATTACAAGTGAACATGATAATGTGGTGGGTCCAAATAATTTAATACAATATTATTTGGTAATTTACAAAGTCCATATACAAAAGTCCCTTAAAATTCACAAATGACATTATCGAAAAAAAATCAATAAATGAAACTTTATTTCGGATTGAAATAGTTATTTGTTTTTATTTTTTTCATTGTATTAGATCTCTCCAATTGACGAAAAATTTTGAAAAGGAAACTTTTTTAATATTCGTGAACAACAAAAAATACTGCATATTGCACTCGATAAAATATATTATGATATACATAAGTATATAAAACGAGTTATTTATGTCGGTATATCATTTTCAATATTTATTACTATCATATATATGTGTGTATAATGTTTAATAATTGTTGTTGTAGAGCACTAATAATTTATGGATTAAATTGTTACCCTGCATGACTCTTAAAATAAGATATATGAATTTAAATTTTATTAGTGAAAGTTACATGCTTATTTACTTTTAAACTTATTTTTTGTTATATTAGATCCTTGGACCTTCATTCACAATAAAAAAAGTACGAAATGGATCATGATGAGATCAATTCCATCGGGTTAAACCAGATCGAACATAAATTACTAAAATAATATTATTTATAACATTTTTAATGTGTCAAAACAATTAATATTACATTATCTTAAAAAATAATTATAAACCCAGAAGAAAACATAATTAAGTTTCCAGACTTTTGTCTTTTAATACAAGTGTAACCAATGCCACCAAAAAATCTATTAACAAAAAAAAAACATAAGTAACCATATTCTATTGAGGTAAGCGGTAGAAAACTTTCAAGTCAGGGAATTTAAATCTTTATATGATAAATGTAGGCAACCTAAAAAAAATAGTATATATACATTATTTTAATTTGAAGACAATAATTTTACATAAAAGAAACAACTCCCAACTAACATTAGTGATCTTATATTAATTAATTTTATCTCAAACCATTCTTAACTTTCTTTCTATAGATAAATTGTTCTCTAGTTTCTTTTACTTCACATTCCCAGATTTTTTTTTCTAAACACTTCATTTTCCTATCCCTTCTTTCACTTTATTTTTCCTTCTTGTGTTCTCCACTAGTTTTTTGCGACGATTCAAACTGGTCCTTAGATTCATAATTAAACCATAATAGTCATACAATTCGTAATTAAAGCAGGAATTAAATATTAATCTCTCTTCCGACAGCATTGAATCTGAATTCCCAACTCGAAAATGGCCTTAACTCTTAAAATCAATTTACTTTTTAATTTTGCGATTAAATATGTGAAACCATAATTCCCCAGACCCGAAAAAAGGAGGAAAAAAAAAAGCCAGGAATCAAATCCACCGACGGTACACAATTCTTTTTACCCACGTGACGGTCGTCCCGCAGTAGGAAGGGCCAAGGGGGCGACCATCGCGATGCTGCACCATTCGCCACGTGTCTAGATCAAGACGGCTCTGTCATACGGAGGCCAACCTAGGACGACTGGCATCATGGTGGGCCCCACTCCTTTCCACAGCCCCCCGCCTGTTTACTTTTCTAATAATTTTAGCGAAAAAAAGAAATAATTAGCCCCCCTCCTAATAGTATACTAATACGCTAAAAAGGGTAAAAGAAAAAAAAAGGGGGAAAAATAGTCCCTTTCCATTAATTGGATTGGTCTCTTCCGAGTGCCTTCGTCACCACCTTCCTGTAACAAGCTGAAAGCACTAAATATGCACGAGTTTCTAAATAAAGAAGACTTGTTTTTTTCAGGTTGCCCAAATGAAGGTAGATCTTTTTTACTATTATTTTGTTTCCATTACAGCCCTCTCTCGACATTATTATAATTATATGTCTGCTTGGTCTCGTCAGCCAATCGCACGAAACCTTGCGCTTTCTTTATACGAAGGCGAGACCAATGAGGTGAAGGCTGAAGGATGAGGGAGGAGGGCGGCCATAAACCTCAATAAAGACGACCGATTGGGAGGCAAAAAGTCCCCTTTCTTATTCTTGCCGCGGGCGAAGGAAGCGGTGAAGGGGGAAACGGAGATCGGAGGACGGGCTCCGGTGAGAGGTCACGCGACTTCTTGCTCTCCGCTTCATTTCCTTCTCTTCTTCTTGATTTCTCGTCGCCGATGTTGATTATTGATTCTTCGTCAATCAACTAATTAGGAAAGGAAGATTATATATCTCTAAACCAGAGATGGTGAGAGGGAAGACGGAGCTGAAGAGGATAGAGAACGCGACGAGCCGGCAGGTGACCTTCTCGAAGAGGCGGGGAGGGCTGCTCAAGAAGGCCTTCGAGCTCTCCGTGCTGTGCGACGCCGAGGTCGCGCTCATCATCTTCTCCCCCCGCGGGAAGCTCTACGAATTCGCCAGCTCGAGGTGAGTGATCACGCACTACAATCGAAGCCGTAACTATATATCCCTTAGTTTTCCTTGCTTTTGTTCTGCGCTTTCGGCCTTAAAAAATGCTCCCGATCTCTTTCCTCTATATCTATATTTTTGGAACATGGAGTCGAATTAATAAATTATTGCTTAACGCTTTGAAATCCCTCTTAGCTCCTTCTCACTTGTTTTCTTTTAATTTCTCGATAGCTTTTCGTCGTGGACATTTCCATCTAATATTCTATGTGTCAACAGCTGATAGATCTATGCCTAAGCCGTGGTACGGTTATCACCCTTACATATACATATGTCATCGATCTTCTCTCTTCTCTCTTGTTTCCATATACTTGGCTTCCTATTTCAAACAAGTCTCCATGTTTTGGCTCAAAAAGCTCAGAATTTTTGTCACCCGTTGGCTTCACATCAGTGGTTATTGACGTCCTTTATTGTCTTCCTTGAAGAAAATGTGGAAGTTACTTTACTTGAGATAGGGTACATAAAACTGTACTGTTGTACATGTTCTCTTTGTAATGTTTAGTTGTATTGGTTCGTTTCTATCTATCCAATAGGAAATGGTTTTGTGTCATATACATATGTATGATAACAGGCTAAGGAGAATATTTCACTGCTGTAAGAAATAATCAACACCAAGTAGTTACTTGTGCATAGATATGTTTATGAGCGTGTCATGGTTATGTGTAGCCATCCCTCGTACGTGCATGCTCCTGAAAATGAAGAAATATAGACATGAGAAATTAGAACAATTAACGAAGACAGATGAAATATAGGGAAAGCTAGAAACATTAGTCAAATTAAGCACTTGGTACGTAAGTATTTGAAGTTTCAGTTTTTTAGCTAGATATATATACATTTAACGAAAAAGTGAATGCCAAACAGTATTAATTTTTGAACGCAAAATAGTAGGTCTACTTTAATTGTGACATTTAAGACTTTGAAAACGCAAAGTGCGCTTTCTCTGAGTTCAAAATATTATTTCGCACTTTCATTAGCCTTTATTTGCTCAATTAGAAAGGAACTCGAATCGCCAACATAATTCCATTGCCTGTAGTGAAATAAAATATGAATAGTGATGTAATGGGAAAAATGAATAGTCAATTATAGGGCTGAAGAAAATAAATTCCGTGTTTTAAACTTGGCTGCCAAATTAATGTTTTTCAGACACCGTGAAATAGATGTCTCACGTGTCATCACGAGTCATAAGAACGAATTTAAGTTAATACCACGCCCTAAATTTAAGTTAAAGACTGGCCATCTTTGCCAATGTTTGTGTTTGGATTAATATATCTATATATATGATTATGTTTACTTTTGAGCACATTGTCTTCGTGCGTAGAATGAAATGTTTAAGCTATTTTATTAATTTTAATGAATTATTGAACATATATCTTACAAAAAAAGATGTGAGCCTTCTTTGTTACATCATGCATGAAATCAAACACATGCAACCTATAGATTTTGCATTATGCTGCTTCAGTTCTCACCTTATATGAAACGAGTTAAACTACAAAACATACCATATATGTATCGGGGTGTCATTCTTCTAGCTAGGTCCGTAGCTTGTCATGATATTACCCTAGTTCTACAAGATAACATGAGGGCGTCATTTTGAACGGTGGTAGTCATATAATAAACCTTTCAATGTCAGGCGCAATGAACAACCGTCACATATTAGTAAGTTATGGACTCCTAAGATATATTTGTGCTTGATGTATAGATGTGTGCTGTTCTGTTGCAATTCTCAGTTCATATTAGATACACATATTTCTTTGAAATACCTGCGTGGTTAACAGATCTATGTTATCAATAATTATTTCTTTTCATATTTTTTTCTCTTTCATTCACTTTAAAGTTTGTGATGAACTATTATAGATCAGCAGGGATTTGACATATATATCCTCAGTTTAATAATTCATAATAGATTGACTTCACTTTATTGATTCTATGTTAATATAATAATAAAGAAATTCATGATCCGCACAACATATTTTGATAGAAGGCAAAATTACTGTTGGGTTGTCTTATTCAAACATGTTTGTGTGTCGAAATACTAGTATTTCCTAGCTTGACATGACCTTAACTAGTATGCAAAAAGATAACTATTAAATAACGAACGCCATTATTTCATTGAATATATGAAATCTCTTCATTCTCATATAGCCATATAGGCAAAAATGCACGCTGGTACTGTACATAAGCTTTTTTCCAATTACGTATAATTGAGCTCTTATCTACAACATGAAATGATGTGATCACTATTCTCGTTATATTTGATCATTTATATTTGTATGTGCAGAATAAGAGATCAAAATATTCATTCATCTCATGCATATTTTTGAAGATTCATTGTCTAGCAAAAAAGAACTGTTTCATGTTAAACATGTCGTATTTAAGGATGAATAACCGTAGGTAGATCAATTAGAATAGAATGTCACAATTGATATTAAAGCCACTCCGAACTTATGAATTCAAATATAAGATTTCTAGGTTTCGTGTAAAAATTTGAAATATCAAAACCATTTTGGGTGACATCCGTATCTGGCATAGTTGGCACTTGAATCTGGCAATTGTAGGGTACTGCTTTATCTCCATATGGTGTTGCAGCCAAATTGACATCAAAAAAATTTTATGTATCAATAATATAGATTTAGAGATTTTGATTTTCATATTAAAGAATCAATTTGATTCTAGGGAGGTTTCTAAAAATCCTGCAGCCTTCAAGCATTATCTTTTGTGATTTCTATCTTCATGCAAGTTTTCGCTTCATAAGTATACAAATATAACATTCTATGAATACAAACCATGTAATTTGTTTTTTTTTCCCTGAAAGATAAAAATTGTTTATGATGCCAAGTAGATAAATTGTATTATTGCGACTAACTTGCAATGATACACTAAAATGATCCTTAAGCTTAAAGAATAATCATATTCTAGCCCAATTGTAGAATATTTCTGTAAAAACTTGTAGTACAAGAGATGGTTGGATTGATGTTTAGATTAATGTTAATCATTGTTCCATTTTAGATGAGTTTAAACAGACCGAAACATGCAATCATAATTTCTTTTTGTTCTTTTTGAATTCAATGTTAATGCATCGACCGTCTAATGCATACAATAATAGGATAGTAAGGTGTTATTAACACTTGATCATTGGGCAACCTCCTCTAATGGGGAGGTTCACCCAAAAGGAAAACGAGTAGCAATTAAATGCTTGAGGGAAATTATTTATCTCCTCCACTTGATCTTCTAACAAAAAAATATCTTTATAAGCTATCTAGTGACTGTAAGTATCCATCTATTTTATATGAAAAAACTAATTCAAGAAAAAAAATTCCTTCCTCGAAGAGTGGACACATTTTTCTAAATTGGCAAAAACTTTATTGTCAGCGAATATTTTCTCCTAACCAAATATTTTCAACTAAGAAACAATATTGTGATAAGGATCATTGAATTTTGATTAAAATAGATGAATGATCTCCCGTCACCACTAGATATTAAAATGATGATTTCGTATTTGAACTATAACTTCAGAATTTCATCATTTCATGACAACTTAATTGTGCAACCATTTTGATGAATGTCAAGATGGAAAATCTTATACAGAGCATAAAATCTTATCAAGGAACAAAATATCTTACATAAAAATAAAAAAATATGATTTAAAAGATACATGAACATTGTGTATAAAGTTATTTCACCAAATTTCTCATTTTCACTGGACAACATATATAAATAGATAATAAAAATAATCATAAAAAATATTTGTAATGTCATTTGATTGAATTTATCATAAATGCTATAACATAATAATATTCATCATATAAGATCTTATCATATCATGTAGGATTATAAGATTTTATGATCCAAATTAACTACCAAGAGCTTACCATGAAGATCATTAGTCTGGGATTGGTTAGAGGCTTGATGATCTTAAGATCAACATGAAAAATATATTGGATAAATATTTCTCCTGTTAGAATTGAAATTTAAATGAAGGGAATTTTCTCCATCCATATGATGAAAAAATACTTTTAGTTAAACTTCAAAATAATAAAATAGAAGGGATATATAGGTATTTTCATATAAGTCTTTTCTCCTTCTAACTTATTTTTATTTATATTTTCCTTCCATTATATTCTTTCTATTAGAAGTTCAAAATATACCAAATTACATTGACTTTTATAATTCAAAAGAATACTCGTAGGCACGACTCTATAGTGTCTTTATGAGCAAGTTAACTTTCTACATAATCTTTTCTTAGATAATGCTCCATCAAATATGATCTAATAACATAATGAAGGTGTGTGTGAGGGTTCAATGCCCTTACTAAGCACTTATTTTCAGTAGGCATGCTAATTAGACCATATCTCGAATGTAGATATAAAAAACCCGTGGTATTAAAACCCCTATGATACAGACCTACAATAAAAATGAAATTGATGAAGGTCACCTTTTTTTCTTACACAAATTAAAGCCCCATAAATTTTTAATCTCAAAGACTAGTGATACCATGAAGTGAGGATCCATTAGTGTCATCATCAGCTACGACTATAGAGGGAACACTAAAATCTTATACAAAGCATAAAATCTTATCAAGGAACAAAATATCTTACATAAAAATAAAATAAAATGATTTAAAAAGATACATGAACATTGTGTACAAAGTTATTGCACCAAATTCTCATTTTCACTGGACAAAATATATCAATAGATAATAAAAATAATCATTCATTTGATTGAATTTATCATAAATGTTGTAACATAATAATATTCATCATAGAAGATCTTATACTATCATGTAGGATTATAAGATTTTATTATCCAAATTAACTACCAAGAGCTTACCATGAAAATCATTAGTCTGGGATTGGTTAGAGGCTTGATGATCTTAAGATCAACATGAAAAATATATTGGATAAATATTCCTTTGTTAGAATTGAAATTTCAATGAAGGGAATTTTTTCCATAAATATGATAAAAAATACTTTAGTTAAACTTCAAAATAATAAAATAGAAGGGATATAGATATTTTCATATAAGAAATTTCTCCTCCTAACTTTTTTTGTTTCTATTTTCCCTCTATTATATTCTTTCTCTTAGAAGTTCAAAATATACCAAATTACACTAAGACTTTTATAATTCAAAAGAATACTCATATTCTTTCTATAGTGTCTTTATGAGCAAGTTAACTTTCTACATAATCTTTTCTTAGATAATGCGAGCATCAAATATGATCTAATAATGTAATGAAGGTGAGCACTTATGTTCTGTAGGCATGCTAATTAGACCATATCTCGAATGTAGAAATAAAAAAAAATCCATGGTATTAAAACCCCTATAATATAGAACTACAATAAAAATGAAATTGATGAAGGTCGCCTTTTTTTCTTACACAAACTAAAGCCCCGTCAATTTTTAATCTCAAAGACTAGTGATACCACGAAGCGAGGATCCATTAGTGTCATCATCAGCTGCTACTAAAGAGGAAACAATAAAATCCTATACAGAGCATAAAATTACCAAGGAACAAAATATCTTACATAAAAATACAAGAAATATGATTTAAAAGATACATGAACATTGTGTACAAAGTTATTGCGCCAAATTCTCATTTTCACTAGACAAAATATATCGTAGATAATAAAAATAATCATAAAAAATATATGTAATGTCATTTGATTGAATTTATCATAAATGCTATAACATAATAATATTCATCATATATGATCTTATAATATCATGTAGGACTATAATATTTTATGTTCCAAATTAACTACCAAGAGTTACCATGAAGATCATTAGTCTAGGATTGGTTAGAGGCTTGATGAAAAATATATAGGATAAATATTCCTCATGTTAGAATTGAAATTTCAACGAAGGGAATTTTTTCCATCCATATGATAAAAAATACTTTTAGTTAAACTTCAACATAATAAAATAGAAGGGTTATAGATATTTTCTTATAAGCCTTTTCTCCTTAACTTGTTTTTATTTCTATTTTCCCTCCATTATATTCTTTCTATTAGAAGTTCAAAATATACCAAATTACAGGTGCATTTGGTTGGATGATTGATATCTTCCTTGGAATCCGAGCATTTCAAGGAATATGATAATTTGGAATCACATTTCAGGATATAAAATATAAGTACGTTTAGTTTTGATTTGAGTTCGGAATCTATAAAAGGGAAAGAGTCATTGGAATATGAGATAAACTTGGAATGTGAGATTACTCCCCATTTTCAAAGGAACGAGATTGACTCATTTGACAGGAATCTAATTGTTTTTTAAATTTAATATTTTCAAATGCATTCCAATATAACATACTTCCATGCATCCAAATAAAGAACATACCAAACACAGACTTTTATAATTCAAAAGAATACTTGTAAGCACGACTATATAGTGTCTTTATGAGCAAGTTAACTTTCTACATGAAAGGAGTTGAATATTTTCAATGTGTATACATTAGAATATTTGAATATATAGTTATACATGCAATCTAGGTTTTTAATATCAACATGATCTGTAACTAATATAAGATATGTTAGTTGAGTTGAGTTGTTGTGAGCTGAAGTATAACAGTTTAGTTAATACACCCCCTCAAGCAAAGCCATCGCATTGTCGAAGGCGAAGCTTGTCACACAAGAACTTGAACTGAGATCCAACGATAGGTTTTGTGACAATGTCAGTCAGTTGGTCTTTTGATGAGATGAACCGAACACATAGACGACGAGCAACAACCTCCTCCCGAACAAAATGATAATCAGCTTCAATATGTTTCATCTTGGCATGGAACACTGGGTTGGCTATGACATAGGTGGCACCCAAATTGTCACACCATAAGATTGTTGAGTGGGTAGGTGGGGAGCCGAGTTCTGTCAACAGAAGCGAAGCCAAATCAGTTCAGCAGTTGTGTCAGCAATGGCGCGATATTCTGATTCAATAGAGGAACGAGCGACTGTCTTCTGCTTCTTAGCAGACCAGGAAATTAAGTTCTGACCAAGAAAAATAGATCGTCTATCATTGGTGGCGCCTGCTCAGTCAGCATCCGAGAAGGCCTGTATTGTGTGATCAGCTGATGGTGTGAGTAGAAGGCCAGCATTAGAGGTGTGTTGCAAATAATGGAGGATCCTCTTTGTGAGTTGCCAATGAATCTTCGTCGGTGCATGCATGAATTTAGAGATATTGTTTACAACAAAACTGAGATATGGATGTGTGATTGTCGCATATTGGAAAGCCCCAGCAATTTGTCATATAAAAGAGGATCAAAATACATACATAGGTGAGGGACCACGAGTATCGGCACGTACCTTTTGACATAGGCGACATGATTGCTTTTGCTTTGGATATGCCAGCATGATGAATGATGTTAGTGATATATTTCTACTGAGATAATAATATACCATTTCCATAAGGAACAACCTCAATGCCGAGGAAATAATGAAGCTTTCCTAAGTCTTTAATAGCAAAGGACCGACGAAGGTGCTCGATGGAGGCGTCGATTATTGTTGAGGAAGAGCCGGTTATGATGATGTCATCCACATATATGAGCCGATCCAATCAAATTTGGTCGGGTCGACTCAAGTTTTTTCATGGGTCATGTCCAACCCGACCCGTGAACACCACTACATTCATGTATTGTTCCAAAAGGCGTATGTAGACACATGCTTTCACAAAAGTTCCTAAGTTAGGCACTTGAGACTTTCATGAGTGCTTTTTTTGTCACATGTGAATTATATTTTAATGAAAATATGTATCTTTATTATATAGGAGAGCAACATTTAAATATAAGGATTTCAAATGCAAAAAATGTAGAAAATAAAAAAATGTTTTCAAACAAAACGTGATCAATTGTTCTTGAAGAAGAAAAATAGAGGTGGCCATGTGTCCCATTCAAATGTAAAACAAAAAGGATATATAAGGAACAAGTTGTTTTTTTATGAAAGAATTAAATTGGATACATTTTCTAATAATAAAAAAAATTTACCCATTCTATTGCATCTTGTTGTTTTATGGCTAGGACCCCTTAAATTTATCTGCAATAAAGTTCTGGTAGCATAGTGGTGCGTCATTAATTGGTTACTAAGTGCTTTACCCTAAAAAAAAAATTGACCAAAGATTTCTTCAGTATGCCTACACAAAATAAGTGGGCTCATAGGAATATTAAATTCTATGTATGTATATAACAAAGATACTTAATAATTTATTATTAATTCTTGCAAATCATTATAATATAAAGACATTTTTAATTTCCACATATCATTCATATGGTTGAATATGCAATTTCATTTGAGAAGTGGAAAGTGTGATACCCACAATAACATTAGTTGCTGGAAGCATATATAAGTAGCATATCTATTACAATATAAATGATGATGTAAAAAGTTATAACAATAAATGCTAACAAGTATAACAGTTATTATGCAATAAAAATATAGAGTAAGAGTTGTTGATCTTACAAAAACAATAACTTAACTAATTATCTAATTTCAGAAGATAGTAGGAGTCGACATGTGTTCAATAAAGTATTACAGAAGTTAAAATCACAAAACAATTAAATGATACACTGAAATAATCTAATTATGCATAGGAGTATAGGACCTTAGAATAATTTATATGGTTAGGGACAAACTTTTATCTCTGTCGTAATTGATTTATGTAATGACATATAGGTTTAATTTTTAGATAGATTAAAATACTTAAATTATTATCTCTCTATTTTAGGATATAATCAACTACCCTAAACTTTAGAAAACAAAGTGCAAACCAACTTTACTCTCAATATACTCATATTTGAATGCAATATATTATGATTTCTAAACCATTGAACTGTCCATTTTGGAATCAATCAACATGTCACAAGTTCTAATACTCCCTTTCAATTTTGTTAAGGCTATCATAAATTACTTCAACTAAAGAGTTTAAAACGAATTTTATAGTAATCACAAATTAACAAAAGATGTATCAATAGTAAACTAATTATTCCAAATAAAATAGAAAAATATTAATGGACTTAACAATCTCGCTAGTAAATAAATTATAATCAATATAAACTGAGAGGATTTTGTAAATTTGCCATATTAGCGAAACTTATTATAATAAAACACACAAAGATAGACAAAATTGATATTCATTTTCATCCCAATATGAGTTAGAACAAAAGTTACTCTTCACGTCGAATGACTGCCCAATCCTCCTTCTAAGTTTATTGACAGATCTTTTGCAAGTATGTAATATATAAAATATCGTCCCATAGGAAAAGTTTAAGTACTAAAATTGTATGTTTTATATATTATCTACATGAGTATGTGAGAATTTAAAAGAAAATAAAACTAAGTAAAGAAACAAAAGGAAGAAAATGATTTGACTAAACTCATAAAACAAAAAAAGTAAATGTTTGAAGAATTATATAAAAAAATGAGTTCTAGGGCTTTGATTCCATCAAGAATTTTGATCATAGGGATTTCATAATATTTTTCTATTATGAATCTTCTACTTAATATTTGAAAGTTGTGCATCCTACTTTTAGATTAATAAAGTTTTTGTAATCAAGCATTTTATTTTAACAAAGATTTCAAGACTTTCATAGACTTAGCGTATTAGCCTCAAGTGTGGTGTGACAACCCACATAATAAAGCATTTTGATAAAATGTTCCATCTAGACATACATTTGCTCACAAATGCCTCTTCGAAGTATTCGTTCGGAACAAGCATTCTAGAATTCTTGACATTTGACAAGCCATAAAGCAAGCTTTCGCTATGTTCAATCAAAAGAGCTTGTATAAATGATTGACATATTTAGACACCGCGCAAGCCTTATGGTCATTTTAATTATTTTAATTGCATTATAAATTGAAATTCCTTGAATAACATGGATGCCTTTATTTCTAAGAAATAATATGTTTCATGTCAACTTCAACAACAATAAAGCCTTATCTCACTAGGTGGAATCGGCTACATGGATCATACGACGCCATTCCGCTCTCACTATATTTCATGTCATTCATTTTAATTAATTTTAGTGAATTACATTCGTAATAAAAAGGATATTAAGTTGCCTAATTTGATGGTCAACAATATTTAAGCATTTCTTCGAACACATGAATGGAAAAGAACATGTGAGATCATATATAAAAAAAACTTCTAATACAATCAAACCCTAGATTTCATCTAACCTTAGAAGAAAGATTTAGCACGCAAGGAATCATCCAATAAAGTGGAAAATAGAATTAAAGAAAAGTACAAATGTGTGTGTTCTCCTTTCATTTTTGAAGGACTCATTCCTTCATTCAAGAAAAATCACCTTTTATACTTCATGTATTATGCTATAGAGAAATTATCCGAAATAACCCTAAAAACTTAACAAAATACAGTAAAAAAATTGTCAAATACGATTCTTCAAGTTGCACTATGGTCAATTATGTGATTGAAGTGCGCTACAATCTAACCGTAAAGAGCTAACAAAAGGTTGCAGATTTTTCAACTTGGCTATGGTCTGAAAATGATTTCTATGATATGTAACTAAATGAAGGTTTTTTTAATTTTTGGTCATTTTTCTTAAATTTTTGTTTGGCTTTTGTGAATCATGAAATATGGATTAAACAATTGTAGATTCCAAAATATTCAAATAAAAACTAATAATATTGGATGAAGTAAACCAATTATGACTTTAGGATGAGTTAATCGATTTATACGTGATTATCATCTATCTGCAAAAATCTTCTTAGCGATCTTCAAGATGCTCTCACATTCTTAGCTTGTTGGCACAGATTGCACTTTCTTAGCATGACGAATTATGATTGTAGAGGGCCTTAGTTTATAATATAATTTTTATGCAATTTGAGAGAGATTGAAAATCTTTCATGTTAAAACAAAAAAAAAAATTCTAATTTGATTCAAATATGAAGTTTAGACCTATTCAAACTTTGTAATTTCAATCATAATACATTTTCAATTGATCCCTTGAATATATGATAAATGTAGGAGACCTTTTTCATTTATTTATTCAGCTCCGCATGAAACTTAGTTCAATCCTATCTCATAATATTTTTTAAAAATAGAATGATAGATTGAATTCTTGAGGTGACTCCTATCGTGATCAACAATGTTGCATTGAGCTCCAACTATTATATAGATAAAAAAGCGAGAGATGATTTTCAGAGGCCCCTACGAATTTTAGAGCGGTCCCTACAAATTTTAGATATGACTTCCATCGTGATTTTCCACAATGTATCACTTAACTCCATATGATACTTAACTTCGTCCTATCTCATCTCATTTTCGAGGAACAAAATTATAAATTAAATTCTAAATGTGATTTCCATTATGATCAATGATATAACACTTACTTTCAACCACTACACATACAAATGCATGATGTGTATAGATGCAAAATGATCATCATATAACTTGTACTCGAATTTGTCATAATATCAAATAAATTTTGAACAAAAGGGCTTAGAGTCTCATGCACACAAATCAATATAGTATATTCAAACAATTATGTCAAATACTTAATGGCCACACCGAATTAAGAAAAGATGAATACTTAAATTAGGAGAAATCAATTTACCTTGTATAATTGCTAATAATTTTTTTATCTTTTTCTTTCTTATTTTACTCCTATAATAATAATAATAATAATAATAATAATAATAATAATAATAATAATAATAATAATAATAATAATAATAATAATAATAATTGTGAATGTGTTCATATCATATATGAACATAATAATTATATTAACCTTGTAGTATAAATAATTATCTACACAAGAGTTTATCTTGTATTCTAAACACATCTTTTGCTATTTATATTAAATTTCATGATTGCAGCTCTGCTTAGTCCCAAACTACAAAACCATTAGAAAGTAAATGTTTCATATTTTAATATATTATAGTTGGATATCAGGAAAATCAACATTCCACTTAAATTTTGAGTCGATTCTATGTTTTGGGACATTGAATAATCATCATCATCATCATCATATTACTACTATACTTTGAATGTGTTCGTATCATATATGAACATAATAATTATATCAACGTTATAGTATAAATAATTATCTACACAAGAATTTATTTTGTATTCTAAACACATCTTTTGCTATTTATATTAATTTTCATGATTGCAGTTCTGCTTAGTCCTAAAGTACAAAACCATTAGAAAGTAAATGTTTCATATTTTAATAAATTATAGTTGGTTCCCAGGAAAATCAACATTCCACTTAAATTTTGAGTCGTTTCTATGTTTTGGGACATTGAATGACTTTGCTTGAATGCTTCATATCAATTAGTAAGCACTTTAATTGTTTTCTCTAAAATTAGATTAGTAAGGTTTAAGTCGTAAAATTTTTAGAATCTGTATCATTTTGTTATGAGCACAATAATCTTAAAAAATAATATCATACTTTCTCTAAATTTTATCATGACAAACGGAGTGGTGTTCAATTAACCATTTATAACTTCACTAAGTGATTCCAACTAAAGGAGAAGCCTTACATCAATACCCTTTGAACAATAAATTATCATATTATTATGTGGAATTCCAAATTTAATGATTCATTTACAATCTCGGGTAATAGTTTCAGCAGATAAAGTAATAGCACTCTAAACATGAGCACATCATTTTTTTTAGAACTTTGATTAACTTGATTTCAAAACTCAATGAAATTAGACTAAGAAATGATGGAACAAATTAGCTTTAGAATTATTAGAAAATCCAAAGTTTTGCAATTGACCAATTAAAATTTATTGGCCATAGTTAGTGTTTATTCTTCATCATGAAAAATTTGAGTTTTACTTCATAATTAACTAAGATTAAGGAATGGGGAAGTTAGAAAAGATTTAGAGAAACTCTAATCTAAAAAAGCTATGTTGTTAAAATTAATAAATGAATCGAGCACAAAGTTACCACAAAGTTGAACACCTTGGCTCCTTTCTCTTCTCTCCAATTTTCTCCAACTACTATGATATGTTCTTCTCTTCTTTGGAACCGGATGGGTGTGATAAAAGATGGTAGGATAAGGATCAAAAGTAAATAAAAGAATTGACTTAGGTTGGTGGCAAAGTGTTTCCCAAAATGTTGTTTTGATGCCTTCATTATTTACATTTAATACCATTTAAGTAAATGGTTTTATTTTTCTATTATTTAATTTATTTATCCGTTTACTCAATATATTATTTGAAAATAAGAAACTACCCCTCATTTTAATTTAATAATATATTTATAAAAATAATTAAATAAGGAATCAGAATTTTAATTTTTGTTTGAAAAACAAAACTCGTAGTTCTACATATTTTTTATAATATTATTATACTAAATGAGGGACAAAAAAACAATAAAAAAGATTGACTCATTAGAGGGTGATTTGTCTTTTTCTCTACATGATTTATGATTGTTTTTTTTAAATTAAAAAAATGATTAAAAAATAACAAATGAAATTTTAGACCCAAAAATTGACTCAATTCTAATAGCTTTCTCCTCTACTTTCCATTCTTTCAAATATCGACTCAAACCTTGTCATCACATTTATCATGCCTTCATGAGTAAGCATAAAACAAAGTCATGCTCATTTACAATTTCCTAATCTTCTTTTAGATAATGCTACATTACATATAAGATAACAACATCAAACATTGGTGCATTATTGGGTATGCACCGTGCATACTATCACATAAGACTCAAGAGACATATTCAAAAGTTGAACTACCCACACGTGATTTGAGCTCCGTAAGTTTTATGAGTTTGTATGCACGGTGCACGCAAAGTTGTATGCTCCTTGTATAACATTGACAATTACAATTTATTAAGTCTATGTAGATAAAATTATGCTTTCCAAATTCAATAAATCAACTAAAGGATTAAATATGCAATCTAATTGTTCAAGTAGTAAAATGGAAGATTGGATATTCAATCCTTTAGAGACCCATAATCACATTGGTTTTAAAATTATGAAAACAAAATGTCACAATTAGTATAATGGAAGTAGATGAAAAGGTTAATAGTAAACTAATAAAAAAACTTGACAACCTAATGATGTAAAACATTATATTGCAAAATTGTCAACAACTACACTAACCATATCAAGTAATATAATGGTGAATGACATAAAAATGTATATTTAGCAATATAACTAGCAAGTACATTATTCAATGACTAAATAGAGTGAAATAGTAACAGTTGTCTATCTTACAAAAAACTATAACAATTGAAATTTTAATATTTAATAGGAGAAACATATCTATAGATAAATAATAAACTATTAAACTAATAAATAAATAAATTTAATTAAGAAGACCATGATAATTAGGATGATAATAAAACTAGGATCATAAAAATTTCACTTTACCCTCATGATAGTTGAATCATGCAATAAATAACAATATCAAATTTTAAGATGGATTATTAAGCAAATAATATATTGATCTCTTAAGGAGGATGAACTTGCTTATCTTGATCCTAGTCAAAATGAGATCACTCATAAAAAGGATGATAATATAGTATAATTCAATATCAAGAATGCACTAATATGTATCCAAAACTTTTGCCATAGTAAAAAAAATTCTTATTTAAAGTAATAGAATACATGGGATTGAAATATTTTTCTACTAAAGCTTTTCTTTCTCCTTTATCATGTTTTCTTTCACTCCATTCTTTCTATCAAAAGTTTAGAATGTGTCATATTACCATAGCAATGTTATAGTTCTAAAGAATCATCGTCAACATATTATCTTTATTAATAAGGGAAAGTCAATGTTATTACATTTATGACTTCTTACATTGTCTTATCCTTGGGAATGCTCCATCAAATATAAGCTAACAAGATAATAGGTATATGTATATGTATGTAACATAGGTAACATTAATCATTTTCTTACTAATATTTGTGAATCATTAGATAAAGAATGATGCCTTCTAGTTTTCATATATTATTTCGAATACTGAATATGCAATGTGCCATCAATAATAACTTAGGTTTCATAATGTTGCAAAAATAAATAAATGCCACAAGTAGTGTATCTATTTGGGGATAGATGAATAGGGTGATAATAAATTAATAAAAATCATGAAAACTTGATGATGTAAAAATTATATTTCAAGAGTGTAATAAGTGCACTAATCACAACAAGTATGGTGATGAAGAGTCAATGTTCTAATGCAAACAAAAAGTGTATAATAAATAATGTATCTATCAAGAGCACTTGTTGATTATGCAATAAACTACAAAAAAAATGAATATTGTAAATATCACTAGATATTACAATAAGTAACTGTCTAGTCTCAATAGTTAATAGGAGAAATGTAGATTTTAATATCATGAGATCTTATTTCGCTTTACCACCTATGATAGTTGAATCATGCTATAAATAACAATATCAAAATTTGAAATGATTAACAATTATGTAATGTATTGATTTCTTAAGAAATAACCTATCTTAATTCTAGCAAGTTGAGATCAATAATAAATAATTAAAATATATTATAATTCAAGAAATATGCACTCATATGTATTTCTAGAACTATTGGTCATTATGAAGAGGATGACAATCAATAAACCACAAAATTGAACATTCCTAAAGAGGTATTGTATTCTGATATATAATACTTTGACACACCCGCTTTTGATCGTCCATAGGAAGGAGAAGAGGGTCAGCGAGCCCCATCTTTACCAAAGGAAAACAATCCCCATGTATAAAAGTTTATTATCAAAAGTAAACCAATTAGTCCTAAAGAGGATGATAAGAATTCAAGTACTATTCACAAACATTAAATCGACACTGATACTCAAAAGAAGCTAAAGTAAAATTATGAATTTAAACTTAGGGTTCTCTAATTAGTTTATCATTTAGTATTAAACATAAAAGATATAACAAAAATAAGAAAAAAATACATCTTAGAAGATATGGTACAAAACGTGAATCTATAGACCTTAGGACGATGAAAACAAACCCTTCAAGCAATTGACATAAGAAATTCTTTTGAAGCTCCAAGGTTTCATTTTTTTTCAATATTGTAGATCTTTTATCAACATAAAAATAAAAGATCAACTCATTCACAACACAAACAGAGATAAAAATTGACGACACTAATAAATGAATAAGCAACTCAAACATCAATCAAATACTAAAAAGTGTTAAACACAATAACGATATTAAAAAAACTACAATAATTAATAAGAATTCAATTAAACCACAAGGTTCAATCCATGTTCTTATTTTAATAATAACATAAATCCATAAAAGAAAATTATAAATATTAGGAAAAAGTATCCAAAAATAAGTTAGAACAAAGCTTTAACTTTTGGACAAAGAACGTTGACAATGATCCTTACATGAGAGTGTCATTTGTAGGATTTCTCAAACAACTTTAAGTTTTGAATTTGCTTCTCATCAACTAGAGTTCTTCCTAAGCATCTAACATAGAAAATTTTGCCCCAGGGTTGTCTATTGTAACCTCAAAGGTTTCTCAAGCCTCTTAATGAGTTACCCATGAATTGGTCTTTCCTTCAAAGTGAAATTCTCAAAATAATGGATGTTGACTTTAAAAAAAAGAAAAAAATTGAAACATTGACTTGTGAATGAGATGTCACAACAATGAAGCGAATGGATCAATAGTCATGCTCATAATAGCTTCTCACGACCCTTGATATGGATGATATGAAATTGATAGTTTTGTTGCAGTTTCTTCATGACCCATAACACGTCTCATGAAACATTAATTCGTAATTGTTTTCTTAGGTTCTTTCAGTCCAATATATTTATAGCAATATGTCAATTTCACAATTCTTTAACGCATATCATGATGTGTGAAATTTTGAAGCCTCAATTTGTAGAAGTTTTGGTGATACCATTAAGTCATACATTGTGATCTTAAAAGTTGCTCAGCATAATCCATAATGGCATGTTTGATGTGTGATTTCTATCTCCATTGTGTATTCTTCAATTACAACTTGTGAAATTCAATTTATTCGCTCTTTTGACTTAAATTTGAGTATATTCAAGCATAATTTCTTATAGTCACCTTGTTGCTTGTTCATAGAATTTGAGAAAAAAATATGGAAACTTGTGTGCATTGATGACTTGAAACAGAATAAATAATAGAAATTCCACAGTGTTAAAATGGGAAAAAATAAACTAAATACAATATAAAGATGTAAAACGAATGCCTTAGTCAAGTAGAACATTTTTATTTTCTATTAGTTCTATCATAGAAAATAAATTATTATCCATATTCTGTAGTGTATCATATTTTTTAGACCCTATATAAGTCTAGTCCAGAATCAATCATATTTAGTTGAATTATCATTTTTCATTGTGCTATGAATTTTTTCAGATGTCCTTTAAGGTTTTTATCTAATTGTTAGACAAATAGGTTAGGGGTTATTTGGACATCAACTTGTGTCAAAAAAAATGGTATGGAATTAAATTTCTTTCTTTATAGCTTATTTGTTGCTTTCAATTGATTAGAAGAGCTAATAAATTTTGTCCATGTTATTTAGAATATTCTAAATTTGTAGCACTAATAATAATTTGCAATTGACAATGATAATGATTTGCAAAGAAACAATCTGTGACTTCATGCATGAATTAATCATGGTGCTATGTTATAAGAGAAGCGATATGATACACTGGATGCATAAGTGGTTGTAGTGCTCTTTTGGAGGATGAAGTGATCAAATTCTTCCCCATATATGGTATTTTTGTGTGGAACCATTTTGAAGGTCTCTCCACTTGATATAAAATTTGAAAAGTCTTTGACAAAAGTTCTGTGCAACCATCTCATGCTCATTTAATTGTTGAAGTAAAAGTTCTTTCATTTTTTTTAGAAACTCATATGCTGCACAAAGCGAGTCACATAAGTGTGCATCTATATTGCATTTTAAAGTTTTATTTAGAATAAAATTTATAGTTGCACATTACTTTTTACGTAAAGTGAATGCTAAGGTAATGTGCAACAACCAATTTATGACTATGCTGTGCATATTGAGATTGGACCATCACATGATCATCTAATGACTCCGAAGTTCTTTTTTCTTCCTTTTCCAAATCATTTAGCACCTATATCATGCTTGTTCCATGCAATCTTAAATTTGTGATTGCACATTTCTTCTATCCTGGCCAAAATCAAGCATTTTGAATGAATTTTATGGCAAAAGCAGCTTATCATGCACAATGAACATTTTTTCTTA
Organism: Pontederia crassipes; assembly: GCA_030549335.1. Lineage (NCBI taxonomy): Eukaryota > Viridiplantae > Streptophyta > Magnoliopsida > Commelinales > Pontederiaceae > Pontederia > Pontederia crassipes. The sequence continues at coordinate 15,693,037 of CM060193.1, forward strand.
TTTATACTGATTAGGAATATTTTATCATGAAAATCCTTAATTAATAATATGACCATCTTCTTGTTATGTTTTTGTAGTGGTCATTGAAGTGAATACATAAATTCTTTTTTTTCTAAGCAACCCATCAGGAAATAAAGAACTTATAATTAACAATATCAAGAGCTCACTTGTGTTCTTATAATTGTTAGCATGCAAAAGACAATTGAGCGTTATAGGGAGCATTTCAAGGAAGTTGTAGGGAGCAGCACTCTGGAAGATAATGCTCAGGTACATCTGGATACCTTCCATTTGAAGAAAACACTTGAGCAACATTTGAAGAATTTACTCATTCTGGCGAGTGAGAAGTGTCTTCTTAATTAATTGTGGTTTTACTTGTCTTTATGCAAATGTCGATCCATATTTCAATGCTTTTTATCAGGCATTTTTGGTTCGGCGTATGAAGCCCTTAGTTCTTTTACGTATTGAGTTTTGTAAGTCTGTAACTTATTGCATCGTTGCTTGTAGCAATGGAAGAATGAATCTGCAAATATCATGAAGAGCATAGAACTCCTTGAAGCATCTGACCAGTGAGTTCGGACATGACATTTATAGAGCTCTCTTCTCATCCTTCCAATTACGAACTATATTCTCTTGGATTAATAATCATTTGGGATTTAATTATTCTCTGCAGGAGGCTTTTGGGAGAGAAGGTAGATGCATGTTCTTTAGACGAGCTGAATGAACTGGAAGAAAAAATAGAGCAAAGCCTGCATGTTCTCAGGGGAAGGAAGGTGAATGAGAAGCCTTCTTAAAAATTTGACTATGACATTGAAGCTAATAAAACTAATTTACACATCTCTCTTTTGACAGCATCAGTTACTGGTTGAGAATATCACACAGCTAAAAGAGAAGGTAGTTTCATTGATAATTAACTCTCCCACATAAGTTATGTGAATTACATTCCAATTTATATTGCATATTGGATTTACTAAAAATTAATAACTGGATCAGGAGATGAGCCTAATAAAGGAGAATGCTTTACTACGTGAGAAGGTAATGTTAATATCTGAACTCAATATGAATTTAAAGGTGTTCAATATATACGTAAAAAACATGAACATTTTATTTAATTAGTCAAGGAATTAAATGAATGCTTCTTAGTTTAAACTGTTCGAGTGATTTGATACTGATTTGATTTAATGCCTGATCAAGTGCAAGCTCACGGACCAGCCAAAGATACCTGCTCCGAAGGAAATTGTAGCAGTAAACAGACATGGCCATATCACTGAAGTGGACACAGATTTGTGCATTGGTTGTCCAGGAAGAAGCAATGGTTCATCTCACGGTTGACTGCTCTCCGACGGCAACAAGAGATATAACATATTTCGTACATATGTGTCTAAGTGAAATAAGTGATGCCTCGGCATCGTTCTTTTCGTTAGACGTGATTTATTGCTCCAAACAGGAAAAAGACAGAAGAAGCAAGCGTAGTGTTCAGTGTCATGAACAAGCTACTTAGAGGTGGAGCTCATTTAATATTCACGAGCAAGAAATCCATTGTGCTTGTGTAAGCAGACAATTAGATTCCAACAGTGCAGAACAAAACTAATGAATGAGTGTAAAAATTGACAGTAAAGAATCTGAATGAGAGGCAAGGAACAGTTGTGTAATGCCATAAATTAAATTATGTGCTCTTGCCCATTTCGATCTCCATGCATGTCCTCAATGAAAAAAGGAAAAAAAACAACCTTGAGAAATCTCAAAGCTTTGCACGATGCAACCATTTTCTTTATCTAAAAAGATGAATAAAGAAAACGTTTGGCGGATGAAACATTATATAAAGCTGGCCAGAGTACACGAGTACAAACTCTGTCATGTAAAAAGCTGCAGGTGCAGCAACTAACAACAGGAAGAGAGAATAAATTGATTGCCTCCACCCTGTTCCTTAACTATACTGCTGATTCTATGCTTACTAGTTTCTTTTGTCCCTAAATGAAAACATGAAATTTATCTACTATTAAAAACAGAATTATCCTGGTAGTACAGCTGCAGGATAACTCAAGGTGCAGATTCCTCCAAAGCAATTGGCTGGTTATCCGGAAATAATTGGCTTTGTTTTGATGACAAGGCATCATGGTCATGAATGCACCTGGCACTGCTGTCGCCATCTCCTTAATTTCATGGTAAAATGGAAATAAAAAAGTTAATTTACGTGAAGATAATTGTATGAACTTAACTCATCTATAGTTTCAAACTTGTGTGAACACATATAAATGGAAATTAATAACAACTGCTCGTTAATCATTCGCATGGTTCAGCAAACTAAAAGAAAAAGAAAAAAGAAAATGCACATTTGTTGCCAGAAATTTCTCCATATAATTTTTGTGCCAAGTTAAATTACCAGTATTATAATATAAATCTTGATGGTCCCTAAGATCAAATTCACAGGTACTCGTGACACTAATAATTGATGTTCGTACTTGGAAGTAAAGATTAATGACAGTCAAGAACTATCAAAGATAAAAACAAAAAAAAAATAGAAAGAAAAAAATACAAAAAAAAAAAGAGAGAGCAACAGGACGAATGAAGAAATGATCTGAGGCCCACAAAACGGGGTTTGGTCCAATAGGAGGCCGCGCAACGCCTCTCTGCCTCGCCACGCGACCAAGATCCAATCCGCCACTCGATCAAACGAGTGGCGCGCGTTTCGCCTCACAGACTCAGAACAATATCCCCCCACACGTCGAACGCCTCATAGGCGCACATCACTAGACAACAGCAACAACACCCGCACAATTTGCAACGGAGAGTGGAAGAAGGGCCGAAGGAAGCCGTCAAGTGAGCAAATGGCCTCCGCCACCGCCAGCGCCACCTGCGGCCTCGCTTCCCGGGCTCTTCTCGACGGGAAGGCCGCCTCGCGCCTCCCGTCGCGGCACTCGGTCGCCCTCCCTGCGCTGGCGTCGTCGCCGCTACTCGGGGTCCGAGGAACTCGGAAGAGTCTTTCCTGCAGTAAGTCCTGATCACTTCTGTTTCGAATCGTGCGAGATATGTATGTCAAAATGTCTCAAAAAACTCGAATGCGGAATCGATTTGATTTAGACATATGTCAATGATTAATTGTTTAGGCATCAGATTGTCATTGTGTATTCTTTCTGCTACGATGGTGAAAACCATCTTAGCAAATAATGTAATTTAGCACTTACTTCGAGACACACTCAATAGTGAAACCACCTTGAGCACCTCTTTGCTCTGGAAATCCACTTCTCAACTTCTTAGGTTATTTGGCTCGTGACAATTTTCCTTTTTTATCGTGTAATACAAATCACGGGCTCCTCAGAGATATGGGACGTTGATTTGTTTATCTTATTATCTATGCATTTCATGCGTTGCGTTTTTTTTCTTCTGTGCATTCTTCTTAATGTACTTTTTTTTTGTTTGATAACATACAGTGTTTTTATGCTTACTGAAGTTTCACCTGTCAGAAAAAAACTTCTGAAGTTTCAGATTTGTAAACGTGAACATAGCTCAATGAAAGCAAAGGATTTAAAATTGCTTGCAGTGATGATAAATTCTCTCTCTTTCTTTTTGAATCTAGGCCGTAAAGTTACCAGCGATGACATTTCTGTAGTCGCTGAAGATGCTCCAACTGAAGCTTCAACTGAGGTTCCCGAAATTTTGAAGACTGTTCAGGCAGCGGTCCGTATTTCGCCTATTTGATTTTTTTGTTTCATTTACAATCTAGGAGATTTCATTAATATTTCTAACTGACCTTTTCTGATAGTGGGACAAAGTCGACGATAAGTATGCAGTGGCTACTCTTGGGTTTGCTGGACTCATTGTACTATGGACTGCAACTGGCGTGGTCTCGGTAAATACTAATACAGAATCACCAAACCTTAGCCTCCTAAAAAAAAATCACCAACCTTAGCACTTATCTATAATTAGTCTTGTTGAGTTTCCTACTACATAGGTTACATTGAAGCCTTGATGGCGCCTTCTTGTAGATCACGCCTCAGTTTTTACATGATTTATTTACGCCAAAGTCTTATTAACTTTCAGGGTTATTTTCTTGCAGGCGCTTGATAGACTCCCTCTCGTTCCTGGTATTCTTGAACTTGTAGGAATTGGTTACACTGGGGTAAGTTCTTTGGAGTATGCTTACAGTTTGAATTTGTGGATTCATAGTGATGCAGGAAAAATATATTTGTTCTGCGACTAAAACTGTCTCACTAAAAGAATATTTGTCAAATAATCAAAATGTCTTAACTTTTATATGTATTATGACTATCCCATTATATAAGTTCGTCGACAGCTGTAACCTGCTGAAATTAGAAAGAAGTGCTGCCTACATGGGTCATGTCATCTCAGTTATTCTTATAGTGTTACCATGCAAAGCATTTATCAAATTTTACTTGCTGGACAAAACTTTATATTGATACATACTATTTCATTCTGTTGATATTTATTTTCTTTGTTTATCTTACAGTGGTTTGTATATCGTAACCTGATCTTCCAACCAGACAGGTACACTTAAATTGTTTCTCATTAATGCTTCTCCTTTTTATGCCAAGGTTAATGAGTTTGTTGATCTGATGTGTGTGAAAGTAACTTGTTTTGTGATGGAGCATAATTCCTCCCTTTATCTAACACCTGAGGGGACGAGACTTTTTAATTCCAACATAGTAGCATGACTGATCTAGAAGGTTTATAATCTGCTTCTAATACTACTAGTATTAATCCTCCCCTGTACCTCAAGTAGGAGCCACATGCTCTTGGTGTTCTATTTTAACAGTTTATACTTTATTAGTGTCTGGCAACTGCCCTATTGTGTGTAAAAGTAACTTGTTTTGAGATGGAGCATAATTCCTCTCTTAATATTTACAGTTCCAACATAAAAGCAGATCTAGAAGGTTTATAATCTGCTTCTAATACGACTAGTATTAATCCTCCCCTGTACCTCAAGTAGGAGCCACATGCTCTTGGTGCCTTCTATTTTAACAGTTTATACTTCATTAGTGTCTGGCAACTGCCCTATGTTTAATGCTCGTTGCAATTATCTAGAGGTCTCAAATATTTAATTCCTGTTTTCTTTTGTTTATTTCACTCCTTTCTTGACGACTAATAAAATGTCACTTCCAGTGAAACCCTTTTCATTAGTATTCATTGTCTAATATTTTTACCAAGGATGGATGAATTTGTCGAGGACCTTATCATTCCAATATAAGAAAAATATAATGCTTAACCCCATGGCTTCTAGTGATTCATTTCCTTAATCCTTAGTCTATCATATGTGTTAGACCCTTTTATTGGTATTGAGGTGTTCAAGTGGAAACTGGATGACTTATATGTTTCATATTGACTATATTTTAGGGAAGCTTTGATTGAGAAGATCAAGAGTACATACAGTGATGTTACTGGAAGCAGCAGCTAGTTAGAACATTTGAATATGGAAGCACACTGCAAGCTGCTCGAATGAGGTTCAAATCGTTGTATTTAAAGAGCTATCTATGAAGAGAGAAGAGAGCTTGTAATCTTCCAAGTTTTTCCTGCAAATCTGCAATAAGACTAACTTTACCCCACTTCCACTTTGGAAAACACCTCTTACAATCTCCTTTCGTTTTTGGGTTTCTTCCTATAAGCATGCATTTTTTTTCCCTTAGCCAGATGGCCAACCTTATTTGATATTCCATTGTGTCTTAAAGCATAAAAATAATGTGAAATCTCGCGCATAAAAAATAATCTGAAAGCGGTCGCATAAAAGTGTTGCACATGCTATAGAGGAAGATTAGATCTAGACATAATACGATTTAGCTTGAATACTCAATAGTCTGTAAAAATAATTAATATCTCAAGTAACTCTTGGTTTCATTTGGCAACCAGAACTTGGGCTGACAATAGTATGTAAAAATAATTAATATCTCAAGCCATGGCTTGTCGGATCGGTGTTCGTTCATCAAAACGGTCTGCGGGTCATTTCAAACTCGTCCTTGAGGTTGATCTATTTTGATCAGGTTAAAATTCGGATTCAATTATTGATCCGATGGATTTGATTGACCAAGTCGAATCAACATAAAAAAATAAGTATGAAATTTTTTTTTAAAAATTAGGACACAATACTTGTATATATTTTTGTTTAAATTTATGCCCTAATTTTTTTCATTTTTCATAATATATCATTAATATTTTTTTAACTTATAATTATGAAGATTTTATCGTCTTTTAGGTAGTAATTATTTAATTGATAGTTACTTTATTATATTTTTAAATTATTATACCATTTTTTTTACTTCATTATGTTTTAGTTTATTTATTATGCATCTTACAATGATATTAAGAATAAAAGAGAAATTTATTTAACATATTTTATTTATTAATTTATATTATTTCATCCAATCGATTGATTTGTTCCGATCCGAACCTTTCAGTTGACCTGGTCCGACCGATTCAACCTAACTCGACCATCAATTCGGATCGATGGCCGGGTCGGGTTGGGTTTTACCGCATTAATCTCAAATAACTCCTAGGTTTTGTTTGGCAATTAAAACTTTTGCCAAATGTCTAAGGTTCCCATTACATGATGAAGGTTCTCTCTCATGGAGAATCTCGAAGCGAGATCTTGTGTTTTTTGTTTTCCTTTATTTTTTTGCTTCTTTTTTGCTTTCACTTCTTTGTTATATTTTAATTAGTAAATATTATTAATTACTATTTAATCTTAATATTATTCATTAAATTTTATATTATCTTAAATAATAATTAATTATAATATTTTATTTATTAATATATTATCATTCAGCTTATAAAGTAAATTCATTAACTTAATATAAATATTTTTCATAATTTATAATATTAATAACATATAAAAATAATCAATTATAATAATATTATTTTTGTAAATTATAATATTAATATAAATATTTTTGTAAATTATAAATTATAATATTAATATAAATATTTTCATAAATTATTATTTTAACTAAATAAAGATATAATATTTTAATTTACTATAATTTTATACTTCATACAATAATAAATTATATTCTTAGTTCTTATTTTTTATCCAAACATTTATTAAAATTTATCTATCAAATCAACTTTTCAAATTTTCATTATTACATCTTTCATCCAAACATCAAATTTAAAATTTTCTATTAAATCGATTACTTCTCCGAAGCAAAAGAACTAAAATTTTTCATCCCAAACCAATGTTGTAAGATTCAGCTTAGCCCGGCTGGTCGGACTAGTGTCCGAGCACTAAAATAGTCCGCGGGTCATTCAAAATCCGGCCACAAGGTTGACTCGTTTTGACCTAGTCAAACCCAACTAAAACCCAAGTTCAATTGGCCAACCGGGCGAGTCAAGTTGCAAAATACAAAATAATAAAATATGCACAAATTATTAAAACTTTTTAAAATATTATATATATATATATATACACTTGAAATTTATATTTCAACGTTCTTCTTTGTCACGTATATAAAATTTCATCAATATTTTTATTTTTTATAATTAAATATTTTTATTTAGAAAATATTCCATTGTTGATTAATTTATGCTAACTTTATTATATTATTTGATCTGAATTATTATATTTTATATTTTTGCTAAATAAAATCTTACATATTAATAATATTACAATAGTCACTTTAACTTAATTTTATTTTTTATTAATTTATATTATCCGGTCTGACCATTTGTTTGGACTCGGTTCGACCTGATTTATCAGTGTTTTTTTTTCAAAACAATGTTGCACGTGCAATTATGCATGTACTCATAAATTAGGGGTTTTCGAATTTAATTTTCATATCTTTTTGTTATTCAATTACCAACACCTTTTGCCTCCTTAAAAAAACATCACCAACTTTTACAACTTTCCATGTGTTATGAACGTTGAGTGTGCTTAGGCTAGCTACTAGGAGAATGTATAAAGATGATGAAAAATCAAGTGATTCAGTAAACAGAAAGGTTAGGTAATATTTTTAAGTGTGCTTAGAATAATAATATTATTAATATTAATAATAATTATAATAATATAGTAAGTTTTTAACAAATAATAAACGTAAAGAGTAATAAGTATGTTCCCTTTTCTTTTTATTTTTTCTTGTAATTTATATTATTTTTCGATAACATGGCTGAAATAAATTAGTATTGGAGGACTGTTTGAATGATGGAGATTGAAAACAAAGTTTGAGTATGATTTTTTTTTTCTTAGACAAGCGTCGCTAAATTTTATTATTTATTATTACTGTGACGATGTGAATAAAAAGATAGGCCTGGTTCGACGGCCCAGCAATTGTAGCTACCGCTCGAGGCCACAATTAATTCAAGGCCCCTATCGTACATACTAAATAAAATATAGCATGTTATTTATTTATCAAAATTAGTAATATTAAGTTCCTCAAAATCGAATGAGGATGTTGTATATTTATCCTCATTTAATATTAATCTTATTCTAATTTATCTTATTAATTATGCATCTATCATAATTAATTCACAATAATTAAATATTTTCCTATATCCTTTTTCAATTTTTTATTTCCTTTTCAACAATCACAATACTCAAATCATCTTTGATCATAATTATTGAAAACCTGGTTTAATTTTCAATTATAAATTTTCCTTATTTATTGATTTAAAATTTAATTAACGTTGAACTAAAATGATGAAAAATTATTTTATAATATAATTTCGCTTTAGGACCTCCTGGAGGCCGCCCTGAAAAACAGATGATATTGATGTATTCAGTGGTGAAATTAGTTCGGGTGGGGGTCAACCATCTGCTATTTTTCATATCGATTTTTTAAAATCATAAAAATCATCTTAAAATAATTTATGAAAATAAAATTACCTTCTAACGGGTCAATTTTTTTACACATATTTTAATAAAATGCTATTTTTAATAAATATATAATCAATTAAAATTAATATATTTAATTTCATAATTAAATATAGGATATAGTATTAGAATTATTAAATTAGAGTTTCATAATGTGATGGGAAGATATAAAACTATATAAAAAATTATTATACAAGTAATAAAATTATTTTTTAATAAATAATTATGGGCTCCACAACCCTTACGCATTTTTCAAATGAAGTTCTAATTTTAGCGATTTTGCTTTAATTAAAAACTATCATCGTACTCGGTACTCTAAATTTTTATTTTTTCAAATCGATTTTTTCGGATTTCGTCAGGTTTTTGTTAGATGTCTGCATTATGTCAATATTTCAATCGAAAAGTCGTCTTTAGTCTGTTAAGAAGATTATATTTGGAAATTATAAAAATTGCAGGATCATTTACAAAAGTAAAGTTTGATCATGGAACTGGGACGGATAACATCTTTGCTGACCGGTTGCAGGAACAATGTCGGACGAACGAATGACAGTAGTTTCAAGATTCCCCCAGATGTATAAATCAGTGACAAGAGAAAAATTTTGGCTTAACTAGAACACTCGGTCATTTCAATGTTGCATGCTGTAGCAAATATTGGGTCAAGAATAATACTGGCTTTAACAGAACAAAAGGAGTTTAAGTTCAAAACATAATATGGCAGAAAGTCAAGTACATCTGAAAATTTATTCCAGTTTCCATTACAACGACGGCAGAACCACAAGCTAATTGAAACTTCATGCAAAATAACAGGAAGTAAAAAAAATCCCAATCAAAATCCATTTAAATGCCACAAATAACGAGGATACTGAAGGAAACCTGCAACTCTGAACATGACAATTCATTGTCTGCAGCTTATTCCTACTTACGTAGTAAGCTCCATTATGGCGCTGACGATGTCCCCGTTGTGTGTCTTGAGAGCTTTGACAGCTTTGGCTTTTGATACGCCGGCCTGTGTCATGACGAGATCGATGTCCCGGGCTTCCACGCCAGACTCATCAATTTCTTCCTCCTCATCAGGCGGTGCGGCGGCGGCCGATGCATCCGTCTTGGCCATCATGCTGCTGAGATTTGGCATCCTGAATTGTTGAGCAGCCTGGGCCTGTAGCTGGGAGCTCAGGTCCTCTATCTTTGCCTCCCCAAATATGACATATGCATCAGAGTTCGGACTCTTGAAGACATCAGGTTTAGATATGACAAACAATATCTGCATGAAAGGTAACAAGTACTTATGAGTTCGTGAAAAGAGTTGAGGATTTTGGTCATCTGATTCACATAATTGAACATGACATGGCCATGATTGTGGTATGCTATTCAAGTTAGAGAGGTGTCATAAAGAGGAACTAAAAGAAAAGCTTGAAGAATGAAGAGCTTTCATCAACACTAAGGCAATGCTTCTTATTAAGCTCGTAATTATGTGAGCATTCGTTGTGTTTTGAACTTGGCTCTGCATCTTGAAAATTTATACAACTGAGAATTGAGAAGTTTGTAGCACCCATGAATGACATACTAAATTCTACTGTTCGTTGCTTTAGCCCCTAGTTTTACTTATGTCAATTGCATATTCATATGCAAGTGACGTAAAGGATTTAGTCATAATTAAGGTTGCATTAAACATTGGAAATATATATCGTTAAATTTTTACTTACATTTTTAGTTCTCTTTATGGTCACCCTGCTGACACCGGTGACAGGCTTCATCCCCAACTTGAGCATTGCCTTGCGGCTCTTTTTCTCGCTCCTGCTCTGCTTGCTGCCCTCATTTTCTCCTGTTCGGTCACCTATGCGAAAAGACAGCACAAAAATTCTGGATGATGAAAGAAAATTAACATTACGCTTACATACGATTTTCTTAAATACTTTTCCATACACAGAAAATGATCTTCTTCCTTTCTAGAAAAAAAATTCTAGTTTCTTTCTAGTTTATCAAGCTTACCTATAATCTATACTTTGTTGACCTATCCATTCGATTTCCTTACAACCTACAGATAAATTTTTTTTCTAGGACCAGAAGATTGAACTAGTTGCTTTAGGTAATGCAAATATGGCATTGTAGACAGATAGCGCGTCCAAAACTCCTGGTAAAACTAGCAGAAGTCCTCGTTCTTCAAGTTAGATACAGCGATGATAGAATACCCAACAAAAATCTGGCACATTTGTTGATCCATATCAAGGAGCCACCTTTAAAACATGCAATGGTACTACATCTAGCATGATGATTTGTCATTTGGTAAGTTAAACAATCCGAGTCAATCCACTGGAGCCAAAATAACAAAAGAAATCAGCTGCAGCATGACCTCCTAAAGATACAGTAAGAACTGGCTACTTCGTAATCCAATCTCTGAAAACAGGCTAAAGATTTCGATGCAAGGACAGTCAAATGACCAATGACAGTGTCAATGAAGATAGAGTTGGGAACTGATCGATCGATATAAAATGTTCTGAGAAGAACAATTCGAACACTTGTTAAACATCCTCGTCATACACAACCAAACCAGGTAGTCAAATGACTGCACGAAAAGAGTCAATAGATTTTGCAACATGAAGCGTTGAAATCTTCAGGCCAGCTGAAGGAGAGAGAGAGAAGTGCAGGGCAAGGAGAAGAGAAGGAGAGTAAAGGGGACACCTTCAGCCTCTTCTTCTTCCTCATCGTCGTCGTCGTCGTCGTCCTCATCCTCGTCTTCCTTGACATCCTCGACGACAGGGGCATCTACCTGATGAGATTCCGCGTTAGTTTCAGCATCAAAATATGATTGTATGCGAGAGATTTAGAAGAGCAAGCATTACAGAGGAGACCTGTTTTTCTTCTTTTGCTTCCAGCTGCTGCTCTTCCTTCTCTTGTTCTTCTCCGGCGACAGGGGAAGGCATCCTGTTACTTCGCTCTGTTGTGCTGTGACCGGGGGGGTGGGGGAAGGGTTGTCAATTAATCCACGAGAAAGAGAAGTGAAGCCTGAGGCCACTTCTCGCTGTCCGCCTCATCCATTTATCCGCTGCGCCTCGTGGGATAATATTGTTACTCTATATTATTTTTTCTCATTGTCCTAAATCCTAATCGTCATTTGGTGTTTCAAACTTGGTTACGGATTGAGGATCCAACAAAAGCTATGTTATGAAGTTGAACATTTTTTCCCCAAAAAAAAAATCTAATTTACACGGAACGTTGATAATCTCACGAGTTAAAAATTCGAGGAATTAGCACTTTCATTATATACGAGCAATTATTCGTAATTCAGAAATGTATAACATGAAAAATTGATCGGTTTCATAATATTTATCATAACTTTTAGGTCCGACTATGACAAACGAACACCTGGTTTCCACTTGGAAGCTTTTTTCTTTTACCCAATTTATTCTAATTTAAGAGCTCAGTCATTCCGCTAATTATATTTGACACAAAAGAAAATTATATACATCAGGGAAATGTAACTAGCATTTTCCCCGATATATAAAATAGAGAATCTTCCTACGGAAAGAAGCTCTTTGCAATCGAAAAGTTTGAAACTAGCAAGATGGAATTGAGACAAGTTTTTTAAAGTGTTCAACTAAAACAAACGGCTTGTGGGTTTGCGACAAGTGTTTAATCTTTTAACGTTTTTCTCTCACAGCAAATAGGCCCTAATATCGTATGAATCTAAAAATTAACATGTTTCCAATACAAGATTAAATATTTCTTTGTTGTAACATCAAGATGTGTCTAACATTAGATCAGAGAACCAAACATACTTTCCCATATACTCTCTCTTGGGGCCTGAGGTCCAGAGTGGAAGAGTCCAGATATTGGCAAAACCCCAAGCTTTCACAGCTTAACCCAGCTTCAGCATAACTGAATCCAGCTTTGGCTCCAGTTCACAGCTTCCATTACAATCGATCAGGAAAATATTAGTTGCTTCAAAATTTTGCATGAATTCAAGAAATCATCTCAATGTTTGTTTATAGAACAATGTGCATATTGTTTAACATCCTGACACGATGTCTTCTGCCAAAGTAAGAGAATCTGCGAAAGGATAAATGAATAACAGTTAAAAAAAAACTTCCTAAAAGGAACACATTATTTGAGTCCTACAAGAAGAAGCTCCTTGGAACAAGTTCCTTGCAACTGAAAAGTCTGGAACTAGCGAGGTTGGCTGAAAAGGGCTCGACCAATTATACCAGTTGCATCAATGTAACGTTCTACGCATCGAGAGATACAACTACTTTCACTACCACTCAAACTTGATCCAGGCTTTGTAATGCACTTTGCGAAGCACTTGCTCCTTAAAGTCTGTGACATAATTGCACAAAAGAAGTTTCATAGTAAGATTAACAATTTAATGCATGTACCTCCTAAAAAAAACAATTTAATGCATGTACAGGAATAGAAAAAACGAAGTAAACCAAAAGTGATATTTACTAAGAGATCCTGACTGAATATAATATTAACCAAGAGATCCTGTACTAGTCATGTTCTACTGAAAGCAACTCTAAGGAACTAGTGATCAAACATAGAAACCAAAAGGAGACGAACCTATTATGTTCTACCGAAAGTTTCATATCAAATATGCCAAATAACTGGTAAAAATATAGTATTCTTGCTTGGTTCTTTTATCTTACTTTCCCTTCTTCCATCCACGTTGACTTTTGATTATGACATCATAAATTGATTGTTTAGGAAAGAAACAAGAGTGACCAACGTTGTTTGTCAGCAACTAATCTAATAGATAAAAAATGTAACAAAAGTAAGAGAAATCTTTTCTTTATAAATACGTTACGAAAAATAAATTGCAAGGTGAAGATCACAAGAGATTTCACATTAATGATGAGGCTTTCTATCCCCTTTACACCTTGAGCCAGTATTTGGGGAGCTCAGTTCGATGTATGACTTATTGTTAGTTCTGCATATGAGTTATCTTAATTTCCTATCTAGAAGTATGCTCCTAACTTAAATGTGGACCTGTTAAAAAAGGCTCATTCCCATGTGAGTGGTTCATCATTAATCCCACTTACAGAATATGATTAGTTACTCATCCTTAAAAACAACCATAATGGAGAAGACCCTAGCACCAACAAGATTCAAAAAGTGAAAGGAATTGTTAGGTAATTACATAATATTTTCCAAAACACCTTCAAAAGTCGCAGATCTAATCGATATTACAAGTAGATGTAAACTTAAATCAAAATGTCCATATATTGTAAAAGTAAATAATTGTCTAGGCTTTATAGTTTAGGCACCAAACATTAGTTCATATTTACTTTCTTGGTAATAAGTAGAAAAAGGACAGCTATATTAAACCACTCTGCCCATGTTCTGTGGCATCAATATAACAACCATGTTGCAAGACAGTGAGCCTAGCATCTATTCTTATGGTATGGCGATGCATGGTTTCAGATGAAGTTTTTATAATTTTTTAAAAAGTAACTGATGCATTAGATTTGTAACAATAAAATTTGCTAGCAAGTGCACTAGTCGCTCAAGTAATATAGTAATAGGAGTAAGAGTGTCGAACCCACGAGGAATATTATTAATTCAATATCTGGATTTATAAATTAATAAGAGAGGAAAAACATGTATTTAGGAAAGAGATTTTATAAAATAAAATAAAGAAAATAAGATAAAGATAATATAGTGGTGTTGAAGTTAGGCCTTAGGATGAAAATAGATCAGGATAAATGTTTGAACAATAAAAGATAAATTTAATCTTTTAAGATGGATTATGAATTTTCTCAAGTTATTAATTTACAAAATTAACATCACAGAGTCCACAAACTGGTAATTCTGCTATTTAATCCGGTAAATCAAACTATCTTAAATTTAATCAAACCTAAAGTCCCACAAACTGGTATTCGTCAGATAAGATTAAAATTAAGATACATTAATATGAAAATCCTAAACTATTAATCACTCCACAAACTGGTTAGATTAACAGACCACATAAACTTGATTCTCCACACACTAGTTATCAAATTTATGTCAATTATTAATTTCACATAAAATCAATTAATTTAATTAATGAATTCTGAAATTAAATAATCCACAAACTGGTAAGTACTCAACTCAGAAATCCAAATAATTAAATTAAAAGCATTAAGCACAATTAATTAATTGATCAGAAAAGATTAAAACAAATAATATAGAGTCAAATAGTTTCCCTTCAATAATAATCTCCTAAAATGAAATAAATAAAAATATGGAGTTCATCCTAGAAATTCTGGAGAGATAATAATAAAGTAATAATAATTGGAAGAATTACACCCAAATAGACAAAAATCGAAGCTTCGGATCACGGGCAGACAGTCGGGCAGCCTCTCGGACTTGATCAGGGTCGCGATCAACTTCCAGCCGTCGCACCTCTCTCCTCTTGGTCGTAGCCTGCAGAGCTCACGACTCGCCGTGGAAGAAACCTGAACTTCAGAGCACCCCTTGAAACTATGGATTCTTCACGTATTTATAGGGTGCGGACGGCTTTCAATTTGATCTCGGTCGTAACATCGTACGGTCAACTTTAAAATTATAAGATAAACTCGGCCAAAGATAAATCCTTTTATCATTACGTCCAAAGATAAAATCATTTATCTTTTACTCCCTTAGAGTCTCGGCCGTAAGGAAATTATTTTATCTTTACTCCTTTCCATTACTCCAGAAAGATAAAAATCATTTTATCTTTACGCCTTCATATATCTTGTTACGCCCAAAGATAAACTCATTTTTATCTTGTTACACCCTTCATCTTCATGCCATTACGCCCTCCAAATTTCGGCCGTAACATCTGATCTTCATGCCATTACGCCCAAAAGATACAAACATTTATCTTTACGTCTTCAACTCTCGGCCGTAAGGAAAGACTTTTCCTGTTACGCCCAAAAGATAAAAATATTTATCTTTACGCCTTCAAATGTTAGCCGTAACAAAGAATTAAATCTTGTTACTCCTTTTGAATCTCGGCCGTAACGACTTGGGTGTAAAGTCAAATCTCGGCCGTAAGGAATTTCTTTGAATTTCGGCCGAGATTTGAATTTTCCTGCAAATAATTATCAAAATATAGTTAATCCATCCACAATTAAAATATTCAGTGATTTTAATAATTAAAATTGATAAATTCGGAATTATGATTAAAAGTGACTAAAAATGATGCATGCTATGATTAAATTATAGAAAATTTAATAAAAATAATTAACTAAAATATGTTGTATTTTGCATACATCAAACTCCCCCAAGCTTAAAGTCTTGCTTGTCCTCAAGCAAAAATTCAAAGCAAGGCTCAAGAAAGTTCCATCGTAGCCTCCACATTGTCAACTGATTAATTTTCTCACACAATTCATCTGCACACCTACTACTTAGTATCTTATCATTTTCCATGCACTTAGCTTCATAGAAGTTCTGAATGCTACACAAATTTAAACAATCTCAAATTCAGCCTTGAAAAAATAAATTGTCTATCAAATAATAGCATTGATATTGAACACATAAATACTAATTGAGCTTAAAACTTTTTCTTTTTCTTTTCATTTTTCAGCTTTATTTTCAATCATTTAAAAGTTCTAATCTTCAAGCAGGATTGCACAAGGAAGTCCATGTAGCGGGCTTTGGACTGATGACTCCCAGACCAGATGGCCTTAGGGCAACAGGTGATAAAGCACCCCTCGAGTTTACTTGCCCGAACAACCAAGGTTCTGAATGAAGAGTTCGAACTTAGCCATGATTCAGTACTCATGTGCTTCTCCATATTCCACAAGATGGTCCATGTAGCAGGTTTTCGATCGACGGATCCCAGAGCAGTTGCCCTTAGGTCGCCAGGCATGAACCCCTACGGATCTAATTACCCGAACACACCTTGGTTCCGGATAACACTTTTGTACCTACACATAACTTTATTCAACTTTTTTTTTTTTAGCATAATTATTTGTTGGGGTTTAACTAACCCTTCTTTTTTTTTTATTCATTTTCAATTTTTATAAGCTCAAAAAGTACTTGATATGGTTAATAAGAAGGCTACTATTATCAAGACTTAAAAGAAATAAAAAGGCATGAATATGATTTTGTCGTCTAGTCATTCATAATTCTACTTAGCATAGGCACATTGTCCATAAGTTTGATACTAAAATAGCAAGTGATAAGAAAGAAAAGCATTCAAATTTCATCAATTAACGACATGTCTTTGAACTTCTACTAAAAGATAATTAAAACAATAAGACAAGAGTTTGTTAGATGGTAGCAAAAATAAATGCATGCAATGGTATTTTTTTGAAAATTTTCAAATTTTTCATATATATTTTTTTTTTTGGATTTTTTTTTATAAATAGATGCAAACATAAGCAAATAAACGAAAAGAAACATGCAATGCGTGAAATGCAAACTCCCCCAAGCTTAAACTAGACACTGTCCTCAGTGTTAAGCCAGCAAGGGAAAGTGATACATACTCAATAAAAAGGAAAATTTAAAGAAACGAAAATAAAGAAAAGGGAAAAGACACAACCGGATTTATTGTCTGCAGGTGGCGATGGTGGATAGTAGCTGAGATTTCCTTGGCGCATATGATACTCATGGATGCGTCTCGTCATGCGCGCATGTTGATTCTGAAGGGATTCGAAGCGACCCTGACGATCATCCATATTTCTAAAATCAGCTCGAATGTTGATCAGCTCTTGTGCTTGTCGAAGTTGCTCTTCCTGAATAGCATGTAACTGCCCTGACTGACGAAGTTGCTTTTCTTGAAAAGTGTGAAACTCCCCTGCTTGACGAAGTTGTTCATCATACATTGATTCCCATAAGTTTTGCATGGAAGCATAGTCAGGCTGAGGTGGCAGAGGTGGATAGTAAGTCTGCTCTGGAGCTGAAGTAAAAGTGGGCTCTGGTGTTATATAGCGATTCTGCACAGGTTCTTGTAAAGGGGCAGATACTTCCATCAAATCGCGTTCCTCATAAGGAGTAGAAGGTATGAACGAGGAGTCAGAAGAGCTCTCTTGTGCTGGAGATGGAATCGGAGAAGGCACCGGCATATAAGGTGAATGGACGGAGGTGGCATATTGGGAAGCTGCCGGTGATGCATCCTGGAATCCTTGTTGCTGTTGAAGGTAGGGTTGGGCTGCCGCATAATCAGTAGAATCAAACCAGGAGAAAGGTTCATCCTGGTGTAGCTGTCCGACAGAGGTAGATGGTCCTGCATGTGGGATTACTGGAGCGATGACCTGCCTAAAAAGAAGCCAATTATTTGGATTAATCGGCGTAAAAGCATCTCGATCTGAACATGGCACCTCCTGATGGTGGCCTTTAAAAATAAAAACTTTGATCCCTGAGTTATTGGTATTCACGAGACCCATAGCTTGAATGGTCCTACGAGTGAGGTGAGTGTTTCCTGGCACAGCTTCGAGATCATCCAAGTCAAGTTGTAGGTGCTGAGCGATAGGTGTGAGAAGAGCACCCATATTAATGCTACCGCCACGATGAGTAGTGCGGCGCTGGAATCGACGAATTAGGAAGGCACCCACATTAACGGGAGTTCTGTGAAGCATGCTGTGGATGAGATATAACTCTCCTTCTGAGACGGCACCATCATTATCACTGCATCCACTTATGGTGTTGCTTAGCATGCGATGGACGTAGCGCAGAACAGGATTCTGAATTGAGCTATCTTTAGCGGTGTTCCAAACCAATCGATCTTCTTCTGTTATCTGTTTCCAAAAAGTTTCAGCCTCAAAGTCAGCAGGTACAGAAAGAGATCCATGGTTGGGAAATCCATAGATATTATTAATCTCTCCTAGAGTGAGAGTAAATGGTCGTCCATAAAGTTGGAATGAAATGCGGGGCTGATCATAGTTCCTGCCATCTAAATTAAAGATTTCCAAAGATGAGAGGAATTCCCTAATTAGTACTTCATAAGTTGGCCACCAAGAATGCACAAAGTCAGATAGTCCAATTTGAGAAAATAATAGATGAGTATCTGCAAGTAAATTATACTCCCTCAGTAATTCAGTATCTGAAAATCTGGTGGCATGAATTTGAATATCACACATCCGTTCATATCGAGCTTGATACTCCGGCTTAGTCCAATAATAATCTCCGGGGTAGGAGATTAATTGTGAGGGCTGTGGGGTCGGCTGAGCATTCGGATGTCGTCGATCGTGACGTCCCCTCCATATATTAGCAAATCGCCTCATCTTGATCTGGACAAAAATAAACAAAGAAAAGATATCGGCTCGGTGGAAGCGACTAAGGTTTCGACCGTAGTATTCGATGAAGAACCGGCTGAAGGTCGGAGGTAATGAAGAACTTCGGCCGTAATTGATGAAGCTCGGCCGGAGATTGGAGTTTGGCCGTAAGAAGTTGGTGAACCTGTAGATTTCGGCCGTAAGGAATGGCTGTGTGGTTTCGGCCGTAAAGTGAAAAACTCGCCCGGAGTTTGGCCGTAAAACGAAATCGGCTCGAAAGCTTGGCCGTAACGACCAGGGCGTAATGGTGAGACTTCGGCCGTAGAGAGAAAAGGCTCGGCCGTAAAATGTCGGTGTGCGGTGGAAGACCGGCCGTAACGAACAGGGAAGCGCTGGAACTTCGGCCGTAAGGAACAGGTGCGGTGCTTTTGGCTGTAAGGATCGGCGGTGACGGTTTTGAGACTTCGGCCGTAATGCAGAGAAAGCGCTGAAACTTCGGCCGTAAGAATTTGGAGGCTTGGCACTTTGGGCGTAAGGGAGAAAGCTCGGCCGTAATGTACAGAGGGCGGCGCGGTGTTGAAGCTCCGGAACTTCGGCCGTAAGGAAGCTCGGCCGGAGTTGAGTGGAGTTTCACTTCGGCCGTAATTGATCTGCAATATGCGAGAAGAGGTAAGTATTTTATAGATAAATTTATGGGGGTAACACTCCGACAGCGCGCAGTGAAAGGTCAAATCCGGGCGTAAAGGCATGCATTTTCCAAGGTATGTCCGTGGTCTGCTGATGTGACATCTCGGCCGTAATGGAATGGTGGCAGGGCGTAATAGGAACCCGCAGCTCTTGTCATGTCTTCGGCCGTAAAGAGCATCGTAGGGCGTGATCTTCGGCCGTAACGAGGAATGGTGTCAGCTTGTCTTGTCAAGTCCGAGCTTGATGCATGTGCGACAACTCGGCCGTAATGCACACATAACGAGGGTGGCAGGGCGTAATGTCCAAGCTTCGGCATGTGTGACAACTCGGCCGTAATGCACACGTAACGAGGGTGGCAGGGCGTAATGTCCGAGCTTCGGCCGTAGAGAGAATCAATTCTTGGAATTTACGCCCATGCTTGGAGTTGACGCCCCTGAGTTTATCTCCCCTTACAAAACATTAAGTATTAATTAAATTAAATGACTCCATAATAAAATAAATGTCTAATTAAAAATAAAACTATCATCGAAACTAAGATATTAATTAAAAATTAATTAGACTAATCTAAAAAAAATGAAAAAAAATAAAATAAAATAAAATAAAAATAAAAAGGATAGAAATAGTTCTGATTTATAGTCGTCAGCTTGACTTTGTCAATTCGTCATTTAAATGGTAAACAGATTAATCATAGATAAATTTTGATAATATGTGTTATCATGATAGAGTTTAAGTCTATGTCCATTAACTTTAAATTTTTGTTTATGATCCAATGATTCAACTTCAAATGTTCCATAAGGTGAACTATTGATTATGATATAAGGGCCAGTCCACCTTGATTTGAGTTTCCCAGGAAATAATTTGAGTTTACTATTGTAAAGAAGCACTCGTTGACCAGGTAAAAATTCTTTATGTTTAATATGTAGGTCATGTAATTTTTTTGTACGTTCTTTATATAGTTTGTTGTTCTCATATGCATGATATCTAAATTCATCGAGCTCATTTAATTGTAATAATCTTTCTGATTGTGATGATTTTAGATCCAGATTTAAAAATTTCGTTGCCCAGTAAGCTTTATGTTCTAATTCCACAGGAAGGTGACATGATTTTCCAAAAACTAATCTATAAGGAGAGGTACCTATAGGTGTCTTAAAAGCGGTTCTATATGCCCAAAGTGCATCGTCTAGTTTCAAGTACCAATCCTTCCTAGATGAGTTCACAGTTTTCTCTAGAATTCTTTTAATTTCTCTATTTGAAATTTCCACTTGTCCACAAGATTGTGCATGATATGGGGTACTAAGAAAGTGGTTGACTCCAAATCGGTTAAGGAGAGTTGACATTATTTTATTACAGAAATGTGTTCCATTGTCACTTATGATGGTCCTAGGTGTTCCAAATCGAGTAAAAATATTTTTTCTTAGAAAGTTGGCAACTACCTTGGCCTCATTTGTTGGTGTGGCTACAGCTTCTACCCATTTGGAAACATAATCAACCGCCACTAAGATATATTGATTGTTAAAGGATTTAGGGAATGGTCCCATAAAGTCAATACCCCAAACATCAAAAATATCACATTGTAAAATATTTGTGAGAGGCATTTCATCTCGACGAGAAATATTACCTGTCCTTTGGCATTTGTCACAATACTTACAGTAGTTTCTTGCATCTCTGTAAATGGTTGGTCAATATAGTCCACATTCAAGTACCTTAGCTGCTGTTCGATTGGGTCCAAAGTGACCTCCAGCTTGTCCATCGTGGCAATGACTTAGGATATTATCAATCTCATCTTCGTGAACACATCTTCGAATTACTTGATCTGCACATAATCGAAAAAGGTAAGGATCTTCCCAGTGATAATTCTTGACGTCAGATAAGAATTTCCTTTTTTGATGAGTGGTCATGCCCCTTGGAATGTAATGTCCTGCAAGGTAATTAGCAAAATCAGCGAACCATGGTGTAGTGTCATAAATTTGAAAAATTGTAGAGATAGAAAAAAGTTTCTCGTCTGGGAATTCTTCAAGTATGTCTGTGACTTCTCTTGGAGATGGCTCCAAACGAGATAGGTGATCAGCTAATAAGTTCTCAGTCCCTTTTTTGTCTTTTACTTCCACATCGAATTCTTGCAAAAGTAGTATCCATCGGATCAGTCTAGGTTTGGCATCTTGTTTGCTCATCAAGTGCTTGATGGCTGCATGATCTGTGTATACAAAAATTTTTGAACAAATTAGATATGATCTAAACTTGTCAAAAGCAAAAATAATAGCAAGAAACTCCTTCTCTGTTGTTGCATAATTTAGTTGGGCAGCATTCAATGTTCGGCTTGCATAATATATGACATGAAATGTTTTATCCTTTCTTTGCCCCAACACAGCTCCAATAGCACCATCACTCGCGTCACACATCAGCTGGAATGGTAGAGACCAGTCTGGTGCAACAACAACAGGTGCAGAAATTAGCATTTCCTTTAATAAATTAAAGGCAGCAAGACAATCTGAATTAAAATCAAATTTTGTGTCCTTAGCAAGAAGATTAGTTAAGGGTTTAGCCATTTTTGAAAAATCTTTGATAAAACGGCGATAAAATCCTTCGTGCCCAAGGAAGCTTCGAATGTCCTTTACATTGGTTGGAGGGGGCATATTTGCAACAACATCAATCTTGGCCTTATCCACTTCAATTCCAATTGTTGAGATTTTATGGCCAAGCACTATACCCTCCTTAACCATGAAATGACATTTTTCCCAGTTAAGGACCAAATTCGTTTCTTCACATCGCTGCAAAACTAGAGATAAGTTATCCAAACAATTATTAAAAGAGCTACCGAATAGTGTAAAATCATCCATGAAGACTTCGAGTATTTTCTCATTCATGTCTGCAAAAATGGACATCATGCATTTCTGAAATGTTGCTGGAGCGTTGCATAGGCCAAATGGCATTCTTCTATAGGCAAACGTTCCATATGGACATGTGAACGTTATCTTTTCTTGATCCTCAGGTGCTACTGCTATTTGATTGTATCCAGAATAGCCATCTAGAAAACAATAATAGCTATGACCTACAACACGCTCCAACATTTGGTCAATAAAAGGTAATGGAAAATGATCCTTGCGGGTAGCATCATTAAGCTTCCTATAGTCAATACAGACTCTCCAACCTGTAACTGTTCTTTGAGGTACCAATTCATTATTTTTATTACTTACCACAGTGATTCCTCCTTTCTTAGGGACTACTTGCACAGGACTTATCCATGAACTATCAGAAATGGCATATATAATACCTGCATCAAGGAGTTTGATGACGTCCTTTTTCACAACTTCCCTTAAAGTTGGGTTGAGCCTTCTTTGATATTGAGCAATTGGCTTGACATTGTCCTCCATCAAGATCTTGTGCATGCAAATGGTAGGAGAGATGCCCCTGATATCTGAGATCGATCAGGCAATTGCTCTTTTGTGTTGTCTCAATACTTCTAAAAGTTGGTTTTCCATATCACCTGTCAAATCAGCAGATATGATAACTGGATAAGTGTCATTTTCAAGAAAAGCATATCTTAAATGAGGTGGAAGTTCTTTAAGTTCAAATTTTGGAGAATAATCTAATTTATCGTTTTCCGCCTCGAGTGTCTCTGTTGTTATTGGCGCATTATCGTCTTCCCCAATTTCTCTAGATTCCTCTATCATTTCCAAAGCTTCCTTAGCATATGGATCTGAGATAAAATCCGCAACAATATCATCAAAAACATCAATCGTGTCATTTTCTAAAGAATCAATGGCATAACAGGATGAGTAATCAAAAGGTTGTTTGAGAGAATTTTTTATATTGAAAGTGATGTCTTCATTGTTGACACGAAGTTTGAGCATCCCTTGTTGAACATCAATGAGTGCGTTTCCTGTCGCTAGGAATGGTCTCCCGAGGATGATGGGGGTTTTTTCATCTGCCTTCATATCCAGAACAATAAAATCTGCAGGAAAAACAAATTTATCAACCTTTACCAAAACATCTCTTAATATTCCTCGGGGTCTCTTGCATGAAGAATCTGCGAATTGAAGAGTCATGCTTGTTTCTTCAAGTTCTCCATAACCTAGCTGCACAAATATAGAATGTGGCATTAAACTAATACTAGCACCAAGATCACATAAAGCTTGTGCACAAAAGAATTTTCCTATAGTGCAAGGTATAGTGAAAGTTCCAGGATCTTTCATTTTTCTAGGTATATCTCGATCGTAAATGGCACTACACTCTGATGTCAACAATACTTTCTCAGTGTTTTCAAACCTTCTTCTTGAAGATAATATATCCTTCATGAATTTAGCATAGCTCGGCATCATTTGTAAAGCTTCATGAAAAGGAATGTTAATAGATAATTGCTTCAGAATATCAAGAAAGCGAGAAAATTACTTATCTAACTGTTCTTTGCAAAATTTTTGTGGATAAGGTAGATCCTTTATGTCAGTTTCTTTTTTCTTCAGATTGATATCTTCAGTAGTCTGATCTTGTGTCTTTAATGCTTCAGTTTGATCAATTACTCTTGGCGGGGAATCTAATCTCAGACTTCTCAATTGTTTCCCACTTCTAAGAGTCACAGCTTTGGTTTCTTCTTTGGGATTTTTCTCTGTATTGCTTGGAAGAGTCCCTGGTGCACGTCCTGTCATCATATTGGCCATCTGTCCTATTTGCATTTCTAAATTCCTGATTGTAGCATCTTGATTGTTTGCCCTTGTTTCCATTGTCTTCTGCATGGTTTGCATAGTGTCAATAACTCTTGTCATCATCTCTTCCATAGGATTAGTCGATTGTTGGACAGGAGCTTCTTGTTGCTTTCTCAAAAGTGTATAATTTTGTGGATGAGCTTGATTCTGAAATTTCTCAAAAACTTGCCCTTGATTTGACCTGTAAGGAAACTTCTGATTGTTCCTCCAACCATAGTCATTATTCCTGAAAAATGGATTGGAGACAAAGTTAGCATTTTCAATATGATCAGGATTAGAAATGTTACCTTGAGGACAATAATTGCTTGCATGTCCTCCTCCACAGTTGTTGCACACCATTAATGACATCATCTGCTCAAATTTGTGATTAAGTGACTCCAGCTGAGTCACTACTTCAGAAGAATTTTTACTTTCTGTAGCATGCACATCATGAGTTCGACGAGGTGGTCTCCTTTCTTGGCTTGACTTGAGGGCTACAGCTTCAATTATATCTTGTATCTCACTAGGACGTTTAGATCCCAGTACTGTCCCTCCCGCTGATTGATCAAGCTTATCTTGATCTGCAGGTCGTAATCCATGATAAAAATCTTCCATCACTTGCCACTTTGGAATTCTATTATCAGGAACTCTGGCCAGCTTATATCGTTCCCAGGCTTCATATAACGTCTCGTTATCGTCTTGAACAAATGCCCTCAGCTCCCTTCGATATTTGCCTGCCTTTTGTGGTGGACAATATTTTCCAACAAATTTTTCTACCAGCTCCAACCAAGAATGAATCGATCCTGCAGGCAAAGTTTTAAACCAGGTGGAAGCTTTGTCACGTAAAGATTGAGGAAATAATAATAAACGAATAACTTCAAAAGAAACATTATTATTTCTAAAGGTGCTCAGAGTAGCAAGAAATTTATCAAGGTGATCGTGAGGGTCTTCATGAAATCCTCCTCCAAATTGGGATGCTTGTATCATCCTCACGATTGCGGGATTTATCTCAAAATTATTTGCGTTAATATCAGGCAGCACAATGCATGATTCTCGGTCACTGTATCTGGCCGAGACATATTCTCTCATAGAAAGTTCTGCTTCATCTTCTCGCCGATTATTATATGGTGGAACCAGTTCATTCTGTTGCTCCAGTCTCTGATTGTCGCGTGCTTGTTCCGCCATTTTTCTTATATTTCTTCGTAATCGACGATAGGTTCTTTCAATTTCAGGATCAAATTTCAATAGTGGATTTGAACTTCTAGTGCGCTTATCAGAAGATTCCAGGATTGGTTGTGATTTAAATTTTCAATTAGTACATGCAACAACCAATTTTCAGTAAGATAAAAGAATAAAATAAAATATATACAAGAAGAAAGAAATTCAGATAATAGGTCACGAAAAATGAGTTTTTAACAAATAAAGTCTTTCGGCATGGTAGAATTTGAAAATTCGTCATTAAAATTAATTTTCGAGAGGAACTTTTCAGAAATTCTTCAAAACCAATACGAATACCAAATATTAATATCGACCAAAAGAATTTATGATAATGTAAGAAATCACACAAAATAAATCCGAACTAATTTGCGGTCATAGAGTTAATAATTAGACACAATCAAAAATTATTTTCAGAGAAGAAATAAGATTGATCGGCCATAATAAGGGTTTACAATCGTAATTAATCCGAGGCTCGTTCGTCCGTAAAAAAAAAACAGTGTCAAAAGGATTCAACGTGAAGGCGTAAAAATTAGCATGGTGATGAATTATCTCGGCCGAAAAAAAATTGAATGAAATGTTGCCAAATAAATCATTACGGTCGACAAAGAATAGTTCATATCGGCCGTAAAACTATGAGAGGTAAAACATCAACACATATAAATCGGCCGAAAAGGAGTAAAATCCATGTCGGATGATCCA
This sequence comes from Pontederia crassipes, assembly GCA_030549335.1. Lineage (NCBI taxonomy): Eukaryota > Viridiplantae > Streptophyta > Magnoliopsida > Commelinales > Pontederiaceae > Pontederia > Pontederia crassipes. Next base: position 15,719,307 of record CM060193.1, read on the forward strand.
TTACGACCGAGACAAACTAAATCGCTTCGGCCAAAACAAAGTCAAATCACAAATAAATTGGGGTCGGAAGATGGCGTAAAAAACAAATGTTCAGAAATTTTACGGCCGTAAAACCATGAGATTAATTCTCGGCCGTAAAAATGAAACATGAGATCATTTCGGCCGTAAAAAGATTAAATCGTCAATTAAGATGAGGTCACTTCAGCCGAGATAACACGAGGCCGTAAAGAAAAATAGGGTTTCGGCCGAAATAAAAATTGAATCATTACAGCCGAAAGTGAATTAAATCAATTCCTTACGGTCGTAAAACAACGAAATCAGATTAAATCCATATGAAAAGTTCAAACAAAAATGTTACGACCGAGAATGAAAACTGATTCGAATAGGGCGTAAAAAAATTTAAACCATCGATAAACCGGGCGTAACAAGTCAAATCAATATCCATTACTCATGGCGTAAAAACAACGTTCGGATAAAAATATTACGGCCGTAAAGGTTGAAAGTTTAGAATTCAGAAATCATTCATTGCGAGGCTGTAAAATTAATAAAGCCGACACATCAAATTAAAGTCGTAAATCCATAAGTCGACAGTGTAATTTGAAAAAATCCAATCGGCGTCGGATTTTAAACCGAAAGTAGATAAATAAAAAAATTATCGTGACCTTTATCTGCAAAAGAAAAAATGTCAGTTTATTCACAAAAATAATTAAAACAATTAATACATATGCACAGAGAATTATTTACAATTTATTTACATCTCCTAATAATTCATAAAAATCAGAAATTAATTAATAAAATATTCCCCGGCAACGGCGCCAAAAACTTGATGCATTAGATTTGTAACAATAAAATTTGCTAACAGGTGCACTAGTCGCTCAAGTAATATAGTAATAGGAGTAAGAGTGTCGAACCCACGAGGAATATTATTAATTCAATATCTGGATTTATAAATTAATAAGAGAGGAAAAACATGTATTTAGGAAAGAGATTTTATAAAATAAAATAAAGAAAATAAGATAAAGATAATATAGTGGTGTTGAAGTTAGGCCTTAGGATGAAAATAGATCAGGATAAATGTTTGAACCATAAAAGATAAATTTAATCTTTTAAGATGGATTATGAATTTTCTCAAGTTATTAATTTACAAAATTAACATCACAGAGTCCACAAACTGGTAATTCTGCTATTTAATCCGGTAAATCAAACTATCTTAAATTTAATCAAACCTAAAGTCACACAAACTGGTATTCGTCAGATAAGATTAAAATTAAGATGCATTAATATGAAAATCCTAGACTATTAATCACTCCACAAACTGGTTAGATTAACAGACTACATAAACTTGATTCTCCACACACTAGTTATCAAATTTATGTCAATTATTAATTTCACATAAAATCAATTAATTTAATTAATGAATTCTGAAATTAAATAATCCACAAACTGGTAAGTACTCAACTCAGAAATCCAAATAATTAAATTAAAAGCATTAAGCACAATTAATTAATTGATCAGAAAAGATTAAAACAAATAATATAGAGTCAAATAGTTTCCCTTCAATAATAATCTCCTAAAATGAAATAAATAAAAATATGGAGTTCATCCTAGAAATTCTGGAGAGATAATAATAAAGTAATAATAATTGAAAGAATTACACCCAAATAGACAAAAGTCGAAGCTTCGGATCACGGGCAGACAGTCGGGCAGCCTCTCGGACTTGATCAGGGTCGCGATCAACTTCCAGCCGTCGCACCTCTCTCCTCTTGGTCGTAGCCTGCAGAGCTCACGACTCGCCGTGGAAGAAACCTGAACTTCAGAGCACCCCTTGAAACTATGGATTCTTCACGTATTTATAGGGTGCGGACGACTTTCAATTTGATCTCGACCGTAACATCGTACGGTCAACTTTAAAATTATAAGATAAACTCGGCCAAAGATAAATCTTTTTATCATTACGTCCAAAGATAAAATCATTTATCTTTTACTCCCTTAGAGTCTCGGCCGTAAGGAAATTATTTTATCTTTACTCCTTTCCATTACTCCAGAAAGATAAAAATCCTTTTATCTTTACGCCTTCATATATCTTGTTACGCCCAAAGATAAACTCATTTTTATCTTGTTACACCCTTCATCTTCATGCCATTACGCCCTCCAAATTTCGGCCGTAACATCTGATCTTCATGCCATTACGCCCAAAAGATACAAACATTTATCTTTACGTCTTCAACTCTCGGCCGTAAGGAAAGACTTTTCCTGTTACGCCCAAAAGATAAAAATATTTATCTTTACGCCTTCAAATGTTAGCCGTAACAAAGAATTAAATCTTGTTACTCCTTTTGAATCTCGGCCGTAACGACTTGGGTGTAAAGCCAAATCTCGCCCGTAAGGAATTTCTTTGAATTTCGGCCGAGATTTGAATTTTCCTGCAAATAATTATCAAAATATAATTAATCCATCCACAATTAAAATATTCAGTGATTTTAATAATTAAAATTGATAAATCCGAAATTATGATTAAAAGTGACTAAAAATGATGCATGCTATGATCAAATTATAGAAAATTTAATAAAAATAATTAACTAAAATATGTTGTATTTTGCATGCATCAGTAACCACAAAGAGCCTATCTATGGTGGGTCCAGATGGAACCGGCTTAACAAGAAACATGCATTCGTTTACGCACAGATACATATTTCATAAACCAAGAACCCAATCCCATCTATTATTGTCCCTTAATTACTCATCCAACAATACTACTACCACTACAATACTAGAACGAATTTTGATTCATCGTTAAATTTCAGTCTTCAACAATGCACTGTGTTCCCTATAATGTTACAATTTATCATCAATATGAACAGAGAAAAGGAGAAAGAATGGACTTAGTGCATTATGTTTCAGATCATAGATTCCTAAATACAGCTTATGGTCTCACCTTAAGCCAGTTCAACTCACACCAAACAATCTCTGGAAACGTCACTAGTAAAATAACACATAACTAAAGTACCTCTGTAGCTCGCAATTAAATCTGTCAACCAACATACGCGGCAAAAATTACAGAGTACATGGAAACCGAACGGCTACGGAATAACATCGAACAGTTTGTGCGCAAACCTAATCTTACAGAGCGTGACGACGAGCAATTTTCCGAGCAGCATACAATTCCGAACAATTACGACGATAGAATCGCTTCTGAACCATAAATGGAACATATCAACATAGAGGAATCGGGATTCCAGGTATGGGGTCCAACCTCGATGAATTCCTCAGCGTACGCCTGCGCGAGCTGGTTCTTGACCTGATCCATGATCACCTCCGCCGACGGTCCCGAAGCCCCCGACGATGAGGAGGAGGAGAAAGGATCCATATCGTAGGTCGATTTAGCCGAAGATTACTCGCCGACGGCGGGAGATGAAGTGCTACGTTCACTCCTAGTTCCCTACTTTTGCTTTTCATTCATTTATTTTTGGCATAAAACCCCGATAAAAATGAATTGTTACGATAAAACTTGGGCCCTATTTTTTCTGTAAGCCCACT